>JAEOAD010000651.1:2047500-4455000 GCA_036365145.1 Orientallactaga sibirica
TTGTGGACAGATAAATACACAAGTGAGTATTTAAATATTCCTCGCCTGGTTAATCCCATCAGGTACTGAAGAATTAAAATAATCTCAATATGCTACATAAACATTCTTAGATACTCAGGTAGTTGGAAACAATTTCCAACTCATTTCATGGAGCCAATACCAAACCAAACCAGTCCAAAACCATTTTAAAAAATACATAGACATTATAAAAAATACAAATTCTCCTTTTGTAAAAAATATAATTATTGACAAGCTAAATGAAAAAAAAAAGTGATGCCCTGTAGGTTTTATTGCACATATACAAGCTTGGTACAACATTACAAAAATAACACTGCAAATAATAGCAAACAAAAAACAACCACATATCAGGGGTAGTGGCTCATGCATTTTATCTCATCACTCAAAACATGAATTCAGGAGGCAGAAGAGGTGGCTTAGCTGTTAAGGTGCTTGCCTGCAAAGCCAGGACTTCAGTTCAATTCTCTAGGACCCACATAAGCCAGATGCACAAGCTGGTGCATGTATCTGGAGTTCATTTGCAGTGGCAAGAGGCCCTGGCACACCCATTCTCTCCTCTCTCTGTCTGTCTGTCTGTCTGTCTGTCTGTCTGTCTTTCTCTCTCTCTGTCTCTTTCCTTCTATTATATAAATAAAGTAAAATATTTAAATAAAAATTTAAAAAACGAATGCAGGAAGATCAGTGCTCAAGGCCAGCCTCAATTATACAGCAAGTTCGAGGCCCTCGTAGGCTACATGAACAAACCCAGGATCTTGCCCAGACTAGGTAAGAGCCTGACCACTGAGTTACATTCCCAACCCTACATGATCACCTTGTTAAAATCTCCTTTTATAAATTACTGAGTCGTATCTACTAGTACTTTCTTTAAGATTTTTCATTTCTGTCTTCATGAGGGACTTTTGCCTTCAGATTTCTTTCCCTAGAAATATTCTGTAAGGCTTCAGTTTTAGGGCACTGCTGTTAGAAAGTTATTTGTTATTCTTCCATCATGCTTCTGCTTAAGTGATGTTATACTTGAGTGTGGAGTGCCCCCCACAGGCTCATGTTTGAATGTTTCTCTCCCACATGGTGATGCTATTTTAAAGCCTTGGAGCCTACAGGAGGTGAAACTTGGCTTGGGGAAGTAGGTCACTAGGGCCAAGCCTCGGAACGTTATATCCATGGCTCTTCTAGCCTGTGTTCTTTGCCTGCAGTTTGTACCCTATGAGGAGTCCTGGTCACAGGACTCTCTACCTTCTACCACCATAATGGATTGAGACACTATGAAACCAGCAGCCCAAATAAGCCTTTTCTTCCTGAAGCTCAGAATTATTTTGTAGACTCTTTCTTACACAAACATATCACTTACCAACAGTTTTGCTTTTTCACTCGTTATCTATACCTCTAATCTTCTCTATAGAATGTTCTGTAAATTGGGAAAGGAAGCCATTTCTGCCTCTTACAGTTATCAGACACAACTCATACACATGGTATTAGCTATAGGATTTTCTCAGGTCTTCTTTCTCTGTTTGAATCAGTTCCGTATTTTTAGTTTTCAGGAAGTTTTACATGAAAGCTGTACATCACAATACATGTATACTGATGACTAGTTCAGTGCAACAGAGGACAAGCAGAGACCATCATATGGTGTCATAAAATGAAAATAAGAGAGTAAACAGGAGTGCATCTACCAACTCAAAAACTTAAGTGAAAAAAGGCTTAATAATGATTTCAATAAGTGGTACTCAGACAATTTTTACTGTAATAAAATATAGTCAATATTTTTATCATATAAAAGATCAGTATCTCTGATACTGCACCATACGTCCATGCGTACACATATGAATCACATTTATTCTTCCCTTTGATTCACTTTGTCAGTTCTGTTTTTTTGGCATGTGTTTTGTACATACACACATGTGTGCATGGAGAGTGTGTGTGCTGCAATGTGTGATGTGTGAGCAGATGCGCATGCCATGGATGTGTGTGCTATGGCCACAGGAGAACATGGGGTGCCTCCTCTATCACTCATGTGCATACTTCCTTGAAACACCATCTCTCCCTCAATCCCAAGCTGGTATTTTTGATCAAGCCCCAATAATACTTCAGTCTCTGCCCCCTACCACCTGGGCTTACAAACATCCAAGGCCATAACCATATGTCTACAGAGGTTCTAAAGGAATTGAACTGAAGTGGTAGGTCTCACTGTCCTTATTATTAAGCAGAAAGCATTGTGCACTACTGAGGAATCTGGTCATAAACATGCTCTTCTTAGCCTCCTTCTGCATATGGTATCTTGGCCAAGAAAATTCATTCCACAAATCTTGATATAATCAAGTATTCTTTCACTTTGTTAAAAAAAAAGTATTTATTTATTTTACAAGAGAGAGAGATTCAGGGGGAGAGAGAGAGACAGAGAGAGAGAGAGAGAGAGAGAGAGAGAGAATGGGCACACCAAGGCCTCTAGCCACTGCAAATGAACTCCAGACACATGTACTACCATATACATCTGGCTTACATGGCTTTTGGGGAATCAAACTTGGATCCTTGGGCTTCTCAGGCAAGCACCTCAACCACTAAGCCATCCATCCAGCTCCTTCTTCCACTTCTGAATGAAGCTGTATTGGTTAGGTCACTATGACTAAATACTGAACATACATAGGTTAAAAGAGGAAAGATACATTTTGGATCATGGTTACAGAAGATTCAGTTGATGGTTGCTTGGCCCTTTGTGTTGGAGCAAGACATTATGGTGGTGGAAAGATTGGGATTCTCATAGTGGACAGGAAGCAATGAAAGAGGAGGGACCAGGTATAACATTCAAAGTTAATCACTTCCTCCAGTTAGACCACATCTATCAAGTTCCCACCACCTCGTCAAAGAGCACCACTAGTGGTTGTGGACCAAGGATTCAAAACATGACAGGGCACATCTTATATTCAAGCCATAACTGAAGTCTCTGTTGACATACAAATAATGGGTCCTCATCCTCATCCCAATTACTCTCAATAGTGTTAGTTTCTAATTCCAGGTCATGTTTCATTTTCACCTCTCTTTCTGTCTCTAGGCACTCAGAGTTAACTTTTACAGATTTCACCATCCAGGCTCTTGTTCCTGGGTTTGGCCAAGAGAAGCTCCATTACAAGATATCAGGGCACAGGATTTCCTCCTCTCTCTTCCTGCCACATTCCTGGCAGAGTGTGCCAAGCTCTGACTTATAAAGGACTGGAGAACATCACATATACTGTCTGAGCTCTGATTTATATTAGATTGGAGAATACAATGTATACTGTTTAAACCCTAATTTACACTAAATTGCAGAATAGCACATGTACTGTCTGATCTCTGACTTACATTATATTGGAGAACATCACATGTCCTGTTTCATGTTATTTATTGTGCATATGTTGATTACTTATTCATCTATAAATTAGGTGACCAGGTAAAATATCAACAGGCTTTCCCCAATGGTTGACATATAGTAAGCACTCTATAAATTTCAAAATACTAACACATTTCTGATTTAATGAAATATAATAAGGATATTAGTACTATAACTAATGCATTAATGAGTTGATAACATACAAGGAGGAATTGGACCATAATGTGTTGTGTTAGTTTTGTTGAGGTTTAATTATCAATAACTAAAACTATAAAAGCAAACAAAAAGACAGTAGATGGAATTCAGAAGTGTAATTGGTGTCCCTGTAAAACTCCTATTTTGGACCCTAACCTTTAAGAGAAAAAAGGGGCATTACATTATGATAAAAGGATAAAATACCATAACTATCTAGTACTATACGAGTTCTAAAGTTGTGAGTACTTAATAATAAAGTTTAAAATATATGAAATAAAATTATCAGATAGAACTAAATCTAAAACCAAAATCCTCCCATATTTTATTGGCCTAAATGCTAAAGAAAAAAAGTGTAATGATTTTAGAATATATGAAGGACACAGATTTATTTTCACTTATTTATTAGAGATACAGAGAGAGGAAGACAGAGTGAGAGAGAATGGGTGCACCAGGGCCTCTAGCCACTGCAAACGAATTCCAGATGTATGTGCCACCATGTGCGTCTGGCATAAATGGGACCTGGAGAATCGAACCTGGGTCCATACCCTTCGCAGGAAAGTGCCTTAACAACTACGCAATCTCTCCAGCCAGAAAATAATTTAACATATCCACAAGGCTGGGGAAATGGTCCACATGCCCCTGAAGGAATGTAAGATTAATACAAGCAGAAACTTACTTGACCCAACATTTCAAGTAGTTCCTGAGCTCAAGCATCCACAAAAGGAGGGAAGAGTCAAGGGATAATACAAACAGAAATGCAGACATCACAAATCTCAAAAATGTGACTGAATCCCTGACCAGAAGTTCAAGACTGAACTTCAGAATGATTGACTGCTTTTGTTCCCATCCCCTATAAAGCTTGCTAGCTAGAGATGAGGTATAAGACAGATTTTTAGTATGTTAATACATTATCTTCTCAGATCACGAGATTTCTGGATAAAGTGCAGTTTTAGGATTCAATTTCTGAATTCATGGACTTCCAAATTAACAAGCAGCATGAACCAAATCCTGGTTACAGTATCACTGTGAGAGTTCCTGATGAATATTGGATATGACTCCAAAGGAACTTATCTAATGGCATTTTTATAGAAAAAACAACAAAACACAGCATAATATGAAGCTAAACATTTAGTATATAACAACCAAAGACAAATGGCCTTTTGCCTCAATAAGACAGGCATCCTACCTAGATGACACCCTAACAATGCTAACTGTTGTGTGCCTCAGAGTCACCCAGGAAGCTTATAACATAAAGGTAGATGTTCACTCATAGCTTGAATATATTTTTTAAATCTTCAAGAAAAATTAATTTACAACAGAGTTTTAAAACAGCTGGCATAATTTAAAGAGAGGAGGTAAGTATCACAAAAATAGCTCAATTTAAAAAATAAAAATGCTACAATGTAAGGTACAGAATCTGGGTATTTGCTTGTGATATCTTCAGTCTATACTCAGATTATGAAATATCTACATATATTTATTACTTAATTTTTTTTATTTTGCAGTGTCAAAATAATCAATAAAATGGTATGCATTAATAAAAAACTAATCCCTGTCTTGCTTATAGCATACTGAGAAAATTAGAGCACAAAAGTAATTTTAAATTAAGATATTTATTTAGTATTTGATAAGAGAGATGAAATTCAGCAAGTCACTAGCTAAGTCCACTGAGGAATGACAATGAGTCTACAACTTAAAAACAAATACAATTTTGCCTCTTACTATTCTATTTGAATATATTTCTCTTATTGCCATGTTGATTTTCAACTCTTAAATGCTACTTCTGGGGCTTATCATGCTCTTTCATCTCCTGAGATTTCACTAATATTATAGCTCCAATAGAGCAAAAAATTTCCCAAAAACCTGATGCACACATACATTCAAGTTTGGATAGTTCATGCTAATCCAGTATTCTCAAAGTAACCACCCCAAATTTCAAACCATCCAAGAAAGATCTACTTCAATGACACTGAACTTTGTGACGATTATATGCAAGACCCCTTTCCTTCTCTTCTGCTGTTCAGCAGTTCCCTGTTCATAAATTCATCTTCTAGGTCTCTAAACTCTGTGGGCAAAAACCATTTATTTGGAAGAACAAAACAGTATTTCAAAGGCAGAAAATATTTTTGACATTTAAGTGTTTTATTGTGTATTTTCAAGGGATGTGATGATAAAAATAAATTAATAAGGATATTCAAATTGTATGGTATATAATAAATTGTATGACATGATAATTGTGTTATTTTCCAAAATTTCATGATTTTAAAAAATCATGATGAGCTTATTTGTAATTCTCTGAGTTTCAAAGTTTTCTTCAATATTCTTAATAAGATCCACTAAGTTAAACCATCTGAAGTTATCTTCAGTTGCTACTGAGAAAATACAAGCACATAAGAATACATTGTCAAAGGACTGGGTCTGCTCTCTGCTTAGGACTTCTTCCCTGCCAGTGCCCTGAGTGATGCACATTAGCATCCAGCCAGCATCAAGAGGCTCTAAGAGCAGGGAAGTACTTTTGTGAAACTTCTATTTAATTTAAGAAAATTTTACTACAGTTTATCAAATTTTATGTATTTACACAATACACAGCCACAGATATGTTTTTAATCAAATAATAAGATGAAGAGAGGAAAAATGTAGAGACCAATTAAAGATATAAACTTTCTGAAATTTATACCAGAAAGTTTTTTTAAATATTTTTTTTTCCTTTTTCTTTTTGAGGCAAGCCCAATGGACTGCTTTTTTTATGTGAGAATGAGAGAAAGAAAGAGAGAGCAAGAGAGGGAGAGAGATAATTGATGTGCCAGGGCCTCCTGCCACTGCAACCAAACTCCAGATGTGTGCCCCCTTGTGTGCATGTGTGACATTATGTGTTTGCATCACTGTTCGTATGGCTTACGTGGACCTGGAGTTCAAACATGAGTCCTAAGCCACATCTCCAAACCATTTTTTTCAACAAAAACACTAATTATCTGATCAACTCTCAATAATAGAAACACAGAGAGTTATGAATCCATGAACTCAACCTTGCCATCCACCTCTATGGAATTCTAATAGAACAGAGGGAAGACAGACAATGTCCAAAGGTGGATCAAATTCTGTGGTGCTAGGATCAAGTCAGCAAAACAACTAAGATAAAATAAATCAAGTACTTACTTCAAAAGCAAAAGTCTTAAATACTACTTTGGACTCCAAATTTAAACTCATCAATAATTAATGCTATCGGTATACCATTTGGCTCTCTTTGGGGTAAAAACCTCTTTCCTTTCCTTCTTGACAACTGACTAATGTTGCTCCAAACCCTTATATGCAATATTAATAGTAAGCTCAGAATTAAGCAGCTTTATTTCTTTCACATGTTTAGACTAGTTTTTTCAAACATACTACTTTAAATAACATAATGCAATATCGAAATTACAATTGAAAAGTGGCAAATTTACTTAAATGTAATGAGAATAAGGAAATTTTCATCAGTATAAAAATGAAATAATAGTTATCACATACCACAACACTCAGGACACTTTGGATGTTTAAGGGAGTTCATTCCATATCCTGGAAAGCAACGATTAATCCACACCATCTGGAGTGTACCTTCAATGTAGTATATTTCAGGGAGTGGCTCTGATCGTCTGCCCAGAACTTCTATTTGTTGATTAAAAAATCTCTCTATAAGATTTTTAGCCTAAATTAGAAACACAATTTGACAAAATAGCTATAAATAACTATAAATTTAGAACAAATAAGGTAAAAGTCTTTTTCTTGGATTCACAGGTTATAAAATACAAAAATAAAAAATTGTATTTATCAAAATACCTCAATTATTCCCAAATATACTTCTACTTCCATATGGAATATAGAACTAAAAACTATGGTCCCATTGGATTGTGAATAACATGTAGACAGGAACCTGAGCAAAAGCAAGGCAGCCATTTAAACTCATTTTATGAAATTTAAAATTACTTGAAGTGTTTTTAAAATCACCAAGAAGTATGACTGAAGGTACTCACTTTATTAATTTTAGAAAGAAAAGCTTAAAAACAAGATGGCAGCACAGGAGTCACACCAAACCAGCCTAGGGAGGGATTTCAGCAAAACCACAGCAAAATACACTCTTCTTCAGAAGTGGAGGTATACAGGTTATTATCTGCCACAGTGGAGAAGCAGGAGAGACCAAGATCTAATATAAAGGGAGGAAATCAACCAGAATCTTGCAGCCCCAATCCATGTGCCCACTGGCCCTGTGCTGAGCTGCAGGAGCAGAGACCAAACAAGGGGATTTTCCAACCTCATCAGCCTTCTTGCAAAGGTAAGAGTCCTGAAGGGGAAACAGAGACCAGCTGAGGAGCTGCTGAACAGGACACAGGCAGGACCAGCTGCACAGTTCCAGTACAACTCCAGCTTCCTGCACTCTCCCAACCCCTGGTTGTCACAACTGTGAACCTCCAAAGAACTCATTCAGTCTCCAGGGGCGGGGGGGGGGGGGTAGGGCACCCAGCACAGCTGATCAGAATATCAGATCCACAGCGCAACACAGAGGGTTCAAGGTGGGCACTCAGCATTGGTGAGATTGGAAGCCATTGCAAGACATAACAAGGCTGACTGACAAAAAAGCAGGTACATAGGCCTTCACTGGAAGGGCTAATCTCTCTTTCTGTGTCAGGAAAGGTTATGAGTTACATATTCTTGGTTGGATTTACCATTCTCAGTTAAACTGTATGTAGGAGTTGACTATTGTTGCCTTTAATGCTTTCAGATTCATAGGCCTTTGCTATTTCCTATCATTATTGGGGGCAGGGTCAGATTCAGACCCAGGCTCACCTGGAACCCATTTCAGAACAGAAATCTCAACCTCCCATCTGACAGGATTAAGGGTTTAGAGCAACACACACCTTAGGGATTTTGGCTTTATACGGTTATCTGTTTGTTTTAATCCCCACACTTGCATACTCTGTGCTGTTTTTTTTTGTTTGTTTGTTTTGTTTCGTTTCGTTTTGTTTCGTTTTGTTTTGTTTTTCAAGGTAGGGTCTCACTCTAGACCAGGCTTTCCTGGAATTCATTCAGTATTCTCAGAATGCTGGAATTAAAGTTGTGTGCCACCACACCCGGCTTTCTATGCTGGTTTTTAATGAATGTGTATATTGCTGAGTTGAATTTTAGAATTTGCCAGTAAATTGTACCATCCAGCCCACTTGATAAGCAGGCAAATTCAACACCTAGGATTACTTTTTTGAAGTTGCATTGAAGTACAAGAGTTGCACTTGGCACCTTAAACTCTAACCATAAAGATATATAAAGTTAGATGTCCATGTCTAAGAGCACCGTAGATAATTAAAACACCCAAGCATCAAACCAACTCAGGATGCAAAAATCACTGCATTATAATATAAGAAACACAAAGAATCAAGACAATATAATCCCACCAAAATTATAAATCCATCAGAAATGACTCCCAATGAGACTGTTTTAGATGAAATGTCTGAGAAAGATTTTTTTAAAAATGATTTTATCTATACTCAATGAAATCAAAGAAGAAATCAATGGAATCAAAAAAGAAAAAAAGAAAACTCCTGAAAGAGAATACAGGTAACCAGCTTAATGAGATAAGGAGGTCATTATAAGACATGAGTAAGGAAATAGAACAGAAATACTGAAGAAAAACCAGGCAGAAATTCTAGCACTGAAAAACACAGTCAGTCAAATAAAAACCTCTGTAGAAAGTCTCACCAGTAGAATGAGTGAAGGAGAGAAGAGAATATCTAAACTAGAAAACCAGTTGGCAGATCTAATACAGTCCAACACAGAAAAAGACAAGCTAATGGAAGGTATGAATGGGATTTCACAATATTTGGACCACTATGAAAAGATCAAACATAAGAATTCAGGATACAGTGGAAGGAGAATTTCACTCCAAAGGCATAGTAGGCATTTTCAACAAAATCCTAGAAGAAAATTTTCCCCAAATTGGGAAAGAAGTGCCAATGCAGATACAAGAAGCTTTTACAAAAACAAATAGACAAAACCTGGAAAGAACCTCTCCCCTCCATGTTATAATTAAACTATTAAACACACAAACCAAAGTAAATATATTGAAAGCAGTTAAAGAGAAAAATCAAGTCTATACAGGTAAGCCCATCAGGATCATAGCAGATTATTCAACACAAATTTTAAAAGCCAGAAGGGCTTGAAATGATGTATTCAAAGGGCTGAAAGATAACAATTGTCAAACAAGATTTCTTCATCCTGAAAAGTTATATATCCAAATTGGGGGGTTGGTGGAGAAATAAGTACATTCCACAACAAAAACAGGCTAAAGAAATTTATGACAGCTAAGCCAGCTCTACAGAAAATACCTGACGGAATCCTTCACAATGAAAAGAAAGCAAAGCACATACATGAGGAAACAGGAAAAAGTAAACCATACTGAAATAACAATTTAAACAAGAGAATAAAGGGAAAACCAGAAGTACTACAAAACAAGATGAATGGTGAGAATAAATACACTCCTTTCAATAATAACTCTTAATGTCAATGGCCTTAATGCCCCAACTAAAGGACACAGGCTTGCAACTTGTATGGAAAGCATTGGGTATATTGGAATACAGATTGAAGAAGAGTTACAATTCCCATTTTAAAATTATTAGAAATTTAAGGTGGCATGTTGTCTTATTAATTCCATTTTTATCATCTTCATATTATTTCTCCCCATTAACCTCTCTTATTTTCTTCTCACTCCCATTAAAACCATTCTTATTCCCCATTCATCCCCATCTTACTTTTCTGTCTTTTCTAAATGGTACATTTCTCATTGAAGAAAGTGGGAAGATAGAAAGGGAGTGGATAGAAAGAAATAAGATATAAAAACACAAGAAAAGATTTCCACTGCTGACCATAAGGGGTCACTAAAGGGAATACTCTTTTTCCCTAAAGAAGATCCCCCTTCCCTATAAACCAGAGGTAAGAATGCAAAGTCCTTAAATGCCTGACATAGGAACAGTACTGGTCAGCTCAGACCTCATCAAGTAAATTCCTATAAGAAACATCAATCTGAGTCACCAGGCAGATTGCCTGCTTGGGATCCCTCCTGCCAGACAGGAGTGCTGCCTTCTTTTCCTTCTCTTAAGCTTTATAATGAAATCTTTCTAAAGCTCACCCTCTGTGGTCTATGGATTTCATTTGTCTGATTCACAAGACAAGCACCTGGAGGCAACTGATTTAGTGAAGGTTTTGAATGACTATGAGTTCTCAGTATTCTAACTCCTAAGCTGATAGCCAAACCAAGAGTGGAGGAAGGCTCTGTCAATCTTGAAGATACCCAAATATCCACATCATAAGAAAAACAACACTAAAAAGGATCAATATAGTGTCCAAGTAACTTATTTTGTTCCAGAACAAAGCTCAAGAGGATTTATAAAGTATACCAAGAATTGAAGAAAGTATCGTACAGGACTTTGGGTGACAGAGACATGGAAATCAGGAGTTTGAGGTCAGGCTCCACTACATAATAAGACTGTGTTTAAAAATAACAATGTCAACAAGAAAAACAAAAACCCAACCAAATAAAAACAAGATAGCAAAATTCCCCAATATTTAAGTTTCAACAAAGGATAACAGGTATATAAAGAGAGGGTGAAGAAATAGGTTAAATGACACAGTAAAGGATTTAAAATGAATTTCCAGAAACAAATCCTAAAGACACTGGCTTCTGACTGAATTGACCAAGAGTTTAATTTTTTTCCTTAGATGTGTCTTATGACAGAAAAGAAAATGTGAAGACAATTACAACCAGAAAAACAATTTATAAACTTACTTATGCTAATTTAGGATACCTCTGGGCTGGCAAGAGAGAATGCCACCTCTCCCAGTCCTTATCCTCATTAATCACCAAAGGCACTTACTTCTCAAGGCAGTTTTCCTCCTCTTGCCAGAAAACCTCTCTCTGGCCTTCTCCCTCTCTTGCTCTCTCCCTGCTGCTCAGGCACTCCTTCTCTCTCTCCGATCTCCTTTTTTGCTCTCTCTGCCACTGCTTCTTTCCCTAAGCCCTCTCTTCTTTCCCTTTTTAATATTGCGCTCTCTCTCTCTCTCTCTGCCCTTCTCTCCCTCATTCCTCAAAGTAAAATCTTACACTGTTGGGGTTTTTTCCCTCCACCACCGGCAGGTAGAGCGGAAGAGAGAGAGAGCAGGGCCAGCCGCTTCTCTCGAGGCTGAGCGGGAAGGCGGATGTTGGCGACTCAAACCCCTCCCCCCCCAAAACACTGGGAAGAAAAACCACATTGAGCCACGGAGACCGTCTAGGGCGGGAATCTCTCCTTTATTGTAATGGGGAGGTATTTATATATTTTGAGGTAGGGGGAGGGAAGAGAGGATGAGAGAAAGGTATAAGGGCCAATAGTATTTCACCATGTCAGCAGCAGCTGGGTGGAGGCAGTTTCAGCTTAGGTGCTGAGTCACTTCAAGAACAGGTCACCAAACTCTACTCAGGCTCTGGAAGCTCGACTAGGCCTCACCGGGAATAGGCCAAGACTGGCTGGGCTAACCACTCGGCTTCACACCGGGCAGGGCCCAACATCTCCCCCTTTTGTTTTTGTAAGAACGGTGGACGGCCATGGCCTCTGTCCTACGTTGTCCCCCTCTGGGAATCTTACCCGTCACTGAGTACCATGCCTCTAGCCCGTTGACCACTCCACGCCCTGTCTTAGGTTGTCTCAGCCTGTCTGAGATCTTACCCGTTGTTGGTTTGATGGAGGGCGGGGGAGGGATGTTAGGTGGATAGCCAGTAAGCGGAAAAGCCGTTGCCTTTGAGTTGCGAACCTGTGGTGCCTTGACCTGATGAAGTTTAATTGTGACCTGTTGAAGTTTAATTGCCTCAAGCTGTTGGTGAATGAATTGTGTAATCATATTAATTACACAGGGCCCGAGAGTGAGGATAAGAAGAAGGAGGGGTTCAGGGGGAGGGAGAAGGTAGGGTAAAGAGCAAGAAGAAGGAGGGGTCCAAGGGGAGGGAGAAGGTAGGGTAAAGAGCAAGAAGAAGGAAGGGTCCAAGGGGAGGGAGAAGGTGGGATAAAAAGCCATGTAAGCTCGTCTACAGCAGGTTGTCTTAGAAGTCCCAACTCCTCTTCTGTAAATCTTTCTGGAGCTTTTCTGGCTTCATTTGGGTCTAGTAGCATCCACACCTTCAGTTGTTCCTGGGGAAGAAACAGAGGCATAGTTCTCAGGGGTGGGACACTCCCTGGAGAATTGATTATTATCATCCCCTTGTTGGGGTAAATATTTTAAGTCTCTTGCCAGTACCCAAATAGGTCTTTTTTCCTCTTGAGGAAAGACACATCCAAATCCTCTCCCTGCTGTGAGGAGGGGGTCTGGTCCCTTCCAGGCCCCAGTTAATGGGTCCCTCCATTTGACCCAGATGGAGCTGTAGGTGACAGCTGAGGTCCAATGTTTTTGAAAAGGGGACAAGTGTCTATCTTCTTTAGAAAAATTTAAAATATTTAGGGTTAATAATGCCTTTTTTAGTTGGTCATGTGGGGGTAGGGATTCCCCCTTTTGTTTTTGTAATTGAGACTTGAGAGTTTGATATCTTTCCATGATGGCCTGGCCCCGCGGGTTATATGGGATGCCTGTGGAAAGTGAGATTTTCTAGGTTTGGAGGAAATCTATAAATGTCCTGCTTACGAAGCAGGGACCATTATCGGTTTTGATTTGATCTGGCAATCCAAGGGTGGCAAAGCATTGAAGCATATGGCTAATAGCATGTTTAGTTTTTTCCCCAGCATGTGCTGATGCCCAGCAAGCATGGGAGAAAGTATCAACTGAGAGAAAAATATATTTAAGTTTTCCAAATGGAGAATAGTGTGTAACATCAATCTGCCAAAGGTGATTAGGGCGTAGTCCTCGAGGATTGGCTCCTGTAATTTGAAGAGGAGGTACCTGGAGGAAAGGCTGACAGGATTTGTAAGTTCGGACAATTTTTTTAAGGTCCTTGACTGGCACATGGGGATATTTATGTTTAAGGCCCCTCCAATTTATATGAGTTAATAAGTGGAAGTGTGTAGCTTTTGAGACTGTATTACATTGAGGCTGAGAGGCCAGTTTGTCAGCCAAATCATTTCCTTTAGAGAGGAATCCTGGTAAATTTTGATGGCCTCTGAGATGTTGAAGGAAAATGGGGTTAATTCTTTGTTTAAGTAGGGAACAGGCTTGAATCATCAATGGAGTTATAATATTGGAGTCCAGTCTAATATGGGCCTCAATTAGGTTGGGTAACAGGTTAACAACATAAAGGCTGTCAGAAAATAAGTTAAATGGCTCCTGAATAGTGTCCAAAGCCAAGATGACAGCAAATAGTTCTTTGAGTTGTGCTGATCCTGTGACCTCATGGGAGACTGACTTTATGGGCATAGGCTTTTCTCCCCTCCTTAGGGGAGGGTAAACAACTAGGGAAGCTCCTAAGCGCCCCCCCATCAGTGAATACGGTAAGAAAATCAGGGTTGGGTTTAGATTAAAAAAAAGTCTGGGGGGGGTCTCCATTCCAACCTAGAGAAGGAGCTCATCCATTTATAAGGACCATAGTGACAATCAATTATACCCAGAAACCCCTCGAGGGCCATAGCAACCCTGTTGTTATTTCTCTGAAGCCAAGTGAAGTCTGTTACCTAAAGGGGGTGACAATGACATGAGGCTCCGTGCCAAACAATCAGACAGAGGTGTCCCTGCCCTTGATAATGTAGTCTGCAATCTGGTTAGTTATAGAGTAAACTCTGGGGACTCCACCAAGGGAGAGGTGAATCCATTGGATGGGTTCTCCTTCTTGGGCTAACAGCGCAGTGTATAATGTTTCCCCAGAGAAAATACAGAGGGAGATAGGTAAGTTAGGATCAAACCTCTTTAGGACAGCAGCATTAATAGCCCATTGTACCTTATGTAGAATTTGTTTCTGATGAGGGGGCAAGGTTATCTGAGAGGAGAGAGTAAGACCCTTTAAGAGGTCAAATAAAGGGGACAGTTCCTCAGTAGTTATGGGTATCCAGGGCCTCATCTAATTAATTTCCCCCAGCACTTTTTGCAGTTGAGGCAAAGTATAGAATTTTTGAATATGGAGTTGGGGTTTGACAGGAGAAACAGTATTAAGGAATAACCTGAAGCCCAAAATCTTGAAGGGAGGGGCAGTTTGAATTTTTTTTGGAGACACCTGTAAAATGGCAAGGCATTTAGTAGTGAGGTCTTGGAGATCAGATGGGTTGGAATGACCTAAAATAATAATAATAAAACATTAGGCTGATTAATCAAGGAAGAAAAGATATGAGACATGTATTGTTAGGGTCAATTTAGGGCTGACAGTTAGTAGTTTTTATGATGTTGAAGCTTATAGATCTAGGGGAAGTTCCATACTGGCAGAAAAAGTTGGCCTGTCTTTATAGGGCCAAGCAAAAGAGAAGAAAGAAATTCATTAGTTATATAGTACATAGAGTAAAATCATTGTAGTTAAGCCACAGCAAGCTTTAGGAACTCCTGTTAGGCACATTTTGTATATCTTTATAATGGAACTTTAAATTATTATTACACCTTAAAATTGGCCCCCAGTGACATTGTTCTTAGTAAGGCGATTGTAGATGTAAACTATAAATTAATAAAATATTGAATATATTGGGGGACATATATTTAAATTACCACATTTTGTCTTTGGCTTTTAATAGATTTATAATAACAGTAACAATAATAATAAAATTAAACAAGTTAATTGGTATAAGGCATAGTAAGGAGAGACTAGAACAATTTAAATTTAACCACCATTAGCCGTTATTAAACTTTTGTAGTTACCAGAGACTGATAGTCTTTAGGTTTTTTAATTTTGTCCCTCCAGTTGGGCAGAGTTGTCAGGGAAAACTTTAATCCCAGGCCAACATTGTATTATTAATTGAGTTAGTTGGGCTTAGTTTTATGTTTTATGAATTGAGTTAGGCAGGCAGAGAGAGAGAAAATGGGTGTGCCAGGCCTCCAGTCACTGTTTACATGGGTACTGGAGAATTGAGCCTCGAACCGGGGTCCTTAGGCTTTACAGGCAAGCACTTAACCATTAAGCCATCTTTTTAGTCCCATGTTAATGGGAAGGCAGTGAAGGGTGGGACAATGGTGTGTAGGATATAGCCATATAGACTTGAAAAACAGGTTTTTTTTTTTTTTTTTTTTTTTTTTTTTTTTTTTTTTTTTTTTTTACCTCTAGCAGGGCAATACGAACGTCCCCAGTTATTTTTTTATTTTTTAAAGTTGGGCCCCACGGGACACTTAGCTAAGAGCATTGAGGGGGCATCCAGAGGTAAAAGGGGCGGGGACGGCAGCGGTTTGTCTCATGGCCTTATGGCGGACCGCCCACCCATTTTTAAGATATTTTTAAAGCAAGTTAGGAGCCCGCCCACTTGCCTCCTTGTCGTTTGGCTGGCCTTTTTTTTTTTTTTTTTTTTTTTTGACAAAAGTGACCAAAAGTGACGCCTGGAGGTGCGGGCAAGGCGCAGCCAGTGAGGCTCAGGGCAGTGCTCGGGCCGGGCTGGAGCCGCCGCTAGGACCGTCCCACTTGGCCTGCTCCCCGCAGGGATGTCAGCGGAGCCTGGCTGTTGTCCCTCCGCTCGAAGTGCACAAGTTTTGTTTTGTGGACCAATGACTTGTGTTCCACGCCTGCGAGGAAAGTTAACCTTGGTTTGGGACGTTTGGGGAACTCGAGCTTGTATTTGATCACAGTTTACATTCACAGAAAGCTACATGGAGGAGCTGTATGAGGAAAGAAGTTTACCGAAGAATGTTAGTGTGGAAGAATTTTGATGCGCCCACATTTTTTATCAGGGGTTTGAGTACATTAGCCTTAGGCAGTAGTTACAGTTGAAAAGACAGTGGGGCTGGTGGCAGCTTGGGTGGAGGCCTTGGGAGAAAGGAGATTTTAAAAGTCAGATTTAGTCTTTTCTTAGTTTTTGTTAAGGGCAAAAATGAACTCCTTTACAGAGATGTCTTTAAGGCCGGTAATTATGGCAAGGAGGACTGAATTAATCCATGGGGCTAAAACAAAATTTTGTCCCAAGTGCCACACTGTAGGAGGAGTTTTTATAATATTAGGGCAATAGTAATATATATGAGGACAACATAAGCATAAAGTCTCAAAAAATAGCTAAACATGTTGTGGAATCAAGTTTAGATTTAGATTTGTGACGGCCAGTGAGCCTGTGCCCTTATGGGACGGCTTGATGAAATTAAACACAGTGCAGCTGGGAGCAGATCTCCCCATCAGGTTTGTTTTGTCTTTTGGGACGGAATTTTTATTTTAAATGAGGAGGCAAAACGTTTAAAGTCTCCTCTAGGTCTGTCCACGTGGTGTGTCCGCCATGAACTGGCATTTAGAAATGGCGGCACCATAAAGCCCGGAAATGAAAGCAAAGAGAAAGTGGTGAGTCTCCTCTAGGTCTGCCCACGTGGTGCGTCTGCCATGAACTGGCATTTAGAAATGGCGGCACTGCAGAACCCAGAAATGAAAGCAAAGAGAAAGTGGTGAGTTTTCTTTAGGTCTGCCCACATGGTGCATCCGCCATGAACGTACCCGTTTAGAAATGGCGGCAAACTGGAAATGAAAGGAAAGAGAAAGGAAGTTGAAGCAAGCACAGATTATAGAAGTAAAGGTTAGAATATTAAATATGAAGATTACCTCATAACTTATGAGGATACACCCGTCAGCAGTCCGATTAGCCCGTCAGCTTAATTTTGAATTTTGTTTTATCACGTCGGGATCCAGTCCGTAGTCCGTTCTGAATCCTCACACGTAGTTTCTCAGGTAGTTTTTTGTCCTCACACGGGGCACCAGTTGTTGCGCCCCACGTTAGGCTCCAGTTGTTGGGCTTTTTTCCCTCCACCACCGGCAGGTAGAGCGGAAGAGAGAGAGAGCCGGGCCAGCCGCTTCTCTCGAGGCTGAGCGGGAAGGCGGATGTCGGCGACTCAAACCCCTCCCCCCCCCAAAACACCGGGGAGAAAAACCACATTGAGCCGCGGAGACTGTCTAGGGCGGGAATCTCTCCTTTATTGTTATGGGGAGGTATTTATATATTTTGAGGTGGGGGCGGGAAGAGAGGATGAGAGAAAAGTATAAGGGCCAATAGTATTTCGCCACGTCAGCAGCAGCTGGGTGGAGGCAGTTTCAGCTAGGTGCTGAGTCACTTCAAGGACAGGTCACCAAACTCTACTCAGGCTCTGGAAGCTCAACTAGGCCTCACCGGGAGTAGGCCAAGACTGGCTGGGCTAACCACTCGGCTACACACCGGGCAGGGCCCAACATTACACTTAAGAAACAATCTCAGCACCTTTATCCCAACCCCCAAATACAGCAAAAAGTAATAAGTAAAAATTTTACTTTCATTGGCATTCAACAGCAACACTGACCAGCCAGAAGACAGTGTAGTGAGTAAAAGTAGTGGTACAGGACTTTGGGCCACAGAGTGAACAGAAATACAAACTATTTGAAACCAGAGTCTGATGAGAAAAAGCAAAACAAAAACACAATTAAATGTGGACAAAAACTAAGGATTTATGTGACTGTCAAATTGAGTAGCATAAGCATTACACACATTTTAGAAGTCAAGGAATGAGGAAGGGCAGTTTCCTTATGGAAATGCTACATCTTAGTAAAGCCACCTTTCTTTCCCCCTCTCCAAGTATGACAAGCAACCCAGTTTTGTCTTGGCCTCTGAATCCTCATTTTAAGCTTTATCCAGGAATTGGCTGAGGACTAACACCTTCTAGTCACCACCTGTGGCCCTGGATAGGGATGTGGCAATCCAAATTTCACATCTTCAACAGGCTTCTGCAGGTGTTGCAGAAAATTCTAACAAGTGGCCATAAACACAGACTCAGGAAAGGACTAGCTTCCATCATGTAGATATGAGTCATTGTCCTTTCAAAGCCCCCACCTGGCAGTGAAGTCTTTACACCATCACCTTCCCTTTACTGGGCTTTTTGAAGCCTCTTTCTCCCTTCAGATACCATTATTCCTTATCCTGGCATTAAATAAATCCTAGGTTCAAGAAATAGTCTTCAAGTTCTCTATTGCTTGAACCCAAATTTATAAATATTAGCTGAAAACTTTCCTAATGTGAGGGGGGGAAAGGCATACAAATACATAAAGCTCAATGAAGTCCATGTGTAACCACCCTTACAGGGAGGAAGATATTCTAAAGAGACACTTGGGCCATTTCTTTTGGCAATCAGGTTATTGAGACAATGAAATCAAAGGAATTAGAATTTCCTTAAGCCTCTAATGCTGTGAGAAATAAAGTCATAAAGTCTGGTGTCAGTCAGAAAGGATACTTGTCTTCCCCAGAAGGGTACTTCACACTGTGCTGGCAACTTGTCAAGACCACCTTGCAGGAGACTCTGGAGCTAAGACAATGATAGGCAGGACCATACCTTGGCCAGGGCTGCTTTGTGTGGTATAGGTCTGGCCCTCCACTTAAACCCAAACTTTAGGTTAGGACCCTGAAATTGGACTAGGGAGTGGGGATCACGAGATCTTTTTGACTCTCCTCTTAAATGTGGTCACAGTGAATAAATCCCTAGTTTGGGGTTTTCACTATTAATTTACATCTTTGCATTGGCTTATGGAGGACAGGTAGATGAGCCTGGCTTTTTAGGGTTGCTATGGCACAGACACACATATAGGAAGCACACAAAGACACATGTTGTGACACAGCAGAATTAAGCTGTCAAAGACAACAGAATATACTTGAATCTAAATGTCTTCATGAAACCTGTCACTATGTACAATGGATATACACCAATCCATTTTTTTAGAAAAAAATCAAACAATGATAGAATATTAACAATATTATGGGCAGATTTCACAGCTATAACCATATAGGCCAGAAAATTGTGGAGTATATATTTAAAGTGTTAAAAAATTAAAAATACTGTCAACTGAAAATTATATATCTAGTATCTAGAAGTACTGGAGAAATTAAAACATTCTTAGATAAATAAAACCAAGGCAGTCCATTACCACTAGGCATACCTGACAAGAAATGCTAAACAGAGATTTCATGTTGAAACTAATGAATTCTTCAAGCTTATTAACATGTAACATTACCATAGAAGAGAAAACTATGGATAAACATAAACCTCTACATTATTGTTATTTTGGTTTGAAATTCAATTTAATCCCCTTTTGGAATAAAAAAAAATTACTATAAACTACAAACATAGGGAATGAAGGTATAATTTTGACACTAATATATAATGGGGAGAAGAACTATAGAGAGATAGAAATAGTTTATGCAATAATGTTAAGCTATCTTTTTTTTTTTTTTTTTTTTGGTTTTTGGAGGTAGGGTCTCACTCTGGCTCAGGCTGACCTGGAATTCACTCTGTAGTCTCAGGGTGGCCTTGAACTCACAGCAATCCTCCTACCTCTGCCTCCCAAGAGCTATGATTAAAGGCATGCGCCACCATACCCAGTTGATAAGCTATCAATTTAAATAGACTTATAGCCTTAATACGTTTTCCATAAACATCTAGGTAGACATAAAGAAAATGCCTATGTCGAATATACAAGAGTAAATGAAAAGGGAACCAAAGAATATTACTTCCAAAGTCAACTACAAAGGGCTGACATGCCAGTAAAGTGCTTGTCTTGCAAGCATTAGATTCTGAGTTTGATCTCCATAACCCACATTACAAACAAAAGCCAGGCATGGTGGTGCACACTTACAATCCCAGCACACAAAGTGATCCCTGGGGCTTGCTGACCAGCTGCTGGTCCATCCAATGCAGCCTAGCATTCTTGTTGAGCTCCAAGCCAGTGGAAGACCCTAACCCCTCCAAAAAGGGTGGAAAGCTCTTGAAGAACAATATTATGACCTCTGGCCTCTACACACATGCACAGACATGCGTGCACACACACACACACACACCAAAATATCTTTTAAAAATCATGTCAATCATACTGATTTCTTATGTTTTTTTCTTATTTCTTATTTTTATTTTTGTTGTTGAAATCACTGAATATGTATTTTGCCAGTAGCTAAGATACATCCTTATGTAGTGGTTATGTTCATTCAACTTTTTTCTCCTTTTTCCCATAAACACATAACATACCTTAGCTAATCTTTTGGAAGCATCACAACTATGGTCTGTACATGGCTTGGATCCTTTTTCAGTGCCTACAGATGAGACTGAGAAAATATATTATATTTTATAATTGGTTTGATATACTATATCATAATATATAATTTTAAAAAATGAAAGATATTACTAGTGCATTAAAATTTAATCATTTTGTAATGATAAATACCTTTAGCAAAATCTTAACTCAAACATTTGTTTCATAAAAATAAGGAAACTCACGCTGGGGAAATGGTTTAGCAGTTATGGTGTTTGCCTGCAAAGCCTAAGGACCCAGGTTCAATTTCTCCAGGACCCACGTTAGCCAGATGCACAAGGAGGCATACATCTGGAGTTCATTTTCAGTGGCTGGAGTCCCTGGCATGCCCATTCTGTCTTTCTTTCTGCTTCTTCCTCTCTCTCAAATAAATAAATAAAATATTTTAAAAAATAAGGAAATCCTCACTTCTACAGTAATCTTAAGAATTAAATTTATTAATAATTAATGCTTGGCAATTTTGATTTTATAAAATTTAACAATGGAATTATTTCACCATTTATGACATATATTGTAACTGAATACATATACTTGTTAAATTTTATATTAAATTTGCTCATACGTTATGATAAAGATATTATAAATTATGATAAAACTGGAAAGGAAATGAGGGACAATTTAGAGTCACTTGTTATGGCTGATGACGCATTCTTGCATGTATGCACTCATTTATTTAACAGTAACCTGGAGCCGATTCTATGCTGCGGGTGTATTTTGGATGAAACACATTAAGAAAACCAATGGATTTAGCAATGTGGAAATGACAAGTATCTTTGCAAGATACCCAAGAAAAATTCCTGTTCTATGACTAAGGCTTAGAAGTCAAAAGGGAGCCAGGCATGGGCGCATGAAGCATCCCAGCAGAGATAGGAGGGTCGCAGTGAGGTTGCGGCCACTCCGAGACTATACCCAGATCAGCCTGAGCAACAGCAAGACCCTACCTCAAAACAAAAAGCAAAAAACAAGGGGAGGCCCTGGCATGCAAATTCTCACTCTTTTTCTCGCTCACTCTCCTTCTCTCTGTCTCTAATAAATAAATAAATAAATAAATAAATAAATAAATAAATAAATAAATACAAATAAGGTTAAGCTTTAAAAAAATAAAGAAAAAAATTTTTAAAAAGAATTTACTCTAAATATAAAGACATAGAGTATAAGTGAAGAGACAGACAAAAGTGTGTCATCATACTATAAATAAAATGTAAGTAATTCAATGTTAATTTCATATTAAATAGAACTCAGAGAAAAGAAAATTATCAGGAATTAAGATTTGTATGACAGTAAGATTAATTTTCCACAAGACTTAAGAGTACTTATTGTATGTACATGTGTTAAAAAACAGAGTAAAGATATTTAAGGGAAAAAACTGATAGAACTGTAAGAATAAATAGAAAAATCCACTATTATATATGAGGACTTTATCACACGTCTTGATCAGGAAGTGACAGATCAAGAAATCACCCTATCAAAGAGGACACAGTTGAACTGAAGCACACTTGGCATAACTCTAACATGTAATATTCAGAGGTCATTTCATACAACAACAGCAAAACACATCTTCTCAAGCTCACAAGAAACAATCATAGGCATACTTCTATGGAGCCCCCAAAACTTGAAATTTTAAGGATTCCTTACACAGTGTATGCATTGAGAGCACAATATCAAACTAGATGTTTACAACAGAAAACAACAGAAAAATAGGTGGAAAATTCCCAAATACTAGGACATAAGCTCATACTAATGCATAATATTTGAAAAACATTAAATACTTTTAAGTGAATAAAAGTGAAAATAGAGGCTGGAAAGATGGCTTAACAGTTAAGGCACTTGCCTGCAAAGCCAAAGGACCCAGGTTTGATTCCCCAGGACCACATGCCAAGGGGGCAGACACATCTAGAATTTGTTTGCAGTAGCTAGAAGCCCTGGCATGCCCATTCTCCTCTTTATCTCTCTCTCTCTGCCTGCCTATTTCTGTGTCTCTCAAATAAGTAAATAAAAACATTTTTTAAGTGAATATAGGGCTGGAGAGATGGCTTAGTGGTTAAGGCGCCTGCCTCCTAAGCCTAAGAATGCTGGTTTCAATCTCCAGGTCCCACATTTAGCCAGATGCAAAGTGACACAAGGGCTCAATGCAGCACTTGACCACAAAGGGGCGCATGCATCGGATTTTGTTCGCAGCAGCTGAGAGGCTGCTGGCGCGCCCATCTCTATCTGTCTCCCTCTCCCTCTCTCTCTGTCTCTCTCTCTGTCTATCTCCAAAAAAAAGGTAAATATAGAACTTATCAAAATCTGTTGGCATGAAGTAAAAAATGTGTGCAGAAAGAAACTCGTAGTATTGAAAATAAAACTTAGAAAGAATGAATATATTTTAGTTGAAGCTTCCATTCATTAAAATGAAAAATAAAAATAAATTAATTAAAAGGAGAATAAAATATATATGAAAACTGGTGCAGAAATCAATACAATTGAAAAAAGGAAATTAAAAGACAAAAATTAAAAATCAATGTCTAATTATATAGAGTACTTAAAGCACAAAGTATTTAAAACATAAAGTACTATAAAAAGAGAATCTAGGGCTGGAGAGATGGATTAGCACTTAAGGTGTTTGCCTGCAAAGCCTAAGGACTCATGTTCGATGCTCCAGACCCCACATAAGCCAGACGCACAAAGGTAAGGCAAGCATAAGGTTGTGCATGCCCACTAGGTGGCACAAGTACCTGCAGTTAGATTGCAGTGGCACTAACTCTTTCTCTCTCTTTCTCTTTGTGCCTCTCTCTAACTCTCTAAAAAATAAAAAAAGAATTTATAAGTTAATGATATCAGTAATAATAGAGGGATCACTAAAGTATCACTAATTGAATATTAATAAAAACACTACAATCAAAAGTTTGAAGATCAATAATAATAAAAGGACAAATTATTTAAAAGGAACAATTGATCAAAACTCATATAAGAAAAATACAGGATGTGAATAGTCCTATACCAACAGGAGAAATTAAAGTTATTTAGTTTTTAAAGTATTTAGTGACATACAAACACAGAAGCATGTACAAATGCTATTATTAGTAAATTCTATCAAAAAGCTAAGAACAAGTTACAGCAGTACCTAACATCATATCCCAGAAAGTGGATGCTTTCTCTCCAGAATAGGAGAATATATGTGGAAAATATGTACTGAGGATATCATATGAGGAAATAATGACACATACATATAATTCACAGAAAGTGGCTGAAAGGATAGCTCAGTGGTAAGTTCACTTGACACAGAAGTAGGAGGAGACCACCTGAGCGGGAGTCCTCAGAACCTGTATAAACAGCTGGGCATGTCCATGAATGCCCTGAACCCCATTCCCATTGGAAGCTGAGAACAGAGAATCACTGCGTTCACAAAAAAATACAGCTTCAGTTTCAGAGAGAGCCCATATCAAGAAAATATGTGGATGAATAATACATGAGACCCAACATGCTGCTCTTGTCTCCACATGCAACAGGCATGGTGTACACACATCTGTGCATACATGTGTATACACTACAACACACATACACCTAACACATGCACAGACACACAAAAATACATAGAAGGGGGACTGGAGAGATGGCTTAGTGGTTAAGCGCTTGCCTTTGAAGCCTAAGGACCCCGGTTTGAGGCTCAATTCCCCAGTACCCACGTAAGCCAGATATACAAGGTGGCACATGCATCTGGAGTTCGTTTGCAGTAGCTGGAGGCCTGGTGCACCCATTCTCTCTCTCTCTATCTCTGCCTCTTTCCCTCTCTGCTTGTCACTCTCAAATAAATAAATAAAAATAAAAAATACATAGAAGGGGACAGCTGTAGGCCAATATCACTAATAAAAACATGTAAAACTTTCAACTAAATAGTAAAAAATCAAATTCAACAATCTATTAAAAGACACAACACACCATGACAAAACACATTGACAATAGAAAGACCTATTCTTGATAAAAGCTTTCTTCAAACTAATAAAAGAGGCAAACTTCTTCAACATGAACAATGCACTCAATTTCATAAAACAAGCACTACTACATGTAAAGATGCAGAATAATTACAACACAACAATAGCAAGTGGCTTCAACACTTTACTCCCACCAATAGTCAAGTCATCCAGACAAAATACTAACAAAGAAACATGAGAGTGAAGTGGCATTATAGAACAAATGATATAACAGCCATCTATAGAATATTCTACACTAACACTGCAGAATGTACATTCTTCTCAGTAGAAATTTCCATAAAGTAGACTACCTCTTAGGGCACAAAGAAAGGCTTTACAAATAAGAAAATAAAAAATAATTTTCTTATATTCTTTCTGAAATAATAGAATAAAATGAGAAATAAACAGCAAGAGAAACCATAGAACATAGAAAGTTATAGAGATCGAGCAACCCTACTGAATAATGAACTCACTGAAGAAGTCAGGAGGACAACTTTTTAAAAGTTATAAATAAATCTAAATGAAAGTACAACATGCCAGAACTTGTGGTATACAATGAAATTGCTTGTAACAGTGAAGTTTAAAGCTATAAGTAACTACATTTAAAAGTCAGAGTGCAAATAAATAACTTAGTAATGTAGCTCAACGTCTTGAAAAAAAAACAAGAAAAAGTCAAAACCGAATCAGTAGTATATGAAAGAAATGATAAAGATGAACAAAGAAATAAATGAAAAATGAAACTAAAAGAACAAAGTAATCAATGATACAAGAGTTGGTTATCTGAAAAGATAAACAAAACTTATAAAGTCTCAGTCAAATTGACCAAAAGAAAGAAAAGAACTAACTTTATAAAATTAGCACTGAAAAGTTATACACTACAATAGACACCAATGCAATTCCAATAAACTAGAAGATCTAGAAGCAATTGGATAGGCTTCTAGACAAACATGACCTGCCAAAATTAAACTAAGATATGAAAAACTTAGATATGTCAATAAGAGGAAGACTAAAGCAGTAATAAAGTCTCCCAACTGAAAACAGAACAGGGTTGGATGAATTCAGGGCTGAACACCCCCAGGATTTTAAAGAAGAACTAACCGTAAGCTATTCAAAGTATTACATAAAACAGAAAGGGGAAGAGTATTATCAAATTCATTTTATGGAACATCATCATTATTATTATTAGGCTGATTCTAAAACTAGACAAGAACACATAAAAAAGAAAAAAAGAATATGCCATTTTCCCTGATAAACACAGATACAAAGATTCTCCATAAAATACTTGTAAACTAAATTTAACTACAGATCAAAAAGATCATTCAACATGACAAAGTGGGCTTAATTCAGTGATTGAAGGATGGATAATAATGTGCAAATCAATATATCATACTAACAGACTCAAAGACAAAAAAAAATCACTTCATCTAAATACATACAGACACAAATACTTTCATTACTTCCTCTAAACATTATATCAGAAATCTAGACAAAGCAACTTGAAAGATTTAAAATGTAACTAAGGTACAAAGGATAAAGTAAAACCATTTCTATCTACAGATTATATGAGCTTCCATTAAAAAAATAGTAAAGATTTCACAAAAACAAGACTAAAAATGTTAGGGGTAATAAAGAAACTCTACTAAGTTGCAGGATACAATTAAAAATGTAATGCATTGCTATAAGCTGAAAATGAACAATATGAAAGGAAAAACAAGAAAATAATTGCATTTACAAAAGCATCAGAAATAAGAACATACTTAGGAATAAATTTGCCAATGTGTTTGTTACACTATAAAATACAAAACATTGCAGAAAGTAAATAAACCCAAGATTAATGAAAATATCCTATTTCCATGCATTAGAAAACAGTATTGTTAGGGTGGTAGTTTTACACAGATTTAATATAATCCTTACAAAAAGTCCAGAAGCACCTCACCATTACTTTCTGCACAAATGGAGAACTGGATAATAAAATTCACATGGAATTGCAATCAACCTCAAATTTCCATGAAATCACTGAAGAGGAAGTACAATTAGGCGATTTTTGCTTTCAAATTCCAAGTCTTCCTACCCAGCCTCACTACTTAAAACAGTATGGTGCTCTCATAAGAACAGACATCCTGAGCAAATAGACGAATTCCGAGTCCAGAGCAGAGCCTGTCTAATTGACATTCAGCAAAGGTGCCAAGACTACAACACGTAGAAACAGTCTCTTCAATTCAATAGCTACCTGAAAGAGTAAAGTTGGAGCCAGACTATATACATAAATGAGCTCAAAGTGAATCTTAAACTAAATTTAAAAGCTCAAACTACAAAGGGGGTAAATCTTAATATGATATAAGAAAAACGTAAAAAAGAGAAAAAAGCTGAGTAGGTACTTTCACAAACTGAATCACTGTAATGAAATAGGATAAAAGTTTACACTAACTTCCATTCTACAGTAAATGACTACAGTAAACCTTTATCATTTAAGAGAGAAAACTTTTCATTAAGTATATGAATGAATAGAATTTTTATTGGAGGCTATTACCATTTAGTCAAAGTAGAGAACAGGAAGCACATTTAAATTTATAACATTTATATTATTAAAATGTTGCTGTATTCAAATTGGTCATGTTACCAATTTGTTTGACTTTAAAGAATTCTAAATATTTACCTGAAAATGTGAAGAATAATTCATTCTGTAAACCAGCTTTCTGCATTTTAATACGGTGGCACTCAGACTTAAGCAAGGAGATCTCACAAGAAAGATCAAGAACCAATTTACTTAAAATCTGAAGAAGTTTCTTTTCAAAAGAGATATTGTAGACACTATTACAGGGAGCTGCATGATAACGAGCTGTGAACTGGTAATAAAAATGAGGCTCACGATAAGCTATAAAAATTAAAGAGAAGAGACAAAAATATAGTTATTTAAGTAATTCAAGTATATTTCATAATTATTCTAAATATATATCGTAACTATTCCAAAGAAGTAATTATTTGGGATAAATTCAAAATCATCATTCATGTCATTATATATAGTTATACTCATCTCATTAACAAATAATCTAACAGTAACTAAGTGCCAAACAATTAGCACAGGTATTTTAAAATAGCTACTTATAGGAACTTAGAGAGCCTGACCCCAGTGTACTTTGCAGATCAAACTCAGGCATGAGTCTGCTCAAAAGGTAAATATTAATTCTTAGAAGAACTCACACTGTTCTGTATCTAAATATTAAACCTTGTAAGATTTCCAAGATTTATATAATTAACAATAATAAGTCAAAAACAGGTTTCTAATGAATCTACAAATAGTTCTACTCAGTTCCAGTAAAAGAACTGGAATTGATTTTAAAGTATATCCCAAAATTTCACTGGAAAGACACAAGAAATATAAAAATGAAAATAAACACCAAAATTCAAAAAGGGTCATTATGCAAGCAAGATGCTGGATAAGAATTAACACCAGTAGAGATGGGAGGGAAAGAGAACAGAAAGATGGGAGAAGGAATGCATTAGTGAAAAGTTTAAAACATCAGATTTAGATATAAAGATATACAACCAATAAATTCATCATAAAACATAACGATATAATAAAAGAACATAGTTAGCAACAAAACCTAGAGTTTTAAAAGGCTGAAGCACCAAGATTTAAAACTGTAACTAAATGAAATGAAAAAGGTTAACAGCAAAGAAAACTGCCAGTAGTGTGAAAACGCAGCCTACAGAAACTCACTGACAATTATACTTTGGACATATATTAATATCAATAATATATAAATAATTATAAAAACAAACACCAAAACAAAACTGCCAATCAATACATGGGCTAATGAGCTAAACAGATAATTCTCAAAAAGAAAGAAAGAAAGAAAGAAAGAAAGAAAGAAAGAAAGAAAGAAAGAAAGAAAGAAAGAAAGAAAGACAAATAGCTAATAAATATTTTTTAAAAGTCTTAAGCATCTTTAACTCTTAGGGAAACCCAAATTAAAATTGCTTTGACATTTCCTCTCACCCCAGTCAGAACAGTTGTCAACAAGTAAACAGTGACAACAGGGCTGATGACAACATGGCTTACTCAGTAAAGTGCTTGACATGCCAGCATGAATACCGAGTTTGGCACCTATGCAAAAGCTGGTCCAGCAATGTGTGCTTGTAATCCCAATGTTGGGGAGGTGGAGACAGGAAGATCTTTGGGTCTTACTTGGTCTACAAGCTCCAGGTTCAGTAAGAGACTAGGTCTCAGAAAATAAGATTTCCTCCACATGCATGTGCACACATGCATGCACAGTCATTCACCACACACCCCAACTCCACATACACATCACATTAAAAAAGGAAAGCTAAGTAAACAAATAATAAATATTAGTGAGGATGTAGGGAACAAGGAGCCTGTATTCACTATTGGTGGAAATATAAGCTTGAAAAGGCACTACAGAAATCAGTTAGGGCATTACCACATTACCTATCTCTCCCAGTCTTGGGAATATAACCAGAGTATTCTAAGTACTGCCAAAGAGACAGATGCACATCCATATCTATTGCTGCTCTACTCACAGTGGCAAGCAACCAGTCTCAATGTTCATCAAGAGATGAATGAAAAAAGAAAATTTAGAACATAAAGACAATTGAAATTTATTCAGTCATAAAGACAATGAAATGATGAAATTTTCAGGAAAATGGATATATTGAGAAATTGTTATATTAAGTAAATAACCTAAGTAACCTAGACTCAGAAAGAGAAATACTACATATTCTCACTTGCATGTGGATTTTAGAATTTAATTTTTACATGTTTGTATATGTAGGTATGGGTATACATCATGAAACTAGAAAAAGAACCGAAAGGGAAAAAAGAGGAGGATTAAAAAGAGAGTAACAAAATATATGTGACATCAAGATGGAAAGGGGGTAGAAAGGGTAAAAGTTAAGGGGGCAGAGGAATGGAGAAACAAAGTATAGGGCTGGATATATGGCTTAGCAGTTAAGGCAGTTGCCTGCGAAGCCTAAGGACCCATGTTGGACTCTCCAGATCCCATGTAAGCCAGACGCACAAAGGTGAGGCAAGTGAAATGTCACACATGCCTGCTCGATGGCACAAGCACCTGGAGTTCAATTGCAATGGCTAAGGCCCTAGTATGCCAATTCTCTCTCTCTCCCTCCCTCCCTCTCTCTCTCTCTCTGTCTTTCTAAAATAAAATAAAGTGAAAAGCACATAAAAATAAGAAAGATAAATGAAAAAGAAGTATACATAATGGTGATATTAGAATTTTGCCTACTTTCAGCCATGTAGACTATTAAAGATGAATAGAATCTATATAAATTTTTGTTAAACATGACTTTAAGATACAGTATAAGCATCTTCATGCCAACAAATCTTGAGGGTCAGCTAGGCCTTATGCAGTGGATTCTCTCAAGGCCAAGTATTCAAAAGTGCTTCTTACTCTAGCCTTAGCGTCAGCTGTACTATATAAATACATGCACAGTTGGTAATTAAAAATTAATAAGTAAAAAACTAATAAGTAAAAGTGCAACATTTTTCTGATATATAACAAGTGCTTAGTGAATATTAGGCACATTGTTCAAATTATGCAATTATGCTATTACAATAACTATTAAAGTATATTTGTGATAAATTAGGTGTATAAAACAACAATATGTAGACAACTGCCACACAAAAAAAAGAAATAAAAGCATTTGAAACAAAATGTCTAAATAAATCATGTAAAAATTATTGCATTTTCTCATATATCTCTCTACAGATATATGGAATACTTATTTTGAGTAAACAAAAAATTATAAAGAAGCCATTCATAATTAGACATTTGTTTGTCATCTTGACTGTGAAAACAATAGTATTTAAGTTTCTCATTATTACTAACACATTATCATAAATTTGGTGATTTCACATATTTTTTATCTTTCAATTATGGAAAGCAATCTAAAAGCTCTTATGAGGCTAAAATTAAGATGCATCTCTTCTAGAAACTCTAGAGGAACATTCACTTGTTCACCATTCCATTACCAGAGGTTGTCTGACCTTTGGTGCATGGCACTCTTGCCTATGACTTCAAAGAAAGCCTTTCAGATTTCTCCTTTGTTACCACATCTCTCCTTTTCTATCTTTGACTCTTTCACTTCCTTCTAATAAGAATCTTTGTAGCTAGGCATGTGACAGAACTGCGTGAGGCATAACTGCATGGGTTTCCAGCCAGCCTAGGCTACAGAGTAAGACCCTGTCTTAAAAAAGAATCTGCCCTTAATGATTATATTGGGCCCACAAGTTAATTCAGTTAAATCAACCCTTTATGATTATATCAGGCCTATCAGTTAATTCAGTTAAATCAACCCTGGGATAATTCAGGATTGTAATATTTGGTCTTCACTGTCAACCTGAGTGGATTTATAATCACCTGGGAGCCACACCTCTTGGCATGGGTGTCAGGATGTTTTCAGAGAAGCTTAACTGAGGAGAGAAGACCTTCCTGAATGTGGATGGCACAATCCCATGGACTGGGTTCCACAGTAAACAAAAGAAGGGAAATCATCTCACTGCTGCCTGCATGTGGACACAATATGACCAGCCATTTTACACTTCTAGCACCATACTCTTCCCATGACACACTAAAACCCTTCTTAAACTGTTAGACAAAATAAGTTTTTTCTTCTTTTAAGTGATCAACTCACAGAAATGAGAATATTAATACAAGGATATCTCTCTACCACAATATATCTATTATATAGCCACAATGGTAAAGTCCCTTTTACTAGGTAGGGTATGTATTCACATGTTCTGAATATAAATTCTGAACCCACCCCCACACACCTCACAACCCCCACCCCATGTGATTACACTTGCAAACAAATTCTGTTCAAACTCTTCTTTCCACTCCCTATGGCATCAGCGCTCTCAATTCAAGTGCTAGAAAAGGATTTGTAACACTGTGTTCCAGTGCTGACTTAGAGAATGGAGAGGCGTGCTCTCAATCATGACATTTTGAATTTAAAACAGTACAATCTATATATGATCATCATCGTCATTCACAAACATGATGCTGTCACCCCTGATTGCACTCATGGATGTAGATTGGTCTGCAGACATGCTAGCACCCACTGAAGACAGAAGGTTATGCCTTGTAAACCAGTCTGTGGCTTCACTATTAAACTAAACAACATAAAACACAAGTAAGTAGTATTTTTTTTAATTTAAAAATTTTGGTACAATTATGTTTTAAAAAACTGTAAAATATTTATTAAAAATTACAAAGTTGCTTTTAAAACAAACCTGTTAAAATATTTAAATATGAAAACATTAAGAACTACTAAAATACAAATTCTTCTTACCATAAATAATATATTTTAGTTGAAGATTTTTAAGAATTTCTTCCACAGTAGGTTTATACTGGAGGAAACATGTATAAACTCCACTCATACTCTCCTGAAAGTTCTGGAATATGAGGCTTCCTGTGGATGTCACTTGTGCAGTGCTGTTTTCTAATAAGGGCATGACATACAGTTGTATAAATTATAACAGACAAAACACCAAAGCATTTTAAGCAGGCTGAACCCATTAGAGTTGATGTATATAATCACGAAGGCATCAGAGGCACAGTAAATCATTGTATATGATGCCTGCTATCAGTGGATGCCAGGATGACCATCCTGAGTCAGAGTTACACATATAAATATACAAATATAAACATACATATTTGCAATGTACATATACACATGTACCTAACACATATATTTTTACAAAGCAAATAATATATATATATATATATATATATATATATATATATATATATATATATATATATTTCTACACCCTAAAATATTGATATATTTTAAGGCTGAGTCATGGCATCAATAATCTTACAATCTGCATGTGGAATAGATGAAACAATATAAATAGAGCAAAGGCAATTATAATACGACCATTAACAGAAATAGATTTCTTATTACTGTACAGAATGAGATATAAAACAACAGTTTGAGGGTTATAGAAGAAAAAGTGGAAAATTACATAATCACACTAACTCAAGAAAAACAAACATAGAGTTGCAGTATTAGGAGTTAGAATTGGATGGAATCTCTCTTTTTATTTCGAGATGCCTTATTAAGCATCACTCTGGAAGAAAGCTATAAGGATTAAAAGGATAAAAGGAAAGTAAAGATACCCTTGAGTCATTAAGATGTGGATTCCCATGAGAAAAAAAAATTTTTGTTGTTGTTGTTCCAGGCAGTCTTGATCTAGCCCAGGCTGACCTGGAATTCACTATGCAGTCTCCGGGTGGCCTCAAACTCATGGTGATCCTCCTACCTCTGCCTCCTGAGTGCTGGGAATAAAGGTGTGCGTCACCACACCTGGCTTTACTTAGTCTTTTAAAAGTTCAGTTCCTTCATTTGTGCAATGAAGAATCACAATATATGGAAGACTATCTTGCAGGGTTGTTCAGCATAGAAAAATCTGATTTACCATTAAGGAGACAAGTAGTTATTCTGAAAGTTTAAAGCTACAGTTTTCTATTAAAAAGTTTTTAGACATTAAAATTTTCTTAGTCAATACATTCATGTTCTGTTCATTAGAAATATAAGTATTATCTCAGGAAATGATAGTTTACTTTTTGCTGTTTTATATAAGTGATTTAATGATTATAAATTTTAAGCTGAATTAATTCATCAAACCTAGGCAAAAGATGAGTGTGTTCTTAGCACTGAAATTTTCATTGTTAATTTATTTAAAGATATTTCCTGAGTTTCTAGCCCTTCATATATTGAAGAAGAAATGAACAGATGGAAATACCCACCCTCAAGGGATTTACATAGAGAATTATGCCTTGGGATCTCCCATTTCTATATCCTGGATGAAGCTACAAAATGTGATATAAATTTAGAATACATTTCTAGTGCAATGACTACTTCTTCATGAATATCTTAGGATACAAGATTATACATTTATCTTACAAGGTAGATTATTTTTTAAAATAGATTAATAGTTTGTAAGTGGATGTTTCACCAGAGACAAGAACCTCATATTGATAAAATAAAAAGTTTAAAAGAAATTTGAAAATATAATGACATCAAAAGACTATGTATTCTTTAGCAAAAAAATGAAATCTTTTCACACAAGAATTATCAATAAATATGAGTATGTAAATTTAAATGCCTACTGTAATATTAGATATGAGAGCCAGAAAACTGAGAATCATTCAGTATGTTTTAAAAGATCAAAACAAAAGCCAGGTGTGGTGGCACATGCCTTTAATCCCAGCACTCGGGAGGCAGAAGTAGGAGGATCGCATGAGTTCGAGACCATCCTGAGACTACAGAGTGAATTCTAGGTCAGCCTCAACAACTGTGAGACCCTAGCTCGACCCCCCCCAAAAAAAAGATCAAAACAAAGATTTTGAAAATATATCCTGAGAATTTCAGATCCAATGTAAGAATTCATTCTATATCACTTATCAGCAATCATTCATAAATACTTAAATGACTGAGTTTAAATGGAAATTCAAAAAGCCAAAGATTAAGTATTTACCACAAATAACATAAAATAATACAAGAACTCAAGCAACAACAGATATTCAGTGAATAAAATTGGTACTTCTTAACTTAGTTTACTAAAAATTCAGATTTGGATTACTCTAGAAGCCCATGCCTTAAACTTCTAAAATTATATGACAAAAGTTAAGGACAGTTTAATTAGTTCTTTTCTTTCTTTCTTTTTTTTTTTTTTTTTTTTTACAAAATAGGTTCCTGCTTCTCGTTTCAGTTGAGAATATAAAGTGAATATAAGAAAATCAATCAACCATGTAATAAGGGAGACTGCAGAGAAGGCTTCTGGGATAGACAGGACCAGCGGGTCCTGTGAACTGCCATATGATGAGATAGGGAAAAGATTCTTTTCAAGTATGCAAATGAACAGCCAAAGCACAACCGTGGAGGAGCTGTGTCTTCTCTTACAGGTATGTCATTCACAAGCACCTCCAGGCACTCACAATAAGGATCGGTGTTGGATGGATTCAGGTGTCCCCCATAAACTTAAGTGTTCTACATGCTTGACTCCCAGCTGATGGCAATTTGGCAATTGGAACCTTGTTGCAAGGTTATGCAACAAGGGGAGGGGTTATGTGTGTTGTTGCTAGCTTCCCCTTGCCAGTGTTTGAAACACTCTCCCACTACAGCTGTCCACCTGATGTTGGACAGGAGGTGATGCCCAGGCTCTGATCGTGCCATCTTTCCCCTGCCATCATGGAACTTCCCCTTGCATCATGCCATCTTTTCCCCTGCCATCATGGAACTTCCCCTTGTGTCTATAAGCCAGAATAAACCCTTTCCTCCAACAAGCTGCTTTTGGTCTGGTTCTCTTTGTCAGCACCACAAAGGTGAATGCAGTGGGATCCATCCCAGGACCCTGGGCAAAGTTTCCAAAGACAAAAGGTCCAGGAGCCGTACAGAAACTCAACCCCATCCATTTTCCCCAAACCTCTCATAGGAACAAAGCTTTAATGCATGGTTAAATTTGCAGATCAGGATAAAGAATAAGAACATGCTTCCTGCCCACAGATAGTTAAAAAGCACTAGCCAGAATGAAGGCTGGAGGAGGAAATGGAGCCGGCATGATTGCCAAATTCTCAACATCCAAAGAGTAAAACATAATGCAAATATTAAAGAATTTCTCTCCCTCTCTCTGGAATACCAGCAACTAAGAGTTTGATGACAATAGCAGTGGAGTAAAGCTGGCAGAGCACGGAGAGAGACTTACAAAATGACAAACCAAAACCAAGGGCAAGTATGCACTGGAAAAGCTTCTGATAAGCTGGGCCAGCACTCGGGAGGCAGAGGTAGGAGGATCACCATGAGTTCAAGGCCACCCTGGGACTACATAGTGAATTCCAGGTCAGCCTGGACTACAGTGAGACCCTACCTCAAAAAAAAAAAAAAAAACAGAGAAAGAAAAGAAAAGCTTCTGATGAAAGGTGTACTGTGCATAACCACAGCAACAACCAACATACAAGCCAAGAAGCCTTTACTATATCCACACAAACATTAACACTGGACAATTAGCAGAACAATGCTTATCTCAACAAAGAAAAACAGTTCTCTCAGTATCTCCTGTCCTACTCAAAGTGTCCAACTTTTAAGAAAAGCTATAAGGCACACACACATGTGAGAAATGGCACTTTCCAAAGATAACAGAAATGTTCAGGACTAGACTCTTTAAGTGTATAGACATCAGAATTATCACAGAGTTAATTTAAAATAACTAATAAATGGGATAACAGAGTTAATGGTTAAACATGAAAATATAGAAGATCAAGTAAGTAGTTTTAGCAGAAAATCAAAGCAATGGAACTAACATAATTGGATGCCAAAACTATAAACAAAATTTAATAAAACAAAGAAAATGTTTTAAAACACACTTGTGTGTGTGATAATGAATATTTGTGTAAACATTTAGAAAGATAGGAAGGCTGACATACTGAAGAGTTAACACCTCCAAATACACATCAAAAGAACCAGCATCTAAAACATATGCTAAATCTTTAGTGCTTCAACTAAAATATATGTCAACGCTTTAACACTAGCACTATTTAGAAACAATGGAAACATTATGAAAATCACTCAAGTACATAAAATATAAATTAAAACATTATGAAGTAAGTATTTTCTATGAATACTCCTTTAGTAAATCTTTGCATAAACATACGTTCTTTTATTCAAGCCTGCACATTCTAATCTGCAAGCAAGTATCCTAAATACCAGTAAGGTTTTCAAAACAAATAAAAGAAAGCATGTTAACGAAACACTTCCTCTGAGTATCCCAAAAAGGAATAGGTCTTCCACTGAACAGATGTTCAATATGAAAACTCACTAGTCTGCATTACTAGAAGAGATTAAAACAAAGCCTTTCAATTTATAATTTTTAACACATACTATAAATTAGGAGATGGAAAGATTGCTCAGTGGTGAAAGGTGCTAGCTTGCAAAGCCTGAAGGCCCAGGATCAAGACCCTAGCATTCATGAGAGTTGGATGCAAAGTGTCCCACGTGTCTAGAATTTGCTTGCTGTGGCAAGAGACCCTGGCATAGGAAAACACACATACACACATACATGAGTGTGTGTAAATAAATACAATTTTTAAAATAAGAACAAAGGTGAAATAAACATTTAAAAATAATTTAGGTATATATGTACAAAATATAAGTCAATAACACAAACAGAAATTTTCACATAAAAATAACTATGTTAGCCGGGCATGGTGGCACATGCCTTTAATCCTAGCACTCAGGAGGCAGAGGTGGGAGGATCATTGTGAGTCTGAGGCCAGCCTGAGACTGCATAGTGAATTCCAGGTCAGAGACCAGAGCAAGACCCTACCTTGAAAACCCAAAAACAAAAAAAAAAAAAAAAAAAAAAAAAAAAAAAACAATATGTTGAATAGAGATGCTTCTAGAAATTTACAAACAGTTCAATTTTTTTAGTATGACTCTAACATTGAATAAAGATAATTGGGAAATGGTAATACTACCTATGTAGTGAATCTAACTTGAGAAGTGGAATACAAGCAAAAAATGAGTAAGTAAATAAATGTATGAGATGCAAGTATTATTTTAGTTTTAAGTAAATTTAGATATATCTATTCATGTTTGATAACTGAAACTAAATCTTACCTGAAACAACTTTTCCTTTGGGCCCATGCCATTGGAACGATGGGTCTACCAGCTCAGTGTTTCGCAGTTGCTGAGTTGCACACAGCACATGTGGACTTCTTTGGTGGAGCATGACGTAGACGCTCACTGTAAATACACAATTTAAATGGTCCAGCAATGTTATCCTCTTTCATTCTCTAATAATACCTTACATTGCTGCACCACCAATGATATTTTCTGACAAGAATTCTTTTGCCTATTGCATCTAGTACTTGATGACAAGAACTTAATTTCATTGCATCCATTTAACTACCATTAAAAGTATTCAATATATTTTATGTGAATGCATGAGGGTATGTGTCCTCAACATGAATATCTAAAATATAAATTTATAAATATAAATTTATAAATTTATAAACATCTAAAATTATAATAGCCACTTTAAAAAGATTGGGTATATTCCCTTCAACAAACTATTTCTGCAAGAATCTATAATTGTTTCAGGCCCAATTTTTGGCAAAAGGGAGAATAGAGAAGTAAATGTTAGACTATCAATAAGCTAAATTTAATTATTGATTAGCCTACTAAGTAATTCAGTCAAATCTATTTTTGACATTTATATTACAGTAGTTTTTCAAGTTTATAAATATAAAATAATTCAGATTAAATTGTTTTTATTTTGTCATCTTTAATAGCTTTTTATTTTCATTCTTTTCTCATGAAAAAACCAAAAATTTATCTATCAATTTTTCCAACAATTTTTAATTCCATTCAACATCTTTCACTAATTCCTGCTCTCCTTCCTTATTTCTGTCATACTTTTCTCAGGATAATATTCTTTGTTCTACATTTTAAATAAACATGTAACCTATGCACTCTCACTCCTTGTATGGCTTTCTTGCTGCCATTTTCTCCATGATCTGTCTTTTGCTTATTTCACCACACTTCTTTTCACACCTTCTGCTCCAACCAGGACAACGCAGTATTTAGCACCATGCCTTTCTAATTGAATCCAGGGACTACCCAATAGTTTTTCATTTTTAGAAATCTGCACAAATGCATCCCTTCTATTTGGGATGTCTTGACCAGACCCCATGCTATTATTGTGCCCTTCCTTTAACACTCCCACTAACTCCTATACAGATTTCAATCCTAGCACGTACAAGAGAGGTTGGGAGAGTTTCCCAAAACATTAACAGAAAAAAATAATATTCCTAGATACCACCAATACATCAATCATGCTGTAGAATGAATGAACATTTACATATTAAATAGATATTATCCTCTAATAAAACATACATTTTGTGAAATATTTGCTAATTCTGGCAAAAGATATAAAATTATACCACACTATTATAATCATGGGAATATGCAGTTACAATTTTTATAATGCCAATTATCATCCCACTTGTCATATGATCAACAGTTTCAAGCAACATCCCAGATATATTTCAAGAATCTCTTGAATACTAATTTTAAAATGTAATTAGACTCTAACTTTATACATAGGTAAAACAAGTCTAGTTTAAAGTATTGAGAAACAAGCTGGGCATGGTGGCACAGAGGTAGGAGGAGTGCCATGAGTTCAAGGCCACTCTGAGGATACAGAGTGAATTCCATGTTAGCCTGGGCTAGAGCAAGACTCTACCTCAAAAAAAAAAAAAAAAAAGTATTAAGAAACAGGGCTGGAGAGATGGCTTAGTGGTTAAGGTACTTGCCTCAAAGCCAAAACACCCATGTTTGACTCTTCAGTACCTAAAGTTGGAAGCACAAGGGGGTGCATGCATCTGGCGTTTGTTTGCAGTGGCTAGAGGCCCTGGTGTGACCATTCTCTCTATCTGCCTCTTTCTCTCTTCCTTTTACCTCTTTCAAATAGATAATAAATAAGTATTTTTAAAGTATAAAGAAAGAATAAAAAATTATTGAGATACACCACAAGGTTACATTAAATAAAACACAGTGATAAACATACAAGCAAAGAATAGTGGATCTAGAGAAAAAACCGATATATGATAGAAATTGTACCTTTAGTTATTGAACAAAAATAAAATATTAATAAATTAAGGTAAAAAATTAGTTATATATGCAGAGTTGAACTTGTATTTCTGTTAATCCCAAACAACACAAGTCAAGCAAACACATTTAATTTTATGAAGAAACTGCCTACAACAAAGATAGTCCATGGTAGATTTATAATTAGGACATAAGGCAACTTAACCTTCATCTTTGGAAAAGTGAAAACACAGGCCACATTTCTGCTGGTGAGGGTGTGGGAAGCTCTGCTTCAGGAGTGGTGGGCAGGAGGCTACTCTGAAGAGCACATGGGATCTTGTGACACACAGAATCATTAGGGTCTAGATATGACCCTCTACTAGAAGGGTATAGCACACACAAAATTTTTTTCAATAAGCACAGAGACAAGATTTATGAAATGGTATCACACATCATACACACCAAAAAAGTGAAATGAACTATATGTACTATAAAAATGTAAAGAAATAAGGGAATAAATTAATATGTGAGTGAATAAAAGCAGAAAACTAACTGAACACAACAGAATAAGTAAAAAGTCAGCATGTATAAAGGAGATTCACAGACAGGCCAGAAAAAAGGGCAATATGTATAGAAGCTGGATGACCTCACACAATATAAGAAGCTGAAGGCATTCTAGGCTTAAAGGCACCAGAAATACAACTTTTATAGAGCCATAATATTGTAATTCTGATTAAAATGACAATATAAAATGGATTTAGTGCTGGAGAGATGTCTTAGCAGTTAAGGCACTTGCCTGCAAAACTCAAGGACCCAGGTTCGATTCCCCAGTACCCATGTAAAGCCTGGTGCACCAGGTGGCACATGCACCTGGAGTCCATTTTCAGCAGCTAGAGGTCCTGGCCCATCCATTCTCTCTCTCTCTCTCTTTCTCTCTCTACCTCTCTCATTCTCTCTCAAATAAATAAATAAATAAAATATTTCAAAAATGGATTTAAATAATCTATTTCTTATATAAATACAACCTGCCAAATACAAAGATAAACCACTTTTAATATTTTCAAATAAAATGAAAGAATAAAAATACCATTTAAATAAAAATTTTATAATCTAAGTTTAAAAACTGTAGCTAATGACATCAATAAAAATGCCACAGTAGTTGGGGAAAATACTGATGCTGGAAAAGGTTAAGCAGGAATGATGAGGAAGTAGGGGAAATGAGAAAATGGGAATAGGAGTAATCAAAACTTTGGAGACAAGAAACATCCATAAATAAGCCTACTACTTTGTAAACGAATTAAAATATACTTAAAATAAGATAATAAACAGGGCTAGAGAGATGGCTTAGAGGTTAAACACTTGCATGTGAAGCTTAAGGACCCCAGTTCGAGGCTCAATTCTCCAGGACCCACGTAAGCCAGATGCACAAGGGGGAGCATGCATCTGGAGTTCGTTTGCAGTGGCTGGAGGCCCTGGTGCTCCCATTCTCTCTCTCTACCTGCCTTTGTGTATCTCTTTCTCTAATAAATAAATAAATAAAATATTAAAAAATAAGATAATAAACAGAGGGGCAATGAATGGATGAGTAACACTGCTTCCAAAAGTCATGGCCTATTAAAAGAAAATACCAGAGCTAGTGTGTGGCATTCATTCCTATGAGTTGTTGGTCATAGAAGACCCCAAAACATTTCAGGATGTTGTCATTGCTCTTGTCTGCCAGCTTGAACTAAATAGTAAACCCCTGCTGCTGAAAACACCTCACACTTTGGGTTGACAGAAATAGAGAAGCCAAGCTGAAATGTAACTGGGATGATTCCTCCCTGGTGGCTAGCATTCATAATGCTTGAGAGTGCTATGCAGGCTACTAAATAATAAGAGTCGATGGTCTCACCAAGTGCTACACCCTGCAGGGTACAATACTGACATGCCAGGTAAGATGTGCCCACTGGTATAATAGCGGCATGACTGTTATGGAAAGAAATAACCACTTTCTGATGGGATTCGAGGCTCATTCCACAGAGGGAATGCATGCCTGGTCTTGTAAACCAGGACCCATAGTCAAAACCCATAGCTGGCGAAGCCATGGGCCCTAGGGAGGGTCTTAAATGGATGCTTTGTCAAACTTCCTTCTGAAAATGCATGTTTTCACAAACAGATTAGTGCTGATCTCAGCTCTTGTCAAAAATAGAGCTTTTAGGGCTGGAGCAATGGCTTAGTGGTTAAGGCACTTTCCTGTGAAGCCTAAGGACACTGGTTCAAGCTCTCTCTAGATCCCACGTAAGCCAGATGCTCAAAGTTGAGGCAAGTGCAAGGTCTCACATGGCCACTAGGTGGCATAAGTGTCTGGAGTACAATTGCAGTGGCTGAGGCCCTGGTATGCCAATTCCCTCTGTCTATCTCTCTATCTCTAAAATAAAAATATAGCTTTTGTAGTGGGTTAATGCAGAGACTAATAACTGGTCAAAGTCCTGAAAATAAGTGACATTTCGGTGTTCAGTCCTATATAGGACATCTATACTTCCTTCAAGACCCATGGAAAATCATGGAAGAAGGATGAGATTGAATGTAGGGCAGAAGGATGGGAGGACTGCTATGGAACTCTGTCATCTGGACATGACATAGGCATTGAACTCATGAAATCACAGCTACTGTGGTTACCTGCACGAGATAGGGCCAGTTAACAGTCAGTCGTGGATGGAGGAGGCGCTCGTAAGGCCTACTGAAGTTACCTTGCATTGCTGGGACAAAACACCTGACCAAAAGTAGCTAAAGAGAAGAAAGTATTGGAATGATGACAGGGGAAACATGAAATGAGTACAGGAGGCAACAAGAGGCAAAGCTATAGTGGTGGACACACAGCAGCAGGGAAACCAATGAAGGCCTTGTCTCAAGCCAGGTGAAAGGAGATGACGAGCACCCCAAGGTTGTCCTTAGATCACATGTGTGTGGTTATATGTACACACACACATATATACACATACAAAATAAAAGACACACTCAGAAATTAAAAATATAATCACACAATGGGAAAAATATATTTGCAAGCTAAATATCTCACAGAAGTCCACCAGCCAGAATATAGAACAAACTCTACAACTCAACAGTAGCAGCAGCAATTAAGAAATACACAAAATACTTGAAAAGCATTTCTGCACAAAGACACACACATAGAAAATACATGCACACATAATTGAAAAGAAGCACATCATTAGTCATTGGGAAAATACAACTCAGAACCACAATGATCTTTCATTTCACACAAGTACTTATGGTTTTAGCATTCTTTAAATTACCCACATTTCACATTTTACCTAGTATTAATATTATTACAAGCAAAAGTACTATCAGCAAAATTAGTTAGATTTTAGAAATAATCACTCTTTGCTCACTTAAGCAGAGTGCACAGAATTTGACCTGGTGACCCTAAGTACATGGAAACAACTTTAATTCATTCCTACACAAAGAAAAGAACATTAGGAGACTAGGGTAAATGGGAAACATAAGCCTTTTGTGTAAAATTTGTGTTAAATTCTAAACAAATGTAGTAACTTTAAATTACTGAAAAGTTATGAATACCAGGAAAATGTGTTGATCCCACTATTTTCAGTGAATCTTGGGCCAAGCGAAAACTTCTTGGTAATCGAACCAAATATCCAACTGTGAGAAACAAAAAGAATGCAAATGATCAAAATTTACCTCAGAAAAAATTTCAAAATATTCAAATAGTATATTTGACCTTGTCTCCATAGATAATAAATTAGCCTCCTCTGACATGTAATCTCTGTTCCTGTTCTACTCCCAATCATGTGCCTTATTAACTTTAATCTTTCTATAACTTCACTCTACTATAAAAATTTACTCTTAGCTTTCTCTGTATCTATTTAGAACATTTGTTTACTTTCAAAACTCCAAATCTTCTACAAGACCCAAATAACAACCAACTCCTCCTTCAAGCCTCCTGTTTGTCTTTATTTCTCACTAGCACCTCTCTTATAACATTCAAACAACAGATTATACTTATTTATAAACATATCTTATATTCTCATCATCAAACTCATTGGTGGAAGCATTTGATGTTTATGTCAACTACCAAGAATCAATAGTAGGCTGGGGAGTTGGCTCAGTGGTTAAAGATGCTTGTTTGGAAATCCTGCTGGCCTGGAGTGATTCCCCAGTACCCATGTATCGCCAGATAAACAAAGTGGTGCATGTGTCTAGAGTTCAGTAACAGCTGCAAGAGGCCGTGGCACATCTATATTCTCTCTCCTTCCCTTCCCCTCCTGTCCTCTCTTCTATCATAAATAAACATATTTTTTAGCCAGGCATGATGCCACACACCTTTAATCCCAGCACTTGAGAGGCAGAGGTAGGAGGATTGCTGTGAGTTCAAGGCCACTCTGAGACTATATAGTGAGACTCTACTTTGGAAAAAAAAGAAAAGAAAAAAATAATTTTTTTTCAAAAAAAAGAATCAACAGAAAACAATATATCTTTCTCATAAAAACTATTAAAATAATAGTTTTGAAATATGTTTTATTTATTGTTGAATGAGCACATATGGTAGGCATAATACTATGAACAGAACAAATGGAGGAGATAATCCAACACTGGAAGCATTATACTCAAGTAGCCCAGACAGTAAGAATGTGCAAAGACAGTGTTACGGTATTGAAACCTAGAAGACATAAGCTTAAATCCAAATTCTACCACATATGGTTTTTAGGAAAGTCACTTTAGACTACAAACTGGTTTTCTCATCTGCAAAATGGGACTGACAATAATTGCAGCCTTACAGAGATTGTAAGGGAATGGAATTTTGTATCTACTATTAAATGTTCTATAAACTGCTATTACTATTCATGTTTCCTTGTTAGGATATTTACTGCTTATTCCTATTTTACATATCCTCATAGGTCTAATACTGTTATTGGAGAAAAAGAAATCCAGGCAATAATTTACTTAGGTTTGTAAAAGTCCATTGCTCATACTCCAAAGAGTCTTTCTCAAACAGAATTAAAGGATTTTGTTTATTCTATTTGTCTTTGAATTTCGATTGCCTGGACTTTGTTTAATCTGTAATCACACTGTCCCCACGTCCTTCCTCTCTCCTGTCTGTCCAGTTGTTACCACACATTACTTCCTCATTTATACCCTTGGGTGAATTCATCTTTATGTTCTCCGTCTTCTGAAAAAGTTTTTACTTCCCAAATGAGCATCTCTTGTGCATTTCATTTATCAGTTCCAGGACAGACTTTATTTTCAACATCTAGAACTTGAACACAAAATGATGCAGCCAAACCCTTCTCATTAAAACTCAATTCCAGAGCCAGGCGTGGTGGCACACGCCTTTAATCCCAGTACTTAGGAGGCAGAGGTAGGGGGATCGCTGAGAGTTCGAGACCACCCTGAGACTACATAGTTAATTCCAGGTCAGCCTGGACCAGAGTGAGACCTTACCTTGCAAACCCAAAAAAAAAAAAACCTCAATCCCATCCAACTGGCCCTTCCTTCTTCAGTGTTTGCCCGCAATTAACATATGTGTAAATGGCATGTAGAAGTGTTCCAGCCTTCCATACATCATCTACACTTAAAAAAACTTTGACCTTGGGATGGCTCAGAAGGCACTATGGTGCTGAGAAGTGACAGAGGAGTGCTCAGCAATGAAACATCTCTAATCATGGCTCAGGGGTCCATTGCAGAAAACGTAGCAGAAAGAATGTAAGAGCCCAAGGAAGAGTAGGGCTCCTTACAATGCACTCTTGCAGACACAAAATGGCCTGGATATCCATGACCTTCATAGTGCCTGACACGACCTGCACAAGACCATCAAAACAGGAGGAAAAGATGATGACATCAAACTAAGAGACTGATAGAGAGGGGGCGGGGATAATATGATGGAGAGTGGAGTTTCAAAGGGGAAAGTGGGGAGGGAGGGAATTGCCATGGGTTATTGTCTACAGTTATGGAAGCTGTCATAAAAATAAGTAAATTAAAAAAAAAAAACAAAAAAAACTTTTGAGAACAGCTGCATGTTCCATCGCAAACCAACAGATGGCGCTCCAGCACCAGGGCCAGTGCGGCCAGCGGCGGCCACGGCTCAAGGGCGGACGCGTCTTCTTCCGGGGCGTCGGGAACCGGGGCGCCCCGTGCACAATAACGGGGACCCCCGGCGCCCTCCTCACCTGCCAGGGGCGCCCGCAGGAGGGCGGAGAGGAAGAGCAGGGCGGCCAGGGAGCGCGGGGAGCCCGCGGCCGCCGCCCGCCGCCAGCCCCGCCACGCCCGGCCCGGGGCCACGGCCTCCATCCCCACGCCGCCGCCCGCCCGCCTCGGCCAGAAGGTCGTTGCCAGGCGCGCGCCCACCCGCCGCCGGAAGTGGGCGGGCGGAGCACCGGAAGGACGGACCCCGACGGACGCGCAGCCACTTCCGCCGGGAGCAGCTGCTGGATGTGGGGCGGGCAGCGGGACGTGGGAAGCCGGGCCGAGGGAGGTGGCCACGCCCCTGGCACTGGGCATCTGTTGTGCTTCAGACACGACGCTGGCAAGCTCGGAATCCCGGGAGGACATAAGTGACCTGGCCAAGGTTCTGGAACCCAGACAGAAGAAGTCCTGAGCCTCCCAGGACGCACCTGTCTGTGCCTTTCCATGGTGTCTGGACAAACAAGGCTCTTTTTATTGCCAGGGATGGCTCTCACGGACAACACAGACTGAGCATTGATCACTTAATACAGCTAACAGCCTTCATAGATTTCCTGACTGTAGAACTACTAATACATTGTCAATGTCTGGAGCTTACTGGAAGTGTACACCTGGGAGGAATTAAAGACACTGCCTGAATAAAGCTACGTGATAGAAGAATGGAAGACTAGACCGAAGATGGAATTGATTTTCATGAAGCACTCACAGTGGAAGATCATCTTTCATTACCTCAATTCAGAAGAAAAAAAAAAATCCACACACACTATGTGGCATTATAATGAGAATGTATTTTAAGGAAATTGAAAGGAAATCTTACCTCCAACTTTTCAGAATCTGCAAGGATTTAAAAATCACTGTAATAAAATTCTTACACTTTGGGTGCAAATATATAGAAGAATGAAGTTTGAACAACTAAGACTAACAAAAAGTGTTCTGTCACCTGAATATGAAGAAACAAATGACACTAAGTGGAATTTAAAAGTCACCAGATACTTTATCTTTTGGAAAAGTCAACAGAGATTTTGTGTTTTGAATGTGTTAGGGATTTCAAACTGAAACACCGTCTGTTTTAATCTAACCTCTTGTTTTGTAGTATATCTCAAAATGTTAATGATTGTAGGTGGGGTATAGCCACATTTTGGTTGCACTTTACTGTTGTACAGTTAGTCTGATTTATGTATCATGTGCCTAGTTCTTCTAGATGTTTCCTTGCTTTGCATTTGTGCTTCATGAAAAGATGTGAACTGTTAGCACCAAATTCTTACAATCTAAATTTCTTTGCAGTGTTTATGCAAGACCCAATTGTCGTTGAAAAGTGCTCTTAAATGGATTGATATATGTATCATCAAACAATGATACCCTGTTTCTGATGTTGTCCTTTCTTGAAGTGGCATAAATACTGTCATTTCTCTCATTTTTAACATTATGATAGCATTAAGAAAAGTTAGGATAATATAGGGCATATAAAGAGGAATTTTTACTTGACTGTAATTTGTGAATCACTTTCCTCAAAAATCATATACATTGGGCTGGAGAGATAGCTTAGCGGTGAAGGAGCCTGCCTCCTAAACCTAAGAATGCGGGTTCCAATCTCCAGGTCCCACCTTTAGTCAGATGCAAAGTGACGCAAGGGCACAATGCTGCACTTGACCACAAGAGGGTGCACGCATCTGGATTTTGTTCGCAGCAGCTAAGAGGCTGCTGGCGTGCCCATCTCTATCTGTCTTCCTCTCCCTCTGTCTGTGTCTCTCTCCAAAACAAAATCATATACATGAATTTTAATATTCATTTATGCAATGAATTTACATTGAACACTTTTGATATTTACTTAACTAGCAAGTGTTATTTATCGTAACTGTCAGGTAAATACTGGTTTTAGTTATATAAAAATGTTAAAATAGGGGCTCAGAGACTAAGGCACTTGCCTTCAAAGCCTAAGGACCCAGGTTTTGTTACCTAGTACACATGTAAAGCCAGGTGCACAAGGTGGCAAATGCATCTAGAGATCATTTGCAGTGGCAGGAGGCCCTGGTGCACCCATTCCCTCTCTCTCTTTCTCTCTCTCTCTCTCTCTGTACATATACATCTGCCTCTCTCAAATAAACACAAAAACTTGAAAAATATTAAAATATATTGTCACTAAATCTATACTCTTCTAGTGTCATTTTAACTATGAAATATCAACCTATGGAAACCCTTTTAAAATATTTGAGAGAGAAAAAGAGGGGAAAAAAAGAGAGAATGGGATCTACAGGGCCTCTAGCCACTGCAAACAAACTCCAGACACATGCACTGCGCTGTGGATCTGGTTTACCTGGGTACTAGTTACCTGGGTAACCAGGGTCCTTAGGCTTTGAATGCAAGCACATTAACTGCTAAGCCATCTCTCCCGTTCACTTATGGAAACTTTTTAAAAGTAAACAAACATGGTTTTCCTGAGTATTAGAAGAAAAGTATCATTTTTTCCTAAGAATTACATTATTACTTAACATAATAAGTGGTTCCATGTGTTAGAGTTCTACCTGTTGCTAAGAAACAAAAGCTTTATTTTTCTTACTCTGTCCTGTACCTGTACTAGCCTATCATTCCTTGGTAGACAAAAAAAGAATTTGCCTTAAGAAAAAAGAAAAACTATTAAAAAATTGCATCAGTGACATTATACTAGATTAACTCCAATAGTTGGACATAGAGTCTTTGATATTTAAAGAGGAAAGAGTTAGCTGAGAATTTAACTTAAAAATTTCAATAATTATAATGAGAAAAGCCATGAATGTGGAGGTTCAGTACAAACAGGGAAACATAAGTATCCCTAAAAGGTTTATCTTGTCAGGATTAAAGACTGTTGAAAATACAGATTACCCACACTATTATGATCTATTACGAAAAATGAACATGCCCTTTGTGAAAGGATTAGAGGACAGACATGACTATGGAAGATTTGAAAAGAAATGCAACCCTTCTTTCCTTAAGTTTCATTCTTACCCCCCTTCAGTGCTGCCAGATTATCATTCATACTACCCTTACCCAACACCGTTTGGGCAGGAGTATGCATTATTTCCACTTCGTGATGATGTGCCCTTGGGTGATCCCTGTTCTGGATTGATGAGTCCTGGTAGTGATGCTGATTTAAAGCCTGGCATTGGCAGAACTATACCAAGCCTAGTGAGTTTCAGTGATGTGAAACCTCAACATCAAGTTCCTAGACCAGACTCGGGATTTCAAACAAAAATAAAAAGACAAACAATTCTGTCAGAAGAACTGCAACAGGACAGGAGGTGGAATTCTAGGGAAGTTTCAGACATTTACATCAGAGCAAGACTTGGAGGTAAGTAAAAGCATTGTGAACTTTATTATCCCACCTGTTCCTGAAGAGGCAGAAGAACATGAGTCTGAGATCCAGAATTTGAGCACTTAAATTTCCATACATGGATAACTGAACAAGTTCTTTTATAATTACAGATTTCAGAAAGCCATACCAAGACAGATGCAATTTATAAACTTGCTTGTAAAACCAAATTTAGTTTAAAAAGAAAACATAGTTTATTAGTTTAAATGACCAACACAAAAGAATAGATCATTTATTCTGTATATACAGATACCCTAATTTTACCAAAAGAGTTAATTGTGTGGTAAGCTCCCTTGAAAACAACCTGATGGTTTTAAAACAGGGTACAAGAAATAAAATTAAGTGGGAATGAGGATAAGTAATTTGGGGATACATTAAGAACAGGAACTTAAAGAGAAGCAACTTCCACATAAATAGACTATACTAGTAGTGCTACTATCATCTGTGCCATGTGTATTCTTTGTAAGAACTCCTCCACTAGTCCACACACATTGGCCCAGAACTGGTTATATATACATCCAAAGGAAAACCACAACTGTTTCCTGAACAGAAGTGTGTATGGCAAGCAGGGTGTGATAAAAGATTGATATTTTTGAGTATGGGATAGGAAAAGACCAAACACTATGGCAGAAAGTACTTGCCTTGCTTTAGTAACACACAGTCCAGGACCATCCACAGCCCATCTATAGCTTTCAGTCATAGACTAGAGGGCAAAAAAATAACAACGTGTGAAGGGAGGATGTGGCTACCTCGAGTTGGAGCAGTAGAGATTCGTGCTTTCTAACATTTTTCCCCAAAGAAAGGCCATAGTTACTCAGGACCAAGAATAAAGGAAAAGTAAAGAAGGGGTATTGCTGTGAGTTCAAGGCCAGTCTGGCACTACATAGTGAATTCTATGTCAGCCTGGGCTAGAGAGATACCCTACCTCAAAAAAAAAAAAAAAAAAAAAAAAAAAAAAAAAAAAGCTCCTCAGAATCACTCTCCCAATCTCCACACACCACATACCAGAAGGAAAAATTCAGAGAGGTGTTAGCATAGGATAAGAGTTATAACTTTTCATTTGTTCTCCATTTTTGGCATTAGCAAGTAAACTTATGGAAATTCTTAAGTTACAGAATTTCTGGAGGCTGGAGAGATGGCTTAGCAGTGAAGGCACATGCCTGCGAAACCTAAGGACCCCAGTTTGATTCTCCAGGTTCCAAATAAACCAGATGCACAAGGGGGTCACGCATCTGGAGTTGGTTTGCAGTGGCTGGAGGCCATGGCGCACCCATTCTCACTCTCCCCTCTCTCTTTCCCTCTCTCTGTCATTAATAAATAAATAATAAAAAAAAATTATAGAATTTCTGTATAAAGTATTAATAAGGTTTAAGAACATATTTATTTTATTTATTTATTTGAGAGTGATAGACAGAGAAAGACACAGAGAGAGACTGGGTGCACCAGGGCCTCCAGCCACTGCAAACGAACTCCAGATGCATGTGCCACCTTGTGCATCTGGCTTATGTGGGTCCTGGGGAATCAAGCCTCAAACCAGGGTCCTTAGGCGTCACAGGCAAGCACTTAACCTCTAAGCCCTCTCTCCAGGCCTAAGAACACATTTTAACAATTTAGGTCTGGAGAAATTGCTCAGTAGCTAAAGACACTTGCTTGTAAAGCCTGCAGGACTGGGTTTGATTCCCCAGTACTCATGTAACACCAAAATGCACAATGTTGTTGTTTGCAGCAGCTAGAGGACATGGTGTACCCATTCTCTCTCTCTCTCTCTCTCTCTCTCTCTCTCTCTCTCACACACACACACACACACACACACACACAAATAAATAACTTTTAAGAATTGATTATAGCCCACTGGAAATACTATCTAGGGAAATATTGTATTACTAAGAATCAAATGTACAAATGTACAAATAACAAGTAGTATGTGATTAAAATGCTTAAATATCAGCAATGAGGAAAACCACTGCCGAGTTCAGGTCCATCTCACATGGTGCAGTTGACCAAAAATGCACAACTCTACCTCAGATGTAATAAGGAAAGGGTTCTGGAGCCAAGTAGAAGTGATAATGACCTGGAAACTCAGATCCAGATCCCCCATTGCTGCAGTTACCTTTGTGTTGCTGGACAAACAGTCAACCAGAAGCAGATTAAGGGAGGAAAAGGTTTATTTCAGGCTTAAAGAATCCAGGGGAACACCGTCAATGGCAGAATAAAGGGGCTCACTTCCATACATCCAAATAGAGAGGCACCACCAAACAGACAGAGCTCCAGTTGCTCTGAACACACCTTAGAGCTGGACTAAAAGATCCCACCCAAGTGACACACCTCTTGCCCATCAGGACTCTGCCTGCTGGAGGCTCAAGTTGCAATCAATCTTAATGATAATAATAATAATAATAATATATAAAAGCCTGAATCTACGGGGCCAAATATTCAAACTACCACAGCATGTTCCAATGTGGAATCTGTTTTCTAAAGTTTTTACAGTAACCAAATTAAGTGATAAATGAAGATGCTCTTCAAATAATTTTTAGAAATATCAGATAGGCTAACAGTAAACTGGGGAGATTTCCTTTATAGGCCTCAGATGCGAGGGGTCTGTTTGTACATTCAAAAAGGATTTACCTAGTATAGTTACAAGGATGTTAGCATGGCTAAAGGCCCTTCTGTACCCATATTCATTCATTATTCATTCATTCTTAAATAAATAAACTATTTATTTATTTGTAAGCAAATTAAAGAGAGAGAGGGAGAATTAGCAAGTGCACAGACATGCCAGGGCCTTTTGCCATGCTATAAAAAATCTCCGGATGCATGTGCCACTTTGTGCATCTAGATTTATGTGGGTACTGCAGAATCGGACCAGGGATGGGAGGCCTTGGTAGAAAGCACCTTTAACAATGAGTCTTCTCCCCTTCCCAAAAATCATTTTTAATTTAGGCAAATATGCTACTTACTGTTTAAGTGGAAAGCACCAATCCAGTATAATTTTTTAAGACAACATTGCTGATTTATTGAAAGTACTTCACAGAATGAATGAAAGGAAGTTCAAACGACTTTAGTTGGAAGAAAACTACCAAGTTACTGAAATGATGTTTATAGACTTGCATCAACAATTACAAACCAAGTATTGGGTTCATCTGGGCTGTGTATTTCCCTAGCTGAATCAGAACAAGAATTCATAGCATAGGCTCCAGGATCTGGAATGCCTGTAATCAAATCCTAGAAAAATATATCTGCTGCATAGTTCAGGGGCACTTATAATTCTCTTTCTACCTGTTTATTTATAAAACACCACAAAGATACTAATTCATAGCATAATAGTGAAACCTGTAAACTAATAAGGTCAGATATCATAAAATTAAAGGTCAAAATTTTCAATTGCTTTGTGCATAAACAATAGTACCATCTTATAAATAATGATAATTAAGACACAAATGCCTAGAATTTTTTTTCTGAATCCTGGAGAAACATTCCATTAATAATGTCTAATATTATTCTCTACTAACACTTGCAAAGAGTAATGGTTGAGGTTCGATATAATTTTTCTTGAGTTTTCAATTACTTTGTAAACCTTGGTAATATTTACTAATTACAAATGATAAGTACATCAGGTTTTAGCAAATCTAAATCCACATTATTTCCAATACATTATGTTAAAGGACATCTCAGAATTAATTACATCACATACCAGTATCTTTGATGGATTTTCACAAATATTAAAGCAAGATCATAAGTGATTACATTGATGGCTTTTGTCCCATTCCAACATGTCTAATCCTTTAAATTTCTTGTTCCTGGCTGGTTCTGTTTATAATCAGTAATGATTGTAAACTTATCTAATTATGTATGAGTCCATTACTGACTCCACCTCATATTGCAATAAATCTTATCATCCTTATCACCTTGAAAACAGAGATTGACTATTGTTAACTCCTTGATATTCTCCCTTTTACTCTTGACTTCAATAATTACATCTCTCTATATTCCATTTTGCTATTTTAAACAATCCTCCTAACTCAGGTTTCTAGTTTAAAAATATCAAAAATGTGTTAGTTGAAATGATAGTCACCTACTTGTCACAGTAATACAGACCTTTTTCCTAGCTTGAAGAAGCCTACATGCCCCCTGTTTCTTATGATGACAGAGAATTGGTGCCCTGGCCTCTCTTCCTCTTCTTTAAAGGAAATTAATCCTGGTGACCTCACCTTCTTGAGCTCAACTAAATCTAATCACCTCTTATCCCACCTCCAAATGGCAGCATGAATGTGTTAACACTTCAACACAGGAGTTTTGGAGGAACACAATCATCCTGTAAAACCCATCTTAACCATTGTCAGTTATATTTCATTGTATACACACTACCATTCATGCCTAGGATTCACTTCAGTTTCATAGTTACAGAAATAAAACTTTATATGTTAAATAACTCCTTATTTCTGTCTTCCACATGAACACTGGCAACCACGATTATATTTTCTGTCTTTAACAAATTGACCTCTTTAATTTCCTCATGGAAGAAAAAAGTTATATATTTTAAAGCCAACATGAAATGCCACTTATTCCATGAAAAAATGTAGTAGACATAAAATTGAAAGACCTTGTCACCTGAGGCCAAGTATTGTTAGTTATTATCTTGCAGTACATTTTTATCAAGTTTTATATTTTCTAGAGCATTCTACTCAAATCACTCTACATCAAGTTTTTTTTTATAATAATTACATTTACACAGGTTATATTACATGAAGGATTTTCATAAGAACTTATTTTTTTTCAATTCATAATATTCTTGGATTTTTGAATTTAACAGGATTTGATCCAATGTTCATTCTTACATGGGGGCCCAGTGAAAACTTTGGACAGCCCTTCTAGTCAAACATTGACTCCAAACCATGTTAATTTATATTTGTAAACTGAAAATAAGTGATCAAGATTTTTTGTATACATTTTACATTAAAAGTCCTCCTATGGGGCTGGAGAGATGGCTTAGCGGTTAAGGAGACTGTCTGCAAAGCCTAAGAACACCCCTTCAATTCTCCAGGTCCCACATTTAGCCAGTTGCAAAGTGATGCAAGAGCGCAATGCCTCACTTGCCCACAAGGGGGCACACTCGTCTGGAATTTGTTCACAGTGGCTGGGAGGCTGATGACGCACCCATTCTCTATCTGTCTTTATCTATCTCTTTCTCTCTCTCTGACTCTCTCTCAAAAAAAAAATCCTCTTATGAATAAAGTACTTCTACATTTTGAATTTAGGGTCACTCTTTAGTTCTTTTACATCAGTTAAGAGAACTTTGAAAACTCAAGTCCTTCCCATGTTGTGCATAAATAAGTTTCTGCCCAGTATGTGTTCTGTGTATTTGAAGGGAACTATACTGACTAAAGGCTTTTGCACATAGTTTACATACTTTATTACATTCTGTTGAGAATAATGCCATGCTTTTGGGGGGAAATTGAAGAAGTTTTTGAGGGAAATTAAATTTGTTTCATGCATAAATTTTCTTTCCAGAGTGAGTTCTTTCTTGTTTTCTCAGTCAACTTGGAGCATAGAACATTGTACCACATTGATCCTGTTCATAGAGTTTCTTTCTAATATTACTTCGTTCGTGTATTTGTAGGGAAGTGGAAGAACTAAAGTCTCTCCCACATTGTTCTCAACCTTTAACGACATTGTGACTTTTTTCACGTTTTGTCAAGAAGCTGGAACCACAATGTCTTTTCCGTGTTGGTGGAATAAGGATTTTTTTTATTCCACTATGCATTCACTTATGTTCGCAAAACCTACCTTTCTCACATTCCTCTCATTGACATGGATTTTCTTTACTGGAACATTGTTCATGTATGTGAAAGTAACTCAATGTCAACTAGACGTTTCTACATTGCTTACAAATGGAATTGCTTCACTGTGATTTCTTTTATGTCTTCAAAATGTAGTTAAATAAAAAAGGTTTATCCAAGGCTTGGAAGGTTTCTCAGTGGTTAAAGATGTTTACTGCCAAACCCTGTCAGCTTAGGTTCAATTTCCCAGGACCCACTTAAAACCAAATGCACACAGTAGTGTAAGCACCCGGAACTTGGGGCACCTATGCACATGCTCACTTTTTTTTTTCTCTCTCTCTCTCTCCTTGAAAATAAAATTTAAAAATATTTTAACAAAAGGCTTTCCCACACTGCTTGCATTCTGAGGGTTTCTTTTCTTGTGCACTTTGTAATGTACATGAATGTACATTCGAGGCCACCTGAGACTACATAGTGAATTCTAGGTCAGATTGGGCTACAGTGAGACCCTGCCTTGAAAAACAAACAAAAAATCCAAATAATTTTCCCATGACCATAATTATGCTAACATATAAATGCCACATCTGTACTATCTTCATAGCAGTATATATTATGGAGACCACCCTTGCCCATGTCTCAGAAAATCCAGAAAAATAGTTAGTCAATTAAAAAATAATATCATATAGTGTAGCTTTCTAGTAGGAACAGTTTCTAATGAATGCATTTATTAATGTGTTTTTAACACAAAGCATGTGCATTTTTGGTTTTCAGGTTGGACAAGGCTACAGAAAGTTACTCCTTCCCCAGCTCTTCGTAAAGCATGCGCAGTCAATCACCTATATGCATGTGATGAGGAGGCAGCTCGCACAGTAAGAAGTACCATTAGGAGACAGTACAACATGACTATATATTTTTGTAGTCTGTGCATTGAATATTTTGTTCTCCAAAACGTAGCTACTATTTGGAAATGCTTGTTTTGTTTTATATTTAAATCAAAAACTCCTTTATATCTGTTTAAAAGTTTAAATAGTATAGAATAGTGTGAAGAATACAAAAGTCACCTTGTAATGTTTCACCGAGAGAGGGTCACAGTTCATAGAGGGATATCTTTACCCCAACTTCAAAAAACAGAGCGAGAAGGAGAGGGCTCAGTGGTTAGAGTTCTTGCCTGCAAATCCTGTAAAGCCCAGGTTCCATTCCTCAGTGCCCATACAGATGCACAAAGTAGCACATATGACAGGAGGCCAGGTGGAGCCAAATAAAGCTCTTCAGAAGAAGACCCTTCTTATTGAGTCACAAAATATTTCCATAAAAGGTCCAACAAGTTAACATTTAGCATAAGAATAAAAGCTTGTTTGCAGTGGCTGGAGTGCACCCATTCCCTCTTTCTTCTATCTCTCTACTTGCAAATAAAAAAATAAAATACATTTTTTAAAAAATGAGAGAATGCAGAGATACATACTGATTCCAAACACTGGAAAGATACATGAAATATTTAAAAAGGAGGCCATAATATTCATGAAGAAATTATAAATTTAAAACTTTTAAACTAGGGGTTGGAAGGTAACCCATTTGTTTTGCCACATAATCATGAGGACCAGAGTTGGGACCCCAGAAACCATACAAATTCACGGTGAACATGGCAGCCACCTATAATTCCAGCATGCAAGAGGCAGTCAGGGAACCCCTGCAACAAGCTGGATAGCTAGCCTAACTGAACCGGTGAGCTCTGGCTCAAGTGAAAGACTCTGCCTCGGTAAAATAAAGAAGACAGCAATCAAGAAAGATTCTTGACATCAACCTATCACATGCATACATGCATGTTCACACATACACAGGGAAAAAACCTTGTGAAATTAGAAAATTACAGGGAAGAGTATTTAAAAATTAAAAAACTCAACAAACAACTTTGTGGGTGGTACACAAGAAATTAGACTCGGGATCTCCATGAAATTAAGTTCAAGCACATGTAGATTACAGCAATAAAAACTCGCCATGAATATAATGATGTAGATGAGAAGTCTGCGAACAGAGTCCAAGACATTTCATAAAGAAACTTAAGATGCATAGCAAATAGAGGTAACGACTTACATGATTAGAGTGAAGAAGTAGAAGGATGGTGTTTTCGACAAAAATCTAGATTCCAGTGAAAGAGTCTCTTAACTCCGATGATATGTCAAGATGGCAAACAAGTATATGTGCCTCTAGGGAAAAATATATATAAATTTTGAGCCATGTGTGGTGGCGCATGCCTTTAATCCCAGCACTCGGGAGGCAGAGGTAGGAGGATCACTGTGAGTTCAAGGCCACCCTGAGAATACAGAGAATACAGACCCTACCTCAAAAAAGCAAAATAAATAAATAAAAATAAACAAATAAATTTCAGGTGCTCATAGACAAAGTTTAAATACAAGTGTAGAATAAGTAATTGTTTCCTTAATGAAGAATGATGAAAATGGGAAGATTTAGTCTTTCAGGAGCCCTATTGATAGAAAGAGTATAAAGTTGATAACTCCTACTGAAAAGAGTCATTATTGGGGAGGGGGCTGGAGAGTTAAGGCACTTATCTGTAAAGCTTAATGACCTGGGTTTAATTCCCCAATACCCACATAAAGCCAGATACACAAAGTGGCACAAACATCTGAAGTTCGTTTGCAGCTGCTGGAGGCCCTGGTGTGGCCATTCTCTGCGCCCGCCCCCCATCTCTCTCCTTGCAAATAAATAAAATATTGAAAAGTCACCATAGAAAATTATATCTTTTATTCATTTTACCTTGTTATTATTTCCAATAATTTTAGTACTTATTTCATGCAAGCTTATTTCAAAACAAACATTTTGAAGTGTTTGTAATATTTATTTAGCTTATTCAAAATGTTTTTACAAATATCTCAATGAACTTAACATTATTTACTTAAAATACTCTTAGAACATAAGCATATGTAGACTAATGTGCATTTGACATAGTACTTTGCACATTAGATTGGTCATATCATAGCTGTGGTTAATAAGCAAGAAAGTTTATTAGCTATGACAAGAACAATAATACATATATTTGAGCTGATAGTGTGAACCATAACCATGATCAGATGTGAGGTCCAACAGACAGTGAGACAGGCTATTATAAATATGTTACTAATGATGTGTGGACTACAATACAATAAATTCTGGAAGACAATAAGTCAGTAACATACGAAAACCTGACAATTCTAGAACATGTCAAGGTCCAACTACAGAAGTTGGAAAAATGGAAAAGATCAATTTTTAAAGCAAAGTATAAGAAAAGTTAAATAAATTAAGGAAATGGAAAACAAACATCAATTAAAGACCACAGCAAGTCCTTTGACAAAAATAATTTTGATAATTATCTTCCAAGACTGTCGGGAGAAATATGTATAATTAATTTTGAGGGAGCCAGATATGATGCCATCTGTGTGAACATGTGCTTCCCAATTTCCCCTGAAAGCAGTGCCATTCAAAAGAGACACCTTCAACCTAGCTAGAAGTCAGAAACATCCTAGGCTTCAAATTACCACAAGTAAGAAAAAAATGGAGGGGACAATCCTAATAAGTTACATCTTTAGCTCTCAAAAGAAACCCTGTGGTAAAAGGGAACTTGGCTTGATTATATCCAGAGTGCCTGCCATCAGCCTATGACTGGTATAAAATCCTCTGGGAAACCAGACTGTAAGTCTGCAGGGAAGATCTGCAGAATGTGTACATCACTGACGTAACAGTCATGGAAAGGTGTTTGCTGACTACTAGAGAGGGTGGTGAAGAGGTAAAACAGCTGAAGGAAAAGAGGAATATTCAAAATTCTGAAACAAAGGAGAAGAAGATAACTGGAGGTTACACAACTCCTCCAGTATTTATCAGTAAATTGAACAAAAAATAACTATCAATGAATTTCTAGAAGAGTATAGTTAACAGGCTTAAATATAATCAAAAAAATGTGGAAAGGGAAGTGATAAGAAAGTCCAAAGACTGGAAAATAAAGATGGAAATTATGAAGTTGTGCACAAATTAAGAAACGTGGAGGACAGAATGAGAAAACCTTGTCTGATAGGAATTTCATAAAAGGGATAAAAGAGGGCTGGAGAGATGGCTTAACAGTTAAGGTGCTTGCCTGTGAAGCCCAAGGACTCAGGTTTGATTCTCCAGGTCCCATATAAACCAGATGCACAAGGTGGCACATGTATCTGGAGTTCATTTGCAGTGGCTAGAGGCCCTGGCATGCCCCTTTCTCTCTCTCTCTCTCTCTCTCTCTCTCTTTATCCAAAAATAAATAAATAATGATAAAATATTTTAAAGGAATTAAGAGAATAATTGACAACAAAGAGATAAAAATATAGAACTGTCAAGAAAGATTGATGAAAGAAATTCAGTGAAAGTCATGAATCTGCAGATTGCAGAAGCATCACAAGAATTAAGCTGGATGAACAAAAACATATCCTATGTAAATTAAATCTAAACTGTAGAAAATCCAAGACAAGGATAATATACTGAGAAAAATATGACCAGACAGAGGAACATAAAAATACCTGCAAGCAACTAATATAGTTTTAAACACAACAATCCTGAGTTGGGGAGCCAGTTCATCAGTTAGGAGCACTTGCTGTGCAAGCATGAAGGCCTCGGAGGGCCTGATTCATCCTGAATTTGATTACCCAGTACCTATCCAAACACCTGGGCATGGCCATGCACACCTGGAACCCCAGTCCTGTGGGAAGCAAAGACTGGTGAATCCCCAAACCAGCAGCTCTGAGTTTAGAGAAAGACTCCATCTCAAGGAAATATGTGGATGAGCTGTACAGGGCGACACCCAACATTCCATCTGGTCTCAACACTTGCATGTGCTGGATGCATACATCTGCACACAAGCACGCACACACACACACACACACGCATGTATATACCTCTATTACACCATACCGTACATACTACGCACACATTTACAAATACTAATTCTGTCCAGAAGTCTGTGGCATATTTTTGTTACTAAAGAACTAGAAATCATAGCAATTAAACTAGCATTTTGCACTGTTAGGAAATAAACTAGAGCTAGAATACAGTGATATCCGTGAAATTGTCACTGAAAACTGAAATTGAGAAACAAAGAAAATGGAACCAATACAGCCTCCTGATTCCACCCCCCAGAAAGGATAAAAAACACAAAAGTGGTCTGGGGGATGGTTCAGTGGTTAAAGACACTTATTTGCAAAGCCAGATGGCCTGGGTTCGATTCCCCAGTACCCATGTAAAGCCAGATGACAAAGTATGCATGCAGCTGGAGTTCATTTGCAGTGGCTAGAGGCCCGGGTGAACCCATTCTCTCTCTCCCTCTCTCCTCTCTCTCGCTCTCTCTCTCCCCCCTTACAAGTCAATAAACAAAATATTTTTAAAGAAAAAAAGTGAGGAAAATTGGTAAAATATTAGGAAAAAACTAACTACTGACTGGCTTAACAGTCAAAGGCACTTGCTTGCAAAGCCTGCTGGTCTGGTTCCACTTTCCCAATAACCACAGAAATCCAGCTGCACAAAGTAACAATTATTTATAGCATCAGGATGCCCTGAATTGCCCATTCTCTCTCTCTCTCTCTGTCTTTCTCATTCTCTTTCTCTCTCTCACACACACACATAAAATAAAAATATTTTAAAAGATGACAAATGTAAGTAAATATCATTAACTAATGTGGGCAAAATAAAAGGAAAGTGCCCTGGCTAGAAGTAGGGGGAAATATGTCAGATCACATCTTCCAGGCAATAGTATTTTAATATTCTTTTAATATGGTGTATGAAGACTAATTATTTACCAATGCTTAAAACTTGGGATTTCTTTTAATAGAGAACTTACTTTGAAGTAATTTTCATAAGCATTTTTATAAATTTGATGTAACAATTATGGGAATATAAAAAGAATGCAAATTTCCAAAGCAAAGGAGGAAAAGTAAGAAGGCAATAAATAAAGTTGAGAGAAATGAAATGTAAACAAACAGTAAGCATAGTGTGACTGGGGAGACCGTTAAGGGGTAAAGTGCTTGCCACTCAAGCGTGGGCACTTGAGTTCAGATCCCTGGTACCTCCTTAAAGTATTGAGCATGACAGTGGCCCCCATAATCCCAGTGCTGACAAAACAGAGACAGGAGAATGCCTGAGGCTGGCTGCTGAGCTAGTCCAGCTAAAGTGGTGAGCCTAGGTTCAGTAGAAACACTGTTGCAACAAATAAGGTGGACAATGACTGAGGGAAATACCTGACACAGACTTCTGGCTTCCTCATTCACAATGCGAATGTGCACGCACACAGTTACACACATACAACACACGTCCACCATATGCCCATTGTACATATACCCAAAATAAGAAAAAGAAAACATTGTAGATAGGAAAATAGCAATTCTTATTTACACTATGTGTCTTAATTCATTATTTATGTCTTGTAGGATAATGGTGAAACACTTGTCCAACCAAACAAGAAATACAATGCCAAGGATTCATTTTACAAGTCCTCCACACAAAAGTAAGATCCTTTTTCCAATCAAATTTTAAGGTGTATTACTGGTTTTTTAAAAATATATTTTTTTATTTATTTAAGAAAGGAAATGGAGAGAAGGGAGGGAGAGAATGGGCATGCCAGGGCACCTGCTGCTGCTGCAAATGAACTCCAAACTCATTTACCACTTTGTTCATCTGGCTTACATGGGTACTGGGAAATAAAACCCAGGCAATCAGGCTTTGCAAGAAAGCACCTTTAACCATTGAGCCAGCTCTCCCATTCAAGGTTCATCTCTTAATCCTTAATGGTACAACGACTTTGTGCCTACAATGTTCTGGATCATGTGAATAATTCAGAAAACAGTAAATAGGCATTTTCTCATACAAGCTGACTGACTAGCAAACAGTTCAAGGTCTTAAAGAACACATGTGTTACTATAATTTTATTTTGATTCCTGACTTTGATCCTGAGTAACTTAGTGACCTTAAGCAAGAGGAAGCCATTTTAAAAGGCATAATTTATTCATAAATGGATGGTCTTCCTACCCTGTGGTGAACGTCAAGTGGTTTCTTCCACAAGCTCTACCATGTGGGAGTACACGTGCTCTGTTCTAAGTGTAATGGATCAGCACGCAGTTAGTAGATGTCCTTGTCTCAGTTCATGCTCAGAAACCCAGGAATTCCCAGCTAGTTGTATTCTCAGAGCCCAGGCTACAATGGGGGCCTAATTCCTCTCTTCTAAAATCACTCAGGGTGTTGGTGGAGTTAATTTTTTGGCAGCTGTAAGATTCATGACATTTGATTCTTTAAAGGCAATGGAAGACCCACACCTGCTGTTTTATGCCAACTTTTCAGCTCACTTGATTAGGCAGTCCCACCTAGGAAACCCCACTTTTTTTGAGAGAGAGAGAGAGAGAGAGAAAGAGAGAGAGAGAGAGAAAGAATGGGAGCCCCATCAGCCTCTCAGCAGCTGTGAACTAAGTCCAGACACGTGTGCCCCCTTGTGGGCAAGTGTGGCATTTCACCCTGGCATCACTGGCGTTTGAGTAAACGTAGGAACTGGAGAATCCAATGGACGTTCTTAGACTTAGGAGGCAGGCGCCTTAACTGCTAAGCCATCTCTCCAGCCCCCCTTTTTTTTTTGATTACTTCAGATTCACCTGAGTATGGACCTCAATGACATGTGCCCAGTCCCTTTCATTATACAAGATAACAGATAACAGGAGTTCTATCTTGTTGTGTTCACTTGCTGGCCACTCAGAGTGACGTGCAGTAGGAGTATCAAGGGGAAGGAGTCACCGAGGTCATGGTGGAAGTCTGCCTATTAACAGCACGGCATTGTTATGACCTGAGCCAAAAGCAATTTTCAAAGTTATAGTTTGTTTGTAAATTGGTGGTCTTCCTGCCCTGTTGTAAACATGTGCTTACCTGTTGCTGGGGATATTTCTCAGTGGTCGAAGTTGCTAGCTCGCAAAGCCTGTCAACTCAGGTTTAATTCTCCAGCACCAACTTAAACCTAGACTAAAAGTAGCACATGTGTCTGGCATTCATTTGCAGAAGCAAGTGACCCTAGTACTCGCAGCGCGCACATGCACACACGTGTGCGCAAACACACACACATACAAATACATAATTTTTAAATACCTTTACTTAATAATTCCCCAGAGCTTATGAAACTGTTCCTTGGGATAAAATGCTACCACCAAAACTTGATCCAGAAGAAACAACAGTAGAAAGAGCTCCTGACCTCATCTCGCAGTGTTTTACACTGAAAAGATACGAAAGGCTGCCTGCCATAACCCAGGTCAGTGAACATCCCTGCACAGGGACGCATGCTTCTTCCAGGTCTGCACTCAACTCCAACACTGAACTAGCATTCATCGTGCATTGTTAAAATTATGTATGGAGTTTTAAGTGCTGTAACCACAAGGTATTGACAACTGCAAATATGTTCATATTATCCACACTGATAATGTTTGTCACTTAACAACTTTTTCTCAAAGTCATTTGTAGCAACTGTTCATTTTGAAAATTGCCAAAGTATTATAAATAGAAAAAGAGACACAATGGACCTGGCTCCACCCAATAACCTAGGCCAAGAGCAGTTCTGGCAATGGGATCTAGAACCTAGTTCTGTTCTCTTAAGGCAGAATGCAAGGTTCCTGAGATTCAGACTGCTCCAATGTCACGGGGGTGGTAGGCAGAGATATCTCTTCCTTTCACGTCTGAATGTCAAAAACAGTTTGCCCCATGGATTATTGTGTCTATATTACAGCTGGAGTCCTTTTTCTAAAGTGAGATTCTGTTCATGTTACTCCATTGAGTAAGCCCACAATTTTTATTAAATGAAATCCATGCTCTTTGACCAGACACATCCCCAGTACTCTGTCATTTGTTCACAACTCTCTCCTCAGTCTCCTTTCCCCATCTCTTCCCTTCTGCAGCCCAAATGTGTATCGACACTATGTTCCATTCCTTCCCAAGTCCATCATGCTCCTGGTTGTGTCCTGGCCTTTGCAATGACCTATGGCTTTCACCCTCTGGCTGTGCAAGATTAATCCCAGGTTCTTCAGCACTAAGAGCACTGATAAGATGCTCTGTTTCACACATCCTTATCCTGAACCACAGTTGAAAGCATGGGAGGATGGTCCAGCTGCTGGGCTGCTTCTCATGGTGAAGTTTAGACTACGCAAAATCCATGACATCAAACAGGAAACTGGTTACAAAGTTACCTTATAAAACATCTTCCACTTTTATAGAGAAAATAATAATGAGAGGAAAAATACAGCTTTATCACAAGGACTCACACCCAGGATTCCCACACAAGTTTATCTATTAACTGATTAAAGGACAGAAATTATATATAGTTCCATTTATTTTTAAGGATCTCTCAATTATTTAAAACATTTTGATATCTATTATACCATTATATGTCTGTTGTGTTAAATTATATGAATATCAGAGCTCAGAAGCTGGGAAGAGCTATAAAAGAAGGCTCTGGTGTGTCTGAAAGGGGGCAGTGTCTGTAATGAAACTGGAGTCAGTGTTTCACAGGCTCTGATCCAGAGGAGGTGGATAAGAGGCAGATTCCGCCTAGGAGAGAACATGGTGGGAGTGGAAGTCTAAGAGCAGAACCAAGACCTGCAGCCATCAGGAGCAGAGCCCTGCATTGCTGGGGTGCCTACAGTAGGTTTTCACAGAGTCTGGGAGCAGCTATGACATGAGAGGCATGGTAAGGACTTTGGAACTTATATCCTTGGAATTAGAATATTGAGATCATAAAAAAAAAATGTCATTGTGTTTCCATGATTGTTTTAGATGGTCGGTGGCCTCTGGGACAGGTTTCAGACAAGATCATTCTCAGCAACAGAAAAACCAGTCAACTTGTAAGTTCAATCTTCTAAGTTTTCCTTGATCAACTTCTCCCCACCATGTATTTGTCATTACAATCCTGATACCTTCACCCAGGGCAGGAGGGGCCCGAGGTTGATGAAGAGTGTTCCTGAGATCCTTAGCCCAACATTCCTGGCACTGGGGAGAGGACACACATCCAGTTCAGTTACTTGGTGTCAGAAACTTTCTCTTTACCCTCTTTAAATGAACCACCATTTCAATACAGGGAGTGCTTTACAAACAATGTAGTGTGAACTTCATACAAAAAACACTGAAAATCATTTTCTATCAATTTTTCAATCACACAATTTCTGTTGTATTAATGCTTAAAACTGGCTTTCTACTCACCCTATACAATGTATAAATTTGTCACTATTTTATCTATTCTTGTACTTACCACAACCCAAGTTCACTTTTTGAGTTCATTTTTAAATATTTCATATTCACAATATGTGCGAATATGTGTGCTTTAGAAACATATTACAAACACAACAGAAGAACCTCTGTGCCCTTCCACAAGTAAATCTTCCATAGCCTTAGTCTTCAAAATTTAATGTTTCACATTTTCAAGCATTATTTCAGTCCTGTGGATCATTATATTATTGGTTTCATTTTTATAAGCTCAATGTAGGTTTTATCTGGTATGCTTTATGTCATTTACCATTGTTCCATTTGTTGTGCTTTATAAGCTGAATATGCAATCATCTCTGTGTCCCTAGTTTCATTTTCTTTGCAACATGGTGTTCCATTGAATAGATAGATGTCAATTCACTCACCCATTTCCATTATATTTTTTTTCTAATTTTAATTGCAGTTTGAATAATCTCTACATATCTTCACATGCCCAAATACAAAAGTATTTCTGGGTTTGACTCATATGAGTATGTGTCTATAATTTCTTTGTCAAGAGGTATGTACTTCCTTGCCTTCTAGTTATTTCCATACACCTCTCCAAATGAATCTTCCCAGTGGACTATCTTTCATCCACAGCACTAAAGTTCCATAATGGCATATTATGTTCAATCTTTCTATTTTTCAGATCAAAAGAAAATAATTTTTCAGTCTTACCAATATGAAATTGTATTTCTTTTATTTATTTTTTTTTTTATGGTTTTCTGAGGTAGGGTCTCACGATAGTTCAGGCTGACCTGGAATTCACTATGTAGTCTCAGGGTGGCCTTGAACTCATGGTGATCCTCCTACCTCTGCCTCCCAAGTGCTGGGATGAAACGCATGCACCACCACACCCAGAGTATTTCTTTATAATTTCAGCTCACATCCAACTGGCTATAAATAATCATTTTGCAAATTTATGTATTACTTGAATGTTAACTGAAATGCTTCACTTACATCTTTTTTATGCCCACATCATGTGGTAAAAGAACAAACAACCCACACAGATGATCAATAATTGTTTCAGCTTCTGTAAATTCACTGTAGCTCTTTGGAGGTTCTGTGTACATGTGAAGTGTTGCATGATGCTGCCTCAGAACTCTGCAGGGAGCTTACCTTAGAGCTTTTTGCTGGGAGATTCGGTCTTAGAAGTCTTCACAAAACCTGAAAATAAATGCTGATAACTGCTTTACTCACCACCTCTGACATGCAAAGAAGAAGAAGAACTGCCATACAGAGAAGTAGGACAATGATGTTTTCCAAAAAGTTTGCTATGTAGCCCAGGATAGCTTCCATTGCACCAGCCTAAGGAGCCATGACACCTGGCAAGGAACAAGTCCTCAGTCTGTTTTGGTCAGAAAATGAGCCAGACCCAAAGGGATATGTATCGCATGGTTCCATTTATGTAACATTCTGGAAAATGCAAAACTGCACCATTAAATTATTTGTAGGGATGGGGAGATAGCTCAGTGAATAACGTGCTTGCTATACAAATGTACCAACCTAAGTTCAGATCTCCAGAACCTACATCAAGCTATACACAATAGCAAGCCTCTGTAATCCCAGCGCTTCTGGGTGAATCCCAGCAGCTCATGAGCCACCCAGCTGGGCTTGGCTTTCTCAGCCAAGAGATCCTGCTGCAAACAAGGTGGAAGGTGAGGACCAACACTTGACTTCCACATGTGCCCTCATAGCACATCCATACCTGCACTCATACCCAAATACACACATGTACATACATGCATCATACCCACATACACAAAGATAATTAAAATTATAATTCCTAAAGCAAATTGTAAAGATTAATTTCAATATCTCTAAAGACATTTTGATTAGAGAAATGCTGGAGTAATTTAATATTTATTGGCAGTATCAATAACACAATTGAGTATAACTTTTTTTTTTTTTTTTTGAAGTGTGAGTCCAAGTTCCAGAAGCAAATACATTCCTCTTTACACGTAAGTAATGTTTCTGTACTTTAGAAAATGCCAAATTTATATCTCAAGTGTAGTTGCCTTCTGCACACTTGTGTTTGCAATGTCCACTTCAAGACTAGTTCGGCTCTTACACACTTCTAATGTGTTCCAAGAGAGGAGAAGTGATGGGTTTTCTGTTTTCCTTAACAGAACGACTTATGAAGTAAAATATCTTGGTTGCTACTACTAGTGCTATTAATCAGAAAAGGCTGTTACTGATAAGGCAGTCATACTGTGCTCATTAACCGTGCAGCACTTTTCCACAGTTAACTCTGGCTTTCCATGGGTGGCACAGAAGTGCACTATCTTCCTTTGGGCTCTTCTTTGTTTTAAGAATCATGTTGAAATGAAGGAAATGAAAGAACACAGAAAGAGCCTTGGCCTTTAATCATTGCTTCCCTCTCATTACTGTCTCCCCTCTGCCCAGAAGAGAGCTGATGAGTGCTTCTACCAGTAGCCCTGTATGTCATCTGGAAACTCACCTACTGACATGACTCTGACTTCTAACCTTCGCTTGCCCCAAACACTCATCACTGTGGCCTGGTTCAGGCACCTGCCCAAACACCAACAAGCCATATTATATCTATCAAATACCAACCTCCTGGGAAATCACTTCCCCAGTATGTCCTGGAAAGGGTTTGTCCTGGGCCCTGAGGCTGCAGACACACGGCTTTCTGCTCTCAGAACTCAGAGAGCAATTACTCTCACTCACTCCAGCTCAAATTCCAGATCAGAGAGTATGGCATCTCCTGTGCTGGAAGGAAAAAGTGCCACCTTCACTGACTTTTTTTTTTTCCTTCACTTTTGGTCTTGTTTGCCAAATAAAATTTGCACTAGAGTGAGAAGTTTGTTTAACTACTTCTTCTAAGTTTCTTATAGCAAAGTATGCCTCCTTTCCTTTTCACTCTACAGTGGTCACGTGCAAACTACCAATGCGGATGACAAGGACAACCCCTCCGGAGACAGAACGACCATAGCAGAGCCTCGGCACTCTCAGCTGCTTTATACAAACACAAGCCGGTGAGTGACATTCCGTTATTTCACTTTTGCTAAGAAGAAAACATGGCGAAGGAATTACAAGTGGGAGAAAAGCTATGGCTTGACCTGTTATTGCCTATAGCTTATGAGAAAGGCAAAAGCTCGGTTCACCACCTAGGACATGGCAGCTTGGGGGACTCGCCAGAGACTCCTTGAGCAAATGCTTCATCACTGTGACCTCTGTACTTTTATCTGAAACCTGCGCCACACAGTGCCACCAAGCAAGAGGACTGTGAGGGACTGGTCACCTCAGTGACAGTATCAGAGACACAGCTGACCGGCAACAGCTTATCACAGACATTGGGAAGCTGGGTTCTTGCTCAGCACCGAGTCCTTCAGCGCAGGCACTGTTTTCTAGAATAGGAGGATGGCCAGATGGAGGGGAGGTTGCTTCCAGAGCTGAAAGGGCATAAGGAGGTGAGAAGGGCACTTGTCACCCTACAGGAAGGATGCTCGTGACACACTCAGTACAAGTTTGCTATCTAACTTTCTCTATCAAATAGAAATCCTTAATTTTTTTTTCTTTTTACATAAAGAATTGAATCCTGGCTGAATATTTGATGCTGCAGAATGTAGAGCATATTAATTTTTTATCTTCTTTTAATTTTTTTACATTTTTACTGATAACTTCTATACTTACAGACAATAAACCATAGAAATACCTTCACAAGACCCTCATAGTAGGAGAAAAAGATGATGACATCAAATTAAATTTTTTCAAAGTGATTAATATTTTGATTTTTCAAATTGTCATCATTGATAACGTGGCTTCACATAAGAATGTAGCACAAAATTGCAGAAACAGATTTAGAGTAACTTTAGAAATTGCTGCAAATCTATTCTAATGCCATACCAAAATTCATTTAATGACTTTCTAAATGAAACTGAAGTCAATGACTAAAATATCAACTTTTAAAATCAAACATTCTAACACAATACAATTCACTGAAACAACAATCTTTACATGCTAAGGAATTACGGTAGGAAACTATTAAAAGTCTTTGTTTCTATAATGAAATTAGGTTTCTCTACAAGCAGTAAACTTTCTATGTACGATCAGAACACTGAAATTCATAAAATGCAGTAGTTTGAATCAGCACTGACGTGCTTGAGGTGGTGTTGGCATTGCATGCTTTGTCCACAGAAGTACGTGCTGTGTATTCAGAACCAAGGCAGCGGGGAAGTTTTGTGATGCAACACACATGGGCACTTCCTGGAACACCTTGGGTTTACTGTGAGATTTAATTTTAACTAATTTTGGTCAGAAACCTTTCACAGCTGTCCAATTTTTCATAATCTCCACCTTTATACAACCCATGTCACAGCCTAGTCTCAGAAGTTGGATCATAGTATTTGTCTATTCAGCCAGACCCTCCTCAGCTTAAGACTGGATGACCCTAGGTGAGAAGTGCACTGAGCGTCCTTACACTATGGTATCTTCTCTTTGCACCACAACACATATAGAGTCACCCTGGTGACCGCAAGCATGGCCAAGACCACATAGAGCTAGCCAGGGAAAGGTCTCAAATTCTGAACACAGTGCCAGCTAAGCACACTTCACTTTCGTACCATTGTAGAGTCAAAAATAAATTAGACTAGCATTGTATTTATAGTATATGTCAAAAATACACATTTATTGTTCATATGCATTATAAAATATAAAACATATACACATATGTATACTTTTACTAATGGGAATAACAAGGCTTAGAGAAGTTAAATTACAGTTGCCCTTTGGTGTGGGAGAGAGGCATTGCTTCCAGGGCCCTGAAGATACTGAAACTTGAGGATGTTCAAGTTCACAAATAAAATGGCTCAGAATTTGGTAGAATTTGCTGCACACTCCCTAGGTAACTTATGATAGCTCATTCACTGCAGATGCATGTAATCAGTTGTCTTCTGCTGTTTAGAGATAATTTGTTCTTATAAAGCCATGGAGCATAATTTAAAAACTATTTCTATGTGCTGACAAAGTTGAAGTTCTATTCTCTTTCCACTATGTCATGGACTTTCCAAATAACAAGGAAATTCTAACATCAGTTTCTAAAATTCTTATTAATTTGCAAAAAGATAGAGACAGAGAGAGAGAGAGAGAGAGAGAGAGATGAAGGGACAATTATCACACCAGGACCCCTAGCCATTGCAAAGAACTCCAGATGCATGTGCCAATTTGTACATTTGGCTTTCTGTGGGTACTGGGGAATTGAACCCAGATCTTTAGACTTCACAATCAAGTGCCTTAACTGCTAAATCATCACTCAGCCCCTAACATAAGTTTTTATAATTATGACAAATCTTTATTGATTCATAAAATATCTTGCCAAAGACACCATTCCGTGTCATACTGTCAAGTGTCACCATTTTATAAATGCTAATTAATTTCTTTTCAAAATATAAATTATGCCCATAAACTAAGCTAAATGAACTTCACATTCACTCACCCTGTGACATATTATATTGTTTGTTAATTACACTACCTCTTACTATAATTTTTGAATAGAAAATTTCATTTATTTTATGTATTTTGGACTACTCTGTTAACCTATACAAAAAGTTTGAAAATGACATTGGCCTTAAAATATATTTATGTAAATTAATTCATCAAAGAATTTAATATAACTACCTCTGTAGAGCTGGGGATGTAGCTTATGCTTAGAACGTTGTTTAATGTGGAAAGTCTTAGATTCTACCTCCAGTACCGTGCTTGCACACACACAATTAATATCTACCTAACTTACCAAGAAAAAGTGAGTTCCTCAAATATTCCAGGCACCATGCTAATATAATGATAGGAAAAGGAAAGGATTTGCATCCAACAAACTAAAACTCTTGGCAGACAGTCTCACAAGAACTTCAGCTCTGTGTTTTGAAGCCCAGTGGTTCATCACGTTCTGGGCTCTGAAGGCTGGTGAAAGGTAGTCCCATTGTACCACATCCTGAAGAAGGAATCAGGCGTATGATGTTTCTATAAATTCCACAAAGAAACTTTATGTGTATGTGTGTGTGGTGTGTTTACATGTGCGTGGGGCATGTATATGTGAAAGTGAATGTGCACATGTGTGAGCATGCATGTAGAGGTCAGTGTTGAGCATCTTCCTCAGTAATTCTGCACCTTACTCGTAGAGCCCGGAGCTCACCAGAGTTCGCTGATTTTGCTAGACTAGCTAGTGAACAAACCCTAGGGATTTCCTGCCTCTGCCTCTGTGTCTATTTGCAAGCTGTGAGAGAAAGAGAAAAAGGGAGAGAGAATTGGAACACTAGGGTCTCTTGTAACTGCAAACAAATTCCAGATACATGCAACGACTTTGCACATCTGGCTTACATGAGTACTGGGGAATCAAACCCAGACTGTCAGGCTTTGCAGGCAAGCGCCTTAACTGCCGAGCCATCTCTCCCATCATTTTCTGCCTCTTCAGCTCTGGTATTACAGGCACACACCACTGTGCCCAGAATTTTACAGAGGTGCTGGGGATCCAAACTCAAGTCCTCATGCTTACACAGCAAGTCCTCCCCTGGGCCATCTACTCAGCCACTATAAGAAAACTATTTCTATTAAACATTCATTCTAAAACCAAAAGGAAAAATATAAGAATCAAGCCAATTTTAAGCATTCATAAGGCATAAAATTTTAATATTTCTTTTTATGGAAGTGTGTATTTAGATTTTGAAATATAAAGCATTCTTGCTAAAGAATCAAATGTTCTTTTGAGGCATTCTTCAGATACTGAAAATAAAACTGGAAACATTTAAATTTTTTCATGTGAAAACATATCATTCCACTTGAATAATTTGGCAGTATGGCTATTTCTTTACCTTGCTAGGAACTTCTGGTATAAGGAAGCAATATTAGAAGCAGACCCTGGAAATGAATTGGATATTAACTGTTCTGCTTGGATGTGGGCACTAGAGGGCCTCCGAGGTTACAAAGTTTCTTCTCTTGATTCATTTTCAATTTTGAACAGACTCTTAACCTTTTAACACACACAAAAATTCATTATTATGAAATATTTATGGATGCAACCTACGCCTGTGCATTCTGCACTCAGCTCCGGAACTTTACCTCTATTGTAATTTTTAAACTCGCTGACCCTACTGCTTCCTGTGGCCTGGAAGGTTTAACCCAGACGCTCAGCCGTGGACCTTGCACTGACCCTTCTCTTGCTTTGCTTTGTACTTTGACTACATACAGATGGATTTTTTTAATTTATTGAATTTTTATTAAAAAGTTGCACACATAGACCCCCTCTCCCCTGCTCCAATTCTGCTGAGGGTTTTCAGTGGGGTTATTGGTGTGTGTTGTGGGGACCAAGAGGCCTCAGTCAGTCACTGCTGGGAGGAGGGAAACATGGTGTCTCTGGCTGTTCCTGCCCACGAGGAGGCTCTTAGAACCTTTCTGCCCCCTCTTCCACAGTACTCCCCGAGCCTTGGTGGGCAAGACAGAGATCTGATTTAGTGTTGCTTTCTCTGTAGACTCTGGATCTCTGTTTTTTTGAGATTTGAATGAGCGCAGCGTCAGTCACCATTTCCCTAGAACTGGTTTTCAGGCTAGCTGTGAGAGCAGTATTCTTGTCACTGTTTCCTCTACAATGACTTCTGGGCCTCTGCAGAGGTGGAGGTGGCCCATCTCCTAGTAGATAGTCGGCTCTCACTCTCTCTTTCGAGACAAGCCCAGCAGACTGGCCTGTTTTAATGAGATAGAGCAAGAATGAGAGTGAGAGAGAAAGAGAATTGGTGTGCCAGGACCTCCAGCCAATCTAACCGAATTCTAGATGCGTACACCACCTCATATGCATGTGAGACCTTGCATGCTTGTGTCACCTGTGCTTCTAGCTTATGTGGGATCTGGAGACTCAAACATGAGTCCTTAGGCTTTTCAGACAAGTGCCTTAACCACTAAGCCATCTCTCTAGCCCTGGCTCTCTCTTCTTGATGTATCCTTGTTCTCTCCTGTATTCTCCTCCATCTGTAAAATAAAACAGATTCTACAATCAAAAGTGAGAATAGTTTGAATAAAAGGGGATAAGCCTAGTCATTAGAAAGATATATTGATGTATAAATCCTTTCTTCTTAGAGAACAGTGGAGGTTCTCTCTGGAGCCTATTGGTTTCCTGTTCTAAGGAATCTAGCTTGGTTCACAGAGACAGATGTGGGTTCACTCCCACTGAGTGGGTCTCACGTCCAATCTGTGGGCAATTGGTTACCTACATGAGCTGTATGCCATTACTGCACAAGTGTGTACTTTTTGATTGTCTGGTTGAGTTTGTAACTGGCAGGACTCCTGCTTAGTCAATAAGTTGGCAATTGTTATTCTCCAGGTGCTCTGGTAGCACTTTCCAGCACTGTGAGGGCGAGCCCGAGGGAAGTGGATTCCCTCTCAGTTCCGACATGGTCACTTGATGTCCTGTGGCTGCAAGCTGTGCTGTCCTCAGCAATAGGAACTAACCTTTCAGCTTTTGCAGGTAAACCATTGTGTTGGCAATAGTCTGTATTATGTGCGAGACCTCGTGTTTCCCTGACCCACAGCTCACTATGGCAGAGGACCCCATTCTGGCCCTAGGAATTACCAGCTAACACCACTTGTTTTAGACTAATGGCTTCTCCACCTTTGTGGAGCTCTTCGGTTTGGGTTGCCCTACCCCTTATTGAGGGTAATGACTTGTAGAGTGGTGGCCAGAAGGTTTCTGTGGGATTGATTCATGTTGCCATTAGTTTTGTGTGTCTTCCCCATATCCCCTCCCTCTACCCGCTAAACCTTTCCCTTTCTTTCTTTTCTTTCTTCTTTCTTCCTTCCTTCCTTCCTTCCTCCCTCCCTCCTTCCCTTCCTTCCTTCCTTTTTGCTGATCCTTGACTTGTTGTCCAGTAACCCTTCCTCCCTTCCCTCACTATTTCCCCTTTTCCTATCTTCATTATAATGTCATGTCCATTTTGTACATATTTATTGTGGCTAACAATTAATTGACTCTGGATCAGGTTAAAAACTGCATATGAGAGAGGTCATGTGGTGTTTGTCTTTCTGAGTCTGTGTGACCTCGCTCAGCATGATTTTTCCAAGTTCTTCCATAAAGCTGCATATTTGATGTTTCCTTTTTCCTTACAGCTGAGTAGAATTCCATTGTTGATGGGCATCTGGGTTGCTTACAGTTCCTAGCTGTTGTGAACAGATCAGCAACAAAAATGGTCGAGCAAGTGTCTCTGTGGTGTATAGTAGAGTCTTTAGGGTATTTTCCCAAAAGAGGCATAGTTGGATATAAAGGCAGTTCTATTTTCAGCCTTTGGAGGAGTCTCCATACTGGTTTTCACAGTGGCTGTACAAGTTTGCACTCCCATCAGCAGTGGATGAGGGTTCTTCTTTCCCCACACCCCTGCCAGCATGTGCTGTCATTTGATTTTTTTGATGGTTGCTATTCTGGCTAGAGTGAGATGGAATGTCATAGTTGTTTTAATTTGCATTAAGTTGAAATTCTTCCTTTGAGAACTCTCTATTCAATTCCAAGCCCATTCTTTAACTGGAGCACTTGATTTTTTTATTGATAAGGTTTTTTTAGTTCTTTGTGTATTCTCGATATTAAACTTTTGTCAGAGATATTGCTGGTGAAGATTTTCTCCCTTCATATAGATTGTCTATTGACTCTGTTGATGGTTTTCTTATCTATATAATAGCTTTTTGTTTTCCTGAGGTCCCAGTTGTTGTTTGCCTAATTCCCTGAGGTACTAGAGTCCTGCTCAGGAAGTCTTTCCCTATGTCTATATCTTGGAGTGTTCTTCCTACCTTTTCTTCCAGTCAATTTAGAGTTTCAGATCTTATATTGAGGTCCTTGATCCATTTGGAGTTTATTTTAGTGCAAAGTGAGAGGAGAGGGTCCAAATTCAATCTTCTACATGTGGCTATCCAGTTTCTCCAGCACCATTTGTTAAAGATGCTGTCCTTGCTCCAGTGAGCACTTTGGGCCACTTTGTCAAAGATCAGGTACCTGTAGTTACTTGACCTCATACCTAGATCTTCAGTTCTATTCCATTGATCTATGTGCCTGCTTTCATGCCAGCACCATGCTGTTTTTCTTACTATTGCCTTTTAGTATATACATAGCTTGAAATCAGGTATGGTGATACCACCAGAGGTGTTACTTTTGCTGTGTACATTTTTGGGTATCTGAGGCCTTTTGTGCTTCCATATGAATTTTGAGACTGTTTTTTCTAAGTCTGTGAGGAATGTTTCAGGGGTTTCAATTCGAATTGCATTGAATTTATGTATGACTTTTGTCAGGATGGACATTCTTAAAAATATTAATTCTTTGAATCCATGAATATGGAAGGTCATTTCATCTACTCATATCTTCCTCCAGTTCTTCCTTCCATGTTCCTATGTTTTCATTGTATAGATCTTTTACATCAATGGATAGGGAGATTCCAAGTTATTTGATTTTTTGTGTGTGACTACTGTAAAGGGTATAGTCTCCCTTATTTCTTTTTCTACTGCTGTCATTTATATAGAAAGACTAGTGATTTTGTGCATTGATTTTATATCCTGCCACTTTGCTGAAAGTGTTTATCATTTCTAGGAGTTTTTTTGTGATTTTTTTGGATCTCTTAGGTATAAAATCATGTCATCTACAAACTTTGACTTCTTCCATTCCAATTAGTCTACCCTTTATTTCCTTTTCTTATTACTTGAGCTAAGTCTTCAAGTTACTATGTTGAAAAGTAGTGGTGAGAGTTGGCACCCCTGCCTAGGTTCAGACCTTAACGGGAATGCTCTGAGATTCCCTCCATTTAGTATTATATAGGCTGTAGGATTGTCATATATTGTCTTTATCATGTTGATATATGGTCTCTCAATCCCTGTCTTCTCCAGGGTTTTTATTATGAAGGGATATTGAATTTTGTCAAAGTCCTTCTCTGCATCTATAGAGATGATTATGCAGTTCCTGAGTTTGAGTCTGTTTATGTGATGTATTACATTTAATGATTCCATGTGCTGAACCATCCCTGTATCCCTGGGATGAAACCTACTTGATGGGAGTGGGTGATGCTGTGGATGTGTTCTTGAATTCTGTTTGCAAGAACTTATTGAGAATTTTAATGTCAGTTTTTCAGGGAGTGTTCCCTCCTTTTCAATCACATGGAATAACTTGAGAAAAATCGACTTTAGTTCTTCAATGAAGGTTTGATAGAATTCAGCAGTGAAACAGTCTAGGCCTGGACTTTTTTTGATGGGAGTCTTTTAATTACAGCTCCAGTCTCATTTGATGTTATGTCTTTATTCAAGTAGTTTATCTCTTCTGGGTTTAATTTCTGTAGGTGGTATGATTTAAATATTCCTATGGTAATTCTTCCAGTTTCATTAGGGTCTGTTATAACATCTCCCTTTTCCTTTCTGATCTAGTTGATTTGGCCCCACTCTGTCTTCTTTTTGATCAAATTAGTGAGGTGTTTATTGTTTACTTTTTCAAAGAATACCTCTGTGATTCATCAATTTTTAACTTTTTTAAATTTCCAATTCATTGGTTTCCACTCTGTTCTTGATTGTTCCCTTACATTTGGTACTATTAGGTCTGGACTGTTCTAATTTTTCTAATACCTTCAGCTAGATGGTTAAGTTATTGGTTTGAGATCACTCTTTTTGTAATGAAATCATTTAGTGCTATAAACTTCCCTCTTAAGATTGCCTTTATTGTGCCCCATAAGTTTTGATATGTTGAGCTTTCATTATCATTCAGTTCCAGAAATTTTTTAATTTTCTTTTTTTATTGCTCAAGTTACCCATGCATTTTGTAGTAGTGAGTTGTTCAGCCTCCAGGTGTGGGTGGAATTTTCTGTTGTTTCCCATGTTGTCAATCTCTAGCTTTATTGCATTGTAGATTGATATAGTACATGAAATTATGTTGATTTTCCTGAATTTGTTAAGAATTGTTTTATGCCCCAATATATGATCTATTTTAGAGAAAGTTCCAGGAGCTACTGAAACAAATGTGTATTCTGTTGAATTAGGTGGGATATTTTGTAGATGACTGTTAAGTCCAGTTGGTCTATGGTACTGTTTAACTCGTTATTTCATAGTCAATTGTCTGCTTACATAATCTGTCTAATGATGATAGTAGAGTATTGACTTCTACTATAATTGCTTTGGGGTTATTTTTGCTTTATTGTACAACAGAATTTGCTTTATCAAATTTGTACTCCTGAGTTTGGTGCATATAGGTTTATGATTGTAATATCCTCTTATATTGTTCCTTTGATGAGTGTAATTAGCCTTCTTTATATCTTCTGATTAATTTTGGTTTGAAGCCCATTTTGTCTGATATCAGTATAGCAACCCCTGATTATTTCTTATTTCCATTTGCTAGGAATATATTTTTCCATTCTTTCACGCTAAGGTGGTATCTATCTTTTTTGGTAAGGTGAGTTTCCTGTATACAGCAAGTGGATGGGTCCATTTATCTGACCCATCTTTTAAGACTTTATGTTTGGATGGGGCATTGAGACCACTGATGTTTATAATTATAACTGTGAAGTACAAGTTAATCCCTGAAAAATTGGAGGCTTTGTGGAATTTGGTGTTTTATTGGACTGTATAGATTTTTAATGTATGTTCTACTTATGGTTGTTATTTTCCCTTCTTGTAGACTCTTGGGTATGATTGTTTGTCTTTTTAGTCTGTGTTATTCTGTGTAAAATTCTCTGTAAGCTTGGTTTAGTGCTTATATAATCATATAGCTGAATTTTATCATGGAAAGTTTTTCTTTCACCTTAAATTATGAGGGATAATTGTGCTGGGTATAGTATTTTGGGTTGGCAGCCATGGTCTTTTAAGGATTTGAAATGCTCCATTCTAATCCCTTCTGGCTTTTAGAGTTTCCATAGAAAAATAAAAAGTAATTCTGATGGGTTTACCTTTGTATGTAAGAAGCTGTTTTTCTCATGCAGCTTTTAGAACCCTTTTTATGTTTTCAGCATTGATATTTTTAACTATAATGTGATGTGGGCAATCTCTTCTCTGATCCTGTCTGTTTGGTGTTCTGAGTGCCTTTTGTACTTTGATTGGGCTCCCTTTTGTAAGGTTAGGGAAATTTTCCTTGATAATTTTGTTGAAGATGTTTTCTATGCCTTTGGTCTGTACTTATTCCCATTCTTGAATGCCAATGATCTGAATATTTGGTCTTTTAAGGGGTATTGAATTCCCCTCTGTGCACTGCATACATGGGTTTGGGAAATTATCATTGCTTTTGGACTGCTGGATTATCCCTTCTGTCTTGTCCTCCAGTTCTGAGAGTCTATCCTCTATATGGTTTACTCTTGTGAGGTTTTCTTCTGAGTCTTTAAAAAGAGTTATTTCATTATTGTTGTCTATTATGTTTTTGTTTGTTTGTTTGTTTGTTTTAGCATCTCTATCTCTTTGTGGAATTCCCGCTTCACTTCTTGAGTAGATGTGCTAGTTGTTTCTTGGAATTCATTCCTTCATTTGATTATGTCTTCATTGAGTTTATTCCACTGCCTATTGAGATCATTTTTATTGTTTCTCTTCCATTTCCTTTATCCTTCTATCAAGTTCTTTTTGATTGTCTTCAATTTTTTGAGACACAGATTGAGCATTGCTGATTTGTTTGCATTTCCTTCACCCATGCTTTGAGTTCATCATTGAATTCTTTTGTTGATTTTCTTCATTTAGCTATGCTTTAAAATCTTTTGTGAGTTGTTTATTTCAGTTCTCAAATAATTAATTTTTCCAACATTTTATTTATAGCTTTATTAAGTTCATTGAATATACTTGTCATGGCTTCATTTAGGGGTTTTAAGGCTGGCATTTCCTCTATGTTTACAGTGGAGGCTTTCATTATGGGGCTGGGACCTGGTGGGAAAAGTTTGACTTGATGTTTTGCATTCTTTGTTTTGCATTAGAGTTTACACATCTTGAGGTTGTTGACTCAAGCAGTAAGACTGCCATGAGTTTAAAGCCAACCTAGGCTCAAAAGGAAGTTCCAGACCAGGCTAGAGAGTGAGACCCTTGCCCAAAATAATGTATCATAAATAAGCTTTGCTTTTCAATTTGGGTCTCAGATCAACCAGCTACCAGGTGTCCCTAGAGTTAAATGTTTTCTTAACTCTCCTGTTACCTCTTGCTTTGCATGTGTTTGCCCATTTGAGTTCTTTAAAGCTCTAGATGTTTATTATTCTTTTAATATGCACATGGAGATGGCAGTTAGCTGCTCAGCAATAGAGTGCTTGTATAACATGCCCAAGATTCTTAAACTAATGACTGTAGGGATTCAGGCCTAATTTCTACCAGAGATCTACCTGATGCTGGCCACCTGCTGGCATCCTTTCAGGGCAGTCTAATTGCATTACCTCACAAGCCCAGGCTGCTTACCAGTTTGGTTGGCTCTGCAAGATCACTAGGACATTCTGTTTTCAGTCTTTCATGGAACATAAATTGACATGATGATGAGACCTATGACACTAACTTTTGAGAAAATTACCCAATTCCTATGAAGCACTGAAAAAGAAATATAACATACACTTAATCAGGTCTAAAGTATACAGGCAGAAACTGAAGGCATGCCTAAATTTAATCCACATAGTCCATGTTATGAATATAATATACTTTCCTTACTTTCTATTTGCATTTTATTATATTTACTCTTTTTGTTTAGTTTTTAATCACATACATCTTCGTTCCCTTTCTGGGATTTATTTTCTGAAATTAATGTTAGTATGGTTTGTTGAAACAAAATAATCAGTTGTAAACTTACTAGTAGAATATTCAAACTGTCCCATTACTGAATCAAATCCAGACTTATGGAGGAATAGGCTTGAAAAGAAGCCATTCAAAGGACAAGAAGCTTTGGAGCCAATATAAAAATGAAGGTGTTGCCATGTCAAAGGGGCTACTGGTTTTCAGCACTAACTTCCTACAGTGTGGTGGGGTTCTGGGAACACATGGCAAATTTGGAGGTCCATTTCCCTGGGTGCTTCAGGATCTTTCACAGCTCTTTCCTCCAACTGTATACCACCACCCCCTGGCAGGGGCTGAGTATCCTGAAAGTAGTCTGTCCTCGATTCTGTGCTTCTGAGAAAACCCCCTTGTGAGGTCCCTGCAGGCAAGGGTTAAAGGAAATAGACTTAGAAGCAGTATGGGTGGTATTTCATTTTCAAATATTTGTCAGTTTATCATGTAACTGAATACATCCTCCAGCTTAGCAGCTAGTCAGTCTACTATTTCATGGCACCTTATTACTAGATATGATGCCCTATCACAGAACACCCTTCAGAGTATGCAACAAGCTGCCAGCAAGCATCAACAGCCTGAACACCACAGAAGCAGGCAAAGCTGTGAGAGGTTCTACATCAAGCTCTTGGTGTAATTGACACCACATCATGTGCGTCCATCTCTCTGACTTCCCAGCTGCTTGGTTGGAAGGCTCTGGATTTAAAGTATTTTAATTGTGCAGGTGTTTTAGAGACAATGGGCAAAAACTTGTCATATGGACAGAGAAGAGTTCTTGGTACCATGAATAAAAGCTTCAGCAAATGCTTGGGAATAGAGAAACACATCAGTAATTTTGTCTCACTTTTGATATTCTCTAATTTACAGCTGCCCTTTTTCAAGAAAACCCCAAGAACTTCTATGACACACTGCTCAAAAGTTCTACTTTGCTCACCCAGTTAGTTCCCTCCAAAAAACTTTACACCTTTGTCCTAAAACCGGTTTCTAAACTTCTCTCCGGTCTGGAACCATTGGATAGCTATGAAAACACCTGAATTCCAGTTTCTTTCCTTTGCTTGTCTTTCAGAAGGTGGGAGCCAGGCTTTGGTATCTAGTAAACAGGCCAGTGAGATTTCCTGGTGATGTTCCACTTGGACACCTCTTTCTCACATCTCTGTTGCTGTGCATGCTTTGTGAACTTACCTGCAAGACTTCTATTTTGTACTGATTTATTTCTTTAAAGTCTTGAATTTCATCGGAAATTAGTTGGATAGTTATTAAGTGCTAAGGATGTGCTTCATATCCATTTAATTTCTCTCATCCCCGGGGTGCTCCTAAGAGGTTCCTGTGACTGTCTTGGCTCTGCATTGGCTAAGCTGGGCTGGGGGAGCTCTCTCTGCTGCAGGAATAGCTCCCAGCTGGGGAGGAAGCCAGGGCAAAATACTGACTCTCCAAGCAGGGCTTTATTCTAGGGAACTCTCTCCACTGCAGGAAAAGCTCCCAGCTAGCAAGGGACAGAGGCAAAATCCTGACTCTCAGTGTAGGGCTATCCCTGTCTCTAGCAACCTCATTTTCTCAGCCTTACAGAAGTCATTAATTTATACCACTTATTCTGTGTGTGAGCTTATTGTGATTTCTCTTCACTTTGTGAGTGACACAGTGTCTCTGATTTTATTTGCCTCCCAGCCAGTTATCCATTGCCAACAACCCTAGAAAGACACATTGAAAGGCAAGTATGAGCTGTATTGGGACAATTCTCCGCCTGACATACAATGTTCCCCAACATTCTGATACTAATGTATAATCAGTATAGGAAGAACTCCAAGAATGTACGGTATGAATTGTGTCTAGTTCTCTACTTCACGGTCCTGTTACGTCCTTTAGGCTGGTATCACCACCCAATACTTTGGCTTAGGTAATAAGGTGCCAGGAGATTTTATCCAAAGCCAAGAGCTGATATGGGAAGTCATGAGGCCTGTGTCTTCACTCTTAACTCTTTAGCACACACCCATCTCACTAATGTCTCTTGTCTGCCAATCATCTGACATCTTAAGAAGTATGTTAGCCAGCTTTCTATTGCTATGGGGAAATGCCTAGAGATGAAATATCAACTCACAGGGAAGAAAGGTTTATTGTGGCTCACAGTATCAGTGAGGTCAATCCATAATTACTTGGCCCTGTCAACTTTGACCTTGGTAGCACAGTGTAATATGGCAGGAGTAAATACTGGACAAACCTGTTCACATCACAGCAGGCAGGATGCAGTGAGAGAGAAGGACCACCTCACCAGAGCCGCTTCAAGGGCACTCCCCAAGGACCTAACTCGCTCCCAAAAGCTCCAGTCCCTCCATGGGTACCATAGGCAGGAACAAGCTGTTAATACATGTGCCTTTGGGACACATTTAAGATTCAAACAAAACATGGAACAACCTTCTTTCAGATCTGTTTCACAAAATCACTCGAAGGTGGAATGATTACTTGATGAGTTTGTTTGGCATGTTAGACTCCTAGCAAAGCGAGAAGTGCTGATAGTCAAGATAGCCATAGAAGGCAGTCCCCTGCCTTCGTTGCTGCTGCCGCCTTGCATTTAGCTTGAGTGTCGCTTTTGACAACAAAACCCACCATGGAGGTCTGAGGGGATGCTTCGATGGATAAAGCACTTTCCAGGCAAGTCTGAGTACCTAAGTTTGGATTCCCACAATCCACATCAAGCCAGACACTGTAGCAGGCACCTGTCATCCCAGCAAACCTATGGCAAGAAGGGAGGTGGAGACAGGAGAATCACCTGGACGCTCATGGGCAGCTAGCCTGGCAAATGCAGCTGTGAAACATGATAGACCCTGCCTCCCACCAAGTGGAAAATGAGGAGTGACACCCCACTCCAGGTTGTCTTCTGACCACCTCATGTGTGCCCTGGTATGTGAATGCACACACACACACACACACACACACACACACACACAAAAAGGAAAAAATAAATTTTAAAAAACCCACCATGGGAACGTCATGCTATCAAAGCAGAGAAGCACAGACCACAGAGTGGGGAAGCTGCAAACTTGGGACATGTTTCCAATGGCGGCTGTTCTCTGCCCCCCTGTGAGGCCAGCAGCAGGCTGAGACCACTGATGCTCTTGTACCAGCACGGGGCTGTGATCTACAGACTATGCCTGTGTTCCCTGGCACACAAATATGTGATGTTTTCCTTTTCATGTGCCCCTTGCAGTTAAGGCAACATGTGGGGAATGGTACCCAGGCCTGAGCCACCGTCAGTCCCTGGCTGTGAGCTTCCGCCTGTCCCTCTTCAATCTAGGAACAACCTGGGTTGCCTGTCTTGGACATTGTCATGGCGGTCATATTGATGGCCTTTCGTTGTTTTCCTGAACTGACTTCAATCGCTCTGAAAACTGGTTGCCTTGTCTAGAGAAGACTTTTCTGCATACTGCAGAACATTTCCCAGTGCCCTGTGTCTTCCCTCTGCCTCTGGTGGAAAGAAGGGTGGTCAATGGAATTAAACAAGCAAGTCATTTGTGGTGATGACGTGTGGGTTTCCATATGTGGAGGTGATGTGTGGATTTACATATGTGTGTAGGTGGTATGTGGGTTCGCCCATATGTGGAGGTGATGTGTGGATTTACATATGTGTGTAGGTGGTATGTGGGTTCGCCCATGTGTGGAGGTGATGTGGATTTACATATGTGTGTAGGTGGTATGTGGGTTCGCCCATGTGTGGAGGTGATGTGTGGATTTACATATGTGTGTAGGTGGTATGTGGGTTCGCCCATATGTGGAGGTGATGTGTGGATTTACATATGTGTGTAGGTGGTATGTGGGTTTGCCCATGTGTGGAGGTGATGTGTGGATTTACATATATGTGTAGGTGGTATGTGGGTTCGCCCATATGTGGAGGTGATGTGTGGATTTACATATGCGTGTAGGTGGTATGTGGGTTTGCCCATGTGTGGAGGTGATGTGTGGATTTACATATGCGTGTAGGTGGTATGTGGGTTTGCCCATGTGTGGAGGTGATGTGTGGATTTACATATGCGTGTAGGTGGTATGTGGGTTTGCCCATGTGTGGAGGTGATGTGTGGATTTACATATGTGTGTAGGTGGTATGTGGGTTCGCCCATGTGTGGAGGTGATGTGTGGATTTACATATGTGTGTAGGTGGTATGTGGGTTTCCATGTGTGTGGAGGTGATGTGTGGGCTTGCGTGTGTGAAGATGATGTGTGAGTTTGCATGCATATGGAGGTGATATGTGGTTCCCATGTGTGGAAGTGATATTTGGGTTTGTTTGTATATGTTTAAATGTATAGTTTCTGCAGATCACATGAAGTCAGGGATATCAGGCATTAATCCTTACAAGAAAGACATGTCACAAAAATAACATGGCTGTAAATATAACATTTATCTTGATTAATACTAGAGACCGCATTACACAGTTCCATGTGGGATGACAAGAACCATTGTGTTCCTCTATTAGTAAACTGGCCTCAGTAGTGAGTCATGGATATGAAAACATACAAATTTAAAATAACAGTAAAAATATACTTGAAATAAGTTTTGTGAACTTAGAGTTCAAACATTATCAAAATATCTATGTGACTGCATGTTCATACTTATATGGTATTTTCTTTGAACAGCCCAAGTTCCATACCTTATATAGAAAAGAAATAAACTGCATTTTCCTTTATATTATTATATTTGAATTCTAGTTACAGTATATATTTCACAAATCATTATTTTAATTTCCTCTCATGCCCCCTTTTTAACTCTTCACTTTAGTTCTGCTAATATCCCAGGATACACTGGCAAGGTTCATTTCACAGCTACCCATCCGGCAAATTCCAACATTCCACCAGCAATCCCAGCACCAGATTCAGAAGTGAACTGGTAAGTTGAGATCCTATTACTCAATTTGCTCACATACACTAGTTGGAGAAGTCCTAATTGTGGTTATTCCATTAAGGAACAATTAAATACTAAGAATAATTTACAATGTTTAAGAAAAATAAGGCATCAAGTTCAGAGAAGCAAGGAGTTAATTTTCCTGCCAAGGGGAAATTTATTAGTCCAGCTGCACACTTCCTCTGTATATGTTTCTTAAAACTACATTGAAAAGCAAATGCAGGTTAATGCTCCTATTGGCATTACTGAAAGAGAATCTTAAGATATTTAGAGAATATTGGCAGCAGGTGTCTTTGCTTTTTGGACGCGGTTTGCACACACATCATTATTCTTGCATCATCAAAACTGCATACCACCCAGTGTGTGCAATATTCTGATATGAGACATATATGTTTACTTCTTGTTTATAACCACTAGCTTCTTATGAAAGAAAAAATTCTGTTGAAATTTACATAAATTTTAATCCTCAGTTTTGCAAATTGAAATAGAAGGCAGCAGATGGAAAGAATGGAAGATTGCTTTGTTGACAACCAACAATGAGAAGTAGCCCATTCTTCTTATTATAACTCAAATTTGAAAGCATTTGATAGAAGTTCTGGACATTCAAAAAACAAACAAACAAACAAAAAAAAAGATGACCCTTTCTGAATCTGAGCTGGGCCTGTGCAAGTGAAGAAGCCACGGTGGGAAGAGGGCAGGGGATGGGAGCAGCCACATTCTCTCTGCCTAGCTACTTTCTTCTCCTTGATCACATTCACTCAGTAAGGGACCTTTTCATCTGTGCCTTCTTTTTCTAGCATTAGCCCTGGGCCAGGCTAATCAAGGCACTGGTTGCACAGGGAGGGACAGAACAGATCCCAGCTCTCAGGTACTTATGTCCTAAGCTGGAAGATACAGACTGAAGACATGCACTACTGAAAAAATAAAACAGTTGGGATACTAAAGCATGCTGTGAGGAAAGATAGGCTGATGTCATAGACCAGGGAGGGCCTTCTAAGAACCCAGACTAGGAAATGACTGTCAGATGGCGCTGCACCGCCAGAGACGGGCTTTCCCTGGAAAGCAGCCGCTGTGGGGTGAAACAGCCCCGGGACAAGCTTCTTGATCTGCACTGCACAGTTCACCCGGCTGCTCCTTCTCTCACTAACTCCTCCGTTTTTTGTTTAGTTCATATGTTCTTTAATCTAGCCAGCAAACAGTAACTTTGTTACAGTAATCCTCAGGAAAGAAGCCCGTTTACAAGGAGCACACCATGTCATGTTGAGCAGGAAACGTCTCTGGCAGAGGATGACACAGCCAGCACCATAGCAATCCTGACCACTGCCTGGGTCGGCGGACAGAGAACTTTCTAGACACCAAGCACTCACTTGCTCATGTCATTGTCTATTTGTCCAGAGCGAACGGGGCTGTTACCATCAGATTTTATACATAAAGAAATGGGAGTGCACACACACACACACACACACACACACACACACACACACACACTGCAGTGGTTTCTAGAGAGATTAAAGAAGACCTCAGAGTGGAACGATCTCAAGGGTTGACTTTTGGAGGGGAGGAATTCAGTCTTCACACTGAAGGACTAGTCAGCCACAGCCCTCAAGGAAGGAAAGGAATCTCATGAGGATGAAGGACACCTTGACGTTTTGTGTGCTGCTGTGCTGCGTAGATGGTCGCGTATATCACACAGCTCTTCTGTAAGGGCAAAGCTTACAGGCATTATAGGCAGAGGGCTTCCTTAACATATCTGATGTTCTGGTTTGATGGCTGTGTAGAATCCTCAGCCTTCTGATGCTGAACATTTGAATCAAAGGTCACAGGCTGTGGTGGTCTGAATGTATGGCCCCATAGACTCTGATTTTTTTTTTTATTAAGAATTGAGATTGGCCAGGTGTGGTGGCATACGCCTTTAATCCCAGCACTTGGGAGGCAGAGGTAGAAGGATCACCGCCTGAGCTACAGTGAGACCCTACCTCAAAAACCAAAAAAAAAAAAAAAAAAAAACTTAAAGAGTAAAACAGTCTCTCTCCCCATATCCTGGCTCCACTTCCTCCCAGCCTAGATTCTAACCTAACTTCCTACCATCTGGATTCTGATAACATCAGTAAGGTGATCGGCTCCTGCAAGATTGAGCACTGATAGGGAGGCAGGAGAGGGGACCAGTGCCATCTCTTCATGCACAGAGCAGGCATGGTGCCTTTGCCATGGATCTTTGTGGTAGATAAGACTTCAATGCTGGCTTGATTTTTAAGTTGCCTAGGCTCTGAGTGTGCATGCAAAGAAGTCTTTATTCTCCATGTGAGTTAGTGCCTCTGGATTCACATGGGGACAGAACACAGAATACACTGGAATGTAGAAGAAGTGCACAGCAAGGAGATGGGGACATGTATGCAGTAGATAAGAGGCCATGCTACAGGTCTCCAGATTTGTAAGGGAACAGGGGTGAGGGTGCTTCTCCCAGCTCTTACTTCCATTACTGTTCAGGTAGTTTCTGTATGTTCCTCACACCAGGATGCTTCCTGCACAGAAGCACAGGTTCTTGCAACAGTAGACAGTTCCTGTTCATCTTTAAAATGGAACATGTGCGCGCGCACACACACACACACACACACACACACACACACACACACACACACACACACGGTCATCGCAACCCAAATATAAAGCCATTTGGGATTGCATGACTGCGTGGGGATAACTTCCCCACATCAGCTCTATGACTTTCTGCTTCACACATCATCATTTTGTAGGTCTGAGTCTGACCTTGCAGCACATTCACCAAGGAATCATTGAATCACTGGGCTTGTTCAGAATAGCCGATAGGACGCACGCGAGCCCTAGGACCGCCTTCTCTGGGCTGGTAACTTCATCTCAATGGCATTCCATGTTCTCAGTTATTTTCTTTCCTTTAATTTTCACATAAATTTGACAAATTAGGTTTATTCCTTCTATGCAGACCAGGAAATTCATACATGTCATAGCTGTGTTAGCAGACAGCATCAACCCAGGGCACAGAGTTAAACACAAACTGTGCTTTGCGCCACACCTCGGTGCCTGCCTAGCCTGCTCTCTCACTCTCATCCACCCGTCTTTCCTCGGGCCTAGTTGCCTGACATCCCATGTCCTCTCCATATCCCGTTGCTACCTCCATGTGGCTCCACGTGATGCCCTCCCCCCGAAGGGGGCATGTCTCCTGGGTCCTCCAGCACCTGGTCTATCTTCTCAGGGACTTACTGCAGCACCTGCTAAGCACTGTGTCTCTTCCTTTATTAGCACCAACCATAAATCTAGGAGCAGAGATTTTTCAATAACAGCTAATGAAAGTGAATATTCACAGGGTAATCACTCCTAGTCTCCCTTTTTATTATTACTACCCCTGCCGTCCCTCATTCTGTCTCCTCTTCATTTTCATGTATCATTATTTGGAGAAAAGATGAAATTATGTGATTTCATGTTAATTATATCATTTTTATTTTCCTGTTTGTTCTGATCTTAGCATCTTAGTGAAGAAAATGAGAGTTGACCTCTTTCGTCACCAGGCTCCACTGTCCCGAATGGTCACTACTGTGAAGCCCTACAACCCCTTCAACAGGAAGGAGAAAGAAACTGTAGGCTAGTGAAGGAGATCATATCCCTAAGCCCCGAGCTGCGGAATACACAGTGATGGAGAAATAAAAGCACCCAGGATGTTTGAAGTGTGTCCGTATGAGTTGAGGTGACCACACAGGAAGCGTGTCCAGGCCTGAGCCTCAGGAACTCTCCTTCTCCTGGTGGTGACTGTCCGGCCTGGCCCTGGAACACTGGTGCCAGCTAAGACCCTGGGAGCTCCAATAAGAAGGTCTCACTGTAAGAATTACTCTTCCATATGGGAATGCTAAGTCCGCCTAGAGCTCTCCTGTCCCCACCACATCCATGCCGGTGGTAGCTGCAAAGCATAGATCATACTTTAAGGATCAAGGATGATCTTGTTGAAATCTACATGCTCTCAGTAGAAAAGCTGAGTTGTGCAGAGAGAGGGACATTCTTCTTGTCATGCAGGGGCCGACACACATGGGAGCAACATCTAGAGGTAGAGAAAAATGTTCACTCTAGCCTGTTTCAGGCATTTCTCTTCTGGAGAGAGAAGCAGTCACAAGCTACCTGAGGGTCCTTGGACAGGAAGCTCCACTCACATCCACTCTCAGATGAGAGTGGCTCAAATGTACCTTCTCCAAACAGAACACCACCAGTGCATATGTGAGCAATGGGAAACTTATCCAGCCTTCCCAATAGTTTTTTTTTTTTTTTATTGATTTTTAATCTTACATACCAAAAAAACCCCACCTGATATTTCCCTCCCCTCCCCCATTCCACTTTAGAACTCCAGTCTCCATCATATCCCCTCCCTTTCTCCATTAGTCTCTCTCCTAATTTGATGACATCATCTTTCTCTTCTATTTTGAGGGTCTTGCAAAGGTATTGCTAGGCACTGCAAGATCATGGATATCGAGGCCAATTTCTGTCTGGGCAGCTGCATAGTAAGAGGTCATATCCTTCCTTTGGCTCTTCCATTCTATCCGCCCCCTCTTCCGCAATGGTCCCTGAGCCACTGGAGGATGTGACAGAGGTGTTTCAGTGCTGGGCACTCCTCCATCCCTTCTTCTCAGCACTATGTTGCCTTTTGTGTCATCCCAGTGGTCATCACCATCTGAAAAGAGAAGCTTCTCTAGCCAGAAGTGAGAATAGCGTTAATATGTGGACATGAACATTTAGTGTAGTGTCCCCAGGGCAGCCTGGTGGGAATAATATATACATTTAGTCAGACATGAGCAGGCTTATACCCCCAAGGCTCATGACCTCACCTACCATAGACTTTTACTTAGGTTTTTCAGTACGGGTATGTATTCCCTCCCGTAGAGAGGGCCTTCAGTCCAATTATGGAGCAGTTGGTTACCCCAAGAGTAGACACGCCACTATTGCACCCGTTCAGTCATTGGGCCTGTCTGGCCAAGCTTGAATATTCAGCATCCACTATTTTCACTGTTGATGGCTTCTGTCTCCCATACGCTGCGTGCAGTGCAGCTTTTTCCAGCTTTCAGTTGGCTGGTCTACAGGGAGAAGGTTTTCTGCTCAGCACCAGCTTGCTTTCTCAGTGTCCTTGCCTCTCAGGCATGAGATGTCTTCAGCAATAGGGTCTTACTATCTATTTCTCTAGGGAAACCAAGGGCTTTGGCAAAAGCCTTAATGTTTTGGAGGCTACCGGGACCTCCTTGGCCAACATCTCACTGGAAGGAGTTCCATCCCAGGTACTGAAAATTTTCTAGTAACAGTCTACATCTTCTAGACGTGACCTTAATCAAAAAGTAGTTTTACATATGTCTTATTGATAATATCTTGAGTTTAGATTGTCCCTCCCCCTGCCCTTTTTGTATGCATTCTCTTCCCATGGCCTCGCTTAGGCCATTCCCCTCCCTGAACTCAGATCTTCTACTTACATATGTGTATTACCATACACTTAAGTCCTTCCCTTTCTTCCCTCCCTTATAGCCTTTTACCCCCTGGTGGTTTCTGGTACCTCTTTTTGGTTCCAGTTCATACCCAAGTCTATACATTGGTAGCTAGGATCCACATATGAGAGAGAACATGTGACGTTTGGCTTTCTGAGCCTGGGTTACCTCACTAAGTATAATCCTTTCCAGATCCATCCATTTCCTGCAAATTTCATAATTTCATTTTTCTTTACTGCTGAATAGAACTCCATTGTGTAAATGTACCACAACTTTATTATCCACTCATCTGTGGACGGACATCTAGGCTGCTTCCATTTCTTAGCTATTGTGAATAGAGCAGCAATAAACATGGTTTTGCAAGTATCTCTAAGGAAGTGAGAAGAGTCCTCTGGATATATGCCTAGGAGTGCTATAGCTGGATCATATGGTAAATCTATTTCTAGCTGTCTCAAGAACCTCCACACTGATTTCCACAGTGGCTGGACCAGCTTACATTCCCACCAACAGTGTAGAAGTGTTCCTGTTTTTCCGCATCCACGCCAACACTTATTGTCATTTGTTTTCTTGATGGCAGCCATTCTGACAGGAGTGATATGGAATCTCAAAGTGGTTTTAATTTGCATTTCCCTGATGGCTAAGGATGTAGAACATTTTTTTAGATGTTTATATGCCATCTGTATTTCATCTTCCGTGAATTCTCTATTTAGTTCCGTAGCCCATTTTTTTAACTGGGTTGTTTGAATTCTTGTTATTCTGTTTTTTGAGTTCTTTGTATATTCTGGATATTAATCCTCTGTCAGTTGAATAACTGGCAAAGATTTTCTCCCATTCTGTAGGTTGTCTTTTTGCTCTATTCACAGTGTCCTTTGCTGTACAAAAGCTTTGTAATTTTATAAGGTCCCAGTGGTTGATTAGTGCTTTTATTCTCTGAGCAATTGGAGTTATATTCAGAAAGTCCTTGCCTATTCCAATATGTTGAAGAGTTTCCCCTACTTTTTCCTCTAGCATTTTCAGAGTTTCAGGTCTGATATTAAGGTCCCTGATCCATTTGGACTTGATTCTTGTGCAAGGAGAGAGACAAGGATCTATGTTTATCCTTTTACAAACAGATGTCCAATTTTCCCAGCACCACTTGTTAAAGAGACTATCTTTTCTCCAATGAGTATTTTTGGCGTTTTTGTCAAAAATCAGGTAGCTGTAGCTATCTGGATTAATATTTGGGTCTTCTATTCTGTTCCATTGATCTACCTGTCTGTCCTTGTGCCAGTACCATGCTGTTTTTGTTACTATGGCTTTGTAGTATAACTTAAAATCGGGTATGGTTATACCACCTGCCTGATTTTTGTTATGCAAAATTGTTTTGGCTATTCGAGGTTTTTTGTGTTTCCAGATGAATTTTAGTATTGTTTTTTCTATTTCTGTGAAGAATGCTATTGGGATTTTAATGGGGATCGCATTAAATGTGTAGATTGCTTTTGGTAAGATTGACATTTTCACTATATTGATTCTTCCAATCCAGGAGCATGGAATGTCTTTCCATTTCCTTGTGTCTTCTGCAATTTGTCGCCGAGTTTTTATAGTTCTCATTGTAGAGATCCTTCACTTCCTTGGTTAAGTTTATTCCAAGGTATTTTATTTTTTTTGAGGCAATTGTGAATGGGAGAGATTCCCTGATTTCATCCTCTGCATGTTTGTTGTTAGTGTATAGAAAAGCTACTGATTTCTGTGTGTTTATTTTGTATCCTGCTACATTGCTAAAAGTGTTTATCAGCTCTAATAATTTGCTGGTAGAGTCCTTAGGATCTGTTATGTATAGAATCATATCATCTGCAAATAATGATAATTTGACCTCTTCCTTTCCGATTTGTATCCCCTTTATGAGTGCCTCTTGCCTTATTGCTATGGCTAAGACTTCCAATACTATATTAAATAATAGTGGAGAAAGTGGACACCCTTGTCTTGTTCCTGAATTTAGAGGAAAAGCTTCAAGTTTTTCCCCATTAAGTATTATGTTGGCTGTAGGTTTGTCATAAATAGCTTTTATTATGTTGAGATATGTACCTTCTATTCCAAGTTTCTGTAGTACTTTCACCATGAAGGGGTGTTGGATTTTGTCAAATGCCTTTTCTGCATCTATTGAGATGACCATGTGATTTTTGTCCTTCAGACCATTTATATGGTGTATTACATTTATGGATTTGCGTATGTTGAACCATCCCTGCATCTCTGGGATAAAGCCTACTTGGTCAGGGTGAATAATCTTTCTGATATATTCTTGTATTCTGTTTGCCAGTATTTTGTTGAGAATTTTTGCATCTATGTTCATGAGGGAGATTGGTCTATAGTTTTCTTTTTTGATCTGTCTTTGTCCGGTTTGGGTATCAGGGTGATGCTGGCTTCATAGAAGGATTTTGGTAGAATTCCTTCCTCTTCTATTTTATGGAAAAGTTTGAGAAGCATTGGTGTTAGATCTTCCAGGAATGTCTGGTAAAATTCAGTAGTGAATCCATCTGGGCCTGGGCTTTTTTAATTGGGAGACTTTTTATGACTGCTTGGATCTCTGTGGTTGTTATAGGTCTATTTAAATGGTTTATCTCATCTTGATTTAATTTTGGTAGGTCATATAAATCAAGGAAATCATCCATTTCTTTCAGGTTTTCAAACTTAGAGGCATATATATTCTTAAAGTATGTCCATATGATTTTCTGAATTTCTTTGGTATCTGTTGTGATGTTGCCTTTTTCATCTCTAATTTTATCAATTTTTGTCTCTTCTCTCTTTCTTTTGGTCAGATTTGCTAAGGGTTTGTCAATCTTGTTAATCCTTTCAAAGAACCAACTCTTTGTTTCATTGATTTTTTTGATTGTTTTTTTGGTTTCCATTTCATTAATTTCTGCCCTAACCTTTATTATTTCTTCCCGTCTACTGATTTTTGGTTTGCCTTGTTCTTCTCTTTCCAAGGCCTTAAGGTGAAGCATTAAATTGTTTAGTTGTGAACTCTCTAGTTTCTTAATATAGGCACTTAGAGCTATAAATTTCCCTCGTAGTGACTGCCTTCATTGTGTCCCACAGGTTTTGATATGTTGTATTCTCATCATCATTTGATTCTATGAATTTCTTGATTTCCTTCTTAATTTCTTCAATGACCCATGCGTCATTCAATAATGTACTGTTTAGTCTCCATGAATTTCTGTATGCTCTGTAGTTTTTCTTGTTGTTGATTTGCAGTTTAATCCCATTGTGGTCAGATAGCATACAAGGGATTATTTCAATTTTCCTGTATTTGTTGAGATTTGATTTGTGTCCTATCATATGGTCTATTTTAGAGAATGACCCATGTGCTGCTGAGAAGAATGTATATTCTGCAGTATTTGGATGGAATATTCTGTATATATCTGTTAGGTCCATTTGTTCCATGATATCATTTAATGCAGTTGTTTCTCTGTTTATTTTTGTTGGGTAGACCTGTCAAGTGATGAGAGCGGGGTATTGAAGTCACCCACTACTATTGTGTTAGGTGTTATTTCTGACCTTAAGTCCGATAGTGTTTGTTTGATGTAAATTGGGGCCCCGTGTTGGGAGCATAAATGTTTAGGATTGTGATATCCTCCTGTTGGAGTGTTCCTTTAATCAGTATAAAGTGACCTGCTTTATCTCTCCTCACTAATGTTGGTTTGAAGTCTATCCTGTCAGAAATTAGAATGGCAACCCCTGCTTGTTTTCTGGGTCCATTAGCTTGATATATCTTTTTCCAGCCTTTCACCCTAAGAATGTTTCTATCTTTTATTCGGATGTGAGTTTCCTGAAGGCAACAGATGGTAGGATCCTGCTTTTTAATCCAGTCTGCAAGTCTATGTCTTTTGATTGGGGCATTGAGGCCATTGATATTAAGAGTTATTATTGAAAGATATGTATTTGATCTGTCCATTTTTCTTGTTTTGTAGTTCTTCCTGGTTTTCTTTTTACTCACTTGTTCTAACAGTTGAATATGATTTCTTTTTCCTATTTCCTGCTGTGTGTGTTTTGCTTTTTCTTCAGCATGAATGATTCCTGCAAGTATTTTCTGTAGAGCTGGCTTAGTTGTCATAAATTCCTTTAGCCTGTCTTTGTTGTGGAATGTCCTTATTTCTCCATCAATTTGGATAGAAAGCTTTGCAGGATAAAGTAATCTTGGTTGACAGTTTTTATCTTTCAGAACTTGGAATACATCACTCCAGGCCCTCCTGGCTTTTAGGGTTTGTGTTGAGTAATCTGCTGTGACCCTGATGGGTTTCCCCTTAAATGTCATTTGCTTTTTCTCTCTAACTGCTTTCAGTATACTTTCTTTGGTTTGTGTATTTAGTAGTTTAATTATAACATGGCGAGAAGAGGTTCTTTCTAGGTTTTGTCTGTTTGGTGTTCTAAATGCTTCTTGTATCTGCATTGGCATTTCTTTCCCAATTTGGGGAAAATTTTCTTCTATGATTTTATGGAAAACACCTACTAAGCCTCTGGATTGAAATTCTTCCCTTCTGCTATACCTTGAATTCTTATGTTTGATCTTTTCATAGTGTCCCTCATGTCTTGGAGTTCCCATTCATACCTTTCTATTAGCTTGTCTTTCTCTTTGTTGGACTGTGATAGATCTGCCACCTCGTCTTCTAGCTTGGATATTCTGTCCTCTCCTTCATCCATTCTACTAGTGAGACTTTCCACTGAGTGTTTTATTTCACTGGCTGTGTTCTTCAGGGCCAGGATTTCAGCCTGGTTTTTCTTCAGTAGTTCTATTTCCTTATTCATGTCTTCTAATGACCTTTTTATTTCATTAAACTGTTTCTCTGTAATCTCCTTCAACAGTTTGTTTTTTCTCTAATTCCTTTGTTTTCTTCACGGATTGCTTTCATTTCTTCTTTCATTTCTTTGAGCATAGATAACATCATTCCCTTGAAATCTTTGTCAGAATTTCATCTAAAAGAGTCTCATTGAGAACCCTTCTGATGGATTTGTAATTTTTGGTGGGATTGCATTGTCTTGATTCTTTGTGTTTCTTGTATTATAATGTAGTGACTTATGCATCCTGGATTGATTTGATGCTTAGGTTTCCTATTTATCTTCAGTGTTCTTAGGTGTTGTGATCCACCTTTATATAATTTCAGGATATGAGTTTAAGGTGTCAAGTGTAGCACTTGTACCCAAGTCCAACCTCAGAGGTACTCCTAACTGTTGAGTTTGCTTGTTAAGTAAGTATTGTAGTGGACTAGTGGAACAATTTAGAGGCAAGTTCTAAACTTCAACAAAGCAAAATACACATTCAATTAACATGAACACAGAGTATATAAGTGTGAGAATTGAGCCAAACAGTCCTATAGGGTCAAATCCCTCAGGGCATGCGATGGTCCATGCCCTTAGTCCTGTCTGCTTGGGAATCAGACCCTGTCCTCAATAATAACTGAAGCAAAAGGTAAAGGCCCTTTAAATCTATAAGTTGTACAGATAGCAATATTCAACCCCTCATATTCAGCTTATTTGAAAATGGTAAAGCCACCCACAAATATGTAATACATACCCTGCCTTGACCTGGAAAGAGTGGTTATCACTTCCAGTGCAGGCCTTTGTTATCTTTTGGTGTGGCTTTTAAACTCACCAATGCTGGGGGCCCACCTCGTTCCCTGGGCTGTGGAGTTTGGGTCAGGTATGCTGGGTCCGGTGTTGGCGATGTGGATCAGATCTGCCACTAGGTGCTCGATTCTACCGACACCCTGGGGAACTGATGATTGGGGGATGGGCGAGTTCAGGAAGCCTGCAGCAGCTCACCGTGTATGTCTCTTTCAGTAGCTCCACAGATTTTTCTTTGATTTCTGAGCTCTGTGGGGAGACTGATGAGGTTGAAAAGTCCCTTTTTTTTTTTTTTTGTTTGTTCGGGCGGCGTTTGCAGTGGAAGCTCAGCAGGGCTTAGCTGATCTGGGTGGCAGCTTTGAACCGAGGGTTGGAGCTGCTGGGGTGCCCTCGGGGTGGAGGGAAGCCGCTGGGAGCCTGCGGATGTGGAGCCCGTGGATGGGGAGTCCGCGGTTGGGGATCCCTCGGCGTGGGGCGGAGCCGCGGGAGCCCGCGGATGGGGAGTCCACGGCTGGGGATCCCTCGGCGTGGAGCGGAGCCGCGGGAGCCCGCGGATGGGGAGTCTGAGGCTGGGAGCCCTCGGCGTGGAGCAGAGCCTCGGAGCCTGCGGATGGGGAGCCCGCGGATGGGGAGTTCGCGGCTGGGGAGCCTCGGCGTGGAGCGGAGCCGCAGGAGCCTGCGGATGGGGAGCCCGCGGATGGGGAGTTCGCGGCTGGGAAGCCCTCGGCGTGGAGCGGAGCCGCGGGAGCCTGCGGATGGGGAGCCCGCGGATGGGGAGTTCGCGGCTGGGGAGCCCTCGGCGTGGAGCGGAGCCGCGGGAGCCTGCGGATGGGGAGCCCGCGGATGGGGAGTCCGCGGCTGGGGAGCCCTTGGCGTGGAGCGGAGCCACGGAGCCTGCAGATGGGGAGTCCGCGGCTGGGGAGCCCTCGGTGTGGAGCGGAGCTGCGGGAGCCCGCGGATGGAGCCCGCGGATGGGGAGCGAGCTGCCAGGCCGCACTCTCCACAGTGGGTTTCTGGCTGTCTTCTGCTTTTCCGCTATTTCCAGGAGAAAATATTCTGCTCTCTTCCTCAGTAGAGGGTAGATTCTTTTTGATTCCCTCCCTGATCTGGATTGGCGTGGCTCCTATGCCGCCATCTTACCCGGAAGTCCTCCTTCCCAATAGTTTTATTCATTGTACAAGAAATGTATGAAAATTTTGTGTGTGTGTGTGTGTGTGTATATATATATATATATATATATATATATATATATATATATATATATATATACATATATATATATATATCCTGTAAGAGTTCATAAAATAGTTTCATCATGTTACCTCATTTGATCTTGCAACCCATAATAAGTTCTTGTAGCAGGCATTGTACATATATATTGCTATTTTATGGATGAAATAGACAACCTAGAGTAAGGTGCTTATCTGGAATTCAGGTTTTCTAAGTTTAGATAACTTCCATTGACGCCTGCTTATCTCTCTGCAGATTGGAAAACTTCACTGAGTTATATAAAATAGAAACAACAGTAAAAGGAAATAGCTGTGTGTTTCTGAAGTTGTCCAAAGTGTTTTTTAGGGTATAAAACTTCAAAAGAGGAGAGTAATCCTACAGAATGCCTTTGAGAGGTGCCTTTCCACCACAAAAAAAGGGGAAATTGGTGTGTGTATGTATGTGTGTGTACGCACGTGCATGTTTTCTGGGATAATTGGCTATCTTTTTGTATAGGTAAATAGACTTGAATACTTATTCCCATGCCAAGAAAAAAACAGGAAGAGCAGTAGCCATTCATACTGAGAACCTGACTTACCTGTGATGGCTAATCGATGGTTATCAACTTGCCAGGATTTAGAATCACTATGGAAACAGTTCTCTAGATTAGGTTAATTGAGGTGGGAGGACCCACCCTAACTGTGGGTTGGTGGCATCATTTCATGGGTTGAATCAAAGAGAGAACTGGCTGGGCAGCAGCAGTCTTCACTCTCTACTTCCTGACTGTAGACACATTGTGACCAGCTGTTTCATGTTTCTGCTCCCATGATGTCCCCACCAGGATGGACTTTAACCACAAGCTGTAGGCCAAAATCAAACCTCCCTTCCTAACTTGCTTCTGGTCAAGTATTTGGTTAGAGCAATGGAAAGTAACTAATAGAGAAAACTGATACCAAGAAGTGCGGCCACCCCTGCGAGAACATAAGTGTGTGCGCCTTTGGAACCAGCTGAAGGCAGAGTTTGGAACTCTGAGCTACAAAAGCTCCCTTAATACTGTAACCAGATGTCAAGGGGCCATTCTGGTGGAAGCTTGAGAAACAATAATGCTGAAAGAAACACAGATGGTGAAGACTCGGCTCACAAGGTTTCCGTGGTAAGCAGGGACTTTATGAAGAACTGGGTAGAGAAAGTTCATGTTCCATGCTATTAGAGAACTAGGTGTATTCTACGTGTGTGCTGAGAATTTAAACGATGCTGACACTGAAGCAATATACTAATTTGTCTGGTGGAGGAAATAGTGAGACAGGATAGCATTCAGGCTGGTGTTGAGGAAGCAGCTGTAATTGTGAAAAAGGCAGCACCATTTGAAAATTATCACTTGTTGCTGCCCTGGAACAATAGGAAAAGTGTCCTGAGGGTAAACAAAACCTCACCATCAGAGGCTCCACGTTGTCAGCATACTATTCTTTGAAGGAAGAAAAGCTAAACTGAGGGGTTCACTGCTCAAAAACAACTTCCCAGGGAAGTGCAAAGCCAAGGTTAGCCTGGAAAGCATACTAGGCCACTCCAGCTATAGACCAAGGAGCAGGTTTCAGCCAAAGCTGGAACTTCAGCACAAATTGGTAGCATTACCCGAGCGCTATTGGCATTGTGCATGTGAAAGTGACAAGGATGGAGTATTGTGCCCTGGTTCCAGTGAACCACTGAGTCCAGGCAGGGCATGGCACAGCTGAGTCCAGGCAGGGCATGGCACAGTTGGAGTCCTGGAAGGACGGCCCAGAGAGGTCACTGCATGAACCTATGAAGTTAACCCTAAATTTCCACTTAGACTCAACGATGTTAGAAACATGGGGTAAATGCCACAGAAGCCGCAGGTTGAGAACGGAGTTGGTTAACCAGAGAGGTTATGAGTGTTACAGGCAGCATGTCCTGAATGGTGTGGTTCCTCAAAGCCCTTTGAGATGCCAAACACGGACCTTCAGGATTTGGAGTTTGCCCTGCTGGGTCTCAGTCCTGCCTTGGCTTCTTCCGTCCTGACTGTGCCTCCATTCTTCCTTTTGGTTTGGGAATGCCTGCTCTGCCACCCTACGTTGAAAGTATACACTTGGCTTTTGATGTTGTAGGGACTCAGACTTAAGATTGCCTGGGTCTTAGATGCTCAGGACTTACACTTTGGAACAGTGTTGAGACTGTTAAAGAATATGGGGATTTGGGAGTTGGACTGAATGCATTTAACATTTAATGAGATTTCCATGACCCTATGAAGTCAAAAAGTGGAAGATTGTTGCTTAAAACTGAGTATCAGTTTGACTAGGAGTGGACTTCTGGTGGTTAATTTCTGGTTGTCAATTTAATGGGATTTAAAATCACCATGGAAACAAATCTCTGGGCATGCCTGTGTGGTTTTTTTCCAGAGCACATTAACGGAGGTACAGAGACTCGACCCTATCTGGATGGCACCATTCCATGAGCTTGGGTCCTGGGCTGAATGAAGAGGAGCACGCTAGCTGAGCAGTGGAAATCACTGTTCTCTGATTCTGACTGTGGACACAATGTGACCAGCAGCTTCAAAGGCTTTCTGTTGTGCCTTTCCCGTCATGAGTGACTAAAACTCACACTTAAGCTGAAATGAGCCCTACCGCTCTCAGCTGCTTCTGTCAAAGCAATGAGGAAGTCACTAAGAAAAAATGACTTCACCTGAGCCAGGTTGTGTAGCCTAATTATTTACACAAATAGTGAGCCTGTTACTGCTTTGAATAGGAAATGTTTCCCACAGGCTCGTGGGTTTGAACACTTGGTTCCCAGCCTGAAGAACTGTCATAGAACATTGGGAGATGGAGCTTTGCTAGAGGAAGTAGGTAACAGAGAGGCAGGCCTTGAGCAGCATAGCCTGCCAGGTTGGATTAAGCCCAGTGCGTTTCCTGATCTGCTGAAATGCAAGCAGGTAGCTTCATGCCTCACCACCATGGTGCCCCTCCTCCACACATGGAAGTTTGCTCAGTCCATGAGGATGGACGCCTTAACAGTCCAATATAGCACTGACGGTCTGGAGGATTCCTGGGGGAGTCTCTGGTCTTCAGTCCACACTGGAAGGTTGATGAGCTGGGTTCCAACTTCCGTGAACAACAGCAGCCACAGGGTAGGTGCACACACCAACGAGCAGCATGGGTGGCTGCCAAAGGCTCTGTGTTCTCCTGAACACTGCCTGCAGGGCCAACCACTCCTCCCTCCATCAGTCCTTCCCTTGCAGACCTGCTCAAGAGGTGACTCTTGATTCCTGATCCGATCAAATTGGCAACATAACTACCATCACAGCTTGCAAGTGTCTTTGCAAGTGGCATATGGTTTGCCTTAACAATTCATGTTTAGGAAATAGTTACACAATGGAGCAAATATAGTCTATATATCCAGGATAGACACAGTGGTGTTGTTGTTGGTGGTGGTGGTGGTGGTGGTGTTTTCCTGAATCTTTTCCATCCACAGTTGATGGGCTCCATCGATGCAGAACAGGCTGATAGTTGCAAGAGGCCAACTCTCTCCTCACCGTTGAATGGTTTAGTGGTGTGCTAGCCACTCTCAGTTACCTGCAAGGACAAACATAATAGCCAACAACCCTAAAGGGGCTCACTGAAGAATTATAGTGTTTTAAGGTCAATTACTGACGTATTTCTAAGACCAATGTTAATGTTCACAGAGGCTTCATTCAAAATCGTAATCTAGACTAAAGCAGCCTCAGTGGTCACAGGTGTTTTGTCAGCAGAACCAAGGCTGATTTCTGGAGAAACCTCTGGCCTTCACAAGGCTTCCTTAGCTCCAACATGCAAGGTGCTGCTGGGGCCTCCATTCAGTCTGACCTTTGTAAGAAGCTTAGTTTTCAGGATATGACAGTTGCTCTTGTTGGCCACATGGGTACTGGTGGAAGAAATGGTTGCATCTCTACACCCCTGAAACATCCGAATCCCCCAGATATTAGGGTCATGGCTGCAGAGGGTCCTATAAATTGAGTCCTATAAAGTTTGTAGTAACACTGATGAAAATTGAGCAGAAAAGCAAGGAAAGGCATAGAGAGCTTACTGCCACTCCGTGCAGTAATGCAGAGGGTGTGTATTCTGCACAGGAAGCCTTCTTTTCTTATCTTCCACTTTGATTTCCAAATATTAACCAAATATGTAATCCTTTAAAGTGCAAATGTACTACTTAAGCAAAAATGTGGAATTTATGGCAGATAAAGTGCTATAGTATATCACAAGATTGTCTGAACACACTTTTGGAAAATGCTGGTGTGAGAGAGAGAGAAAGAGAGAGAACAAGGAGAGAGAGTTCCTCCTTATACTTTGACTTTACAAGTTCCCTTGTAAAGGGAACTTTGTCTTTCAGAAAAAGAACTTGTTTTTCCAATATTTTTTTTCATCAAATTAGGGTCAAATATATACATTTTAGGTCACTGATTTTCTTGGCTTTCTATTTAAAAGAATACAACTCAACTGCCTTCCAGTTAAAGGTCACGGAAATATTAATATTCTTATAAAACAAAAGGACCAAAAGGCTCAGCTTTCAACATAAGTTAAAGTGTGGTGACACAAATTGCAGAAAACCAGTGGCGTGTAGCTCTCCAAGAGTTACTTAATAATGAATTTACTATAGGAAAATACAGGGACTTCTCTTGAGTAGGTCGTATACACAAACACCTGAGACATGTACAGGGACAGAAAAAAAAGGCTATGTTTGCAATGAGACTCCAAGAAGGATAAAAGGGAAGTGTTGAGAAGCCCCCATGGGCCTTGAAATGCTGTGGGCCCAGCTGAAATGAGGTGACCTCCGTGAAGGAGCCCAAGGAGAGTATGGTGGTTAGGGAGGAGCCAGCGCAGTAAATGAACACAAGAGCAAACCCAGGAGGTCAGGGCCCTGCTCTCTGGCTTGCTGAGGAGCCATCTTGAATAAATAGCTTACAAAGACTACATGTCAGAGTGTGCTTGTCCTTCGAGCCACAAACAGAGACACCTTGCACCCCGAGGACAGACATCTCTTTGGAGTTACCAGCTATTTCAGCTATGAAGTCAATTCTTGGCTCCAGAGAACAGTGGGAAGTTGGGCAGGTATTCTCTCCTGGACTGGAGTTACAGGATCAGGGAAGGCCATGGCCAGGGAGGCTGTGTCTTGCCCATGACTGTGTCTTGCCATGTCTCCATGGTGACCAGACAACCAAATCCTCATGATGTGTGCTAGAGGCGCAGCATTGGTTCCACAGCTCAGTGGAGATGTGTGTTTCTGGTGTTTCTCCAAAGCACAACCTTCCTTCTGACCAAAAAAAAAAAAAAAAAAGTTAGCCAAGGTGCTGTTTCTGTTGGCTGCAATTGGAACAGAGGTCTTTTCAATTTTTCCTGGCTTGTCTATGAGGGTCTCTGAGCTCCTCAGAGAAGAGTGTGATTCTTCAGGTGATCACAGTGGCAACAACCCCTCCTTTCCCAAAGATTCAGTCGAGAGGGAACCCATTCCACCAGAAGCACTTGCTGGCTAATGGGAAACAGCCAGATTTAAAGCCAAGGGGCAGAGAGGAAGGAAGAGGGTCTTCACAGGAAGTATGATGCTGGAGCCCCTCTGCATATGGTAACATGCACACTCCTGTAGTTGCGGGGTGCAGGATAAAAGCCTTGGCCTAGTTGAGATTTGCAGATAATAATCCTTCATCCAACTTTCTAACATTCCAAGACTTTCAAAATCCACATAGCTATACCATCAAAGCTGTGGACCACTCTCTTTGAAGCAGCTATTGCTCTCTGAATTCTGAAAGCAAGCATCCTTGGCCTAGGTCAATGTTACAAGACCATCAGACTGATGCTGCTAATTGCTATCCTTTATGGAAGGATTGTGTCATCTGAAATGCTCACATTTCTCAATGGGGGAAAAAGTGAAGGTCTGCTGGGCATATATGTTGCAGGCAGAATAAAAGCCTTCAGTAAACATTAGCAATACACTTTAGGGATGTACATCAGCCCCTTCGAGTTTTGTGTACACTGCCCATGTCTGGGATGGGTTTCCCCCACTCTGCCCAGCCCATGGCATCCATTTATAGTAACATGCCAATGTGTGTATGTGTGCATATTTTCATCTACATGTACATGTGTACATATCTGTCCATCTACATATACACACAAGTGTGTGCTACTAGTGTTCCTTGTATGGCTGTATTCTGCTGCCAAAACTTCAGTTCAAATAGGTCTTTCACCCATCCATGATCTGATCTCACAGGAAGCTAGAAGAGACTGGGCACCACCAAGTTTTTCAGACAGCTTTTGAGTCTTGCTGGCACCAGGTTCCTGCAAGAAATCCTAAGAGGCAGCCTAGGGCCTCATTTTAAAGGATCCTTGGATGTCAGCATATTCCTATAAATTCAGGTTGAATAAATGTTTATGAGTGTTGAAAATGACTTTTAACTTAGTGAAGTGTGAATAGGAAGTAGAGAAGATGTCAGGACATAACATTTAGATGTAACCTGTCCTATCTTGATGCCCTCAGTTGGTTTCAATCTACGTAGGACTCACCAATAGTTCTTGACATAGTGCTAGTTAGTACTTGTCAGGGAACCAGCACTACCTCCGAACTTAAGTGGGCCACTGCTCTGGGCTGTCCCTTGCTCACGTGGCTCTGCTGCACACATCCAGGCCTAGCTCTTAGTTGCTGGGTAGTTCTTCCTCTCACCCCCACCTGCTCCTCGCTCTGTCTTCATGCCTTCTGCCACTGGCTCCATCACACAGTGCACTATCTAAGATGCTTACTAAGGGCAGTTAGAAGTTCTTTGTGGTTTTGAGCTTTAAAATTTTTAGCAACTCCTGTTAGTTGTATATGTTAAAGGGTTCAGTGTGACGTGTCTATAACTGCATTCAGGGAACACTGATCAAAACCTGTCTCCCTTCATGTTCCCTCCCACTCCCTCCTCCAACAATCACTACTCTGCTTTAGGGCATTCCCAAATTCTCAGTTCTTCCCTGTATTCTATTGGCATCTCTTGGGCATGAGTCACACCAAGCTGGAAGTGCAGCCATGTTCTATGGCTTCAAATACTTAACTTCCTGGGCAGCAGATACCTATTCAGCTGGCTGGCAGCTTAGTGTTGTTAGTGCTTTTATGGAAACATAACAAAGCTTATGGAAGAGGTTCACTTTGAGCACATCAGAGAGTTGCCGTGGAGAACTCTAACTTTGGAATGAGATAGATGTATTAATTAGCCTGACTGAGTCATTCCACAATGTCTACATGGTTCTTCACCTCTCATTGCATCCAGAAATACACTGTCTGTGGGGTGTTGGCTTCAGGCTCCCCAGCAGATAACAAAGTTCCCAGATACTCAAGGCCCTTATAATAAAAGGATATTGCATCTGCATACAATCTGCATATGTATTTAGGTGCAACTTAAATCATCTCTACACTGCTTATGATCCCTAGAACAAGGCAAATGCCTTGTAACATGTCTTGTTCTCTTGTTTTAGGAATGATGACGGTAGAAAAAATGAGATTTTTCAGGACAGATGAATTTTTTCATGGATGAAAGCTGTAGTAGGTGTGATGTGGTGTGTGTATGTTATATATCAGTGTGGTGTATTTGTATGGTGTATACACACGTATTTTGCTAATGGAACACCCTGGGCACATAGAGGAGAATGTCAGGTATTCCCCTCCATTGTACATCTGCTTGTTTTCTTGAGACAAAGTCTCTTTACTGATTCCAGAGATCTGTTTTCACAAGGCCCAGTGTTTCTCTGGCCTTTGCGCCCCACAGGACTGGGTTACAGATATGCGCCAACAGTTTATGTGGGGTCTGGAAAGACTGCACTCAGTAGTCTCCGACCCTTTCAGCCCTCAGCTTGATCAAGAAGCACTCTTCTCATCTGAGTCATCTCTCCAACCCTGAAAAGAAAGTTTTTTAAAGCATTTTCAATCTGCAGTTGGTTAAATCCATGGATGCAGGAGCCACAGACTCCCTGCATATACAGTTATAATTTGTCAATTAAAGGTAAATTAGGGCTGCAGAGATAGCTTAGCAGTTAAGGTGCCTGCCTGTGAAGCCCAAGAATGCCTGTTGGATTCTCCAGGTCCCACCTTTAGCCAGAGGCAAAAGTGATGCAAGCATGCAATGTCGCACATGCACACAAGGGGGCGCATGCATCTGGAATTTGTTCACAGTGGCTGAGAGGCCATTGGCATTCCCATTCTCTCTCTCTCTCTCTCTAATTAAAAAAATTTATAAAAGGAAATTAAAGATGTTGAAATAGCAGGGATAATTAAGAGGATAGTGAGAGTGCCAACCCTGTGTAAGTGTGAGCAACATCTCAGGTATGTTGAGCTGCTGCTCTGAGGTGAGAATTGTACCCCACTCCATGTGGCTGCAGCAGGCCTCAAGGATGAAATTCAAACAGAATCTACATGCCCGAAAGTGAAGAGCTTGAATTCCATGGTGAGAACTGAGCCTCCAGCTGACTGCAGTAACCGTCTAAGCTTGCCATTGTCTGGCACTGTTACTCCAATGGCCTCCAGAGGAAGTCGGCCTTTGCTTCCAAGGACCACTGAGCTCCGACTTTTCTCTAAAAGACATACTATACACCCTACTTCCACTTGTCCTAGAAGGCACGAGCTCAGCTAAGTGATTCTGTACCAAAGCAAGGGGTGTGAGTGGGTGAAGCTTCTTCGCAATGTATTTGTCTTGATGAGTGTCAGAGACTCATGAAAGGCACAGACAGGAATCTCTACAGCGTTAATATGGTGGTAAACCGTGGCTTTAAAATAAAATCTCTGGCTCCTGCTTTTGCTAAACACTGGCTTTTTCCTCACCACTGTCATTGGCAGTCATTTTAAAGAACGTGTCATGTGCTAGCACTTGAAGGAGCAGTCACTCTAAACCATACTGCAGTCCCTAGTCTCACCGTGCTCACAGAGCAGGGACAAAGCCATCAGTGACGCTGTATGAAGCGTCTTCAATGCAATCAATGAGGTCACCTCATCAAGCCCATGGCTCCTGCCATACCCACAGTACACCAAAACCTGTGATGGCATTAGCCATCCCATAGTACAGATCAGGAAATGGAGACCTGGGGAAGAGGAGATGATTGCAGAGGGGTCCTTGACCCAGCGGCCTTGGTCACTACGATGAGGAGAAAAAGGTCTTAGACATGAACAGTCTAGACAAGTGATGCGCAGAGGCTAGTGAAGTGAGAAGTTCTTGGGCAGCATGGAGGAGAGAGCAAAAGATGCCTGGACAGTAGGAGCTCTGGGCCATGAACATCAACTCAGAGATTTTTTTTCATTATAATTGATGCCAGGTTTCCCCATGACTCCATGGGGACTCTGCTTTCTCTTTACCTTAGAGTTAATTAAACTAATTTGCTAGCCCCAATAACCAAGTAATTATATTCCCTGTGTGCTTTCACACATGGCTGGCTCAACGACCACAGATTAACAGTTCAGTTATCCATGCTGCCATCAGACAATGCCACGCACAGAACTGAAGAAACTAGACCAGAGAGCACCCAGCTTTGATGGCAGTGTGACCTGGAGCTGTTTGGGTGGGGGGCATCCAGTGCTGTAGCCAGCCTAGCCAGAGATTGGAGATTCCACCTGGCTCTCCTCCCAGTGTGCAAAAGGTGAAGTCTGCACTAGTGTACATAATCTTGTATGTTTAAAAAAAAAAAAAAAGAACTTTCCAGGGAAGAAATCTTGTCACCTTTGCCAAGTTTCTCATCTATCCAGACACTTCCATTAGAAATGCGTTTTTGTATATAATAAATTGCTTCTACTTGGTGGAAAATCATTTCTCACTGTTATCTCTGCGATCGGTTACCTCTGCTGTGCTTTAATGGACTTCACCTGATTATACGCTAGTCATTAAAAGCTTAGTCCGCTGTACAATGGTATCTTATGTAGAAGGATCCATGAGAGCTTTATAGAGGCTTACCAGCCACAGCCTTAATTTTACTCATTCGTCTTAATTTTTTGTAATCATTTTTTGTAAAGAGGGTATAATGTCAGGCTTGCTGCCCGGCCTCTGACAGATCCAATCTAGCAGATAATTACCATAAGGAAATTGATGCCTTAGTGTGCAGGAGAGAATTTAATTTACTCAGACATCCTCCAGTACAATGCATTCCAGAAGATATGAGGATTTAAGTTTTTAAGAAATTAAATTTTACTATTTAACATGATTACTTATGTTGAACATCATTAACTAGCTTTTTTAACTGTTTGAAATAATTACAAGCCCACTTGCTGTGTCTAAAATCCAGAGCCCGCATTAAATATGGGGTAAGGATCCATGAAATGAAAAGAAAGACCTGCACTCTTTCTTTTCCTCTCAAGTCTTCCAAAAACTGCTTTTAAGCCTTCGAAGCAGTACTGAGACGATCTCCTTTTGAAAGATCTCGGGTCTTCTCTGCATGTTTTAATGCAAACTTTAATGTAAGTATTGCATTTATCAGTCTGGTCAGTTTCATTTTTTTAAATTTCACTGGTCTGGTCTTGGGCAAGGCTCTTGGTGTGAAAGTTCAGAAGAAATGGAAAGCACTGTGGAGAGCGGGTCAAGAAATGATGGTTATTCTGTCGCACTTGGCAAAGGCAAAATGGGTGGGCACGCAAGAAGAATCACTGCCAGCGTTGCCTGATTCTTTTCTTTAAAAGCGTAGAGGGAAAAGTAAACACACACACACACACACACATGCACGCACACATGTGCACGCACACACATCAATGCCGTAAACATGCTCAGAACCATCAGAATGTTGAGAGAGTCCAGATTTAAAATCAGGCTCGAGTCAGAAATTCAGCACTCCAGCTTTTGCATGCAACACCAGTGTGACCAGGACCTGTGGCCGTGTGTCACTCACTGTGTTCTAAACCTCTGTTAACTGATTCCCAAGAGTTCCTCAATCCTTTCCTAAATGTGAAGTGAAACACTCAACAGGAAATTTCTGGACAAAGCCAGCCCAGAAGTTCCCTTTATCCAGTGCCTCTCCTTGGTCACATTTCCTCTCGGGAGAAGCCAGTGCTGTGCTGTGCCCTCTGCAAACCCTGTGACTGCTTTGAGTATGATCAGGGGATTGCCCAAGGGTCCTCATTTAGAATTCCCCAGCCCCCTCAAGCGGAAGTTGGGGGCTGCGGTGGTCCTGGTCTGCAGGGGCTTCTGAATACACACAGCGTGCTCCCACAGACAGCATTCCCCGTCTGTAGTGTCTGCCAGCATGGCCGTTTCCATTTCAAAATAGTCCTGACAGATGATGTTCAGTGAGAGCTGTTGAAGACTCTGACCGAGGCTGAGGGCAGCTCACACACAGGAAAATTACAGCCCCACATAGAAAGCACAACGAAGCCACAATGGCTAGATCCAAGTCTGTGCATTCTGCTCTGCTTGACCATCATCTCACCCTCCCTGGTACTGGTTGTTCCATTACTTGAAATCGTAAGTACAATTTGATTGAGAATATACTCATAGATGTGCCATTTCTGAGTAGTAAACAAGAAAAAGGAAGTGAGGCTGCAAGCCATGTCAGAGTGCACCCTGGCATTCTAGTTCAGACAGAGGCCCGTGATATGGGCTGAACTGAGATTCGGTGTCAGATAAGGTAACGCCATGATCCCACTAACCTCCTAGAACATTCTGTGAGGCAGATACCTATTCCTGTTCAGACTTTACAGATGTGGAAATGAAGGCTTGGGTTAAAGGTCCAAACAGATACAGCTGTACTTACAACTGGTAATGAATAAATTCAGAGATCCTACTATGTGCCAGCAGAGTTCCATGACCTACATGTATGGACACCACACACACACACACACACACACACACACACACTCGCATGGGCACTATTACCACCCCATTAGTCATTGTGAAAACAACAAAATAGGGAGAGGCTGAGCATCATGCCAAAGCCACTGGCAATTGTGTCATTATTCTTACTATTAGTCTGTGCTGAACCGAGCACCACACCCTTCTGCAAGCCTAAATCCACCTGTGCCTCCCCCAAACCCACTGGGCCTCAAGTACTGCTTCCTTTAGAGATGACTGCAATGAAGACTGTAGAATGTTTTCAAGTATTTCATTAGCCAGTCAATTACTTACAAACAACTACTAACAATTGCCCCATACCATGGCTACACTAGGCATTAAGCATGCTAGAAGCATCAGGGTTGCCAGATAGAAATCAATGTCCGTGATAACGTGCACATCTCCATGAACCCACAATAAAATGCTCAGCTTCCCAAATCTCTTTAATTTTCATCACGAGCATACTAAGAAGGGGTACATAGCCATGTCCTTTCTCAGTGCTCCACACTGTCCCCTACCCTGACCATACAAGCCCAAGCCAGGTCTTCCTCTTTCCAAACCAAGGAGGCTCTTTCCAGTGTAAGGTCCTCACTTCTGTTCCCAAGGGAATGTGTATCTGGTACACTGCAAGTTGGACATCATACTGCTGGATTATCCTGAACTGAATGCACTACCATCAAATTCCCTAAGTGTGGAAAGGCTGTTCTTTGTGACACAAGCAGATGCATTCCAAGAGGTAGCCTGCAGCTTCTGAACTGCATTCATGGCTAATTTTCATTCTCAGGCCAGCAAGAGGGTGGGCTGAGATACACTCCTGCTTTGGCTGGGACTCACTCATGTAGCGTGGAACACACACTTCATTCATATGGCAGCTGCTTGATGTCACATTTGTGCTCAGAAAAGCACACTCAGCTTCCTATTCACAAAACAGCACAAACGTTCCCCCAGGTATACTAGAGACAGAACATCATGTAAGGCCCAAACTCTTCTCGTTCCCTGTCCCCACACTAAGTGTTCTGAAGCCTAAGTAAGCTGGTTGGTTATTTATTTGTAATTGAATCCCTGAGTACAGAGAATGGAAACCTCCCCTGCTCTATAATTGCCAATAAAATATATTTAGAAATTGGGAGCTAAAGGATTCCAGGAAACTCCAAGCAGGTTAACTCCAGGGCCACTCCTGAACTCTTTGGGATAATTCTTTTTCAGAGCAGATCAATTTATGGATAACTTCTTCTCAGAGCACAATGCCTATGAAGTAAGAAAGCCCCTCTGCCTCGTCTACAACCCTGGCCCCAGTGCCAGGTGTGGGCATTGACTAAGAATTGCCTGCAGGTCCGTTTTCAATCTTGACATTTCATCCTACAGCTATAGACGTTTTTAAGAGCTCAGAGTTACTGAATTCAGGTCTTGCGGTAGAGGAGTGGCTCCAAAACAAATGTGTTTTCAGAAAGGTTTAAGGAAATGAAGATTCAGAGAAATTAAGTAGGAATTTTTTTTTCCAAAGACAGATAACTAGCAATTGCTAGTTATAGTCTCAGCTTTTTGCCTCCAAATATACATGTATTCCACTGGATTCTCACTCCTAGTGTTCCAGAAGTTATTCCTTCACCCCCCAGTGCTCAGATCCTGAGGGTGGGTATTCAGGTTACTCAGGAGGCACAGGCCACGGACAGCTGATAGTTACCCAGTGCTATCAGGTATCACTACTGATTTTGCTAAACACCCTTTGAAAGCATAAGGAGTTAATTCTTGAAATAAGTTGGTGTCACATTTACAAAATAGACCATTTTCCTTTAAAAATATACAGCTCATCCTTTTTCCTCTCTCTCTCTCTCTCTAAAAGGAAGAGCTGAAATGCACCTCTGGCAGATTCAGCCTCACCTTTCAAGAAATCAGACCTGGTGCCTATCCCTCTAGCCCTTGGCTTCCTGCACACCTAGACCTATGTGTGTTCTGTCAGAAGATAACACTGCCCACATTTGGCTGTATTGAAAGTTGGAGACCAGCCAAGTGGTGCCTGATACCCCAGACCCATCATTAGTAAGACTAGAAAGGCAATGCTACCCTCGCCCTGCGAGGTGCCTCCTGAAGTAGGGATGCCCACTCCTCACATCTGTGAGCTGTGTTAATGAGCATCGTCTCAGAAGAAGTCCTCGTCTGCGTAAGTGTGCCCATGGCTGCTGCTCACCACGCACAGCCCTGAACTACCCTCCCAACCACACTCCAGCTCTGCTCACTCCCGACTCACTATGCAAATTGACCTTCTTCCCTGCTGATGCTTCTTTCAGGCTCTCACTGCACTCGTCTGAATGACTGCAGTAGCTGTGTAGTAGTCACACCCAGGACTATTGTCCATGGCCTACCCCATAGCATCCCCTGGAAGTTAGGTTCCTAGCTTGGGGGTCTCCACCTTCCTCAGGGGCTTCTATTACCAACTGGCCAGATCTCTAGGCTGAGCACAGCCCTCACAGTGTGCTCTGACATGCACCAACTTCGGCTTTGCCACTTCCCTTCTCTGGCCCCTCACTACCCCCACCCTCCCTGGGAACTTCACTTGAGTAACACCACAAGTGGTTCCCACAGCATAAAATTGACCTTGATCTCCTCTAGACTTCGGCACATCCTGTTTCTTCAGCCAGAATTTCATGTCTTCTTGTCCACCTGGCAAGTTCTTAGTCAAGCTATGAGATTCCAGTCAAAGACAGCCTGGGTTAGTCCTTAGGTTTTTCCTTCAGATGTGGAACATTCCGTCTCACCCATCTACCATGGGACCCGGTGAAAGCTTGTGCTCTGTAGACAGACTGCTGAGGTGTACCTCACGACCCTGTCAAGATGACCAAGTCATCTGAGGGAGCGATTTTTATCTCCTCACACCTGTTTTCCCCATGTGATATGGCGTAGGACTAGTGATAACTTCGTAGACTTTACAGGGAAGATAATTAAGTATTCCAACTACTTAACACATTATCTAGCACATAGTGTTCAATAAAAATAGATAAAGTAATTATCTTGCACCACTATGTGGGTTTTACCTCAATTTCTTCACTGAACTACAGGCAACTTGTTGCTTAAGGAGGATAGACCTTTCCATAGGTCTCTGCCCAGCTCGGGGCCATGCACAGAAGCCCTCGGGATGAATGGTAAAATGAACAGTGGGGCTGGAGAGATGGCTGAGCAGTTAAGTGCTTGCCTGTAAAACCTAAGGACCCCAGTTCGAGGCTCGATTCCCCAGTACCCACATAAGCCAGATGCACAAGGTGGCACATGCATTTGGAGTTTGTTTACAGTGGCTGAAGGCCCTGGTGTGCCCACTCTCTCTCTCTCTTTCTTTTCTCTCTCTCTCTCTGTCTCTTTCTCTCTCTGTCACTCTCAAATAAATAAAAATAAATAAAAATTAAAATAACCAGTGAAGCAAGGCTCAGTACACTGATGTTCACAGGCTCTGCAAACATTTTACAAGTCCAAGGACTGACATTGGATTGTGCAAAGGACAGCTGTCAGGCACCACCACACTGTAAGACTTTGCCTCTATGAGGGACCTTCAGAAACACTAGGTAGAAAAACTAAAGCCAAAAAAAAAATGTCAGCCTTCAGTAAGATGTTAGAACAATGCCAGGGAGAATTGTCAGATGTGGGATTGGCCATGGTTTTGACAACTCTAAGGTAGGATTTGAGGAAGTCTCTTCAGGTCCATGGTCCCACTGGTGGGCTGTGGATGCCTTGGGTGATAGGGCCTGAGGCAAAGGGAACTGAAAAGGGCAGTGGTTGTATGACATAACAAACCTGCTCAATACATTTTTCTGGAAATCTGATGGGCTACATGAACTCTGAGCAGAGGCAGAAATGACCCACTGTCATCAGAGATCCTCCCATGTGTCAGGAGAATATGTTTTAAAGAATATGCACTGTACTGTTGCAAGAAATTTCAGCTCTGTTCCACACAATGGACACTATGAATTTGGGCACATTATTGAACCTCCATGTTCCCACTTGTATGCTGCTGTGTATGTATTTAACCATTTCATGAAGACTGTAAGCCACTTGCCATGTACAGAAAATGCAGTGGCTTACAACTATCAAAATTAAGGTTTTCTTAAGTATTTCTATAGATTAATACATACTCTACATGCTCAGGAATCCCTGAGAAGCCAGGGAAAAGAAAATAAAGATAATAGCTTCAGAGAGTAGCTGTAAAATGCTGATCCAGTCTCCACGAAGCTGTTCATAGAGGACTCACTGTGTCCCAGTACAGAGCTAGGCACTGCCAGTGTTACCTTGTTTATTTTCTCAACATCCAAAAGTTACAAGCCAAAGTATCTGGACAGCCCCTTTCCCTTCAGGAAACACTCATGCTTCAAGAAGGCAGATTGTGCGTCCAATCCTCACGGACAAGCATGTTCATTACAACAGCGCTGTACATTGATCAGCAATATGGGGTTAATGATGCTCTCATTCAAAGAGTCGCAATTATGCTTCAACATTCACACCCATTAAGATGAATGACAATGCATTATAAGTAGTGCATTTCAATTTGAAATTGAAATTGTATCAATTAGCCTTTAAACTAGCCTAAATAAATTCTGTTTGGTAGCTTAAAAATTATTCAAATGCCATAATTTTGAATGAGAGGTTTTTAAAGTTTCATATCTAATGCTATGTTCTCACAATAATAATCATATCTGTTTCTAGAATTCCTTGTCTTAGGAGAGAAGAGTGGCAGGGAGCACCAGCTACTAACTCACTGCAGCCTGACTGTGGTGTAGAGAGAATGATTATTCCTGATTCCAACAGAGTCAGTAGGAGACCTGCATCCTATAGACTCATGTAAAAACCCTGGTTCCAAAGGAGGAGGTGAGGCCTGTCAGGGGTCTTGAGGCTGTGAGGGCAGAGGCCTTATGAATGGGGTCATTGCTCTCATAAAGAGAAGGCCAGGCGTGGTGGCACGCACCTTTAATCCCAGCACTCAGGAGGCAGAAGTAGGAGGATCACCATGAATTCAAGCCCACCCTGGGACTTTATAATGAATTCCACTCAGCCTGGGCTAGAGTGAGACCATACCTTGAATAACAAACAAACAAACAAACAAACAAACAAACAAACAAACAAAAAGGAGATGGGAGAAATTGCTTTCTCTCTGTTTCTATTGTCTGCCATGTGAGTATGCATCCACAAGTCAGCAGCCCGCAAGGAGAAGAGAGCTTTCTCACCAGTGTCACCAAAGACAGTCCAGTTACATGACGTGTACACAAAACTTCCCCTTGATAATAAATTAAAAGTACGGGTGAAAAGAAGAAATTAGCAAAGGACTCTGAACTTGTGCTCCCTTCGAATGTCTTCCCCTGTCCTCTGTTCCCAAGGGGATGATGTGAATGCCAGACTAGATGCCCACTACATGCTTCTGAGTAGGAGGTTAACCCTCCACAAACCTTCAACGGACTTATGAAGCAAGGATAGTGATTCTCAAGTAATGGAGGTTGCTGGGAAGCCCTGCATGAGTCACATGTAGCAGGCACACAGGTGAGAGACATGAAGCAAGGGAATATTAAAATCACTAACACACCCGTCAAACAGTTTCACCATTCCATTCATTTTGTAACGGAATAAATCCAGCATTGCTTGTTAAAGATGCAAAAATGGAATCAGAAAAACTGAAAGCCTTTTTGTGGAGAAGGACTATACCCTTTCCTGACCTTTCTTCCTGGCCTTTTACCCACAATTTTTTAAAGCACAGTTAAATAGACAATGTGCTGAGAAATTGGAATAGAGAGTATTTGCCCAGTGTTCTTAGTAATGTCTTGAAAGGCTCATGCATAAGCATCCACATTTTATCGTGACAGAAATAAATCAAAAGTACAAGTAAATAGAACAACTTAGCAAAAGGCTCTGACCTTGTGCTCCCTCACTTAAAAGTCTGGCCATCTTTTGGGGCCTCAGATGCCTCCTCAGGGACATGGTGCTTGGGGCGACAGCTCGCCCTTGGAGCTCTATGAGGCTGGAATGGAACGGTGGCCATAATAGCATTTTGTAAACTGAAGTCTGAAGCACACATGATACAGTGCTGTTGGCCTGACCTAAGAAAGACTCCTGGAAATGTCCAGAACAAGGTCAGTGCCCTTGCTATGTATCCCTTTAGCCAGGAGGAAGTTACCGTCTTGGGAAACAGAATGAGTATCGGTAGAGCTCAGGAAATCCCTGCTGCTGCTGTTACTCTCGGCTGAAGACTTGGGAACTAAGCACTGCAGTAAAGGCTTTCTTTCTGTCCATGTGTTCCCATGCGCCTGTGATCTGAGACCTTTTCAAAGACAGATCCTCTGATAGAAACGTCATTATCATCAATCCCGTTCCTGGGCATTTCATCAGCTGGACATTAATTCATCACAAGAGGGGTACTAGAAGGCAGAAATTGACACCACACCCAGACAGACTTTGTCACTGGCTATCATCTATCACTTCTAAGGGCCAACTCACCCCCTCAAATGTTTACTGTCCCCTAAGTTGCCCACAAGCCTGCTGTTTCCTATATGAAGAAGGTGGCTAAGCTCTGAAGTCCCACTGGCTTGGATGTAGTTCCTTTCTCGTGTGCCCGTGTGCTCATGATAAATGTGTTAAACTTTTGTCCACCTGTCTGCCACTGGCTTATGTCAGGGGTAATGGAGTTCTCAAAGGATGCAGGAAAAGTCTTTCTCCTACCTGTGTTGACTGTGTGAATGAAGAATCAATAGGTACAGGCTGCTGCTCACCGATTAGCAGAAGGGTCCTTCCCAGACCTATTTTTCTCTTTCCTTCTGCTGTCTTTGGTTCTAGCCTCTGACTGGCAGCCAGCTTCCCACAGATGTTGCCCGCAGAATCTACTTCTACGCACAGAGGGTCCCGGCCTTCCTCCCTCAGCCTTGCTCACAAGAAACGTAGCCTGAGCTAACCACAGGGCATAAGGGGCTGGAGAAGGATGGACCACTGAGCAGGAGGAGCAGAAGCACAGCCTCGTCTGCACCTGCAGACAGCACTTATAGAGCACTCTGCCACTGCCTGCAGCACCCCAGGATGGGGCCCAGTAAGCAACAAGTATTTGTCCCCCCTCCCTGCTCAGCTTTTCTCCATTGGCTCTTGCTTGTCTTTGAATGACCTCCTATTCTGAGAGCACCTGGTGTCCCTCTGCTTGTGGCCAGTAATTGGACTGGCTCTGAAGCAGCAGGCTGGCTTCAGCGATGACCTGGCAGCTCTCCCATGTGCTCTTGCTTTCCTTGGGCTTGACATGACCAGAACTCACCACAGTTCTAAACATTCACTAGTGATGCACCAGAAGAATCAGGATTTTCCCAAATTGTCTCTAAATTTAGTGGCAACAGTGCCTCCCCCAGAAAAAGTAGGTCTCAGGAGGCAGAAAACCTAGACACTTACCATCCCTGTCTGTCGCCTCTGTCATTGACACACAGGAGCCATTCAGCAAATGGGTCCTGAGATGATGGTATGTAATAGCATTAATTTGTCATCATCAACAAATGGTGACTGTGATACCGATGAGTGTGAGGATTTGTTCCTTTCTGCTCGGCACTCACTGGGCTATTTTGTCTCTGCACCTTTTTTTTTTTTCCTTTGATATTTTAAAGTAGTAATAAAAAAATTATGGTCTCTGTACACATTTGTCCTGATTTTTTTGTCTTTTCTCTTATCATCCCTGGAGCCTTAATTGACCCTTTATTATTCTCTTCCTCCGGTCATTTCCCATTTCCAATACAGTTCCAGGCTAGTGACTCTCCACTGCTTCTTGAACCTGTCTCACCATAAATACAATTTGACAAACTATTTCCAAGCAGTCAGTAATGTGAGGAGGGAGGTGAGTCCTGCTTCGCATTTCATTGAACCTCATGTGTCTTTTCAACATGAACCGCCGAGCTGAGATGGTGATATTATTTTGCTTAGATTTCAGACAATAAAAGCCGTGATCATCAGCCTGCCGACTGAATTTCAGATTTGCCCCTTCTTTTTGCTGATAGAAAAAGGTCACAGCCATTACAAGAAGGATGGCATGTGACAGGACAAAGCCTGCTGGAACCCATGCCTGGTGGGTACAGCTGTGTGCAGGCTTGTCATGGCCCACCGAGCTAAGGAGACTCAGAAGAGGAGAAACTTGATTTCTCATTACCACCCCTCCCTTCCCATCTTGGGAAAGAAGTAAAGGCATGGAAATGGCACCTCGTGGCTTAATATTTTTACACTACTCATAGATCATCTCTTCACAACCGAAAGGAACAGTTGCTTTCCTTTAGACTTACCGTGGACTGTGAGCAAAAACAGTCCAGCAGCTAGGCCTGAAGAAGAAAGCTGATTTACATGTTGCAGTAGAAAAGATTTGTTTAAATATCTACTTTTGATTCCTCTTCTCTAGTTCCTGAGCCCCACTACCCTCACTAGCAAGGTCTGCATTTCACAGCTAAGCTGGTATGGCCCAAGGAGGCCATCTTGCTGCCTGTTGAAGCAGAAAGACAGGAGTTAGCACCTCAAGGACCTCCAGCGCCTTTTACTCACTTCCTGCCAGTGCTGGTTCTGCTCGGCTTGGATCTGTCAGGTCACAGGGCATTCCAACTATACTGTAAGCAATGACAAATACCCAATGGCTACTCAGTGTCTGCACATGGACTCTTTGATCAAGATTCTCTCTGGCTGGAGAGATGGCTTAGTGGTTAAGGTGCTTGCTTGCTAAGCCAAAGGACTCAGGTTCAATTTTCCAGGACCCATGTAAGCCAGATGCACTAGGTGGTGTATGTGTCTAGAGTTGGTTTGCAGTGGCTGCAGGTCCTAGTGTGCCCATTCTCTCTCTCTTTCACACACACACACACACACACACACACACACACACACATAAATAAATAAAATAAAATAAAAAATTTCTAAAAGGCTCTCTAGACTCATTCACCACGTTCTGCCTACCACCTCCAAGGTGACCTGACTGAAACTCTAGCCATAGGTCCCTGCCTTCCTCACAATTCCACAGGTCCATCTGCTCTTGACATGAAATTTAGCAACTTCTTCGTTAAGTCAGGCATGTTCATCCTGACAGGAAGCACTGTGGGGCTTCTCTTTCGCATGTTTCATTAGCAGCTTCTCTCCTCTCGTTATGACGTTCTCATGCGATAGAATGGCAACCGGTCTGCTAGGTTGGCTGCTGGATAACTAATGTGTAGGTAGGTACCTCACACCACATGGATGCACTCATGATCAAATGATTCCCATCCTCCTGGTAAAACGGGTGAACAGGAAAGGGCTCACCACACTCTAAAGGGCTCACTGCTCACTGCACTATTCAGAACAATGAGCAACATAAAACTTATGAACAATTTATTTCTGGAATTGCTTATTTAATATTTTGGAGTTCAGGTAGTAAAACTATGGATTAAGGGAAAATAATAACTGTATATTCTTCTATATTATAAGATGTTTTCTTAAATGTTATCTTATTTAACAAAGGCCTTTCACTAGGTGAATTTCTGCCTCAAAATTGTGGCAACGATAAGTTCAATGGTTAGACATGGCTTCAATCCTCGTTCTTTATTAGAGATAGAAGGAAAAATGAGCTCTGTTGAGAAGCCTTTTGGCTTCCAAACCCTTTCTAAATCCAGTCAATTCTATCTTTATGTCTTTTATGTATCCTGTACCACTCGTGCAGGTGACATACTCTAGTGAGAGTCTCTAGCATTTCCATCTGGCTTAGACCGTGAATCCTTCCTGGTTTCTATACCTTGACTTGATCTTCCTCACCCTGCGTCGAGATCAGTCTCCCTACTATTGGCAAGTCCTTCCGCTGGTGCTCACAGCAGGACAGATGAAAGACGAGTGAGCTGTAACCAGTGCTGTCAAGTGATTTATGGTATTAAACATCAGATACACTTAACAATTACTGACATTTGGGGTCTGATATTACATAAAATCCTCTTGAGGGAGTCAGAGATCTTTTCTTGGGATATAGAATATGATTGGTATTGGATGAAAGGACAGAATTGCAGTGTCTATAGGTGAAATGAGAATACCATTCCTGTAGGGAGAGTATTGGAAAATGTCAGCTCTCCAAGGGACAGAGCAGTTGTGCACAGCATCACACAAGTCCCACATCACTGGTGTTCTGTGTCCTGAACCCTGTCCCGGCGGCATGTGGGAGTAAACTCATGAACAGATGAATATTGAAGGCCTCTACAAGACCATGTTAGAATGGAATATACTCATTGGCTCTACATCAGAGCAGGAGTTTTGGTCAAAGCATAGAGGGCGCTGAATGAACTACTAAGGTAACAGGAAGAGGTCTCTACTGAAAGTTGTGAGTGCTGCGGAGCCGCCTGGAATATGCTTTAGGAAGGCTGAGCTGACAGCAGAGTGAGGAAGATCAAGTTAAGACGGGCAGACGAGTAAGGAGCCTAACTGCCTGGCCCAGAGAGAAGTCCCACAGACTCAGACTCAAGGGATATGCAGCAATGCTGCAAGTTATGGTGATTTCTCGTGTATGAATAGCTCCCCAACTTGGGTCATAGTGCAAGAGTGCATACTAAGTCATCCACCTGAAAAAGCTCAATTGTAATCCAAGCACAGACACCTGTTGACAAGCATGCAGAGAAGTGAACGTTTCACACATGCTCATGGGAATGGGGAGAACCCGGGCTCTTCTCAAATGCCATCACAAAGTTACCATACAACCCAGTAATTCCACTCTGGGATACAAGGCCAAAAGAACTGAAAACTTATGCCCCACAAAACCTTGTACGTGAATGTTCTAACGACCACATTTCATGGTGGCTAAAGGGTGGGAACAATCCAAATGCCAATCAAGGGAGGACTGTATAAATAAACACCGTCATGTCCATGTGGTGCAGTAGTATTTATAAATAAGACCAATCAGTACAGATGCAAACCACATGACAACTGGATTCACCAACCCCAGGGTAAATGAAAAGGCCAGAAGCAAAGACCATATAGAAGTCTTGATTGTGTAAAACAAGTTAATCCACAGAGGGAGAGTGCCGATGGCTGAGTGTCCCTCTTTCTCTGCCTGTTAACTCACCTCTTCCTGGGTGGCTCCTCCGGCAATGCAGGGTCAGAGTCATTACTCTCAATCCTTGCAGCCCTCCCCAGGACCCCCTGTCTCATAATGCCTGCCTCTATCCAGAGAACGTCCTCTGCTGTTAAGCACTAACGCACCTGTGAAACAGTTTCACCATTTCATTCATTTTGTAATGGAATAAATCCACCATTGCTTGGTAAAGATGCAAAAATGGAATCAGAAAAACTGAAAGATCCTATCCTAGATCCTACTTTTTCAGATTAATTATTCCAGTGACTGTGTTGTGATGAAAACTCTGATATTTCCTCCAACACAAAGTTCCCTACAGTGGTCCAAGTTTCATGATTCTCAGTTGACACCACTGGTAATAGTGCAATCTCCCACATGACTAAAGCTAGTCTTAGAATGTTCAAGTGCCCAATACTACATGACACATTCAAGTTCAAAGCCTCATATTCCCTCAGTGGTTTCGCCTAGGCATTCAACTATCCTTAGGGACCACTGCTCCGCAGACATAAAGATGGGAAGAGGACATAGGCTGTTTGCATGATGAAAAGAGAATGGGTCAGGAGATAAGAATGATGGGACAAGCAGAGAGCAAGACTCACGCTCAGTGTTGTCAGCACTATGCCACAGGCTGGTGGGCTAGAGTGGATAAAAGGGAGAACATGCGAGTCCCCGTGCTCATCTCTCTCTGCTTCTTGACTGTTTTTAATGTGTCCAGCTGCCTCCTGCTGCTGCTACCATGCCTTCCCCACAATGATGCACTGTCCTCAAAGACTGTGAAACAAAACAGATCCCTTTCTTCCTTAAGCTGCTTCTTGTCAGATATGTTGTCACAGCAATGGGAGCCGTGACGGATACATAGAAACCCTGGAAGGAGATAATGCTGAAGCCCTAGCCTGTGGGTAGCTTACTGGAATACTCCTTCCTTTCCTGGCAACCTTGATCTGTCCTCTTAAGGCCTTCATCTGGTTAGATTAGGCCCACCGCATCAGTGAGGGTCACGTGCTTTCTCAGCATCTACAGAGTTATAGATGAATCTCATCTAAAAACCACTTGCACAGTAACATCTAGACTAGTGTTTGAGCCAAGCCTGACCATGACAGCTGTGCCAAGTCAACACCTAAACTTCACCGTTACGCAGAGTCAAGATGTGGGTACCCGAGTCTACAGTAATGCTGAGTCATGAACTTAGGTGGAAAGGTTAGTTTGCTGAGGCCATGTAATTAATATTTAAATATGTGGTAAATTGCCACCCCAGACTGTCTCCAGTTTTCTGGCTGGCCCCTTTTTATTCTCCAGAGCCAACACACTCTCTGCCTTTCTGCCCTCAAGGATCAAGAAGTTTCTCTTTTTATGGTTCACATTGATCCTAACAAGACATTGATGTTTTGCCTGCATTGTATATGAATAAACCCCAGGCTGAGGACATCTTGACACCTGATGACGGTGATCTATACTTTCTACAAAAATGCATCAAAATGATCCCTGTAACCTGACTATCCCCACCTTCCAGACTTACCCATGGTCCTGTCAGCAAGCCCTAGGTTGGCCCCATTGTTCTGACCAGCAGCCGCTCCCTGGGGAGCTTCAACTTCCCTCAGATCCACACTGGCAGGTGTGACAGCTTTTGTCACCCTCCTGGTTTCTGGAAATCTTCAGACTGCTGCGATCACTGTCAAAGATTATCCCTCTTAGCCTCAAAGCACAGCTTAGCAGACTGTCATTCCTAACAGACTCTCCACAGACATGGGGCTAACATAAGAGGATTATGGGAGAAGAAAAATAATGCTAGTGTCACCTATTCCTGCTCCCAGCATTGACCTGAAAGGGCAACTACCTTGCCGGCCCCAGTGCAGGTGCCATGGCCCTGGCAGACTCCATCCTCCTCAGGCCCCGCTGTCAACACCATCTCTAGCCACACTGGCAATTCATAGCCAAAGGATGGGGAAGAAGATGACTTCTTCACCCCATTACCATATCCTGACAGAAACCAGACTCTCTCACTATTACTCACTGAAGGTCAGCTTAGTTGGAAAAAAAAATAGTAAAAGCAGATTTCACTGCTTTGTCACCAAGAATAGAGGATGGACATTCCTCACACTACGTTAGACCTCCAGAGCCTGGTCCCTACATGTGTGCCCAATCTGGTAAAGTTTTTGCTCCAATCCTGAGAATGGGATTATAGGAAGCTCACATCACACAGGGAGAATCCAGAAGACTCCCAGGGGCCAGGCAGGTTTCGGGGGTCAGTTGTGTCACCATGCCAGAGCATAGGTGGGTGACAGGATCTGAGCCAGCTCTGACTCACCAGCCTGCCATCCACTGGCACATGGTGGTGCACCCTCTTCTGGGTGGCACTATGAAAATGACTTTCAAAGCCAGAACCGTAACTCATGTCTGAGGTGCAAGCAGCCTGGAGACCTGGTTTTCCAGAGGTAAATGGTGCTTTGATTGTAACTTCCCTTTTTAGTTCAAAACATTACTGTATATGCAAATCAAATTTAAAAATATTGTGTATAATTTCCAAATTGTTGAAAGCATACTTGAAGCACAGAATTTAAAAACCTAGGAACCACAATTTGCTTATATCTTCATGATAAATGCCACTACATGAATAATTTTTTTTTTTTTTTTTTTTTTTTTTTTTTTTCGACGTAGGGTCTCACTTTGGCTCAGGCTGACCTGGAATTCACTATGTAGTCTCAGGGTGGCCTCGAACTCTCAGCAGTCCTCCTACCTTGGCCTCCCAAGTGCTGGGATTAAAGGCGTGCGCCACCAGGCCCGGCCCCCATGAATAATTTTTTAAATTATCTTTTTAGATTTTCAGAGGAATTGAATCAGATTAGTCCTTTGTGGAACACATAGATCTTTGTTGTTAAAATTTATTTTAAAAAAGTAAAAGAATGAACTAGAACCTTATCACTCTATCCTCCACACTTGAAGAAAACCCTTGAGCATGTGTGAATAAGCTGTTGTCACCAGCTAAAACATGACTCTTGGACATTTATCCCAATATAAGAAGGCCAATCCACTTTCTCAACAGTTATTGGCTAGACATCTTTGCAAAACAGATGATAAGTAAAGAGACCATAGATCTGATTCTGAATTTCCCTCAGCAGCTGTATGTTCTACAAGGAACAATCCCAGTCCAGCTGATTCATTGAGCAGAGTGGACCCAGCATTGTTAGTAAATAACAGTACTGGTTACTTTCAGCCTGGCATACTAATGATAAATGCTTGCACTTTTGCCCCTTGTCTTATGAAGGAAACTTAAAACCACATTTCTTGAGGACAATGAGGGTCTCTAGTTTGATCCCAAATTTGGATCCAGCTCTACTTTTTCATCAATCCTGCCAGGAAAAGGGAAACTGCTCCTTCCGGGAGTAGGGGAATGCTGCTCCCACACTGAACTGTCCACCTCTTCTGTACTCCACTGTCTTTGCCAACTCTATTCTCCCAGCCTCAGATCTCCACACTCCAAATCATAACAATGTCCAGACCTGACTTGTTCTGTGGTGAAGCTAACATTCTGTTCTTCCCCAATGACTTGCACAAACCTTTTCCTTTCATGTTCTGTCCATGTTCATACCCTTGGTTTCAGCAATCCCATCTTGTGAGACATTTTGCATGCATGACTTTGTGGAGGTGAATTAGGACATATGAGGAGATAGCAGGGAGGTGGTGGTACATAACAAAAAAGGTTCCTGTCACATGCTGTGAGGACCTAAAAGAGGGAAGAGAGAGGCTTCACTGGACAGGCTCTTGTATGCGCAGCAGAACCTGGCCACACGAGGAAATTACAGGTAGGTTTCAAGTAGAGGAACCATCATAAAGATAAGTGAGAATGATGGATAATCAGGCCTGTTCTGAAGCAGTAAGGAGTGTGTAGGCTGCAGGTGGAAGTGCAAAGTCAGTGGGCATATCAGTATGCCACAGGTTGCATGGCTTCCTTGTGCACTTGGGGATACATATCAGCTTTCCTTTTAATCAAATAATTTTGTTTTGTTTTGTTTGTTTGTTTGTTTTTGGGTTTTTTTTGGTTTTTTTTTTGGTTTTTTTTGGTTTTTTGAGGTAGGGTTTCACTCGGGTCCAGGCTGACCTGGAATTACCTATGTAGTCTCAGGATGACCTTGAACTCACGGTGATCCTCCTACCTCTGCCTCCCAAGTGCTGGGATTAAAGGCATGCGCCACCACACCCGGCTAATCAAATAATTTAAGTGATCATGACTCACAGTTAAAGGTTGAATCTCCTTCAAGAAAGGACCTATCGGGCTGGAGAGATGGCTTAGGGGTTAAGGTGCCTGCCTCCTAAGCCTAAGAACGCTGGTTCCAATCTCCAGGTCCCACGTTTAGCCAAATGCAAAGTGACGCAAGGGCGCAATGCCGCACTTGACCACAAGGGGGCGCATGCATCTGGATTTCATTCACAGAAGCCGAGACACTGCCGGCACGCCCATCTCTGTCTTCCTCTCCCCCCCTCTCTCTGTCTCTCTCCAAAAAAAAAAAAAAAAAAAAAAGAAAGGACCTATGCCTGATATTTCTGGACCAGAGAGATGATAACAATAAAAGTTTAGTCTAGGGAATCAGGTCTGTTTGCATTTATTATCTTTCCCACCCAGCTGGGTGGCATTGGATAAAAGAAACACCTCCTCTGAGCTCTGAGGTCTTCCAGAAACAGAAAGCTTAAAACCTATTTCCTCAAGCATCCTGTGCATGAGACGGGTGAACATATGCAAAGAGCCCGCAGGATGCCGGCAGACCATCTCTCCACAGCCTCGTGGTCCATGAGATGGGTGAACATATGCAAAGAGTCCGCAGGATGCTGGCAGACCATCTCTCCCCAGCCTCGTGGGTGCCCAGGGCTGTGCTGCCCAACACTGAATTGCACTGCGAACAAATGCAAGATTTGCCCAAATAAGCTAGTAGGGAGTCCAGATGTCATTCAAAGGTTTTTGTAGCTAAGTGGAACCTTTATAAAAGAAAGCAAGGTAAAAATTTCCCAAGGGGTTTCTATAAGATTTCCAGCACTTCCTAATTTAGCTCTGACCAGTAAAACCACTAGAGAAGACTTCCTGGCAGGGCTTGGCACTTCCATTTCCAGTCCCAACTGAAATCAGGAAACATTGAGACAAGTCATAATTCAACTTTTCAGTTGCCTTCCAAAATTATCCACATTCAGGCCTCTTGGCGTTTACATCAAAGGTGGGAGGGAGGCATCCTGATTTTATCTGCTCCAGGTTATTGACTTGTTTTTGACTGTACCAATTGCTAATATCTCCTACCCTGAGCATGCCTTCCTGTGCTGAGCAATTCTGTGTAATTGGCAGGAACCCCTGTAAACCTAAGGTGGGTACCATTATCCTGGAAAGAAGATGTCAAAATCCTGCCCCTTGAATTCAGTTCAATCAAACCTGACACAGAGCTCTGCCACTAGTTAGCTGTGGGCCCTAAACACTGTTGACACTCACCCCATGTCTTGGTTTTCCATCCTGTGAGATGAAGAATCTCCACAGACACTAGGATGGCTGTTATCAGCAAAACAGAAAATGAGAAGTGGGCTGGAGAGATGGCTTACCAGTTAAGGTGTTTGCCTGCAAAGCCAAAGGATCCCGGTTTGATGCTCCAGGACCCTCGCAAGCCAGATGCACAAAGGGGTACATGCATCTGGAATTCATTTGCAGTGGCTGATGGCCCTGGCGCACCCATTCTCTCCCCCTCTCTTTCTCACTCCCTCTGCCTCTTTCTTTCTCTCAAATAAATAAATAAATAAAATATATTTTTTTTTTAAAAAAAAAAAAAGAAAGAAAATGACAAGGGCTGGGGAGGGCATGAAGAAATTGAACAGTGGGTGCTGCTGATGGGCATGCAAAAACAGTGCCTTTGCCACAGGCATGACCCTTGAAAACATTCTACAAAGTGAAATGGGCCACTCACCAAAGGACAAATTGTGTCATTTTTGCAAGCTGTTCCTTATGTGATGTGCCCACCGCAGTCTAATTCATAGGAAGTAGACTGGTGGCCAGGGGATGATGGAAGAAGAGGAGTGAGTGCTTCACGAGCACAGTGTCAGCTGAAGTTCTCGACATGTTTACTGGTGATGGCTATTCAGCATTGTGAATGTACTTAATGTCACAGAACTACAGCTTAAACCCTAGCTGAAAAGATACACTTTATTATTATTTTTTTTTTACCACAAATAACTTGTTTAAAAGTCAAGAAACTCTGTTTTCAAACACAGAGTTTAGCTGTTGCAAGTCTTCTATGCATGAAATTCCATTAAAATTCAGCCTAGAAGAGTCTTGTGAGTGTTGAAGAAGGTAGTCCATGTTTAGAAGATGGTGGGGAAAATCCTCACCCTGCTTGTTTAGCCCAGCAGCAGCTGCTCTACTCTGCCATTGTGTACAGAGGCCGGGAGGGGTTCCATCCATTGTGTGTTCTCAGTTCATCCCACAGTTCTGTTCATCTGCAGAGTCAGCACAGCTGGGTGGTCACACTGCTGGAAGTTGGTGTCTGCGTTGGTTTTTCTCCACGTGACCTTCCTCCCTTAGAATACTAAACAGGCATTCCCCCTTGTTGGGCTCAGTGCAGTCTCCAGACTTGCAAGAAGCCCTCAAGGTTTGGCTCCTGGAACCTGCACCATTCTACATCCATCCATCTCATTGTTAATTATTATTATTATTTTATTTTTATTTTTTGGTTTTTCAAGGTAGTGTCTCACTCTGGTCCAGGCTGACCTGGAATTAACTATGTAGTCTCAGGGTGGCCTTGAACTCACGGCTATCCTCCTACCTCTGCCTCCCAGATGCTGGGATTAAAGGCATGCACCACCACACCTAGCTTATTTCTTGTTTTTATTTGATTTATTTGTTATTTATTTATTTGAGAGAAAGAGGCAGAGAGAGAGAATGGGCATGCCAGGGGCGCCCCTGCAAATGAACTCCAGACACAAGCACCTCCTTATGCATCTGGCTTACGTGGGGCCTGGAGAGTCAAACTGTGATCCTTTGGCTTTGCAGGCAAATGCCTTAACCGCTAAGCCATCTCTCCAGCCGTCATTGTTAATTAAGTCTTCCAGGGATCAGAAACAGACTCCACTTTCTAATGAAAGAACCACAGAGTCATGCTGGGTGTTCGCATGACTGTACAAGGACTTCTTTGCCAATATTTTTCAACTTACTATAAGCATACAAGAATAATATCTACATAGTATTTCCACGTGGTGTTATAAAAATGACCATTTAGGATTGAACTATGAAACCTGACAGGCACGGTTTAAATCATAGAAATGTAAAGGGGGCTGAAGAGATGGTTCAGTGGTTAAGGTGTTTGCCTGCAAAGCCAAAGGGTCCTGGTTCGACTCTCCAGGACCCACGTAAGCCAGATGCACAAGGAGCACATGCATCTGGAGTTCATTTGCAGTAGCTAGAGGCCCTGGCGTGCCCATTCTCTCTCTCTCTCCCTCTTTCTCATTCTCAAATAAATAAAATATAAAAAATTAAAAGAGAAATGTAAAAAGGATCTTGGATTAGTCAATGAGATTTTACTTTATGTAGAAATCATTCCATGCTTCCCTGTGTTGGAAGACCACTGTTGTCATACTGTGCTCTTCTTTGTGACACCATGCACTGTTGTCATACTGTGCTCTTTCTTGTGATGCTGTGTACAGGTGTCATCCTTCCTTATGACTGAAACAGCAGGTTAGGGGTTCAGGAAAGTCCTTGAATACAAAAACGTAGGTTCGTATCTACTTCTAACCAAAGAATTGGATAAAATAAGACTGAGAAAGATAATTATTAAGTTATTATATTTATTGAGGGAATTACAGAACCAAGGGAAGGAAAAAAATACACTCACGTGGTCAGAGAGTCCATGTGGTAGGCCTGGAAAGAAAGGTAAAAAGAGAGTCAGAGGAAAGAAAAGAAAGTACAAAGATCCCTGCCATGGGGAGGGCAGGCTAGCCCGTGTGAGGGTAGAGGTCCGGGGGGTTCATCCTCATCTCAGCCCAGCTGGTCTGAGATGAGGGGGAGACTCACCAGAACCTGGAGGGTCACAAGTATGAACCAAGCAAAGTTGCCCTCCCCTGGCAAATGTATGTATAACCTTATTGTGGTGGGCCCTATGAACCTTGTTCAGGTGAACCAGAGAGACAGTTGATTGGTTTGGGCAAGAGGCTGTCTCAGCAAGAGGCTAGCCATGACCCCAAGTTCTGGGAGCTGAACTTAACCAACCACCACGTTAGGAGTAAATCCTAGGAAAGATGACCTCCCTCTCAGGAGGGGCCAGGATTTTTTGTGGAAAAACAGATCTAGGGAAGAGATAAGAAGTCAGATCACACTTTGATCTCCAGCAAAGTAGAGACCTCAAAGATATGCTCAGGGGCCAGTCACCCTGACTGCCCACCAAAGCTACCTGGCTCCTTCTCGCTGATGCTGCCCACTGTTGTCATTGTGTGCTGTGTACTGTTGCAGTCTTTGAATGTGGAGGCAGAAGATGTGATAACTGTGGACTGATTCCTGGACTTTGCTCTGAGCCCTGGGCCAGCAGCTAACCCTGCAAGCTTCTAATGGGAATCAGGGCTCCGCAGAAAGCCTCCGCTTCACTGACGCCTTAAGCCATGCAGAACGTCTTCAGTCCCAGCACTGGCCCAATCTGAAGGGAGCTGGTGAAATACCATTTTTACTGCTTTGATTTGCTCATCACTTTTCTCATCTACATAATATACCAGAATAAATGTTCATCAAAAGGAAACAAGTACAAAACGCAAGACCCAGAGGAAAAGAACAGTAGAGCATGCACCCAGGCTTGCCGATGGTGGGGCATCCCTCCTTCCAGGGTTCCTCAGAGACTACATCCTATTCTTTTTTTTTAATATAATTATTATTTTTTATTGACTTTTAATCTTACATACCAAAAAAACCCCACCTGATATTTCCCTCCCCTCCCCCATTCCACTTTAGAACTCCAGTCTCCATCATATCCCCTCCCTCTCTCCATTAGTCTCTCTCCTAATCTGATGACATCATCTTTCTCTTCTATTTTGAGGGTCTTGCAAAGGTATTGCTAGGCACTACAAGATCATGGATATCGAGGCCAATTTCTGTCTGGGCAGTTGCATTGTAAGAGATCATCATGTCCTTCCTTTGGTTCTTCCATTCTATCCGCCCCCTCTTCCGCAATGGTCCCTGAGCCTTGGAGGGTGTGACAGAGGTGTTTCAGTGCTAGGCACTCCTCCATCCCTTCTTCTCAGCACTATGTTGCCTTTTGGGTCATCCCAGTGGTCATCACCATCTGAAAAGAGAAGCTTCTCTAGCCAGAAGTGAGAGTAGCATTAATATGTGAACATGAACATTTAGTGTAGTGTCCCCAGGGCAGCTTGGTGGGAATAATATATACATTTAGTCAGACATGAGCAGGCTTATACCCCCAAGGCTCATGACCTCACCTACCATAGACTTTTACTTAGGTTTTTCAGTACCAGGTATGTATTCCCTCCCATAGAGAGGGCCTTCAGTCCAATTATGGAGCAGTTGGTTACCCCAAGAGTAGACATGCCACTATTGCACCCGTTCAGTCATTGGGCCTGTCTGGCCGAGCTTGAATATTCAGCATCCACTGTTTTCACTGTTGATGGCTTCTGTCTCCCATACGCTGCATGCAGTGCAGCTTTTTCCAGCTTTCAGTTGGCTGGTCTACAGGGAGAAGGTTTTCTGCTCAGCACCAGCTTGCTTTCTCAGTGACCTTGCCTCTCAGGCATGAGATGTCTTCAGCAATAGGGTCTTACTATCTGTTTCTCTAGGGAAACCAAGGGCTTTGGCAAAAGCCTTAATGTTTTGGAGGCTACCAGGACCTCCTTGGCCAACAACTCACTGAAAGGTATTCCATCCCAGGTACTGAAAATTTTCTAGTAATAGTCTACATCTTCTAGACGTGCCCTTATTCAAAAAAGTAATTTTACATATGTCTTATTGATAATATCTTGAGTTTAGATTGACCCTCCCCCTGCCCTTTTTGTATGCATTCTCTTCCCATGGCCTCGCCTTAGGCCATTCCCCTTCCTGTACTCAGTTCTTCTACTTACATATGTGCATTACCATACACTTAAGTCCTTCCCTTTCTTCCCTCCCTTATAGCCTTTTACCCGCTTACTGGTTTCTGGTACCTATTTTTGTACATCCTATTCTGTATCCCTGGATGTCTGAATAATACAAAGGCTTTTCTCTCCCTGGGAAGAAGCCAAAGGGAAGGAAAACTCCAAGATGCTGGGAGCTTCCCCACACCTCCTCGACTGGAGGCTGAAGACATTTTATCTGTTCATCTAGACACCACCTAGTTAGCATTTATCCCAGCCCAGAAGCCTGCTGTGTACCTGACACTGCATGCAGTGTCACTCCACTTACGCATTCCCCAGCGAGCTCCACATGCCTGGCCTCCATCAAGAGCCTTTCATACCTTTTTCCTGTAGGTCCTTGAAGAGGGTCCAGACACACCAAGCACAGGCTTGACACCCATCGCTCTCCAACCAACACGTCACGTCAGGCCATGTCCTTTCCCCCCTGGAGCTCTACTAGGATAACGCACCTCCTCGTTGCTCCCCCACTGGCAATTCCGTGCTCACCACTTAGCTTTCTATACAAAGTTCCTTCCTTGAATCTTGGACAGACAAGGGTCTCCCACAGCGTGCTCCTGTAACGTGTGTGTCTCCTTCCTGGGATTGGCCATTGTCATTACACCAACCCATCTCTGTGATCCCATGGTTCATGGCCATTTCCCATGAGGCTCTATGTTCTTTGAGGATAGGAAACTGTGTTCTTGTGTCTGCATCTATATGTTACTTTTGTATCCCTGTTACAGAATCCCTGACAGGACACGAAGGGCAGAAGGGTTTGTTTGGTTGCATGGTTTTAGGGGGTGGGGGTCAGCTATGGCGGGCAAGGAGGCATTCACGGAAATGAGAAGTGGCCGACTCCTCATGTGGTGCAGAGAAGGAATCAGAGAGGGCATGGGAAGTAGGGGCCAAGCCTAACCTTCAAAGGGTTGCCTCCAATGACCTACTGCTGCCAGGCCCACCTCCTAAAGGTCCCTGAGCTTCCCCAAATAGCACCACGAGCCAGGAAGCAAGTAGGGTCCTCTTGAAATTCAAGCCATGACTCCTGTTCCCATCACAGCATAACCTCAGCGGGGGAGCCTTTATGACTCTTGCATAGAGGGAGAGAAAGAGATGTGGGGAGAAGGAAGGAAGGAGGAAGGGAGGGAGGGAAGAACAGAGGAGAAAAGAAGGGAGAGGGAGAGAGGATCAGAAAGGGAGGTGGCAGAGAAGGGGAGAAAGGGAGAGAGAGGGAGAGAAAGAAATGTAGGGGAGAGGGGAGGGGAGGACACAAGCATGTCCTTTGTGGTGTGGAGATGTCCACTGAGCTGGGGAGGAAAGCAGGGTCCCAGACAAAGGCTTCCCACAGAACAAGGTCCCTTCAGAACTCTTCTCCCTCCCTTCCTTCCAGTCTTCAGCCTAGAGTACTGGTGGGCTGATCCTTCCTTCCTATCGGCCCCTTGCTGCTTTTCTCAGGGAACCAACGAAATACTAATACAGGCAGACTGTTAACCATCTCAGCAATCCCCAGACCCAGACTCGGTCCCTAGCCATGACTAGCTAGAGTGCAGACAGAGAACACAGATGGCGTTTGCATGAGGCAGCAATTCTAAGCCCGCTTATTAGGTGTCTTCTAATACCACCTGGTCATGGTTTGCTGAGAAGGACAGAAGGGGGAATCAGAAGTCGAAAGCTGCTGTCAGAGGCAGGAAAGCTTCCTGGTGGAGATACATCCAAGCCCAGAAGTAGCACAGACGACTTCCTGTCGGCTGCTCTTCCAGACAGTCTGACCAGGCTGCTGACAGAAGCTTGGCTTTGGAGCGGAACTTAATCCTTCATTCATGGGCCTAGATCATTGTGACAAGGATCAAAGAACAAGAAAATGGTCGTTATTTTCTCCAATGATGGAGGCAATGAGGGGATCCTGATGAGAAGTCTCAGGCTGGCCTGCCCTCATCCCAGCATCGCATTCACTGTTATGCAGTCATAAGAGTAGATTAAATAGTCACACTATCACTGGGTAATTGGAGTTGATTTCCAATACACATTGTTGGAATGTTTTATTTTTGTTGTTGTTGTTGTTTGTTTGTTTGTTTGTTTGTTTGTTTGTTGAGTGTGCAGGTAAGGGATGTGAGCCCAAATTGCTGGTTAGAAAACTTGAACTGAGGACCAGAAGGGTCTTGCTGGTCCATTCCTAACCTGAACCACTTCTGACCTTGGGAAGCTCATGACAGTTTGGGTAGTCTGATAAGGTCCTTATCTGCACCACCCAAAGTTCTCCAAGGACAGACAGCCAGGTGGCTCTAGTGGGTGCATAGAAACAAGCTGCTCCTCAGCCATGAGCTGCCACTATGTCTAGTCTGGGATGGGAGCTTGGAAGAGAAAATAGAAGATTTTCTTCTCACAGTAAATTACTTTTGTGACATAGTAAGTGGGGGAAACTGGGGATTGCATCCCAGAATTACTCATCAAAATAAAAATAAAGCCTACCAGAGACCTTTCATCTGGGAGCCCAATCTGAAAACGAGCTCAACTGCCACCAGGTGGCAGTAGGGACTAGGTCCTTGCATCCACCAATAGACCTGGACTCGAGGAAGGAAACTGAGGCCAGAAGCAGACTGTTCTGCCATCTCCTACCATTATGTAGGAGCTAAGGCTCTCCCTCCGCCACCTTCAAGAAGTTCTCAGTTCTTCCGTGATGGAAGTCCGGGTTTTTTTGTTGTTGTTGTTTATTGTTTATTTATTTTTTTTTCTCCTCTCATTGGGCCTGTAGGAAAGAGCAGGTATTCCAAGTGGACGTCCACTGAGCCAGGGACAGGAATCTGTTTCCTGGGAGCTCAGCCATGCCCTGCTTATTACCATGTACAGATGTGTCCAGTGTCGCTGCCAATCCTGAGGCCTCACGAGTCGGCAAGAGTTCAAAGGGTTACTCTGTCTGCTGTGGATGGGGGAGGGTGAGTCAGAAGGAGGGTCAGGTGAGTTCAAAGACAAGGTGACATTTAGAGTGAGTTTTGAAGATGTGTGTGACTCACGTGTACGTGCCACGGAGGAAGGCTGAGGTTACTCTAGTCAGTAGATCATCCTGGCCACCAGAATCGGTGTGGCCCGTCACAGAAGTTGGCTGAGATCCGGCAACACAGAGTAATGAAGTTAGAAGAAACAGGAAGCAGCTTGTGAAGGGAGCAGGGACTATAAGGCTTAAACATGAAGTAGCAGGATCTTACTTCCTACCCCCAAATAGTACCCAAGCATGGAGGGGGGTGGCAGGGAAGATGGTGAACTAACAGACAAAAGCCCAGGGGACCTCTCCAGTAGACCCACATGGACCTAAGATCGAATCTACTTGCTACTATCAGCCCCCCCACCCCAAGAGTAGGCAAAGCTGAGTTCTCCCAGGGACACCCACAGCATCCTCTGCCAAAAGCACTCCCCTCATCCAATGCCAGGTTTACCCTGTCTGGGACCTCTGGAAATGTGATCCTTTTAAAAAAATTTTTATTATTATTTTATTTATTTTTGGAGAGAGAGACAGACAGAGAGGGAGAGGGACACAGACAGAGATGGGCACGCCAGCAGTCTCTCAGCTGCTGTGAACGAAATCCCGATGCTTGTGCCCCCTTGTGGGCAAGTGGCATTGCGCCCTTGCGTCACTGCATCTGGCTAAACGTGGGACCTGGAGATTGGAACCGGGTTCTTAGGCTTAGCAGGCAGGCGCCTTAACCGCTAAGCCATCTCTCCAGCCTGATCCTTTTTTTTTTTTTTTTAAACCTCATTAGGACCCACATTGGCACCTGGTCTATCCCAGGATCTTGGGGAACAGCTCACAAGAGACTGATGGGGGCCTTCCTGATCAAGGCCTTGTTTATGAAGGAAAGAAAGAAAATGAGAAATGCAACCAAGGATTTGGGATCCTTTTCCACCATTGGTTTGAGGACCCAATGGCAGCCTTGCTCTTCTGAGGTGGGAAATAAGGAGCAGATGGGCCCAGACAGAGGCCCAGGTAACTCAGGGCCAATATTTCATAAAGGGTTGCAGAAAAGACAGCCATGTGAGTAAGACAGAGACGCTGGCATGGCCCGACATGATGGCTAGAGAGAAGAGTCAACAGAGTATGCCCAGTAGCTCAGAGAGGAGAGTGAGAGGAAAAGGAGCCATGCAAGTGTCATGCCAAACGTATTGATGTCCTCTCTTTAGCTGTTCTGAACACTGAGCAGCCCTCCCAAAGGGGTCTTGGGTTCTGAAGACAGGAGGCTCGTTAGGTGTAGAACTGCAGCAAACAGAAAATATGGCTACAGACATTTTCTTTCCTGCTGAGACTGGCAAGAGACTGGCAATGCGTAGGGTGAAGCCATGAGGTATAGTCGGGAGGCACTTCTTTGAGGAAGTGAAACTGTCTAAGGATCACTTATTCAAGCACATAAAGACTAAGCTGGAGATATGGCTTAGTGGGTTAGGCACTTGCCTGCAATGCCAAAGGACCCAGGTTCAATTCCCCAGGACCCACGTAAGCCAGAGGCACAAGGTAGTGCATGTGACTGGAATTTGTTTTGTAGCTGGTGAAGGCCCTGGAGTGCCCACTCTCTCTCTATCTGCCTCTTTCTCTCTCTTCCTTCTCAGAAATAAATAATATAATATAATATAATATAATATAATATAATATAATATAATGAATATACAAATGCAAAGATTGACCATTCCAGGCACCGAGAAGAGCCAGTAGAGAGCCAGAGGCTAGGCTTGGCTTGGGAAGGTGTAGGTATGGAGACAGAAGCCAGATGGGTCTCCAGGCCTGACCTGGAAGGACTGCAGATCTCATCCTAAGAATGAGGGAGGCCGGGAAGGAGAGCTTAAGTGGAACCCATCAGCATGGAGAGGGATTGGAAGGCTAAGAAGGAATCTGCTGCTCCAGAGAGCATTAATTGACGTTTGCACCAGCCAGAGGGGTGAAGTCAGTGGGGCTTTATAGGAACAGTGAGGGATGAGATGTGTGGGTATGAGGAAGGGAGGAGATTGAAAGGAAAACCAAGAATAATTGTCACTGCTATACCAATAGCAGGACTTTAAAGATGGGAACAATGATACCATCAAACACTTTTAATAGTTCAATCAGGAATTTTTGGCAAAAGCCAGGGGACTCTCATTTCATATCATAAGCCCTCAACTGGTGTTTTCTAACTCACCCATGGTTGTCACTCACGTCTTTTGTAGCCCTAGATCTCACACTAGTTCATTTGACATAAAAAAAAAAATCCCCCTCCTTTTCAAGTTGTCCTTGGTCTTTCTCCATCTTGACCATATTGGTTGACTCCATAACATAACACGAGATTATCTACCCTCTTTATTAACAGGAGTGGTGTCATGGTGTGCTAAGCCCTAGCTGGCAAGAGCAAATGGAATGAGGCCATACCTGAAACTGAAGGGCTCTCCTGTTTGATCACAAATAGCTTCCTAAGGGCTGAGGTAGAGTGCTTGCCTAATAGATGTGAGGCCCTAAGTTCGACCCCCAGAACTGCAAAAAGAGAAAAAGGAAACTATTTTTCCTTTGAAGGAGAAAAATATAGCATGAATGATCACATCAAACCCCTTATTCTGTTATGATAATCTGAATTTTAAGCTTGGCAATATGAGAGCTGAATGATCCTTGCTACTCTGTATTATAACAACTTATTTTACGTTTCTCTGGAGATAATACTCTCTAACAGTACTAATATTTAATTTTCAGGAGCAAAATGTTTTCAAAACTTTTAACATAGACTTAACTTAGAAAGGCTTTAGGACAGATGATTAAGGTGGCTTCCTGCCATAGGGGAAAAGCAAATATATAAAATCAGATCTTTATATCAGTCACAATAGCATCTTCTAAAAAGTTGTGCATGTGTGGGTGTGCATGTTATTTATGCATGAGCATTCTAGTGTACACATGTCACAATGTGTGTTTGTGTGTTTCTGGGTGATTCCTTACCTCTCCATCTCACCTAAGGTGGGCCTTCTCTCTCTGGATCTCACTCCTCCACAGCCTTTCTGGAAATTCTGCCTCTGCTTCCCATCTCTCTGTCAGCGTGCTGGGATTACAGAAGCCCATCATAGCTTCAGGCTTTTTACATGTGGTCTTGGGACTTGAACTTGAGTGGCAAGTGCTTCATCCATGCTATCTTCGCAGCCCAAAATGCAGGTATAACTGAGAAGAGTTCGTGTGTGTTCATGAATACATAGCTTACAAGTGGTATCATTTCCGACTGGAGCAATTTAGCAGCCTGTGTGCCTAAGAGACCCAGGAAGACACTTACATCCATTCATGCCTTCTAAAAAGCTAGAGAGACTTTTTAAAACTACTTTCTAAAAATAGTTTATTTACTTGAAAAAGAGAAAAATAGAGAGAAAGAGAGAATGGGTGTGCCAGGGCCTCCAGCTACTGCAAAAAAACTCCAGAAACATGTTCCACCATGTGCATCTGGCTTTAAGTGGGTACTAGGAAATTGAACCTGGGTACTTTAGCTGTGCAGGCAAGCACCTTAACCACTAAGTCATCTCTCTCCAGACCTAGAAAGACTTTTCATTCCCTCCCCCACCACAACCTCTGGGGAAACTGATAGTGAAAAATATTTATTCCAAATAGCTGACTGCTACAGTTTAACCTATTTTTCAGTGAAGTGGAGGGTGGTGTAGGCACAGTGACCTTCAACTTCCACAGAATAAATTCCTCCCCTTGACTGTAATATATTTTTCTGGGGTGTTATCTTCCTGTACCAAGTGCTCCCAAGCAATAGCAGGTGTGTACAGCTCTGTGGAAGCCACCGATACTCTGCCACATGTCCCTGTCACTTCCGTTGACTCGTGGCTCTCTCTCCTTGCCTGAGTCTGTTGGTTAGCCATTTTCCTCCTGTGGTTCCTTTGAGCAGAAGTTACAGGTTTCCACACTTTCTTCTCCTGCACACTGGCTGTGGGTTGGCCCTTTTGAAAGGGAGTGGATACAGAATACCCCCAGCAGATGGGAAATGAGACCAAAGCAGTGAATGCACTGCTGCCTGGATTTGTTCATGCCACCTTCTCAGTCACAACAATGTGTGGCAGGTAAGAGTTCTCAAGAACATGGAAGTGGCCTTTCCATAGCCGTGTCTTCTCACACACCCTGCATCAAATGATCTGAGACAGAAAGTGACCCTATTTCATTTTCGCAGTAGATGCTATCAGGTCACAGTTTGTATTTATTTAGGTAGTTCAGAGAGGGGTGGGGGAAAGAGAATGAGCACGTCAGGGCCTTCAGCCACTGCAAACGACCTCCAGACACATGTGCCACCTTGAGCATCTAGCTTATGTGGGTCCTGGGGAATCGAACCTGAGTCCTTTGGCTTTGCAGGCAAATGCCTTAACTGCTAAGCCATCTCTCCAGCCCTCAGGTCACAATTTTGCTGGCATTTGGGCCTCTGTGCACCCTGATCTCACTCTCTTGACTACTGTCCATGCCTCTTCACTTGAGACCATGTCTACATGCTAGCTGTGCACTGAATTACAGTGAAGGAACCCGAGAAGGTGTGGAGGATGGCTGCTTCTCACTGATTGCTTCCACTTACGGAGTGGTTTCATGACCTGAGTGTTGGGTCAAATGGGAATGTGTGCAAGCCGAACAAGGAACTACGCAAATCTCTCCTTATCTGTGCGGGTTTCACCTTTGCAACACCTGTTCCCCAGCACAGGACAGAGAGAACAGTCAAAGACTTGACCAAGAATTTTGTGCAACAGCTTGCTGTATCCAGAAATCTCTTACCCAAGATCTCTTTCAGCCTCACTGTTGTGAACACTGGGAGACAGTCTCAGCCCAGGGCATTGGAGATGCATATACGACAGACATCTAACTCCGCCCAGCGGACTGGAGATGCATATACAACAGACAACATCTAACTCAGCCCAGGGGACTGGAGATGCATATATGACAGACAACATCTAACTCAGCCCAGGGGACTGGAGATGCATATATGACAGACAACATCTAACTCAGCACAGGGGATTGGAGATGCATATATGACAGAAAACATCTGACTCAGAGCAGGGGACTGGAGATGCATATATGACAGACAACATCTAACTCAGCCCAGGGGACTGGAGATGCATATATGACAGACAACATCTAACTCAGCACAGGGGATTGGAGATGCATATATGACAGACAACATCTAACTCAGAGCAGGCAACTGGAGATGCATATACAACAGACAACATCTAACTCAGCCCAGGGGACTGGAGATGCATATATGACAGACAACATCTAACTCAGCACAGGGGATTGGAGATGCATATATGACAGAAAACATCTGACTCAGAGCAGGGGACTGGAGATGCATATACGACAGACAACATCTAACTCAGAGCAGGGAACTGGAGATGCATATATGACAGACAACAACTAACTCAGCACAGGGGACTAGAGATGCATATACGACAGACAACATCTAACTAAGAGCAGGGGACTGGAGATGCATATACGACAAACAACATCTAACTCAGCCCAGGGATTGAGACAACATCAGACAACATCTAAGTCAGAGCAGGGAACTGGAGATGCATATACGACAGACATCTAACTCCATCCAGGGGACTGGAGATGCATATACGACAAACAACATCTAACTCAGCCCAGGGGATTGGAGATGCATATATGACAGACAACATCTAACTCAGCCCAGGGGACTAGAGATGCATATACGACAGAAAACATCTGACTCAGCCCAGGGGACTAGAGATGCATATACGACAGAAAACATCTGACTCAGCCCAGGGCACTGGAGATGCATATATGACAGACAACATTCTCACTCTCCTCTCTGCTCATAGGTGTGGCTCTGTCATGCTTACTGCTTTTCAGGATGTAATAATAAAGACTAAATGTCTCTTGTGTAAGCTTAGGAAGCTGAGGTTATCCAACAAAGACAAAGAGGCAAACTTGAATTGGTAGAGTGTCATTATGTCTGTTTATCTACTTGCGTGGTGACCCCTAGAGCATCTTGAGTCATTATAGTCCCAGAGTGTGCCTGCTGCCCACAGATAAACACTACTTCACACTGACTCTTCCTCTCACAAGTTTACATTTTGTACCATCCGCCTTTTCCTTCCAAGGCTACTTGCAATCTCACATTTTGCATGCTTAGAATAAAAATTATCTTCCTTTAATCCAGGCCTTCACATGCTTGAAGTATCCCTTCTGTAAAATGAGAATAATCATGCCCATTTTGCAGGACTGTCGTGAACAGTAAGCAAGGTTGTGGGTCTGAAAGCATTCTTATAAGTGTCAAAACACTATAATGAACTATGTTTAACCACAAAAGTTAGTTTTCAAAGGGCTGGGGAGATGGATTTGCGCTTCAGGCATTTGCCTGCAAAGCCAAAGGATCCCGGTTCAATTCTCCAGGACCCACATAAGCAAGATGCACAAGGTGGGGCACATGCATCTGGAGTTCATTTGCAGTGCCTGGAGGCCCTGGCATGCCCATTCCCTCCCTCTCTCTTTCTCTCTCTTTCTCTCTCTGCCTCTTTCTCTCTTTCAAATAAACAAATGAATAAAAATATATGTTTTTTAAAAAGTTAGTTTTCAAAATCTCCTGAGCTGTTGTTAGTCATATACCTTGCATGCTTCTGCACACTGAAATTCTTCAGAATTTTAATGCTAAAATCTATCAAAATTAAAAGTTTTGGTTTAGCTTTTATAATTCACAGAATGTAGAATATCTGTGTTAATTACTTTTCTTTTCTCTATAACAAAATACCCGACAGAACAACCTAAGGAAAAAAGAATTTATTTTTGGCTTATAGAGGGTTCAGGTACATCACGGCAGAGAAGAATCAGAGGAGAAATGCTGGTGCTGGACTGGATATCTCTTTTTCTTCTTCTATTCTGTGCAGTTGTCTGCCCAAGGGATGGTGCCACCTGCCTTCAGTTAATTCTTTATGGAAGCACAGTAAGAGGCACGCATGCCTCACCATCACCTAAATTCAGTCACATTGACAATGAAGACCAACCACAACATTTGAATAAGAAAAACTAGAATTCATAAAATTAAAATTTGCAATACAGTTTCTTTGGGTGAGCATAAACAGCATCTCTGAAAGGCCAAACAGATATTTAGGGTAAAACAAAAAGTGTGTTTTCTGCACTCCATTGTCCCCTCTGTTCTTCATTTAGCCGCATTATTTCTAGCACACACAGTGAACAAGTGTGAGAATTAGCTGAAAGTTTCCTCCCTCTCCCTCCTTCCCCCTCACCTACTTTCTTGTGATAAGCATGGCTGAGCACCTACTGTGTGATAAACATGGTTCTTGGTGCAAAGGTTTTCTCCACAAAAAAAAAAAAAAAAAAAAAAAAAAAAAAAAAGACAAAGATGGATGTCTTTCACTAAAGCCTGGAGGCACCAGGTGTGTTAATTGTATAAGAACAACTTTATGCCCCTTGAAAGCCTCTGGATTCACAGTGACAGATGCCACAGGATCCACAAGTGGCCCAGGAGACCGCTCTGAAGTGGAGTTGTGTGCTAAGTGCCTGCCCAGCCCTTTAGTAAGCACAACAAAGCTGGATTTGGCCAATTTACAGAGAGATGCAAAGTCAGCAAGGTGTGTTCCAGATGTTACCTGCCAGAGGGACTCCTCTGCAGACAAAATAGATGCCACCTGGACTTACCAGGGAGGCAATTGCAATCACCAGTTTTGATCCCGTGGTCCCCACAAGCCTAAGCCTGGATCCCTTTTCACTTTGTCCTTCCTCTTCTCATTGGGTCAGGTCTGCTCACAGTCCTCTGTGGGCTATGGTCCATGCCAGAGTCAGCTAAGTGTTTTCACAGGTGTTCTGTCCTAATCAGGATACTCCATAACGGGGGGGGCAAATACCCAAACAACCCAGAGGAATACCTGGCAGACAGGGCTCCTAAAGCCAGATGGAAAGACAGCCCAGCCCATGAAAGGTACTCCCTGCTGTGAAGCGGCCATGGAGTGTGCTTTGGTTTCTATTTTACAAGTGCTATTGCTGGGGCCAGGACTGCATAGTGAAGCCAATGAGGGGAGGCCAGAGTGAGGCTTGAGGTGAAGTTCCATTTGGAGTGGGGCAAGGCAGGAGCTTAAACCAAGGCCCACAAATGAACATATGTGACAAGCAGTACAAGAACACTGGGGTGGGGAAGGAGGGAGGGCAATGCACACCGCGGGTATCCATCCTGCTCATTTCCTCCATTCCTCACACAGTGACTCTCCTCTACACACAGAGAACAAGTGTATCCATTCCGAAAGGAGAGCAAGAGGGACTTTGTCCCAATCACTGGGCAGACCAAGGTCCCCAGCATGCCCCTGGCACTGGGCCTGAGCAGCAGCATGGTGTGGTTTTGGAAGTGGAGGGCAGGGAAGGCAAGGGGACTGATCGGGGTGAAGGGAAAGGTAAGGCTTGTGAAAGGCAGCTCTGCTCCCCTTGTTTCCAGACCAGTGCTTAACTATAAATCAAGCTTGCATGAGGCCAGGATACATATCTTCTGGGGGCCTCCAGAGAGTTGGAAACCACATCCGTACCTTGGCTTCAACATGAGAGGAACTGCCCCGAACTGGAGAGCGCCTGGTCTCTACCAGCTGCCCCCACTTCCTCCCAACAGCCTCTGCTTCACACGGTGGGATCTGGTCTTCGCCTCTGGCTGGAAAGATTCTAGGCTTTTCCATGTTTGCCTGCTTCATCTGCCTCACTTCCCACTCCTCTGAATTTCAAAGTCCACAGGAATTTAGCAACATCCCCTCCAGAGTGCACGAAGGAGCAAGTATGCCCTCCCAGACCTCTGTATGAGCACTGAGCAGCACAGAGTGTAAAGCAGCTCTTGGCCCTGGACCCAGGGTAGAAGGCTGGGGTGGCTGTCCTTTCCAGGTGCATGGGGACAGGCCCACATCCATCGTCAACTCATTGTACTTTCTCCTCTGCATCCAGTGCACCCTCCTGTGGATCTCCCCTGACACACTTGCCTTAGCTTTGCCAGCATCACACCCAGAAATGTCTTAGAGGGTAGAAGTCTGGAGTCATCCAGGTTGCCAATTCCAGGGATCAGAGGAAGACTAGCTGAGAACCTCCTCTGTGTGGCCTCACTTTCCCCATCTGAAAAACAATGGCCAGTGCCAGGTTTAGCAGAAGAAAGGATGAACGGATGGCATTGCAGGCTCGTGGACACTGAACACATAATAGCTCCTTCCATTCACTTGATATCACGTTTGCTTATCAGGATGGTATTAGCTGAGCATCTCCCACCTCTGCAGAACCCCAGGTAGGCTCAGCCTTCATCTCCAAACCACTAATGTCTGGTGTGTACCTGGAAAGGGAGGCTACAGGAGAATGAGGAGGTGAGAGTGCCTCTCATGAGGCACACATTGGTAGGTGTTCAGCTACTGAACTTTGAGTTGAAAAGAGAAAAATCTTATTCCTGGACTGAGCATTGGGTCAAGCAGCTGAGGAACTGGAGGGGTAATTTTTCCAGGGACTAAGCTTTGGATGCCATCTCTCCCTGGAAGAAAGCTCTACTTACTCAGCTGCATCCGCATGTGTGAGCAGCAGCTATATTCTCTGGGGTCTGCACACCCTTCCTGGTACATGAAGGAGTTCACGAGATGGGTCACAGTACTGAGCATTATCTGTCAGAATTATCTGCTCCCAGTTAAGGACTTGGAGACACCAGTGATGTCTTTGGAGCTCATGTTTTGTCCCCAGGTGAGGAGCTAGAGAACGGAGTACTCCAGAGCTTGTGGCCATCCTGGCTGAGCAACACAGTCATCCAGGCTCCATCGGGCCTGTTGTATGCCAGGTGTGTGGTCCTAAATGGTTTCCACAGAAGAGTCCTTCCATAAGCCTGAGGTAGAAATGAGCCGAGTTGCCTCTGTCCCTCATGTCTATACTCACAACAGCTATTCATTTCTAGATAGCAGGAGTCAAAAAATATCCACCCTTTATTCTCCTGTGACCCCCACCCCCAGTTGCCCCATGTTCTCTCTGAGAGATAATCTGTGAGTAGTGTAGCACAGAGCCTGGCTCAACCAGTCCCCACCAGTTCTGTGAGCTCCTGCATTTCCCGAGCACCTTGCCATGTTCAGACACCATGGCTTGAGGTCAGACCCTAAAGCAGACTTCCTGGGGGCCTGAGAAGCAACATTTTGTGATGAAAAGATCTCAATACCCACCATTTCATTTCTAAAACTTCAAGCAAATGTTTTGTGACTAGAACCTCAAAAATTCGTGCATGACGGTTAGTAGAAGTGCAAGGTGAGTGTAATAGATCAAGGTCCTATACCACTCAGGGAATCGCATTAATTAACATACCCCATCATCAAAATAAAAGTTACGACTGACATTGTTTCAATCCTGGCCTAGCAAAGGCCCTGTGGGCTCCCCACGGAGGTGTGTCTCTACTGAAGGCAGCTTGCTCTATGCTGTCAGCTGAGGTTCCGCTGGTGGTTCAGGACCAGACCATGTTTGTAGAGACCTGGAGTAGAAACACACTGGGACATTCAGGCCATTAAAGATACACTTCATGATTGAAACTAGATCCTTCTGTTTCTGGGAACCGTGGTAAGGTTAAAATAAAGGAGGAACACACTGGTTTTGTGCTTGAGAAAGTTCACTGATCCCAAAGATAATAAAGCTTGAAGATGATTGTTTCCACTCATAGTTCTGTACACTGTAGGGCGTGACGAGCAGTGCCAGTGTTCAGGGCCTGTGGCAGGATGACATGGTTGGGGAATATGGAAGAGCAGAACCGCTCGCCTCACGGCCAAGGAGAAAGAGGAAAGGGTAGAGTCCAGTCACTTCCAGTGACCTAGGGGCCTCTTTCTAGACCTCGCCTTACAATGCTTTCACCTGTGCTCAGCAGGTTAGCTTGCAAACAGTAGGATGACAGCCAATGTCCAGAGTTTGGAAACCACTAAGTGGGTAATTGATAATCCTGATGAAAGAGGTATCTTGGCTTATGAAACAGGAAAAGGACTGAGGCTTCAATTCACAACACACCGCAAAAGTATTCCCCAGGTTTCCAGTTCACTGTGCCATTATTCCCCTCAACTTCCAGGGCTGTGGGTTTTGAAGTCCATATTTCAGAGGCAGTTGGAGCTTATTTGAGACAAAAAAAAAAAAAAAAACCAGAAGATAGTTTGTTAAAATATAAGAAGAAGAGCTTGAGAGATTGCTTAGTGGTTAAGGCGCTTGCCTGCAAAGCCAAAAGACCCAGGTTCAACTCCCCAGTACCCACATAAGCCAGATGCCCAAGGTGGTGCATGCATCTGGAGTTTCTTTGCAGCAGCTGGAGGCTGTGACATACCCACTCTCTATCTGCCTCTTTCTCTCTTTCCCCTCTCTCTCTCAAATGAAATAAATAAAAAATAAAAGAAGAAGACAGAGATGAAGAAGAAGGAGACAAAGACTCAGGCTGGAGAGATGGCTTAGCAGTTAAGGAGCTTGCCTGCAAAGCCAAAGGACCCAGGTTCAATTCCCCAGTACCCACATAAGCCAGATGCACAAGGGGACATATGTGTTTGGACTTCATTTGCAGTGGCTAGATGTCCTGGCATGCCCAATCTCTCTCTCTCTCTCTCTCTCTCTCTTTCTTATAATAAATAAATAAATAAATAAATAAATAAATAAATAAATAAAATATTTGAAAAAAAAAAGAAGATTCCTTCCTCGTACCCCAAACCCTTATATCCCACAGTGGCCTGCTCAAGGAGCCCACTGGAAAGCGGGGTCTCCATTGCCATTAGTATTGAGGCAGCTGAGAGAGAGTAGAAAACCGCTAAGACTCCCATGAAAGGCTGGATCTACCCCCAGAGTGAGGAAGGACACAAAAGGGCAGAGCCCATGTGAGGACTGAATCAATTCCCTGCCTCTCTCCTCAGGATCTTCCACATTGTTTGGATATGGCTGCCATGGGGCTTCCCTGGGTCTGGAAAAGGCATCAAGCCCCCAGATGCAGCTAGACCTACTTACACGTCTTCAGAGCTCCTTCAGCTTCAGGAACCATCTTCCATGACCCCATTTCAAAGCTGGAGTCACTTTAGACCTAGGACTCAGGGAGTCTCAGGGGTTATATTTGTGAAATATTCTTCTGTGAGGAAAAAATCCTGGTCTACAGAGGATGAAGAGTCAGGGAGGAGTGAAAGAGGGGATGAATGCATGAGAAAGAGAGAGAGAAAGAGAAGAGAGTCCTGTCCATTCGTTAGTAAGCTTTCAATTTGGTTTACCCTTGCTAGACATGACTGTGATTGATACTGGCTACCAGAGTGCTGTACATCTCCCACCAGTTAGCTGCATGCCTGCCCCAGGACAGAGCAGTGTGTCCTGCACAAAAGCATCATGGAGAGAACATGCAGTCCCAGCACCAGAATCCCTGAGTGCTCACCCCTGCTCCTCCAATGGAGACCTCAGTGACATTGGACAAAGTACTACTTCCTATTTGGGCCCAACTTCCCCTTCCCTGCTCTGAAGGGCTGGGTCTGATCACACCTCAGCTCACATAGGAGCTGATGGATCTCTGTTTGTAGAGCTCAGCTCGGCTCTCTAATTTTTTAGTTTTTCTACTGACTGGGGTCTTCATCTAGTTCTTCCATCATTCCTGGGAGACCCTTCAAGTCATATATATAAGGGGGCTACTAACAACTGTTTCCAAGATAGGCCATGTGGATAGCCTCAGGATCTATGTTATTACAAGGTGTGACAAGTTGAAAATCCCAGAAAACACTGTGATTTGTAAATGTCACCATGAGAACTGGGCACTCTGGTTCCCTCACTCCTCCACCCCCATCCTATATCTCACATTGTAAAAACCATGAATAAAGAGGATGGGTCAACAGAAGTGGGTCCAGGTATTCCCACTGTCCTAGGAGTCATGCTCCTGATTTGTACGGGAGTGGTCTTTCCCTCGCTGTGCTACAAGTTCAGTCTTATGCAGTTCATGCAGTGTTATGTCTCTGTGGAACTTGCTACCATTATGAATCTATAATACGATCACTCCGAATAAAGACCTGGTTTGGATATAGCAGCACATTCGAGGGGGGGCTTTGTGTTAAACTTGTCTATCTGATAGGCTAGGTAAATCTTTCAATGTACCAGATTGTTCACATATCATTTTACAGTGGCCTCCTCAGACACACTGAGGTAGAGTGTGCTCAGTGGGGGCACAAATTAAATGATTCCCACAAGATGCTAGAACCAGCAGTATTTTCAGAGGGGTCGGGGAATTCACAAGTCAACTTTTATCCCTTAAGGTTCTTTCCAATTTCAAAGCACACTGTAGGGATATTTAATGACCACTGTATTGGTGTTGGTCTTCAGTAACAATAACCATGATGGGCAAATGTCTTTTTTATGTCACCAATTGATACTAGAGACAAAGTTTAAATGCCTGAGAGGAGAAAGCTGTGTGAAAATGAATCAGAAGATGGTGATGCAAACTCCCCTATGGAGGTTGCGTTGTGTGCTTGGCATCGATTTCACTATCTCCCATTTCCTACATATAATGTAATGGTCATCCTTTTCCTGTTACCCAAGGGTAGCAATTTCCACTGTAGAGAACATATTTCTTACATATCCTTTAGTAATCACGGACAACCGAATGAGTTTCTTTTGTTCTCAGCACAAGAATGCTTTGCCCTTTTTCAGGTAGAATGTCAGACCCTTGTCTGCTCTGAAGGCAGGAAGCTGTGGTCAAAGCCCTGCTCAGCTACCTGGGATTGCACAGCTCAAGTGGCAACAGAAACTGAAATTGTTTTTAAATGCCATGGAGGAACCACTTCCAAGTCTGTCATCAGACTACCAGACCTTTGGGGAAAATGCAGGCCAATAATGGATATTCGAGAGGGCCAAGAGAAAGAAATGTACTCACAAAAAAATTAAAAATCCATTTTTTTCAGAAGCAAGGCATGTTCACTTTCTCCAGGTAGAACAAAGCCAGGTACTTGGGAGACTAATGAAAAGGTTCAAGGTCAGCCTAGGCTACAGAGTGAGTTCCAGGCCAGCCTGGGCAACTTAGTAAGCCATTTTCTCAAGAGAAAAAGTAAAAAAGAGGGCTGGAGATAGATACAGATCAGTGGCAGAATGCTTGCCTAACATGTATAAAGCTTTAGGATTAATTCTCACTACTGCCAAAAAAAAAAAAAAAAAAAAAAAAGGTTCTGACTACTCACTAATCACCTGGCCCTGGGGTGACCACAGGTGCTCAGAACTCCATAACTCCAAGGCTTGGGAAGAGCCTGGAAGTGAGAAACTGTGATCTAGGGTCAGGGAAAGGGTGACTCATGCAGAAGATAAGGGGAAGCAGCCAAACCATGGGTTAATTAGCATTGGAACCAATGAAGGCCTGAAAGAAGACCTTAGGAAGAGCTGAGCCAATCAGAGAAGGGAGTCTTGAAAACAGAAGCCAGAGATTGGCTGGAGAAGGACTCCCGGTGGTACTCAAGGGAAGCATTTGGTGAGAATTGTAGGTGGCAGACATTATCCAAGAAACTGGACATGGATTTTGAGACAGGGTTCTCATGTACTAGTACTAACTTCTCTCTCCGTTGGAGAATTTGCTTGTCTTTTTCAGATGGACAACAAACCTGAAGGGAGGATCAGCCAATGGCACCTCACCAGGGCTCCAGCTGAAACTGTAGAGTAATGCGGGGGAAGGGCAAAGAGCGTTCTTGGGGATCACGACACCAGAAAAAGGCTGAAGGAGATAAACACAGAGAACATCCAACTCCTACTAAGCCAGATATCCAGAGACACAGAGGCTCTCAAAACCTCATCACGGAAGTAGAACTAAAATGATCCCAATGTGGCTCAGGGAAATTCCCGGAAGAGGAGGCGGAAAGAATGTCAGAGCCACAAGTTGGGGCATTATGCACAGAAACTTGGCCTGTCCCCCAGAACTCTTGACTACCCCCACAATGCATGACCCACATTCCCCATTGATGAGGGTCCCTATGGAAGAGGGAGGACAGGGAGGAGGATAATGGAGTCACCACTATGAATGTAAAATTAGAATAATATAAATAAAAAATGAATTAAAAAAAGAAACTGAACATGTATGAATCCCATCCTCACACATGCCTAGAAATTAATCCCAGTTAAACTGAGATCCAGAGAAAGTCAAGGGCTTGTTCAAGGTCATGAGGTTTAACATAAAGGAAACTTAGATTCCAGTCAGAGGAGTTAGGTTTTAAGACCACAATTTGACCACTAAGCCCTGTCACACTCAGTCTTTTTGGGAGCTTATAAGAAATGGACTTGAGTCCCATCTTCACCTTTCAAAATCAGAATCTGCACTTTATCAAGATTCCCAAGGGATGCACGCATATTCTGCCTTTCTCTGCACAGGTTTCAAGTCAGATGGTGGTGTATTTTCAGGTCAGGGGGAGACTGGAAATCTCTGGAAGGAAGGTAAGGAGACAATAAGCAGTGATGCTCTGCTATGGTGAGAAACACAAAAGCAACATGATGGAAAAGAGTAGTTTATGAAAAACAAAATGTTTTAGATTCTAAGTCTCTTGTTTTGCAATTTGTATGTTCTTTATCCACATCTTCATCACAATTGCCAGGAAAGCAAAGATTTAGAAGGATACAGGTTTCCCAGTGTATTGTCCCACTTTCTTTCATGAGAAATAAAGAGGAGTTAAAATAGCATTGACCAGACCTAAGATGAGTTTCTAAGTTTAAATGACCAGAATAGAGAATATCAATAGAAATAAATTGTAATTATTGAAATTACCAATAGGTTCATTTTGGAATTACAGGTTGGCAGCTTGTGAGTTTGAATATCAAGAGTGAGATTAAGTCACTTCACAGTATGCCACCAAAATTAATGCTCTCGTCTCTGAACATTCTATGGCCTTTGACCTACAAGCATCCCCAAATGACTAGCCCCAAACTATGATCACCTTGTCTCCTTGCCTGACATTAAACCAGAACCTCACACCTTTCCTCTTTCCCACTTAATGATAATTTGTAACAATTTTTCTTTCCTATTCCACAATTAAGTTCCTAATTGTTTTTGATTGAAATAACGAGTACTTAAAATTCTACAACCATCTCCTTCTCCCCACCCTGAAGCTAATATCATGACTCTGCTCAGGGCTAAATGACAGTGACTATTCCAGTCCCCAGATGCAGACTTTTCCTATCCTATCAATGTTCTCCTAGGTTCCCAGCCATCCTCCAAACCCCTCAGGTGAAGGATTATGCCTCTGAGCTCTGAAGTCTAGTCTGGGGAACACCCTGTCAGGTGGTCTGCACCTATTTCAAGATGGTCTTACTCCACTTGATGTTGTTCACCTGACATGCTCATGATCTCTGATGCTTGAGTCTTGTCACATTTTGTTTACCAACTCCTACGCTCACCAAAGAGATGACAGATTTTCCTGAACCCTCACTGAGGTTACTGTGCCCTTTGGACACTCCTGAGTGACTTCTGCCTCTGAAAGCATCCTCAACCCTGCAGGCTCCTCTGATCAGTTTTCTTACCCTGATGGCCAGACTTCCTACTGCCTAAGTCAAACTCTGCACCTTGCTACATGGCTGAAGATGAGGATCCTTTTGCAAATGGCACTTACCTTTTTCAAAATAGAAGGATGCAAAGGGACAGCACAGTAAGTGAAGGGCATTAGTGATAACTTTATGCAAGAAAATCTAATACACGTCATGAAGATGAATCAGACAAGGGTTAAAAGAGGACCTAACAGGAGAGGAAGTGAGGTAACACTTGCAGAGACCTGGCAATAACCCAGTTTAGCAGGAAGTGGAAAAAGATTAGCATGTGGAGAGGCACCAGATGGGAAGTGGGGAGGGTGTGGCAGCCTAGAACAGTGAAACTCTCACTGGGAGCTCGGGCCCCAGCCCTCCTGAGATGGAGCAGTGGAGTCACACTTCCTCTGGTTCTTCTCACAAGTCTTAGCCACCAATGTTCATGTACAGCTTGCAGGGGACAGTTAAACAGCCACAGCTGAAATGTCATCAGAGCCAATATGAAAGTTGGAAACAAATAACTTGTGCTAAAAAATTAATTTACATACACTATATCACTTTTTAACCCGGGAAAACATTTTCAACTGTAGACTTAAGTCATCACACATTGCCTCTGTGAATCATCTTATAAAATTTACCATTGGCCAAAAGTAGACTTATGTTAATCATATATACATGCTGATGTATGTACACACATTATATTTGTACACACATGTATGTAAATCCACACAATTTTTAAGGAAAGTTAAACAATGCCATGTAGTTGCAGCCTTGAAAATGTTGGCAGTACTAGCATTTTGCCTAGTAGCTATTAATTCAAGTTAATGTGGTGAATAGAAAAAGAATGTTAACATTTACTAGAATCAAACTTCAGCCAAAATATAATTTTTTTAATTTTTATTGACAGGCTACCAAAAAAACCCCACCTGATACTGTTTTTAGAAAATCCCCTCCTTTTCTCCATTATAATTTATTTATTTTATTTGCAAGCAAGCCAGAGATATGTCATACTATTTTTTAAAATAATATTTATTTATTTGACAAACAGACAGAATCGGTGTGTCAGAGCCTCCAGCCACTGCAAATAAATTTCACATGAATGGACCACTTTGTGCATCTGGCTACTAGGGAATTAAACCTGGGTCATTAGGCTTTGCAGGCAAGTGTCTTAACTGAGGAGATATCTTTCCAGCCCCTTGTGTGTCTTTTTTTTTTTTTTTTTTTAGAGAGAGAGAGAGACAGACACAGAGAGACACACACACACACACACAGAGAGAGAGAGAGAGAGAGGAAGAGGCAGAGAGAGCATGGGCACTCCAGGGCCATTTCAGCCACTGTGAATGAATTCCAGACACGTTGTGCCCCCTTGTGGGCAATCTTGGCATTGCACGCTTGAGTCACTTTTTGCATCTGGCTAAATGTGGGACCTGGAGATCAAATGGGCATTCTTAGGCTTGGCAAGCAGACACCTTAACTGCTAAGCCATCTCTCCAGCCTTTGTGTGTCATTTTTAATAGGATTTTCATAGATCATCATTTAAATGTAATAGAACAAAGAATAGGGAAAAGTCAAGTCCAGTCAAGCCCCACTTAAACTTGATACAAGGATTACAATAAGCCTTTTAACAGTTATAAAGTATACTCCACATATCTTTAACCAGTTCAAAAAGTAAGTTTGTAAACAAACTTTGAAAACAAGTTTACATGTTCTTGCTCCTTCTGCACTGTCTGTCGCTTAAAGACATGTCCTTAGTTGGTTGCTTTCAATCATCCCTGTCCCTTGTCTTCTATAAATTTAAAACTTCTTACCAACTATAAATAAAGACATAATAGGAAGACAGATAAGTACCTTTTATGAATACAGTACCAAAAATCTTCATCAAAATTGTAGCAAACCAAATCCAGCAATATATAAAACAAGTTATATACTGTGTGAACACATGCCAAGTGGGATTTATCCCAACAATTCAAGGATGGCTTAACATCTGAAAATGAGTACACTCCTTCAGAATAATAAAGGATAAAAGATGAAAGCCATATGGCCATATTATTGCATAAAGAAAATATAACTGGCAAAGCTCCAAATAAAACATTCAAAAATTAAAAGAAATGAGAACTTCCTGAACTTAGTAAAAATGTCTATGAAAAGTCTTCTACAATCTTAATGGAAAAAGACTAAATACTTCCTCTTATGATAGAACAAGACTGTCCATTTTTACCAATTGGTTTGTAGACATGTCTTTTTTGTTTGCTTGGGTTTTTAGAACAAATGTTGCACAGGCTGCTCTTAAACACCTGTATTCAAAAGATCTTACTGCTTCAGCCTCCCAAATACATTATCTGAAGTAATATGGCAGCACATTTGGCTCATTCTTGTCATTTATGTTTCATACTGTTCTAGAAGTTCTAGCAAAATAAATTAGAGGGCCGGGTATGGTGGTGCACACCTTTAATCCCAGCACTCAGGAAACAGAGGTTGGTGGATCACCATGAGTTTGAACCCAGCCTGAGACTACATAGTAAATTTCAGGTTATCCTGGGCTAGAGCAAGACTCTACCTCACAAAAAAAAAAAAAAAAAAGAAAGAAAGAAAAAAAGAAAGAAAAGAAAAGAAATAAGATAAGATGAAATAAAAGACTTTCAAATTGAAAAGGAAGAAATAAACCTCTCTACTTGTAGAAGACATGATTTTTATATGGAATACTCTAAAAGATACACATCAAAAATAAATAAACTGGGCTGGAGAGATGGCTTAGGGGTTAAGGAGCCTGCCTCTTAAGCCTAAGAACGCTGGTTCCAATCTCCAGGTCCCACGTTTAGCCAGATGCAAAGTGACACAAGGGTGCAATGCTGCACTTGACCACAAGGGGGTGCACACATCTGGATTTCGTTCTCAGCAGCTGAGATACTGCTGGCGCGCCCATGTCTGTCTTCCTCCTCTCTCTCTCTCTCTGTCTCTCTCTCCAAAAAAATAAAATAAAAAATAAAAATATTTAAAATAAACAAATAAACTACTTCAGGAAGGTTTTAGGATATGACACTAATATGTAAAATCTATACACATTAGCAAAGGAGAGTGTGAAAATGAAATTTAAAACAAATTCTATTTATAATAGTGTCAAAAAGATATTTTAAAAAGGCCCCCAAAATCTTGATAATTAACTTAGTCAAATAGATGTAAGATATGTACATGTAAATCTAAATTAAAATAACAAAATATTGAAGAGACACAAATAGAAAGACAGTCCATGTTTATGGCTTGAAATTTTAATATTAATAGGATCTTCAGTATTCCCAAAAGTGTTCTATACATCAATGTAATTGTGTAATGCCTGTTTTTTTTCTGTAGAAATGAAAATGTGTATCCTAAAACTCCTAAGAACTTAAAAGGTTGCTTGAATAGCCAAAACAATCTTGAAAGAAAGGTTGGGATTTTTGTTCTTTTCATTTTCAAATCTTATTACAAATCTACAACACAAAACTGATATAAGGAGAGGAATGTAGAGCTAAGTAATATAGCTTAAAAGACCCAAATAAAACTAGACCTATATTTTCATGTATTTTTGATGAGGTGACACTCAATCAATAAAGATCAGTCTTTGCAAAAGTGACCAACTTGATATACACATGCAGAAGAATGGAATTAGACTTTTATCTCACCTCCTATACAACCTCATTAATTAAAATGACTAACAAGCCAAGGTATAAGACCTAGAATAGTAACATTTGTACATGAAAACATGTGGATAAATCTTCATGACATAGTACAAAATGTTTCTGGAGACATGATATCAAAGGTATAAGCAGAAGGGGGAAAAAAGCACTGGATTTTTTTATAATTAAATATCCAAGGCCTGGAAAGGTGGCTCTGGGGTTAAATGTGCTTGCTTGCAAGGCCTAGCAGCCTGGGTTCAATTTGCCAGTACCCACATAAAGCCAGATGCGCAAAGTGATCCATGTATCTGGAGTTCATTTACAGTGCAGAAGGCCCTGGCATGTCCATTATCTCTCTCTTTCTGTCTACCCCCTCCCCATCTGTCTCAAATAAATATGTAAATAAAGTTAAAGAATTAAACATCCCAGAGTAGTCATAAAGTGAAAAAAATAAATCACCAGACAGGAAAAAATAATTTCAAGTTCATTATCTAATAAAGATCTTTTACTCAAAATATATTAAGAAATTGTGCAACTCAATAACAAAAAAGATTATGATTATATAATAATCAATTATAAACTGTGCAAGGTACTTGAATAGACATTTCCCAAAGCCAATACACAGATAGTCAACAAACATAAAAAATATGCACAGAATTATTAGTCACTACATAAACTGAAATGAACAGTGAGACGCTACTTCATACCAACAAAAGCAAAACAGTGGGAAATGACCAAAATTGCTTGAGAATATGTAAAAATAGGAACTCTTGTGCACCACTGGAGAATTTAAAATGGTATAGCTACTGTGAAAAATAGTCTCACTATTCTTCAAAACTTTAGTTGTTAACTTGTTTGTTTTGTGTGTTTTATAGCCAGGGCTGTCCTTGAGCTCACAATCCTCCCGCCTCAGCCTCCTGAAAGATAGGGTTACAGGCATGTCCCAAGACACTCAGCTGTGTTTTGTAGCAATTTACAATTAGAATTAACATAGGACCTAGTCATTCTCCTTCTAAGTATAAGCTCATAATTTCTCAAAGTTGGTAGGCAATTAAATCATATACAATTCTTTATATTCAGTATCAATGACAATAGTCCAAGTATCTGTCAATATATGAATAGAAAAACAAAAGTTGGTATATCCATTCAGGGAACTATCTTTCACTTACAAGGTAAATTAGGCACCATTAGAACATGTTAAAAAGCATTATATTAAGTCAATGAGGGCAAATAAAAAAGTCACATACTATGATTATATGAATCCATTTATATTAACTACTCATTATCCCTTTCAATTCCATTGGAATTTTAGTATCAACTTTTATATTTGTATCCAAATAAGCAAATCTATAGAAATGGAAAATTTTATGGTTGTCAAGGATGGGGACAGGGTCAATGGAGAATGACTACTTAATGGCTATAAGCTTCCACTTGAGGTGACAGTTCTGAAACTAAATAGTGGTGGTGATGGTTGAAATTTCATGAATGTACTTAATACCACTGATGATATGCCTTGAAATGATTAAAATTAGAAGTGTTTGTTATGCATATTTTACTACAGTTTTTAAAGATATAATAAGCAAAATTTGTGTCCTGCTTTATGTAACTTTGCAAAATGTTCTAATATGCCTAAAATCATATTTTATAGTAAGTATTTTACAGCTCTGTAGGTAGTATCACTGCCATTTTACTGATGAATAAAATGACATAAGAGTGGGTCTTACTGGGACCCTAAACTTGTTCCTGAACCTTAGCAAAGGTTTAAAAGATGAATAAAAAAATGTGTAAGCAAATGAGTGAGTGGGCAAACAGAGACTCGATTCTTGATGGACTTCTCACACATAAATACTGCTGGGCAGGTGATCCAGCAGCTCAGCTAATATATCTTTGGCCTCTGCATCTAGTGTACATTCCACTGGCTCATGATGTCCGCCAGAAAAATAGTCTCTGCATTATTTTTTCTGTACTTCAAGGAATTGTTAATAATTTAGAAAAATAAGTGGTACACATCCATCACTCCCCATTATTTCAGACAGCATAAGTCAAAACCAAACAAAACAAAATCTAGAAAAGAGGCCAAGGTTTTCACAAGGCCAAAAAGGTAGACATGCCTAAATAGAGTTTTGAGAAGAAAATTTCCTCCAAAACCTAAGCATGTGCATAATTCCATATCACTTGCCTATTATTATGAAGGTACTGTGACAACTTGGGCCTCAATGGTGATGCTCCTCTGCATGAAATATCCTCTTGACTCTCTCCGTAATCCCACACAATGCAGCAGAAATAGTTGTAATAAGTGGCTCAGTTGCTTGTTGCTTCAGCTCATGTACCATGATGCTTAATGTTAGCCAGGCACTGTTTCCACAAGGATCCAAACACCTGCTTTAAAAGAAAAGGATGCTCTCTAATTGTGAAAAAATTGTTTACTTGACATAAAACATGAATATATTTATGAGTAGTTGGATTTAAAAACTCATTTATCTGGATAGTGAATGACAGGTGTGCATATTTACACACAGAGACTTTCATTAGATATTTAGATGAGTACAGGGGTAAGTCAGGCCCCAACACTGTGGAAGTGCTACAGTCAGTGCTCAAGGTCTGAAATCAGCAACAGAAGCAGACCCCCAAGCAGTGCCTCCCAGCAGCTTATCTGGAGCAAGATGCTTCCCCCTCCTCAGCTCCACTGTCAGACTGGACAATGCCTATCTCAGGGTTAGTGCAATGGCTAAAGGGCACTTAGCATGGTGTCTGAAGATTGCAGTCACTCAAAAAATAGACTGTTAGTTTTTTTTTTAATTGCTGTGTTTTAGAGACTTAAAAGCACACTGTTGAAAACAGTGATGGAAATAGAATATTGGTCCTCAGATGCACCAATTTACAAACAGATTTTATCTGAGAGACAGATTTCTATGCACAGCTTCAAAAGCAAATAGAAAGCTAGGGATGGAGGCTCATACTTGAAATCCCAGTGCTAAGAAGGCTGAGGCAGGAGAATTCTGAGTCTGAAACCACGTTGGTCTACAGAGTAAAGCTCTATGTCACAAATACCTGGTAACAACCCTGCACTGAGAGAGGTTGTATCCAATCAGAAGAGGTGCAGCCATGACCCAGGCTGTCTAAAGGACACATGTTCAAAAGGACCTGGGTCATGCTCAGAAATTCAGCTTTGGTTAGCATTTCAGAGAACAGGCACAGATGCATGGGCTGTACAACACAGAATCCAAATAAAGGTTGATGCTTGGATGGTGAAAAAACACCTCCACGCTGTGTCCAGAGGAAGGAAAGTGAAGGTGGGCCTGGCTCTTCCAGTCACGGAAGATGTGAGAAACCCCTGATGGGGACAAAGCCCATAATGACCCAGAGGTGAGAGCATCAGGTTATAATGACCATTTCAAGTCAAATACAGTCCCATCTCAGAGACAGAGAAAATTAACAAACATTAATGATGCTGTGACTTCAGGTGCAGAGGGATCCTGAGATCCAAGTCTGGTTTGACAAAACTCTGATTTACTTTGGGCTCATTTTTCATCACCTTAGCCTCCATCTTGTTCTTACAGGTGATAAGAATGGTCGCATTAGGCTGACACATAGATGATAGCCCATTCTGGACAGTTTTTTGCTTCTAAAAGAAGCATTTTAATGTGACTTAATCTAATTCCTAACATGTGCGCTAGGTCTTGTTAGTGCTATTAGATAACAAATGTATGTTTGGTTTCACTCACCTGTATTAGAAGATTTGCATAAAGCCAGAAATGTAAAAGTACCAGAAATGTGCCAGATTTGATACAAATTGGTACAATTATTTTTGTTTGGATCTTAAATGTCCCTTGAAGTCCATCTACGAAATGGCTTAGTGGCCAACTTGTGTTGTTGTTTGGAGTGCTGGAATATTTAAAGATGGGGAAGGAGGGTAAAAGCAGGTCATTGGGGTGAATCTGTACAGCGGATGTTGGACTCCAGGTCATTTCCCGCACTCTTGTTCTTCTCGGCTGCCTTAAGAAGAACAGACGTCCTCCAAGTGATCAAGACCTCATGAGAACAGTAACCTTTCAAACCATGAGCCAAAAAAAAAAAAAATCATTCCTCTTTTTAAGGTGATTTCCTCAAATATTTTATTTCAGTGACAGATGGCCCAGTGGCTAAGTCACACAATATTTTTAAAATATTACAGCACTCTGAATGAGACATTCAAATCCCCTACTAATAATAATGTCCTATACATCATACTGCTAGGAGCTCTTATGATAATATAGTAATCTTCTGAGCTATATGAATATAACTTCTTTCCCACATTCCCAGAAAGTAAAGGACGGTTTGGCATAAGAGTGGTAAGGAAGTTATAAAGACAAGCCTAGCCTCTCAGCGAAGGCTTAGAACTCTAAAATTAGAACTCTTTCCTCTGCACCCAGGACCACGCACATCTACAGGCAGAAATTTCCAGAAATAAGCCTTCAGTTCTAAAGCATGCGATGCACGTGGTGGAGGGAGTCCAGGTTCCTCGAGAACCAGAAGGGAAGGGCAGGGATTCTTGTCCCTTACTCAAGGGGTGGTAAGTACCAAATATTTTCTGTTTGTTTCCAATTCCTGGGGATTCTTATAAAACAGCTAATGTAGCTGAGCTTCTAGTAATAGAGAGGAATTCCTTGCATCATTATCTAGTGGAAGGAATCAGGATTTGGGTTTCAAGCTGGCATTTCTTAGAATTAATTTCCTGTTATCAGCTAAAGGTCACCTTCCCCATTTTGTTCTGCATATATGACAACACATTCTGACTAGCTCCTTTTAAAAATGAGGAGGACGAGGGGAAAGCCACATAGCTAAGCAGGTATTCACTGAACACCACTGTGCATAGATCAATGTGGTTTAACTGACACTGCGTGAAAATCAACACCTACTCCCTGCCTTGCTGCTTGTTGAAATCATATTATTGCCATTCAAATCCTGAGGAATGTTTTCGTGGAGTACAACCTTCTGTCCTAGTTCTAGTGTACGTAGCCCATCACTCACTGGCAGTAGTAGTAATCCTTGGTCTGACTCTGGTTCTTCAATCTAGATTGAATTTGATGTAGAGTGCATGCTACAGGCTAGAAATATAGATTACAATTCAATGACTGAAACGTCCACATTTTGGACAATTCCTCAAGGTATTTTCCCAGATAGAAAATAAGTCTATATTCTTTATAAACATTTATAAAACAATAGAAATATATTAAAATCACTTGTAATACCATCTCCCAGAGAGTTGTCATATAATTCATTTTCATATATATATATATATATATATATATATATATATATATATATATGTGTGTATTTTCATACTATATCTGTGCACATATTAATGCCAACATTCATGTATGACCTTATGTACATATATATGTACATACACACTTATAATTTGTCATATTAAAATATTAATCTATCTTCCATTCTTAACATAACAAATTTTGTAAATTCAAGTTTTCGAACAACAAAATAAGGCATCAACACTGCAGATTTCAGTGTTGCTTTTAGGCCTGCTTTATAAATTTTCTGACAATTAAGAGATGAGATGAGTCTAACACAGCAACTATTTTTATATATTTTTGAGGACTCATCTCATATTGTGTTTATTATGATAAGCAATGAAATAGTAGCTGATTGATCTGATTTCAGGTTTGTACTTATTTAAAAAGATTATGGACAGGTAATCTATTGTGCTTTTCATAGTTTACTGCCTTATTCATCTTGCTGTTGTTGTAAAACAGATTGAGCACTATTGGAATGAAGGACACTTCTAAATTTTGAAGAAAATACGACCTATGTAGGTCTTCTACATCTAGAGCCAGTTTTATTGGAAAGTGCTTGAAAATCTTTCATGTTTTCCTGACTATTAAGTTCTTAGAGACTTCTTTATCTTTCTCAGGCATGCTCAGTGATGTACTTTTTGGAAAGTTTTCCTTCCTGCTGTATTTCCAGGAGAGCTAGGAATATGCTATATAGCAGCATCTGGTTATTTTAACTTCTCTGCATTTCTTTTAAATCTGGCTTTCATCCATATTTTACTTTTTTTATGTTTCCCTTAATCTAATATGTCTAAAATGTTCCGTCATATTAAAGAATACGTTAATGAATTATCAACCTACTCTATTGCCTTTATTTTAAAGCTTTCTTTCTTCTCTTGCCCTTTATTTTTTAAAATTATTTTTGTTTTGGTTTTCTTTTTCTTTTTTCATTTTTATTTATTTATTTGAGTGATAATGGGAGAGAGAAAAAGGCAGATAGAGAGAAAATGAGCACGTCAGGACCACCAGCACTGCGAATGAACTCCAGACGCATGCACCACCTTGTGCACCTGGGTCTTTTGGCCCTGTCGGCAAATACCTTCACCACTAAACCATCTCTCCAGCCCTTGCCCTTTATTTGAGCCCCCTCATTTTTACAGAGGATAAATTACTTTCCAAAACTGATAAATTAGACAGTAAAAGATAAGCAGAGTAGCCAATCTGATTGATATTTTCTACTTATTGTGGTATAAACTCTTACTGTCAAGACACAGCATGTACATGACCATGCAGGAAATAGCACAGTGAACCAGTACAAAGAGTCTCAACACGTGCCAAATGCCAGGATGCTGAAAAGTGGACATGTTGCATGTTCCGCAGTGATAATGACTGCAAGGCTTCTGAAATCCAGGTGCACATTTCCCCGTACAGTGCTCTCTCACCCTCTGCTAAGTGACGTCACTAGAACACTTGTTTTATGGGCAGTTTTCTCATTTGGAGTCCTCATGTCTCAATATTTAAAATATGATGACTACAGGGAGCATTTTGCCCCAGAAAGTCTCTGTTAGTGACTGTCTCCCTGCCTCAAGTTGGGTAAAATCAATTCAGACTTTTGTTTCTTAAGGAAATGTTACCAGTATTCATTACTGCATTTCAATAATATAGAAAGGATTAATAAACCTATATTTTGTTATGCAGTCTTCTGACACAGAGACCTGCTCATGAGGAATGTCTGGATTACTAAACGGATCAATCTGACAACAGAACTTAAACATCACATGCCCCATATCTGAAATCTGGGGCTTATGACAGAATCACCTGGGCTATGACAGTTTTGGGTCATCCCATCGTCCCTCCAGTTCACCCATCTGTAGCCCATGTTGCCTCTCTCAAGAAGGCTTCACTCTTTGCCTGATGCTGTCCTTGGCAGTGGGCCCACAACCCGAGGTCGCCACTGCAACTTAGGCCTGATCTTTCCAGTGGCATGCAGAGGCCCTTACAGGCCCCTTTGAAGGCAATCCAAACCTGCCACATATTGCCTGGCCTCTATGGTTTGATGACACCTTGGGACATGCCTCCATGTCTCCCTCACTATTCAGCTTGCAAGACTGCACAAACAGCACCATATGGATGACACTGCATGCCTTGGTGGCTGAATCTGAGAAAAGTCTTTCCTGTTTTTTTTTTCTAGTTGTTCTTGAGCAGGGAACCCTTCAGCAGCATTCCAGGGCAGGTCCGCTCCTTTCACAATAAATTACACTTTTACAGGTTGCATATCTGTGAAATAGTAGCAGTAAAGTATACCTTCACTATCCCAGTGCAGAACACTGGGTTTTCCTTTAATGGTACTAAGATATTTAACAGTTCACAGCTGCATTCACACCCACCTTGTCTGCCACGTTAAAGTCAATCCTTCCCTCACCAAACAGTAACATTTTCCTATGTTTTAGCCACTTGTTTTTCTCTCTCATGATAGCCAGGATCAGAGCAGTGAGCAACAACTATTTCATAGCCTGAATGCTAACCTGTCTTGGAATTCTGTTCACCAAACAATTTAGTCCATTCCTCTTGATTTCAGCCTGGCCCAAGTTCTCCGGACATGACCAGAATGTAGCCAGATTCTTTGCTAGAATTTAACATGAAGGACAAGTAGCCAAGTTGCTGGTAGAGTTCTTGTTTCTCTGAAACTTCATGAGCTCGACTTCCACTGTCTGTATTTCTCTCAACATTCTTGTTCTAAAACCTCCTACCAGAATACCTATTGCGTTCTGCTTAGAGTATAGTAAGGCTTCTCTAGCTTGCAGCTTCAAACTCTCTCATATTCTTTCCCCAAACCAGTTCCAAAGGCCTACAAACTACATAGTCAGGTTTACTGCAGCAACGGTTCCACTCCATGGTATCAATTTTTTCTTTTCTTTTCTTTTCTTTTCTTTTCTTTTCTTTTCTTTTTTCTTTCTTTTTTTTTTTTTTTTTTTTTTTTTTTTTTTTTTTTTTTTTTTTTGCTTTACCCTAATATCTGGAAAGAAGCAACTAACCAAGGGAAGATTAATTTGGCCTTACAGTGTGAGGCCAAGTACAGTCACTCATGGTGAAGAAAGCCTGGCATCAGGCTGGCTGGTCATGTTGCATCCAAGGTCAGAAACAGAGAACATCCAGAAAGAAGAGTCAGGCTATCAAACCTCAAGCTGTCCTCCACCAATAACTCACTTCCTCCAGCAAGACTCCCTGTCCTAAAGGTTCCACAAGCTTCCAAAACAGTAGCACCAGCTGGGGACCAAGTGGAGATGTTTCACATCAAACCACAACACCTGGCCTTTTCTCACAGCAGCTTGCCTGTGTTGTGTCCTTTGTCAATCTCATGAGGTGGAATACGATTTTAGTTTGTACCATTGCTGGTGATAGTGACTTCAGTGGGGTTCGTGCTAGGTTTCTCCCCTCATCCACAACACAACACAGAGGGATCGAGGGGGGCGCTCAGCAGTGGTGAGCTGGGAAGCCACCCAGAAAGGTAATGAGGTTGACTGACAAAAAAGTGGGTACAGAGGTCTACACTGGAAGTGCTGATCTCTCTTCCACGTCAGGGCAGGTTATGGGTCATATATTCTTGGTTGGCTTTACCATTCTCAATTCAGCTATATCTGGGGTTAACTATTGTTGCCTTTGATGCTTTCAGATTCATGGTCTAATTGAGACCCAGGCTGACCTGGAACCCATTTCAGAACAGAAATCTCAACCTCTTACCTGACAGGATTAAGGGTGTAGAGCAATACACACCCTTAGGGATTTTGGCTTTATAAGACTATCTGTTTGTTTTAATTCCCATACTTGCATACTCTGTGCTGCTTTTTGTTGAACGTGTATATTGCTCAGTTGAATTCTAGAATATTGCCAGTAAATTGTTCCACCCAGCCCACTAGAATACTTGAATACCAGACAAACCCAACACCTAGGATTACTTCTGCAGTTGGGTTGGAGTACAAGAGCTACACTTGGCACCTTAAACTCATTCCCTGAAGGTACATAAGGTTGGATTTCCATGTCTAAGAACACTGCAGATAATTAGAAATCCCAAGCATCAAATCAACTCAGGATGCAAAAATCATTACATTATAATACAAGAAACACAAAGAACCAAGACAATACAATCCCACCCAAGATTCCATGAGAAATGACCCCCAATGAGATTGTTTTAGATGAAATGCCTGACAAAGATTTTTTTTAAAAAAGATTTTAGCTATACTCAAAGAAATCAAGGGAAGTAAAGAAGAAAACAAACTCCTAAAAGAGAATTCAGGAAACCAGCTTAATGAAATAAGGTGGTCATGACAAAACATGAGTAAGTAAATAGAAATACAGAAGAAAAACCAGGCAGAAATACTTGCACTAAAAAATGCAGTAAGTCAAATAAATTCTGTGGAGAGACTCACTAGTAGAATGGATGAAGGAGAGAACAGAATATCTAAGCTAGAAGACCAGGTGGCAAATCTAATACAGTCCAACAAAAGAAAGACAAGCTAATGAGAAGGTATGAATGAGAATTTCCAGATATTTGGGACACTATGAAAAGATCTAACATAAGAATTCTGGGTATAGTAGAAGGAGAAGAATTTCACTCCAAAGGCATAGTAGGCATTTTCAACAAAATCATAGAAGAAAAATTTCCCCAAATTGGCAAAGAAATGCCAATACAGATACAGGAAGCTTTTAGAACACCAAACAGACAAAACCTGGGAGTTAACTCAACTGCAGTCGAAACTGCCATAGGGCATTATTAGTTTTCTTTTATCCTGTTTTGTATTTTGAATATTCTTTATAAAAATAAGAAAGGATTTTTTTCTTAAGGGTTTTTAAAATATTGAATAAATATTCCATTTTGCCATATGCTTTTTCTTTATTTACAGAGATAACAACAATATATTTCTCCTTAATTTATAATCGTGGCAAATTGGTTAATATTCAAATGTTAAACACAAATTGACTTCCTAGAATAACACACGTGATTTGTGATGTCTTGTTCTTTTCTGTTTTACTGGATTTCATTGAGTAATGTTTCAGTCTTGTGTCCATGCTCATCAGAAACACTGGGTTGCTCATTTTTTCTCTAGTGATATTCTTTGAAAAGTTGGTACCTGAATTATGTCTGCACTGTAAAAATAAGATGAACTGTACTTTTTTTTTTTAAATAAGCCCAACAGATTGGCTTTTTTTTTATGAGTGCAAGACAGAGAGAGAGAGAATCCACATGTCAGGGCCTCCAGCCACTGCAATTAAACTCCAGACTCTCATGTGCCACCTTGTGCACATGTGCTCCTTTGAGTGCTTGCATCACCTTGTGTGACTGGCTTACATGGGACCTGGAGAGTCGAACATGGGACCTTAGTCTTCTCAGGCAAGTACCTTAGCCAGTAAGCCATCTTTCCAGCCCTGTACAGTACTTTTTTAAAATGATATTTTTATTTATTTATTTGAGAGAGACAGACAGACAGACAGACAGAGACAGAGAAAGAGAGACAGAGACAGAGAGAATGGGCAAACCAGGGCCTCCAGTCACTGCAAATGAATTCCAGATGCATGTGCTGTTTTGTTCATCTGGCTTACGTGGGTCCTGGGGAATTGAACCTTGGTTCTTTAGCTTTGCAGGCAAGAGCCTTAACCACTAAGCAATCCCTCCAGCCCATTGTACTTTACCTTTTATTGTCTATAAGTATTCGAAAGAATTCCCCAAAGAAGCCAGTTGGACTACCAATTTTCTGGAGTGGAAAAAGTTCATGACAAGTTCAAATTATTCATTTGATAGAAAATTAAGCAAATACCAAAAACAATGACGTGTATATTTAAAAAAAAAAAAAAAAAACCCTGTGAACAGAATAAGGGAAATGTGGGACACCTTTAAAAGGGTCAAATATCAGATCATGGGCATACAAGAAAGGGAATAACTACATGCCAAGGGCATAGAGAATATCTTCAATAAAATCACTGAAGAAAATCATCCTGATCTTACAAAAGAGAGGACCATTCAGGTATAGGAGGCAAACAGAACACCAAATACATAGGATCAAAGAAGAAATTCCTCACATCACATTATAGTCAAAACAATGAACACAGGAAAGGATGAGAAAGGGATAAAAGCTTCAAGAAAAATATAGCTCATTATATACAAAGGTAAGCCAATCAGCATTACCTCTGAATTTCAGTGGAAACTCTAAAAGCCAGAAAGGCTTAGAGAGAAAATATTTCAAATTTTAAGGCTATGTTTACCAAACCAAAAGACTATGCCCAACAAAATTATCCCTCAGAATAGAAGAGGAAAGAAAAACTTTCCATGAAAAATCCTGCTTTATGAATATATGAATACTAAATCAGCCCTACAGAGAATACAGGATAGCATCTTCCACACTGAACAGATGAACAAACATACTCAAGAGACTCCAGGGGGGAAAAATAATCAAAATTGGAACAAACATGAAAATATATATGATCAAGGACACATCACAAAGTCTTTAACACCTCACAATCATGGCTGAACATCAATGGACTCAACTCCCCAATCAAAAGACACAGAATAAAAGGCTAGAAGAGAAAATAGGATCTATCCACTGCCATCTACATGAAACCCACCCATGTCACCATTAATGATAGACAGTATCCAAGGGTAAAAAGATGGACAAAGATATTCTGAACAATAGGAAACAAGCAGGTGTCGATATACCAATATCTACAAAGCAGACTTTAAACCAAAAGTAATCAAAAGAAATAAAGAAAGCCACTTGATACTCATTAAGGGAACAATTCAATAGTGGCTATTATAATCATAAACATATGTACTAACCATAGGTGCACCCAATTTTGTAAAGCAAAATCTACTGGAAATTAAATCAGAAACAAATCCTCATATAGTAATAATAAGAGACCTCAATATCCTACTACTGTCAGTAGACGGATCATTTAAACAGAAAATAAAAGGGAAAGTATGGAGCTAAACAACACCATAGATTAAATGGACTTCTGTAGACATCTACAGAACTTTCCTTAACTCTACAGGCTATACATTCTTCTCAGCAGCTCCCATAACCTTCTCTAAAATAGAGCATATTAAGACACAAACCAAGTCTCCACAAATTTAGGAAAACTAATATATTTCCCAGTTTCATATCTGATTATAATGCAATAAAGCTAAAAATCAACAACAAGAAAAACTACCAACTCTTGATGACTGAACAACTCACTATTAAACAGTGTATGGGTCATTGAAGAAATCAAAAGAGAAATAAAAATATTCCAAAACGGAGTGAAAATAAAACCCAACATATCAACAGTTATGGGACCCAGTGATGGATGTTTGCAATACTAGAAGCCAACATTACAAAAACAGAGAGATGTCACATTGATATCTATCCATCTGAAGGCCTTGAAAAAACAAGAACACTCCAAGCCCAAAAAGACCAGATGGAAAGAAACAATCAAGTTCATGGTAGAAATAAATCAACTAGAATGAAGAAAACAATTTTAAAATTTGAGGAAGAGCTGGTTCTTTGAAAAAATAAACAAAAGTGATAAAGGAAAAAAGAGAAGACTCCAGTCAACAAGATTAGACATTAAAAATATGTTACAATATATACAAGTGAAATATGGAAAGACACCTAGATGTATTTAAAAAAAAAAACTATATTCTACAAAATTAGAAAATGTGGAAGAAATGGATGAATTCCTTGTCTCATACCACCTATCAAAACTAAACCCAAGAAAGAATAGAGCTAGAACATCAAATGAGGGAGAAAATATAATTAAGGGCTAGACTGATGGATCCATAGTTAAAGAACATGCCTGCAAATCCTATCAACACAGGTTCAATTCCCCACTACCCACATAAAAGGCAGATTCCCAAAGTGATAGTGCATGCATTTGGAGTTCATTTGCAGTGACTGGAAGCCCTGGCATTTTCTAAATAAATAAATAAATAAATAAATATTCAGAAGCCATAGATTGTTACTAGAAAAATTTTCAGTGCCAGGGATGGGATACCGTTCAGAGAGTTGTTGGCCAGGAAGGTCCCTGTTGCCTCCATAAACAGCTGGTAAAACCCTATTGCTGAAGACTTCACTTGCCTGAGTGGCAAGGTCACTGAAAAATCAAGCTGGTGCTGAGCAGAAAACCTTCTCCCTTTAGACCAGCCAACTAAATGCTGGAAAAAGCTGTGCTGCATGCAGCCATAGGGGACACAGAAGTCATCAGTGGTGAAAACAGTGGACACTAGAAACTTCAAGTTGGCCAGACAGGCCAAATGACTGAACAGGTGCAATGGTGGCATGTCTGCTCTGGGGGAAACCAACTGCTTTCTAATTGGACTGAATGCTTGCTCTACAGGAGGGAACCCATGCCTGATACTGAAAAACCTAATCAAAAGCCTATAGCAGGGGAGGTCATGAGCCTTAGGAGTATAAAGCCTGCTCTTGTCTGGCTAAATATATATATTATTCACACCCAACTGCCCTGAAAGCACTACATTTAATCTACATATTCATATATTAATGCTACTCTCACTTCTGGTTACAGAAGCTTCTCTTTGTAGATGATGATGACCACTGGGATGACCCAAAAGGCAACATAGTGCTGAGAAGGGACAGAGGAGTGTCCAGCACTGAAACATCTCTATCACACCCTCCAAGGCTCAGGGCCCATTGTGGAAGAGGTGGCAGAAAGAATGTAAGAGCCAAAGGAAGGGTACCACTCCTTACAATGCAACTTTCCAGACAGAAATTGGCCTCGATATCCATGACCTCACAGTGCCTGACATTACCTACACAAGGTCCTCATAATAGGAGAAAAAGATGATGACATCAACTTAAAAGAGAGACTAATGGAGAGAGGGAGGGGATATGATAGAGAGTGGTGGAGAGTGAAGGGGAAAGGGTGGAGGGGAGGGAAATATCATGGTTTATTGTCTGTAAGTATAGAAGTTGTCAATAAAAAATAAAAATTAAAAAAGAAAACAAAAAAATTTAAAAATAAAAAAGAACTCAACAAACTAAGCAATAAAAGAATCAAGCAACCCACTCAAAAATGAAGAAGTAAACTGAACAGAGAGTTCTCAAAGGAAGAAATATAAATGGCCAATAAATACCTAAAAAAGAAGTTCAACATTTTTAACCATCAGAGTAATGCAAATTAAACTACTTTACGATTCCATCTCACTCCACTCAGAATGACTATCATTAAAAAAAAAAAAATCAACTGCACAGAGTAGCACATGTGTCTGGAGTTCTTTGCAGAGGCTAGAGGCCCTGTGACACCCATACTCTTTCTCTCTCTCTCTTTTTCCTTGCAAATAAACAAATAAATAAATAAATAAATAAATAAAATATTTTTAAACATAAATGACAACAAAAGCTGGCTTGGGTGTAGGGAAAGAGGAACTTCTAGAAGTGCAAACTTTTACATCCACACTGGAAATCAGTATGGAGGCCCCTCAAAGGATTCACCATCTGATTCAGCTATACCACTCCTAGCATATACCCTAAAGACTCTGCTCTTTACTACAGAGAAACTTGCTCAGCCATGCTGATAGCTGCTCTACTCACTATAGCTAGGAATTGGAAATAGACCATATGCCCATCAACTGATGAATGGATAATGTAGATGGGGTACATATGTGCAATGGAATTCAACTCAGAAGTAAGGGAAAATGAAACTGATAGGGAAGTGATTTGACTTGCAAAAACATATTAAGCAAGGTCACACAGACTGAGAAAGACAAATGTCACATGCTCTCTCTCATATGCAGTTCCTAACTTGGAACAGGTTGAGCTGATTGTAAGTAGTAGTAAGAATCAGGAATATTGACACGGAGCTAGAATGATGCTAAAGAAAAGGGGAAACAGAGTGAGGAGAGGAGGGGCTACCTGACAGGCAAGAGGAGGGACAGAATACAAAGGTAAAAGGGTCCTGGGCATATAGTAGTAAGGGGGGAGAATTACACAAAAATGATGACAGCATGAGTAATTGGCATAGAAACCTTCCTCCGGTTAGCAAACTAAAAGATACAACTCTTAGTAACAGGGAGTGGGGGGATAGCTCAGGCAGAAGTGCCCTGTAAAGGGTGGAGAAAATTTAATCCTCTGATTTCTCCCCACAGTGAGTTGTTGATCAAGGAGATCCATGAGATCCCCAAAACAACTCAGACCATTGTGAAAGCACTTCATCATTCACCAGAACTAAATGGCAAGACCCTATTGCTGAAGACACCATGGGCTGTGGATACAGAACATGGAGAAATCATGCTGAAACTAAGAAAGAACCCAGTTCCCTGGTGGCTAGCCCTCCTACTGCTGGAAAGTGCTATGTGAGCTGCTGAGGGAAGAATGGTCACCAATAGCGTGCACTAGCAAGGGATCCTGCAATTACAGAATAAACCAGCTGGGCAAGATGTACATACAGGAGACTGGAGAGATGGCTTAGCAGTTAAGGTGCTTGCTGGCAAAGCCAAAGGACCCAAGTTCAATTCCCCAGGACCCATGTAAGCCAAATGCACAAGGTGGCACATGTATCTGGAGTTTGTTTGCAGTGGTTGGAGGTCCTGATGTGCCCAATCTCATTCTCTCTCTTTCTCTCTCTCTCTAACATCTTTCATTCTATCTTTCTCAAAGAAATGAAAAAATAAAATAAAATGAAAATGAAAAAGGTGTACACATGTGTAACAGTGACACAGAGCCTCTGTGAGTAATCACCTGCTCTCTGATTGGTTATGAAGTCCACTCAGTAGGAGGAAATCCATACCTCATACTGAGAACTAAGACATACTCCTATGAACAGAAAGCCATAAACTCTGGAGAGGAGCTCCTTCTGTTCTTTGGCTAAGAAGAGACAATATCTCCATCAAAAAGTCTCTTAAGTGACTATGCTTATCCCCTTTAATCCATGCTGCTCTCACTCTTGGTTTGAAAACTCTGCTTTTTTTTTTTTTTAACAGATATCAGTGACTACTGGACAGAAACAAGATCTGTCAACATGACAAAAAAGATAGCTAACTGCCTAGCAGTGGACAACTTATCTCTGTTCTATCAGGCAGGCCCAGAAGACATCACAGAGGAAGTGGCAATTTCAACATGAGAGCTGCTCACACTGCTATCCTGACAACCTTCTCTAAGGAGATGGAGTCAGACAATGAGGGCACTCAAATCTCATCAAGGCAGGAACTCAGAAGATGCAGAGAGATTAACACTAAAGAAGGCTTATAACATGCCCACCAGGCTCAAGGGACATTGCAGAAGAGGTGGTGGAAAGATTGTAAGAGCCATAGGGTTGGAAGGAATACCCTGAGGCACTGTCCCTCCTTCCACCCAGAGGTATATTTATGACTCCACAGTGAGTATCAAGAACCTCACTGAAGAGGTCCCTCAGTAGAATGGGGACTCTCCCTCAAAAAAAAAAAAAAAAACTAAACTAAACTAAACAAAAAAACAAGAATAGAAGTCAGTCAGGTGTGGTGGACACTTCTAGAGTTCTAGCACGTGGGAGACTAAGTAGTAAGATCAAAAACTGGAAGCAGCCAGGGCTGCATAAGGACAGACCATCTTTCCAAACGCAACCAAACTGAAGCAAACAACAAGTACTAAAATAAAAGAGATTAAGGGGGCTGGAAAGATGGCTTAATGGTTAAGGCACTTGCTTGCAAAGCCCAAGGATCCATGTTTTACTCTTTGTGTAAACCAGATGCACAAAGTGAAACAAGCATGCAAGGTTGCACGTGTGCACAAGGTGGCACATGCAACTGGAGTTTGATTGCAGTGGCTGTGGAGCTCCTGGCATGCCAACTCTTTTTCTTTCTCTCTCTCTCTCATAAAAATACAAGAAAGAATAGATATTAAAATATTTTAAATTAGAATAGAATAAATTGTAAATGTTAATTTTATTACAGAAACAGGAAAGTAAAAGAATTTGATCACATGAATCTAAGTATTAACTATTAGAACAGAGATAAAGAGTGTAATTATTATCTTGTTTGAATTAGCTTGCCTCAGAGGGAAAGAGTGTTGTACTTCTGGTGAATTTCTCTAACTTTTATTTACTTAATTTTCCCATTGCTGACATTTTCATATATGTATTTTATATATTTTGCTCTTATCTCCCCAATTATCCTCTCTTGCCCTCCTTCCTTCCACTAACATTCTTCTTCCCCATGAATCTTATCTCCCAAAATAAGGTAGACAGAATTCTTGAGGATAACATGATAGCTGCCCTCTGATCTCTTCATGCACACACACCTCCACATGTGAGTCCATGCATATATGAACACACACACATACATGCATGCACACACCACACACATAGAAGCACCAGAGTTAAAGAAAGAAACGAAGTAGAAAGTGTCATAATACATAATTATAAAAAGTTGGTATTTCACCAATAAAGTTGGAAATTCAATATTTTTCCTCTCAATGACAAGAGCAACTAGTTTTAAAATTAACAATACTATAGGAAATAAACACTGTCCCTTAACTCTACTAACATTGTAGAACTCTCCACCCAATGAGTGCAGTCACATATCCTTCTCATTTGCACATGAACAATCCTCATTACATATTCTCAATTAGCTTGTTTCTATAATATTATTTTACAGCAATTTTTGACATCATGTAAAAGTACATTACCTGACCACATCAGAATTAAATAAAAGATCAAAAACAGAAATAAATCTGGGAAAAACCTAAGTATTTATAAATTAAAGGACACACTTCTAAATCACCAATGGGTTAAAGAAAACATACCCAAAGAAAAATATGTTGCAATTTTAAACTTTTTATTTTATTTGTTTGAGAGAGAGAGAATGGGTGTGCCAGGGCCTTCAGCTACTGAAAACTAACTCCAGACACATGCACTCCCTTGTGCATCGGCTTACATGGGTCCTGGGGAATTGAACCTGGGTTCTTTGGCTTCACAGGCAAACACCTTAACAGCTAAGCCATCTCTACAGTCCCAATTTTACTATTTTAAATATAATAATAATAAAAATACAATTTATGGAAAATACTGTAATAAAGTTCAAACACTTGTGGGAAGTTGACATCTATCGCATCTGTATCATAAAGAAAGATGTCTCGTAAATAACTGAAACCTAGGGCTGAAAAAGCTGGACAGAGATGAGCAAAGTCACAGCAAAGCAGCCCAAGGAAGCCTGCCCTGTGCTAACAGAGAGGGAAGCCTGTAATGTGTGACACAGAAGGAAGCCTGTCATGTGCTAACACAGAAGGAAGCCTGTCTGTCATGTGTAACACAGAAGGAAACCTGTCATGTGTGATACAGAAGGAAGCCTGCCCTGTGCTAACAGAGAGGGAAGCCTGTAATGTGTGACACAGAAGGAAGCCTGTCATGTGTGACACAGAAGGAAGCCTGTCATGTGCTAACATAGAAGGAAGCCTGTCATGAGTGATACAGAAGGAAGCCTGTCATGTGTAACACAGAAGAAAGCCTGTCATGTGTAACACAGAAGGAAACCTGTCATGTGTAACACAGAAGGAAGCCTGTCATGTGTAACACAGAAGGAAGCCTGTCATGTGCTAACACAGAAGGAAGCCTGTCATGTGCTAACATAGAAGGAAGCCTGTCATGTGTGACACAGAAGGAAGCCTGTCATGTGAGACACAGAAGGAAGCCTGTCATGTGTAACACAGAAGGAAGCCTGTCATGTGCTAACATAGAAGGAAGCCTGTCATGAGTGATACAGAAGGAAGCCTGTCATGTGTAACACAGAAGGAAGCCTGTCATGTGCTAACATAGAAAGAAGCCTGTCATGAGTGATACAGAAGGAAGCCTGTCATGTGTGACACAGAATGAAGCCTGTCATGTGTGACACAGAAGGAAACCTGTCATGTGCTAACATAGAAGGAAGTCTGTCATGTGTGACACAGAAGGAAACCTGTCATGTGCTAACACAGAAGAAAGCCTGTCATGTGTGACACAGAAGGAAACCTGTCATGTGTAACACAGAAGGAAGCCTGTCATGTGCTAACATAGAAGGAAACCTGTCATGTGCTAACACAGAAGGAAGTCTGTCATGAGTGACACAGAAGGAAACCTGTCATGTGTGACACAGAAGGAAGCCTGTCATGTGTGACACAGAAGGAAACCTGTCATGTGATAACACAGAAGGAAACCTGTCATGTGCTAACATAGAAGGAAACCTGTCATGTGTGACACAGAAGGAAGCCTGTCATGTGTGACACAGAAGGAAGCCTGTCATGTGTGACACAGAAGGAACCCTGTCATGTGCTAACACAGAAGGAAACCTGTCATGTGTGACACAGAAGGAAACCTGTCATGTGCTAACATAGAAGGAAACCTGTCATGTGTGACACAGAAGGAAACCTGTCATGTGTGACACAGAAGGAAACCTGTCATGTGAAACACAGAAGGAAGCCTGTCATGTGAAACACAGAAGGAAACCTGTCATGTGTAACACAGAAGGAAGCCTGTCATGTGTAACACAGAAGGAAACCTGTCATGTGTAACACAGAAGAAAGCCTGTCATGTGTAACACAGAAGGAAGCCTGTCATGTGCTAACATGTGTGACACAGAAGGAAGCCTGTCATGTGTAACACAGAAGGAATCCTGTCATGTGTGACACAGAAGGAAGCCTGTCATGTGTGACACAGAAGGAAACCTGTCATGTGTAACACAGAAGGAAGCCTGTCATGTGCTAACATAGAAGGAAGCCTGTTATGTGTGACACAGAAGGAAGCCTGTCATGTGAAACACAGAAGGAAGCCTGTCATGTGTGACACAGAAGGAAGCCTGTCATGTGTGACACAGAAGGAAACCTGTCATGTGAGACACAGAAGGAAGCCTGTCATGTGTAACACAGAGGGAAACCTGTCATGTGTGACACAGAAGGAAACCTGTCATGTGTGACACAGAAGGAAGCCTGTCATGTGTGACACAGAAGGAAGCCTGTCATGTGTAACACAGAAGGAAGTGTGACACAGTGTGACACAGAAAGAAACCTGTCATGTGTGACACAGAAGGAAGCCTGTCATGTGTAACACAGAAGGAAGCCTGTCATGTGTAACACAGAAGGAAGCCTGTCATGTGTAACACAGAAGGAAGCCTGTCATGTGTAACACAGAAGGAAGCCTGTCATGTGTAACACAGAAGGAAGCCTGTCATGTGTAACACAGAAGGAAGCCTGTCATGTGCTAACACAGAAGGAAGCCTGTCATGTGTAACACAGAAGGAAGCCTGTCATGTGAAACACAGAAGGAAGCTTGTCATGTGAAACACAGAAGGAAGCCTGTCATGTGTAACACAGAAGGAAACCTGTCATGTGTAACACAGAAGGAAGCCTGTCATGTGTGACACAGAAGGAAGCCTGTCATGTGCTAACATAGAAGGAAGCCTGTCATGTGTGACACAGAAGGAAGCCTGTCATGTGAAACACAGAAGGAAGCCTGTCATGTGTGACACAGAAGGAAGCCTTTCATGTGTAACACAGAAGGAAGCCTGTCATGTGTGACACAGAAGGAAGCCTGTCATGTGTAACACAGAAGGAAGCTGTCATGTGCTAACACAGAAGGAAGCCTGTCATGTGTGACACAGAAGGAAGCCTGTCATGTACTAACACAGAAGGAAGCCTGTCATGTGTGACACAGAAGGAAGCCTGTCATGTGAAACACAGAAGGAAGCCTGTCATGTGTGACACAGAAGGAAGCCTGTCATGTGTGACACAGAAGGAAGCCTGTCATGTGTGACACAGAAGGAAACCTGTCATGTGTGACACAGAAGGAAGTCTGTCATGTGTGACACAGAAGTAAACCTGTCATCTGAAACACAGAAGGAAGCCTGTCATGTGTAACACAGAAGGAAGCCTGTCATGTGCTAACATAGAAGGAAGCCTGTTATGTGTGACACAGAAGGAAGCCTGTCATGTGAAACACATAAGGAAGCCTGTCATGTATGACACAGAAGGAAGCCTGTCATGTGTGATACAGAAGGAAGCCTGTCATGTGTGACACAGAAGGAAGCCTGTCATGTGTGACACAGAAGGAAGCCTGTCATGTGTGACACAGAAGGAAGCCTGTCATGTGTGACACAGAAGGAAGCCTGTCATGTGTGACACAGAAGGAAGCCTGTCATGTGTGACACAGAAGGAAACCTGTCATGTGTGACACAGAAGGAAGCCTGTCATGTGTGACACAGAAGGAAACCTGTCATGTGTAACACAGAAGGAAGCCTGTCATGTGTAACACAGAAGGAAGCTTTCATGTGCTAACATAGAAGGAAGCCTGTCATGTGTGACACAGAAGGAAACTTGTCCTATGTGACACAGAAGGAAACCTGTCCTGTACTAACCCTGCATGGGGAAAGGGCAGGGGTGCTCACAGGACAGACTTGGAGAGAATGTTGATCTGGGATCAGAAAACATTCTACCAGGCTCATTTAGCCAAACAGTTTAGGACTTTTGAGCTGTGGGAGTTACTAAACCGCAGGCTTAGCAGTGTGAATTTCCTACAACTTCAATGTATTCCAAAATATTCTTGAATTTAAAAATTTACAATTTAAAAATGTACAAAAAAAGAACACTCACACATGGAATATAATAATATCACACAGGTCATAGCTTGCACATATCTGTGTAAACAATAGAGTCTAAAAGGAAAATAACCTGTAAGCATTGAACCCCATTGAGGAAAGGACTGTATGTTTCCATTCCATATCTCCCAACTACTGAATATATGGGAGACAGAGTAAAAGGGTGGGCATCCTATTCAATCTTAGGATGAAATGGAGAAAGCAAAAGGAACAATTTATAGAAAAGTGAATAATTAATTTTGTTAGATTCTAGAGGAAAAACAATGGTGATGGCATCTAGCATGGACAAGTCGCATCCATCGAGGAACATAATCTACTGTGTTTCCTTCAATTCTCACAAGGCTGTCCAGTACTCAAGCTAAGATTTGGGGAAACTAAATAGCTGCCAAAGATCTCGTAATTATCAAATGGCCAAAACAAGGGCAGAAGAATTTTGCAAGAGCAGCTCAGGTTTTCCCACACAATCAAGCACACTCTCTTGACAGCCCTGATCTTATCCTCTGCTTTTCCATAACAGCTGCCGCTAGAATTTCCTCTCATCATCTGCCCCAGAAATCACAACCTGTTCTTAGGGAGGGCTGAACCTGGATTCTCCCAACAGCTGTGGGTCACATCCTACAGGACCTCATGGTGACTCAGCACCCTTGAGCCTCAGTTTTCCCTGGCTGGGGCAGTAGCATTCATGACACTTCTATCCACTTTGCTGGAGGACTTGGAAGAGGCACAGACAATGGGAGTGAGAATGCTCAGATGGACTTCGCTGTTATGAGGGAGGGAGCAGGCAAACACCGGCCTCCTGCATGGTAGTGGGCACTTCACCACTGAGCTGCATCCCGGTCACAGTGTTGGAATTTTATGCATTCTTCTTCCCAGAAATAAACTCCCCTCTATGAATCAATTACTGTGCTTCAAAAACATGGAGCTTTGTTGACAAAAATAAAAATAAAAATAAAAATAAAAACGATGTGGGAGAGATCTGTATGTGATGAGTGCCTGGACTGCAGCCCTGTTCTGCATAGAAGACACTTTTCCATGATTGAATTTTGAACTCCCCCGCCTTGAGTGCATACACAGAGGAGCTCCTACACGTGGTATCTGCATAGAAGACACTCTTCCCTGATTGGATTTTGACACCCCCGCCTTGAGTGCATACACAGAGGAGCTCCTGCACGTGGTATCTGCATAGAAGACACTCTTCCCTGATTGGATTTTGACCCCCTCCGCCTTGAGTGCATACACAGAGGAGCTCCTGCATGTGGTATTGCCCCTGGAAAAACTAAGTATGAAATTAGAGTCCAGTCTACCTTCTACTAAATTATAACTACATGAGCAGTCATGGTGCTGGTTCGAATGAGCCTCAGAATGTTTCAACTTGTAGGCTGGAAAAGCATCAAAGAGCTGAATGCTTGTCTGGAAATTTCAAGCTTTCTATGCCTATCTATGTAGGAAATATCATGATTGAGTTTTGTACCTGCCTTCCAGAACTTTCTGATTTAAATGGGCCAGCAATTCCTGAAAAAAAAAAAAAGGTATAAAAGTGACCGTGTTGTCCAGCTTGTTCTAATGACAAGTGGAGCAAGCCAGACATAAGTGTTCAGGAATCGTGTCACCTGCCCACCACTTGGCAGAACCTGCCTCACAGGTGCCCATCACATCCTACATCCCAGCCTGAGATTAATAAATGCAGTTTGGGGCTTCTAAACCTCATTAGACATGATGCTTTCTTCTTTGGAGGCGAACAGCTCAGACTGATTCTCTCATTCTTCATCAGAATATGTGGACTGAAATCCCATTTCAGGGACTGGAGAGGAGGTTCAGCTGTTAAGGCACTTGCATGTAAAGCCTAACAACCCAGGTTCAATTCCCCAGTAGCCACAGAAAGCCAGATGCACAAAGTAGTACATGCATTGGGAGTTTATTTGCAGCAGCTAGAGACCCTGGCAGGCCCATTCTCTCTGTCTATCTATCTCTCTCTGCTTTGCAAATAATTAAATAATTAAAAGAAAAAAGAAATCCCATTTCACTAGGTTCCCATGGGCATACACAAGCCAGTATACACTTCCTGGTACATCTCAGGCACTGTAAAGCCAACTCCTACTCTTCTCACCTCACTTTCCACCTGGGAAATTTGTTCTGTTGATGAAATGACCCAATGACCTCACGAGGCTGGTTACGCATTAGCTCACCACATGCTGAAGGGCCGGGGATCCATCAGCAAGTGTTTGCTTTGAGACATGGTTGGTGCTGAGGGTTGGAGGGTAGGCATGTAGGAGAAAGAGGCTATGGTATGGATCCCCAGACCCCCAAACAGGTTCCAAGAGCCTGCTAGACCTGGTAATTAATTGACCTTTTCTTCTAGACATTTCCAAGAATAATGGTGAGCATTCCTAAGTGCAGCATAGTGACTCAAAAGCAAACTTGGGGTGGTAGAGGGAGATGAAGTCCTTCTGTCCCCTGCCGTTCCTAGAGCAAGTGAGTGAACCCATGAGTCATCCCTGGATTCAGTTCTCATTTCGTAGCTTCAAACCCACCCAACACTGGACAAACAGGAAACGCACCAAGACAGAAGCCTGTAGCAGCCAACCTGACGTGGAAGGGTGCTCCCAGCCAGATGAACCAGATGTTAAACTGCAACAGTTCACTCACAGTTGCCAGCCCAGAATATTTCAGCACAACAAACCTGATCTTTTTCAATCTGAAAATTCAGCAAGCAGCATATTTTATTTATCTTTATTTATCTTCTCACCTCTCCTTATTCTAAATGCCTGCAACAGCAGAACTCGTGCCCAAGGATACAGATCACAGATGTTGTATGGTACTGGCATAGCTCTAAGCAAAGAGGAAGGACAAAATTCACGATGCAAGGTCGGTTTGCATAGGATTAAAGCCCTGTAGACCATAGGTGTCCCAAGAACCAATCTTTATCTGTTTTTTCATACGGATGCCTCTCTACAAAGCTTAGTGTCTTGCTTCTCCTCCAGGGCTCTTATATGATACTGGAAAGGGAAAGACTGTAGAGGCGGTGCTGCTGTTTTTCTCATGACACCTGCATTCATTCTCTAGTGGAAGTGATGCTGACAACTAGAACTCTTGGGATAGGCTTCTGAAGATATGATGAGCAGGCTGGGGAAATGGCTTAGTGGTTAAGGCATTGGCCTGCAAAGCCTAAGGACCCTGGTTCAATTCCCCAGGACCCACTTTAGCCAGATGCACGAGGGGAAGCATGCATCTGGAGTTCCTTTGCAGTGGCTGGAGGCCCTGGCATGCCCATTAGCAATCTTTTCCTCTCTCTCTCTCTCTCTCTCAAACAAATAATAAGTAAGCCAGGTGTGGTGGCACATGCCTTTAATCCCAGCACTCAGGAGGCAGAGGTAGGAGGATCACCATGAGTTCATGGCCACCCTGAGACCATATAGTGAATTCCAGGTCAGCCTGGACTAGAGTGAGACTCTACCTCAAAAAAAAAAAAAAAATAATAATAATAAATAAAATTTTAAAAAGATATGATGAGAGCCGGGCATGGTGGCGCATGCCTTTAATCCCAGCACTCTGGAGGCAGAGGTAGGAAGATTGCTGTGAGTTCGAGGCCACCCTGAGACTACATAGTGAATTCCAGGTCAGCCTAGGCTAGAGCAAGACCCTACCTCAAAAAACCAAAAAAAATAAAAATAAAAAAATAAAAAAAGATATGATGAGCTGTGAGGGTCATGTGGAGGGGCTGGTGGCAAACATGGGCTGGGTAGACAGGGATGACGTGTTTTGTTTCATTTTTTTCTGTGAATACATTGGCCTTTTAAAGCCCTGCCTGTGGACCACACACGTCAAAGAAAGGTGCTTGTCCACTTGTTGTATTATTAAGTCCCTCCTTCCACATCATCCAAAAGTGAGTACCAAGCAGTGGCCATTTGGGGCACTGGAAGATGCAAAGCGAGACCCACCCCCCTCAGGCCCAGAAGTGCCCATGTGCTGTGGAGCCACAAGGAGAAGTATCCTTCTGGAAGAGACTGTAAAGAGGAGCCTGTTGGACTCTATTGATCATGGAGAGGATGGCATCTGTAGAGTGAGACTGTACAGATGAGTGCTGCTGCTGGCTCTGTGAGGTCCAGGTGATTCCAGGTTTGTCAGCATCTAGGAGTGAGTGATGACAAAGAGAGGTGGGTGCCTCTGAATGGGGAGGAGTTTTACGTTTCATGAAAACAAGGTAGCTCATGAGTCATTCATGGCTTGAAACTTGCTTCAGAGCAAAATTTCTTGCATAGCCTATGGAATTTCCGCAGCTGGAATCACTGAGTACCACAGAACTGACTTGCTGAGCTGAGAAAGACTCTCTTGGGAAAGGCAGCCACGCTAACCTGTGCCTAAAATGTGTGCAGGGGAGTTTACATAAATGACCCGAGGAGCCTGGCTGCTCGCATTGTCCAGCCAAACACACTTCACTTGCTCTGAAGCCTAGTTATCAGCAGTTTTCCTAGTTCCTAAAACACATGCAGAGGGCCTACAACTAAGAATTGATAAACATAAAATATAAAGGGATGAAGATGGAGATGTGAGGGAAAAACCTTTTTTTAGAATTTCTGGATGAAAATAACATTCATAAAGATAGATTTAGGTCCCTTGGCGGTAAGCTTTGTCAGCTACCTCAGCACAAAGAAGAAAAGAATCTCAGCCTACAGGATTCATACATGATTTTGCACCTTATCAGGAAAATAAAATTCTCTTTCCCTGAACTTTAAAAATGGTATATTTGCCCTAGCATGCCAATCTCTCTCTCTCTCTCTCTCTCTCTCTCTCTCTCTTCCTGTCTCTCTCTCTCTTTGTTTCTCTCATTCTCTTGCTCTCTCTTATAGAAAAATAAAATAGGGGGCTGGAGAAATGGCTTAGTGGTTAAAGGTGTTTGCCTGTGAAACCAAAGGATTAGGTTCAATTCTCCAGGACCCACATAAGCCAGATGCACAAGGGGCATATGCATCTGGAGTTCATTTGCAGTGGCTGGAGGCCCTGGCGTGCCCTTCTCTCTCTGTCTGCCTCTCTTCTCTCTCTCTCTCTCTCTCTCTCCTCTCTCTGCTTGCAAATAAATAAAAAAATTTTAAATATAAAATAAATGGTATATTTGTATAAGAAAAAGCTATTAATAATATCCCTGATTTTTCAAAAGTTGATTAAAAATACAGTTGTTTTGCAGCACTGGGGTTGCAGCCAGAAATTTGCAACATGCTAGGCAAAGACTGCACCACCTGTTTTTCCTTTTTATTTTGAGACAGGGCTCTACAAGTTGCCCAGGCGAGCCTGTAACTCAGTCTGTACTGGAAGACCTTGAACTTTCAGCCTTTCTGCCTCAACCTACAGAGCAGCGGAAATTATTGGATTGCACCACCAGGTCTGGACACATGGCTGTTTCTTCATCAATCCTTGGTGTCAAAAGAAATCAGCCAGTACAATCTGAGTCCAAATCTCCTTGTGGCAAAGAAATGATAAATGTTCAAGGTGGTCAAAATGCCAATTAACTTGATTCAATCATTGCAAAGTGTGTACATATATCAAAACATCGCATTCCATCTACAAATATGTATACTTTGCATGTGTTGATAAAAAAAATTAAAAAGGACATTTTGAGGAGTTTTTTTAGAGGTATCCGTATGCACACCTGGCGGTCTGACTTAGTCTTGGGCTAAAGACTGCCTCATCTTGAAGAGACAGCCACTTCAGTCTCTGGTCCTCTGCGTGACCTGTGCCTCAAAAGAAGACTCTCACCAAGCCCTTACTGCAGTCTTGAGAAACAGATCTGAGGATGATGGACGGTAGCACATTTGGCTGCAACACTCGCAAGGCTCTGAGTAGGGAAGTCAGGGCGGGCAGGCAGTGACTGCGTTGCCTTGCTGGTTCCTTCCGCCTGCTCCTGGCATGAAACCTTGGCCTTTCTCGCTGTGCTCTGCTGCTACCCGCACTTGTGAGTTTCTGAAGTGCCTTTGCCTCTGTGCTGTCAACAGGGGAAATCCAGCTTCCTGGACAGAGATCTGCCTTTCATGCCAACTTCCCAGCATGTCTGGATAAATGCTTTTGACTGTGTGGAAATCATTTTGTACCTTGAAATCCAGAATGTCCATTCTGTCCTCTACCTGCACCCTCTTTTCCCCACTAAGGGTGTCACCGTGGCATCTCCTCCAGGCAGTGTCTGTGCTTCTCCTCTGTCCCCGACGTCTTGTTTTGTCCTATTTTAAAAATTTGCAGTGGGAAGAAACTCACAAGCTGGTGATCATGAGCATTCCTTGTAGAAAAGCAGGTACCGTTTCTATCACCTGGATCATCCAGCAACCCTGAGCTGCCACAGCTCTGACAGGAGCATTTCAGACCGTTAGGAACTCTGGGCTGCATTTAAATAGCATTAAAGTCACTGTCCACAGGCACAAAAATGAAGTAAAGCACTTTAGACTTCTCCCTGAAGAGCTGACCTGAGGTAGATTCTGTTGCCATTTTGCCCTTACAATCACATGGGCTTATTTGGATCTATTTTTTTTTTAAACTGGTCAGTTCCCTTTGCTCTAGCTGCAGGGGGCAGCAGGCCAGACCACTCCACCAGAGCCAAACTGTCAGAAACATGGTAGGGAAGGTGGTGAGGTGGGGTCAGGCTCATCTATCTCCCCAGCATGCCTTGCAGCTGCAGGAAGCCACCCACCCATAGTTCAGAAACCACAGGCTTCTGTGGGTTCCAAGAGCCACTGTCCTGTGTGTCCTTAAAACATGCACACCGTTTACTATCTTGTTAGTCACCTTCTTTTACATGACTCAACTGGAACCAGGAAAGAAGACTTCACCCTGACCCACAAGCTGAGTGGTCTGGCCTCCTTTCTTCCCATTTGCTTATCAGCAACCATTGAGTACAGGAAAGGGTGGCCTGATTCTTGTCGTGGTCTGAGCCTCTGGAGAACAGAGCCATGTCAACAGTGTCACTCCGCCATCCCTGGGGCTCACTGAGACAACGTGTGGCAGCTTGAGGTCAGAAAAGCCTCCACCACTCAGTTGCAGAATAGTAATATTCTAGATTAGACTGTTGGCTGAGCCCAGAGGTGGGCTTGCCTGTTGCCCTTCTGCTGACCACACCCAGCCTTCCTGACCACCGAGCAGCAGAGGCTGAAGCCTTGGCAGCTGCAACTTCTGGGCCAACATCTCCTCCTGAAGAAGCCCCCACACGCACTTCCCAACCTCTGTGCAGAGTGTTCACCATCACTATGGCCCGCCGGGGATGCAGGTTGGGAGGCTGAGGCTGTAAATCGCACAGCTCACAAAGAGCAGGCATTAGAAGCCATGTGTGTTGGTTATCCTAAGTCACTGCATGTTCTCCTTTCCTCTAGTTGCCCACAAAGCCTGGCAGCCAAGCAGGCTTCGCTGGCCTGAACCCATGCTCAGAACTTCAGAGTGTCCTGTGGTTGCAGTCTTGAAATGGTTCATTTTTGTCTTAAATGTGTGTTTTTTGAGTGAAGCCCAATGGGGCAATAGAGCATGCATTTGACTCACACATGGGCATCACTCCCAGCTGCCTCTCCCTCCGTGGTTGGGCTCTCAGCCACCTGCACCCGCACACCACCCAGCAACCTCTACACAAAAGGGACCCAGGCTCTTCGATGGGGATGATTTGGACCTACGCAGTTTGGGAGCAGAGCATCAGTGCCTGGGGATTTCTGGATCTCTTTTGAGTATTCTTTTGTACAGAGGATATGACATTAAATGGTCAGAGCAAGCAGTGTGACAATGAAAGAAAATGATCTCAAAAAGAACGGGAAAATGTGTTTAGTGCACAACTGTTGAAGGACAAACGATGCATTTTCAGTTTGTACTGGACTCTGCAAGTTATGTAGCCAGTGCTGCCAGGTAGTTGTGGCAGGGTAACCCAAGAACCCCAAGATTAGAGACTATTGATGGAGCTGCAGCTGTCTTTAGGCTGCTATGTTACAGCTCTTCATAAGGAGCAGGGTATGGTGGTGGCAAAAACAAAAGCTGAATCAGGCACTAAGGCCCTCCACCTGTCATCTCCTCAGCACAGGATCTGCTAAGTCCAGGGCCTCTGAGCAGTAAGTTGTTGAGGATTGAAAAAAAATATATTGTTGAATGTATAAGAGTCACATTCTCAACGCTCGTGTCTAAAATAAGGCCCCAATTTTGCATCTGCAATTATTTATGCCTGGAAATAAGGAAGTGAAATTCCCACCTACTGGAAGGGACAGTTAGCAAGGTCGCTCAGCCAGGCAAGTGTGGCTTAGAACACTGCAAACTGCAACACACGTGCAGGGGAGTCTCCAGAGCCCCGAGCAGGCAGCTGTTCAAGCACACTTCCCAGAGCAAGACAGGGATCAGCCTGGGATCCTCACCAGAAATGCAGGAAATTGCAGAAGCACCAACTGCAGGGGGCTGGTGAGGTAGGGAGGAGGCAGCCCCCCAAACAGAATTGGCTAACATGAGATGACTGCCCAGGTCAAGAAAGAGTCTTTTTTTTCTTAATATTTTATTTTTATTCATTTGTGTTTGTGTGTGTGAGAGAGAGAGAGAGACAGAGATAGAGAAAGCAGGAGAGAGAATGGGCATGCTTCTAGGGCCTCTAGCTACTGCAAGCATCAGACGCATGTGCCACTAAGTGCATCTGGCTTACATGGGTTCTGGGGAATCAAAGCTGGGTCCTTAGGCTTCACAGGCAAGCACCTTAACTGCTAAGCCATCTCTCCAGCTCCTCCTTGAATCATCAATTTTATCATCATCTTGCATTTTCAGATCACAGTGGTTGGTTTTCACAGGTAATAAAGTGGTATATGAATCCAGGCTCCGTTTATCCACTTTTAAATGCTCGAGGCTGTACTCGCTCATTAAACATGACAAACAAGAACAACACTGATTATCATTTTCTTGATATGACACCCAAGAGCTGGATCGCTCCCTCCTCAGCACCACAGCAGCCCCAATGAGCCAGGCCTTCAGGTCCGGTGTGACAGCAGGATCTTCCTCTGCCTTGCTTTTCTGCTGTGCATGGCTTCTGGTCCTGTGTGTGGTTCAGGAGCTACAGACATCCCTGTCACATCTAAAACAGCAAGAAAGCAGACAGTGGCAAGGATGGACATGCGCCTTGTTTTAAAGAAATCTTTGGGGGCTGGAGAGATGGCTTAGTGGTTAAGGTGCCTGCCTGCTAAGCCTAAGAACCCGGTTCCAATCTCCAGGTCCCACGTTTAGCAAGATGCAAAGTGACGCAAGGGCACAATGCATCACTTGACCACAAGGGGGCGCACACATCTGGATTTCGTTCACAGCAGCTGAGAGACTGCTGGTGCGCCCATCTCTATCTGTCTTCCTCTCCCTCTCTGTCTCTTCTCTGCATCTCTCTCCAAAAAAAAAAAAAAAAAAAGAAACCTTTGGAAGCCATATAAAACTTCTTGACTTCCATTTGGCCAGAACTTAGTCCTGGGGATCATTTATATAGTTTAAAAATGCTGGGAAATATTGCCCGTTTAGCTGTCTAGATTGATAGCTACAATTCAGAGTTCTGTTTACTGAAAGAAAAAAAAAAAGAGGAGCTTGGAATTGGATGGCAGCCAAGTCTATGGAGTAGTCAGAAGGCAGTTCCAGTTTGGAAGTTAGTGGCTAAGTGTGGAGAGAATTAATTATGACTCTGGTCACTGAAAGGGAAGGGGCACCACAAGGGTATACACAGGGGATAGTGAGTGGCCTTCAGATCTGGGAATGTCTTCAGGATGAGGCCAATATCGGAAAAAGCCTACAGGGTTTGGGTGGTATATCAGACATTGTTGGAACTCTTGATAATCAATTATAGCTTAAGGCTCAGTTAGGTGATGACTGGGTACAAATTTTTTAAGTTCTTAAAAAGATCCTGAACCTGAGAGCCCCTTGAGAAATGTTTAGCCTTGGAGGCTGTTGGATTTCTGACTGGGTTTAAGTTCTAAGTCAACTGAAAGGAACGAACTGTTTTCTTTCCTGCAAGGGCTGGGGAAGCATCTTTACTACCTGCTGGGATGCGTGCAGCCTCTCTTCGCAGAATCCTGTTCATATTGGAGCTCTGTTGGGTTCTCGCTGTGCAACGCTCCCCGCTCCTCCTCCCTTTGGTTCCTTGGCTGTGCTAAGTTTCCTATATTCGTCTTTGCTCGTCAGCCTTGATCTCTGTAGGAGTTTCCTGCAAAAATCTCTGAGCTGTCCTGTGACTAGTACTGACTTTGCCACCAGCTGTGGTAAAGGTCAGGAGGATGACACCCACCATGGACTCCTATCACTCTGACCACAGTAACAGGTGACAAGACAGCACAGGGTGAGACCCAAGAAGAGCCACGGACATTTCCTGAGGCCTTTGAGGAAAACAAGCTTTGCCTTAGGCCTCAGCTTCACTGACAAACATGCTGCCACCCCTGGTGGCACAAGAACCTGAGGTATGGGTGGAAGGGCTGAGCCTGTCCAAAGGTAGCTGTGTAGAGTCCAAGGTCAAGGCTCAGCCGACACTGTGGAAGAGAGAAACTGAGTCATTGTTTCCCTGCTGACTTGCTGCATCTAGCTCCTCCCTACTCTGCTGGTGACCTTTTATATTGGAGTTGGTATAATCTTTGTACTATTTAGACAAGTTTCAGGTTTCTTTTAATTTTTAAAATTGCACCCACTTGATAAATATCATAAATTATACCCTAATTTTCAGCTTGCATTTTCACACAATAATGATGCTAACTCTATCTTTTCTTGACTGCATGACCAAGGAAAGCACCTGAAAGCCCTCAGTGGGATAGAGACTCTAGACATGCTAGAAACAACACATAAAGAAGGTTCTCCATTGTTGTCTAAACACAGAAAGATCCCTTAGAAACAACACATAAAGAAGGTTCTCCATTGTTGTCTAAACACAGAAAGATCCCTTAGCAGTGCTTAGTGTGGGTAGCATATAGGAGATGGCAGCATGCCCCGCTGGGTGCCAACAAGAAACTGGTACCTTGAATGGACACCCAAAAGGGCTGAATTCTGCCATATCTAAGCAGGAAGCAGGACTCAGCCCAGCCACACCTCGATATCACTGTCAGAAAATGCTGAGCAAAAATCTCAGTTATATTGTAAGCTGAATATCTATTCTGCAACAACAGAAAAATAATATAGAAAGACCAACCCAAGAAAGATCTGTATTTTGATGGACTTTGTAGTTATGTGGGAAAATAGAGTCCTGTATTTGCTTGAATTGATTGACGTTCAACTATGATTCTTTTCTTTTCTTTCTTTTTTTTTTTTTTTTTTTTTTTGGACAGAGACAGAGAGAAGAGGGAGAGGAAGAGAGACAGAGATGGGCACACCAGCAGCCTCTCAGCTGCTGCGAATGAAATCCAGATGTGTGCGCCCCCTTGTGGTCAAGGGTGGCATTGTGCCCTTTGCATCTGGCTAAATGTGGGACCTGGAGATTGGAACTGCTGGAGATTGGAACCGGCATTCTTAGGCTTAGGAGGCAGGCGCCTTAACTGCTAAGCCATCTCTCCAGTCCTCAACTATGATTCTTGATGACCCAAAGTATACTACTGAAGTTCTTATGTTCCTTTCATTTTTTACATAGCATAGCTCAATCATTATTTCTGTTCTCATGTTATTTGATAAAATTGTCTTGTTAATTTTTACTAGCAAGGTTTTCCTTTTCTCTCTGTAAAGTGTGAACTATCTTTTGTGAACTGTCTCTTCTTTAATTTTGCTCATTAATTTCTATCAGAGACATAATTTTTTTCTTACTAGTTTTCATGAGACTACATATTAAACCTGTCATATTTCTTGAAACATTTTTTTCATTTGCTTTTCTTTGAATTTTATTTCTACTGTGTATATATACATATTTGCAGACATTTCATATTTCCATTTTTCTTTTTTTTTTTTGAGGGAAGCCCAACATACTGGAATTTTTTCTTTTTAAAATATTTTATCCATCTATTTATTTATTTATTTATTTATTTATTTATTTAAGAGAGAGAGAGAGGCAGATAGAGAGAAAATTCGCATGCCAGGGCCTCCAGCCTCTGCAAATGAACTTCAGACACATGTGCCACATTGTGCATCTGGTACTGGGGTACTGGGGAATTTAACCTAGGTCCTTAGGCTTCACAGGCAAGTGCCTTAACCACTAAGCCATGTCTCTAGCCCAAACTGGCCCTTTTTTAATGCAAGAGAGAGAATTGGCATGGCAGAGCCTCAGCCACTATAATCAAACTCCAGACACATGTGCCACGTTGTGCAAATGTGTGACCTGCACACTTGCCTCACCTTGTGAATCTGGCTTACGTGAAACCTGGAGAGTCAAACATGGGTCCTTATTTAGGCTTTGCAGGCAAGTTCCTTAACAGCTAAGCCATCTCTCCAGCCCCATATTTCCATTTTTCATTTCTCTTTCCTTCAAGGTTTTTATATAGGTTCAAAATTTGAAATTACAGAGATTATCTGACATGTTCTTTATGTTTGCACTTATTTCTACATTTCTCAATAATTCCTGTCACAGAGGTTTACACCTAGATTCATTGATCATTTGCAGTCTGTGTATTTTCTGTCTTGTGTGTGTGTGTTTTTTTTTCTTTCATCACAATTTTAAGGGTGCAAAGTTCTCAGTGGCCAGGCACAGACACCAAATTCCAGGAGACGTGAATAGTATTCATCAATTTAGTGAGAACAAGCTTGTGTAGTTACAGGCTTGATAGACAAGCTGACAGAGAACGAGATGGAGGGCAGGGAGAGGAGGGGATCTGAGTCTTCCTGTCATTGCCACTCAGCTTCAGAGTCTGGGGTTACTCCTTTTGGCCAGTGTTTCCTCATCCTGAAGAGAGCGTGACCATTCAGCACATCACCTTGCAGCTCCCTTGTTCATAACTCCACCTACCAGCAATGACAGCAATGCCCAGGAAAAGTCCCAGATGGAACAACATATGGAATCCAGAATAGTTAGTGGGTATTTCCTTAGGAAGAGATTTCATTACTTTTTGTAGTGAAAAGTTGTTCATAACTTACCATAAGGCCTGGACCAGGCTACAGACCAACCTACAACATCAGGCTGAGGTTTCATCATTGAGCATTGCTGGGGATTTGTGGAGACCCCACCACCGCATCTCGTCTTTCCTGGAATGACTGCGTTCACCTGCTACAGCTGGGCGGCTGGGGTTTCCCATGCTGCTGTTCACTCTAGAAGAGGCTCAGACTTCCAGAGAATTCTGGATTGACCATTTATCTTAAGAAGGAAACATTGGGGCTGAAGAGATGGCTTCGTGGTGAAGGCACTTGCCTGTGAAGCCTAAGGACTCAGGTTCGATTCTCTAGGTTCCATGTAAGCCTGATGCACAAAATGGCACATGCACCTGGAGTTCATTTGCAGTGGCTAGAGGCCCTGATCTCCCATTCTCTGTCTCTCTCTCTCTCTCTTTCTCTCTCTCTCTCCTCTCTCTGTGTCTCAAATTTAAAATAAGAAAGAAAAGGAAAAAAAGAAAGAAGTGTTGGTCTCTAAATCTGACTCCATGTTTCAGTTTGTCCTTTTATTTTTAAGACAAAATCTGAAAGCTTTTGAGTCATACTTTTCCTTTTTTTTTAATAGGGAGCCTAGGAAGTGACATTTTTGTTAGGACTTTGCCAAAATATCATTGTCTGCTTATGAAACATGTTATACAGCAAAGTTAATGGATTCTATGGGATTCCTTCTGCCTCCCTATTTTGGCTCCTGAAATAACTTACTCCTTATGGGATGGCTCACTGCATTACCCTATGGTAACTTCCAAGAGCAAGTGCCTCTGTGCTGTCTTAAATACTTCTGTTATCTAGTGCATGTTAGTTAATTTTATTTGTGTTACTTAGAGCTTTGATTTCAGTCAGCATTATTAATAATTTACTCTTTGACTTAATGGGGTTGCAGAGAAGTTGAGACAGGTCTGGTTCGAGCGTTGTGAGCTCCCTGCTATGGGCAGCTATGGGCATCTTCTGTGTGTTGCCAAGTGCATTACAGAGTAATAAATGCATAACGAACTGGGCTGTCTTTGCATGTGCTAAAAATGAACTCGGAATTAAATAAGAGAAGAATTTCCATTGTTCAGCCTCTGCTATTAAGAAGCCCAGTTTGAGAACCAGGGGAGGCAGCAGAATCTGCTTCTCGGAGTGTGCAGTGTATGTGAACAGCCTACTTCCACACCTGCAAGCCTTGAATTATCTTAGAAGTGCCTGCTTTTAAGACAGAATAATCGGCACAGATCCTGGGGCATGTTCCAAGTCATGCAGAATCTGCTCATTTCATTCACCTAGTGAGGCTTGGGCTGGCTGCAGTGCCGTTCGTGGGTGTGAAATGGTTAAACAGTAAAACCTCAAAGGTCCACAGCTGTCTGGGTGGGGGTGGATCCAGTCAATGTGGGAGAAAGAGCTACATTCGTGATGGGGGAGAATGTGCTGTGGTGAGAACCCTGTATCCCTTCACACTTAATGCAGTGGAGACCTTCAAAATGAAGGGAGAAAACTCATGTGTAAGTTTCACAAAAACTGCTGGAACATTCTAGAAAGGCAATGTTATGGGAAAGGCAGGTTTCTTGAATTTAGCAGCAATCAAAACTAGTTAGATTCAGGAGTGAGTGACTGTCCTTTAAATGCAATAGCAGACCAGCTTCAGACATAGGGACTGAAAACCTTTATCAGTTGAGATGAAAAATCTCACAAAAAGAAGATTCCCCCTTTTAATGCAAGAGAATAGAATAGGAACTAGAGTATTCCAACAAGACAAGAATGGCTAAAATCTACTAATTCAAGACACTGGCAAAAAATGCCCCTAATTCATCCTTTGATTATACACAACTGAAAGCATTACCAATGGTCCAATTGAAAGAGTGAAGGCTAATAACAGCAGACACACTGGAAAGTCCCTGTTTTCATGCATGTAATCAAAAGAATCCCTTTAGTGTGTTTTTTTTTTCATCAATAGCAATGCAAATTGGACAGACTACAGCAAGAAATGCAGTCTGCACTGACTGCATGTTGCAATCGTAATGACAACTCTACAAACTCACTCGTGTGTTGGGATCAAGCTTTTCTCTGCCACGTGAGCAGAGTACAGTGCCCAGGACAGCAGTATCTCCATTCACCCTTCACTCAGGGTCCTGTCTGTATTATTTGCTATATAGATATATTATAGGATTTCCATTGTTTGTTTTTTTTTTAAAAAAAAAGGTGAGAGAAAAAGACTGTCAGATTAAATTTCTTGCCAACTCAGTGTACTTTTGTGGTTTTTTATGTCCAGTACAGCTGCTCCTTCTTAGATGGGGACAAAAGGGACATTGCTTCTAACCTTCCTTGGTGTCTACCTAAAGGGACACATTGCATTTCTGAGGCCAAGCTCAGTGGCATGTGAGAGAGGAGAGGAGTGGGAAAATTCATCAGTCCTCTGGCTATCTCTTCAGCCACAAAGCAGGAGTTCTCAACTGGCCACACACCCTGCTTGCAGCATGGTGAGGAGTGGCAGCCATCCAAGAGTGCTGTGCCACGAGAAGATGGTCCTGTAGACCAGCCTGCAAGGTAGGCCTTGTGGCAGCCGTCTACTGTCTAGCTCAGAGTTAGCTGTCATTCTGGGATAGGAACCCACACTTTATTATTCATCCAGTAAACATTTATTGAACATCTGTCTAGGCATAAAAATACAATAATAATAATAATAATATTAATAACTCCATCCCTGAAAACTCAACATACAAGGATGATCAAAGTCTTAGGAGTCATAAAGCAACTGGAGGCCAAATAGTTCTACCCAGAAAAGACTAGAACACCACCATGAGACTTCCTAAAACTTATTCCTCTCATTGTGCAAAGTTCAGAAACATCTCTGAAGTCAATAAAATAAAACATAAGAACACGTGCAGGTAGGGTGTGGTGCTTTTAATCCTGTCATGCTGGAGGCTGAGGTAGGCCAATTACTGGGAGTTTGAGGCTAGCCTGAGGCTACAGAGTGAGTTTCAGGTCAGCCTGGGCTAATGTGAGACCCTCCCTCAAACAGACCAAAAAAATAAAAAATATTTTTAAAACCGAACCCATGTGCTAAATGACCTCACCCTATTCTTACAGAATGACATGTTCAGTTGCATGCTTAGTTTGACATGTGCCAGCTGTTATTCTATCACTTTTCATGCCTAGTTTATCATCACAGTTACACTGATGTAGGTCTGCCTTTAAATGACTTATAAATGGTAGTTCATTTAGTGCTCTCAGCAACCACATAAAACAATAGTATTCCCATTTTGAAGATTAGGAAGCTGAAGCACAGAGAGGGTAAACCACCCATTCAGGAAATACAAGTGAGAGAAGAGCCGGGATTCCAGCCCAGGCTCGTGGTGTGCTCCATGTTCCTAAGCTTGGTCCCTCTCCTAGGTTCAGAAGCAGTGAGGGTCAGTCACTGAAGCAAGAGTGGGGAGCTGAGGCTTGGTAAGCACTTTCTCCCCTCACAGGCAGTCAAGCAGGAAGGTGGTCATACTGATTTCTGCAGGTCTACGAGGACAAAGGGAGAGCCAGTGATGTAAAAAGGAAAGGCAAGTTGGCACCACCATTTACATTCCGTCTTTGCAAGTGAGCAGCTTTTGGGAGGCCCTGTTATACCATCTATCCAATGGGGATGTCTGCTTTGTGTTATGAAATTCTGCTGTCTATGTCATGCCTACCACACAGTTGGTGAGCAGAAAATGCAAACTGCCTACATGGCCTGGGTCATGTCATCATGTATGAGGATTTGCTGAGGGTAGGATCAAGCAACATTTCTCGCTCAAGTGCTCCAGGCACAAATACATCCCCAGCAAACGGGAAGATGCTGTAAGCCACTTCTGGTGACGATGTCAACGCAGAGGACATCCAGACCACAGTGATGTGACCACGTAGCACCTAATGCTCGTCCTGGCTCAGTCTATATCCCAGCAGTCCAGATCACACTAATTGTAATTGTTGACAAACACGCTAATCTATACATACTGTTTGTATGAAAACACGCTCTCATTGTGAAATGAAATGAAAACTCTTCTTAGGCAAACTTTCTTTGCTTTATTTATAACAAATATATGGGATACAACAAACTTATTTAAGGAGCAGTGCAAATGTGACTTTTCTCCATTCCTACAAATTCCTAAAATAACAACTTTCAGCAAGGTAATGGTGATATTGAGGGAAAGAATGCCCCTATTTGTTGAAGGTCACCTTGTCAGGCTGAAATCTTCGGGAAGTGTGGGAGAGGCTTTTGCATGGTTCTGGGATGTCTAAATGGGCCAAGTGACTTGTAGATAGAAAGGAAGAAATTACCCATACATTGCTGCAGTCCAGGAAGTGAAAGATGAAGACAAATGTGGAGGAGCTACTGATCAGTGTATATAAACCTGTCTTAATAGTTAATATAGGATTACATAAATGAAAGACAGGGAAAAGTTTTTTAAAAAAGGAAGGTAAGGCAAGAGGTGATACATTTTTTCTAATCAGATTATACAATGGCTCAATTACTCTCTTTTACACTTCATTTACTCCCCAGCTCTAAATTTCTATGGCTCAGGGATGGTTCCCACATGCTCTGGCACTCTGCCTATCAGGTTCCATACCTGTGAGCGCCACGCCACACCTCTGGAAGAGCGCCTGCCTGCCCTCCCTCCCTGGTGCTCAGGCTGACTGATCTTATTAGTTGGTAACAGCTATTTATTTCTTCTCCAATAAATACTTCTTAATTCAATTAATCTCCTTCTCTAAGCATGTGCTAAATTTAGACAAGGTGCTTCAGCTTCACGGGCTCCATGATGCAGGAGGATTTTTATAACAGCAAATTCATTCTTTCCAGAACATTGGCCCAGAATTTTTAATAACCTTACAGGAGCAATCAGGTTTGCACACAACTGCTACAATGGCTAAGTCTCTAGTCCAATTTATTCTCTTACACAGATACCCATTTTAACTAATTCACATGCTCAAAATTTATCAGTTTTTAAATTGGGAATTTAGAGGTCTTCTTGTTCGAAAGCAGTAAAGAAGTATGTTCCAATTCTAGGCATGTCTAATAGAAATCTTACTCCCGACTGTTATTAAATTACTTGGATGTTGTGCTCTTGGCTCTCTGTGACCCATTACACGTGATATCCATTTAAATGGCAACTTGGGTCATTTTTAATAACATATTTAAAAAATAGTTATACCTAGAAAACGAACTCATTTATAAACAGTTCTAAAAGGAGTGAAATAGTTCCTTATGAGATGATCTACAAATTAAATAATCAAACATTCTTTAAACATCATAGAGATAATAGTGAGCCTGAGGTTCACTGGGATCTTACCCCAACTTTCTGGCAAAATGAAATTGGAAAAAAGTAAATAAACGTTACCCATCCACTTCCTTTTTTGCTCATTTCTTTGTCTATCCAATCCCTCACTTCCAAACTTTCTGGTCATATTCATTCTTCAGGTTTACAGAGAAAGAGAAAACATGCTAAATTTGCATGTGAGAGAATCACCTGCTGGAGAACACTTGCATTGAAGTAAGTACTTCCACCACTGTGCAGTTAAATTTTAAGCAGACAGAATGTCTCCAGTGCCTTGAAGAGATCAGTATTCCTGAAGGCTAATCAGTCTCACAGACTGCTCCACTCCGAGGTCCCTCTGCTTTCCCCTTGCACTCCAAAGACAGAGAGATTCATTTCCTTTCCCAGCACACACAAGGATAGCTGTCTGCTTTCTGGGCCAGTCTTTGACCACACCACCACCCTCAGCATCAAATCACTTCATGGAGCAGGTGGAGAGCAAGGTTATATTTGTTTGGACAAATACACACACTTCCTTTCTTTAAAAAAAAAATCAACTATTAAGATGCAGTTTAAGTTTTTGTGACCTGAAAATGGATAGCCCCAAATCAGGAAACAAAATTCTTAAATTTGTTTTAATAAGAAACAATTAAGTCAAAAGTGATATGCCCATATTAGGCAGGTTTTTAAAAGAATATGTTCCAAAGTGTATGTTTGAAGTGGAAAAACCTATCCATAAAATGATGAAATGTTCTTAAATACTGAGTAATTATTAAGTATTTTAAAATATTATAAAGTATTCATAAGATATAATGACTGAATCATGCAATGGCCATAAACTCAGCACCTTAGTAAAATCTTGTCCATAGCCTTAATCTCATCCTCTTCCAACCCTGTTCAAAGAAAATCTGAATTTTGGAAAATTATTGCAATATTACAAGTTTCCATTTTCTTTTCTTTTTTCTTTCTTTATTTTTTATTTATTTATTTATTTATTTATTTTTTTTAGTTTTTCAAAGGAGGGTCTCACTCTAGTCCAGGGAATTCACTTTGTAGTCTCAGGGCATCCTCAAACTCACAGTGATCCTCCTACTTCTGCCTCCCGAGTGCTGGGATTAAAGGTGTGCACCACCATGCCCAGCTAACTTTCCATTTTCTATTAACCAGTAGATACATTACTTTTAAGGGTTTTATGTCTTCAGTTCCATCAGCATGAACTACAACTTATATCCCTTTGAAATTTGTTTCTTCCACTCCGGAATTACTTTTCACATTTCTCTACATTGATGTGTAGTATGTGGTTAGCGCCTTTCACCTGCTGTGTGGTGTCGTTAAAGAGTCTTTGACTCCCAGTGGACTTCTGGTTTTTAAAGCTTTTGTTATTACAAAGAGTGTTCCTAGAAATATTCTTGAGTATTTTAATTTTTACCGATTTGGTGATAGGATAATATGATTTTTATTCACATTTACCTAATTGTTAATGAAACTCAGCATCTTTTCATAAGTATATAAGTCATCTGTGTTTCTCTTTTGTAGATCCCTATTCAAGCCTTTTGGTCCATTTTGCTATTACTTTATTCACAATTAAACTTTCTGAGATTATTTTCTTCTAAAACAAAAGTTTAGCAGTTCAGTTGCACTTTTAATGATTTGATCTTAGAGGATATCACTGAGGAAAGAGCTAACTTTTGTTCCTTTCTTTATGTTGATAATAAATTAGTCTCCAACTATGACAGTGAAAAAAATCTTTCTTCTTCTTTCTTGCATTTCTAACTCCATTATAAAATAAGTTGTCATGTATGTATAAGTTTGTGGAGTGCTCTCTTTGATGTCCCACTAATTAGTTTGTCTATCCATGAACCTAGAACATCTTAATCACTATGCCACTCATAATATTTCTTGCGTGCTGGTACAGCATGTGATCCTACATATTTATTGAGGATTTGCTTAGGTATTCTTAACACTTGGCGCTATTTCACAAAAGAATAAAAATCGCCTCGTGAAGGCTAATAAAAAGTTAAATCTTTGTTTTGTAATTTATTGAATTACATTCCTAAATCAATTTGGAAAATTGATATCTTTAAAACGTTCTGATCACATAATCTATGAACATAGTCTACCTCCATTTAGATGGGTGCTGGTGGATTGATTTATTTTTCCTTCTAGATCTGTATGTCTTTTTATGGTTCTCTGTCATGAGGCACTTTCTTAGTTTAAATGTTTGGGCTACCTTGTTCTCTCATAATATCCTTTAAAATGGAGTCTTCTTTGTTTGATAAGAATAGAAAACATCCCTTCCTTGCCCCTTTCCTCACTTTGTAACCTGGCTTATAAAAAGCCATCATTTTTGTAGCACATTTTTCAAAAACAATTATAACCTAGTCCCATCTTTCTAGGGCCTAGACCTGCTTACACAGCAGGAAGCATAAATCAACCAACTTTTACATAGCCCATCTAATCATGGAAATACGTCCAGACTTCAGATAACTTGAGTTTTGATTTTTTTTTCTTAGCAGAATAATATAAAATTAAAATTGGGAAAGATATTTAATATTTAATACTAAGCTTTAAGAAGAAACCTGCTATTGTTGCTATGGATCTTGATGCAGAGACTATGATGATAATAAAAGTAAGTAAAGAAGACACTTGGCTTTTAAAGATTTTTTTAAAAAAAAAGAGAATACAGCTGCCCCTGTTTACTTGTTTGTTTGTTTGTTTTACTCTCGAGTTGTCTGTCATGTCTTTTACCTTGGCTTTTTTTAATCCCTTGGAGACATTTTGTGTGTTATGTCTACCATAAAAGGCATGTAACTTGGTTTATCTTTAAATTCATGCTGCACAAAGTGAGACATTTCTATCACACCACAGCCAGGGACCATTGCAGAAGAGGTAGAGGAAAGAATGTAAGAGCCAAGGAAGTGGAAGCGCGCTTACAATACTGTCTTCCAGACACAAAGTGGCTATGGCATTCACGGCCTCACAGTGGCTGATGCTTCTACACAAGCCCTGCATAATTAGAGCAAAAAAATTGATGACATCAAAATAGAAGAGGGACCCGCTGGAAGGGAGAGGGTATTCAGTAGAGGACAGGTAGGGGAGGGGGGAAAAGGAGGGTGGTGGAAGATATTATTATCTTGATATATTGTCTATATGTGTTGAGGCTGTCAACAGAAAGTTTAAAAATTTCATGCTGCAAGTCTTATTCAGTTTCAATCAGAGCCTATACATTGAAATTTACTCCAATCAATGATGTATTATAATTTATTTATATCACCTTGTTTTGTTTTCTTTATTTGTCATGCTTTTTATTTTTCACTCTTTTTCTGACCTTTAATGTTATGTTTTTCTCTTCACTGCTGGTCTCAAGTTACATACATGATTCTTATTCTTTTTTTGGTCACCATAAAAATTTTAATACCCACTTTTAAGGCATAAAAAAATCTAGATGGTATTTATATGTATGTATTTTAGTATTTTTATTTATTTTTCTGCAAGTAGAGAGGGAGAAGAGGGAGAAAGAATAGGCACATGAGGGCCTCCAGCCACTGCAAGCCAACTGCAGATCCATGTGTCACTTTGTGCATCTGGTTTTACGTGAGTACTGGGGCATTGAACCCCGGGTCAAGCACTTTAACTGCTGAGCCACCTGTCTGATCCTAGGTGGTATTTTTCCTGAAGCTAAACCTTATTTCCAACATTAGTGAGAGTCCAGAGCTGTTCTCTGGGCTCTTCCCTCACCAATTTCAAATGAAGTCGGCAGTTCGCCCATCGACTTTTGGGGAGCCAAAGAAAGTACAAGGAGGAAACTGCTTGCACTTGGGCACATCTTTGCCAGGACGAAAATGAAGGGGGATATGCTCCTTGAACTTAACTCTTGACCCAATCAGCCCTCTACACAAACTCCGCCTAGAGCAATCCAGACCTCTGTTACATGTGCTAGGTTGTTAGGCTCGATTTTGGTTAGAAGAATTTTTTAAAGTTCTTTTCAGAGAGAGGAACTCAGAGGCTCTAAGAGAGGAAGTGCCTGAGGTCACCCAGGAGTCAGTTGACAGAACCAAAAATAGACCCCAGGTCTCACTCTCAGTTCAGGCAAAGTAGCACAGGTTGTTTTGATGGACACCACACGTGTATAATGGGTACAAGAGATCTTTCCCTAAAAATAATTCTTCCTTTTCATTCAAATTTCTCTGCTAATTGTACACTGCCTTGGAATATTCCAGTTAGAAGAAACCCAGACTGGCAAGAGCTACAGGCACCCTTCCCAGAGCTGCAGCTTGTGACTTCCGTGGTGCTGGGCTATGCCTCTTCGTTTCTCCTGGTCTTGTGTGCTGAATGTGGGAAATGCTGACTGGGAAATGTCTTTCCTTCAATACTTTGGGGTCTGTGATGGGCACCCTCCTCCACCTAAAGAGGTGGCAGGTGTGCCCAGCTGCACGAGGAAGAGACCTGATGTAGTTTCAGGAGCACGGCTGGAACATGCAGTGAGAAGGCACAATTTACTTTGGACCCAGTTCTCACTCAACTCTGAATTCCCCAAGTTTAGAGCCTCAAAGAAGAGAAAGTGATGCTCCAGAGTCCTTAGAGAAAGGGCTTGCTTTTCCTCAATTTCTGCACTTTATAAAACTTTTCTCCTCTGGTGGGGCTTCCCTACACAAGGCCCCCATAAAAAAGCCAAAGCCCCTTTGTGTGAAGGAAAGAAATGAGTATAAGCTAATTATGTCTGATGGCCTTGCTTTCCCAGAAATAAGAGGATATAGAGAAAACACAACGGGAATCTAAATCTAGTAAGATTTGCAGAACCTCCAAGTTTCGCTGGGTCAAAAACACGATTAAAATAGTCTCTCGGGATGAGTCCTGGCCAGGAAAGGAGACTGAATGAAGGACAGGCAAATGTATTATAAAATTTCACTTTTTCCAACTTCCTATTTTGCTTTATTCTTTTTATCCGAGTCATTTATTCTCCCGTGGCACTAGAGTTGAGCTTCCTGGAATATAGAAATCCAGATTGGGGACTTTTCAAAGGTACAGTCATGAAAGGTGTCCGAAAAACAGATCCCAGAAGTAGGCAATATACCCCAAAGCTGGCCAGATACATCCCTGTTATTCAGGGACCTGCTCTTTCAGTTCAGTATGGCCACCGAGCACACAGTGTGGACGTGAGAGGCTGCAAGCAAGAGACACGACCAGAGGACTCCTTGTCTTCAGGTTTCCACCATTCCAGGGAAGCGAACGCTTATCTCTTTCTTTTTCCTCTTCTGTCTTATTTTTTTTCCTTTCTTTTTTCTGTTTTTTGTTTGTTTGTTTGTTTGTTTGCTTTTTGTTTTGGTTTTGGTTTTTCAGTGTAGGGTTTTGCTCTAGCCCAGGCTGACCTGGAACTCCCTATGCAGTTTCAGGGTGGCCTTGAACTCATGGCAATCCTCCTACCTCTGCCTCCTAAATGCTGGGATTAAAGGTGTGCACCACCGTGCCTGGCTACTATCTTTTTTCTTTGGGTATATGCATGTCAGAAGACAGCCTCAGATATCAGCCCTAGCCTCTATTTGGAGGCACTGTCTGTCATTTTGGCTTGGCAAACTGGCCCACAAACTTTAGGGGATTCTCCTGTCTCTGCTTCCCATCTTGCTGTAGGGGCATTGGGATTACAGATGTCCACTACAGCATCTGACTGTGTGGGTTGTGGGGATCCAAACTCAAGCATTCACACTTGTGTGGCAAGAGCTTTACCCATTGAGACATCTCTCCAGCCCATTCACCTGATTTCTGAAATCTTTATGGTGGGGACATTCCTGTGTCCTCTGGGAAGATTCTGGCAGTTGTTTTGAACTAGGCTATTTTTTTTTTTCTGGGAGAGATCCTACTGTGTTTTTATCTAGTTCCTTATTTTCTCCAGATGGCACCATTATATTCTAGGGGTGGAAAGCCAAATAGATATACTGAAAATATCTGTAAGCCTTCAGGGACATAATGATCTCTTTTAAAAAATAACCAAAGGAAATTCAAGCACAAAGAACAATAGTGACAATAACTCATTTAAAATGGTTTGTGTTCATTGATCAAGTTCTCGTAGGGTGTAAGTAACACAGACCCATTTAACTTGCCTTATGGAGAAATGGCTTAATGGTTAAGGGGCTTACCTGAGAAATCTAAGGACACAGGTTTGATTCCCCAGGACCCATGTAAACTAATGTACAAGGTGCCACATGCATCTGGAGTTAATTTTCAGTGGCCCAGGGCCCTGAAACACCCATTCTCTCTCTATCATTCTCTCTCAAATAAATAAAAATAAAATAGAAAAAAGTACAATTTTTAAAGGTATTTTATTTTGTTTTCTTTCTGTCTGTCTCTGTTACCTAATAGGAAATTAGAAGTGCGCTGTGTTACTCAACAGCAGGGAAGTATCACATGCCTTTTCACACATTAGACCCAGGATCAAGGAAGACTAAATTCACTTGAAGAGGCACTACAGCTTCTCTCTCCTTCCATCTTACCTCTCCATCTCCACAAGTAGAGTCTATTATTGGAGCACTCACATCCTCCCCTAGTCTCCTTTGTCTTCGTTAGACTGATACTCAGTGGAGAAGGAAGTATTGAGTAGTGTGGATCCTCTCTAGGGGTGGTAACATTGCCCATATCCTGCCTTTCTCGTTCCTATAACTCTTTAGAAGGTAGTTCTCTGCAGTGCTATATATGACCAAATATGTCTCTGTTTCACAAACTTTCTTGGACATTACCCATCAAGGTAAGTACCAGTCCTAAATTCCCAAGAATAAAAATATAATGTCTCTTACTGAGGTGAGAGAGTGCCCCTGGTCACAATCCTGGGTGCCCAGAAGGAAAGGATTGAAATACGGACATATCTCCATCTTTGCTTGCACCCTGTGTTGACTCCCCAAGCCTTTTGATTATAAACTTGCTAAAACCTTTCAGAGACTTATTAATTCATAAATTTTACCCATTGTGCTTTACAAAATAGCAGCACAAGAGCCTTGGAAGAGAGAATGGAGTGTGCCCATTCCTCCCTGGCATTATTCTTGTTTGTTAGAATTACTTCTCAGGGTGAGAAAGAATTTAGTGAGCGTGAACCCTCTCCAAGTGTGACCATGATAGTTCATATCCTATGACTGAGCAGTATAATGTTCACAGATTATTGCTTAGATCACTGGGGGGGGGACCCATTAGTCCTTGTACTTGTGCAATAGATCACTAGTGAGTTCATGGTCACCTGCACAGATTTGCTCTAAATAAGTTCATGACCAATGATCACAGAAAAATCCATACATGGCAACAAAAACAGCCAACCTCCACCTGTCACCTGTTGGAAAGAAACATCAACGACAAACACTCCCCATCATTGTTGCAAAGATGAAATAAAGAAGCGCATGATTGCATGGAGGACAGGTGACAGACAGCATGTAAAGTCTGAAGAATGTCTACATCTCAATGATGTCTCTGACTTCCTTGAGCTTTTCAATACATCCATGCCTCCTCTACGTAGTAATTGTCACCCAAGATGGGCCAAGCCTGTCTTCATTGATAAACATTGGTATTCTTGCACAAATATCCCTCAGCATTTCGTAGACTTGGGGTCTGGCCCTGGACCTTACATGTGATGATAAACAATTGGCAGTACATGGATCAATAAATAATAGGTAGAAAAAAGTGAAGGTTAAAAAGAGGACTAAAGGGAGGGAGACATGGAGGAAGGGGAACTCAGTGGTAAAAGTAGTGCTCTCAGTAAGCACTGGAAGAATGCAGCTGTGCCCCAGAGCTACAAGAAGAGATGGACAACCTCCTAGACCAGACGACACGAACAGGAAGCTGCTGTCTGGCTTCACTGAAGAAGCCAGTGAGCTTCACTCAAGGCCAAAAGCACTAAATGTCATGGTATTTTAAGGGAGTCCTCACCTCTTCTTTGGGGCTTTTCATTCCACTCATGCATGACTCCGCACTCCTTGGCATCTTGCCTACATCAGACAGGGAAGATATTGCCATAGTCATTTGCTCTTATGGATTAATGATGCTACAGTGTCTGTCAGTTGCATCAACATTAGCCCAGTGGCTCCTCACACTTTAGGGTCAGCAAAGGACAGTTGTATCAGTTTATCACAGACCTGCTGGGCTGGCTAATCTCTGATTGTCAATAGGACAAGATTTAGAATCGCCATGGAAACAAATCTCCAGATATATTTGTGAAGAATTTTCAAGATTAGGTTAATTGAAGTCAGAAGATTCACCCTAACTATGAGAAGCACCATTCCATGGGCTGGGGATCTTGATCAGATAAAAAGTAAAAAGCTAGCTGGGTGCCCGTATCCATCGCTTCCTGGGTCCCCACCATGGACTGAATGTGACCAGCGGCCTCCAGCGCTTGCTGGCATGCCTTGCCCACCACGATAGATTGTAACTTCAAATGGCAAGCCAAAATGAACCCTTTCTTCCTTAGATTGGTTCTTGACAGGAATCTGGTCACAGCAACAAGAAAGTAACTAATATCTTTGCTGTGACATCCCACTAAAAATTATGCATGATTCTCCTAAGGAAAATGCATACTCCCCACTCTTCCACTATGAATCTAAAAATGGTAATGCAGCTAATTTAATATTAATTCATAAACTATCAGGATAGCAACCAGCTGGATTACTAGTGAAAAGCCAATGCTTTTGTTATTTGTTATTATTTATTTTTTGTTATCCATTATTATTTTGAGTTAATTTTTGTCTTTAGTTTTATAAAATAAAGATCTAATTTTAATGTTTGAGAAGGATCCAAAGTAAAAGACAGCAAGGCAACATTGCAAAAATGCCATTAAGAAGCATTGTTACACAATTTGCTATCAGAAACTGTATCACTTGTAGAATCAAAAGCATAGAACACCAGGTGTGGTATCACAGGCCTTTAATCACAGCACTGGGAAGGCAGAGATAGGAGGATTGCTATGAGTTTGAGAGTAGTTTGGGACTACAGAGTGAGTTCCAGGTCAGCTTGGTCTACAGTGAGACCCTATGTCAGAAAGAAAGAAAGAAAGAAAGAAAGAAAGAAAGAAAGAAAGAAAGAAAGAAAGAAAGAAAGAAAGAAAGAGAGAGAGAAAAAAAAGAAAGAGAGAGAGAGAAATAAAGGAAAGAAAAGAAAAGGAAAGGAAAAGAAAAGAAAAGAAAAGAAAAGAAAAGAAAAGAAAAAGAAAAAAGCATAGTTGTACAGATATCTCATGAAAGAAGTATGTGGAAAAGAACATATTAAAAGATGCTCAGCATCATATAACCTTAGGAAATTGCAAATTGAAACAATGAGATGCTACTACATGCCTGCAGATGTATTAGTTATTTACTGGTTTCTGTAACCAAATACCTCTAAGAAGCAATGTCAAGGAGAAAGGGTTTATTTTGGCTCACAATTTAAGAAGGGATACAATTTAACATGATGGGCAAGGCATGGTGGCAGGAGAGTGAGGCAGAAACTCACATCGTATGTGATCAGGAAAACAGAGAGAAGACAGGAAGTGGAGCTGTGCTACACAACATGGAGAGTTGCCACTAGCGGATCCTGCAGTGATCTACTCCTAATGGCTCTACAACCTTCCAAAACATTGCCACCGGTTTAGAACTAAGTGTCCAAATACACGAGCTTATGGAGAACATTTTACATTCCAACCACATCTGACAACACCGAATAATTGCAAGGACGAAAAGTAACTCAATTCATAGTCATTGCTGGTGAGCATTCAAAATGGCACAGCTACTTTGGAAGACGCATGGTAGTTTCTTACAAAATGAAACACACTCTAGCCTCAATTAGTAATCATCCACCTTGGCATTTACCCAAACAAGTTAAACAAGGTGTTTTTCTTTTTTGTTTGTTTGTTTCCCCTGGGCTGAGGAGATGGATCAGCAATGAAGGGCACTTGCTTGCAAAACCTGGTGGCCAAGGTTCAATGCCCGAGTACCCACATAAAGCCAAATGTTCAAAGTGGCGCCTGTCTCTATCTCTCTACTCACAAATAAATAATAAATAAGCATATATAAAAATATTTATAAATTGCATTCTTTTATTTTTCAACAAATTCCAGATGCATGTGCCACCTCTTGCATCTGGCTTTACATGGCTACTGGGGAATTGAACCCAGGTCCTTAGGCTTTGTAGACATGTACCTTAATCACTAAGCCATCTCCCAGCTCCTAAATTACATTTTAAAGATGTTTATAGCAGTTTTCTTTATAATTGCCCAAAGTTGAAAATAATCAAGATGTCTTTCTCCAGGTAAATGGATATATTGTACTCTACTCAGACAATGGGATGAACTGGAAGAACTAAGTTATCAAGCCAGAAAGAGACAAAATCTCTCCTGGTGAGCTGAGAATGTATCTCAGTGGTATAACACTTTCTCAACATGCAAGAGGCACCGTGGCTTCCAAACCCAACACTAGGGAGAAAAAACTTACTTAAAAATAGTATGCCAGGGGCTGGAGAGATGGCTTAGCAGTTAAGGCACATGCCTGCAAAGCCTAAGGACCCCGGTTTGATTCTCCAGGTTCCACATTAGCCAGATGCACAAGGGAGCACACGGGTCTGGAGTTCGTTTGCAGTGTCTAGAGCCCTGACATGCCCATTCTCTCTCTCTCTCCCTCTCTCTGTCTTAAATAAATAAATAAATAAATAAATAAATAAATAAAAAATAAAATCTTTAAAAAATGGTATACCATTAAATTTTATGTTGTATATATTTTACCATAATAAAATGACAATAAGTACTCCAAACATATAATTTATACTTCATTAATAAATTTTATTTCAGAAACTGGTGCTTCCATTAATTTTCTGTGTTTAATTTCTCATCTTCATGGTTCTTGTTTGTTTGTTTTATGATGTGGGGATTTAACACAAGGCTTCACGGAGCTCCAGCCTTTGTGTCATGGAGTATTTATCATGTTTTCCCTTTATTTTAGTCTTCATAGGTGTTAGTTAAAACTTTGGAAGTCCAACATATGGGAGAGAATTGTTGTAGACCTCGTGGAGATATTTTCTGTGACTTTGTAAATGTTTACTGTTTTCCAATAAGCTGGTTTTTCTTGGTAAAAATAACAATTAGACTATCATACTACCTGTAGTCTACATTCTTGGACACATTTAATTCTTAGATTTCAATAAATTATCCCTATAGCCATTACTTAATGTGTATTCTCTTTCCCTTTCAAACATGAATCAATTATCATATGAAACTTTCCAGCATAATCTTAACCCAGTTTGAGTTGTTAATATTTTTGAAGTCTATAAAGAAAATCAAATGAGTTATCTCAAGTATTTTTTAAATGTACATAATTTATTGATAGTTATTGTTATTGTGATTGTGAATTCTACATATTAATTCAACTGCATTAAAGGACATACTATAAAATCTGCTTTTCTGGATGTATCTTCCAGGACATTTCTAGAAGAGATTAACACTTGACTAAGTATACTGAGTAAAGAAGATCTCGTTCATTCTTATTATGTGGCAGGTGGGCTTGAAAGAACAGAGCAAAGAAGGAGACTTGCTTGCTCGTTCCCCTTGAGCTGAGACATCCGTGTTCTCCTGCCGTTGGACTTCTGTACTCTTGTTTATAGAACTTGGTGCTTGGATGGGAAACACTGCTCCTCCCAGGCCTGAGGGGACAGGTTTCTGAGGGTTGATAATGGGACTTCTTAGCCTCTGCAATCTCCTGGACCAATTGCTTCATCACAAATCTCTTGTACACATATCAGTCAAGAAATGTACAAAATCACCAAAACAAGCATGTAAATCACTCAAAAAATTTCTTACCCACAGGTAATGTTTGAATTTTAATGAACACACTTCAGATACAGGTACCTGTAATATAACCAAAAACTCTTCAACAACTTATGTTTTCACTCACATGTGAATAGTGGATATCTTTTCATCTTAATTAATGAATATACCCCATGTATTTTTAAGTCCCCAAAAGATTCATTTTATGACTATATTAATTACTTTTTCTGTGATAAGAATTTAGGGTTTCTAGCCCAGTGTGGTGGTGCATGCCTCTAATCCTAGCACTCAGGAGACAGAGGTAGGAGGATTGCCATGAGTTCAAGGCCACCCTGAGACTACATAGTAAATTCCAGGTCAGCCTGGACTAGGGCAATGCCCAACCTCAAAATACACACACACACACACACAAAAAAAAAAAAAAAAAAAAAATATTTAGGGTTTCTTTCTGATAACTTTATTCTAATGAACAATATTAAATATATACATATTGATTTTGTTACATGATCAGTTATTTCATTAAATATATTTCTTGAAATTACAAGTAAAATGTGTTACACTTTCTGTAGTCTGATTTATGCTGATGTGCAATGCTGGGTTCCCACTAAACCTTCCTATGAATCCTGTAATCATAGTTTAATTTCGATACTTTTAATGACTGTCTTTAAGGTGTAATGGATATAGCTCATAATTTATTTTAATTACTTTTCAGCTTTTAACCTCTACCAAAGTTGCATGTTTTTCTTGCATTGTTTCCTTCTGTATCTCTTCTGTCAATAGTATTCTTCATCCCTGCCCATTGTTTGTTTTCTTTCTTTATTAATTTTAATTATATAGTAGAAAATGTAACCATTTTCATATGCATTGCAAATATGACATCGCAAAAATTATACTAAAATCTTCTTTTCTTTATTTGAAAATCACTATCACAGAAAGTTTCAAGTGAAATTTCATATATATATATATATAGAGATAGATAGATAGATAGATAGATATATATATATCTTTCCCACCACCAATAATTACAGATATTAACAACTTGGTTCCACCTTTGAAATGCTCTACTTATTTATAACTGTTATTATAAGAAGGGCCACCACACCATTTCTCTAATTATAAGAGTATCTTGATAAATAGCCATACACTATTTCTCATTTTATCTACCCATAATACTAGGAAACTGTCATTTACTCATGTAAAGTCCTTAATATGATAAATGCCCATTCAAAATGCTTCATTACTTGCTATCCATGGACTCTCTTTTATAGGACTTAATCAGAGACAATTTCATTTATTTACTTTTTTTTCTTTTTCTTTTTTTTTAGGTAGGCTCTCACTCTAGCCCAGGCTGACCTGGAATTGACTATGTAGTCTCAGGGTGGTCTTGAACTCACAGTGATCCTCCTACCTCTGCCTCCCGAGTGCGCGGATTAAAGGCGTGTGCCACCATGCCCGGCTCATTTATTTACTTTTAGTGGGTTCTTAAACACACTTCTATAATGTTTATTACTAGAATCCCTTTAGCCACACAGTTTTTCTTAATTAATTCAGCCATACTCTACAAATTCTTCACACTCTCTTTTTGGAATATCAGCTGAAGAAGATTTTTGAATCTGGAATCAGTTGTGGTTCTTATTTCCTTGCTTTTCCTCAGTAGCAGCTTAATATTTCCAGTTTAAATCATAGTGCATGCTGAAATTGCAAACTCTTCCTGCTAATTTTCCATGTTATAGACATTTACATGGGCATTTGGGGAAGTTATGGGTTTTCCCCAAAGCATTTCCCAGTTACCACAACAACCTACTCAGAGCAGACTTCTCAGGATTTCCCCCCAGATCAATATACTTATCTTAGCCCCATATTAACTCATCATCATTAAATCTCCCTTTGCCCATGTAAGCAATTAGCTTTCCCAGAATGCTGTCCTTCACCAGGTATCTGTCTTCTCTTACTACGGAGGACTTTCACAGGAAACTCATGCCTCCAGTAAGACATGTAAAATTGCTCTTTTTATTTTTATTTTTATTTTTATTTTTTTGGTTTTTTCAAGGTAGGGTCTCACTCTAGCCCAGGCTGACCTGGAATTCACTCTGTATTCTCAGGTTGGCCTCGAACTTATGGTGATCCTCCTACCTCTGCCTCCCGAGTGCTGGGATTAAAGGCGTGCACCACCACACCTGGCTTTAAAATTGCTCTTTGATGGCACTGTATAAATGAAGGTCAGGTGGATCTTTATTTCTCATGTGGATATATTTTATATATGCTTCTGTGAGGAGAATTAATGACTTCCCAAGGCTGCTCGCACAGCATCAAATTAAAGCAGGTTTGCACTGCTGTGGCCACAATACCTGACAGAAACAATGGAAGGGAGGAAGATTTTGTTTTTGCTCACAGTTGCAAAGGGGTACAGTCCATCATGGCATGGAAGGTAACGGAGGGACAGTGCAGGTTGTATGGCCGGTATGGCAAAGACTACTCACATCATGGTTGACCAGAAAGCAGAAGCAAGAGTGGAACCAGGAACCATGCTACAAGTTTCAATAACCTGCCGATAGTGACCTCTATCCATCAAGGTCAAAGTTAACCCATGGAATATTAATTGGGAGGATTCATAGACATCTTGTCAACCATTACCATCTAATTGATAAGCCAAAGCTTAAGGAGAAAATGAGAGAAAATCATGACCAAAAACAGGTCTCTTGACTTTGTAGTCTACCAAACCAAGCCAAGATATCTGTTGTTGGCAGTGGTCTACAGCTACCCACACCCAAGTATGGAAGGTCAGTGATGCCTCTCCAAGGCATCTAATGTCCTAGCAGAGCCTAAAATAAATCCAGTGGTGTTGACTGCAATTGTTATATGAATTCCAAAGGTCTTCAACTATAATTTGCTCAACAGGGGGCCATAAAAACTGCAACCATAGATTCCCATATCATGGACATTGGAAAGATGCAATTAGAACCAACCCTGCTGAAAGAGCTAACCCTAATGAAACAAAAGACAAAGGTGATCATAGGGCTAAGATAAAAAAAATAAACTTTAAAGAAGAATAGCCCCCTAGCCATGGTGCCCTCAGAAAGCTCAAAGACAACGTGTCAATCCTATTCCACCCTTGTCCTGCATCAGCCTTGAAGAGTCTTTTGTCTGTGAAAAGACAACAGGATTGGCCTGTGAGTGAAGAAATAAAGAGTAAGTCTTTCTCCAGGTTTTCTGCAGCTATGTCTCTCATTTGACAATTGTACGCTCCCTGACTTGACAGTCTGCTTTCACTAATCCATATGCATATAAGGTGTATATTACCCCCATGTCTACGAGATTCTCACTTAGCCAACGACATCTGTCTTTGAACTGTCATGAAATGCTAGAATGATTCTTTTTCTTTTGTGGTGTCAATTCCTCTTTCTGTCATTATTAACCTTGTTAAATACCCTCTCCTCTCCCCTTCTGAAAGGCATGAACTGAGTGCTAAGTTTCAGACATACCCCCTTAACACATCCAGATGGGGAGGGGGAACGCACATCGAGCTCTCTACTTAATCAAACATCTACTTTCACTCCATCAACGGGGAGTAGGGCCTTTTGTACATTTAACAAATTCAAGCAATTTAGCACCTGGTTTAAAGTCTATGTAAAGTACTTCAACAACATGGGAAATGAAGACACTGGTCTCCTGTCTGAGAATTGGCTAATGGAAGACTTGAAGTCTCAGAACGCGCACAACAGTGGTTCGTACAGCACTGCCTAATGCACTGCTGGGAAAACCTCGCCAAGTTTCCCATCGCGGGGGGGAGGTGGGCTGACAGTCTTTGCCTTTGCTGTCAGTTCCACTGTGGGAGGCTCCTAAATTTATTATGCCTAGGAAATGATTCTAGTGAAAATTTATCCCGCAAAAAAAAAAAAAAGAGCAAAGAAGCAAGGCACGCAGCACATCCTTCAATGGGGACGGTTGCTTCCCCTATCAGCATGCACAGGCTGGATGGACACAGCGCCATGGGCAGTGAGTGCCCAGGGAGTTCTTCTCTGTCTACATGGATCAAGGAGAGGCGAGAACTTGGTCCCATCTATATGAACATTAGTTAGCGTAAATAGAAGAAATTGTTTAAATTAAAACACAGCACTGTCACAGTAGAATGGCAGCATTTTCCACTGGCATGGGTCTCTCGTGCTGAGTAAGAACGATGCTCACTACCACCCTTCATGTAATTACTTGTGAAGCTTTTGTTTGAGTTCACTAAGAGGTGGTTGTATCTATTTAAAAAAAATTTTTTTCCTCACATTGGGAGGCTTTTTCTTCTCAGTTTCCTCATCCACAAAATAAAAATAGAAACTTGGTCCAACTCCTTATGGAGAAGGTTGATGAGTGTTTTTTGCTGATTAGCTCAAAAGCCCTGCAAATGTGAATCATCAGTGCCATGTGTGCTATTGCTACCCTGGGCGCCCGGAGCTTTCACTGAGATCAAGCCAAGCTCTAGGAATGAAGAAGAAATATGTAGTGGAAGAGATGATCCAGAGAGTTTCCATGGCGATCATGAAGCACTGATGTGCTGGAGGGCGGCGGCTAAGTGTGTGATTATCGACCGCTGCATTTGGATTTGCTGGGAGAACTGCTACATCAGGTAGTCAGCTTAAATGACATCAATCATTCGATACAACACTTTGTCTTATAGGCTTAATGGCATTGGAATTCAAGGGGCCAAAAGCTGCCCTCTGAAGTGAGCAAAGGGCTCTCCAAAGACTAGAGTCATGGAGAAAGTTGGAACTGACTTTTGCTTTGCCAACAGTAAGTAGTCTGAGAAGACAAGACAACACTGTGTAGGCTCTGAGCATCGTGCCGTCAATGGATGCACAACGGTACTCTTCAGCTTCACCCACGAGCCAAATTCCCAGTGCCAGACCTAAGTTAGTCACTGGGTGTGTCATCCTTGAGGCCACAGAGTATGTCCCAACTACAAAGTGTCCTGTGAACATTAACATGGGGTCCTTCATTCTGTATCAACTTCTCAGTGGAGGCCTCTGCTGCCATCTATAAACCAAAACTGTCCCTTCTCTCAAACGGCAGGGTCACTCAGCACAACTTGCTAGAAACACCTTGCCTGGCAAAACATGTTTCTGAGCTAAAATCATAAAAAAAAAGGGATATTATAATGAGAAGTCAACCCTTCAGTTTAATTGCAAAACAGTGTGTAAGCTAAAGAAAATTGTGAATTTGAGCTCTCAAGTGGAAATAAAGTTGCCACTTTCTTAGATGCATCTCACAGAAAATGAGTTCTTTGTCTTCATTAGAAAACGTCTCTGTAAGTAATAAGAATATTATGAGTAAATATTAAAAGAACACGTTCCTCTTGGGCCGTGTGTGGCTACAGAATGCAGCATAGCTGGAAAAAAAAAAAACTCATAAACCTAGAGAAAATCTTACTTCTGGTCTCACTAAACTATAGCTACATTCTTTCCTGCAGACATAAATATTGACTGGCCTTTTCATGATACTTGCCTGATACAAACAGAACGTAGGTAGGAAAAGTTCATTATGATATTGAAGTGCTATATTTAAAAATGGTGCTTTGCTTCCTCAATTAAAAATAGAGAATGAACAGAATAGTGCATAGCTTAAGGACATTATGAAATGAATTGTCAACTTTTCTATGGACCCATGAAAGAAAGAAATTTTGGAATATTCTGCATTGAATCCTTTATCACTAAGCAAACATTAAATAAAAAAATAAAAAAAATAAAAACTACAACAATGTGCTTGATCTTGGAGCCCCAGATACGACAAGAGGGTGGGAAGAGAAAGACACTCCTAGGTACAAGGATAGGGAAACAGCTTGCATACACATTGAAAAACAAATGTGCCTGCTGCACACCACAATATCCAAACAAAAATGTTTCCTGAATTAAAGTCACAGATCCTTAAAAACCGGCATCATTAGGTGCGAATACCTAGTGAGTATTCTGGCCACTGTTCAAGGCATCAAAGAAACAAAACAGTCAGAAAACATTTTCAGGGCTAGAGAGATGGCTTAGTGGTTAAGGCATTTTCCTGCAAAGCCAAAGGATCCAAGTTCAATTCCCCAGGACCCACATAAGCCAGATGCTCAAGGGGGTGCACGTCTAGAGGCCCTGGCATGCTCATTCATTCTCATTCAGTCTCTCTCTTTCTCTCCCTGCCTATTTCCCCCTCTCTCTCTCAAATAAATAAATAAAAATAAAATATTAAAAACCATTTTCAATCTTTAGGGAGTCCAAGCAAAATAAATAGTAATTAAGACACTAAAAGGGGCTAAATACTGTGGAAAACCCAGGAAAGGGAAGGCTCAAGGGGGGTAAGGGTTGCTACACTTTTGCAGAAGCCAGGTAGTGACACTTTTGCCATGGCAATGACAGCTGAGTAAAGAATTAAGGTAGGGAAGAGAAGGAGTAGCCGGATATTAAGGAGAACAGTAAGAACAAAGGAGTATGGCAGTTTAGAGCGTGTGAGGAACGCAAACCAGGGGAAAGTGGCAGATGGGTGCAAAAGGAAGAGAGAAAGGAGGCAGGAGCCACCAGGGGAGAGGAGTGAGGAAGTGGGAAATGCTGGCTGGCCTCCAAGGACTGCACTTTGACTTGGGACAGCTGGCCTAGGCTTCTGCAAAGAAGCGCTCTGATCCACCTTGGACTTTTAACAGGCTTCTCTGACTTCTCTGAGAAGCAAAAGTAGGTCCACTTGCATGTGCAAATTGATCTGTGTAGAAACAGAGGGTGAGAAGAGATTGAACTACAGGCCGCTGCTGCAGACAGAGTCATAAGTGCTCTTGATGGATGGGACAACAGAGAAAGAGACTCATTGAGAATGACTCAGTTAGTTGAAGACTTGAGGGGAAGGTCAGGGATCCATTTGTGACACAGTGAATAGGAGATGTCCATTAGACCTCCAGGGAAAGGCGCCAGGAGCCAGTAAGACACACGAGGCTAAAGTTCAGAAAGGCTGAACCACAGATGTAGTCATCAACGTAGAGAAGATACTGAGCTCTCACTCTGGAGAGACCTTCAAGGTATTGACAAGGTGGGGGGGAGGTCTGTGAAGGGCCTCATCTGGGATGGAAGGGGATGCCACTATATAGAAAAGGAAACTGAGTGGTCAATGACAGGTTAAAAAAAAAAAGATAGGCAAAGGAGGAGTCTCGAACATCCAGCTCACTGATATGGTTAGGGTGGAAGGATGTGATTGTGGTCGTACAGCATGAGTCAAGTCCCCTCCTTCTATACCAGCCACACTGAGCTGCCACACAGGAGGTCGTTCTTCCAAGACTACACAGAAAGTGTGCAGCTTAGTCCATGTGAGCTCCAACTGAGAACCCGAGGACACCTCCCAGTCTTTGGCCATACGGAACCTTGTAAGAACAGTCTGAGGGATCGGCAAGAAGGGAAGGGCAAGGTCTAACATTATGAGTGTTGATCACTGAAGAGTCAAACCCATGCTCTCACTTAATTCGAACAACAACTCCATGAAACAAGTGTACTTTGTTTAGGCACGAGGATGTGATATTCAGAAATGATAATATGATGTGGGAGCAGCAGTATTCCCATAACACATAATCCGCAGCCCCATAGGGAGTACCTGCAACCCCACTGAAGAGGGTGCCCAGCGGAAGAGGGGCAGGGACGGGGAAACAAGGGTACCAATGCGTGATGTAGCCATACAAAATATGTTGTTAATAATAATAATAATGATGATAATTCCCCCCAAAAAAAAGAATGTGATAGTCAAGAGACTGAGCAACTGAGGCAAGTTCATAGAATTCCCATGGGTGGCTTTTAGCCCTCATTCCACTGTAGTCATGCACCAAAACCTCTTCTCCCAAAACTATCCCATTTCCTTTAAAGACTGTTCAGGGAAGGGTTATGAACAACAAGATCAAGGAGTCGCTATAATAGTGTGCTAATCTCTAGCCTAAACTTCCATGTGCTTTGCAGATGGGATTTTCATTTACAGAGGTTAATCCTTCGTGGACGTGCCTTGACCAAGCCTGACGCTACTGAGGCTGATAGTTAGGTCTGGCGGGGCGGGGGGGTGAGGAAGAACTGTACTGAGAGCTAGAGGAAAGTGCTTCCCACCACAGGTAAGGGGTGCCAGATAGCATCTCAGATCTCTGCTGAGAAACAAGGCAGGCAGGGTGTGTGAGGGTCACAGGGAAAGAGGCAGCTGATGAGAATGCAGAGCAGGTGGGAGGACACAGGATAGAGCCAAGGAAAGGGCCATCCTGGCTTGAAAGGTCACTGGACAGAGACGGAGAGAGAGAGAGAGAGAGCATATGGTCGTAGTTAAGAGAACTGGCAAGATTGGTAACTCAGCCCAGCCATCCAGAAACAAAATTCTTCAAATTATCACACACTTACTCAGTGCCTAGAGTCTCCCAGAGGCTTAACGTGTGCTAACTCATCTAGACCTGAAACATTTCTGAACAAGTCATTATTACCAGTGTTATAATAGTGATTACTATTTTTTTTTCCATTTTACAAGAAAGCAAGCTGAGGCATCGAGAAGCCTAAGTAGCCTGCAATCCACCAAGCCATAAGGTTGGCTCCTTCTGTCACTGTCCGTCACCTTGCTTCCTGTCAACTCCAGATAAGTGGCCTTCTCCAAGCATCAGTGTCATGTAAAATTGGCACAGCAGTGCTAGCTTTGCTGTCTCTTCTGATGGTACACAAACCTGCAAGGGCCCATCAGAGAGCTGGGCCCACAGTGGGGGAGGCTGGGACAGTGCTATGACTCTTCAGGTGGTTTTTTTTTCTTTTGAAGTGCCCACACCTGGTGGTGGAGAAGAAAGCACCTCTTGACACCCTATGTCCTCCTGTCCTCTCCTCCTTCTCTGTGCTCACGAACTTTCCCCATTCTCATGACAACTGAGTAGCAGTGCCTCTATTTGTGTCCCAAAAGGCTTCTCTGACTTTATTATTTTGTGCTGAAATGAAGCTACTTAATTGTCCATTTACTTCACTGTATTGTGACCCTATAAGGGACAAAGTCATATCTTATGCTTTATCGGGTCCCTCTATGTCTCAAGCACCAGCTAAAACAAGTGAATGAATGGATAAACTCCTGCCTAATAAACGAATGGCTACCTGCTGCCACAATTGTGTACACCCTCAGAAATAGGATTCCTAACCCATTCCTGTCTGGTAGAAGCAGTAGAGGTTAACAGGAGCCCACCATCCACATTCTGATCTGCTCAGATCTACCCAAAACATTTTCAAAAACCTTTCCATCAGAAAGCTTGTTGTGTAGATCTTGATCCAAATCACTGTTTCGGAGTGATGACTTTTAATCTCTTCTAACTAAATGGTAATTGATTTTTAAAACTTCACCGACTTTGAGCATCTATGTGCAAATTTTATATATATATATATATATATATATATATATATATATATATGTCAAATCCCAAGGGAATGAAGTGAATGAATTACTGAGAAGAGAGGGGAACCTGGTCGCCAGCTACTGATGGGATATGAAGCTCAAAGTCTGGGTTGTTAGCAGTCCATGGGGCCATGAATTTCTGAGCATTTCAGAAACAAGCCTGGGAAGCTCCAAACAGGATCTTCCCATGATGCAAAGGGAACATCCAGAGGGGCATCTGCCAGGGCTCCCAGGTGCTTCCCAGCTAGCCACTGTCAGCAGGATCCTTGTCTGTACCTGGCCCTGCTCCTTCGCTTCAGCAGTAAGTGCTCCGTGAGCAGAAGGAATGAGACTAAGGACAGAGCCCCAAACAAGGATCAACAAGCTCACCTGGATCCAGCAACCACCGCTGCTGTTCAAAACCACAAAAGTAGAAGCTGGAGATCATGAAAACTGGGGCAAAGAAGCTGAAGATGTAGTCTGCTGCAACAGTTTTCTCCAACTCCTGGGTTCCCTTCTCTTGGCCATGTTTCTACTCCATAAATTCTCTTAAGCTAGCTCTATAAAAAGATTATCAGCTTTCTTTAGCAGCAAAACCCATTTTCCTGCTATGTAAAAAATATTTTTGCTGTCTCCCAACCACAGAGGAAAATAAGTGTACATTGCTCTGATATTTAACATTTTTTTACTATGCATGCATGCACAGATGTGGGGGGGGACATGACTGTATATGTGTGAGTGCACGTGAAGTCCTTAGTTCACAGGTCAGTGTTAAGTGTTTTCCATCAATCTCTCTTCACTTTATCCTTTGAGACAGGTTCTCTCAGTGAATCAAGGGTTCACCAATTCAGCCAGACTAGCTAACCAATGAGCCCCAGAGATTTTCTGGCTCTGTCTTCCAAGAGCTGGGATTACGGATACACCACTCTGCCTGCCATTTTATGTGAGTGTTGGAGACTGGAACTCCAGTCCTCATGCTACATTGGCATTCAGTTTCCTAATGAGCCATGTCCTCTGCACAGACTTTTTAGCTTTGCAGGCAAGTGCCTTCACCACTAAGCCATCTCTCCATCCCAGGCCAGACTTTTTAAATAACGAAAAATACATCAGGACATAGCCAAGTGTGGTGGCATCAGCCTGTAACCTTAGTACTTGGGAGCTGTAAGCAGGATGGTCACGAGGTCAAGGTCATCCACAGCTCCATAGTGAGTCGGAGGCCCCTCAGCTCCACCAGACCCTGTCTCAATGCCCTGAATAATGCTGTCTTACAGACACGCTTTCCTTAGTTTCACCTATCAACACCTTTGTGACAGAGGTACATGGCAGATGAGAAACTGCAGCTCAGAGAGCTTAAGCAACTTGCTGAAAACTGACAAGACGGTAAGAAACAAGCCACATCACACCATCGCCCTCATCCTTTCACTTTACAAACCTCACTTTCCTTTAAAATCTCTTCCAGTCCCAGAGGGAACTAAGTCAGTGCCCAGCTGAGTCCTTACAGAACTGAGTTCCAAGTCAGGAGCCTTAGAGCTACTTTGACCAAAACATTCTCAAAAGAATTGGTCATTCAACAATCATTCCGGAACAAATTACGTGATAATTCTCTAGTATTATAAAAATAGCAACGCATAGGACACACACACACACACACACACACACACACACACAAAATAACAATAAAGTACAACGTTTCAGTTTCCTCAAGGGTATTTTCCTCTCCAATGTACTTGTCTCTAAGGGCTTTACCATTTCAGTGGCATGTGACCTTCTAGTGTCTGTCTTGAGGCCCCAGGTTGCGAGCATGTCCTTCAGCTCCACCTGCGCTGAGTGCTGGCCAGGAGCAGAGCGTGGACTATGGAGCCTGACTGGGATGCACCTCATCTCAGTGTGGCGCCTGAAGTTAACAGGATGAATAATAAACAACATTCACTGCCACTCCTCCTCAGGCATGTGGGGGCTCTTCCAAATAAGACCTCACAAATGATCCCAGATGGAAGCTTTTATTCCCATCAACTTACAAATGGGGAGCAGGCTTAGATAAGCCCATAAGATAACATCAGGAAGCCCACATTTCGCGGACTTGTAGACTCAGTAGAACATGTCTTGTCAGGTTGACTATATCGGAGTCCATTCCTGAGGACTAAGGCGCATATTTTAAGAGATATCTCCTGTCTAAGTGTCCTTGCACTTCTAAGAACTGGAGATCTCTACGACTCCCTTCTCGACCACACGCTCAGTCTCCCCCTCGGCCTTGCATCTTACAGCCTCGGCAGAGTTAACAACATGCATGAGGAAAATGAAGCGAGAGTCTTGAGAACTTCCCCACTATCACTAGGGAAAGGGGACGATTAGGAATGGGGCTCACTGGTCTTTCACAAGTCTCCCCCTGGCTTTGAGTTGGTTGACTTTGTCAAGCTCATCCGGGACAAACTGAGTGGTAGATGTTTCTAAGTGGTCCAGGAGACACGTGTCCAGATGTTGTTTAGAGTCCTGGAGAGCAGAATGGTTCTCTCCCAGGGACAACAGAGACTAAGCCTGTCCCTGAGGTGCACAGATCCTACAACAGCCACCTCAGCCACCCCAGAACTGTCCCAGCTAGCTGCCACATTCCAGCCACACAGCCACATCCCACTCCCCTTGAGAGACGTCTTCTGTCTGCGTCTGTGGCCCCACTCTTCTCACTACCTGGAAAGCCCGTGCCTTCCTTTCCACCCGTGCACCTTACCCCTAAAAGCCAGACAGCTTTGCTCCCAGCCACTGTAGCTGTCTGTCTTCCTCACAGGGATGCTCCTGTGGTTTATTTTGTGCTTTGCTGGGGACTAGGACCCCCGAGGGGACCCAGCAACATCTGCAGAATTCAAGATTCCCCCCTCTGTGCTCTGGGTGAACACTCGCCCAACTCCCTCTGGGGTGGGGCCCAGCTAATCAGAATGAGAGGCTCCTTGCAAAGTGCCAGGGGTGCGCTGTCAGAGGATGCGGTCCGCGCCGGCACTCTGTGTCTTAAACACCCGGGAGCGGTTTGTGGCGCTAAGAGCTGCGGAGCAGGGGTGCGGAATTGCTTTGCTGCCACGTCGGCTAGCAGACCCCTTCCAAGCTGGCGTGTGCACACAGGCCAAGATGGAAGGCGCCATCCTAACTTCTGCCGCGAGCAGGTGGGAGGGAAGAGACGCGAGAGGTATTCCATTGGTTGTCTGGGAAAAAGAACTGCACCTTCCCCTTGCTCGCGGAGGATCAACTTTTCCCACCCACCCTACAAACCCCCAAGGGTTGGCACTAGTATCTTGGGGCCTGAGCCCCAAACTCGGGAGTCAAAGCACCGCAGGTGCAAATACTTGTAACTGGGAGGGCAATCCGAGCTCCGAGACACCGGGGGGAAAGTGCTGTTTGCCAGGGTCGCGAGTCCCTCCGGCATCCCCGAAGGGCGAGCGCGCGGGCATCGCGCCGGACCCGCCCTCCCGACCCCCGCCTTAGGTCCCCGGGGTCTCCGCGCACCGCCTCCGCCTCCTTGGAGCGCTCGGGTCCCGTCGCCGCTGCCCGGGCTTGTGTCGGGTCGGCCTGCGGGGCAGAGCGCGTCCCGCTCGGGGAAGGCTCCGTGGCGATGCTGCGCTGGAATGAGGAAGCTTGGCGGGCGGGCGGGCGCGGGGAGGCTCAGGGCGGGCCGGGCGGCGGGGGCTGCAGGCGGACCCGGCGCGGGCGAGCGGGATGAAGCGGGCGGCGGCGCCAGCAGGTAACGGCCCCGTGCCCGCCGCCCCCGCGCGCCCGCCCGGCCCCCACGCCTTCGCAAACTTTCTCTGCGCTCCGTCCGGCTCCAGAGTCACGGTCGGAGTCGGAGTCGAGCGCCCCACGCGCACAGGGACCCCCGAGGACCCGGGAGTAGGGTCGGGGAGCGGCACGGTGCCCCTCTCCGCGGCCGGGTTCGCCGTGCGCGCAGGGCCGGCCGGGGCGGGCGGGCGGGGACGGTGGCGGGCGCCTCCTTCGCCAAGTTCTGCCCCCCCCTCCCAACACCCCGGCGGCGGCCGCGGCGGCAGAGGCAGGTGCGCGCGGGACGGACGGACCGACAGCGCCCGGGAGGATCGGCCCGGGCTCGGAGCCCGCGGCGGCGGCGGCGGGGGTGGAGTGGAGTGGAGGGGGGGCGGAGAAATGGGGAACAATGCGAGCGAGCAACTTCAGGAAGTCATTGTGAAAGAAAGCTGGGAAGGCGAGCCCCGCCGCCTTCGCCTTCGCCTTGGCCTTGGCCTCGGCCGAGTTAGCAGCGCGCTCTAACAAGTGCTCGCGCGCTCGCCCCGCGCACGCTCGGCCGCGGCCGCACTTGTCCCGCACTGCGGCTCCCGCTTGGGCGGACGCTCGCCCAGGCCCTGCCCGGACGGACGGACAGACGGACATACGGACGGCCGGCCACGGGGACAGAAAACACCCCCCCCCAAAAAAAAGTCCCTCTCCCCACCACAGCGGGCTGGTGGGAACTCCGCTCCCCGGCTGCTCTTCGCGCCCCAGGATCAGCCTTGGCCCCCCCCAAAAAAGCTCAACGCACAAGTCCACGTGAGTGTTTTCAAATTGAATTTTAGAAGGAAAACTTGACGGGCGGGGGCAGGGAACTGGTGGATTGAAATAATAAAAAGTAAATAAATAAAAGAACAGGGAAGAAAGGAGATAAGGCAATATTTGTAATCCCTGGTATGTCGGTGTCGCTCGCGTCTGCCTTTGCTTTTCTGGGGACCCAGAGTTTGTGACTTTGGTCCAAACCTCCGCCCTTCAGGTTGCGTCTGCAGGTGGTGCGGGGCCAGGCCGTCCCCCCTCCCCCGCCCCAACACCTCTCTGCAGCCCGCTGTCACCACGAACAGGATGTCGTCTCAGCTCCTGGTCATATTTAAATTTATAGAGACGTGGATAGCGAGATCATAGAAGTGAGCCTTTATAAAGTCAAGAGTAAAGACTCGTTTTTTTTTTGTTTTTTTTTTTTAAGCTAGTTGCTTATACTATGAAATCTTCTGAGCTCGCTTTGTGCCAAGCAGGAGTCCTTCCGATTTTGGCAACTGTACTTTTTTAACAGCTCGCTGCAGGTTGGGATCCCAGGTCGTGAAATCATCGTAGACAACCTTTATCACTGTTTGTTTGATATGTATTTTTCAATTGCCAAGCCTCATTGGCGATTCCCAAGGAATCTCATGGCTTTATGACTGTATTTCCTTCTAATTTGAAGGCACAGGGATGGCATTTCATGACCCAAAGTGTACTGATTCCAAAAGGTCCCTCCCTGAACAGCTTTCAAAAGCAGTTTCCATTTTCTCTGCGGCGACAGCCCACCCGGAGTAAATTTTGACGCGTGGCTTTGCCTAAGTTACCCACGGAAAATGTCCCTCCCTGCTGCCGACAGCATATTTCATCTTTGAGGTGCCTTGTCTTAAACTTCCAGAGCCCAAATGGAGTTAAAGAAATACCGCTTTACTAGTTCCATAAAGGTGTGTTAAGAGGAAAATTTATTAAGTGAAGATCTTTAAAAGCATTTAAATTTCTATGAAAGCTAAAATAGTATACATATTAAGGATTGGTTCAATTTGGTGATGACTTGAGGGGGAAGTGAAATCTAAGAAAATGCCAGGTCCCACTTGATTCTTTGTTTGAATGATGTTTGTTGCATGAGATTAATTGAACCCTATCTTTCTTTCTGTGAGATTTTTAAGTTATAATTTAAGTATTACTTATATTAGAATGTGTACAAATTGTTTTAGTGACAAATCAGATTACTGGGTGTGTAGCTTAAATTTTAAACAGGGACACATATTCCTGACAGGAGGACTCATCTGCTTACATTGGATTGGCATCCTGAAACATACAGAACATGGTAAAGAGATAATGTGGGCACATCTGTAGAAGTGACAGAGTAACACTCTTACAACTATACAATTTGGTTTGATAGAACATGTCTAATTTTAAATTTACCTTTGAACATACATGTTTATTCCTTTTTGACATGTGATAAACTCGTGACCCACCAAAGCTGATAACAAAAATACTCTATCAGTTCAGTGCTCTTGCTCTCTTCCCCTTTTGTTCCATGATGATAGTTGAGGGCTGGAGTTGAGAAATTCCACAGTGCTTGTTTAATTCATCAGTGTTTTGATTAGGACGCTAATGTTGGAAAACTGCATCTCCCACATTTCCGAGCATCTTAGCAATCCTAGTCCACCATTCTGATTTCACTAGAGACAGGTGCTGCCATAAAAGGATGGGGGTGGGCTGTGCTGTCTGACTTTTGAGAAGTTTTTGGGCAGTCTCCTAAAAAAAGAAGGCAGACTGTGTGTGTCCTTACTGTGCTTCCATTGTTGAAAAATCGAGATCATGGTGAATTTATTTCCAGAGGCTCTAAAGCCCGGTGGTGGTGTAGGCCACTGCGTTTTCTCTCATCAGAGGCTAAATGGAAGAGCAGTGTTTTTTTGGCTCGGGAAAGTTTCTCCTTGATTAGGCATATGTTTCACATCTAGTTAATGTAGGAACACACTGTCTGTATAAATGTCAACAAAAATGTCGAAATTTGAGACATTTTGACACACACATATTTCAAGGTTATTTATGTTAATAGAGGATGTAAGTTACATGTGTGCATGTACATATCTGCTTGTGCACATGGATATCACACACAGCAAGGACATAAAAGAGGTATGAAGGTAGCCGTAGAAGTTTTAAGATCAAGTACACCTGACATTAATGATAAACCATCCTCTCTTATTTATTTTCATTTTAGTTTTACATTCTTAGTAGAGCCATGGTTTTCTGTATCCCGATGAGTTTAAGCAGAGAAGATGTTGTTTTGTTCAGTGTTTGCTTCATTTGGCATATTCCTGTGTGTTAACTGCAGTTAGTCAAGATTCATCAAGGATACAATGGATAGTGTTGACTTTTGACTTCCCCCTGTAATCTTTAAAATTTCACAACAATGACTCCATGAATTGGTTCTTGCTAAAGAAGATTGGTGTGAGTGAATTGGGCTCACCGGAAACGAGTCCAGAGCTTCCTGGGTTCTTGGGAAACCATTGACTTTTGCTGTCTGTTTTTAAGAGTGACAAGCATTTGGGGACCTTGTTGGTTCTGCTTCTCACTCTAGTTTCTGCTCCTGTCCTAGCAGAGCTCTCGGAGCTACCTCATGTCATGTCATGCGTGCACTGTATAATCACTCCATCTCACAGGAACATGCATGCGATGTGAACACAGCCTGTAACCTTTCCTCAGAGCTGACAAGAGAACCACAAGTACATATCACAACTTGAGCACTTTGCGCATGTATATTCCCGATCTAGATCTTAGAAATGTTGAGTGTCAAGAGGATCCACATTGAAACTACACACATATACATGTTCTTAAAATTTGCATGAGGAGCCAGCCATGTAGAAATTGGCTTCTGTTGGGATCTTAGGGCACCCCCCCCCCAACCAAACTATAGCAACAGTGATAAAACTGTTTTGATTACGGTGCTGAGTAACTGTTCATGCTGGTGTCCTTCATGGAGACCCCAGCTTCCTTGCATGTTTTCAAATTTAAGAAATGGCCCCTGTACCTCATGTTACTTTTTCTACTTGCTGGAGTATATGCCCCAGCTCTTAGGTTTGCAGTGCCATCACATTGATAGCTTTTGTTCTCTCTTGTTTGATGGTATTATAACAGATGTTTTAAGGTGTGAGACATTTAAGGTGAAGTTCTGCATGTCACGAGTGAAATGAAACAGCCAACAAAACATGATTTGCAAATCTAAGTGGCAAAGTGAGTGTCTACCTCAGTGGTTGTTCCCAAGAAAAACCCAAGAGACAGTGACAAAGACAACTGGCAAGTGATTTCATTTGCCATTTTCTCCTCCTCATGCTTGACTGTGAGAAATCAGTGGATGCCAGGGCATCTTCCCACCTGGTGATCACTTTAAAAGTGCCTGAAACACCACATTTCAGGCATGGGGCACATTGGTTGTCTCCTTTGCATATCTGGGCCTACTTCTTTTCTCCCATGACCATGCCTTCTCTTTGGGGAACTCACAATTCCTGTTGACTAAAAGAATACCCTTTTCCACCACAAGCCTGACAAATCAGACATCGGAATAATTTCTGAACTGGTTTTGGTTAGGACAGGAAGCACGGGCTCCCTTCCTGTGTGTGTTTTCCTGAGAGAAAACCAGCTTCCCTCCTTCTTTGCATATTTGGCGGCTAGTTCCACCTTTCTCTGCACCCCAGTGGAGTGTGAAGGCAGTGGTGGGACCTTTGAGGACTTTTGAGGACGAAGAGGAAGGATCTCAGGGCCCAGGTACCTCCCAGGGGGCTAATGCTAGGGGACTCAGCCCAAGTCTGGATTTGAGGGGGAGAGACAGCCCTTGCTTGGCCTTGGGGAGGCTCAGGTGTGGCTGGTGAGTGCAGGGTGCCCTGGCTTCCAGCTACTGTGCTTGCCAGAGCTCTTTTCTGTCTTCTCCGCTGGGGCTTCTGGTGGGTGGCCTGTGCCCCAACACCTCCCTGGCGCCTCTGCTCACGCTCCCTGTCTTGTGGTGATTGAGAGCATCATCAGGCCCTCTGTGAGCTCTTCTCTCAGGTCAGCCCATGCTCCACCTTGGATGGCTTGTGGCACAGGGCCACTATTTAACAAATTGCCTAAAACAAGTCCTAATTATAGCAAAAGAGCTTTCTTCATATTTTCTCATTCACGTGTGATGATTCAATTTTCTTCCGCAAGCACTTCACCCCTCCAGCAAATCTGACTCTTGCCGCCATTTTCATACCAACCATCTAAGATAATGGGTAGAAAGAAGGGTGGCATGACAGACAGTGTTGTCTGGAGAGGAGCTGACATCGTCTGCCTTTCTTTCTTCCCTTTCTTTTGCTCTCTTCCTTCTTTCTGTTATGTGGGGTTTTCGCTAGACTACTGAAACAACCAAAAGCTAAGAGTTTCTGAAAGCCTCCTGTGCATTCAAATAGATTTTTGTTGTTCATTTTTGAGATTACATACTAAAGACTACACTTTAGATAATTTTCTGTTCCTTTCCATCTGTTGGGAAATGAACCATAGCTAAGTATGAGAATCTTTTGCCAAAGCTGGGAGCTCTGTGAATACAACTTACTGGGTTTCAAAAAAAAAATTATTAAATCACATTTTCACTGGCAAATTTGGAGCAAATAAAATTCTACATGATACTTCCTTGGACCTAATGGGGAAAATGTTTAATTTAGCATCTTTAGGAGACATGAAAATGAGGAATTGACCTTTTGTAAGCTTACCTCTGAGGCACTCTGATATGTGCTCCAATGCTTTTTAATGGAAACTAAAGAAAGCCATTGACCCCCTAGTGTGAGCCCCACTTTTAGCCTGAAAAAGTGACCTTTTCTTCCCTGTTTGTGCTTAGTTTTGTGTAGAGTAGAAAATTAAAGTGATATTCAAAGAGATTCATTATAAAAACACATTGATAAATTGTGTATCCCACTTCATTAAATGAAAACCAGCTGCTAATTAGCTCAAGTCCTTAAAGTTAAGGTGGTTAGTTACTATTGTAAGAAATGGTTAGGAATTTTCTAGTTCTTTTTCACTAATAGTGAGTACTCACTTTACCACAAGTTGGCATATGTTTGACCAAATTAATTTTTTTTTTACTTCAGTAAAAGAAATGAAATTTGTGAAAAATGAACACTTAAAATATTGAAACGAATCATTTTCACTATAGTAGGGGGCTACACTAAAGTCTGACCAGGCTGTGTACAGGGAGCTTTCCTGTGGCTCTCTGGTGGGTGCAAACATTTTCTCACAGATAATAAATAAAGACAAGCTGATTTTTATAGTTACACAAATGAGGTAAGGTTCTGTGAAGTTTAACTGATGAGCCCTGGACCCCGTGTTTGCATGAGGATCTTGTAGGCTGAAGGTGAAAGGTACAGATCCAATCCAAATAGTGCTTGCTTGTGGTGAGCTGGCATGGACATCTTGAGGATACTGGCAGGTCTGTGTCAGAGGATGGCCCTGCTGAGCACCCTATCGCAGAATAAAATGAACATCTAGACCTTTCTTGCTAACGACCCAGTTGAAAAGCCAATGCAGATGGCCAAGTGGTATTGTTTTTGGTCATTTTTTGGTTTATTGCCCGCTATAGTCATTAGATAATTGACATTCTCTTCAACACAGCTTGCTGTGACTCCGGGAGAGGCAGAGCTTCTGGAAGTCACTGTGAGCAAGGTAACTTTCCAAAGAGTTAAATCCCATAAAGACTAAGATTTAGGGGACTTGATTTTTCTTTTTTTCTTTTTTCGTGTTTTTTGAGGTAGGGTCTCCCTCTAGCTCAGGCTGACCTGGAATTCACTATGTAGTCTCAGGGTGGCCTTGAACTCACAGTGATCCTCCTACCTCTGCCTTCCCAAATGCTGGGATTAAAGGCATGCGCCACCACGCCTAGCGGACTTGATTTTTGAATATACATTACGCCTACTGTTAGTGTCAGTATAAAACGAGAACAAAGAATAATATTTAATAGTTTTTATGAAAAAGTTGTGTCATTTCAAATGACGACAGTTAATGATTTTGTGAGTGTTAAAAATATAACTAAGGGGGCTGGAGAGATGGCTTAGTGGTTACGGGGTTTGACTGGAAAGCCAAAGGATCCTAGTTCAATTCTCCAGGATCCATGTAAGCCAGATGCAGAAGGCGGCGCATGCATCTGGAATTCGTTTGCAGTGGCTGGAAGCCCTAGCATGCCTATTCTCTCTGTCTTTTTCTCTCTCATTCTCCCTCTCTGCCTCTTTCTTTCTCTCAAATAAACCACATATATATTATAACTAAGGGGGTGCTGGAGAGATGGCTTAGAGGTTAAGGCACTTGCCTGCAAAGCCCAAGGACCCACGTTCAATTCCCCAGTACGCACGTGTCTAGAATTTGTCTGCAGTGGCTACAGGTCCTGGTGCACCCATTCTCTCTTTGTTTGCTTCCTTTTCTTTCTCTTCCAAATAAATAAGTAAATAAATTAAATATATAAAGAAAACAAGTTTCTCTCACTTTTTTCTCTTTGTTAATAAATAAAATAAATTTAAAATAAAATAAATAGAAAAATTAAGGGTTGGAGAGATGGCTTACCAGTTAAGGCATTTGGCTGTGAAGCCAAAGGACCCAGGTTCGATTCCCCAGGACCCACATAAGCCAGATGCACAAGGTGGCACATGTGTTTGAAGGCCCTGGTGCACCCGTTCTCTCTCGCTCTTACTCTCTCTGCCTCTTTCTCTCTCCCTCCCTCCCTCTCTCTCTCTCTCAAATAAAATAAATAAATAAAATTTTAGAAAAAATAGAACATAATTACAGCACTTTAGGGAAAGTGTCCACTTAGTCCATGTGGCCTACCAGGGCAATAATAAGCAGCACAGCTGTAGTTTCCACTCCAAGGGCAAAGACTAAATACTTCCTACGATGTTTAGGTTGAGCCAAAGTGACCTTTTATATGGCAAAGAATAAGAGATAAATATATGTAATAATGAGTCCAGTAACATATTCGATCTGGAACACATTTTTTTGCCTATTTGTCTAGTTCTTGTCTCAGCACCAGCCAGATGGTAGAAACAACTAAATGAAAAGCAGTCATTGTGGCACCTAGGACGAAGAACCTTTGCAGTGTCTTCAGTGGGCAAATCAGCTAACGGTGCCTTTTCACATTCAGCGGTGTTGGGCCTGCATGTGACAAACAAAATGATGAGTGTATGAAGAGCTACATGGTCTGACTTCTTTGGTTAGAAGTCAAATAGTTTTTTCCAAGTAAGCTCACATAGCCCTTTTAATTGAAGTGGAATGGCCTGTAGAAACTTCAGCATCCCAGATGTATTTTTATTTTAAATTTATGTGTGCGTGCGTGCGTGTGTGTGTGTGTTTCTGGGTGTGTCTGTGGGAGGGTGCATGTGGACAGGCTGAGTGCCACTTTGCACACGTGGAGGTCAGAGGTCAGCCTTAAGATATCTGTGTTCTGTCTTCTTTGAGGCAGGCCCTCTTGCCTCTGTCTGCTGCCAGACTGCAAAGGAAAGTCACATTAGCTAGTCCAGGAGCTTTAGTTTACCGCTCCTGCCACAGGCATAGGGATCGCAGATGGCGGCTCCGTTTCCTGTCCACGTTCATGGAGGTGCTGGGGAGCTGAACTCAGGCTGCCAAGTTTTGCAAGCAAGTGCCTTTAACCGCTGAGCCATCTCTCCAGCCCCACAGGCGTGTTGGTTTCTTAATGTCACGGGTATGCATATTTTTGTTTCTTCCACATAGCCTCAACATTGGGTTTTCAAATGTCCACTGCATAGAATTTAGTTATTCACTTTATCACTAAAAGCCAAGATAAGATAATGTATTTATTGTGACACCATATTTTCTTGCCAAATTAAAAAAAGTTAATATTGTAACTTTGTATTTATCTCTTTTAAAAGCTAGAAATAGGAACCCAGAATAAGAGGGTTTCTCTGACTTTTTATAATAATTACAAGCCACCAGCACTTTGGGGTGGGTTATCTGTGTGAATCAGGATTTTGAGAGCAGTTGCTGTATTTTTAAAGATAGAGATCTACTTTTCGTTGCACTTCTTTTTTTCTTTCTCCACTCCTAGCCATGCATGAAGGTTTTCCAAAATGAGTAAAAAGGAAGAAGAAAAAAGTTTCTAAACTTAGATTTTCTTCTTTTTTTTTTTTTTTTAAGTGATGAAGCGCTTAAGGAAGCTACCTCAGGAGTGGCCAGTGTTGCTGGTCCAAAGCAAAATAACCCCCACACAGAGCACAGAGTGAGGTGAGGGTGACTCTGTCTCTCCATGGCTGCTACTAGTGGGTTGCTGACCTGCAGTGGTGTAGGCAGGAAGCCTGTCTTCATTATGCAAATAGGGTTTACCTATGAGAGATGAGAGCAAAGACAACAGAATGATTGCCATGTGAGATTACTCAAGGGCTGTTCCAGATCCAGCTTGGGCTGTTGCCATAGCTCAGAGATTATCTCTAATTCCATGATCTCTGTTTTTAAAACAGTCTTTCTCCTGCAATATCTACAATCTCTTTTATTTCTTTTCTTTCCCTTCCTTCCTCCCTCCTTCTTTCTTTCCTCTTTCCTTCCTTCCCTCTTTCTTTCTTTCTTTCTTTCTTTCTTCCTCTCTTTCTTTCTTTCTTTCTTTCTTCTTTCTTTCTCTCTTTCTTTCTTTCTTTCTTTCTTTCTTTCTTTCTTTCTTTCTTTCTTTCTTTCTTTCTTTCCCTCATTCTATTTAAGTGAAGACAGGGCCTTATTCTATGGCCCAGGCTGACCTTGAACTCATGTGGATCCTCCTGCTTCAGCCTGCTGAGTACTGTGGTTACAGACCTGAGCCACCATGCCTGGTTCCATCATCTTTTCTTTAAAATATTTTGGGCTGGAGAGATTGCTCAGTGGTTAAGGTGCTTGCCTACAAAGCTTAAGGACCCCAGTTCATTTCTCCAGTACTCACGTAAAGCCAGATGCACAAGGTGGCGCATGCGTCTGGAGTTCATTTGCAGTGGCTGAAGGCCCTGGTGCACCCATTCTCTTTCTTTCTCTCTCTAACTGCCTCTCTCAGATAAATATTTTTTCAAAATATTTTACTTAGTTATCTGTGTGTGTGCACACACAGGCTTGTGCACATATGGCCTCCCACACCTGCAAAGGAACATCAGGCCACCTTTTGCATCTGAGAAAATGTGGGTAGTGGGGACTGAAACCCCCGGATGACAGGCTTTGCAAGCAAGTGCCTCCATCCCCTAAATCATCTCGAAGCCTTCTGTTATCTTGTCTTATAAGTTCCAGTGAAACACACACCGAGTTGTGGCTCTTTGTTAAGAAAGCTTTCAGACAGAGTGGGGTTCAGCTTTGTTGGATTTGTTGTTGTTTTGTTTTAAATTGTTTGGCTTTTTTCCCTCATTTTATTTATTTGTTAATTTATGGCATTTTCAGATACAATCTGTCCCCTTCTACCACCTCCAGGCTCTTCCCCCCAAAACTTCCTTAGTTCTCTTTGACCCTTCTCTTTTCTCATATCAGTTCCTGCCCAATGAGGGTTTGGGGGGCTGTGAGGTCAGAGCTGTACCTCAGTGGTTTGCCCTGGAGAAGGTTCCCAGCAGAGCTGACTGCAGGAGTTTTCTGCGGCAGCAGAGTTGACTGTGGGGGAGGGGCAGGTGAACACCAAATTGGATTTCTGCCTCCTTTTAAGCCTTGCTTCCATTGTTATTTGCTCCAGCAAAGCTCTGGAGAATAGTCATGAAAATGTGTAGATTGGCAGCTAATTTTTTAAAAATGAAAAGAATCAGAAATAAGAGTGCTCTGAAGTTTTTATGTTTTCTCAACCTGTTTTGTCAAATTGTTACACAAACCTAGAAGGTCTCTTTGACTAGATAGGAGGACTTTGCATATTGCCTTGTCTTTCTCTTGGAACACTTTTTTTTTTTTTTTTTTTTTAGATAGACTGTAATTCACAGTGATAATGATGGGTTTACAAAAATAAAACTTTAAGTATATGGATGAAAGGACATGTCTTTCACAGGGCTAATGTATTTTATTAACTAGGGTTGTGACCTAAGGCATTTTTAATAGATCCCGCAACACACACACACATACACACACACACTACTTTCAAACTAAACATTGTTGAATATTTACAAAGATAGCCCCAAAATATTCCTGGGGCAGCTTCACCTATCAGGGAGGAAAAATATCGGAACTGTATATTTAACGGAATAATCAGAATTTATGCTGCAGAAATTCTGTGATGAAGCTTGTCATGGTTGCAGAGTATTGCAAAAGGCAAGCTTAATTCCTAGCCAGCTATAAGGGGCATGTGCTCTTCATCTATCAGACATGTGGTTTTGGGACTACGGCACTGAGCTATGACGCCCTTAGGGGTAGGAGTGGTAGAGAGCCAGCTAGTACCTGCACTGTTCCCTTTGTCCCTTTGTTGTCATTTATCAGCTCCTCAAAGATCATCCCAGAGTGCTGCTTACTGCAGAGAAGTAGCTACACGGTCTCAAGGGGAAGGGGCTGAGACAAACAAAAGATGGTCCAAGACGGTGCCTTCAGTCTCAGGAGACAGTTTTTAAAGCATGCGGAGGGACGTGTGATTGTAGCTCAGTGAACAGAATGCTCAGCTGGCCTCCAGTCCTGCCTGCAGCAAGCCTAGTAGCTCTCTGATAGCTGCACGTGTGAGCAGCTGTAGGATAGTTGTAGTTCTTTTTTAAGTCATGTTTTATTTTTGTTTATTTATTAAATACAGGGAGAGAGAGAGAGAAAGAAAGTGTATAGTACTCCAGGGCCTCTGGCCACTATACATGAAGTCATGTGCCAGACACATGCACCACCATGTGCATCTGGCTTACGTGGGATCTGGAGAATTGAACGTGGGTCCTTAGGCTTTGCAGGCAAGTGCCTTAACCCCTTAGCCATCTCTTCAGCCCCAAAGTGGTAGTTCTTGATAGAGGTCTGGCTTTTCATTTTGACTCATTAATCTGGACTCAGAATTCTCGAAAAGCTGCTGTTTTATAGTAAGTTCCATGGGTGGAGCTGCTCACTGAAGGAGGCTGGAGGAAGGTCTGAGGGCCTTCTCTCTGGCCTTGCATTGGTGTGCTCCTGGACTCCAGAGAGACGCCTCTGGGTACAAGTTGGAAATGGGGACACACCAAGGAAGACTGGCCTGCCTGCTTACCTGTAAGCCACAACTGCCCAGGGCTGTTGGTTGCTTCTCCCAGGAGCTAGTCAGGTTCCAGCCTGGCCACAGTGTCAAAAGGAAAAACATGGTTCAGAAAGAGTATTCATTTAATTGTGGTGCCTGCCTTGCCTCCACCAGGTTCCCAAGGCCTGTAGAAGCTTTCGGTGTCGGCTGGCCTGCCTGGTCCCCACAGTGAAGGGACCCTGTGCCATCTTCCAGACTGTTCCCAAGCTTGCCACCTCTTCTCTCATCTTCTTATTCCTCCTAGTTGAACCAAAGAAATCAGACTTGTTTGTACCTGTTCAGTCAGAAGGAAGGAAAATAGACAATGACAGAGAAGGGGAGGGGGTGACAGAGAGAGGGAGATGGGAGGAGAGAGATGGAGGAGTCAGGAAAAGAGAGGAGAGCTGGGGCTGGGGGTAAGGAACACCAGAAACTTCCTGGCCTGCTGTGTGGGGAGCCAGCCTGCAGCAGCCTCCGTCACACTGGCCCGTGTTTATCTCTGCATCTGCTTCCCCTTGTGCAAGATTCAGAAGGACTTGCTCTTAGGAAACAATAAACGCATTCATGTTTAGAAGAGTGGCGCGGGTGAAAGCTCACCTACAGACCGTCGCGTTTCCTCCTGTCCCCTGGGTTAGCCTTTACCTGAGATTGTCGGTGTTGCCCACCCAACGCGGGCATCACAGTATCTTCTCATGAAATCAATATTCTTTCAGGCATCTGCCTTTCCAAGCCTAATGATCATGACTTTTCAATTTGGTGAAAGTTTGGGAAAACATGCCATTAATTTGTTTTTGGTTTTGTTTTTTTTATTTTTTTATTGACAACTTCCTTCATTGTAGATAATATCCCATGGTATTTCCTTCCCTCCCTCCACTTTCCCCTTTGCAACTCGACTCTCCATCATATCCCTTCCCCCTCTCAATCAGTCTCTCTTTTATTTTGATGTCGTCATTATTCCTATTTTGATGGTCTTGTGCAGGTAGTGTCAGGCACTATGGAGGTCATGGATATCCAGCCCATTTGTGCCTGGAGGAGTGCATTGTAAGGAGTCCTACCCTTCCTTTGGCTCTTACATTCTTTCCGCCACCTCTTCTGCAATGGACCCGGAGCCACTCCTGTTACTGGATATGAGTACCCTTTTTAATTTAAATTCTGCTTTCTGCCCAAAAGTCTGCATTGCCTCCACATGGGAGCAGAGGTGTTTAGCACCTGGTTTCCAGGGACCAGTTGGGGGTCTTCATGATAGTCAGGGATGGCTTTTGTAAGCTGCGCCTCGGAAGAGAACAAATGTATCTCCTCCTCCCTCTGCTCTTATTTTATTTATTTATTCACTGCTCTTTAGCTAACAGCAGTTATTTGTATGACAGAGTCGAGGTTTTTTTATCCTACAAGATGCAAATTTAGAGTTTGAGGAAGTTTGAGGGGGCGTGTTAAGTCACCCCAGTGATTTCAGGTAGGTTAGGCTACAGAACTCACAAGACACAGTGCTGACTGAAACTCTAGCCTCAAGCTTAGAAATGTTAAGCATTTGAAAGTGGCGATGGTGGCTGAACTGCACACCAAGCAAGGGATACTTCTGAGCCCCAGCCCCTAAGCAACTGCACTGATCACAAGTCCAGTGAAGGTGGGGTTGAAAATGTTCTTGAAATAGAACCCATGAGAGGGGACTGGCAGCGTCTCTAATGTTGAGTGGACCATGTTCTTGGAGGTAGAGCCCTGGGGCTCCTGACACACACTGCTGTCCCCAAGGTGTTTATACTAGACTTGTTCCAGGATGCTGTATGTTGCTCACCTGCCACATTCCAACCAGCTCCCTCCAACAGACACCACCATTGCCTTTGGGAGATGGCTGCGTAAAGCAGGGTATGCCCTGACGAACCTTTGGAAGTGTTTTACTATCACGTGCATCACTTAACACAGTGCATAGTACATTCAGTAGTGAAGGTGGTAATGATGCATGTTAGTTAAATAAAAATAGGCATTGCAAGAAAACATTTCAAATAATGCATTTGGAATTTATATTTAGTGCCCTCTTTTGTGAAAAAACACAGGAGAACAAGAGAATAAATAAATAAATAAATAAATAAATAAATAAATAAATAAAGTCTTTGTTATAAGTGTTGGAACTTAGAAACATTTTCTTACCTTTTGAAAAAAAAATTATTTAAAAAAAACTCTCATTCATGTAACAAAATGTTCAAAGTCCATACTGCACAAAATGTGTGTTCTGACATGACTTGAATTCTGTCTGCTTCACCCTCCAGCCTGGGGCATCTTAGAATATGTGTCGCAGCAAAATGCTGAACTCGCCTCCAGAAAAGGAGGGCTAAGTTCTTAGCTCTCACATGAGTACCACACAACCAGAGGCCAGACTGGTTTCTTGTGAGTCTTGCTTCTCTGTTTTATGCATGGTTTCTGAAGACTCAGCCTTTTGCCTGTTCACACTGAAAAGGTGTGGGACTCTGGACACCTGATTTCTGGCCACTTTCACGTTGGTTCTGTGCTCATGTCTGGGTTGTTGGGCCTTCACTCGGCTTGAAACCCATGTGAGCTGTGGACCTTGGTCTCTGCTGTGACCCTGGCTGTTCTCAAGCCTCCCATCAACCTTGGGAATACACACAACCTAGACCAGTGAAGTACTTTTCAAAAATAGATAAAAATCCCCTTTCATCCGATTTATGTCTTTTTTGATATTTTATTTTATTTATTTCTTAGAGGGACAGAAAATTTTATATATACATAATTTTATTTTTACATATATATGAGAGATGGGGGGAATTAATGGGCACACCAGGGCCTTCAGCTACTGCAAATGAACTCCAGACGCATGTGCAACCTTGTACATCTGGCTTACGTGGGTCCTGGGGAATCAAACCTGGGTCCTTAGGCTTTGCAGGCAAGGACCTTAACCACTGAACCATCTCTCCAGCCCCTATTTATGACTTCTTAATGCTAGCACTACTATTCTTTTAAAAAATTATATATATATATATATATATATATATATATATATATATATTCCTTTATCCACTAACCCTGACAACCATTACCCTGGGGCCCGCCTCAGTGGGGTTATGGTATTCACTGTGGGGTCATGAAGACCTCAGTCAGGCCCTATGAGGTGGGGGAGGGACATCATGACCTGTGCCTCAGGGTATTGCTATCTACTCTGTGACTCTTACAATGTTTCCATCCTCTCTTCCATAGTGTTCTCTGAGTCATGGCAGGCCTGTTGGCAGTCTAATTCAGTGTTGAGTTCTTTGTAGCCTCTGGATTTCTCTTTTGATAGATTTTGTCACAATCACCCTGGGGCTGGATGTCGGGCTAGCAGTAGGAAGAATTTTCATGACATTGCTTCCTCTGAAATTTCTCCTGGGTGGTGGCAAGTCTCATGGAGGGCAGTCAGCTATCTTCTTGTCTTATCAATGGACCTAGACTTTCCTTAGTTTTCTCTTCCATCTGTACAGTAAAACAGATTCTCCTACCAAGTGTGAGAACAGTTTGGGTTAAGGGAATATACAAAGTTGTTTGAGAGATTTTTGGTGCACAAGCCCACTCTTCTTCTCCGGAGAGCAGTGGGGGCTTCTCTTGGAAGTCTGAGTTTCCTGACCATGGATTCTCACTTGGTTTTCAGTACCAGATGAGTAGCACTACTATTCTTGAAGTTGAAATACATATTCCATCCATGCCATAAAATATATTAAAGATAAGAGTATAGGGGCTGGAGAGATGGCTTAGCAGTTAAGGCACTTGCCTGCAAAGCCAAAGGATCCTGGTTCAACTCTCCAGGACCCACATAAGCCAGATACACAAAGGGGCACCCGCATCTGGAGTTTGTTTGCAGTGGCTGGAGGCCCTGGCGTGCTCATTCTCTCTCTCTCTGTCTCTTTCTCTCAAATAAATAAAATATACCATTATAGCATCTGGAGTTCGTTTGCAGTGGCTGGAGGCCCTGGTGTGCCCATTCTCTCTTCTCTCTCTCTCTCTATCTTTCTCTCAAATAAATAAAATATATTTTAAAAAGTATGTACCATTATAGCATCTGGAGTTCTTTTGCAATGGCTGGAGGCCCTGGCGTGCCCATTCTCTCTCTCTCTTTGTCTGTCTCTCTCAAATAAATAAAATATATTAAAAAGTATATACCATTATATAAGTGTCATATATAACTGCACATGATATGCATATACTCATAGAACTATACATAATATATACATACATATGATTACATATACCTATGCTATAATTATATGTAACTATGTACATACAGCACTCTGCCCACACAGTTGCCTTCCACCCTGTTGGGACAAGGTAAAGCCCCTGAATCATCCATCATTTTCCAGGTCTCTGCTTAAGATAGGCCTCAGCTAATATCCAGACATCTCAACCACAGAGACAGGAGTAGGTAAGAGGAGAAAAAGGGACCTGGTTTAGAGTCAATGAATAGCTTGAGCATGCTAGCAATGGGGCCCTTTCTGAAGGCTGTTGAGCAGACCATAATGAGTAGGTGTCATTGAGGTCACTAGAAAATTCTGCTGGCTTCAGATTTCTTATCCAAAGCTACCAGACACCGTACATTATGGGCACATGAAAGCTCTGAGTTGTGGCCCAGGAGGCTAAATCCAAAACACAGCCCTGCCTTTCTTTTTGCCGTAAATCTTTGGGTCCGTCGCTGGTGTTTGTGGTGTCCTGCAGTACAGGGACACTTGCTGTGGCCACTCCAGGGCAGCCTCTTCTGTAGGAGTATGTAGATTCCAACCAACCTGAGAAGCCAGCAGTCGACCAGGAAGACGGGAGATATGGGCCATCTCCTGGCTTGTTTTGTTATTGTAGTCAACATCACTTCTTCCTGTGTGAGATTGCTGGTGGAGTGTGAAGCCAGGGCTGAGCAGGAAGGAGAGGGACAAGGCAGAAGTGCTGCCGTGCCCATCTTTGAGGCTGGAGGTGTATTCATTATTGATGGAGGTGGTGCGTTGCTGCTCAGATATGCAGCTCTGCCTGGGTAAATGAGACATTCTTCAGCAAATTGCTTCGTTTTTTGATTGCTGATTGTACGCGTGTCACCAAGCTGACTCAAGGTTCATCGATGCATGCTCAGTAAATTAGAAAGAACATAACTATGGATCAGCCAAGAGAATGAATTCTGTGCCTACAATGACCCAGGGCCATTTAATTTTCTGCTTAATTTTGTTGCAGTCAGTTTGCATTTTGGGTTATTATGCGGTAGGAAATTAACAATAAATAACAAATTTGGTCCTCCTGTGCTTGTAATGATATTTTTATAAATCTTTGTAATGCTGTTTTTAAAAGGATCAAGGTCTGTGCCAGTCTGATACTCCAGCAAGTATATGAGGAGGAAAATGCATTATTCTTGCTAGATAACCTTGTTGTTCAATAGCATAGGGTCCCTTTCTCTTTCTCTTTCGAGTGTGTGTGTGTGTGTGTGCGCGCGTGTGTGTGTGTGTGTGTGTGTGTGTGTGTGGTCATGTTTGCTTTAGACTAAAATCCCTTCCTCTCTTTCTCAGGTAACCTGAGGACAATGGATGCTGACGAGAGTCAAGACATGTCCCAAGTTTCAGGTGAGACCTTGCGTGACACTTGTGTCAAAGTCAAAGTACTGTGCTCAGGATGGGCCAGAGAGGCTGCTCTGCAGAAGAAAAGACCCAGTTGGAATTTGTAACAGTATTTGCTTTAACTTTTATAAATTATCCCCATTTGAGAACCAGAAGAGGAAAAACCTCCTAGATGAAATGGTTTTTGGTGTTACACCTGAGAGCAATTTGGAAAGGATCAAAGATGCATTGAACAGTGCAGGAAACCAGGGCAGTGCTATCTTCTAGACCCCAAACCAAACACGTGCCAAAGACAGTAATTAGAGGACAGGGAAGAGAAGATGAGACAAGGAAGAACCAGCAGCAGAGCATGAGGAACATTATGGCCCACGGAAAATAGCTGAGTGTGTGCTCAGTATGGAAATAGCGGGACTGACCCCGGGAACCAGAACTACTGGCCACATAGGGACGGTCACAGGCTTTCTGTGGGGCAGCACTATGAACGAGCCGCCTGCCAGTCCAGCAGGATGTGCAGTCTTCCATGTGCACAAGCACGAGGCCCGTTTCTGCCTGGCCTTGTATCTGGAAGTACTGGGAAGCAGCAGTGGCTTCCTGGACTTAGAGATTTTCAGTATTTCTGTTTCCGAGCCTCCAGGCATATCACGGATCCCAGAAGCCTGGCTTCCACGTGACACTAGTTGGTCCGTGCCACCCGTGCATTGGCTGAGCTGCGCCATGGGTTTTGACCTTGTATTTGGTTGGGGAGGGCAGTGTCCCCGTGGGGACCTCTCTCACTGGAGAGTGCTCACATCCAAGTTTTATTTGACTGGATATAGATTTGCTGCAAGTCATAAATGTCTGCTTGTCCCAACCTGTGATCCCTTCCTTTTCTTTGGAAGCTTTCAGATGTAAACTTCCCAGGATGCAAAGAATGACTGAAAGGCTGCTTTATCTAGACACTTCCCTATAGTTAGGAGAAATGAAAAGTGGTCGGTAAGTCTGGCCTTAACCATGCAAAACAAATAGTTTGTGTTCTAAAACCTAGCAGCTTTAGTTGAAGCCCCTTCTCTTCAAAAGAATGCACAGGTGCCGGGAGCACTTAGCACATGACCTTGGCAGCCTTGTTATTAGCACATAGAAACTACTGTGTGTCCCTGCACGTGTATAGAGAGCTCTTCAAAGTGAGGACAAGATGAGCATGCAAATGTGGAAAGAAGTCCTAATGTATGAGGAAGTAGAAAAGCATGCAAAGTGCAATTCCATATGGACAAAGAAAATAAATTATACACACGTGCACACACACACGTTTTTAAATGCTTGTGTGTGTATTTAGGACAGCGCCGGAGCGTGTTTACTAACCTGGACTCTCTTACAAGACTGATGGTCGAAGGAAGGGGGTGTGTGGGAGGAAGAGGAAGAGTTTTTGTTTTCATTTTCATTTCGACAATTTCATGCATGTATATAATGTATTAAATCTTTTCAGAGTTATTTGAATTTATTTTCTAATATTTAATTTTCTTAAGCAGAGTAAAACTAAGAAACCAGTTAAGTGAAAAGGAGAAGTTGTTTAGCTAATTGAAGCTTCACATCTGGCCTTCCTGTCCTCTCTCTAAAGAACTACAGAACTAGGTCTGATAGACCCAGTAAGATGAGGAACATGGGCTCTGCTCATGGGAGAAGAGCCAGCCCATGAGGTTCACCTCTTCCCCTTGGGATGATCTGAGTATAAAAACATCTGGGATGTTCAAAACCTCTGAAGGCAAGAAGCGCCCCTTGCATTGTTTTTCTTCCATCTTACTTGCTTGATTCCATCTTGGAGAGCTTCACGTTGGTATTCTGTATAGTGCACTCAACAGAAATGAGATGCCCTTGGTCTGTATGGGGCCTCTGGTGTCCTAATGTGAAAGTAATCAGCAAGAGCTAGAATTCACTGAAGTGTCCCTTGGTGAACAAATGGATGGTCGTAGTCTAGTTTTTCCTGGCCTGATGTTCTCCTGTGGTGTACTGAATAAATCATTACTCACAAAAAAAAGGATGAAATGAAGGGAGGGAAGGAAAGAGGGAAAAGAAGGAAGACAGATATATACAGCAGAATACTATTTAGCCATTAAAAAGGTGGAATCCTGTCTTTTGGGACAATGGTGGAGTGGAGGGACATTATGTTAAGTGAAACATCAAAAAATAGCCCAGCCAGTTCTTATACATGTAAATTACAATGCTGATCTAGTAGAGTTTGTGAGTAGTGGCAGCTACCAGAGCATGAAGAATCTAGGGGGAAGGGTTTGTTGGGTGGCTATAGTAATGGTAATATATCATAGATCTCAAAAAAGCTGGAGAAGAGGTTTTCAACTACTCACCATAAAGAAATGATAAAAGTTGGAGGTGAGGGATGTGCCAGTCATAATAGGTATTTGCCTATTATATGTTGTATGTATGAATTGAAATATCAAGTCCCATACTGTACCATATAAACATGGATGATTATTATATGTCACAAAAAATTAAATCATGAATGCACACATGCCTTAGTCCCTTGACCTAGAAAGCCATCTCTAAAATGCTTCCTACAATGAATTAGTACTCTCATCTCCCATCTTCTAAAGCTAACAAAAGCCTCATTTTCTTGAAATACATTTTACCTTAATATTGTAGTAAATATTGTATTGTGGGCTATCTTAAAAAAGAGGACAGCTGAGCACAGGAGCAAGGAAAAGGAGGCTTCTTAGTCAAGGTTTGAAAAAAATATCCCCTCCCTATTTTTTTTTTTTTTTAAATTTGACCTAAAATTTCTTTGTATGCCTACAGCAAAGGAATTACCTGCCATTCCTGTAACCTCAAAGGAACCATGGAGTTCTGTTAAAGCTTGATCATTCCTAATAGTGGTCAGAACAATTAATGAGTGCTAGTTTTAGACAAGCATTAAGCAATACTCTTCTTTTACTTTAGATTTGATGCTTCTCCAATTTGATCCAATATTGTTTCCTAACTTCTAATACTGGGCATTCAGAATGGAAGCTTAGTACATGATAAGGATAGACATTTGACTAAATAGTAGTGGACTTTTTTAAAATTTATTTTTATTTATATTATTCTAATTTTACATTCATATTGGTGACTCCATTATCCTCCTCCCTGTCCTCCCTCTTTCAAAGGGACCTCATCAATGGGGCATGTGGGTCATACATTGTGGGGGTCGTCAAGAGCTATGGGGGATAGGCTCTAACATTCTTTCTGCCCCCTCTTCTGCAAATTTCCCTGAGCCACATTGAGTAGTTGACTTTTTTAAACTATCTTATTTTTTTTTATTTATTTGAGAGACAGGCAGATAGAGATAGATAAAGAGAGAATGGGCATTCCAGGGTCTCCAGCTACTGCAAACAAACTCCAGATGCATGTGCCACCCTGTGCATCTGGCTTACATGGGTCCTAGGGAATTGACCATTGTCCTTTGGCTTTATAGGCAAGTGCTTTAACCACCAAGCTATTTCTCCAGCCCGTAGTTGACATTGTTTGAATTACTAGATCATCAGCTTTTTAAAATTTATTTATTTATTTATTTATTTTTGGTTTTTCAAGATAGTGTCTCATTCTAGCTCAGGCTGACCTGGAATTCACCATGTAGTCTCAGGGTGGCCTTGAACTCAGCGATCCTCCTACCTCTGCCTCTCAAGTGCTGGGATTAAAGGCGTGCGCCACTACGCCTGGCTGATCATCTGCTTTTGTATAAGATGTTCAAATATTAGCAGTTTCACAAGATTTTTCCGTAGCGTGAACTACTTGGAAAACAGAGAATATTCAGGCCGTGGTTGCTCTTCCCTGGGGTTTGTCCTAAATGTGGCCTGTACTCTCACTGACGTCACCTGTGGGCTGTAGACATGCTAAGTGTGGAGAGTGTTTTGCAGAGATCATTTATGGACTAAAATCCACAGCTGGAAGAAGTTTCTTGATAAGATTGAAGGAAATGGTGCTAAAGCTATGTGTCCACCCCTTTGGGGTGTGCCTAAATAACTTTGTAGGTACAATGATTTTTCCTGTCAATCTTCATCAGCCATCTTTCCAAAATACTCACTATGCACATGCACTTGATTTTGGCGTGGCTCTGAAGCAAAGGTCTGTGGGAGAACTGGGGGATGGGAGCTGAGAGACCATCTCAGTGTGCATTGCTGACTGAGCGCTATAGCCGGAGGCAACACTTGTGCTCTTGGATCTTGGTGAGTCTCTATAGCAGCTGGGACATGAGCCAGTGGATCTTTGAGGTTCTTCTGGCTCCTCTAGCCTGAGCTATGTATTGGATATTGTCTTAATGCTATTTGTAATGTGTTTGTTGGAACGTGGTTACAAGATCTACACTCTGTAGACATACATAATATGCTTACGAAAAGGAGCCTCATATATATTAAATAGCAATGGAGGTATTTTACCTAGTGAATCACATCTACTGAGCACTTAGTGTTAACCAAACACTGCACTAAGCTTTTATTTTTCATTTTTACCTTTCAAGTAACCCCCAAAACATGATACATTTGTCCCCAAATTATAGGGAGCTGAGACTCAGAGAATCTTAGAAAGTGACCAGGAGCCCCTGTAGGGAGTCAAAGGCGGCTGTAGAGTCTAAACCTGTTGCAACCCTAAGGTATATGTGTCTTCTCTTCTCCAGAATGCTGGTTTGGGGTCCTTAGTTCTATTCAACCCCAGGAATAGTACTCCCTTAGGTGACCGTATATATTAACAACTTGTGGTCAACTCCTACCAAACCACAAGTTGTTAATATATACGGTCACCTAAGGGAATAAGTCCCTTCAGAGGGGGGAATACAGGGAGGAGGCTAACGATGGTAGCATGACTGTATACACACTATCTACATAACTAATTAAAAAAAATAACTTATGGCCTGGAAAGAGGGCTCAGCAGCTAAAGGTGCTTGTTTGATGGCCCGGTTTCAGTTTCCCCAGTACCCACAGAAAGCCAGATGCACAAAGTGGCACATGCATCTGGAGTTAATTTGCAAGTAGCAAGAGGCTCTGGCATGTCCATCTCCTCCCTCCCTCTCCCTTTGCAACCCTTTCTCTGTCTGGAAGAAAAATAAGAAAAGGAAGGAAGGAGGGAGGAAGAAAAGGAAAGAAGGAAGGGAGGGAAGGAGGAAGGAAGAAAGGAAGGAATAGAGGGAGGATGAAAGATGTCCTTTAAACCCCATGCATTTGAGGGAGAGAGAAAATCCCAGGACGTCACTGGGTAAATTGTAATCTACTTGAGAAATAAGTTGCTTGCAGTTGCTAATAACACAAATTCCCTGTTTTGCCAACAGAAACATCTCATAGACAGTGCTTTACCTGAAACAGGAAATAGGTAATTATCAAATGATCTATAATTTAGCCAGAAGTTTTTGTTTTTTTTCATTTTCCTAAATAAATGAAGTTTTATTTGGATCTTTGAAATCATTCGATTCTACTTTAAATACTTGGGTTTTTGCTCTCTTCCTTACTGCCTATGCTGTCAGAGAAAAGTGCAACGCATGTGTTGTGTTTCTGTTAACCACCACAGCATGCCAAGTCACACTACAAGCTTATAGATTTAACCCATTCCATTTATCTTCACCACAGCCCTCTAAATGAAGCTAAAATCCTAGGTTTTAGCCGGGTGTGGTGGCGCACGCCTTTAATCCCAGCACTCATGAGGCAGAGGTAGGAGGATAGCCATGAGTTCGAGACTACCCTGATTTCAGGTCAGCCTGGATCAGAGTGAGACCCTACCTCGAAAAACAAAACAAAACAAAACAAAATCCTAGGTTTTAGCCTCCTTTATATGTGAGGAAAGTGTTCTGAAGTTTTCAACCATCTTTTGTTCCTGTCAGCCCTGCAGTTGGACAAACCAGAGCTTTAACCCAGATCAACCAGTATGTTCATTTGCGGGGTGGGGGAGGAGGGGGCAGTGTTTGGCTTTACTGAATCTTTCATCATCTTTACATGGTTTTGCATTTCAAATGGTTAATGAGGCAAATATATTGAAAGTCAATATGTAAAATGATTTTGCCTTCATGAAGTTTGACACAAAATGGTAAATTTTCCTCACGGAGTAAAATGACAGCAGTAAAATGACACAAGGGTCCCTGGACACACAGCCTCACCTGAGTGATTAACATCTCTACAACACCACTCGCACTAAGGGGCTTTTAGGCAAATCAAAGGACCTCTTAAAAACCATCAGTGAGCTAAGGCAAAGCAAGGCTGAATTCATACCGAGCTCTTGGCAGGCATGAGAATGGATCCAACTTGCTTCCTTCCACTTTGGTTTCGTGCTCCATGCCCCTCTATACACTGAGACTGATCTGCTATTCTCTCTTCTCCCTGTGTGGTTTCTTCTGCACAAGACTTCCTATCGATCAGTCTAACCCATGATGTTTAGAATCATGATCCCTACTGTTTTCATTACACCTTTGCCTCTATGTAGAAAATAAAAGGAAAATATAAAGGCATAAGATCAGGGCCAGTGGCGAGCTGGCCTTTTAATAAGAGAACTTGTGCCACATGGAATTCCTAAGCCTGCCTGTTACAAGCATCAGCCATAAGATATATAGTTTCTACAGTTCTCTAAAGATGGATCAATTAAGCTTTAAAACATGGGCAACTGGACTGAGGAGAGGGCTCAGCAGTTCAAGGTGCTTGCTTGCAAAGCCTGACAGGCCAGGTTTGATCCCCAAATACCCATGTAAATCCAGAGGCCCAAAGTGGTAGGTGCATGCATCTGAAGTTTGTTTGCAACAGTAAAAAGCCCTGGTATGTGTGCACACATTCTTCTCTCTCTCTCTCTCTCTGTTTCTTTTTAAAAAAATATTTTTATTTATTTATTTGAGAGAGAAAGAGAGAGAAAATGGGCATGCCAGGGCCTCTAGCCACTACAAATGAACTACAGATGCATGTGCCACATTGTACATCTGGCTAATGGGGTCCTGGGAAATCCAATCTAGATCCTTAGGCTTTGCAGGCAAGCGCCTTAACTGCTGAGCCATTGCTACAGGCCTCTGTTTCATAAATAAATTAATTAATAAATAAATAAATTAATTAATTAAATACTATTTAAAAATAAAACAGGGCCAGGCGTGGTGGCACATGCCTTTAATTTCAGCACTCAGGAGGCAGAGGTAGGAGGACCACTGGTGAGTTCGAGGCCAACCTGAGACTACACAGTGAGTTCCACGTCAACCTGGGCTAGAGTGAAACCCTACAGGTCATGCATTTAAGCATGATTTGAATGGAAAGTATAACGTGCTTTTATTAACTATGCCCTGGCCTTTTATGAACCTCCCTCAGTTCTCCTGTGCCATGTCAGCTACAGGAACACGGAACATAGAGAGGACACCGGAGTTATTAAAGATCATCAGAAGAAAATAAGTCAAAACATTTAAGTTCTCAGTTTTCCACCCCCACTCAGTATTCATAGTAACTATTGAATCAGTGATACACAGGCACATCTCATGCTTTCTGTCCATGTGGAATCCCACACGCTTTGTGAAGGTAGTGGCCAGAGTGTCTGACCATCCAGCTTCCCCACCCGAGTGACCCGACATTGTGTAGAAGGTCCATTGTAGAAGAGTGCTGTATCACATTGTTTTGCTGTTCTTACCAAAATAGCATTCTGTTAACTACGTGCCTAAAGTCCTCAGAGTTTGAAAACCTTTCTTTTAAGCCATCATCTCATATGTAATTGAGACTTGCCAAATTGTGCGTGTACCTTCTGTATCCTTCTAATCAGAGGCAAGAAATGACACTCCGCACCCCAGCTGCTCTTACTTTTCAGAGCTGCAGTTTGGGGCAGTGAAAACAGTGCTGACTGAAGCGTCCATTCGAGGCTTTAGCATAATACGAATACTTTCAATCAATCTCTCTGACCTTTGTTTTTTTTTATTATTATTCTTTGGGAAATTCATATAATCTGGCCCTGTCTTTAACTATTCATCTTGTTTTGGCTATCCAAATATACCCAATAATGTCCTTTCTGAAAATATGCCAATTGTGCTAATTACAGCAAAGCTGGAATATTGAATCATGATGTCTTTTTCCTAAAGATTGCAACACTGTTCCCCAGAGCATATCCTCAGTGCCTGCACAGGTTAGATTCTATTTTAAAGATTCCAGTAAAGCTTGCTCCATGTATTGGAGATGATTTGAGTGGTCTTGCCCATCTTCTACACTGTTGTTCTGATGGGAAGCTGATTCAAACCTCAGCCCATACCCCACTATGTTTTCAGGTCATTTTACCATTTGACTTTTTATTTGCACACTCTCTGCAAAGTCTGGGTTGGTCTCTGTGGGAAGGTAATTTTTGCCTGTTAGACCAAGTTGCCAGTTCAGCAGGCACACAGTCTAAGCCATAGCCATTCTGTTGGCCCACCTTTAGGGTCTCAGCCAGACTGTCTTCTCCAAGCACCTCTGGTGGGTTGTTCTGCCCAGACATGGTCCTCACTAGCTCTGTGTCCCTTGGGGTTTGTGTCTGTTAACTTTAACTCTAGGAAGGTGGCAGCTGACAGAGCTTCAGCTTCGATGGGGAAGAGGCATTTTCTACTCATTAGTGATGGCTTCCCAACTTCCGTTCCTGGGACTGGAAGAGAGTTCTCCATTCCCAGAAGTTCTGGCCAAACTTAATTTTTTAAAATATATTTTTATTTATTTATTTATGAGACAGGAAGAGAGATAGAATGGGTGCTCCAGAGCCTCTAGCCACTACAAATGAACTCAATATGCATGCGCCCCCTTGAGCATCTGGCTTACGTTGAGTCCTAGGGAATTGAACTGGGGTCCTTTGGCTTTGCAGGCAAACACCTTAACTGCTAAGCCATCTCTCCAATCCCCAAACTTCATTTAATCCTATTAAAATAATCCTGGTGCCCTTGAAAACACAGTTTCAGTTAGCATATCCTACTTCAGGAAGTGTAACCATTTTTGTATAGACTACATTTTATTTTTATTTATTTATTTATTAGAGTCAGAGGGAGAAAAAGAGAGAGAGAGGGAAAGAGAGAGAAAGGGAGTGAGCATAGGCATGCCAGGGCCTCTAGCCACTGTAAATGAACTCCAGATACATGTGCCACCAGGTGCATCTGGCTTACGTGGGACCTGGAGAATCGAACCTGGGTCCTTAGGCTTCACAGGCATGCACCTTAACCGCTAAGCCATCTCTCCAGCCCTTATTCCCATTTAAAGAAAAGCTCTGCTAACACTATATTTGCATGTGGTGGGTGGTGTTCTGCAGTACACATAGGTTCCTTTCATTCCTCCTCAAGCACCTTACCCTTACCAGAGTAAATACAATTAAGCAGCTGAGTCTCTGTCTCTTAAACACGAACAGCATGTGGAGCTGTGAACACAACACCCAGCCGTGGCCTGTAAACACACATGAAGGGGAATGAGGCAGGCCTGTGGAGAGTAAATGGGAAGTACCTTATGGGGAAAACCTTTTTCAAAACATATGAAGAACATCAGTAATGTACATGCTATTTGAACCAGCCATAAAATTTCTAGAGATTTTTATCTTGATGATATTTATGGATATATCCAAAATTTGGCTAGTAGGATGTTCATCACATTATGGTTTAATAGCAAAAAACAAAATGGAAAAGGAAAAATATAGGTTCAAAAGTAGAAAAATTGAAAAGATCTTCATGTGCCCGTTATAATAAAATTGTGATGCTGCCCATTCTCACTCTCTCTTTCTCTCTCTGCTTCTTTCTCTCTCTGTCTGTCACTCTCAAATAAATAAAGATAAACAAAAAAGGGGGGAGCTGGAGAGATGGCTTAGTGGTTAAGCACTTGTCTTTGAAGTCTAAGGACCCTGGTTCGAGGCTCAATTCCCCAGTACCCACGTAAGCCAGATGCACAAGCTGGTGCATGCATCTGGAGTTTGTTTGCAGTGGCTGGAGGCCCTGGTGCACTCATTCTCTCTGTCTCTCTGCCTCTTTCTCTCTCTGTCTGTCACTCTCAAATAAATAAATAAAAATAAACAAAAACTATTGTGGTGCTGAGGAGATGGCTCAGCGGGTAACACGATTGTCTTACAAAAGGATCTCAGTTTGGATCCCCAGCACCCACAAGCAATGTCTGGTGAGGCGGTCCACGCCTGTAATCCCAGTCTTGGGGAGGCAGAGGCTAGTGATCACCAGGCCTCATTGGCTAGGTAGCCTAGCCACATTAACGATCTCGATGTAGCCAAGACACTCTGTCACAAAGAATAAGGTGAAGAGTGATTGAGCAGACATTGGACATTGACCTCTGGCCACACACATGCACATGCACCTACATGTATGTGTGTCTACACACATACACAAAAAGCATATACACAACATGCAGTCATGCTAGCTAAATAAATAAAGCGGAAATATCGTGGCTCTCACATATATGTGAGTACACACATATGTATGTATATACATATAAAATTTTTTATTGGGGATAGAGAGGTGGCTTAGTAGTTAAGGTGCTTGCCTGCAAATCCTAATGACCCAGGTTCGATTGCCCCAGTATCCATGTAAAGCCAGGCGTACAGCATGGCATATGCATCTGGAATTCACCTGCAGTGGCTGGAGGCCCTGGCAAGCCCATTCTCTCTGTCTGTCTCTCTTTTCTCTATCTGTCTCTGCTGGCAAATAAATACATAAAAATTATAAAATAACAAAATGAACTTTTTATTGACAACATCTATGTGTGTGTTATACCATACCAAGATCATAATCACCCCTCCCATCACTCTCCATTGGCCCCCTCTGCTCTCCTCACTCTACTGAATCCCTTCCTCTTTTCATCTAACCCCTGTTCTATTTTGATGCCATTATATATGCAGGTCTTGTGTAGGTCGCATCAGTCACTGTGAGGTCATGAATACCATGACCATGTTGTGTCTGGAAGATAGAATTGTAAGCAGTTCTGTCCTTGGTTTTTCTTTTCTGTATATCTTTTTACGTCTGTTGTTTTATATTTATTTATGGGAGGAGGTGGTGATATTCTTTTTTTTTTTTTCAGAAAGAAAAATAGATGCTACTCCCAACCGAGAAAGGTTAATTTAATTTAATGTAGTAACCCCTCATACGGCCCTCTCATGACACCACAGTGAAGCCCAGATACTAGGGGTTTCCCTGTACGTGATGACAACCACCAAAAACTCAAGCCCCAATTCATCTCCACAGGGAAGGAGAGCCCCCCTGTCAGTGACACGCCAGATGATGGTGATGAACCCATGCCTGTCCCAGAAGACCTTTCCACCACCTCTGGGGCCCAGCAGAACTCGAAGAGCGAGCGAGGTGTGGGTAAGTGGGTCCTCCTGGTATCCTTCCAGCAGCAAACTCCTGTCTCCTTAAGTCCTCCGGAGGAGTGAGTCAGTGAGTGTTTCTATCCATTGCTCTTCTTCGACAGTCACATTAGCAAAATGTGCTACAGAGATGGCAGTTTGGGGTCCCCTGGCATACCAGAGCATACGCAGGTCAGGGAGACAGCTGTCACCAGGCCATGGGGTGTGTGGCCACTGCTCCCCTATTCCAGAGTCCTCGCCAAATTTAGGGATTTCACCAGTATTAAGGCCACAAGGCTATTTTTCTAGAACTTTGCATGATAAGAGCCTCATATGTATGTGTTCAGCCTCCAATTTTTAGTATTTAAATGACTAGAAATAAAAAGTGATAGGAATTTTTAACTGTTAAAGAAAAAAAATTGAAATTATCCAAGAAAGCAAATATTTTAATACCTTCTCCATAAAGAAAGGAGAAGAACCTTCCAGAATCCTCTTACTGGTTAGCTGGCACAGGCTACCTTCACAGTTACAGAACGTGACCCACCCTTTTATTATAAGAAGACAGGCTCAGAGAAATGCAGTAAGCTACCAGTGTCCAATGGTAGTCAGAATTACACCCAAGTTCAGACTCAAAAGACTGGTTTTGATTCCACTGTCCCATGTTCTCATGAGCAAATGAGTCACCCGTTCCTTGGAATATCTCTTTTCCTTTTTGTAAACCGATAACACCGTGGCGTTGAGAGCATTTGTTTACACAAAGGGTATCATGAGGGCTGCTTTGGTATGAAATGAGGGACGGATCACTGGTGGTCAGACAGAAGCCCCACAGTCAGTCCTTCTACAGAACACCCTCATCCAGTCTCTAGGCAACATATCACATGTCTCTGAAACAAGTTGACCTTGATACTATTAAAAAAAATTTTTTTCATTTAGCCAATTAATGTCGTAAACGAGAACAGTGGCTAAATCTCTTTGATAATAAATGACTCCAGAGGTAGGAGAGATTTTTTTTTTTCTGTATTAGGAAATGACTCTTCTGAGTGGGAAGGTAGGTGGGATAATTTCCTGTGTCCTATAAGAACATTCCCGTACTTTCTGCAGGGCTTCCTAAATTGTGTTCAGGCAACCTGCTTGATTTTAATTAATGTGTTACTTTTGAGGTTGTCTCCCGTTTACTGCAAGTGATCCTGGTGTTGCTACATGCTGCACTGCTAATATAGGTTACTTCTTAAGCGCATTAGCATAACTGAAAAGGTCAGTGTAAATGAACGCATCCCATCAGCGGCAGCACATAGGTATGGTTCCCTCATGGCATGTAATGCAGTGGGCAGATGCTCCTGACTAAGTACAGGACTCAGGGAGGCAGAGGAAATCATCTATTGACCTTGTAACACACAGAGTCCAGTCTTCAGGGTCAGGCTGTAGGTTTGTTCTTCATGGAATCGAGATGGACTTGGTCTGAAATCCCACAGCTGCTGTGGAGCCTCCAGGATGACCCCGTGGCTCAGGCATTCTTTAGGGAATTGAAAGCCAGGCTTGCTTCTGGAGAGGAGAGCAGACACCCACTTCATTTGGTACAGATAAATAGCTCCTTATCATTAATGCCAGCAAAATGAGCGAGGCAGGCAGCTGGCCTCTTTGACTTGCAATGTGGGCTTCTTCCCTGGGAAGGATCAGCCTCAGCTGGCACTGATGGGTCCCCAGACCGTCCTTGCGTCCCGAGTGGAGCACTCCGTCCCAGATGCTCCACTGTGCATATTCCCTTGGAGCCAGGGTTCTCATGGGCAACTGGAGGCAGAAGAAATAATTGCCAGGAAAGCCAAGATCAAAACCAGAGTGCAAAGCAGATGTGAGAAAGGAGCCGGAGCAGCCAGGGAAGCAGACTTCAGGAGAGTATGCGGCATGGCAGCCACCGTGCACACTGTCCTGTGTCACTCCTGAAGGAAAGCCACCTGCTTCCACATGCTGGGAGATGTAGATAGCATTAAGTCCAGCTACGCATAGATAGCACTGAGAAACACCATTAAAAAGGTAAGGGAAAGCCAGGCGTGGTGGCGCACACCTTCAACCCCAGCACTTAGGAGGATCACCATGAGTTCCAGGCCAGCCTGGGCTAGAGTGAGACCCTGCCTGAAAAAATAAAATATAATTTAAAAATCAAGGAAGACTCACAGATGAAATGAATAACTCCGTGACTGTGTCATCACAGTCCCTCAGGAGCAGCTCATAAGAACAAAGGAAGGAGAGAGAAGAGGGAATGCTGGTGGAGGAGAGGGTAGAGAAGGCAGGAGGAAGCAGGACCCAGACATGGAGGGTGGCTAAGAGCACTGTGGTCACAGAAGGGTGGGGGATGCTTGAGATGGCTTAGTGGTTAAGGTGCAGGCCTGCGAAGCATAAGGACCCAAATTCAATTCTCCAGGCCCCATGTAAGCTAGATGCACATGGTGGCACATGCATCTGGAGTTCAATTGTAATGGCTAGTGGCCCTGGTGTGCCCATTCTCATTCTTTCTCTCTCTCTCCCTCACTCTGTCTCTAATAGATAAAAATATTTAATAAAAAAAAAAAGAAAGACACAAATACCAGACCCCTTCTCTTGGCTGTGGCCCTGAAGGCAAAGCTTCTGCTGTCCTGCTGTCTGAGCCTCAGTTTCCCCATCTTAAGAGTGCAAGAGAAATTAATCACACATTCCAGAAGAGCTTTGTAGGCTACGTGAAGCAGATATACTTGCTGAAGGCAGACTAGAAAGAAAGGCAGGGAAAGAACACACGTGCAACTTGTGCACCACAGAAATTGAACAAACTCATGAGAACAAAGGCTTGATATGATTTCCCTTGTGACTGGGAAGGTAGATAGCATACCAGCACCAAGGGCAGAAGAGAAAATCATTAAATAAAAAGTAATCTGTGGGCTGGAGAGATGGCTTAGCGGTTAAGGCACCTGCCTCCTAAGCCTAGGAACGCTGGTTCCAATCTCCAGCAATTCCAATCTCCAGGTCCTACGTTTAGCCAGATGCAAAGTGACGCAAGGGCGCAATGCTGCACTTGACCACAAGGGGTCGCACGCATCTGGATTTCATTTGCAGCAGCTGAGAGGCTGCTGGTGCGCCCATCTCTATCTGTCTTCCTTTCCCTCTCCTTCTCTGTCTCTCTCTGTGTCTCTCTCCAAAAAAAAAAAAAAAAAAAAAAAAAGTAATCCATAAAGCAAACAAACTGAAAACATCCAGAAATAATTCCTAGGCTGAGCATGGTAGCGCACTCCTTTAATCCCAGCACTCGGGAGGCAGAGGTAGGAAGATTGCTGTGTGTTTGAGGCCACCCTGAGACTAGATTCCTTACAGCAAGACCACACCAAAGGGGAGACTAATGGATGGTACTGGATGCCTTCAGCCCCAAGTTCAAGTCAAGGGTACGAGCAGTTACTGTGGCCATTCCAGGGAGAAAAGACGAGAGGCTAACTAGTGGGAGAGGGCAGGGGAAGGTTGAGCAGGCGAGACTGCTTAGAAAGAGACAGGCACAGGGCCAGAGAGGTGGCTCAGCAGTGAAGGCATTTGCCTGCAAAGCCCAGTGACCCTGGTTCAATTCCCTAGTACCCACATAAAGCTGGACACACAAGAAAGAGACAGGCATGCTTTCTATGTACGTGTGCATGTGTGTTCGTATGTGTGTTTGTGCACATGTGTGTGCAAGTACAAATTCATACATGCATATGTGTGAGAGTGAACATCCACATGTGTGTGGAGGCCAGAGGTCAACACTGGGTGTCTTCCTCCATCGTCCTCCGCCATGTTCCTTGAGACAGGGTCTCTCACTGAATTTGGAGCTCACTGGTTCGGCTAGACTAGCTAGCCCAGAGTCCCAAGGATCCCTTTTTCTGCTTCCCTGGGGCTCAGATTTTATAGGCACGCACAGCCAAGCACTGAATTTTATGTGGAAGCTGGGAATCTGCACTCAGCTCCTTATGCTTTTTTTTCATTTTTTTACATTAAAAATATTTAATTAATTAATTTATTTATTTGAGAGAGAGAGAGAGAGAGAATTGGGCACTCCAGGGCCTCCAGCCACTGCAAACAAACTCCAGATGTGTGCACCCCCTTGTGTATCTGGCTTACATGGGTCCTGGAGAATCAAACCTGGATCCTTTGGCTTTGCAAGCAAACGCCTTAACTGCTAAGCCATCTCTCCAGCCCCTCCTCATGTTTGCATAGCAAGTACTTTACCCACTGAGCCAGCTCCCCAACTCCCAGTCATGCTTTCGAAAAACTACAGACCAGAGCGATAAGCTGATTGGTAAGAAATACTAAAACAGTCAGCTAATGCCATGGAGGGGATGGAAGCTGATACTAGTTGTTGTGCTGTTCCCAGAACTTGAAAAGAGGGTTCCACACTTGAGTGCTATGTCCAGTATTGTAATGGTATTGTGGGTCTCTATATAAATATGGGGAACCAGGTGACAACCGGAAGTCAAAGAAAGGCAAGTATCCTTATTTTGCCCCCTTTCAAAAAAATCCCAGTCAGAGGAAACAAAGGAAGTTAGTTCCCTGTGAAGCATTTAGGTTAAACCCAAAGGAGCTCTTTCAGGCAAGGAGAGAGTGAGTCATCAGCGTGGTCACTTGATGAAACTGTAGCTTGTTCTCCCGAAGGGAACTCTTTAAAATGGGCAAACCCTGAGAAAGTGGCATGTCTGAAAGTGACAGTGCCAAGGACTCCTCGGGCAATCCCAGGTTCCCTCAGTCACCAGAGAACAGGGGCTGGAAGGGAGTGCAAAGCAGGGGGAGTTGACTCTGGAAACCTGACCAGGGCCTGTGTACAGTACCGCTTAGCACTAGCCTGGAGACAGGGCTTCCACGGTCACAGATAGCGCTGAATGAACTCCAGTCGGGCTTGACAGAACCTAGGTAGAAGAAGTGGAATTGATATGGTTAGAAGGTGCATTTCTCATATGCCCCATTGCATTCTAGAATGTGCTTCTTTGTGTCTGCCCACCTAACTGACTTCCCACAGTCATGAAGAGAGAAATTTGCTTTCTCAGAGAGTCCTCATAGTTGGCACGCAGTGACCAGTGTGCAGAAGCTAAACTGGCCCTCTTCACATGGATTGTTTGGGACAGAGCTTGATTCTTCCTAGCAAAGTTGAAAAAGACAGAAAGGGGAAAATCGAGATAAAGTATGTAAAAATATGTTTTTATTCATTCCACCGGAGTAATAGAAATTCCCACCTCACCCGTGCGTGCGGGGCTGTGGTTGAAACTGTAAGAGGACTCATATTTTAAAAACTTTCATTGTGTATATTCATTGTTCATGATACTGTATTTTAACTTATTGCTCTGTTGCCAAGTGCCTCCTATTTTTAGAGAGTTAAAAATTATTTTTTAAATGGATGGAAATAGATTCCACTGGGAAGTCTTCATACACCTTTCATTGCACCTTGCTCATGTTTGCTGCTCCTCACTCTTCCCCTCCCTCCTTCCTGCTGTGTGTGGTCAGAGTTAGGCAGGGGGCAGGGGTTAGTAGATAATAGCTGCGAGGCTTCTCTTGGGCCTGCGAGAGGGAAGAGAGGACTTTTCCAGGATGAGAAGAGACGCTGGAGAGTGGGCAGTGGGTTAGAGTACGGATGTGAGCCTGCTTATCTAATCAGCAGCTAGAGGAAGTTGCTTTTATCTGTGCAGTGCATCTCTTCTGAAACGATAAACCCCACTTGGGTTTGGGAGAAGCCTTATCTGGCAACATCAGAGCAGCAAGCTTTGGGGCGCTGAGGGAGCAACAGGCCACTGTCTGCCAGCTCCAAGGGGCCTTGCTGCCTTCTCAGGGCTGCTCTTTCAGGGTGACTGGCAGCATAGCACTTGGATTCTCTTGCATTTTGCTTTTGAGTTTCTTGGTCCTTTTTAGAGTTGAATAACTGCTGTGGTTTCAACGAGGACAGATGTTAAAAACTCTGTATTACTCATCATGCCATTTACTGTCCCCTGTTTTTGGAATACCTTGTAAAGGCAGCAAATATTGACCCGTGGGCGTGTCCCAGCTAGTTGGGAAGTAATCCTTTTCCACTAATTTGACAGATCGTGAGGTGGCGGCATTACAATAATTTTCCCACCTTCTCAGTCTTTGTATGAGCAGCCCAAGAGGCTACTGTGTGGCACATGCCTCGCTTCCCACTGCAGAGCAAAAATAATTGCTGACTTCCCCCATGTCCTTTTACCTCTTTCATGACCTTAATTTTTAAGCCAGTACAAAAGTTTGGGGATGACAGTAATCATCACAGACCTTGGGTACACCAGAGTATACAGCATCAGATACCATCTGGTCTGGGTTGGGGTACGGACAGGGGAGACGAGGCAGCAGAAGTTTAAGGACACTTCCTAGAACACACTGAAACTGATATGTGTCCATTCATGCACATGGGCACACTTGTTTCTGGGTGCGTTGGGTATGTGTGGATGTGTGTGTGTGTGTGTGTGTGTGTGTGTGTGTTAGATGAGTGGATGTATGTGTGATGAATGTATTTGTGCATGTGGTATATGTGTATGAATATATGGAACATTTGTTCATGCATTTGTGTGTGTGTGTGATGTGTATGTAGGCACATGGAGAGTATGTGAAATATATGTATCTGTATTACTGTGTGGTATATGTACAGTGTGTATACCCATGTTGTGAGTACATGTGGTATGTGTGTATAGACACTTGGTGTATGATATGTATGCAGGTACTGTGAATGTGGAATATATATGTGGTATGTTTGGTATGTATGTATATTTGTGTGATGTATGTGTATGTGAGTGTTGTATATGTTGTATGTACATATATGTGTCTTTGACATGGTATGGTGTGTGTGTGTGTGTGTGTGTGTGTGTGTATCATGCTATGATATCCATGTACAGTGTGTAGTATGTATGTGGTATGTATTTGTGATGTGTCTATTTTGTGACGTGTTTATGATGTGTGTGGTAAATATATGGTTGTGTGTATTGTGGTATGTGTGATACATGGATAGTGCATGGGTTTGTGGCTTGTGTGTGACATGTGGGCTGTGTGTGTGTGGCATAGTGCAGTACAGCTGTCCTCTTAGAGAAGCTGCTCTCGGCTGGCAGCTTGCAGGTGTTTGCAGCGCCTGCCTTGGTGTGTTCTAGCTCATTGGCCTGCAGTTGCTGTGCTCGGGGTGAGGGTTCACATCTCCCGTGAGCACTGTGCATGCAGGGAGGGCACTAGAGTGAGCACAGCGCAAAGGTCACGCTGCTCACATGCTTGTGGTCTTCATGCATGTCAGACATTCCACACGTCTCTGGATCAGATGGACTTCTTCCTTGAAACCCGTTGGTAGGTGACTTGGTGTGGAAGCTGTGACGCTGAGCTTAGCATGAATCCTGACACCTCTCAGTTCTAATGCAGAGGGCAGTATGAGCTCTGTGAAAGGGTCCTGAGACACTTCATGAATCCTGACACCTCTCAGTCCTAATGCAGAGGGCAGTATGAGCTCTGTGAAAGGGTCCTGAGACACTTCCTGTCTGGGGCAGCAATAGTAACACCTGGGTGCAAGGGGCCCAGGCATCTCTGCCTGACCCTGGTGAGGACACAAGATGACAAGTGTGCTGTTGGTGGGAACGTGGGGAAGACCACAGGTTCACACTTGTGCTGGTCTCTTCCTGAACACAAAGGCTATTCTGTCCCTATTTGGAGGCTGGTGACCACAAAGCCCTGAAATTTCTCAAATTTCTGACCCAAAGCAAAGCCATGTGGGTGCAAGGTACAATCGTGCCCCAGTTCTCCTGCTGAATTCATTTTAGTATCTGTGTGGATATTCACGTCTGCTTCTAGCTTTGTCCCACTTTTAAAAATTTTTTTTTTATTTTTGCAGAGAGACACAGAAAGAGACAGGCAGAGAGAGAGGGAGAGGGAGACAGATAGAGAATGGGCGCGCCAGCAGTCTCTCAGCTGCTGTGAATGAAATCCAGATGCATACGCTCCCTTGTGGGCAAGTGTGGCATTGCGCTCTTGCGTCACTTTGCATCTGGCTAAACATGGGACCTGGAGATTGGAACTGGGTTCTTAGGCTTAGCAGGCAGGCGCCTTAACTGCTAAGCCATCTCTCCAGCCCTGTCCCACTTTTAGATCCTCTTCCTCTCCAGGAACAAGGCAATCCCATCCAATCCCAGCAGTATTCCTTCTCTGTATGAGGTGGGTGCAGCGAAGCACTTAAAAACTTTCATAGCTACAAGCTGGGGGCTCACAGTCACGCAGAGATGAACTCACAAGAATGTACAGTGTTTTCTTCAAGAACATGGACAAGGTAGAATTGTCCTAACTGGGGTGGCAGGGTGTAGTGCAGAGCGAGTACAAGAGGTTGATACAGTTTGGGGAATGAGAGTGAGCTCTAGTTTGACTGTAAAAAGAGTGAGGGAATGTAGGAAGGATGCAAAAAAGTAAAGGAGATGTCAGAGGGCCTCAGCAGCCTGCTGTGGGTGTGAACAAGAGTGCTGAGAAGAAGGCCTTCCAAAGGTGTTGGTCTAGGGCAGAGCTCCAGCAGATCTGCAGGTTGGAACTCGCTTCACAATTGGGAGACCTCTGTCCCACTGAAAAATTATCTGAACCTGTGCCACGCGGCAGTGTAGGAGAGGAGGAGAAGTCACACAGATGGTACTTGTCCACTGCTTGATGTGAGTTCTTGGGTGAAGTGACTATACTTCCGCCATGGCGATTGGGGCAACAGGGATTCTGTTAAGCAATCCAGAGAACACGGAACCACAATAAGATGAGATCCAGTGATGGTTCCTAATTAATGAACTAACCAGGACACATGGATGAAAGAGGCAGAGGCTATTCATTGCAGCCATGGAGTGGAGGCAGCTGGGAAAGGATAGTGGAGGCAAACTCAGAGACACCTGGGCAGTCTTAGGGAACAATAGCCTTTAATTGTTTAGGGAAAAAAAGCAAAAGAGACAAAGAACACACTAGCTGGTTCCCATTGAAATGAGAAAAGGACTTTTCTTATAGCCCTGCAGACAGCTATATGATTATTTCTAGAAAGAAATACAGCAATGAAAGTCACAGGAGAGGCATAATAAAGGTGAAGGGAATCAAAGGTCGGTGGGAGTTATCTTTCAAAAAGGAGGGCTTAGGTGTGCATTTCTCAACAACAAACTGTCCTGCCAACGAGAGAGCTGTCCACTGAGTGGTGGCCTAGAAGAGCAGACTCGGGCTGAGGGAGGAATGGTGGGGTGGGGAGGAGGAGGATTACCACAGGATCTTGTGGGAGGAGAATAATATGCTTGAAACCCAATAGACTTAGAGGAGCAAACAGATGGAAATCTAAGAGCTCAGAGGAGTGTCAGCGCAGGCAGTTGGACTCCTTTCCTTTTGGATCTCTCTTCAGGAAAGCCCGGCGGGGAAAGCTCCCTGGGTCATTCATGATCTCCCCAGCCACCCCCCTCCATAGATAAAACAGTCAGCTCTGATGTCTCCTGTGGTGCTCTGCTGTAGTAAGCACTGTCCTAGAAACGTGTAAGGAATGAACAGAAGGTATTTCCTTTCAAGGAAAGGCGGGCAGAGGGTTAGAGAGGAGATGTAAAGTTGAGAAGACATTTGGGCTGAGATCTTCGTTATGGTGGGTCACTGCATCACAGTGGTACAAGCAGTATTTGGGACAAATGGTCATGCTTTGTGGGCCTCCACTGGAGGATACTTGTGTACCCACACCACCAGTGGTGTCCCTCCTGCTAGGTCACTGAGATACCTCCACATACCTCCCAGGTAAGAAACCAACTGAACTGCCCATCCCCACTTCCCTCATCACCTCCACACGTGATAGCATTGTGAGTTCACACCAGCAATCTTGGGCCGCTTAAGAATTTTATTGTGATAGTAATGTGCCAGAACTGTACATATATGTTAACAGAATAGCTGTAAACAAACGGGACTGGACAAAAGTTGAACAATTCCAGCCATTCTTCCCGTGTTCACTTTGATATCTCCAACAGTTCAGGTTAACGGCAGAAAGTGGTTTACTTTTATAAACAAGACCCAGCATTAAGCTTACCTTCACTTTACTCTTACAATAAAAATTCAGGATCATCACTCTTGGTGTACTGAGAGAAATAAGATTCCAAGATGTCAAGTGCTCCAGAGTGGGTAAACAAATGCCATGTTCTGTTTCTGGCGATTGTTCTCAGTGTTATTTCTTCTTTGTTCCGTATTGAAAGAGTTGTTACCTCTATATGTAAAAGAACCAACTGACATTCTGCTAACTTTCCTTCGATGAGGGGTTTCAGAAAGAAATGGAAACACACACACACACATGGGTTTTGTGCTGTGGTTGCCAGTTGCCACCTGTCCTACTAGCTGGTTAGGGCATTTTTTCTGATTTGGGAAGTGTAAATTTAACCTAGAGAAAAAAAAAAAAAAACTTCTCTTCCTTTTATGCAAAAGTAGAAAGGTTTAAACAGAGAAGCCAAACCCTAACATTGGCCTTGAAGTTTGCACAGAAGCATTGAGTGCAGGGCACATGCTGGGGGAGGAGGGGGAAGCTGTCCTCAGGAGGCCTTATGTGGTCAGGTGCTAGCTACTCCCCTCCACCAGATAAGCTTAGTTGCTTCAAGGTCTCAACAGGAACCACACATCACAAATGACCACAGATCTGGTCAGAATTTTAAGCCCTTTGCCTATTCGGATTTGTGGGATAACAGAAATGTAGAAAGAACTCAGAAGGTTAACAGGGAGCCCTCTAGGAGCTACGGGTGCATTAATTTTGCCAGGCTGTTATTAAACTATTAGCAGCATGAATCAACCAGTTACACCACAGGCAATGGCAAATGCTACAAATTAGAACTCTTGGATGTTTTTTTATTTGCTTTTTGTTGTTGTTGTTGTTGTTTTCCGAAGTAGGGTTTCACTTCAGTCCAGGCTTATCTAAAACTTACTATGTAGCCCCAGCTTGGCCTCCAACTCACAGCTATCCTCCTACCTCAGCCTCCCCAGTGCTGGAACTAAAGGTGTGTGCCACCACACCTAGGAAGAACTTTTTGTTGTTTTAGTTTGGTTTTAGCCTTCAGAGTGGACTTAATACGATTTTGCATATGTTGTCACCTACAATTTAATGTGAAAGAAGGACATTTTGTAGGTAGCTGTGTCTATGTGTTGTGTAGGGGGTATGATGAAAGAGTGAGGTTATTAGAGAGGGCTGATGGACAGGAAAGGGTAGATAAAGATTGTCACACAAAAACTGGTTCCCAGTGACTCTTGATATTACAAATGGGAACTGCTGGAACAACTGAACTCCGGAGACTTAATGAGCACAAAGGTTCTATGGCCTTTAGCTCTGTGTCGTGAGGGAGAGAATATGATCTCATAAAAGGATTCTGGGTAATACATGAGATACCATTATTCTGTAATATCGCTCTAAAGATTTTACAAGAAGCAAGATTTGTCTTAATTGCATTAATATGTTACTTAATTATAGTAATTTTTTCTAGAAAAGGTGAAGGTTGGCAATCTTTAAATCTTTTCCAAAGAATTTTTTGTTGGGTCCCATTGATTACACCAACTTAAAAGTGTGAACACAGATCTGGGGTGACTGTGTAAAGATACTTTCTCAGTAAGGCTCAGCAATATGCAAAGACCTTGGAGGATGATCCAAAGCTCTCCTGCCACGGAGGCACCCAGACCCTCTGGAGCTCGGAAGCACCTGGAACTCAGCCCTGTAGCTGAAGAGCCCTTCGTGCCCTACTTTCAGGAGTGAGTTCAGGCAGGCATTGCTGGTGCTGGCAACAGGTCTAGGGTGTGTCCTTGCATGGCTGGCTGCCAGGAGGATACTTCCCCCCACAGGGGATGTGGCTGCAGGCTGTCAATTTCCACTGAAGTCACACAGCCAGGATTCCGGTGAAGCGCTGAACATCCGGTGTCTTCCCCATCTGGCAGTGTGTGATCGATGGATGGCGTCCAGCCCGGCTGCTGCTGTCCAGCAGGTCCCAGGCAATTGTGGACATTTACTTTTTCCAAATGAAAGACTGTCATCCTAGAACTGAAATCCCACTGAAATGAGAAAAGGATTTTTATGATAGCCCTGCAGGCAGCTATATGATTATTGTTATTATTATTAGAACCTAGCAAAATGTTGGCTGCTTTCACAGTTTCTCTATACTACCATTGAACTTGGTTATAATACAAATAAACATTTGCAGTGACCCCAGAGCACTTCTGTCAGTGTCTGTTCACACCACAAAGTTTAATAATGACAATTATCTGGTACCTGCTGTACCAGTCACTTATTTTATTTTAGTATTACAGTTAAAGCAGTCTTTAGTGAAATTAGTGTTCAATAAGGGAATGCTGAGGCTTAAGTGAAGTGACTTTAATCTGGAAAAAACAATGAAGTCATTTTTTTGTCATCCTACAGCCTGTATGCATTTACTGATAATTTTAAAGATATGTTACTACTCTTATATGGTCTTCACACTGGTTTTTATATTTGACTTTGTAGTTGTGACTCTAAAAACATCTGTAAGGATTTGTATTTTCCCATTCCAGTAACTCCTTTTTTATTATTTATTAAATGTCTCCTGAAGACCCATTTAACTCAGCCTGCTCCATTCCTGCCAGCCATGAACACATGTCCCTAGGCTAAGTGTCAAGCAGAGATCTTTCCAGTTTGACCCTAGGCAGAGAGCCTCAGCTGTCTTATGAAACACCACGACTGTGAGCAGTCCTTGTTTGAGAGTTCTGGAGATGGATGATAACCAGCGTTTCTGGAACACATCTATGTAACATGTGAATCACCTGCTCTAGTGCACTGTCCAATGGAAACACAGTGGGACATGCAGACAGACTTCTGAATTTCCTAGTACCACAGTCAGAGAAAACAGTAGCCCAGATGAACTTAATACTTTCTTAACTTAGTATGTTCTTAGCTCAGTATACCCAAATATTATTATTTTAAACAAGTACTCAATATAACCATTTTTAATGATAGATTTTCCTTTTCACTTGGTCTAAATATTTGCAACCCAGTGTACACTTGATGTTTATAGCATGTCTCAGCTTTGACTGGCCACTTTTCTTATGCCCCGGAATCAAATAGGACAGCTATTTGGCTGGGGTCGATTTTTTTTTTTTCCAATGCTGGGGATCAGTTCCAGAACCCTGTACACACTAGACAAGTTCTCTGCTACGTGAGCCATATCCCCATCCCTCACACAGGGAAGATCTTGAGAGCTCCTGAAAACCATTACAGAAGAGGCTTCTGGAAAGATTATAAGAGCCACAGGGGGTGCAGGAATATCCTCAGGCATGGATCCCCGCACACACAGAGAGACTGACTGAGACCTTCATTTCCCCACAGTGAACACCAGTAATCCCCCTGAGGATGGCAAAGAGAGGGGAGAACATGAGTATATCCTTCAAAAAACTAAAATCCATTTCTAAAGTGTCATTGCATTACAGAGAACCTTTTAGGTTAATCCTTGCTGAGTTTTTAGTTCTTCCATGGTTTTATACCGCGTAGCTGTGGTCCTGTTTGGATTTGGGTTGGGGTTGTTTTGTTCTTGTGGTGTCTGCTTCAGTATGAAGCAGTGAGCACACAGCAGCATGCAATCCTATAAGACACATCTGCCTCCCAGAGCCAAGTAGCACGATTCAGTGCAGAAAAAGATGACTTCTAGTTGTTTTCATCCCTTCATTTTATTCCTGTGTCTTCCTGTGATCGTGGGGAGAAACTTTGTTTCTCTCATTAAATTCTATGAAACAAGGCACTTGCTTTATAGGCAAAACACTATAAGATGTCCCCGCCCCCGCAGTAAGCTAGACTTCAAAGACAGACACCATTACTTCTGTGAAATTGTTTTGCAAAAAAAAAAAAAAAAAAAAAAATGGTGGCGTCTGAAGCCTCTCGTTAGTTCCTGGAGATGCTAATGCAAGCTTATGGGAGAAAGAGAAGAAGCTAGCTGCCTGCATGAGGCCTGATAACGTACGCCTGCTGCTTCATGTCAGCACCCACAGCCACCCATCCTGATGGCTCAGACACAGGTGGCTCTGGCATTTCCACCTCCCTGCTTGAGTACAGCATAGACCCTGGCCTTCCTGTGTGAGAACACCTCCTACTGCCACCCGCTGCTCTTCTTAGAGCTCAGGAGACAGGGTGTGGCCCTATGGGCCCTGTGGCTGCTGAGTTTCCTGAGCAGAGATCCAGAAATCACACAGGGCCAGGCTGTCACTGTGGCTTTGACTGTTCTCTTAGTGTCTCATAATTCATTCTCCCTTCCTCTCTTTCTCACTCTCCTCTGTCTTTCTTCCTCCCTCTCTCCTTCTCTGACACTTTCTTTCTCTCCATCCCTCCATCCGCTCCTTTCTCCCTATACCCTTCCCTTTTCTTCCTTACCTTTTCCTTCTCCTTTCTTTTCTTTAGTTTCCATCTCTCCCATCCACTTTTCTTCCTTTCTCTTGATCCCTCTCTTCCTTCTTTTTTATTTTTTAGATTTTTTCCATTTATTTATTCCATTTATTTATTTGAGAGAGAGAAGGAGAAAGAGGCAGATAGAAAATGGGCACATCAGGGCCTTTAGCCACTGCAAACAAACTCCAGATGCATGTGCTCCTTGTGCATCTGGCTTACGTGGGTCCCGGGGAGTTGAACCTGGGTCCTTTGGCTTTGCAGGCAAATGCCTTAACCGCTAAACTATCTCTCCGGCCCTCTCTTCCTTCTTGCTTTCCCTTCCCACCCTTTCCTTCCACTACCTTCCCTTTCCTCCTCCGCCTCTTCTTCCCCTTTCTTTCTTCTTTCTTTCTTTTCTTTCTTTCTTTCTTTCTTTCTTTCTTTCTTTCTTTCTTTCTTTCTTCTTTCCTCCTTTTGTGATTCCCTTCCTTCTCCTTGTCTCCATTCCCTCTTTCTTTCTAGCATTTGATTGGGGATACACCATCTTCAACATGCTATTACTTGAATTTAAAGTGTATTTATATCTTTTGGGCCTATGTGACAGCCAGTCCTTTCAAGGATCAGACTTCTCAGGAAGTTGGATTTCAGAATCTATAGTGAATAAATTATTCCAAAAAAAATTTTTTTTTTTTTTTTTGGTTTTTCAAGGTAGGGTTTCACTCTAGTCCAGGCTGACCTGGAATTAACTATGTAGTCTCAGGGTGGCCTCAAACTCATGGCAATCCTCCTACCTCTGCCTCCCGAGTGCTGGGATTAAAGGCGTGCGCCACCATGCCCGACTTCCAATTTTTTTTTTTTTAAAAGATCCTCTTGTTTGCATGGATCCAAGAACCAGTGATGGGGTGGCATTGTGTTGTGCTACCTGCAGTACGTTATTCAGGAGTGCAGAGGAAAGGCTGCCTAGCACTGTCCGCTCTAGCCTTCTGATGTCGCAGACTTACAACCCCTTAGGTGTGCCTTGGTGGTGACTGGAAAAGTCAAAGTCCCAGGTCTCAGGGTCACTTGCTCTTGCCTTTTGCTGCTTGTTAAATGAATTAGTCACACAGCCCTGGTGTAGAACTTATTGTGATGAAGTCGTTATTGAGCTCAGCTATGTTGGGGTGTCACAGAGAGCATTCTGTGCAGCAGAGTGGGTTTACGAGCCAGTGCTCCTGAACACGTGCACACCAGGGAACATGATTTTGGGAATCTACTTTTTTTATTTTTTATTTTTTGGGGGTGTTTGGGGTGGGGTCTCACCCTGGCCCAGGCTCACCTGGAATTCACAGTGTAATCTCAGTGTGGCCTCAAACTCACGATGATCCTCCTACCTCTGCCTCCCAAGTGCTGGGATTAAAGGTGTGCGCCACCGCGCCCGGCAGGAATCTACTTTTTAATCTATTACCAATCCTCATTTTGCATGTATCCAAGATCATGCTTTGGAATATCTCAGGCTTAGCTATCTTTTTCTTTTAGAAAGAAACTAAAAGTTTGCCTAAAGGCTGAATTCATCTGGAAAATATTTGGTCTTTATTCAACACAAGGTTTAATTGAAAAGTATAGAATTATTTTCTAGTCTAACATATAAATTTGCCCATATAACAATGTTTTAAATAATTCAGAAAATTTAAAACCAGCTTATTATAGCAGATTTCAAAGTTCTTATGTCCATAGCTGTATGCTCAAAGTTTGCCCTATCCTGTTTAGTTCTGAAAAACCAAACAATAAATCTATGCTTATTGACATATTTCACAGACCCATGTGGTCTCCACTAAACACATTGCCAGTCACTACAATGGATTTCATGGGAATCAAAAGTGCACAAGAATTCATTCTTTTAAGGAGTTAAAAAAAACTCAAGGAGTTAAAAAAAGAAGGGGTGCTGGAGAGATGGATCAGTGGTTAAAGGCACTTGCTTGCAAAGCCTGATGGCCTGGGTTAATTCCCCAGTACCCACATAAAGTCAGATGCACAAAGTGATGCATGTGTCTGAAGTTCATTTGCAATGGCAGGAGGCCCTGGCATGTCCAGACTTACTGTCTTTCTGTGTGGCTCTTTCTTTCTGTCTCAAATAAATAAATAAATAAATAAATAAACAAACAAACAAACAAACAAACAAACAGAGGCTGGAGAGATGGCTTAGCGGTTAAGGCCTGCAAGTCCAAAGGACCTAGGTTCAACTCCCCAGTACCCACGTGAGCCACATGCACAAGGGGGTGCATGCATCTGGAGTTCATTTGTAGTGGCTGCAGGCCCTGGTGCACCCTCTCTCTCTCTCTCTCTCTCTCTCTCTCTCTCTCTCTCTCTCTGCCTATTTCTGTATCTTTCGCTCTCAAATAAATAGATAAAAATAAAATATTAAAATGAATAAGAACTCAAAGAGTTATGAAACGAGAGTAATTGGAAGAGCCCATGTACATCTCGAGATGGGAGCTGAAGTAGAAGGTTCTGCGTGCTCTCAGCCTTCTATAACATGAAGGATATCGAGAGGCAGGGGCCGAGTGTTTATGAAGGACCTTCTCTGTCCTAAGCACCCCACTACTCACAGAGATCAGTGATTAAGATGAGATTTGTAGAATCAGAGTTTATTTTTACTGGGAGAGAGGGAAGGTGCAGCTGGACAGAGGGAGAGAACGGTAACAAGAGACATAAAATATCTCCTTGTCTCACAAATCATCTGGGTTTGAAACACTGAGTCAATGAAAATATTTTAGCATTGAAGTTCATTGTTGCCTTCACTGAGAGCACTCATGGCAGAGTGGCCATTTGAGTCAATGATGGACCACGTATTAATGGGGAATCCCATAAGGTCGTATCATCTGATGATACATAGCATTCTGAGTCTGGGCTTTAGTACGCGGTGATGTTTGCACAAGGATGAAACCACCCATGATGCATTTCCCAGTGTATCCACATCGGCCAGTGACACATGACTGTATCAGCTTCTGTCTGTGCACAGTGAAACAAAAGAGTACACAGACAGAATCCTAAAACGATGACACCTCCTCCCACCCCAGGGCCCTGCGAGCTAGGAAGAGCAGTTTGTGAGCAATATGTGGCTGCCGAAAAGAGATCACTCACTGTTCCCCTGAAGCAGACTGGATAAAAGGCCAGTGAGGACCCATGTGGCCTCCAGTGTCACCAGTAACAGTGATCAGCAGCCTGCCTGAACCTGCCAGGAGGCATACCAAGGAGGTGTGGGAGCGCTGAAGATGAGACAAGCACTGAGCTAAGTCTGCTTCTGCCTGGTGTCTGCCTGCATTCATGTAAGACGTCATTCTTTTGCTAGTCTACGAGAGCTCTCCCGTTTCTCTGTGTCTGCTCTTGTCGGCTCTCTCCAAATATTAACTGCTCCTGCCTAGCGTCCATGGCTTTCCTTGGAATATGATGGAAACAAACCACAGCACCTTTGCCTGGCTTCTTCTCACTGTTCTTGCGTTACTGTCTCGCTTCACTGTCCAGCTTCCTTCTAAATACAGTACCCAAAGGACCTCAGTGGCCTTGGCCGGGCGTACAGCATGAAGGAGAAAGGCCAGTCCTGCTTAGGAGGGAGTTCGCCTCTGTCCACCTCTCCTCTACAGTCAGTGTGCTAGAAGACAGTGCACCACATGTAATCCCATGTAAAGATGTGGGATCTTACAGGTTCACTGCTTTTGATCCACATAGGCTCGTTCAGTTCTAAAGAGCAAAGAGCTAAGCCGGAAGGTCACTTTCCTCGCTTCTGCTGGCGTGGCCCATGGGCACGTGCAAGATTGCATGAGTATTTTGCAGCCACATCCCTTACTACCTGTCAACCAAGAAATCATGAGCCATTTCTCAGAAAGAATTCTGAAGACACACCAATCCCTCACTTGGTACTGGATCCTTTGGCATTTGGCTAGCAGAACAGAATCTGCCAGCTGCCATCATCTTGCCTGGGCCAGTGCATTTCAGTTTAGTTGTGAAGATCTCAATTGGAATTGACAGATACATGGACAATGATGAATAAGATAAGATCCCTGCCCTGAAGAAGCTCATTGTCACCACTTCATAAGATGTCTTGCTGAAAACAGCCTTGTTCTTTAGCAGTGTCATATTCTGATAAGATAATGAAATGAAAAGGATGAAATTTAGCATTCTGGAACTGCTTAGGCTTCTGCTTTGATCCCTGGTCCCCTGGTTCGTGCAAACACCTGCGATAGGCAACAGTCTGTGGCCCACTGTTTCCATCTAAAACATCATTCTATGGCTAAAGCTTGAGGTCAAAATCACACGTCTCAATCATTCAAAATTAAGGTTTTCCAGGCTCATCATGGAGAGCCAAAATTACCCCATGCACCCAAGTTAAAGAAGAAGAACATCCCACTGCCCCCATGGAAACTCCTTCAATTCTACCCCCCCCCCATAATGAAGCTGGTCTTACAAGGAGTTTTCTCTTTCAGACTTTTAATTGATGTTCTTTTTTTTTTTTTTACTTTTGGTGAGGGGAAATATTATCTTTAATATTTATCTGGTATTCAGAATTTCTGGGGTTCAAGTGGAGGGTTTGGTGCTATGTCACATAATTCTTTAATCATTCAAGGGCAGGTGGCCCACCATAGACCCAGAAAGATTTCTTAGAAAGTTTGAGTGAAAGGGGAACCAGGCAGAAAGTATGCTTGCAAATAATGGCCCGTGGAGGCCCTCGTGACAGTTGTTGCATCTGTCCTGGTTTGCGTTAAATGTTGTTTTCCACGCTGCTGACAGAGGCTCTACCCATTCTTCAGCCCAGGAAGGCTCACCTGCCAGCTCCATAAAAATTGGAGCATGGCATAGAAGGAGGGATGTTTTACTATATTCAATGTGGAAGAATGCAATTTCCCTTTTAGAAAGAATAACAACAAAATTCCCCTATAGTACACCATGAACATTTCCAAGAAAATTCCTTTGGTTCCTTTCCTTGATTTCCCATTAGTCAGTCACACCATCACAGTTGTTAAACATTGACAGAAATTTTGTTTTTTGAATGTCAGAAATATTATAAGTCTCAAATTATTACATCTGCAAACAACATGTGACTCCTAGTCAGGGGCAGGAATTGATTTGTTGGTGATTTCTAGAGATGCTCCACAGAGAGGTTATTAGCAAAATTCTCTCCTCACAGAGGAAAATTAGTAGTAGGATATGTGTAGTCAGAATCTGTTATTTTGGGTTTATATTTTAAAAACTTTGTTGTAGTATTTTTTAAGATTGATTTTTAAAATTTATTTATTTATTTATTTATTTATTTATTTATTTATTTGAGATAGAGAGAGTGAGAATGGGCACTCAGGGCCTGTAGCCACTGCAAACGAACTCCAGACACATGTGCTGCCATGTCCATCTGGCTTACATGGGACCTGGAAAATCGAACCTGGGTCCTTAGGTTTCACAGGCTTTAACCACTAAGCCATCTCTCCAGCCCTTGGTTCATTTTTTGAGGTAAATACCTCTTTGAGGTGCTGCTTCTCCATCACTGTGTTTTGAAGATTAGAACCAGGACAAAGTGGTTTTGAGACTGTGGACATCTTCCCAGCAGGGCAGAGGATCTGCCCCACCATCTCATTTTAAGACTGAATCAACCAGACCACTATACCAGATGTGGTCACAGGAATACTTCTAAGGTAGACATGGAATAAAATCAGTAAGTCAGAACTTGAAACAGGGTGAGAGAATTTCAACAAGTGATGTGTTATTTGGTTTAACAATAGTTTCCACTCCTAGTAAGAGTGGAAGATGGTGAGATAATGCCCTGGGAGAAGGCACAGCAATTGAGGAGAGGGAATGCACTGAGTGTATGGGGTGTGGGTCCGGTAGCAGTCCTCACTGTGGGTTGACACTGCTTTCTGCTCTGCAGAGCAGGCAGGTACACAAGGACGTGGCATTGTGTGGAGTGGCCAGACCTCCTGTTTAGTCATATGCCTGGTTAGTTTATAAGGTCAAAGAGGTTAATTAACTGATCTTCAAGTCATTCAGCATTATGAACATAAGTTTTCTGAGTTTTTAGACTCAATATTTGTTACTGCTTTTCATTTTAAGCTTGAGTTGCAGCCCAAAGAACAAACATCAACTGGAATACTGAGCCAGGGTATACCTAATATCCAGTTTAGCTTCATTCATGAAATATTTGCTGAGTTTATGATGAGGAAAAAAAGAGGATGAAGAGCTGGGAAGATGGCTCAGTGGATAAAACACTTGCCACTGAAGCCTGAGTACCTGAGTTCAGAGCTCCACACCCCATGTAAAACTCCAAAAGCTGTGCTGGGGTTTTGTAATCCCAGCAAGCAGATGGTGGGATGGGGTGGAGGGGTAGAGACAGAATGTCCTGGAAGCTGATGGACCAGCTATCTGGGTCTAACAGTAATGAACAAGAACAAATGAGGTGGAAGGCAAGGAAGGACTGACCTCAGCGAACATGACACACGCACACCTGTGCTCACACACAGGAACCCAGAACATGCCAGGCATGCACATGAACATATTTAAAAGTAATTTAGAAAATGAAACTTATAAAAGAGGAGAAGACATAGCTAAGTTTTCCTGAGGGGGTGAAATGTGAAAAATGCTGCAGTGGGGTTGTATACAACATGTAACAAGCAAAGAGTGAAGTCAGCTTTGATGAGCCATTCCTAGGCTTTTAGAAGAGAAGAACATATTCTGTGCCTCCAAAGTGGCAGAGGCTTGCCTGGCCCACTGGCTTTGCTTTATGTGTGGGTTCAGGGACAGTCCCTAGAGAAGAGCTGGCACCAGAAGTGGACTTCCATATCCTCATTCTATAGGCAGAAACAGTGTGTAAGCCATTGCAGACTTAGAAACGACGGGAAAAGGGCAGGAGAGTCATTGAGTGGTGGCTTTCTCACATCCCAGTGATCCAACGTTGAACCATTTAGTCAATGATTGCTCTTACCGAGTGCATAAAGAGCTTCACCCATACTAAGACCCTGTTGTGCCAGACCTGGTAATCCTTGCCCTCAGCAGACTAAGGTGGGTGGATCACAACTTTGTAGCCGCCTAGGATACATAGTCCTAGGTCAGCAAGGGCTGCATATCAGGACCCTATCTCAAAAGAGCAGGAAGAAAAAGTTCTGTCATACTGAAAGTATTAATTCTTATATTTTAACACATTGAAGCAACTAGAGGTATAGCTCAGTGGTAGAATGCTTGCCTAGCATGTGCAAGGCCCTGGTTTGATCCCCAGCACCATACATGTTAAGGAGTTTGTGAGAGATAAGTTTGGGATAAATGGGGATTGTCCAGACATGCATTGGGTAAAACAAGACAGTTTGTCTTATTTTATAAATTTATTCAGAAAGCTGTACAGTTGATAGTAATAAATTTAGGTATAAGAAACCAATTGAAGAACAGATACAGTGGTCCCCTATCAGGAGAGGGCACCTCCACAGACGGGGTGGGTAGTGTAAGAAGTGAGGACAGTGGCAGCTCTGGATGGTGCCATGAAAGCCGATCACAGTTACACTTCTACATCCGCCATAGCTGCTGGGTGGCTCTGAGCAGTTGTGTGTCTATCACAGACAACACTGGTGGAAAATCCAGGGATGTATGCCCCTCGGTTCTGCCATAGATTCTGCTCCTTGCCTCCCTCGAGCTGGAGAGTCTGGTCTCTGGTTCCTTCTCAAGAAGCTGTGCAAAGCTTCCTTCTCTCCTGCTGCTTCCATGCCTCTTAGGCTTTTACAGTGCAGAAGCAGGATTTGGTTGACAAGGCCTGTTGAACATTTAGTGCACTGAGCAAGGAGCATTTCGGAAGCAAAAGCATCTCCTGCCTCCTGTCTAATTTTGAAAGTGCATTTACAGCCGGGCGTGGTGGCGCACGCCTTTCATCCCAGCACTTGGGAGGCAGAGGTAGGAGGATCGCTGTGACTTCGAGGCCACCCTGAGACTACCTAGTGAATTTAAGGTCAGCCCTAGCTAGAGTGAGACCCTACCTCAAAAAATAAATAAATAAATAAATAAATAAATAAATAAATAAATAAATAAATAAATGAAGTGCATTTGGCTTCAGGGGCCCTGTGGCTGACCTTAGATCCCTGAGGCAAATTACAGACACCGGCAGGAGGATACATTGGGTGTTGATAATTTGTTATGCCATGAGATACCCACAGATAAGGCTGCCTTGCTTCTGACCGTTAGAAATATGTCATGAAAGTGTGAAAACACTTGTGCTGTGAGACTTCCCATCATTTCTGTGCTTTCTCTCCCTCTCATTTGCATTGGTTACTCATAAAGATAGATTTCGGATATGATTTGCACAACTGCCTGGTGTCAGTCAGTGAAAAGGGCTTGTCAGGAGGGCCAGGCAGAGGCGCTCCTTCCTCCACAGGGTAGTATCAGTGCTAAGCCACAGGCTGTGTCCCAGGCAGCTGGCTGGGGCCAAGGACCAGGCAAATATTTGTTTGACACGTTTACTGGTTTAAAATCTATATTGCTCAGTATATTAAAAGTATGCTTTGTATCATAAGGGGTTTTGTATTTCAACATGAACTCCATTTGTTTAATTCAATTGTATGTTAGTGTCTGAATAAAATATTAGAAATCAACTAATAATGAACTTTATAGGTTGGGTTGAGAGCTCTGAAAGGGCACATGACAATTATTCACAAGTTGCTGCCTCTTATTATGTCATTTTCATGATATAGTAACTAGAATATGACTTCACCATTGTACTCCTGATACTGGAGGGGTTGACCCCTTGTATTGGTGGGGTTTTTATGTTTAAAAGGCTGTTGTTTATCTTGCTGAGAAGTCATGCCATATGGCTTAATAACCTTGATAAATTCAAGCTTGCATGATCAACACCTTAAGGTTGAAACATTTTATTTCATCATTTCCCAGAAGTGGCACTGAATTCACCCATTTCCTGTTTTTAATCTCAGAATGTTCTGGGTTTCCTTCATATCTACTTTCCCAGCAGCACAACCCTGGAAGCAGTCAACATCACACTCTTTTGCCTCTACCTGAAATCTATGCATTCTGCATATAGTTGCAATCCAATACGAAATACCTGTGCACAGAATTGCATCTACGAGGCAGGGCTAGCTGTCCCCACAGTGTCTGGATGCTCGGCCAGCCAACCCCCATCCCACCCTCAGCCCTGCATTCAGCAGCGGTCTGTGGAAGCTCAGAGATAGTTGGTGCTGCCCCAGGACTGACAGACAGACAGGTCATGCTCACAGGCCACGGAGACAGAATCTCTTCAATCTGACATGGGTTTGAGGGGGTGGGCAGATTCTCTAAGACAGAAGCTCCTGGACTACCTAAGCTTGCATGGCTATCTTTCCAGTGTGTTTGAATAAAAATTCTTCCCTGAATTTACTGGACACCTCCTCTCCAGTATTCTCTAATGGCGTGCATGCGTGCGTCTGCGTTGTGTTTTGCTTTTGACCTGTGCTTGCTAGGCAGATGGTGCCTACAACTCGCTACCTCATTCACTCATTCACTCCTTCAGCAGACATTTCTCGTGCCACCCACGCAGTAGGAGTATTAACCTGAGATTTTTACCAGAGTCGAGTTTTCAGATGGGTCAGGCCTTCATGACAGAAAGTGGGTTTGACTTTATTTTTTAAAATTTTATTTATTTATTTGCAGAGAGAGATTGAGGAGATAGAGAGAGAATGGGCATGCCAGGGCCTCTAGCCACTGCAAATGAACTCCAGACTCATGTGGCCCTATGCATCTGGCTTAAGTGGTTCCTGGGAAATTGAACCTGGGTCCTTTGGTTTCGCAGGCAAATGCCTTACCACTAAGCCATTTTTCCAGCCCATGTTTGATGTTGTTCACACACAAGTCCTGCCCATCACTGAGAATAAATCATTTCATTTTTAGAGCTCATGGCCCTTCCCTGAACAATCCTGGCTGTGAATCCTCTTCTGTTCACACACGGACTTCTGACTGCCTTTGCTTTCTAATTGCCGATGATTATGATAAGAAGGGACTATTTAGTCTTCCCACCCCCGCCCCATGGTGTGTCAAGCAAGGATGCATATCCTCCGAGTGTCTCGAGTTCTCTCTGGTCCTTGGATCAGCTTTGCTCTCATTGCAGTCAGTGCTTGATACAGACAGGCATGCATGACTTCTGAGTGAGGGAGTGGGGCTGGGGCACATGCAGGGGTCCATTCGTCTTCTCAAAGTGCACATTTCAAACTTAGCATTTTAAAATGAGGCCAAAGGCTAACATCTTCACCCTCTACCTTTGATTCAGAGCTTCCCCCATTAAGCTTTTGTTGTTTTTCTGTCATTTAAACCAGAAGCCTCCCAAGTTGACATAAAACATGACCATCTCCCTTTCTGGTGTTCAACTGCAGTTTTACTATTTGTCAAAAGTTTTTTTTTTTCTTTTTATTGAGAAAGACAGAGAAGAAGAGGCAGAGAAAGAGAGAGAGAATGGGCACGCCAGTGGCCTCTCAGCTGCTGTGAATGAATTCCAGATGCATGTGCCCCCTTACATCTGGCTAAACGTGGGACCTGGGCATTTTTAGGCTTGGCAGGCAGGTCCCTTAATGGCTAAGCCATCTCTCCAGCCCTTGTGAGAAGTTTTATTTTGCTTGGCCTCCTTCCCTGACTTATCTTGACATAATGTGTAATTTACGTATGAACATTTTGTCACTGCAGATGACAAAACTTTCTGCAAATTACACTCAATCTGCGTTTTTCCTCAGAAAATGAAACACTGCTCATAAGCAACATTATGGCTCCCTGTGTCTCCTTTCCCTTGCCGTGTATTCATGGTGCATCTCGGCTTGGAACCCCAGGGACTTCAGGGGTGGTCAGGTAGGTCCTGGCACCATGGCCCAGGAAGGACACTGAGTGTGCAGTCTTGCGTGCTCCAGGACAGCCTTCCTTTCCCTCTCAAGTCTGCTCCCAGAACTCTTGCCACTGTGAGCTATTTCAGCCTTTTCCTCCTTCCTAGTGCACCCCCTAACTGGTGTCTGTAGGCTGTGGATGCCCTGGCCTCCAGTGCCTTTATTTATGCAGTAGACATGTTAACACTGCAAGAGAGGAGGAAAGAAGTTCTCCCCTCATCATCTCACCTCCAGTCATGACGGGAGGGGTGCTCCAGTGCTGTAACATAGCACGGCGGACCGCGTGATGTAGGTTAAGTGATCATGAGACACAGGTGCGGATGTCCAGGTAACATTGATTAAATCGTCAATGTGACATGACATAGACGAGGACGTCCAGACCACTCTCTGATCTGGGGTGGTCTGCAGAAACCCAGATGCTATGGGCCACACACTCGTGGCCAGGGGCCTAGTGAATGTGGCTTTGGTTCCAATATAAATTTTCAACTTGGGTGTTTTTATTAAGGGACTTCTTTTTCATGAATTTCTAAATTTGCTAGTGAGTTACTAACATGTTCACCTATTTAAACGTACCAGCAACCTTCTTACTATTGCTCCTAAAGTTACCTCATGTCCAGGGCTCAGGCCTGTCTTTTTCAAGGCAGGTGCTGTTGTGCCCAGAATCCCCATTCCCAGTGTGTCTCAGCTCAGCACCAAGCCAAGATGTGAGGAAGATGCAGAGAGGGCAGGACCCCCAGAGAGCACTGGCTGGGCTCTGCTGATCCCTCTGCAACTTTGAAGGCCTGTGTTTACCTTCTGTACATATGACACATGTCTTCAGCAGTTCTCTTGGCCATGAACACATGGTTCGTTGAAAAGGAAGAAGGAGAGAAGTAAGAAAGAACCAGTGCCAAAGCTGCCCAGTGCCCACTGCTGTGGGTAAGCTGGCTTCTGTCCCACGGGGGCCTTGGCACAGCACGATGGTGCCTTGCTATCAGAGTAGCATGTCAGAGGAGGGCCCCCTCCTGTTCCTGGCCACAGTTGAATGAGGAGAGCCCTTCCACAAACTCTTAAGGTTCCAGGCCAGAAAGCTCTAGATCAACAACCCTCTTAGTATTTCTCTCCAATATGCTCCATGTCCCATTGCTTAGGCCTGTCTTTTCCTGGGCATATGCTCTTTTCCCAGCAACCCCAGCCCTGGCTTTAGGTAATGGCCCTGGGACCCTTCATGGTGGGTACTGTTTGAGAAGTAACAGAAAAGTGAGGGGCTCAGCATAGCAAGTACCCATCTTTGTTCCATGTACTTTATTGCATAGAACAAGAAGCAAGATTCAGAAACAAGACTATTTCTCAAAACTGAAGGGAAAAGGCACAATGCCACGTTTTGAGGCATGGATGGATTTTCATCAAGCTTGCCAGCATTTCTGTTCTTGCTCCTGACACTGTCTGTTTCAGCGCATCCTTTATGGTCCATGTTGCCATCAAGAGGGGCTGGGGAGACAGCTCATTGGGTAGAGTGCTTGCCATACAGACACGAATACCTGAGTTCAGACTCTTAAGTAAAATGCTGGGTATGGTGGCATGTGCCTATCATCCCAACACTGGGTTAGCCAAAGACAGGTGGATCTGTAGGACATGCTGACTGGGCAATGTAGCCTGACTGTTGAGCTCTGGGCTCAGTGAGACACTCTACACTCAAAAAATAATGCAGAGTGATTAAGGGAATACACTTGAGTATGACTTGTGCCCTGCATACGCACTTCCACATATACACGCACACACACACACACACACACAATCAATAATAACAATTTTTCAAATATCATGATGGAACAGAACACTGTGTTACACACAGCAAATGCCATCCAGAGCATCTGCCCAGGAGGGTGTCCATCAGGAACCTGGACAGTGGCGTGAGGAGGAGGAAGGAGGACGGGCTTGGGTGTCAGGGGCAGGTGGATGCAGTGGATACCCGACTTCCCTTCTGCACAGCCAGCAGTCAGCCTCCGCTGGGAAAACCTTCATTAGCGTCCTCCATGTCCCAGAGAGAGAGAGAGGACTGAGACATTTGCTGTCTCTCTGCCACTCACTCAGAAATGAACCGTCAGTGGCATCCTCTGTGATGTGGTGAAGGGCTGAGAGAAGTAGAGGAGTATCATGTGCACAGGTGAGCACAGAAGAGCCCTTGCCTTCCTTCCACCCAGTGCGTGGCCTTCCCATGGCCAGACACACAAGCACACATAGATAAGCTCAGGCGAGGCATGCATGCGCTGCATGTAGTGGTAGACTGAGGGGCCAGGTTTGGAGCATCTATCCACATCCCACTTGATCCACAGTATGTTTTATTGTAGATCACTTCAGAGTCTCAGGTGTTATGTTGTAAGAAAATGAATAAACGGAAGGAAAAAGCCCTCAGTGTGCCCCTTTGTGAGGATAGTCTTCATGTTGGTAGCTTCTGTCAGAACAATAGTAGCTCTGGGGAAAGCATTATTTCTTCCTGGGGCATGAGAGGCAGTGACCTACTCACTTTAACCCCGGCTTTGGAGAAGGAACTTTCCATCTGCATTCGAGGGACTTCTTACCTCAGTGGCCCTGCCTGCTGTCCATATGCCTGTGGACATGTCAGATAAGGACTTTTTTCTAAGCAACCTCCAAACTCTACCGGTGGGATGCCTTTGGCTCAGAGCTCTGTGCTGGTTATCTCCACAAACAGAATGCCACAGACAAACGGGTTAATTCGCAGTGTTGTTCTCTTGGAGCTCCCTAAATGTGCTTTGCCTGGATGCACTGCTCCTTCTCTTCCACTTGTCCGTTTTTTTTTTTTTGTTTGTTTTTGTTTTTTCTATTTCTTTTACGTTTTCCCCCAGAAACCCCAACCCTGGCTTTGGGTGGTGGCCCTGGGACCTTCATGGTGGGTAAGGGTGGTCTCAGGCTGGCCTCAAACTCACGGTGCTCCTCCTACCTCTGCCTCCTGAGTGCTGGGATTAAAGGCGTGTGCCATCACGCCCAGCACCCATTTCTTGACCTCTGCCCTGGAACTGAATATTTTATTGTAATTTTGGAAAATCTTATTGAGTCTTGTATTCTGGCTATTTAAATACAGGGGGAAAGTAGCACAGTAACCTATTTAGAAAGACTAGGCATTCGCAGATCTTCAGGGTGGAGTAGCAGGCAGGAATAGGGTGCATTTGGGAGTTCCTCTCAGCCAATTACTCTCCCCCTCAGGCCAGGGAAAGAGGCTCAAACTCCATTTTCAGTGTGATGTAAGTGCAAGAAGGGCTGTCTGTGGGTGAATGTGCAGATCTGTGTATGTGTCTGGGTGTGTTTTTGTGTCTGTGGATGTCTACGTGAGGATGTGTCTGTTGTTGTATGCACATATGTGTGTGCAGGGCTGTCCATAAAGTGTGAATATGAAGGTGTCTTTGTGTATCTGCGCTATTGAGAATGTGTACTTCTGTGTTCCTGTGTCTGTGTGTCTATACCTGTATGTGTATTGTGTGTGTGTATACCTGTATGTGTGTGTATAGCTGTGTGTGTGTTGTATGTGTATACCTGTGTGTCTGTGTGTGTATACCTGTATGTGTATTGTGTGTGTGTGTGACACCTGTGTGTGTATTGTGTGTGTGCATGCCCAAGAGCTCTGCTAAGCCCCCCTAGTGCAATTCCTTATTCTTACTTCCCTTTCTGTCAGTTCTCCATAATTCTTTGCATTTCAGTTGGGCTTGTGTCTTGGGCAGCTTCCTCTTTTCCTACATTCCTATATTTCATTACTCGCCCTCCTTCCTCTTCTTGAGCTCTTACGATACAGCCAGGAGGATGTGGAAACCCAGTTACAGTATGACACAGGACATTGGCACAATCACTCTGGTGGCCCTACCTTCTGGGGACGGCGCTTCTAGATGAGGCAGGAGAGGCGGGAAGGGATGAGGATGGAATGTAGAGGACGCTCAGGACCTGCACTGGCTGGCTGCTATTCCTCTGAAGCCCCTCGCCGACCCTCACACCCTTGCTTGAGGGAGGCAGTAGGCCTAGTGTTTCATGTTCCTGCTTTATCTCCAAATTGCCTGCTGGCTCCCAACTTCCTTGTTTCTGCCTGTTGGGTATGAAGCTCTCCTCCCCTCCCCACAAGCTTCTCCATCCTAAAGCCAGAACAGTCTGCCTGCACCAGTTCCTACCATGTGACCCTCCCAGCCAGGAATAGACAGTTCCTGTTCCCCAGGGAACCTCCACTCCCAAAGGCATCTAGGAAGAACCCCTAGTTGCAAGTCTCCCCTGCATCTTGGAAGCGCTCTCCCCACAACGCAGAGCTGGCAGAGAATCAGCCCAGCACCCACTGTGGGCCCCTCCCTGGCCTGCATCCACTACCTCCCTTCTTCTAACAAACCCTCCTGGGAACCCAGTGTCCTGCACATGTTGTCACTGGTGTCCCAGGGTGGCTGTTGGACATTATCTGGTTCCCCTGCTGCTTGAGGCAGACACCCTCTCCCCGCCCCTTAGAGATTCTCCAGTGACTCCCTCAGGGCCTTGCATGCAGATGTGTGGAATGCCTGAGAGGAATCCTCTGGTGGACACGCAGTGTGGTTTACTAGAAGGGCCTCACTTATAAACTGATTAACTACTAGAAACAGGCTTGTAAAAGCAAATTCAGTCCCAGCACTCGGGAGGCAGAGGTAGCCAAGAGATCGAGGCCACCCTGAGAGTTCAAGGCCACCCTGAGACTACATAGTGAATTCCAGGGAGTGAGACCCTACCTTGCAAAACCAAAAAAAAAAAAAAAAAAAAGCAAATTCAGGAATTCAAAAACAGAGTAAACTAAAGAATAATGTCCAGTGAAATTCCGTGAACTTAGACCAGAGTCTGTGCTTGTCACGGCTCACCTGGTGAGCGGTGGCAGGTCCATGACCTATGCCTCTTGCATATCTCTCTGGCAGGCTAAGGGCAGTCTTTCCCCAAAGGATTAAAGAAGAGAAGGTGTAGGAGATGCTAAAAAGGCTGTTCACACAGGAAGCCCTCAAAGACTCCTGCAGGGACTGACCACGGGGATCCAGTGGCCTTACCCTACAAATTACACTTAGTACTTCTCGAATGTTTAAGTAGGAAGAACACATGACTTACCTAAACTACTCATTTCCATACATTTCCCAGTGAAGTGTTGTTGAATCAAATGAGAAAAATGGGAAAGAAAGGAAGAACCTCCTTTATTTCAAAGAAATGCCACTGATGAAAAGGACGGGACATTTTGTGATGCCCTGATCCTAAGAAACAGTTGTACCTCCAAGAAAAACCAATGTGGCATTTGAAGGTTCTTCCCAAGACCTGTGACATTTTGACCCAAGTGCCAGGAAAACAGAGGGTTCTGAGTATTGAGCAAGGAGAAGGTGAGGGCACATTATCAGGAGAAGGACACCTGGCGTTTCTTGTGTGCCAGACGCCTTCCTGTGACTCTCCAGGTTTATGAAGCCATAACACTGCCGTTTTGTTGGATTTCATGTTGAGGAAGCTGAGATATGGTGAGATGTCTTGTGACTTTCAAAGATCCCACAGAAACTCTGTGGTCTAGGCAAGGCAGGAATGAGCCGCATCTACTACGAATCCGTGTTCATAGAACCTCTCAGTGGTTGGGGGCCAGGTATTGGGCCCAGCATTCATTAATAAAACCACTGTGGTATCAAATAAAATAGAGCATTCTTAACATTTAAAAAGCACAATGCTAAAGAAATAACGAAAGGAGGAAGAGGAGTGAAGAAAGAAAGATGAAAAAGGTGGAAATAAAGAAGAGAATGGAGAAAAAAAGAAAAGCTTTAAAGCAAAAGCTTCTGATAAGAAGAACTAGTAAAATACAGTCTGTGGGACTTAATTGTCCCAAGTACACAAGTCCAAGTACACTGGATGCTAAAGGGCTTAAGGTCTCTTCATGCCTCGGATCTTCTCACTATGGAAGTTCAGTATCACCATTTAGAATTCCACACGAGCCAGAGCTCCTAGCCTGGGAAGCTCTATAGGAATGTATCTGTTAAATGGAGGGATACATGTTTCACTGTGACTTGTAAGTATTGGAGAGACTCCACCTGGCTCTCAGATATCATCCATCTGTAGCCACCAGATCTGGGATTCTAGCAAGCAAGTCTCAGAGTGGTGAGGAGCTGCTCCGATGTTCAAGCAGGGAGATGTCTACTTACATGCTCCACTAGTCTCCTGAATGGAAATATCCCTGTAAAAATGGGCTCTCTGGGCTGGAGAGATGGCTGAGTGGTTAAGGTGCTCGCCTGCAAAACCTAAGGACCCATGTTTGACTCTTCAGTCAAACCACATGTCATTAGCCACATGCACAAGGTGATGCAAGCATGCGAGGATGCACAAGCACACAAGGTGGCACATGCATCTGGAATTCAATTACAGTGGCTGGAGGCCCTGGCACACCAATTCTCTCCCTCTCTGTCTTTCTCTCACTCTCCCTCTCACTCTCTCTCATGTGGCACAAGTGTTGAGTTTGATTACAGTGGCTGAGGCCCTGGCATGCCAACTCTCTCTCTCTCTCTCTCTCTTGCTCTCTCAATGATAAAAAACAAAAAAATAAACCAAAACACAAGTGGGCTGTCTGACACTGACTCTCTTGCATATGTAGGAAGCATAGTCTTTGTGAACTTTGTGTGCCACACACATGCATCCATGCACACATTGGACGCATACATGTGACCCTCCTGTACACACACACACACCACACACACATGTACGCATAGTGTACCAGCCAGGTGTGTCTACCCCAACCAGCATGCTTACATCCCAGCATGCCAACTCAGTTACAGATAGGTCAAGCTGTCTTGCTCTTTCTGCCCTCCTCTGAACTGGTGCCTGAGAAACTGGCTTCCTAGGAAGAGTATAAGGACAAATTGCCAAGACAATTGGGTTTTCATTGTCACCAGAAGCCTGTTGACACCCGCTGATTTCTCAGCCTGAGCGATGCACAAGTGCCCCTTCAGTAAACCACTGCCCACGTGAGGGCACACTGCAGACACCACCTGCAGGCATAGGCGTGGGGACCTTGGGGCTCCACAATGACTGAGCAGTCCTTTTTGTCCCTCCTCCTGCTCTGCTGAGTCATCTTTTGCTTGGAATTCTGACAGGGACCCGTTGGGCTTCTGGAAGGGAGGGACAGCAGAGGATCCACCCTCTGTGTGTCCCGGGAGAGATTACATTATCTCTGGCCTCCCTGAAGCTCAGCCTGGGCTTCTGGAATCTTTGGGGCTGACACCAAGCCAGCTCTGTGGATGGGAAGGAATGCAGAGCCTCTGGAGGAGCTGAGCCCCTTGTCCTGTTTACCTGACTGCTGGGGGAACTTTCCTTTGCATGTGATCCCTCACTTTAGGTCAGGACTGGTGTGGCCCCACACCGCACTGTGCATGTGTTAGCTGTTCATGCCATGATCACAGTTCAGTAAGCCAGGTCGAGTTTCACAGTCAGCTTGTTTCCTTTATTGTCAGCCCTTCATTTTTACCAACACTCATTGCTACTGGCAGCCACAGTTCAACCTGCTGCCCTGTAAGAGTATGTTGCCGGGAAAGACACATCCACCTTCATCTCTCAGCCTGTCAGCCCAGCACATGCCCAGTAGTTTATGGAAGCTCTCACATAGGGCTCCACACCTCAGGTACTCTGACAATGTCTAAGCTTGTCAGCAGTGGACCTTCCGGGCTACCCTCCTCACACACCTGTCCACTTCTCACCCTCACATCGTATGGACAGATCATCAGATTGGGTCTTCTTAGCCTGCCCAGTGCCTGCGTATGAGAGGAGACTCAGAGTTCTGCTGTGCCCAGAAACCTCCTGGGTGTCTCTCCTGCCATCTGTCAACATGCACGTGCACACACACTCACATATATCATGCTTCTCTGTGTGATCTAGTAAAGATGCTCTTCTCTGGGACAAAATTCTAAAAGAAAAGTGAAAGAGTTGATCTTTTTCAGATCAAACACCTCACATTATGTCACCTTTTCATGGCACAAACACAAACCTACTTATTCCTCCTGCGACCTCATTGTCATCATGTTTACTTGTTGTCTGAATATTCCTTTCCTTTTTCTGTCTCTAAAGTTTGACCTAAGTTCTCTTACTGTGTCTTTATTATAATGTCCTTTTTCTCCTTCTCACATTATTCTCCTTGAAGGATAGGACTTGTGGGTAAAGTTTAGCAACCACCCCATGGGATGTCTGTATACTTAATGTCATTAGAATAAGAAAGTACTATTTTAATTAAAAAACCAATGCTCTTTTAAAAAGGAAAGAAAAGTAGGACACATATAATATTTAGGAAGTATCCTTAATCTTGCTCTTTAGCCCACACAATGTAGCCCTCCAAATTTTGGTTCTGTAGAGGTGTGGAGCCTCAACTAATTGACATGATCTGAATATAGGAAGGTAGAGCAATAACCCAAGGAGACTGTAGTTCATACCACAATGATGATTTGAAGCTAATGCCATAAACTAGCCATCATTTTCACACCTGCTCTTTCTCTTCTTACTTGGATTGTTTAGAGAAAGGTCTGGGTCCATTTCTCCCTTTCTAAGCCATAGGTTTATCAGCTGGAGAGAACCTTCTCCAGCCTACTTGTTCAGTGTGAGAAGTTAATATCATGCTAATAAAATATAAGCAAAAATAGGGCAGAGACTGGACAGCACTCCCGGCACCGTGGGCCCAGTGTGCTACATCAACAGCAAAACAGCAAGAAAGACACACTGCCCTCTCCTCCTCTGTTCTCCACATTGTCTGCTCTGTAAGCAGATCTGGCAGCAGCTGGAACTGAGAGCAAGGCAAAGAGGCTTGGGACATCTTTGGCAGTTTTCATGTGTAGCCATCATGATGTCCTTATATCCATCCACCTGGCCACCTGAAACCCTTAGAAAGGTCACCTCAATCACTTCCCAGATGCAGTATGTCCCCGCCAGCAGTTGGAAGTGAAAAGGGCCACTGCTGGGGTTCAGAGCTAGAAGACATGAGCTGCATTCCTGGAGGTCCTGTGCCTTGGCCACCTCACCTTGGCTGGCCTGCAGAGCACTCTTCCTGCTGCGGTTCCCACTCAAGAAAGATGGCACTAATCAATGGGGTGTAGCTGGTGCCATAGACCCTGGATCCTTTGTGGATAAGAGACAAGAAGATAAGGTATTATCTTCCCAGTCGTGGCTTTGTGCTCAGTACAGAGCCACCAACTATCTTCTTATTGGTGCCTGCTAAGAAGGAGGGATCTGTGAGTGATCCCGTGAATTGTCACACAGACCTGTTATTTCAGATAAGTTGTTCCTACTTGACAGAATTTCCCAGCTGGTGGAACATGTCCTCTGACCAGAACACACATGCCTCTTCCTTCAGACAATGCTTACCATTGTCTTCTCCTGACTTAAGAAAGTTCAGGTTCAAGCACAGCCAGGCTATGTGTGACACTGGCCAAAGGAAGCCAGAGGACCCCTTCAAACAAAGCACCAGTCCCACAACACTGAATGACAATAATGCTGAGAACAATTTTCTCCCTCACTACCTTTGGTCTAAATGCTTCACACATCTTGCAACCTCATGGGAAGTCCAGTGCTTTCTGCCTCGCTTTTGCCTGGAAGTGGATTTCTGAAAATGCCCAGCTACTGTAGGTATTAAGTAGGGAGCTTGCTAGTTTAATAGCCTGTCACAAACACCTTGTCCCTCCCATGCATGATGCCAAAATCATGTGGAAAGACCACTGCTTGTGTGCATGCATGTGTATGCACACCCCTAAGTGTGCGAGTTGTGTGTTCAGTGTCAGTAACTTACATATTTCTCAAGCCTCTCAAGCATCAGAGACACAGCTTGCAAAAAGCCTGTAGCCCACATGGAAGGTTGCTTGGGAGAAGTGTTGTGTGTTTTGAATACTAGCTGCCACGCATTAACCAGCTGTATGGTCTTAGGGCTGGAGAGAGGGCTCATCAGTTAAAGGTGCTCACTTGCAAAGCCTGACAGCCCAGGTTCAATTCCTCAGTACCCATGTAAAGCCAGATGCACAAAGTAGCAGATACATCTGGAGTAGCAAGAGTCCCTGGCACACTCATTCTCTCTCTGTGATCTCTCTCTCTCTCTCTCTCTCTCTCTCTCTCTCTCTCTCTGTCTTCCCTTCACTCCCCTTCCTTTCTCGTTCTGCCTGCAAATAAATTAATAAATAAAAATATGTAGATATGGTATTGTATTTGCATATTTACATGCTAACCACAAAATGACACATTCTAGAACTTACTTGCCCAAACAGTAACTATGCCTATCTTAAGGACTCATGGTAAGGCTTTGGGGATGTTTCCGGAAAATGGTTTGTACTCGACATTATAAAGCTCTCATTGAGTGGCAACTGAACTTCAGTGTAGACCAGGGTTTTGCTATTGCCTCATCCACATAGAACACCACACACTGCTCTCTCCCAAACCCGGCTCTGTGTATAAATACAAGTAGTACATAAATAGAACTTCATAATCAATTTGTTTTCGCTGTGTTGAAATAGAACTTGATAGCTATAGCTAATTTTTTTAACTTTTTTAAAACATCACAGTTCAGTTTAAACATCTTTTTCTATTTTATTTATTTGAAAGAAAAAGAGAATGAGGCAGATAGATAGAGAGAGAGAGAGAGAGAATGAGAGAATGCCAGGGCTGTCAGCCACTGCAAATGAAATCCAGATGCATGTGCCACCTTGTGCATCTGGCTTGTGTGGGTCATTGGGAATCAAACCTGGGTCCTTTGGCTTTGGAGGCAAAGACTTTAACTGCTAAACCATCTCTCCAGCCTTTTAGTAGTTTTAGAGAATAAAATTTAGGACAAAAATTAACAGGCTGGTGTGAATTCCACTATGAACTGAGTAGTTTGTAAAAGGATTATCATTCAATGTCAAGTAATGTATTATCTTAGTTTTAATATTAAACAATGATGTATAAAATGGAAAGAATCCTGACAGAATTACATAGTTCAAGACTTAGGTGTGGGTTGCCCAACACTGCACCCATCTACATATCCTAATGGAAAAAAAAGCTGCTGCAATGCGAATCTCTTAGCTCCTTTATTCCTCAGTTTACTGGTAAGTTCTCTTAGCTCCTGTATTCCTCAGTTTACTGGGAAGTTAAGTAGCAATATGTCCCCACTGCTGTGTTTCCATAGGTGTACACACACCACATGAATGAGATGTGGCCGTATGGATGAAGGGTTGCCCAAGGAGGGGGATGCTCCTATCAGACCATACCAGTGTTACCTTCAGCATTCACCAGCAGCACCACCTCAACTTTGTGTCATCTGCTCAGAGACTTTTACACTTTTTCTGCTATTTTAAAGCCCCCACATTAAAAAAGTATTACCTTCTAAAACACATTTGCCTTTTCTCTCATTATCTGAGGTGCTAGCTCCCTCTGACAAAGTAACCAAGTTGGAAACATTCGTGTAGAAGGTTGGGGCTCAGGTAATCATAAAAATATCACTGTGTCACTGTTTGCAGGCCGCAGCTGATAAGGAATGTCCACAGAACTTGGTAGCTTTCTTTTCTTTCTTTCTTTTTTTTTTTTTTTTTTTTTGGAAGGTACAAGAAAGCAACAGTTTTCCCCACCCACTGTGTTGCTTGGAAATTTTCTGATTTTCTGCAAACACTTTCTAAGAAAAAGCTGAATAAAGAACCTTTGAGATGCAATCTACCCATGAAAATACAGGCTGATTTTGTGGAGATACAGATTCTCCCTGGATGCCATGTGGAGGCTAAGGGCACAGACCAGTGCTGCTGAAGGCTTTTTCCATTCTAGAGGGTGTTGAGGTGTTCCTCTAAGCTGTTGAAAGCCCATCAGAGCTTGCTCACACCACTCTGTGTTGAGCCCCTCCGAGTCTGAAGTCCTGTTCTGAGTACTGACTCTTCTGTTGCCTGTATGAGAACAACAGTAGCAAGTTAGTAGGTCACCAATAGCTTTGCACTGGTAATATGCGTCTTAAAAATAATAGTATCTTTTAACCTCACAGTACCTTTAATGATATTACAACCTAGCTTTCTTTTTGCCTTCTTTATTGCAGTTACATATGGGGCTGATGGCTTTAGGGATTTTCATGCAATAATTCCCAAATCTTTCTCTCGTAAGTATACACTGTGCTTCTAGAAAACAGAAGCATGTGCTCATTTCATACTGAATGCCATCATGTAAATATTGTGACTTGCATGTTTTCTCAATCAGCACCTTCCTTTACCCTTGGAAAAGTGAGAAAATTAAATGTTTACCATCCCATCCATTAAACACCCACGTAAAGTACAAAATAAGGGGTTTGGGTTTTGTTGGGTTTTGTTTTGTCTTGTTTGGGACACAGTCTCACTATGTAGTCCTCCACATTGCTGTGGCCCTCCTGCTTCTGCCTCCAAGAGCTGAGATTCCAGGCATGCACACATGCCCCATGTCTGGCTCAGCGGTAATATCTTGATGGTTGAAAAGTATAGAGAACCTGAGAGTGGGGTGACAGTGAGGAGAGGGCTGGAAGTAGTCCTCATGGGACTGTCACTCTGCAGTGCTGCTCACAGTGTCAGGATTAAGGCTGTAATCATGTCCTTTGTGCCCCATACGTTGTGTCAGCCTCAACACACCAGCATGTTCTCAAGATAACTATTGCAGATTTGTGGAACAGAAGAAAAAGTGGCGTGCTGCTTCTCTTGACCTGCAGTGAAAACTTTATAATTGAAAAAAGAAAACTCCCAGGCTCCTGGGCCATTCTCTGGTGGTGGCTTGCCACGTGAGTGGGCACTCTGTTGTCATGCGTGCACACAGACCTGCTCTCTTCTGAGCTGTGATGTCAAACACCAATGTTGTTTTCATGTTTCTTTTTTAGGTGTTGAGAGCTGATAGACGATGAATATATTTGGACCTCTTCCTTAATAGGAGTGTTTCAAATAGAAATTGTTTTTTAATGCATAGGGAAATGACTACTAACAGTTTACAAGGTGTTAACCCTCTTGGGATTTCAGTCTTTTGAACCTGTATGAATAGATTCTGCAATAGTCTAAAATAACACCAAAAACAGGTTGTGCTTATTCCTGCTCTCCTGTTGCTTGGATTTTTGTGTATGTGTAGTGTTGAGCATTGACCCAAAGCCTTGTGCACGCTAAGCAAGAGCTCTATCAACAAGCTGCACCCTCAGCCCCTTTGTTGCAATTGTAATATACAGGTAAGGACAGGTTTCTGACATCCTAGTTCTTAAAAACTTCTTGGTATGTAAAGGATTTAGTATTATCAACTTAAACATACTTAAAAAGCTTTTTATTGACGGTTTTCATATGTGCACATAATATATTTTGATCAAGGTCTCATCCCATTGCCTTCTTCTTTCCATCATCCACCCTCTTCCACTGACGCCAGTTTAACTTCCCAGACCATATTGAGTACTTTTCCAGAATATAAAACATTTAAAGAGATGTTTCTCTTACTAATAGTCTTCTGATTCAACTTTAAAATAACAGCTTGAGATTTATTTCTGCAATGTAGGCATATGCACACATGTAAATGTTTGTATGTATGAATATATGTGTGTGTTGATGCACATATGAGATTTCTTCAGTGTAGGAATACATGAATATGTAAGTGTTTGCATATATGACTATGTGTGTGTTCTCATACACATGAAGTATTAACATGGCAGCCCAGGGAAATCATGTTAATTTTGAGAGGACCCATTACGTTGTTGAAATGCTTTGAGAAAACACACGCACTAAAGAGTGAGTTATAACATTCTCAGATAGAGTCTCATTGGTTCTGGGGAAGGATTAAGCCAGCATATGATAATGTTCAAATGCTTGGGTGAGACTTCTAGGGTGTAAGATAATACTGGAGATAGATATGAACGGGGAGATTTTCTGAGACACGATAATCATTTTTATGAACTTTCTGTCTATACATTTATAGGTAATAGCATCTCATTTTTCTCTTCTTCCCCTCACTATTCACAATTGTAAATGTCCTCCTGATACAAATAGCTGGTTGATCCTAATTATGCCCCCACCCAACAGCAACCAAACCGTTCTGGGCCAATATCGCCACCTGGTGGTCATGTTCCAGAACTGTCTTCCTTGAGTCCAGATACCTCTTTTCTTCCTTTCTGTCTCCTCTGCCATCTTTAATCCAATCTGTATCCCTGATTCCTATGGGAAAGGTCAATATGCTTACAACTTGTTCTCTTTTCTGTAATTTTCCATCTCTTTCTTTGCCTATCTTTTGTCTCTGATTTCATTCTGCATAAAATCCTAAAGCACTGAATAAGAAATGTTACTAAAAACGTTCACAGGATCTAGGGAGCTAAAGGAGAAGAGTTAGTAGGCAAAACACTTGCAGTACAAGAACATGAATTTATCCCTACACCCCCATAAAAGTTGGGCACGGCCCACCCTGAGGAGGCAGAGGCAGGGAATTTTTGGGGCTCATTGAATTCAACTAACTAGGCTAGTTGCATTAGTGAGTTCCAGCTTCAGTGAGAGACTGTGTCTCAAAGTAAGGTAGAGGGCTGGAGAGATGGCTTAGCTGTTAAGGTGCTTGACTGTGAAGCCTAAGGACCCGTGTTTGACTCTCCAGGTCCCCCAGAAACCAGACACACAAGGTGACACAAGCATGCAAGGTCACACATATGTGCACAAGGTGGCATACGTGTCTGGAGTTAGATTACAGTGGTCGGAGGCCCTGGTGTGCCAATTCTCTCTCACACACACTCTTTCTCTCAATCTCTTGCATAAAAAAGCCAGTCCATTGGGCTTGCCTCGAAAAAATTAAAATTAAAATTAAGCCGGGTGCAGTGGCACATGCCTTTAATCCCAGCACTCAGGAGGCAGAGGTAGGAGAATCACTGTGAGTTCGAGGCCGCCCTGGTTTAGGGGTTAAGACGCTTGCCCACAAAGCCAAAGGACCTCAGTTCGATTCCCCAGGACCCATAAAAGTCAGATGCACAAAAGGGCACACACGTCTGGAGTTGCAGTTTGCAGTGGCTGGAAGCCCTGGCGTGCCCATTCTCTCCCTCCCTTTCTCTCTCTCTCTCTCTCCCTCTTTTCCTCTCTCAAATAAATAAATTAATTAAATAAGAAAAAAGAAAATTAAGATGAGGAGAGATTATAAAGACACTTGACATCAATCTCTGGCCTTTGCATGTATGCACTCACCCATACCCACATTTAAGCACATATATCCATATGTATGCCACGCACATGGATTCATGCAATAGATACATAAATTTTAAGTAACTTACTAAGATGTAACTTTATATTTAAAATAATATTGTTATAATAAATGGCTCTAATTAATGTTTAAATTCTTTAAATTTTCATAGCTTTTTATTTTATTTATTTTATTTATTTTTATTTTTTGGGTTTTTTCAAGGTGGGGGGTCTAACTGTAGCCCAGGCTGAGCTGAAATTTACTATGTAGTCTCAGGCTGTTCTTGAACTCACAGCAGTCCCCCTACCTTAGCTTCCAAGTGCTGGGATTAAAGGCATGCATCACCATGCTCTGGTGATTTTTTTTTTTTGATACAGGGGCTCATATAGCCCGGGCTGGTCTCAAAGCACAAAGATGATGACTGAATGCCTAACCCTCCTGCTTCAATTTTCCCAGTGCTGGAATTTCAAGTGTGTGCCAAAATCTCCTTTAAAGGCAACCATAACCCCACTGAGGAGGGCTCCCAGCCTAACAGGAGCTGGGGTGAGGGATAAAAGAGAGCATAACCTGTAATATATAAAATAAAATTTAAGAAAACAATGATATATGATGATAATAGTGGCTCACACCTTGAACCTTAGCACTCAGGAGGCTGAAGTAAGAGGATTGCCATGAGTTCAAGGCCAGTCTGGGCCACAAAGTGAGTTCCTGGTCAGCCTGGGCTAGAGTGAGACCCTGTATGTGTGTGTGTATATGTGTGTACATTTGTACCTCAAATCATTTAATTACCATAGATAATTTCATGATGTATCTGCAATGTTTTTTACTCAATTTGATTCACCCCAGTTGCTGTTGTTTTAAGGCTGTTCTTATTCCCATTTTCCACTGAAAACATTGAGCATTTCAAACTTATGTGGCCTACACTCATAAGGAGTGACAACTTCAGAATACTTTTTCAAGGCAAAATCATGTTCTGAGTACCAAAAATTACTTTTCCAATAAATACGAAGACACATTCTGTTAAAGAGATGACAGTGAGGAAGAAAGAAACATTTGTAAGCTGGGGACTGCCCGTGTGCATTATACCTCTGCATTAGAAGTGCTTAATTATTCATGAATGCATCTCACGCTTGGCAGGGAAGCCAGGCTTCTTGGTTCCTGTCGGCCTGAGTTCATCTGATTCTCCAGGTTCGTCAGCACTAAGTTTTCAGTACCCTCAAGGGCTTGCCCCATTCAGAGCAGGGTTTCTCTCTCAGGACTCTCCACTTACTAGACATACCAGAAGCCTCTAAATTATATGGGGCTAAGGTTTGATTTTCCTTATTTTTAAGTAGCCTTTGCTAGGGGTTGGAAAACAGCCATTGTTAATGTAAGCCGCATTTACTGAATGACAAATTCAGACCCTCATCTATTGTGTCTCAGTCACTGGAAGAGCTCCGCGCTTCCGGGGAAGACACGGATGGGGCTCCACTTCATGTTGTATATTTAATCACTTCAGCTCAGCACCTTACCAGGTACATATTTTCTAAGTAGTGGAGTAGGGATGAGGTTTACAAAATATTTATAAGTATATTTTTATATTCAGAGAGAGAGAGAGTGCAGCATTTCATTGAAGCAGTTCTAGACAACTAAGCAGTTCTAGACAGAGACCCCCATTTTCAAGGACTACTGAACAGAAATGTGTTGTCTGAACCGAAATCAGTCAGGTCTCTTCTGTATAGCCAGAACCCAGTTTGCGCTTGTTCGCAAAGGTACAAGAACAGGTTTCCTGTATGTGAAGGAAATCTACACACTACTCAGGTCTGAAATTCGCCATGCTGACAGTGTACTTCTTCTTAACAAATGCCCCTGTCCCTGGGCATCCATTCCTCAGACATCAGAGACCTCCCAACTCGTGACAGGTCCTACAGTGTCCTCATCATGCTAGCAAGTCTCCACCTCTGGAACATTCAGCAGTGGCCACGGAACTCCTCCACAAAACAAGTGTAGTGCTTGCCAAGTAGAAAGCCCCCTGTTATGGCTTCCACTTTGGTCCTTGCCCATACCTACAGGGATGTGAAGATATTGCCAGAAGCCTCCTTTTCAGAAACTTACACATCGCAGCATCTTTTGTTTTCTCCCTTGAAGTTTACCTCCTCCAGTGCTAACAATTCTCACTGCTGATCATACAGGCATGTGCAACATAATCTTTTTCATGTGTATATGTATGTATGTGTGTGTGTGTGTGTGTATATATATATATATATATATATAATTTTAAAAATATTCTGAAATTATCAGCATGAATTTAGACCAATTAAGTCTGAAATATTTAATATATATTCTTAATAGCCATCCATCGTGTATGTCTGTCTGTCCAAAATTGTATCTAGTATCCTTATTGATCTCAGGACAACTTTCAAGTGATTCTCTTTTCATCTATTTCTTTTGTTTGTTTGTTTTGTTTTTACTTTATGTATTTATTTGTTTGTTTATTTGAGAGCAACAGACAGACACAGAGAAAGAGGCAGATAGATAAAGAGAGAATGGGCACACCAGGGCCTCCAGCCACTGCAAACGAACTCCAGATACATGCGCCCTCTTGTGCTTCTGGCTTATGTAGGTCCTGGGGAATCAAGCCTTGAACTGGGGTCCTTAGGCTTCACAGGCAAGTGTTTAACCTGTAAGCCATCTCTCCAGACCCGTCTTTTCATCTCTTTCTATCATATCTGTTAGCAACATCGCGTTGTGGGATGGCAGTGCAGCAGTCCTGTGTCCAGTTATCCTAATCATGTCAGTGGTGGTAGCAAGTCTCCTGGCTTTGAGGACGTCTGTGACATTTAAAGCAACATCCACGGCGTGCTTCCTCATCCACGTCCTTCCGAACTCTTCACTTTCCCTTCTTATGCAAGCAGCCTGCTAAAGCAGAACTTCTGCTCCTAATGCCAGAAAACCACAGGTTACAGCCGACATCCCCCTGCCGCCCTGTCCCTCTCTGAGAAATTTCCACATAGACATCAGTGACACGTGCCACAGAGAATCCCAAGAGATCACACAAAAACTTTGTCATTCTTATTGATGCACAGGAACATCTGGCAGGGGCTTTGGTGTCATAGAGACATAGATGTCCTCAGAAAAGCAAAGTCAGGTTTGTTTCACTGGTTGCCTCCACATTAGTGAAATCCTGCTGAATTGGGAATATGCTTAAGGGATCGTCCCAATAGGAAGATAGCGTCTTTTTCAGCCATCGGTGCTCCTGGTTCGCACTCTGCTGTGTCTTAGCTGTCTTGGCGGGGGAACTTTCCATGCCTGCTGTAATTCATTCCACTGAGTTCTATAATACCCACATCTCAACTAAATTACCAGATGGGTGATGCAAATAATCTGAGGTTAAGAAGATCTTCCAAGCTTTACAATGTTTCCAGAGCAAGTTTGACTCAGTCTGTTACCTATTGCTGTAACAACATTTCAGAGACTAAATAGAAAGAAGAGAAATTCATTGAGCTCATGGTCCTGGAGGCTGAGAAGTCCAAAAGCATGGGGTTGGCAGCTGGAGAGGACCTTCTGCTACATCGTAACATGGCAGAAGGCATCCCATGACTAGACAGAGCAAATGTCCCAGCTCAGTCCTCTGCTGTCATAAAGCACTGATAACTTTGCATTCCTGCAGTGAACATCTGAGTTGGTGATTTGTAGTGAGAAACGTGTGTGTGGTTCTGATCCTGTTGCTCGAGGAAAGAGCAAGCAGAGCCTCTGCTGAGGGCCCCCGGGGAACACATGTCATGGAAGACCACGCACACCAGAAGCTAGAATGTGGAGAGACGTGCAGGGAAGGAGATCTCACAGTCCCTTCTGGCCACCTCCCATTAGGCCTTGCTGCCTCTCACGGGTTCCATCACATTCTAACAGAGTTCCTTGGGGACAAAGCCTGTAAAACACGGAACCTGGGGAGATGCTCACCCAGACCATAGCAAGGTGGGTACAGACACAGGCGAATAAACTTCTCTCCTGCGGTTACCAGGGAATGCTGATTCTAGAGCATTTCATGGCCTTAAGCACCATGGCCTGAAGGCAGCCTGCCTCCTCGTCTCCTTCCTTAACGCCATGGTTGTGTTCCACCTTGAGTCTGGCCTCTGGGAATGATTACCAGGACCACTGATTTGCAGGGTCACCATTTCTGATCACGATCTTTCAAGGAACAGCATTTTGAGAATCCTTGCTTATCACAGGACTTCTCAGCCCTGTCCTGTGTGGGGATCTGGCAGGAAGAGACAGATAACATGATCCAGCCTTAGAGCGAGTCCACCCTCACTGTGGGAGGCTTCAGAATACACCCGGGGCTGTACCCACACTCTAGTCACTCATCTCATCTCATGCCCTTCTGTTTTCGTCTTTGCTCCAAAGAGCCAACAGGAAGACCTTGGCGGTTAAGTGGGTAGAAATGTGGCACTAAGCCTGGTGGCCTGCAGTTGCCTCCCAGCTGTGACACTTGCCAGCCATGTGACCCTAGCCAATTGTTTAAGCTTTTGTGCCTCTGCTTCTTCGGCTGTGCAGTAGGATGGTAATGGCACTTCCCTTGTAGAGTTTTTGTGAAGGTTCAATAGCAAATAGAATTAAAGTGCTCGGATGTGATACAAGGGGCCACAGCACGGTTGGGGTCGGGCAGGGTAGACTGTTCTGCAGAAGGAGAGGATGAGAGGATGGGAAGTGGACATCGGTTGCCATGTTCTAATCCGGGTCTTGCTCAGTGATCCCAGCTCTTGCTCGTCTGAACCCTCCCAGCTTCCCTGGTAGGCCAGGACTGTGATAGTTACCCTTTGAATGAGGAGCAAGACACAGAAGTTACGTAACTTACCCAAGATCTCTGTACTTTTCAATAAGGACGCCAAAAGACCTGAGTCCAGCCATTTTGTGCTTAGTATCACTGGACCCCAGACATCCCAGTCAAGAGGAATTTGGTGAATAAGACCTTTGTTGCCTTCATCTTCTCATGTTTTACTGTTGCAGTTGGCTTCACGATGCTGACACAGAGCACCTGACCAAAGCAGCTGGTGGGAGGAAAGGGTTGCTTTTGGCTTACAGTCTCAAGGGGAAACTCCATAATGGCAGAGAAAACATGTCATGAGCAGAGGCTGGACATGAGCCAATATCAGGTGGACAACAGCAGCAGGAGAGTGTGCCAAACGCTTACAAGGGGAAGCTGGCTATAAGACCCATAAACCTGACCCCCCAGTAATATGTCTCCTCCAGGAAACTCCAAATTGCCATCAGCTGAGGACCTAGCATTCAGAGCACATGAGTTTATGGGGACATCTAACTCAAATCTTAAAGGTCCATGATCTGTGTGCATTGCTTAAAGTAGATGTTCTCATCTGAAAGTGTATCCTAAGGACTCCAAGGGTCTATTCAAACACACTTCTGGGATCACCCCATCCTCTGTGAACCAGGAGGGCTAGGGGAAGCAGGAGTGCACATTTCTGACATCTTCTCAGCCACATTCATGCTCCTTCACTGGGGACTACGCTCAGAGAACCCTAACAGAAAATGATGATCGAAAATTATGTCAACAATCTCGCTGGTTATATAACTCTTACAAGTCTGTGAAAACAGTGGGTAAAATTACGGGTCCCAGTGTAAGCACAGTTTCTCCTGGTCATTACATGTATTTCAGGACTATGTGCATGATGCCTCGTATTTTCTTTTGGAAAGAAAATAGGCAAACGCTAAAATCGACATGTCACTTACATATAATCCAAAGTCAACAGCAGTTTTTCATCTTCCCTAAGCCACTCATGTCTTCCTGTTTGCATAACTCTTACCTCTCTGCTGCATTCATAAGCTGCTCCAGATAAAAGGAGCTGTCAGAGGGATGTCGCTGATGAAAAGGATGCTGAATAACATGGAAAAGGAAAATCTGAAAAACACCTGGAATCAGAACTCTGAACATGAATTCACTAATTTTGCCCCAGGTCCATTAGTATTTAGATGAATGTGCATGAGAGGGCTTTAACAAACCAATGACCACTTCGTGATTGTGCACTCTGAGCCCGTCAGCCCTGGGGAGGTGGACTTGACTGACTCAACAGTCACTTCTTACTGCTGCATGCTCAGCTCTGGGTCCCTCTTGAAATCCCACAGGGCTGTGGGTCTGGTGAGGTCCCACCCTAAATTGCTAACTTTTTGCTACTATGTTGCTCTGATATGATCTTTTTTTTGTTGCAATGACACTGAGTGGCCTCCTGTGTTGTCTCTTTCAGCCAGTAATGTTAAAGTAGAGACTCAGAGTGATGAAGAGAATGGGCGTGCCTGTGAAATGAATGGGGAAGAATGTGCGGAGGATTTACGAATGCTTGATGCCTCAGGAGAGAAAATGAATGGCTCCCACAGGGACCAAGGCAGCTCGGCTTTGTCAGGAGTTGGAGGCATTCGACTTCCTAACGGAAAACTAAAATGTGATATCTGTGGGATCATTTGCATCGGGCCCAATGTGCTCATGGTTCACAAAAGAAGCCACACCGGTAAGGCCTGGCATAGTTTCTCCTTTAGTGGCCTTGAGGAGGTCCTGTGGGTGTGGAAAGAGCAAAATGTGAAGTGGAGCTGGGGATACAGCTCAGTAATAGAGCAGCTGCCGCACATGTGCAAGGCCCCAGGTTCAGGGACCACAAAAGGTGGGGGTGGGGGTGGGGCCATTGATGTGGTGTTGGAGCATGCTCACAGCGACCATCAGGGCAGAGGTTGGAAGCCACAGGCTCCGAGTTGTACTGAGGCAAAGCATTTAGATCGTGGGACAGCATTTGAAAGGACCTGTCCATGTGTACCTAGTGAACCTTATAGATAAAAAGGGAAAGTTAAGAACATGAACGTGAGGGGCCGGTACACTTGCTGAGTCGTCTCACGTACAATGTTGGCCCTCCTGTTTACATCAACACTCTTCACAAAGCAACACCTGAGGGTCTGGAATGTACCTTTGCACAAAGTTTGCACTGAGAAACTGTGAAGCAAATCTGCGTCTCAGTCTTACTGACCACGCAGGGTTCACTGTTTGGAGACATTAGTGAATGGTGGCCAAGCAGCCAAATGGCATTCCTCAGAAAGAGTGCGACTCGAGTGACAGATGGCCTGCGCTGTAACACTGAGTCTTTGGGTCAGACCATTATATTGCCACTAGTTGGGAAGGAATTCATGCCAGACCTCTGTCATATGGAAAGGGTCCCTGGCAGGCTTTGGGAAGATTAGAGAATGTAATAGTCTCCATACAAAAATGGGTAAATGTAGACCATCTAGTGTTCAAGATCTGTGCTCTCCCCTGCCATAGAGTGTAGAAAGCCTGACCAAGCCTCACCTGTCTGTCGTAAAAAGTCCTACTGAGTGGACCATCAGCTACATGTTAACAGAACAATCACAGCATCACCATTAAGGGCACTGAAGAGTCTTAGACGTGAAATACCAATGGCACTGGTTACATTTAATTGCATGTATAAGATGTCTTTTGAACTGAACAGAAACTTTACTCTTCTTTCTATAGGAAGTTTCCTGAAAGGTAGGTAAAATGTGATAAGCTAACCAAGTCTCGTAGTCACAGAAAGCTTTTACATAGAGCTTAGATAACCCGAACCATCAGTGCCTGGGAGCTGGCATCTTTGGGGCATCATAAAACTGGCATCTGCCACTGCAGTGTCCAGAAGGGGAATGAGATGGGCGCGAAGCTGCTTTGAAGACATAGCAGATAAGATTTTATAAGAGATCTCAGAAAAATGAGGAGGGTGACCTGAAAATGATAGCTTTGTATGCTTGTTACATAGGGCCAAACCAATACATATTTAACAAAAATGAAGAAGTAACTAAAAACCACATTGAGCAAAAAGCTGTTAATAAAACAATGTATATACTTGTAAGGTTGAAGCTTTTAGATACAAGTAGAAGCCACTTCCAAAGTAATACATTCCACTTAAAATATATAGAGAAAAACCAACCAAAAGGTAGCTCCTAAATTTAGGCAACTTTGGCTTTTCTGAATGGGCACCTTAACCTTAAATTACACACCGAAATAGACCTATCACATCCAGCACTAAGGAGAGCATGAGAGTAACCCCACTTCCTGCTTTCTGTAACGAGGTGGAAATGAGCATGAAGGTAAGCTAGCATGACACACACTCAACAGGAGACTCTGGGAGCTGTGGTAATTCACTCCTGATGAGGAATGCGCCTCACAACAAATTGCTTTCCTGAAGATTCATGCAAGTCCTGGCTATACAGTGAATTTTTTCTTAAATAGATACTTGATAAGTGAATGAAATTCTGACATACTAAACTGCCAAATGTAATGACGACCTACCTGCCTTGATAACAAAAGAATTACAAACTTGCCAAACAGATATGTAAGGGGCACCTGCTGTTGCCTCATACTTTCCCCACAGATAGCACCTATACCTTCCAGAAAGAAGGGCGTACCATCAACTGTATGGCATTTTACTTAAAAGAAAAAAAGAAAAAGAAAAAGCCAAGAAGAGGCCCCTAAACAGTACACTTGTGTCTTCTCCACAGCACATCCCTGTGTGCCATGAATACACAAGGCTACAAGTGGACAAAGAAACCACCTTTGCCCAACCATGTTTGAGTAATTAAATTTGCCAGAAAGAATTTGATCTTCCTGAGTCTGGGTAGTATATATCAACAGTGGCATGCTTTCTGTGTTCCCTGTGTTTACAGTGGGTAGAGAACAGTGCTTCTCCTTCTTGAGAGAGGCTGTGAATCACAGGATTTTATGAAAATGCTGGCTCTGATTCCAGACCCCGGGAGAGGCTGGAGGGTGGCCATGTCTAAGAAGCTCCCAGGAACAGCAGGGTAGGGAGTCCAGAGCATGCTAATGTGATGAGGATATGTCATGGAGGAGCAGGCAGTCAGGACCTCCCGGATAGCCTTTCAGGAGCTTAGATCGGATGGGATGTCCCTGTGGATAAGCTGGAAAGTACACCATGATCTCAGTCCCTCACTCTGCCCCCGTTCCAGTTAGCCAGGCTCAGGGCACACCCCCCGTCCCTCCCCACCCCCCCGATAAACTGAGTGATCTCTGGGGCATCTCCCAGAATGGAGCCTTGGCCCTGCCCATCCCACCTGGGTAAAGTTCCACTGCCAACATTTTCTAAGTAGCTTGTGGGCATCAGTACTTCCCATCCTCTGTGTTCGGTTTCATGTTGGATTAAGAGGCGCTACAACCCCTCCATGACACCAGTAGTTTAGGGTGGATGTGAGAAGCAGACATACGATGGAAGGAAATATGTAGAGAGGTGCCGCAGGGACCCACCAGTATTCAGAATGTTATTATCCTAGATAATAAAGACTGAGATGTGGCCCTGCATAGGCTGTTCTTACTAGTGGATCAAAGGCACCTGCCCTGCGCCCCAGTGCAGCAGAGAGTGCAGTGCGCCACATACACAGTGGTGACAATCCACTCTTGCAGTCAAACATTTTCTAATTTACCTCCAGAGAGGCCCTCAGCAGTCCTTCCAGCTACACGTCCAGGAAGACTCTCTTTTGTACCCAATTATCAGAAGGGTCTCAAGCACTCCTAAAGAAACCTCAGCCTGGAAAACGTGCAGCGCCACTAGGATGAAAACCAAATTTAGAACTTGTGATATCAAACTCCCTGTCCCAGCAAAGTAAAAGTACATGCCAGCTTAGAGAAACTTGAACTTAGCCACAAGACCAATCTGTTGACCTACAAGGAAGCAGGCAGTGACCACCAGCAACATAAAGAGAACTGCATAGCCCCGCTCCTTGGGTGTGTTTCTCCACAGGCAATGCGTCCCTTGAGTGGAACTCTCTGCAGCACCCCTTTTGGGAATGTCCTTGAACCACCCCCCCCCTTTCCCTAGAGGGCACATGCTATCGAAAAGCAATAGATTTGTAGTGAGGCCTGCCTTGCAGCAGGAATTTAAAGGCCAGGAAAGGAGAACCCACAAGGACCACTGACTCACATGAGAAGAGAGACCTCAGTCTCTAAGGAATGGCTCTCATCCCTTCCTGAAGGTTGCCATGCTTGTAGTCACCCATCCTCTCTGCTTCCCGCTCTCTGCTTTCCTTCCACTGCCAGACCTGGGAGACACAGCCTCCGAGCACCTCCCCAGTGCTCCTTTGCATGCTAGCTATAAGATTGAGCTGACTGGCTTTGGTCATTCCACAGACACACTTAGATCACCAGAAATGTTGCCTGCATCCTTACTATGGACATTTTTTTTTTTTTTTTTTTTTGGTGATGTGGGCTTTCCCCACTTGCCTTCTCACCCAGCCTGTGGGTCCTTCCCTGTCCAGATAAAGAGCTGTGGGGCTGGAAAGATGGCTTACCGGTTAAGGCATTTGCATGCAAAGCCAAAGGACCCAGGTTCAATTCTCCAGGATCCACGCAAGCCAGATGCACAAGGGGGGAGCATGAGTCTGCAGTTTGTTTGCAGTGACTGGAGGCCCTGAGTGCCCATTCCTTATCTGCCTCTTTCCTTCTCTGTCTCTCTCCCGAATAAATAAATAAACATAAAATAGTTTTAAAAACTTAAAAGAGAAAAAGCTGTGTCCCGAGGTATGTCTCAGCTCTCCCTGTACATGGCATTCACCCTCCTGTCCACTTTTGCTTGTGTTCAGGTGGAGTTGAACACAGACTCAGTGAGCTGTGCTGTGAAGGCTCAGCAGCTCAGCACTGACCACAATGTCCACTTGTGCTATGCACTGGTACCCAGCAAGGTGGTTTGCCATCGCCTTACACCTGCCTGACTTTAAACCTGCTGCTCCTCAGCTGAGACCAGTGAAATGCTTTACTGCATCCTGGTTAACATCAAAACCCCACTGAGTGGCCTTCGGTTCATCAAAAAATGGCTGTAAATCAGTTTCAACTTTTACATCATCCCTGACCACTGAAAAAGACTAAGGATAATCAGAAAATTAAAATGCAAGTGTAGACTTTCAAGCTTAATCTGCAGTGGATTTTAATAGCACTAGATACCTCTTAATGACTTCTGATGAGTGATCTTCATTCTCGCCACCATTAATCAGTGGGGGAAATGGTTAAATAGGTATTTTGACACATTCTTTACTCCTAAGAAAAGCATGTCCTCAGGACACTTGATGTTAAAGTTAAGAGTTAAAGGAAGTGTCCTGAGTTAGGTAGCAAGACTTGTGATGAGACCTAAGGCCATCAGGACAATAGGACATTGCTTTTTCACAGCTAACTATGCACCTTTGCCAAGCCCATGGCTTAAGCACACACACTGTAGAGGGCCCAGGACACAAAGTCAATAGCACTTCCCTGGTAAGGATCCTTCCATGACAGTTAAATCTGTTCTGGAAGGAGAACTTGTCTTCTGTGGGTATAGACAAATGAGAGCTCGAAGGGTCTCCAAGCTGTGAGAGGCAAGGACAAGGCACGGTGACTCCAGGCAGCTCGGATTTCCACTGTGTGCTGGGAGACTGGGGCCTTCTCCTGGGAAGATGGGCCTTCACAGCCCTGTTTCTTAAGTTCTCATTTTATTCAATCTTTCTCCAATCTCTCTCACCCTCGCACTTTCTCTGTCTGTCTCTCTCCTGATTTGCCTGCTTAGGGACAGACAGGTAATGGAGAAGAAATTGAAAGGGAAAATACAGGGAAAATGTAAATGAAAAGAAGTTATTATAACTGTTATAATGAAGTGCCTTTCATTTAAATATAAGAATGTAACGCTGAAATGAACTTGTGATCCTGAAATGCATTTTTAATGAGTTCCCTTTTTATTTTGCTGCTTCAGTGGCATATTTTAAAGACCCTTTGAAAAAAGCCACATTAAAAACCCCACCAAATGCCACAACACGCAAAATTGGATATTGGTTTATTCCAAAACTGCTGATCAGGAAGAGTGGCTCTTCATCACAAAATGTTGCAGTCACTTTATTTAAATGAGTTTGAATTTGCATTGTGATGTGCCATTCTGATTTAGGGGAAAAAAATTAGATTTTCAGATCAAATTGACCCAGCCAGTGAAGCGTTAAGGAGCTGGCAGGTTTCGTGTGAAAGCCGCGTGTTCTATCAAACCTGCAGCCGGTGGAAGTCACTGGGCCCATGGAAAACAACTTTCTCGCAGCGGCTGTCTTCCTGTGCCAGCCCTGGCCCTGTTCTTACCCAGCTTCTCCTCTGCCCTCCTCGCCCAGGAGAACGGCCTTTCCAATGCAACCAGTGTGGGGCCTCCTTCACCCAGAAGGGCAACTTGCTGCGCCATATCAAGCTGCACTCGGGTGAGAAACCCTTCAAGTGCCACCTGTGCAACTACGCCTGCCGCAGGAGAGACGCCCTCACCGGCCACCTGAGGACGCACTCCGGTAGGTCGTCCGGGCTGCCAGGCCCAAGCCTGGAGCCTCCGCAGTTGTTTGGCAGGGGAGCCTCCAGATCACGTGCTCTATGTTTCCCCAGCGTCCCTGTCGCTGCCCTCCCACCCCACCCAGTGAGAGTGTCAGCTCCCGTGGCTTTGCAGTGGCCTGCTACCACTGATCAACTTTTCCCATGGAGCCAGAGGAAATGGGTAGGGGATGCACACACACAAGCAAGTCCCATCTTCATGGTATTTCAGAAGAGGCAAATGGGGATTTCCTCCAAAGGATTTCCCCAGGTGCACTGCGGGCGCCCCAAAGTTTCCACTCGCATTTCTTGGTGTTTAGCATCATCCACACTGGCCTTGGTGGAGGTGACACAGCAGTGGTTCAGAGTACACCTGGCAGCCCAGGCACACTGCCCTGGCCAGAGTAACTCTCCTTACTCTGAAACCAATGGCGATCTCGGTGGGACAGGCCATGTGGTGCTGTCTGCAGAGTGCTGCAGCAGCACTGCCTTGTAAGGTCATGCCAGGTAATCTGGAGTAGAATGTGAGCTCTCCCAACCTGTGTCACGCAAATCAGTTTTTGATTTGATCTCATCTTCTGCCTCCAGGTTCACGATAGTGTATCCCCCACAAGCCTCCAGGTCAGAGAGAAAGGGCTCTTGCTCAGTCACTGCATGTTAGATTTCCCTGCAGTGTGGTCTGCAGGATGTATACACACAGCTTTCTTCTACTCGGTCTGGTTGGGGATATTTGGTATCATGTGCTATAAGAGTCTTTGGGGGCAGAAGGTTGATGACCTTTGTCCCTGCCCCCGCCCTCACAGAATCCCCCTCCCTCTACCCCAGGCAGTCATCATCACTCTGCCATTGCTTCTTGACTTCTCAGACAGCAACTACATCCACCAGGCAGGTGTTGTAGGATGAGCATCGTCAGCCCAGCTCCTCCTCACTGCTGACACCCTCCCATACATGAGGAGCACATTTCATGGGGCCAGTTTTAGAGAACCTGAATGTGCTCATCTCTGCATCCCTTGAGCCCCTCAGGAGGGAAAAACACACACAAGTACAGTGCCAGCGTCCTACACATGCGTGGCATGGAAGAGCATTGTGGGCAGAAAAGGAAAGATGGTCTGGCCCAGTGGGAGGGACAGGAGAGATTCCCATGGGACAAGGCCTGGAGCTTTTGTCGAGGCCCATCCTGAGTTTTCTCTAGGGCTTTTCTAAAGAAATGAGAGTGGGATTCTACAGTGATGCATATTTTAACAAGTGTTGGCCAGAGCCTAGTTCTGGTGAGTGATCCCCACCAGAAGGGTATGGACCCAGACAGCCACGGGTAAGAAGAGGAGTCTTAGGGCCCTGAGCCATGTATTCGCAAGTCCATCCATCTCCCTGTGAGCATGCACAAGGTTCCCAAAAATTCATAGCAGACAATGGTGATGCTTTGGCCAAGCAATACCTGCCAACAAAGGAGCTGTCCCCACCTGAGCGGCTGCTCCTCCATGCTGCAGGCAGATCAGCAGGGGTTGGCAGTGGCTGCCACCTCCCTGTCCTGAGTGGGACATAAGCTCAGGCCTCGGAAATATTTGCTGCAAGGATACAGGGACAGCAGAAGGTTCCTTGAGATGGTCACGACGCCCTGTTTACACGTGTTAGTGATGCGCACACGTGGCCCACCTGGATGGAGGTGAAAGTGATGCCAAGGGAGGGAGCGACGTACAGGCCTGGGCAGGTTTCAGCTGTGAGAATCATGCAGGCTGTGCTAGTGGGCAACCTTTGAGAAAGCAGCCACACACCAGTCATGTAGAAGGAGTCGCATAGATGCAGACAGAATGACAGCCACACTGCACTTGAGTTGACAGCTAGCACAGCTTCCCAAGCTAGTAGGGAATGCATAGATGCATTCAGGCTGACATCAGCCGGAGCACCATGACCCTCAGGTACTCACACTGCAACCTTCAAACGTGCAGTGGTACTATTCTCTCTTCTTTCCTGCGAAATTAGGAACACAGAGAAGGATGTTGGTTATTCTGCCTCCATCCCTACTCATGGTATTGTAGAGTTCTCCTCTCAGTCGGGATAATGACTCAAGTGCTTCCATATAACAGATGGTAGGCTCCAGGCAGCTCATTTCTATCATGAATAGACTTGGGGAACTAATAATTTTGCTGAGATACGCCCTTGACATACAGAGCTCTTGGAGAGAAAAAAAAAAAAACGCAGTGTGTACAGTTCTGAGAGATTTCACTACAAAGACAAGCAAACTTCATCCTTGGTTTGCAAACTCCATGGTAGCACATTCCCTTCCCCTCTTAAGGACAATGTCCAAATTCCATTAAAAACTAGGGTCAAAAGCCGGGCGTGGTGGCGCACACCTTTAATCCCAGCACTTGGGAGGCAGAGGTAGGAGGATCGCCGAGAGTTTGAGGACACCCTAAGACTACATAGTTAATTCCAGGTCAGCCTGGACCAGAGTGAGACCCTACCTCAAAAAAAAAAAAAAAAAGGCCGGGCGTGGTGGCAAATGCCTTTAATCCCAGCACTTGGGAGGCAGAGGTAGGAGGATCGCCGAGAGTTCAAGGACACCCTAAGACTACATAGTTGATTCCAGGTCAGCCTGGGCCAGAGTGAGACCCTACCTAAGAAAGAAAGAAAGAAAGAAAGAAAGAAAGAAAGAAAGAAAGAAAGAAAGAAAGAGGGAGGAGAAGGGAGGAGGGAGGGAGGGAGGGAGGGAAGGAGGGAAGGAAGGGGGGGGAGGGAGGAGGGAGGAGAGAGGAAGGAAGGAAGGAAGGAAGGAAGGAAGGAAGGAAGGAAGGAAGGAAGGAAGGAAGGGAAAGAAAAGGAAAGAAAAGAAAAGAAAAGAAAAGAAAAAGAAAAGAAAACCTAGGGTCAATAGCATAGCTTTCCTTAGCAACTGCTGGGTGGTCTGAGGTTTCACACTCTAACATGTTAGCAGAATTTGTCCCATGCTGATAACAATAGGAGCTTAGATGTGGGTAGGGGCAGGGGTAGGAAAGGGGGATGCTTCCTTCCTCACTGCTTATTTGTTAAAGACTTTCTTTTTCAGTGGCTTACAGTGAGCCTAATTCTTGTGCTCTAAAGTTTAAATCAAGCACATATTGAGAAAAAAATATGTATTTAGACACTGTGCCATTTATTCCATTGTGATCATGAAGTCACCAACATTATGCATTTTCCAGGAAATGACATGGCATAGCTATCTATATTCTATTAAGTTCTAACACAGTTCTTAATAAGATGTGCAATTTCAGGCAACATTCCATATTTGATCATTATCTCCGAGCATCTGGAACACACCACTGTCTCTAGATAAAAGATCTATAGATAATTTCTCTATTGATTGTTTTAGACAATCAATTTTGGTTTTCATGTTAACTTCTTCATAACTTCCTTCACCTAGGAAAGCAATTTAATAAGTGTAGCTCTTAACCAACTTAGACTTTGATATATGTTAAAACAATCAACTGGTGTTAGGGTGGAAGTTTATATTTCTCATATCAGTAATTGAAGAAATTTTATCTCCCAAGATTACATTTACTTAGGTCTCTAAACATAGGCATTATGTAGATTCCTTTCTAGTCTTCTTTTCCTAAAATACCACTCAATAAAATCCAGGAAGAACAAGACTCATATAAAACAGCATTGCTCTCATATGCTGGCCACTAGCCATATGTGTAACTTGAGTTTTAGTAGGTTAAAATTAAACAGAATTAAAACACCAGTCCTTTGTGGCACTAGCCATACTTGGAATGCCCAGTAGTCACTGTGGCTGGTGGTTACCATGTTGAACCACACAGTGGATGCCATGTTGAAATAGTTCCATTATATAGTGAGTTCTGACAGACAGGGCTGATCTAAAGGTTACGTTATTCTAGTATTGTTTCGGGATAAGAAAGAGGGTTTCCATATTCCTGTTTCTGTAAAAAAATATATATGTTCCATGCATATGAAAATATATTTTAATTTTTCAATATAATAAAAATATATTCTGTAATTTGTCACAGCATTTTCCATTTAGGATTTTCATATTGTATAGTATTTTTAACAATTTATTATTTTTTAATATTTTATTTATTTGTTTGTTTGTTTGTTTGTTTGTTTGAAAGAGAGAAAGAGGCAGAGAGAGAGAGGGAGAGAATGGAAGCACTAGGGCCTCCAGCCACCGCAAACGAACTCCCGGTGCATGCGCCCCCTTGTGCATCTGGCATAAGTGGGTCCTGGAGAGTCGAACCTGAGTCCTTTGGCTATATAAGACACAATTTGGAAATAAGTGCCTATTTCATTAAAGCATTTTAACTAAGGACTTAGAAACCTTGAATTACCTAGTTTAGCCTCATGAACTGAGTTCACCCTGTTTGCATTAGATGATGCCCTAGTGTGGGACAAGGCCCCTCTATAGCCTAGGCTGAGAAGGGAGGCCACCCTGGAGGTGACTCTAGATTGTCTGGCCTTCTGCATGTCTCTGTCCACATTATAACACAGTGATTCATCTTTCCCCAGTAAGGGACAGAATGCAACGATTTCAAAAGGAATTTGATAGCATGATAGGCAGATTCAGTGACACAAGAATCACACAAGTTCTTAGCCTAATCAATGAGTCTCCTGGATAGCATTTTTAAGTTCAGTAATTTTGACCAGGTCCAAAATACTCATAGGTCTAAAGAGTTTTTTTTTTTTTTTTTACTTTTTTGGTTATAATTGTATTGCATGCTTTCCCATTACACAGAAGGCCAATGTTTAATTTGGGGTCTTAAACTCAATTGTGTTTTCTGCAGTTGGTAAGCCTCACAAATGTGGATATTGTGGCCGAAGCTATAAACAGCGAAGCTCTTTAGAGGAACATAAAGAGCGCTGCCACAACTACTTGGAAAGCATGGGCCTTCCAGGCACGCTGTACCCAGGTAAGCACTGAGGCTCCCTGCCCGGCTGGACCCCTCTTTTGGCCAGTCCCACCATCCTCCCACTAGGAACACCACAACATGCTTCTCCACTTTCCCAGTCCTCACCCAACCAGACACAGCTGGACTTTAGCTCTTCCTCTTCAAGGCTAGAGAAATGCCCAAGATAGTGGTGACCCTTAGTAAGTTTTATATGTGGGGTCGTTTGTTTTGTTTTTGTTTTTGGGTTTTTTTTTTTAACTTATTTGTTTTTTGGGTTTGACTTTTAAACCTAGAAGAATGGGCTATAGTTCAGTGATCCTAAGTTTGCCTGGTAGGAGTAGCCCCAGGTCGGATCCCTAGCACCACAGAAAACAGAAAAGATGCAGATAATTAAACTCAAGAAAAAGAGAGAGAGATCTAAGTAGAAGGACTAAATGAGAAGAAGGGGTCTAGAAGAAAGGGGTTGAGAGGGGGCAAGAGAAAGTAATAGGAGGGGGTTATGTTCAAAATACATGATACACATGTATGAAAATTTCCAATAAAATAGAGAAAAGCTAAAAACTAGGGGAAAACAGGAATGAAAAGCAGTGTAGAGCAACAATTGTTTCTTTGTGCTTAGTAATTCCAATATAATGTATTTTTAAAAAATAGATTCTTTCATTTAACTATTTGAAAGAGAGTGCGGAGGTATATGGGCTCAGCAAGGCCTCTTGCCACTGCAAACCAACTCCAGAAGCATGTGACTCTGGTTTTATGTGGGTGCCATGGAGTTGAACTCCGGCCAGCAGGAATTGCAAGTGCCTTTGACCACTGAGCCATCTCTCTGGCTCCTAAAAAGCTAATTTTTCATGAAGATGATCAAATAAAAACTGTCAGACTATGACTTCAGACAGAGGGTCAAGTCTCCAGAACTGAGGAAGCTGAGGGTGGAGCTTGTTTTGAAGCTGTGGGAGAAAAGCTAGGGGTGTGTATTAACTATTGCTCTGTAGTGAGAATCAGTTTCACTCTAAAATGCTTATTTGTCTCCACATGTATGTGTTCACATGATTTGGAACACTGCAGTGATAGCTTCATGTACCTATCCTTTTTGTTTTTTGAAACTTTTTTTTATTTTGGACACTTTCATAAAGGTATATAATGTACCTTGATATTATTCCACCAGTTACCCTCTTAAACGCCTCCCACTAAACCTCTTCTTCTTACCCCATCCTACTTTCCTTCCTTGTTTGTTGTTATTTGTGACCCACTGAGTAAAAGTAGAGCTGCTGGCATGAGAATGGGTCAAAGGGTGTTTACTGGACCATGGGCAAATTACCAGTGGCTGCACCACTGAAGGGCACGACTCTCCATCTCCCAGAAACTCACAGCTGCTATTTAGTTGCTCTGGGAGAAGTGGCATTTTATGAGACTTTCCCCCTTTCCTAATGAACTATTGACAAGGTCAGTCTTGTGCAGAAAAAACACTACTGCTGTGAGTTCATGAGTGTAATGGCCGTGTTGTATCCCGAAGACAGCATTCCACAGCCCTCCTGCTCATCCTTCTGCTCGCTCATTCTTTCTGGCCCCTCGGCCCCAATTTCCCTAACATCTCCTGTTTTTTCTTTCTTTCTTTTTCTTTCTTTTTATTCTTTCTTTCTTTTCTTTTTTTTTTTTTTTTTGTTTTTGGAGAGAGACACAGAGAGAGACAGAGGGAGAGGGAGAGGGAGATACATAGAGAATGGGTGCGCCAGCAGCCTCTCAGCTGCTGCGAACAAAATCCAGATGCATACACCCTCTTGTGGTCAAGTGCGGCATTGCACCGTTGTGTCACTTTGCATTTGGCTAAACGTGGGACCTGGAGATTGGAACCAACATTCTTAGGCTTAGGAGGCAGGCACCTTAACCGCTAAGCCATCTCTCCAGCCCTCCTGTTCTATCTTAAGAGGTGGAAACTTCACCAGCAAGGAGCCATCATCTGACCCCAGTGTAACCTCAGACAGAACCAGGAGCACTGGCAATTAATCATGGTGGGTTCTTCCTGCCTAATATCACATCAAGACATGCAACATGGTCATAAATGCCAGAGCCAGTGCCTTCCATCACTGTAGTGAATGCACAAGATAATAGACTTATGAAAGCACAGAGTGATTTTGGCTCATAGTCATGGGTAGGTTGGTGCTTCAGACATGACTGTGAGACAGCACATCATGAGGAGGGTGTGGAGAGCAGTAGGCTTCCACCCACATCATGATAGGGGTGTGGAATGCAGTAGGATCACTCACACATCACGATGAGTATGTGGGGAGCAATGGGATATCCTACACATCATAATAGGGGTGTATGGTGGAGTGAGATCCCTGCCACATCATGGTGAGGGTGTGGGGAGCAATAGGATCCCTCACATCACAAGCCAGGAAGCAAAGGGGAGAGGAAGGGGTTGGGGGTTCCATAACTCCTCTGAAGGAGCACCCCCAGTGATCTAAGCGCCTCTCCCAAGACCCTATCCCACAAAGGCCCCACCACCTACCACTTGCATTACCCAGGAGACGAAGCTTCAAATATATGGTCCTGTGGGGGATTCTAGCTCCAAACTATAGATGCCAAAGCAACTTGTGTTTTGCCCTTGCTAACACCTACCTTTGCTGGAATAAGTGAGTTCTGACTTGAGGAATTTGACATTGAAAGGAAACAAAAGAAGACTCTAACAAAAGTCCTGCTGGGCTGTGTATGGAGCTAGGAGAGCAACAGAAGGTTGGAGTCTGGGTCACATCCGCCCTAAGTGCCAGGGCTGGATGAACATATGCCTTTTCTTGTGCATCTCCCTCTCCCATCCCTCCATGTCTCTCACAAGCAAGCCTTCAGCGCCCACAAGGACAGTCAAGCCATTTCTCAGTCCCACTTAAGTTGGGTCCACTAAGTAAAAACTGTGTTTCACTTAAAAGATGTAGTGTAAGGTTAATTTTCCTGAATATAATTTTCTTTAGTGAAAGCATTGTGGCCACTTGTTATACTATCCTGATATACTAATACAAAAGAAGTTTCGCTTATCCCTCATATGTACTAAAGACAGAGCAAAAGCATTGCATTCACCCCTCCCTAATGTGGTCCACTCTGAGGGTCAAGGCTGCAGAAGGCTTTGTAGTGTGGTGGGAGGATCTCCTGCCTAAGATGTGGAGCACTTGAGCCAGTCACTAGAGCTGTTTTACAGAGGATAGACATATAAGTGACCATGTTAGGTCACATGTATGACTATTTGAATTGGGTCATATGGGTTTATGTATATCCTCCTTTTAATCATATCCAGGCTACTTACTGTTAAAAAATGAAATAGGGGCTGGAGAGATGGCTCAGCAGTTAAGGTGCTTGCTTGCAAAGCCTAACAACCCAAGTTCAATTCCACAGTACCCACATAGAGCAATATCCATAAATTGGCACATGCATCTGGAATCCGTTTGCAGCAGCTTGAGGCCCTGGTACACCCATTCTCTTTGTCTCTCTTCTATCTCCCCCTGATTGCAAATAAACACATAAAATTATTTTTAAAAATAAAATAAAATATACCAACAACACTATCAAACTGTAAATACAGGTTAAACATTTTTATTTATTTATGAAAGAGAATTGGCATGCCAGGGCCTCCAGCCACTGCAATCAAATGCCAGACATGTGCTCCACCCTGCATGCATGTATGACTTTGTGCATCTGGCTTACATGGGTTCTGGGGAGTTGAACCTAAGTCATTAGGCTTTGCAAGCAAGAGCCTTAACCACTAAGCAATCTCTCCAGCCCAGGTTTTAAGTTTTTAATGACAACCTCCATATATAGACAATATCCCGTGATCACAATCCCTTCCCACTGAATCCCTTCTTTCTAACTAGTGTCTCTTTTATTTTGATGTCATCATTTTCCCCTCCTATTAACCAGGTGCTGGGTAGGTAGATAGCCTTCAGCCACTGCTAGGTCATGAATGCCACAGCCACCCTGTGTGTGGACTACAGTATTTCAGAGTACTCCTCCTCTTCCTCTGGCTCTTACACACTTTCCACCACCTCTTCCATGATGGTCTCTGAGCCTTGGAGGGCGTGATACAGATGTCTCCCTTAGTGGTGAACACGCCACTGTTACTTCTCAGCATGTTGGTGAGTTTTGGTTCACCTCCATCTGAAAAGAGAAACTTCTCTGACAAAAGTGAAAGCAACATTAATTCATGAGCATAAACATAATTATTTAGAGGGCAGTTTGGTGGAAATAATATATTCATTTAGCCAGACAACAGTAGGAGTTTCCCCATAGGGCTTATTGCTTCCTGTGACATAGGCTTTTGATTAGGGTTTCAGTAACAGGCACAAATTCCCTCCTGTGGAATGGGCCTCAAATGCAATCAGAGAGCAATTGATTTTCCCTGTAACAGACATGCCACCATGGCACCAATTGGTGCATTTGGCCCGGCTGGCCATCTGCAAAGCTTGCAGGTAGGTCTACTGCTGGTTAAGATGGTTGATGACCTTGCTCTCCCAATAGGCTGCATAGCTCTTTCCAGCATCCTGACAGCCAGTTAACAGGAAGGAGGATTCCAGCTCAACTCCAGTTTGACTTCTCAGTGCCCTGCACCCAGGCATATGGTTTCTTCAGCAATAAGAGTCTAAGTGTCTAGTTTTGTTGGACAACCAAGAGCCTTGACAAGTCTGTAATGTTTTGGGGCATCAGGGGCCTCCGTGACCAACAACTCACTGAAAGATATCCAACCCCTGGCTCTGAAATTTTCTTGTAACAATCTATGACTTCTGGGCACAGTATTAATCCACACCCACAAGGTACTTCTTCCCAAAACTCTCTATCTTTTAACATACATATCATTTAACTAGAAAAAAATAGGCTTCTACATGGCTTATTCATAACATCTATAATTTTGATTAACCCTTCTCCCACTCTATCCTCTCCTCCATCCCCTCCCCTGGACTTACTTGACCATTTTCCTCTCAGTATCTGTCCCTCTACTTACATATCTACTATACCTTCCCCTTAAGCCCTCCCCCCTCTGTCCTCCCTCCCCAATGGCCCTTTCTAGCTTCCTGCCCTCGACTACTGACTTTTATTCTAACTCACATCCAAATCTAAACATTTGAAACTAGGATCCACATGTGAGAAAAAATACGTGGTGTTTGACTTTCTGAGCCTGGGCTACCTCACTTAGTATAATCTTTTCCAGATCTACCCATTTTCCTGCAAATATCATAATTAAATTTTCTCTACAGCTGAATAAAACTTTATGGTATAAGTGTACCACATCTTCATTATGCATCATCAGTTGATGGGAATTCATGCTGGTTTCACTTTCCAGCTATTATTATTATTATATAGTATCACTATAGTAATGAAAGTTCTTAGGGTATATGCCAAGGAGTGGTATAGCTAGGTTATATGGTAAATCTATTTTTAGCTGTCTCAGGAACCATCACACTGTGGAAATACAGGTTTTTAAAGTGTTTTCATAACATCAGAAAATACATGAAATTCGTAGGGATCCTCTCAATAGAGTACATTGCAGAAAGCTTCTGGGCCAACCTCAGACAAGGAAGAAACCAGATGAAAGAAGCAGCAGAGATTGGATGCCATCTTGTGTGTCCTCCCAAATCAAGGCATGGCTTTATCACAGTTATTTTGTAAATCTTGTTGGAATTTGGTATCTATATATCATAAAGCATGGCAACTCTAATACTGCATGAAAATGTGCCTCTGACATATAAAACTCTTTGAAGAGTAAGAGACATGAATCAATAACAGAAATGGATAAACCTATTGGAGGCTCTATGATAAATCAGTACAAAATGTCTGAGAAGGAAGAAATGCAAGGCAGAGATAGTGTTGGGAAAATTGAATAAAATGTAGAAGGCAATCATTACAATGTCAGCTCCTTAACCACTGGGATAAATATCAGAGAAATGGAAGAGTTATGTTTCAAAAGTCCCCGTCCTGAAAACTAGAAGTCAGGAGCAATGAGACTGTCTCAGACACAAAGTTGTGGCTTCACTTAGGGACAACTGTGCAGAGAAATAACCCAGGTGTCTGCATTTGCCTTCATGATCACAACTGTGCAACTGCTGCGTGGCAATGACTCTGCTATAAGTCAGGGATTATGCTTCTGTCTTCCTTCCCCATGGTGCCAAGTCATGCTGCAGGACCCTAAGTGGACAGGGTCCAGCATCTCTGTTCCCTGTATCACTTGGATATGACAGTGTCTGGTTCTCAGGGTTGTCAGGATTCATCCAGGTAATCTGGAGAAGCTAAGTGGACATGGTCCTTGTATCTCTGTTCCCTGTGCAGTTTGTCGTTTCTGGATCTGACAGTATTCGGTTCTCAGAAAGTTGTCAGGATTGATCCAGGTCGTCTTAAGAAGCTGCCAAGGCTCCCAGTCCATCCTTGTGCAATGGACATGCAGTTTGCTCTTTTGTTCTTATGGATAATTATGGGCGGAACAAGTGTGGGAAGAAGGAGGGTTAACAAGTAGTGGACATTGGCATTGCAGGTCTCTTGTCTGTCTGTCAAGGTGCTGGGAGAATGAGGACCAGTCCTGAGGAAAGGCCTGACTCTTGTAGGCACTTGAACACTGCACACAGCAAGATCGTTGAAATGCAAGCATTTCTAAACTGGTCTCTCTGTCTTTGGCTTTAGTCATTAAGGAAGAAACTAATCACAGTGAGATGGCAGAAGACCTGTGCAAAATAGGACCAGAGAGATCACTTGTGCTGGACAGACTAGCAAGCAACGTCGCCAAACGTAAGAGCTCTATGCCTCAGAAATTTCTTGGTAAGAGTTAAATGTTTGCTGTCTCTTAACAACTATGTGTGTGGAGTGCTGTAGACTCAAGTGGAAATTATTAAAAGGTAGAGGAAAGAAAAATATCTTAATTTTTAAGAAGGAAAATTAGTAAGCTCATAATTTTTTAATACTTTTTTGGGTTTTTTTTTTTTTTTTTTTTTTTGTTTTTGTTTTTCGAGGTAGGGTTTCACTCTGGTACAGGCTAACCTGGAATTCACTATGTAGTAATCTCAGGGTGGCCCTGAACTCATGGTGATCCTCCTATCTCTGCCTCCTGAGTACTGGGATTAAAGGTGTGCACCACCACACCCGGATTTTTTTTTACTTTTTGTCAAACTAATAAATCTTCTTCCACAAGAAATTTCTCGGATGTGATTTTGCAGCATCTGGGGCCCTTGGCATGATGGGTTTATTGTTTTCTGTCCCTCTGAGGCTCTGAGGATGGCCAGGTCAGTGAGTCCAAGAGTGAGAGCCAGGGACCCCTGCAGGGCATGGTGCCCTCATGCCTGCTGCCCCATTTTTAAGATTCCCATTTTTCATAAAGCCACAGCACCCCCCGTCATGGAGAATGGTGAGAGCTAATATGGGAATTAGACAGTGGCTCTGAGAGGTGCTGTGAAGGGACAGTGCAGCTGGATTTGCCATTTTGACGACTGAATCCTTACCTGTGCCGGCTACTGTGAGGAATCACACAGAGTGAGGTCCCTGGATCCTCCAACCTCTGATGCTTTCTGTGGATTCTAAGTAAACACGTTGTGTCTGTCATCCAGGACAGACACTGGAGGGACAAGGAGACAGAGGCAGGAAATGGAAATTACTAGCATCAGGGACCAGCCCGGGGTCAGTTCACATGGGGAGATGACTCAACAAGACACACCTGAGGTGTCTCACATTGTGACTGAGAACATACAATGACTGCAAGGCCATGGAAACGTTTAGAAGGCCTCAGTATGAAAGTCAGCTGTTACCATGGTTAGGAAGGGAAAGGCCATGTCCCAGAAAGAGACCATCCCATCTGCATGCAATTGAGAAGGGGATAGAATTGAGAGCCATTTTGGAAGAAGCGAGTATGACAGTGGTGGAATCCAGAACAGGCCACGTGGGACTTGATGGAGGAGCAGGTGTCTTCCCAGCTTAGCTCAAGTAGCCACTAGGAAGCAATTGAAGTGAACTCTGGCCATGGGGTGAATGGCCTTTGAGGGCCAAGATGAGAGGTGCAGCCTTTCAGAAGCCCAGAGCAGGGCACACGTCGGTGGATACATGCTTGTATTGATACCACAGAGCATTGGCAGCCATAGAGAATAGGGTGAGTGAAAAAGAAATGGAGTGTGAGGCTGGGATGGATGAAGGAAATCATGGATTTCACTGACAGTGGGCCATTTGTAGAAGGATGAAGACAGGTCTAGAAAGTAATGGCGTTCAGGTGTTGATATAATTTTCAGGGGTCTCCTGGTGAGAATGGCCCACAGAAAACTTGTACAAGGGGAGAACATGGTACTAGAAAAGTAGTGCCCCTGAGGCCCCTGCAGGAAGGGGAAGACAGAGGATGCCCAGATCTTAAGCACTGACTCCCTTATAGCTGCAAATAGAGCTCCATTAGTGTTAGGGGTTTGCATGGGTTGGGAGTTGGGAGGAGCAGGGGAAAAGAGAGCTGTTAGAAAATAAAATGAAACCCACTTGCTGGAAATAACTGTGTTTGGAGTTGCCCATGCAAATGTGAGCTCTTGAACTATAAGGATGAGGGAGACTTTCTATTTCCTAACAGAGAAAAGGGGAAGAGTCGGCAGTTGAGCAGCTGGGGTTTTAGGCAGCAACAGACACAAGGCCCTAGCTCCTCCCTGTTCCAGAAGTATAAGCTGGAAAGTCCCCAGGAAAAAGGAATTGTAGAGAGCAGTTGATGTGGGTGCCCCGGGGAAGATGGGCAGTGACCAACCAGAAAGTGTGTCCCAGGGTTGTGAAGAGTTATGAACCTTGGAAAATAGGGCTTGACTTCCTCTTTTGGAATAGGAGTCTGAAGAATGCCACATGTTTTGGTAAATTAACAATGTTAGTATCCTTTAGCTTTGGGACACTTCAAGCCAAATGGAACATCTATGAAACACTACAGCAGCCACCCTGGGTAAAACTACCGTGTGGGATTGCTTTGATTCTAATGCTTCTGTATTTTAAAACAACAACAACAACAACAAAAAAAATAGCAACACAACGGAGTGCTCTGGTGGAGCAATGCCAAGCTGAGAAACAATATCCAGGGGAGAGGTTAAACCCAGGAGGAAGTGGTGTTTTGGGAACAGAAGGACCAGGATAGCAGAAGTGGAGTCTGAAGGGGGCTCCCAGCAGCTGTGCTCTGCTGCTGTTTCCCTAGGAGTGGTGATGGGCAGATCATGTCCTGACCTGTCCTTCTTCCTGTCCTCCCACGCTTGCTTCACTGTCTCTTCTTAGTATGTCATTTTGTCCTCCTCTAAAACCATAGAGATGGACCTCGAAGACTTGTCCACTTCTAGGGCGCTGGGCTTATCTTTCAGCTGCACTCATAAGGAGGGCAGAGGCATCCAGCTACTATCATATTCAAGTGACCCCACAGTGGTGGGTTTGGGGGTCCACCTCTTGGTGTGACTGACTGGTAACCATCAGAGAGTAATGGAGCAGCACTGGACTCAGTGTCCTCATGGTAGAAATGGGCATGGGTCAGCTGTCCTGCCTACTTCTCAAAGATACTCAAAAGGGACAATAGATATAGTGCTCTCATCACTAGAAAGTGCCTTAAAACTCAGGCAGTATTATTTCCATGTTAGTTATTGCTCAGAGTTGCATGTATTTTTTGGTTTCTTATTATAAGAGCTATGATTTTAATTTTTAAAAATTGAACCTTAACACAGGTGTAAATATGTTCCTGCTGTTTTGCCAATGCCATTGCTCACTGTGATCATCATCAAAACCCCTAACTTCTTAGCCAGTCAGAAACAGGTCACTGGGATCAGTAAACTCAGTGAAAAAGCTGTTATTAAATAGGAATGCTAATCATTCTTTTGAGATATCTAATGATTGAAGTGAGAATAGTATCAAAATGTAAAAAAAAAAGAGAGAGAGAGAGCCCACTTAGACCTAACAATTATCAGTATTCCTGCCATCAAAATTATCCTGGTATGTTTTCTTCTTTTCTAAGAAAAGTTATTGCATTATGAAAATGATAGTTAATATAAAGAATTTTGATATAAATTTTTAATTTTAAAAATCTCCCCCAAAGCTAACATCCAGAAATTTCCAGTGTTAAACTATGTGATCATCATTCTAGATATCTTTCTACCACATATATATGTCAATAGTTAGCAGTATTGATAGATATGAATTATAACAGATAATTGTGAAATAAATACTTTGTGAAGTTTCCATTTCTAGAAAGATTGTATTTTCCCCCTTAGGATGGCCTTCCAGTTTGTTGTTACTTCCTATCTCTAGGTGGGCTCCCCTGCAGAAGCCAGCCTGCCGGCTCCCTTGTTTGGTTTTATCTGGTTCTGACCAGCAGGGCTTTCAGCTGCTTTGTGATCAGAAAAGGGAAAGGAGCAATCCAAGCTCTTTGAAGAGTTTCTTGAGAGATCTGAGAATTCCTCATGCAGGAATTGTATGTGTTTCCTTGGTCATAGATACCCACAAAATAGAAAATAGGTAGGTAGATAGATAGATGATAGATTTAATTGGTAGATTTTTTCCTCATATGGGTAGGTTTCATACACAGTGGTAATCTGGAATATATGTTTTGTTTTCTCCCACGCTCATTTGTTCTTGATACTGAGTTTTAGACACAACAGACTTCCACGGTTGCTTAGAACTCAGAGCCGTGACTTTGTGAAGAAACAGTAAGGTCTTACCACCTTTGGTGAGGCCACACACACCCGCGCACACAGCACCAGGCATACTCCCGTATCTCTGTTGGGGCTTGCCAGCAAGATAAACTAAAACACGGGCAAGCACCGGTTTCTTCTCTTAGGGAATTTAACCAGATAGCACCTTGACAAGGAGAGAGAAAGAGAACCTTTTGGTTTTAGGGAAGCTGTGTAATTAATTCACCCTGGGATGTAGGGAAAGACCACTCCTTTACCCTCCCCCTGCTTCATAAGGATTTCTCTCTGTCCAGGTTCTGAGAGGGTAGACTGGCCATAGACTAGTTGTTGTTGGTTTTTTTTTTTTTTATTTATTTATTTATTTATTTATTTATTTATTTATTTATTTATGAGAGAGAAAGAGGCAGAGAGAGAGGGGGAGAATGGGGCGCCAAGGCCTCCAGCCACTGCAAACAAATTCCAGATGCATGCGCCACCTTGTGCATCTGGTTTATGTGGGTCTTGGAGAATTGAACCAGGGTCCTTTGGCTTTACAAGCAAACGCCTTGACTGCTAAGCCATTTCTCCAGCCCCATAGATGAGTTTTCTTTCTGCAAACTACGTATCATCACACTGTGCCATTTATCAGGACATGGGCTACTTCTGACAGCAGTAGATGAAAGCAAATGGAACCAAGCTGTCACGTGACATACATCCATTAGGAGTAGGAGACTTGGGGCTGGGAAGATGGCTTAGTGGATAAGCACTTACCAAGCAAGCCTGAATACTGGAGTTCAGATTCCCGGCACCCACATAAGAGCCAGACACACACAGGAGCATGTGTCTGTAATCCCAATGCACTTTCCACAAAATGGGAGATGGAGACCAGAGAATCGCTGAAAGCTGGCAAGGCTAGCTAGCCTGGAGAATGCAGAGAGGCCCTGCCTCCAAAACCAGGTGGAAGGCGAGGACTGACTCTGAAAGTTGTCCTCTGACCACCACACATGCACCATGCACATATACACAAAGACCAAGAAATGCAGTGCAGTAAGACTTCGCTAAGTGAGGAGTAGATTCCTAGGCCATCATGAATGGTCACAGATTTCTTTCTAAGTAAACCAGCAGTTCATCCTGCTGGTGGTCAGGAAGGAGCTTGGGGAGGTTAGCGTCTCAGTCAACGTGGGGACTGCTACCACCCTCCACAGCCCACATCAGCCACAACCAAACCCTGAGGAGAGTCTTCTGGCTTCTCTTTGCACATCCTCGATGTGTTCGCTCTACTGTGGCTGAGAAGGTTGCTTCCTTCACACCCTTCAGTGGCTTCCATTTCTCTTTGGAAAGTCAGCTTGGTTGAGGTTGCAGTCTGTGATCCCACCTGTCCCCTTAGCACTGTCTCTGCTCCCAGAGTTCTGGTCCTTGGACCTCCCCTGAGTAGCCCTTAGAACCTTCCCCGCTGCTGTCCCCAGCACCAGGACACAAAAGCCCACTCACTCCGCTGGCTCTTAGGAGATGAGAATCCTGCATGACCCTCTGGCACCAAGCCTGTCTAATCTCTGTGGAACCTCTCTAATGGAGAGTGGATTGTGTGTGCTGCCATGATCTGCCGAGTATCTTCCCTGATTGTTGTGTATTGCTGCGGATGGGAACAGTGTTCCCCCGCTGTCTTCTCAGTCCCACTACCTGAGCAGATACGTTGAAGGAAGAGAAAAAGCAGAGTGGGGCGAAATGTAGAATGTTCAGACATTTCTGGACATGGTCTCATGTGCTGACCTAATCATTCGCCATCACTGAGAACAACTGACAAATCACTAGTCCTGCCAATTTAAAAACAAATAATTGATTCATTTAATGACCTTTTCTAATTTAACTCATGATTTCTTAGTGGGCTTACTACCGATGTACTAAGGTATGTCTCTAAGGAATTTATTTTATTATTGAAATATTTTCTCCCAAAATTTTTTGTTATCAAATATCCTTTCAGATTTCACTGGTACTTGGGAAGTGAGTTGGTCTCAGTTTCCCATCACTATGTAGTGAACTATCTGAGACAAGCAATTTATAAAAAGATTGACTTTGGCTCACAGTTTTGGAGGTTCTAAATCACTGTCACTTGGCCCTGTTGTATATATGGGACCTATGCCAAGGCAGCGCACCCTGAAGGGAGCACGTGAAGGAACAGACCTACTCACCTCAGGGTTGCAAAGCAAAGAAGAAAGATGTGGGAGCCTGGGTCCCAGCATCCCCTTGAAGGGCACATCCTTAAAGATCTCAAAACTCACCTTATTAGGCCCCTCTTCTTGAAGGATTTGTCACCTCCCAATAGCATTTCCCTAGGTGGGGACCAAGTCTATCACAGGGGCCTTTGAGGGCACCTGAGGTCTAAACGATGGCAGAGTTCATGTATTTTTACAGACTAATGGTATCAGAGCATAAGTCTCTTAAGGCAAAGGCCCAATCACCACTGACTTCACAGTGGCTCTTTGTCCATCTTTAACGCTAGGAATGTTTTTTAAAAAGTAACTGGAGGGTGTGCCTCTTCCGGGCCTCTTTGCTGCAGCTCCATCTGTTTGCTTCCTACTTTCCACCATGTTTCTTTTATTCCCCACCCACCCACCCACCTGCACCACCCTTAATTTTTTTTATTTTCTTTTTATTTTCTTTTTTTTATTTTTGGAGAGAGACAGAGAGAGAGTCAGGCAGAGAGAGAGGGAGACAGAGAATGGGCGCGCCAGCAGTCTCTCAGCTGCTGTGAACGAAATCCAGATGCGTGTGCCCCTTGTGGTCAAGTACAGCATTGCGCCCTTGCGTCACTTTGCATCTGGCTAAATGTGGGACCTGGAGATTGGAACCAGGTTCTTAGGCTTAGCAGGTAGGCGCCTTAACCGCTAAGCCAGCTCTCCAGCCCTTTTTTCATTTTCTTAAACTTCTGGGGGCAACCTCCATACTCTGATCATAATGTGATCATAATCCCCTCCCACCACCTTCCTTCTTTCCAATTAATTTCTCTTCTATTTTGACGTCACTTTCTTGTTTGCCTTCACAGTATTCAGGTCTCATTGTAGTTAGTGACAGTCACTGTGAAGTCATGAAAGCAAAGGCCACCTTGGCTCTGGAAGACAGCACTCCACAGCACTCCTCCCCATCCTTTGTGTCTGGAAGACAGCATTCCAAAGCTCTCCTCCCCATCCTTTGTGTCTGGAAGAAAGCATTGCACAGCACTCCTCCCCATCCTTTGGCTCTTCTATTCTTTCAGCCACCTCTTCCACTGTGGTCCCTGAGCCTTGGAGGGTTGACAGGTGTTTCTCAGTGCTGAACACTCTGTTGTCACGTCTCAACGTTTTGAAGAGTTTTGAGTCTCCCTAACAGTACACATTATTCTAGATTATTAAAATGATGAATTTAATATTATCACACAGTAGTATATCAAATAGATATGTTACATATTGTTCCAAACTAATCATATTTATGTATTTTACTTAAATGAGCTTGGAACAAGTTAAGCAGTATAAATTTAGGACGTTGTTTAAATATTTAAATTTTAAGTATAATGCTTACTTTTTTGAGACATAATGAAAGACAAGAGTATGGGTTTGGCCTGTTTAAGGTGATTGGGACACTCTTTGGCTGTTTGTTTGTTTTTTTTAATTTTTCAAATTATTTTTGTTTGAGAGAAAAAGAAATAGACGGGAGGGGGGAGAGAGGAGATAGAGAATGGGTGTTCCAGGGCTTCCAACCCTTGCAAACGGAACTCCAGACGCATGCTCCCCTTTGTGCATTTGGCTTACGTGGGTCCTGGGGAATCGCTCCTAGGTCCTTTGGCTTTGTACACAAGCTCCTTGACCACTAAGCCATTTCTGCAGCCCACTTTTGGCTTTTTCATTTATTTTTATTTTTGTTGTTGTTGTCGTTGGTGTATGGCTTAACCAGATCTCTCTTAAGTGCCATCTACAGTAGCCCCTTCCTGGCAGATGTGTGTCTTGTCGGTGCCCTGGCACAACCTTCCCCTCCTGCAGGCGTTAAGACTTCACTCATGGGTCACCCGCTTCCTACAGGGGACAAGTGCCTGTCGGACATGGCCTACGAGGGCGGCAGCTACGAGAAGGACGAGATGATGACCTCGCACGTGATGGACCAGGCCATCAACAACGCCATCAACTACCTGGGCGCCGAGTCGCTGCGCCCGCTGGTGCAGACGCCCCCGGGCAGCGCGGAGGTGGTGCCCGTGGTCAGCCCCATGTACCCGCTGCACAAGGCCCACGCCGACGGGCCGCCGCGCTCCAACCACTCCGCGCACGACGGCGCCGGGGCCAGCGCCAGCGCCGTGGAGAACTTGCTGCTGCTGTCCAAGGCCAAGTCGGCGTCGTCGGAGCGCGACGCGTCGCCCAGTCCCAGCGGCCACGACTCCACCACGGACACCGAGAGCAACGCGGACGAGCAGCGCGCCGCCGGCCTCATCTACCTGACCAATCACATCGCGGCGCACGCGCACGCGCGCAACGGGCTGGCGCCGCGCGACGAGCCGCTGCGCGGCCCCGAGAACTCGCCGGACGGCGTGCGCGTGCTCGGCACGGGCGGCGAGCCGCTCAAGGTGTACCGCTGCGAGCCGTGCCGCGTGCTCTTCCTGGATCACGTCATGTACACCATCCACATGGGCTGCCACGGCTTCCGGGATCCCTTCGAGTGCAACATGTGCGGCTATCACAGCCAGGACAGGTACGAGTTCTCGTCGCACATCACGCGCGGCGAGCACCGCTTCCCCATGAGCTAAAACCGCTGCACGTCCTGCCCGCTGGGCAGGGGACCCGCGTCCGTGCACAAGTGGCTTGGTGGCCATGTGCTTTGGAAAACAGGTTTTGGGTTTGTTTTTGTTTTTTAATTGTTCGAGGCAGCATTGCATCGGAGCACGGGGATCGTCCATCACCCCAGACGGTTCTCTTAGACTTCTAGCTTACCATCATCCCCTTCTTCAAACAGCCGGAAATTTCAGAGAGAATTAAACTTTAAAAAATAATAAATAAATAATAAATAAATAAAAGTTTATCCTGGAAGGAGCAAGGTGGGCCCTGCGCTAAGCACATAGTTCATGCCCCAAGTGTCCTTCAAGCCCTGGGCACACCCCAGAGGTATAGGCATCCCAACGAGCTGTGAAGGGGAACCCCAGCACCAGGTATGAGGAAACCATCGCCTCAGGCCACCCACGTCCAGGGTGGGAAGGCTGCACTTTGAAAGATACTCAAGTCATATGCTGCACAGGAAAATGGATTGGTCGGGCTGTACCTGATGGTTTCGCTGGGCAAAGGGTGAAGGGTGACAGTCCTTCTCAGTTGCCTGGAGGACACAGCCTTCTTGTTGCCCAGTGACATGACCTCAGTGTTCCTGTGGGAGAATCTGGAGGGGGGGAGCTGTTTCCTGCTTTGTAACCCCCATGCCTTTAATATCCCAAAGCCTGTCTCGCTGCATCTTAAACACCAGTTCTGAAATTGGGATCTTAATTGGAACATTTTAAACAGTGAATTACCTTAGAAACCAGAGCTGTCTTCCAAATCGTACTGTCAGGTCTCGATTCTCCCCCGAGGTGCTTGTACCTGGAACTAGAACCTGTTGCCCCATGAAAACCTAACCCCATCCCTTCATTTCAGTTAAGTCCACATTTTGCTTATAGCCATGGATAGGGATTTCTCAGTGTTGGTTAAAAATAAGCTACAAATCTCTACCCTCAGTATACACTCTTTTTGTTTGAAAACCAATAAAATCTTGATTCAAAATGGACCGTTTTTAAATCAAGAAGATAAGTGATCCCAGCATTCCATTGGCTAAAACACAGAGCTTCCCTGTTTTTAAACTAAATATTCTGAAACTCTCTAGCTTCAAGACAAAGGAGCATGAGTGCTCAGACAGTACAGGATGCTGGGTGACACATCCTTATCCCAGGAGTTGCCATAATATGACAAGCCCAGGTCCCCAGAGAAGCATGCCCACCAGGTCTCACAGGAAAGAGGCTGCTGATGCTAGAGGTGAGAGCCCAGCCCACCCAGTCTAAGACCAGGACGTAAGCTAGCTCAGATAGCTGAGGGTTCTCACAGGAATGGCTTCCCTCAAGGTCATCTTATCATTAGGGCAGTTACTTTCTACCACCCTTGACCAAAAATATATATATATATATATATGATTTTAAACATTTTTAAACACTGTCTTCATAGAAACCTTATAAGATGAACCTGAGGAACCAGCTGGGAAACTACATGAGCAACTCAGCATTTACTCTAAGTCAGGGTTCTTAGCTTCAGCCTCCCCAACATTTGGGGCTAGATCATCACTTCTGGGGACTGTCCTATGCATTGGTATCTTCCAAATGGATGTCAGCAGTACTCCTGGTTGTGACATCCAAACTGTCCTTCGAAGTTGTGAAGTGTCCCATAGGTGCCAAACTCATTCCTTGTTGAGAAGCATTGATCTAAATGGATCATAAATCGAGCAGAGGCACAGGGAGTTGTCCAGGGATGGAAAGCTGCGTTTCTGCTGCTTGGGAAGGTGAGCGCTCATCAACATACCCCATGTGTACTTGAATGCTGCTGCAGGATGGAGTGCACAAAGGCATCATTCTTAAGCCGTGGACTTCTTTGCTTCCAAAATACTGTGGAGGTGGAAATAAACAAAATTGTAGCTATAGTAATTCAGTCTCGGCTGCAGCAATGCACATAGACCAGGGAGAGTCTGAGGACCTAGAGCTGTGGACAGATTTTGTTCAACAGACAGCTGCAGAGGCAGGTGCACACGCCTTTTTCAAATTCATGTACACCATGTGACAACTGTCTTAACTATCTTAGATTTCCAGGTTGCTGGCAGATTTTGCCCACCCTTGTTCTTATCCATGCATCCCACTGAGTCAATTGGTCAAAGGGAGATGCCCCTCCCCCTCCACTGGCATTGAATGCTTAAAGCAGAACTGTAAATAGTGGCTTCAGGAGCTGTTTTCTAGAATGTGTTGCCCCTTCCTCCCACTGCCTTTTTTAGCCAATATAAATGTCTCTTTGCACACCTTTTGTTGTGGTTTTATATTGTAACAGCATTTTTGAAACTATTGTATTTAAGGTAAGGTTTCATATTATGTCCACAGGTGATTAAATTATGTTTGAAGGTGGCCATATTCTGTACCAAAAGTTGATAAAAAGTTTTTCTTGCAGCTGGTAAAAGTAGGATTTTGCATGACCTCACACTTGTTCTGTGCTTTGTTCTGTTCTGTGGTGTGACTGCGCGTTGAGTACTGCTGTGTGCTGAAGTGTGCCTAGATTCCATGCCTTCATTGTGCTTTAAGAAACTACCAGAGGCAGGAGGATTCCAAGGAGCAGACTAACCTGTTGGGGACAACTAGCAATCCATGTCTCTCGTTCCCTGTCCTCTTTGTCCCCCGAGCTTCCTGGGGGCTGCTTAGACCTGAGCTTCCTGCTTTAGGTTCTTTCTGTGATGTGTACCTGCGCGTATGCTTGTCCTAGTAAGAGTCATGAACGTCACCGTGTCACCATTGCATTATCACCAAAGACATGTCCCACCACCAGCCACTTCAGATGCCAGCATGTTGCATTTCAAATTTAGGATCAACCACAGAGTACTATCTTAGACTCCTCACTGAGAAAGAGAGCTACCTGTTACGGATGTGGGGGTTTTGTTTACCTTTTTTCTACCTTTGTGCTTTGTTTTTCTTTTGTTTTGAATGTATTGTAACACTTGTAATATCTTCTTCTCATGAAAGCACAAGTGAGATGAACTGCATTTATATACATGCATCATGATGTAAATTCATTTCTCTGTTCTTCAGTTCTTCAGTTCCAGCAATAACAAGGGACCAGCTTTTTCTTTTAAAAATACCAGACCTGCCAGGCGTGGTAGCGCACACCTTTAATCCCAGCACTCGGGAGGCAGAGGTAGGAGGATCACTGTGAGTTTAAGGCCACCCTGAGACTACCTAGTGAATTCCAGGTCAGCCTGTGCTAGAGTGAGACCCTACCTAGAAAAAAAAAAAAAAAAAAAAAAAAAAAAAACCAGACCTCCCTCATTCAACTTCTGTTTCCATGATTTTTACTTTAAAGTGGCACAGAATTAGACTTGACATGTACAGGCATCAGAAAACAAGAACTACATATTCATTTGGTGCCATGACACTCACTGTGAACAAGTGTAACCAGATATTAATATGCAACCTCGTTTCCGTCTTTATACACTTTTCTATGATGTTTTGTGTGGTGGTTGTTGCGGTCAAATCTGCTTGTGTGGAGTGAGGCTTTATCACCTCCCTGCCAGCAGGAACACGCACAAGACTGTATGTGAAAAGAATGTAGCCATATTTCTAGTCCTGCCTCTCTGGTGATGTTAAATTGTTTAGCTTTGAACAAAAGATGGCCACTGGAGGAATAGACTATCCTTTTGTATGCTTTTTTCAGTGTTCTTCTGTAGTGATAGAACAAATAAATTCTGCAAACACTCTGTCTGCCCTCTCCAGTGAAGTCCACACAAGCACAAGAGAAGGCCCACAATGCAGGAGTCTTCCTTAGACTATCTCCCAGTTAGATCCAGAATGTGAAGGAGGCAAGCCTTGAGAGACACATCGCAAGTTAGAATATACATGTGATCACCTAGATAGGGTGGTTTCTAGCAGGCATGGCTGTTCAGTTCAGCAGGCTGGCCACCCTGTCTACAGACCTTAGGAACGTCAGGCCATGCTGTTGAGGGCAGAAGAGAGGACAGCAAGAACACTTCTGCTGCTCACAGAGCATCTCAATAAAGCAGACAGTGTGGCTTTGGACTGCCCTTCCTGTTAGTCCCCTGCCAGTGGGCTCTTTGTGCCAGAGCCAAGCATTACCATGCGCCTCCCCTTGCTGTGCTGCTGAACTGCACTGGTACAAGCCTCTGTGTGAAAATCCTTGCCCCTTTTGGATAAAAACCCAAGTACCATCTGAATTCAGATCCAAAAACTAAGGTGAGGTGCTAACATCCACACTGGACCACACTGGATCCAAAGCAGTGACACAGAGTACTGGGTTTTGTGGGGGGCCCTAGCAGCAGGACCCAAAGAAGGCTTCAAAAAGTGCCTTTTCCCAAGGCAGCATCTTTTGAAGTTTGCAGCTGCCTCCGGTCATTGTGCTAAAAGAGCACATTATTTAAGCGTAAGTATAACTATGGTGAAACTCCCATTGGAAACTTACTGCGCTGTGTTATAGCCATGTCCAACCCCTCTCCTGGTAGCCACAGGTCCAAAGGTAAAGAATATCCACACTGCCCTAACAACGGGGGGGCTCAGACCAAGGGGAAGAAGTAATTCATAAAGTGGGTTGACGGAATGAGGGCATTGTTTGTAGATATACTTGTAAATGAGTCATTGGGGCCTTGAAGTTCTGCTACCACAGATGTTTAATAAACGTGTGTTGGAAGCTTTCTGAGTGTGGGAGTCACCAGCAAGTCTTCCAGAGACCAGCATCAGCAGTGCAGAAGATGGTGATGGCCGGTGGGAAGCTTCCAAAACCCCTAACACAGTGACAGACTTTATTTCCTGCTTTTTGCTTTTTGAGATTAAGAATTTTTCTCTCTGTGACCTTTTGAGCAGGGCATTAGCATTCACTGAGGAATTTCTGGTCTGAAGGGAATGCTGGGGGATTCCATTCTGAAAAGTATGTACCTATGAGCATGAGGCTGTATTTTAAATGTAAGCATGGGGGCTGGCAAAATGGCTTAGTGGTTAAGGCGCTTGCCCGCAAAGCCTAAGGACCCATATTCGACTCTCCAGATCCCACATAAGCCAAACGCACAAAGGTGAGGCAAGTGCAAGGCTGCACATGCCCACTGGGTGGCGCAAGTGTCTGGAGTTTGTTTGCAGTGCCCTGGCATGCCAATTTTCTCTCTCTCTGCCTGTCTCTCTCTTGCTTGCTCTCTCTAAAATTAAATAATAAAAATATAGGGCTGGAGAGATGGCTTAGTTAAGGTTAAGGTACTTGCCTGCAAAGTCCAAGGACCCAGTTTCATTTTCCCAGGACCCATGTAAGCAAGATGCACAAGTGGTGCATGCATCCGGAGTTTGTTTACAGTGGCTGAAGGCCTTAGCATGCCTTCTCCCTCTCTCTCTCTCTCTCTCTCTCCCTCCCTCCCTCCCTCCCTCTTTTTCTCTCTCTGACTCTCAAATAAATAAAATAAAAAAATAAAAATAAAAATAAATGTGAGCATGGAATCTGGGGATTGGGATAAAGGTCAGGATTGGAGAATGGGAGCCCAAAGCCCTTGTTCCAATGAATGCATCAGGTTTTCTATCAAAATGAAGCACATTGGAGGTTTTCTAACTCCCTCATGAAACATCTTTACATCTTTATAAATGCATTCAGATTCTCAGGAAGCAAAATGTTGGCTATTTCGGAATATCTGAATATATCATATCATTTGGTGTGGCCTCAACTCAGACAGAGCTAAGAGTGAAAGAAAGAGAATTGAGCAATTACCGAAAGACACAGAGGAAGTTCTCAGACAACCAAAGTAGGAATTCTGTGTTCCTCCATCATTCTGGAAATTCCTGGCCCTTTTTCTGCACCAGAGCCCAAAGCAGCACTGGTTGGCATATCTCCCATGCAGAGGTGGGCCCAGAATGTAATCACATGTTGCCACATGACATTGGCCCCCTGCCTTTTTTTCCCCAGATCACCCCACCTCTGCACAATTACATCTCTAAGCAGACCCAAAGGAAAGGCTCCTAGAATGACTGTACTGCTCTCAGTAGAACCAACCCTTAGTACACCCACTCCTGGACTGGCAAGTCTGTGGTTACCAGCGCCCCACACACAGCTGCCAAGACTCCCAAGCCTCCCAGGCCTGGCTTCTTAGATCCTGTCCCTTTCGTGCAACCCCATCCCCATTGTAGGTGTGGGTCCGGCCCTTCTTGTGCTAAGCATGATGCCAAGTTCTAGCCCACCCTGTGGTAGTTACAGCCTTGACTTTCTAGAGTCCAAACCTGCTGCTTTTAGGATGTAGAAACAAATCATAATGTCTTCTTCACCTGAAGTTGAAATAACACAGAGGTGAAAGAGTAAGAAAGTGGGAAACCAATATGTTTGCTCTGTTACTTACAAAACCTTCAATCGAGACACACTTCAGCATGTGCCAGGTTTCCCCAGGCCAGTGCAGTTGGTGCCCACATGGCAAGAGGAGCAGGGAATGATGCAAGGCCCACAGGACCAGCCTCACCACCTGGCTCAGTGGTTCTGGTGGAGAGCTCTGTACTGTGCCACAGGTGTCCAGAGTGACTCAGTCTAAAATATAGGCCTCCTGATGAACCCTCTACCTCCCGGGTCTCCTTGTTCCAGTCCGACCTTCATGGAGCTTCAACTTCGAAAATGATATTGTTAAAAATAAATTTTAAAAAGGGCTGGAGAGATGGCTTAGCGGTTAAGACACATGCCTGTAAAGCCAAAGGACCCCCATTCGATTCTTCAGGTCCCACGTAAGCCAGATGCACAAGGGGGTGCACACATCTGGAGTTCATTTGCAGTGGTTAGAGGCCCTGGCGCACCCATTCTCTCTCTCTCTGTCTTTCCCTCACTTTGTCTCTCATAAATAAATAAATAAAATAAAAATAAAATAAATGATATTGTTAAGAGGCTGTTGAGAGCTCAGCACTAAATTAGATGTCTCTATCATGCCTTCCAAGACTCAAAGAATATTGCACAAGAGAGAGTGGAAAGTCTGTATAAGCCAGAGAGTGGAGAGGGACACTTTGGGATGCTGTCTTATGGCCTTGAGGAGACATTCAAGGCTTCACAACGAATGTCACAAGACTTGCACATTGTTGAGCCCATCAGCATTTCAGTACAGATGAGGAAGGAGAGGGGGATGACTGAGACTCGAACTAGAAGGACTACTTGGAAAGAGAGGGTTTAGTGCAGTGGGGGTTGGGAGGGATGAAAGAGAGTAATGGCAGGATATTATGATCAAATTACAGTATGTTCATGTATCAAAACTCTGAAAAAGTAATTTTGTAGAGCCTGGCATGGTGGCTCATTCCTATAATCCCAGCAGGGCAAGAGAATCAATGTGAGTTCAAGGCCAGCCTGCACTACATAGTGAGTTCTATATCACTATGAGCTGGAGTGAGCCCCTGCTTAAAAAAGAAACTGCTTTGTGGAAACAGGGCCCTGATCGAGGACTATTAAGACTACGGGAATTGTTGAGGTTGGGCTGAATATACCTCGCATTATACCTGCACACAGATCTTCAGTGGTTGAACGAAAATTTCGAAGCACACTACAATTTCTTACATCAAATGGTCTTTTGCCTAAGAGGGTATTACTCTGGCCATGTCCCCAGGGTATATTCTGGTGGTTAAGGACAGGATTAGGAAGCCACCAAGCCTGGGATTGAATGTCTGTATGCAAGCCAAAGTTTTATGATAGTGGGCACGTAGCCTAACTTCTCTGAGCCCTGTTTCCTCATCACTTAATCATCATTTGATTCTCTTATGAGAATGAAGTCATCAGCATCTGCCATGAACTGAGAATAGGTCTGAGTTGTTCAAACTTTCCTGATCTGCCTGACATTTGTATAATTCCTTTTCGCTCCCCTTATCTCATTACATCCATGGCAGCCAGGTGACCCAGAGGTCCAGTTACAACCCTTCTTAGAGACCAGATACTTTGGGTCAGAAAGTAGCAAGTGTTCCCTCCTTTATAACACCAGCTACACTGACCTGTTCTCCATTTCCCAGCCTTCTTAAGCACCACAAAGAGGCCCACATATAACTAGACAGAGGCAACATACGTTATGAACAGTAAGTCCAGAAACAAGAGAATAACACCAGTTCCCTCATGAAACAGTCCTGGCCGCATCCCTCTGCCTTCCTCCCCTCCCCTTTCTTTCTTTCTCCTTTCCTTTTGAGAAAGAGTCTCATGTATCCCAGACTGGCCTTAAAACACCATGAAGGCAAGGATGATCCTGAATGCCTGGTCCTCCTGCTTCCACCTCCCAGGTGCTGGGATTACAGGCACCCAGTTTATGGAGCTGTGGGAATAAAGCAGAGCTTTTTGCATGCTAACAAAATCTCTGTACCCCCAGCTCTGCCTCCATAATCAATGATGCCATAAGACACTAGTTGTTCTCCAGCCTCTCTGTCCCCACTCATTCTTAGACCCGATCCCTGGTAGGAATGCTGGAAAAACTAAGATAATTGATGGGTTTGTTGAAAACTTGAACTGGAAAAGGAGAGTCTGGAAGGCTAAAGGAATCCTGTTCTTCCTGGTAGGCACTCCAGACACCCACAGTGTGAGCGCCGCATCAGTAGCAAGATGCAGACTGGGGCCAGGTAAGCAGTGTTCATCAGCACCATGGATGCACATTGCTTTAGCCTTCTGCTCATCTCTTGTGTGCACCATTTCCCTCTAGAAGATTTCCATCATCAACCCTAGTTCTGTGGGCGTGGATGTCCAACCTTGGGCAAGCAGAGTGACAGCGGCTTGAATGGGCTCACACACACGGTGCTGGAACCATGTTTGACCAAAGTTGCTTATCTCCAGGGCCCCGCCTCCAGCAATGACCATGATACTTCACAGAAATATCAAGGAAATAAGATGCCATGAACCATGTTTTAAAACGATAATGTGTGTAGAAAGAATGTGAGAGCCAAAGGAAGGGTAGGACTCCTTACAACGTGCTCCTCCAGACACAAAATGGCCTGGATATCCATGACCTCACAGTGCCTGACACTACCTACACAAGACCATCATAACAAGAGGAAAAGATGATGACATCAAAATGAAAAGAGAGACTGAGAGGGGGAGGGGATATGATGGAGAGTGGAGTTTTAAAGGGGAAAGTCGGGGGAGGGAGGGAAGTACCATGGGATATTGTCTACAATTAAGGAAGTTGTCAATAAAAAGTTTTAAAAAATTATAAAAAGGAAAAAAAAAAGATAATGTGTGGAAACACCTGGGGGACGAGACATCACTTCTCACTGGACATTAGGGCAGGCCCCATTATCTTCAGCCCTGGGCTCAGGACTGGTTAGAATTTGCCCAAGAACTGGGCCTTAGATCTCAGAAGGGCTTTCAAGATGAACTAAGCACAAGGACAAAATCTTGGGCAAAGGTTGTAGAAGTGGTAGTGGAAGAAAACTAAGGAGAGGGAAATGTGGAAATACAGACTGCAGAGCCGTTGGAGGCACGAGGAGGAAGTGAGGCCTGAGAATTCTGTGGAGAAAGAAGAACCATCCGAGGTCCATTTCGAAGAGACCCAGCTTCACCAGCACCGAAGTGCTGACAGTGGAGAGGTGCAGAGAGGAGGTGCCACCTCCAAGTGCAGGGTTCGACTGTCCTCATGCACTGCTGTATCCACAGGGTCAGGAAGAGTCCCTGCAGCCTAGAAAGTGCCCAATGTACATCTGTTGCATCAGCATCTACTTAAGATAATTCAAGGGATTGTTCTTTGAAGGAAGGCTGAGTGGGCCCTCAGTCTCAGATACTGGCTAGAAGCCTTTAATAAGACATCATGGGTTCCCAGTGCATGGCCAGTGCACTTAGGAGACACAGCACACCCTTGATGGGCACAGAAGCTGTGAGCAGGTCTGGGGCTGCACTTAGTGGGTGGAGAACAGCTCTCAAGACTGGGGAGGAACAGGAAAAACTAGCAAAGGAAGTGATTGTCCACGAAGGAATGAAGGCCAGGTGATCATAGCACACTGAGTTTTATTTCTTGAGAAAGAGGCCCAGGGCTGAAGGCGGCTTAGCAGTTAAGGTGCTTGCCTGTGAAGCCTAAGGACCCAGGTTCATTCCCCAGAACCCATGTAAGCCAGCTGCACATGGTGGTGCAAGCATCTGGAGTTCGTATGCACTGGCTAGAGGCCCTGGCATGTCCATTCCCCCCTCCCCGTCTCATATGTACATTCACACTCATACATGCATACATGTGTAAAATATTTTTATGAGAAAAGGTAAATATCTTTATTAATGTTTGACATAATAGAAAACATTACATACCATCTTATAGCCCAACAATTTTTTTATAATTTTTTTTATTTATATTATTCTAATTTTACATTCATAGTGGTGACTCCATTATCCTCCTCCCTGTCCTCCCCCTTCCAAAGGGACCTCATCAATGGGGAATGTGGGTCATGCATTGTGAGGTTAGTCAAGAGTTATGGGGGACAGGCCAAGTCTCTGTACATAATGACCCAACTTGTGGCTCTAACACTCTTTCTGCCCCCTCTTCCTCGAATTTCCCTGAGCCACGTTGGGATCATTTTAGTTCTACTTCAGTGATGAGGTTTTGGGAGCCTCTGTGTCCAGACCAAATGAGGAAGGTAGCCGAGAAAGGCCCCTGAACCGGATGGATTCTTTATCCAAGTGACTCGAGAAGTGGTGATGGATGGGCAGAGGTCAGGTGGGCAGAGGTAGACCAGGGCCTCACCAACACAGCCCTACACCTCAGTTGTTACCAAATCCTTGGCCAGATTTTCCAAAAGAGGAAGGAAGAGCTTCACTGACACATCCCTGGCTTTTCCTACTTTTTGACAAATCCAAGGGCAGGGTTACGATGGACCTGCTCCCTCTCCAGTGGCTGCAGCCTCTGCCTGTCTGGGCAGAGAGCGACTTGTGGCAGGATCTGTCACCCTCCACGCAGAGAGCAAGTCTGTCCTTGAGCAGCTGCCAGCCCCTGCTCCATGCCCCCCTTAGCAGCAGGCGCTAGACCTGGGGCTGAGCAGATGGACCCTGGAGACTCCGTGAATAGGTCTGAAAGGAAGCAGATGTGCCCACCATGGTCCCCAGGCACAACTGGGAACCTGACTCTGGGGGAGGAAATTTGCATAACAAGGATAATTTGGTACCAAAACTGTCCCCTGGATCTCAGTACAGTTCACAAATTTCACTTCTTCTTTCCCATGTTTTCTTAAACCAACCCGATGTGACATGAAGTATGTGAATTGTCCAAATTTTTTCTTTTTCTTTTTTTTTTTTCGGTCTCCCTTCATGAGTCAGCCCAGGCTGCTTCTCTCTGCACTTCACCACACCCTTGTGCCCAAAGGGGAGCCTCTCACTCTCCCACAGAGGCCTCTCCCAGGCACAACTGGGAAACACCCCAAGTCTTCTCGCCCTGAGTACAACCACATGGTATCCCAGACTCAGATGGCATAGGTGGCCACTTGCCTCTTAGACAGTATGCTTGACCAATGCCATCTCACTCTGCTGCTTCCCTGGCACCTGCCTGGGCTTCCTCGTATTCATCATCCATATGGCTTCTCTGTGGGAAGAGGGTGGGTCCGCTTCAGAGTCAGGACGGTGTCTGGTTTCAGAGTCCCTTGGCTTGATTCCCTTTTCACCTTCCTTCTGGTCACTACCCTGGTCCCCACCCAGAGTGGGCACTTCTCTTTCCTAACTCATTTGTGGACTCCATCTCTGCCAGCAATGTGACGTACTTTTTAAATGCTAATTTCAAACTACCTCATGGGAAGACAGTTGCACATTTAAACCCACTAATGCTATTATCAAATTTTTGAAACTGAGAAATCTCTAAAATAAGAGCTTTAGAGATCTGTTTAGATGCCAGCCAAGGAGAAGACAAGTCCTGAGACAAATTCCTTCAGCCACCAGCAAGATGACAAAATTGCTGTTGGAAAATGTCTACCCCACCAACGTAGCAAGAGTGTTTTATGTCAAAATTTGGGGAAGAAGAAACACAAACCTATGCTCTCTAGAGATGACCGGCAGATCAATGTGTCTGGGATAGGAGGTGAGGCCATAAAGATAGGTTTTGCTACTTGACTTCCTAGTTGATTGGTGACAAAAGCAAATGATGCTGAGGCCTTGGAGAGCGGTCTTCGGTCCACAAACAGAAACGTGGAGCCCTTTGTCTCTTCTTGTTGATGATTTTGCCTGAGGCTGTCAGTGAAAATGACTTTCTCCTGACTTTGGCCTGTAACTTAATTTAGAATATCTCAGAATGCAAAACCAAAACGGACTTTTTTATGAGTTCGAGGAAGCCAACACGATCCCAGGACCTTGAAGTGTGAGGGGCAGGTGTGATCCATCCTCCCCAGAATGGCAGACCTGACTCCAAATTACCGGTGACTCCGGCAGCTCACGCTGAGGTCCTGCTTGTCCTGGGAAGTCTTCCCACACCTCACTGGGTGCCAGCAGAACGCCCAGCATGTAATGTGTGGAGCGTTCTCAAGACCAAATCTGTTCCCAGAGTAAGGCTACATATAGACAATTGTGGTGATTCTGGAGGGATGAAGCTTGTCATAGGCCTCCCAGAACCTCCCCCAGCAAGGCAGTACAGTAGGCTGGACCTGCTTCCCAACCTTCAGGATGCAGTACCGTAGCATGGACCTGCTTCCCAACATGCAGGATGCAGTACAGTAGCATGGACCTGCTTCCCAACATGCAGGATGCAGTACTGTAGCATGGATCTGCTTCCCAACCTTCAGGATGCAGTACTGTAGCATGGACCTGCTTCCCAACCTTCAGGATGCAGTACTGTAGCATGGATCTGCTTCCCAACCTGCAGGATGCAGTACTGTAGCATGGACCTGCTTCCCAACCTTCAGGATGCAGTACTGTAGCATGGATCTGCTTCCCAACCTTCAGGATGCAGTACCGTAGCATGGACCTGCTTCCCAACATGCAGGATGCAGTACCGTAGCATGGACCTGCTTCCCAACCTTCAGGATGCAGTACCGTAGCATGGATCTGCTTCCCAACCTTCAGGATGCAGTACTGTAGCATGGACCTGCTTCCCAACCTTCAGGATGCAGTACAGTAGCATGGATCTGCTTCCCAACCTTCAGGATGCAGTACAGTAGCATGGATCTGCTTCCCAACCTTCAGGATGCAGTACCGTAGCATGGACCTGCTTCCCAACCTTCAGGATGCAGTACCGTAGCATGGACCTGCTTCCCAACCTTCAGGATGCAGTACAGTAGCATGGACCTGCTTCCCAACATGCAGGATGCAGTACAGTAGCATGGACCTGCTTCCCAACATGCAGGATGCAGTACAGTAGCATGGATCTGCTTCCCAACATGCAGGATGCAGTACAGTAGCATGGATCTGCTTCCCAACCTGCAGGATGCAGTACAGTAGCATGGACCTGCTTCCCAACCTTCAGGATGCAATACAGTAGCATGGATCTGCTTCCCAACCTGCAGGATGCAGTACAGTAGCATGGACCTGCTTCCCAACCTGCAGGATGCAGTACAGTAGCATGGACCTGCTTCCCAACCTTCAGGATGCAATACAGTAGCATGGATCTGCTTCCCAACCTGCAGGATGCAGTACAGTAGCATGGACCTGCTTCCCAACCTGCAGGATGCAGTACAGTAGCATGGACCTGCTTCCCAACCTGCAGGATGCAGTACAGTAGCATGGATCTGCTTCCCAACCTGCAAGATGCAGTTCATGGACCTGCTTCCCAACCTGCAGGATGCAGTACAGTAGCATGGATCTGCTTCCCAACCTGCAAGATGCAGTACAGTAGCATGGACCTGCTTCCCAACCTTCAGGATGCAGTACAGTGGCATGGATCTGCTTCCCAACATGCAGGGCTTCCTCGTAACTGGATCAGACCCAGTATGATGTTAGGGACCTCCACCCAATGCTGACTCGAGAAGCCTCACAGCTCTCCTCTCCAGGAGGGTGCTGTCCTTGTCCTGGCATTCAGGCCCTCATCCAGTGGTTCATCCAGGACAGACATCACAGCTTCCTGAGGTGAAGCTGCAAAGCAGGGAGAAAGAAGGGCCATGAGGCACAGAAGGCAGGAATCTAGCCTCGGCTAGAGCAGCGGTGAGCATAGGGAAGGGTGTCCTCCAAGGACTGGGTTTCATTCTCCACTTCAGCCACATTCTTACTCCTAGGAAACCATGCTAGCACATCCCTGTCCTGTAAGCATGGGCCAGTTCCTTCCCAGCACTGATCCTGCTCTCCCAGGGCCAGGATGGAGATATGAGGGATCAGCGGTTTAAAGCCAAAGTGAGGCTAGTGGCTTCAAGGTTAAATTAAGGGTTCAAAGCCAAGTTTGTGCTGCACAGACACAGCCCAAGAGCCAGGATGTGCAAATCAGATGCTTCTCAGCCGAAAAAGGAAATGATGGAGTCACGCACATTAACTAGAACCAAAGGAGACAGAAGGAATGGAAGACAAGAGGAAAACAAAAAGGGAAACCAACAAATGAGAAAACAGCAATGTGGCTGGGCATGGTGGTGTATGCCTTTAATCCCAGCACTCAGAAGGCAGAAGTAGGAGCGTTGCTGTGAGTTTGAGGCCAACCTGAGACTACATAGTGATTTCCAGGTTAGCCTTGACTAGAGCCAGACCCTACCTCCAAAAACCAAACAAGAAAAAGAAGGAGAGGGCTGGAGAGATGGCTTAGCAGTTAAGGTGCTTGCTGACAAAGCCAAAGGACCCAGATTCAATTCCCCAATACCCACATAAGCCAGATGCACAAGGTAGCAGCTTGTTGGCAGTGGCTAGAGGCCCTGTTGCACCCACTCGGGGTGTGTGTGTGTGTGTGTGTGTGTCTCCCTCTCAAATAAATAAAACAAAATATTAAAAATTTTAAAAGAAAACAGTGATGCATGTAGTAGATGCTAATCAAACTGTATCAATAGTTATTGTGGATGAAATATACCAATAAAACATAGAGACTGTCAGAGTTGACCCAAAACCAAGACTGAACCTGTCCAAAATATTCTCACTTTAAGAGAGAGAGAAGTAACCTGCTAAAGCAGGAATAGCTATTTTAATCTCAGAAGAGACTTCAGACTAAAGAAAATTATCAGGGAGAAAAAGGGGTATTACGTCATGAAAAGTAGTCAGTTCCTTCAAGGAAACAACAATCATTAATGTGTATGTTTCTAAACACAGAACTTCAAAATATGTAAGACAGGCTGGGGATGTAGCACCATTGGTAGAGTGCTTGCCTACTATGCGCAAAGCCCTGAGCACGACATAAAAATTAATGTGGTGGTGGACCCCTGTAATCCCCACAGTAGGGAGGTGGATGCAGGGGAGTCAGAGGTTATAGTCCATCTTTGACTACATAACAAGTTTAAGGCCAGCCTAGGACACATGAGACTGTCTTAGAAAACAAATACATGAGGCAAAAACTAACAGAACTGCTAGCAGAAATAGATGAGCCCACTCTTACATATATCCTCTATAAGAAGTGGACAGACCCAGCAAGCAGGAAATCGCTAAAGATGTACTTAAACTGAAAGACATGAGTTATCTGGGCAAAGAAAAGTGGTAAGAGGGCTGGAGAGATTGCTTAGTGGTTAAGGCGCCTGCCTGCAAAGCCTAAGAACAGTGGTTTGATTCTCCAGGTCCCACGCTTAGCCAGACGCAAAAAATGACACAAGGGTGCAATGCCACACTTGCCCACAAGGGGGCACAAGCGTTTGGAATTTGTTCACAGCAGCTGAGAGGCCACTGGTGCGTGCATCCCCCCCCCTCAAAAAAAAAAAGAAAAATAGAAAAGGGATAAGAAAATTTCAGACAGTGGGGACAGCAAAAGGCATGGGCATGGATTATTGTGCTGAAGGAAGATAAGTAGAAAGGTTGGGGTAGGGGGTTTTCAGGTTCAGCGGTGCTGAACGAGACCACAATAAGAAGCTACCACCAGCTGAAGAAGGACCTCTTAGCATCCCAGGGAAGCAGGAAGCTGGGAGAAGAGGCCGGTGATGATCCCTTCCCTGGACCGCAGCAGCAGGGCTGTTCTACGCAGCACTACCCTCCGGAATAAGGTGGAAATGGGTGTGATCACAAATTTCAGGTAGTGAAACTAGGGCCAGGGAAGAAGAGAGTCTTGGTGAAGGTCACAGGGAGTGACCCACAAGCCACATTTCCTAAGGCTCATTATGCATAATATATAAAGGGGAACGGGGCAAAATGTCTAAGGAAAAGACAGATATACTTGACCCCTCTTGGAGATCCACATTGTCTGTGAGCCTGAGACAAAGGAAATGTGGCTTATTTAATACAGCTTTCCACAAATGTATTTAATCCAAAAAAATCCCTACTACACTTTATTTTATTTATTTTATTTTATTTATTTATTTATTTATTTATTTATTTATTTATTTTTGGTTTTTCGAGGTAGGGTCTCACTCTGGTCTAGGCTGACCTGGAATTAACTATGTAGTCTCAGGGTGGCCTCGAACTCTCGGCGATCCTCCTACCTCTGCCTCCCGAGTGCTGGGATTAAAGGCGTGCGCCACCACGCCCGGCTCCTGCTACACTTTAAATTGTGCTCAGCATGCGTTTCACTGCATAATACTTTAGAGATACTTCACTATTTCATGGTCCTAGAGGAAAAGCCATGAGCCATGACAGATGGCCACAGCCTGCCACAGCATGGCCTGGCCCTGCCCTACTGCTCTCAGGGTCCCCAAGCTCCTTGAATTGCTGCTCCCTTCTTGCAACTGTGGAATCCTGAACCGTAGATGGAGACACAGGCTCTGTTCACAGGGTGACTCGGTCGATGTTAGGGTGAGGCCAGGTGGCCCTGAAATAGATGCTTCTCTGAGAGCCATGTAGCATCTCTGTTCTCAAGAGGGTCAACACATGAATGGTCTCCCGTCTTCTGGTGGGAAAACAAGCACACTTCAGAGCTGAGATCACAGACACTGAGCAGGCTCCTAAGGCTCATTCTCCTGTGACGGGGAACAAGAGGCAGAGTTTTGTTTCCTCTGCTGATGACAGCCTTGATATTGCAACTGAAGACCTGGCCTAGGGCCTGAATAGCTCAAAACAGATCTAGGTCCTAAGAATCTGGGCCACATAGGAAGCCCCAGCATACGATTTCCACATGTTTTTCTAGCTCACACTTAGTGAAATGTTATTATACATGCATAACAATTAGACTAAAAAAGAAAGAAAAACAAAGCCTCTGCTGATTTTTTTTTTTTTATATTTTCAGGCCTGAACCCATTCTCTTGAAGTTTGACTTCACATCCAAATATGGGATTCTAAGGCACAGACAGGACAAGTAACTTCCCCATCATGCTTAAGAGGTAAGATAATGCAATCTTTAATAACCAAATAAATACATTACAAGAGTAGAATAAGATCTTAATATCTGTAATGTTATTTTAAGTTAGAGTAGAAATGGTATTGGTTAAGTTGATCAATTACCTATTTTTTATTTTTTTAGAGCGAGAGAAGATAGAGAGAGAGAGAGAGAGAGAGAATTAGTGCTCCAGGGCCTCAGCCACTGCAATCAAACTCCATATGCTTGTGCCACCTAGTGGACATGTGCGACCTTGTAGCTGCCTCACCTTTGTGCATCTAGCTTACGTGGGATCTGGAGAGTCGATCATGAGTCCTTAGGCTTTGCAGGCAAGTGCCTTAACCACTAAGCCATCTCTCCAGCCCAATTACCTATTTTTAAATATATTCCTTTCTGATTTGATGTTCTAGTTGTTATTTGGGTTTGACACTTTTCAATGTTGATTCAATCATTTTTGATACTGGGTAGGCAAGGAGTTAGATATAAGGTAATGAAGGAAAACTAAAGCTGGATATAGTATCTGTGTCTCCTGATGGTCAGAACTCCCCTTTGTGGTTAAGCATCCTGGAACCTGTAGTGATATTGTTCCCACTATATCAGAAACTAAGGCAACAGGGCATCTTCCCACACACGTGCATCAACAAAGGGTCTACATGCTCAAAAGGACCTATTGCCATTAAAAAATCACATCATGAAGCCAGGTGTGGTGGAGCGTGCCTTTAATCCCGGCACTTGGGAGGTTGAGGAAGGAGGATGGTTGTGAGTTCAAGGCTAGGCTGAGACTACATAGTGAATTCCAGGTCAACCTGGACTAGAGCAAGACCCTGCCTTGAAAAAAATCACATTATAGTGTTAACACTCTTCCCCACCCTGCTTTGTGGGTTTTTCTAGAACATCACAGTAGGAAATACCCTAAAATGAAGGTCCAGCCCGCTTTGATTTTGGGAAGGATGAAGAGTCACCTTACCCCAAGAATATATTCATGAAAACTTCTATGCCATCCACAGCAGAACTCCCTGCTCGTCCCCACAGCACCCCTCCTTTGGGGCGCCCACTCCAGGCTCTCTGTGGAGGGCCTGCTTTGCTTTGCCCAACAAGCTTCTGCTGAAGGTGTCTGTGCCTCAAAAAGCATTTCTAACTTGTAAAGTCAGAGGTTTAACTGTCAATCCACTGTCCTCTCAGATTGCCGGCTCTGTGACTAAAGCGCCTCTGCTCACTGGCACCTGAAGTGACAGGCAGCAAAGAGCTGTTGCAATTTCAAATCATTGGGAAGAATCCTCAGAGTCATTTCAGTGGGCAGGCAGTGCAAAGCCTGCTTACAATTCTGAGTGTGAAAAGCTGCAAGAAGTAAGGCCATGATTGTTTGGGAAAGAGAAACATGATAGAGGCGTTTGACACCACACCTCTACAAAGTGTGAGGAACAGGAGAACATATTTCTGCAGCATAGACTGGGAAGGAATCTGAGAATGCATATCAGTGTTGTATTGCTAAGTTTTAGTAACAGAATGAGGAAAGGTGCTGAGAAGGACTGGTGATAGTTCAGACGGAAAATCAGATGAAGTACAAGTCATATTTGGGGTGGAAAATGGCAAGAGAAAAGGTTGAACCTTACTGTACTTGTTAGTACACCGTGATATGTTTTAAAAACTTAGCCAAACACCAAAGACACACCACACATGATGTCATGAACTCCTCTTGCTGGATGGCATAAGGTTGAAAGCTTCAAGAAGGATTTCCTTAAGAGACCCTGCTGTATATTACAAAGTCCTTCATCCGGTCTTAGGATAAAACCAGCTCTCCACTGTTCAAGAAAATATATACACTGTAAAAATCACATTCATAAATCTGTAGCTGAACACAAATATTGCCAAAGAGCTGGTAAGGAGCTGTTTGAATGGTCACATCACAGAGAAGCAGTGTTTGAGATAATGGATATGCCAGTCACCCTGATCCAGTCATTACACATTTTCCATATGTCCAGGAACATCACACTCTACTCCATCAATATGTATAATCACTATGTATCAATTGCACACCAAAATAAGCTTTAAGGGCTGGAAAGATTGCTCAGTGGTTAAAGGCACTTGTTTGCAAAGCTAGATGGCCTGGGTTTGATTCCCCAGTGTCCATATACAGCCAGATGCACAAAGTGGCACATACATCTGGGGTTCATTTGCAGAAGCAAGAGGCCCTGTTGTGCCCATTCATTCTCTCTCCTTACAAATAAATAAATAAACAAATAAAATTATATACACTTTAGAATATGTTCAAAGCTGAAAGTGACTGGAAAGCCTTCTGGTATTCTGCCGTGTTCCCTGAAAGAGACTACACTTGACTCAGCAAGTGGTAGGTTTGCTATTAATGCTTATGAAACAATTGTAATCCTCTCACTTCACATTCTAAAGTCAGTGTTTTTGTTGGTCTAAATGATCCTTAATGCAAATGATGGCTGCACCCTGAGGCACACTGAATGTGACACCTGGTCTACCCCCTAATGGAGAGATGGCTTAGTGGTTAAACGCTTGCCTATGAAGTCTAAGGACCCCAGTTAAAAATTGACTCTCCAGGACCCACGTGAGCCAGCCAAGGGGTGCATGCATCCATCACCCATTCTCTCCCTCTCTCTCTCTCCCCAGTGCTGCCAGTGTTGATCAAATAAATAAATACAAAAAAAGCGCGTCTCCCTGCCTGGCCTTCCTTACACAGGCCCAGACCAGCTTTCTCTTCCCAGTGACAGTGGCATGAAATTGCAGAATGTTTGATGTGAATAGCACATAGAAAACAGCAACATGGCAGAGGTGATGCTGACAGAAAAACCTGTGATAGATGAGGTACTGTCTTTCTACCTTAGACACCAGAGACTAGCCTAGTCAGAGATATCACATGAGCTCTTCCAACTAGGGGGAGTCACTCCCTGAAGCACCTCCAGGGGACCCAGTGGGCAATCTGACTCCAAGAGTGTCAACAAGAGTATGTTCCCACAGGAGGGAAATATACTTCCTAATGATTATTTGGTCAGTAATACATGCAAGGTACAACACACCCTCCTCAAAAGGCTTGTCCAGCAGAAGCCAACAGCAACCCTACTTTTTGTTTGCGTGCTCAGAGGTGGGAAGCATTCGTCTCCAACTATAACCTGAGATGACAGAATGACAAGGTAAAGCATTCACATCCCAAGTAGAAGGTCTGTCAGAACAATGCTGGGCCATAGGCATTTAGACAATTAAGATTAAGTAGGACAGAAAATTTAGTCTCAAGCCAGGCGTGGTGGCCCATGCCTTTAATCCCAGCGCTCAGGAGGCAGAGGTAGGAGGATGGCCATGAATTCGAGGCCACCCTGAGAATACACAGTGAATTACAGGTCAGCCTGGGCTAGAGTGAAACTCTACCTCAAAAAACCAAAAAGAAAAAGTAAAGAAAAAGAAAAGGAAAAAGAAAAGGAAAGGGAAGGGAAGGGAAGGGAAGGGAAGAGAAGAGAAGAGAAGAGAAGAGAAGAGAAGAGAAGAGAAGAGAAGAGAAGAGAAGAAAATTGAGTCTTTTGGCTGCTAACATTCCAGGTTTTCAGTAAGCTAGCGGTGGTTTGGCTGTGACTGCCATATTGGAGCACACAGATAAAGAACATTTTTATCAATATAGGACATTGTACAGGAGTAGTCCTGGTCAAAGTCTGACGTGCACCTGCTGTGCTCCTCAGGGTTCCCCAGCTTCTAGTACAGTGCCTGATTCAAACTTGAATTTCTCTCCCCCCGCCCCCATAAACCAGGTCCCTCCAATGTGATTCCCAGTGAAACTCTCCTGGGCCACTGACTGGTGAAAGCTGCCTTCAGTGTTTGAAGATTGTAGCCATTTACACTTCTCTTTTTGTGAAAGCCCTTCACTCTGCCTAAAAGCAAAATGCCATTTGCCTGAGGTCCTGCCATTTGTATGCATTCACAGTGATCCCATTCAAGGACCTGGTTGGTGCTGAGGTCCCTCTGGGATGGCTCAGAACTCTAACCCCGTTTCCCTGTGAGAGTGTGCTGTGTGGGGTTCCAGTGACCTCTAGTTCCCTCCCCCACTTAGCAACCTACAAAACAGAAACTGGTGAGCAGTTCTCTGAGGGAGGGATTCCAGCAAATAAGGAAGGACAAGCTATGCCCTGCTGGCCAGTTCTTGCAGGATCATCCTCCTCTTGGGAGAAAAAGAGGAAAAAAGGGGCTAATCACTTTCCTCTTGCTTCTGCTTCTCCTAAATAAACTGCTTGCCTAATTTCCTTTGCAGTTAGAGAAATGTTCCTTGTGAAAGCCACTATTTCCACACAGTCACACTCTGGACTCTCGGGCTCCTGGAGGCATTTGCATCTCCAGTTCCCCTCCGTTCCAATCGTGTAGTTAGGGTCAGAACCTTTCAGTGAGTAGTGACTGCTTCACTGGACCTCAGGTAACAGGAAACACCTCGGGAAGGTTCTAGCTGAAGGCGGGGCTCTCCTAGAGGGGGCCATGATCATATCATCTAACACAGACCCAGAATGGTATGGACTCTCTGGGCCTCAACTGTGAAAAGATTTGAGAAAGCCAGAGCAGTCCTATACTTGAGAAATCGAGTCAAGTCTGTTCCCAGGCTGTGCCTGGAAATCCTGTGAGTGGCTGGGGTACACATGGAACCCAGATATCTAGTAACAGCCTCACATGCTTCCTCAGCATATGCAGACACCCAAACCATGCAGTGTGTAAGGGAAATAAGGTCCTTCTGATTCTCAGAAAGATGCAAAGGAGGTATTTGTGAAGTGCTCAGTGGAATCATTGGCAAGCATCTTCGTGACTGGCATCCATTGGTGGGCTGAGGACTTTTGAGTGTATCAAGAGGTAAAAAAATCCTTCAAAGCTTGGTAAGTTAATTAGCTGCCTCCTTTTGCATCTCCATCATCGTATTCTGCCACATCGACCCAGGAGAAAATAGTTCACTTAGAAGGTATTCAAGGTGCAGAGGAGGTGCATAAGGTGCTTGTCACACAAGCATGGGGACCAGAGGTCAGATCTCTGGCATCTATGCAAATGCTGGATGGGCTTCTGGGGACAAGCTGGCTAGTTAGACTTGCCTAATGTGCAAGTCCCCGCTTCAAGTGACAGACTGTACCTCAGTAAATAAAGTGGAGAGCAATGAAGAAAGACATTTGATGCCAACCCCTGGCGTCCACATACACACTCGCATACATGTCCACCCATGAACATATATGAGCACCCATTCACACCCATGCACACCACACACTCACATTATAAAAGGGGAGGTCTGGAGAGATGGCTTAGCAGTTAAGGCACTTGCCTGCAAAGCCAAAGGACTGAGGTTCAATTCCCTGGGACTCACGTAAGCCAGATACACAAGGTGGCACATGCATCTGGAGTTTATTTACAGTGGCTAGAGGTCCTGGTGTGCCTATTCTCTCTCTCTCTCCCAGATAAATAAAAGTAAAATATTTTTTAAAAATATAAAAGAAGGACGTATGGCCGCTTTCACATTTATAGAGACAAGCGTGGAGAAGTAAATAGGAGTCGTGTGGACGTAGCTATGGCTGAACCCAGGGCTTCCCTCATGCACCGCATCACTGCAATTCCCTCACCCCATCCTTTTGAATCGGGGTCTCACTAAGTTGCCCAGGCTGGCCTTGAATTTGAAGTTTTCCTGCCTCAGCCTTCCAAATTACTGCAATTATAGGCCTGTACCACTGGGCCCAGTTTAGGCCAGAACATGTTTCAAGTCCAAAGATTTAAATACAATACACTGAAGGATGACGAAACTCAAAGTGCAAGCATTTTATCAAGCAATGGACTGAGCATTTTTAACATCTGAGTTGTTAACTGAAACTATTTTCAGAGAGGGATGAGAAGTGCTCGCCCCCTAGTGGCACAAGATTGAAAGGCTGGCGGGAACCCTTGTAACTGACGGCGACTTTCCTGGGCAATTTCTCAGAGGCTGGGGAAGGGTCATCACCAGGGTAAGGTAGGCACGGATTAGCACCCAGGGGAATGCATCTATCCTTTGCTTGTGGGTTTAAAATCTTTATTCAAGCCGGGCGTAGTGGCGCAAGCCTTTGATCCCAGCACTTAGTTGGGAAAGATAGGGGGATTGCTGTGAGTTCAAAGCCTCTGTGAGACTACCTAGTGAATTCCAGGTCAGCCTGGGCTAGAGTGAGACTCTACCTTGGTAAAACAACAACAACAACAAAATCAGTTATTCAGCCATTGTGCCTGCTGAGATCAGTTTTCTTAATAAACTGTTAATATTGAGTGGGGTTGCCGCTACACTCACAGGGGCTATGGTGGACCCCTTCACTCTGGACCTCCAGTCCCCTAGGAGATTGGTAAGGCACACTGTAACAGGGTGTTAGGGGTCCAAGAAAGTCCTTGAGCCACAAGCCATAGGTTTGATTTTAATTTTAATCAAAGAATTGAATTAAAAAAGAAGACTGAGAAGGATAATTATTAAGTTATTATATTTATTGAGGTAAGTACAGAGCCAAGGAAAGGCATCCATGTGGCTAGAGAGCCCATGTAGAGGGCCTGGGGGAAAAAAGCCCAGACAGAAAAAAGAAAAGAAAGTTCAAGGAGTTCCTGCCATGTGGGTAGCTGGAGGGGGTAAAGGAGACTATGTGGAGAGTAAGGACTCGGGGGTCCTCCCTGCTGGGTCTGGACCAGCCAAGGGAAAACTCACCCACAGCTGGAAGTTCCCAAGTGGTCAGAGACCCTGCCCTTCCATTGCAAAGGTATCGATAACATTATTGTGATGGCCTGTCTTCCGGCTCAGGGGAACGAGAGGGACAGCTGGTTGGTTAGGGCTAAGGGCTGTCTCAGGAAGAGGCTAGCCCTGGCACCAAGTTCTAGGGGCTGAACTTGACCAACCACAATGTTTAAATCCTATGAAAGACCTCCCTCCCAGGAAGGGTCCTGGTTGGTTGTGGAGGAACAGGTCTAAGGAGCTAGGCAAGAGACAAGAAGTCACATCATCTTTGATTTCTAACAAGTACAGACTTTCCTGCCTTTTTTTTTTTAACCTTCAGGGGTCCAGTCACCCTAATTGTACCCTCCTCTCAATACTTCTTGATGTGTCTGAGAGGGTATTCCAGAGAAATTAACAAAAGGAGATTCAACCAGTCCTGAATTGTGGTAGCACATACCAGTGGGCTGGGTGCCAGAATGGAATGAAAGGGGGAAAGGAGAACGTCCACTAGTGTGGAATCGGGCTGCCATGAGGTGAAGTGCCCTGCTCCTTTCTATGATCTCCCTCCAGCACCTATGTGACACTCTTCCACATCGTTTGTGTGTGTGTGTGTGTGTGTGTGTGTGTGTGTGTGTGTGTGATCATGCATGTAGAGGTCAGAGGACAACCTCAGGTATTGGTCTTCATGGTCCCCCTTGTTTGAGTCAGGGCCTTTCATTGTTCACTGTCTGTCTTCTGTTTGAATCTATTCCTAGTCAAGAGACTACATAGAGAATTGGGGAAAATAAGTGAACATCTCAAGAGCCAACCTTTCACACGTATGAGAAAATGCACCAATATTTTAAACTCAGTATCAGGGCTGACATTAACTAGAGCAGATGGCACACACGTACATACACAAGCACGCGCACACACACACACACACACACACACACACACACACACACACACATACCCCAGCAAATATCCTTGGTTCCCTCATAGAATTTGGCATACCAAATACTTTGAAATGTTTTCTTTTCTGTGCATTCCAATGAGAGAATATGTATATTTGTGTGGTAGTTTGATGTCACCCCTAGAAACTCAGGTGTTATTAAAATTGAGTTTGCAGCTTCTGCCCCAAGCAGGCAGACTACTGCTACAGGGTGTGGGGAGAGGGAATCCCGGCCTAAGATATGCAGAGTTGTTGGGCATTGCTAAACAAAGGTTGGGACTTTGAGGAAACTGGCCTGGGCTGTTGGACATGGCCAGGGACCTTGGGCTGTGGGGTTGAAGCTGGCCTTATCATCAGGAACCCACTTTTGCGACAGAGCTGGCCCTCCCTGCCCTCGGTCAAGGTTGTAGTGTGCCCTATCTTCACCCAGAGTGGGCAGAACTGGCGGGCCCTCCCCCATCCCAAAGCACCTGACCATTCCAGTCAGGCTTTGCCCACCCCCCACAGTTCCTGACCTGTGGCTGGCTGCCCAAGAGAGCCTTATAAACAGTCTCCCTGCAGCTGTAGCCATCCAATATGTGGCTGAAGTCACGTAGCTTTTCCCACCACTTGTTATCTCCCTTGCAGCTTCTCCCTTGTGACTTCTGCCTTCCAACCAATTAGATAGCAACCCATAAACTGTGTATCCAATCGCCATATAGTCTGCATGGGCCTTCTCAACAGTTCTCAAGTGTTTATAAACCCACCCCGTTGAATAAATGAGGGCGTGCTATCCATGAGCCGGCCTCCCAGGTGGTTCATTGCCCGTGGCACTCACCTGCTCCAAGACCCTGCTTCCCCTCAGCTCCTCCTGTGCCCAGGACGTCAGTGTCCAGTGGCCCCTGGGAACAGCGAGGGCCCGCACAGAGTGAGCTCTCCTGGGTTCCCTGCTGTTTGGTTGCCAGCTTTGCTTTTACTTGTAATGCTGGCTGTGAGATTTTTCTCTTTCTGCTTGGAGCTGTGTAAGGGGGCCAGCGTCTTCCACCATCCATGGAACTTCCCCTGGATCTGTAAGTTTCAAATACACCCTTGCTCCTGTATGCTGTGTCTGGTTTAGAGGTACATCCCAGCAGCGTGTAAAATGGGGCCCCTGGTTAAGCTTTTAAAATAGTAAAGCTCAGAGTGAGAGCTGTAGCTCAGTGAAGAGCACTGGCCTAGCATGTGTGAGGTCCCAAGTTTGACTCCCATTGCCAAGAACAAAACACGTGCAAAAGCAATCATTAAGCCCCTGAGAATCATGAAGGGCCTGGGAATCTGTATTTTTCAAAGCTACCTGCATGTAGTCTGGGCTGAGAACCATATGTAAATTACATCTTTTGTGGACTCTTAGTTATTCCTCATAGATTACTCAAGGCTTAATGCCAAAAAGTAGACAAGAAGGCTTGAGATATAATGAGCTTGAATCCACTGGGCAAACCCATTACTCATTGCTACAAGTTGCCAAATCTCTCATCTATAAAATTAGAATGATAATTGTTGAGGGAAGTTATCCAAAACATAAGAATGGATGTGTCCTCTGGAAACCTCAAGTTTGGCCAGACAGGCCAAATGACTGAGTGGGTACAATAGTGGCATGTCTGCTCTGGGAGAAACCAACTGCTCCCTAATTGGACTAAAGCCCCACTCTATGGGAGGGAATACATGCCTGGTACTGAAAAACCTAATCAAAATCTATGGCAGGGGAGGTCATGAGCCTTAGGGGTATAAAGCCTGCTCTTATCTGGCTAAATGTATATATTACTCCCACCAAGCTTCCCTGAAAGCACTACACTTAATGTTCATATTCATATATTAATGCTACTCTCACTTCCGGTTAGAGAAGCTTTTTTCAGATGGCGATGACCACTGGGATGACCCAAAAGGTAACATAGTGCTGAGAAGAAGGGACAGAGGAGTGTCCAGCACTGAAACATCTCTATTACACTCTCCAAAGCTCAGGGTCCATTGCAGAAGAGGTGGCAGAAAGAATGTAAGAGCCAAAGGAAGGGTACGACTCCTTACAGTGCAACTGTCCAGGCAGAAATTGGCCTTGATATCCATGACCTTGCAATGCGTAGCAATATCTTCACAAGACCCTCATAATAGGAGAAAAAGATGATGACATCAAATTAAAAGAAAGACTAATGGAGAGAGGGAGGGGATATGATGGAGTGTGGAGTTCTGAAGGGGAATAGGAGGAAAGGAGGGAAATATGGCTTATTGTCTGTAAGTATAGAACTTGTCAATAAAAAAATTTAAAAAAAGAATGGATGTGTCTTTTTAATGGGACATGGTCTCACAGACCCACCCAAGGATTATTTAATGTGGTACACGAATCTACTTCTGTCAAAAACTAGCTATTTCTCCCGACTCAGCCCAGACTCTAAAAAGTGACTTGTTCATGTACCTATTTTGTCTTGTAAAGATGCAAATGATTTTTGTTTATAACAAAGATACCTTAAATTTATCCACATGCTGAAGAGAGCAAAATTTGTCTCTAACTTAGCAAGCCTGTTACACATCCTCAGCCTCAGCTTACCATCTTGCTGTTCAGATCGCTGCTATGGCTTGGATGTGAAATGTCCCCCGGTGGCTCGTGTATTGAAAGTGTGGTCCCCAGCTGAGGAAGAGTTAGATCACTGGTGACACGCCTTTGAAGGTGAACCTCATCCCTGGTCTTCCTTCTGCTTCTTGTATGCCATAAGGGGAGTGGCTTCTGCCTCATTCTCCAACTGCCAAAATGTTTTGCCTAGAATTAAAGCCTATGGACTAAAACCTATGAACCATGAAAAACCAAATCTTTCGATGTTTTAGGTTGTTTGGGTCAAGTATTCTGTCACAGTAACAAAAAGCTAATATAATAATATAACTGACAAGGTCTTTCCACATATATGTGTAAATCAGTTGAATATCGTCTCCCCAAAATTCATGTCTAGTTGGATGCTTAGAACGTGGCCTTACTTGGAAATATGGTCATGACCTATATAAGATCTCAAGGGAAATCATACCAGTTAGGGTATGCCTGAAGCCTCTGGCGTCCCTGTAAGAAATCTCATGGTGAGACACACAGACTCGGGAAGAAGGGTATGTGAAGACGGGGCAGAGACTTGATTGGTGCCACTGCCAGCCAAGGAACACCTAGAGTGAGCACAACCAGGAAGAGTTCAGGGGCCACCTCTCCCCAGGAACTTCCAGGCCCTGTCAACATCGACTTTGGACTTATGGAACTCTGAGAGAACACAGTTACAGCAGCGCTAGTGTGTGGTTTGGATCAGATGTCCTTCCCTCAGTTGCTATTGGTCAGGTGTTCTGAGACGACTACAACAGAAAACTGGTGTGACAGGAGTGGGGTCATTACTGCTAGAAACTTGACTATGTGGCTTTTGGCATTTTGGAACTAATTTGCCAGAGGAATGTGGGAGGATTTGAAACCGTGGCCTAAGCAATGACTTGCAATACTGTGAGCAGTGTGTGACGGACCATTCTGGTCAGAGCTGAAAGTGCGTGAAGAGCTCTTACGAGGGGAAGAAAGAGCTTTGTTGAGTCTAGGCTAACAGCAGTTTGTTAACAAAGCTTGCTGCATTCTGCTTGTGTCATGAGAACTTGGGCAGATTCAAGTTTAGAAGAAATGGACTAGTGTAAGCAGATGGATATAACACAGAAATAAATGAGATTTTGACCTGAAGACTACAGCTGCTTTAGCTGCAATTATTTTGAGAGATTAGCACCACTGAGATGGGGCCAGCTGTTCTGCATTAGGACAGCAGAAAGAATGCAGATTCTATTGAAAATAGGGGATGAAGAAATGTCCTGAAGTTCAAAGTCATCTTTATTTCCCCATAGATTAACAAATTTGATAGCCTAGCTGTTACTATGAGACTATAACAAATGCAGGAAAGAGAGGGTCACTGGCTTTTCAGCAAAATGTTTTCATATAAACTACACACATCTTCTTGTATACTTTAAATCATCTCTGGTTTACTTATAATACAGTGTAAATAATATGTGCATAGTTAATGTATGTATTATTTACAGAATAATGACAAAAACAATCATATATTCAGAACAGATACAAATTTTTGGATCAAATATTTTAGTTGGTCAAATCCACAAATAAGTCCCCAAGGATATTGTCAGTCACCTGTGTTATACAATCCTAATTTTTTTTTAAGAATGCAGAGTTTTCAGCACTAGGTAGGACATCTCTGCCACACTCTCAAGGCTAAAGAACCATTTTGTATGAGGTGGTAGAAATCATGTAAGAACCAAAAGAAGGGGAAGAGTGCCTTGCAATACTGCCTTCAGTGGCTATGGTAGTCATGACCTCACATGGGCTAATGCTACATACACAAGACCTGCATAATAGGAAGAAAAAAATGATGACATCAAAATAGAGCAGAGACTAATTTGGAAAGGAGGGAGGGATTCAGTGGAGGGGGATTCGGGAGGGGGTAAAAGGAGGGCTGCAGGAGGACATTATGATCATGGCATGCTATCAATGTGTACAGAAGTTGTCAATAAGAAGCTGAGAAAGAATGCAGAGTTCTTCGTATAGCACAGAAACTTTCACTGGTGACTGAATTTGCAAGATAATTACAATCTATGAAAATAATGTACACTGTGTTTGTGGGTATACACAGAAAATGACTGGAGAGAAGTACACTAAATATTTGTGTTATGAGATTTTATGTTTTCTTCTTCCCTGTGTATTCTGTACTTTCAAAATTTATTCAATCAACATATATTATTAAATTAACTATATGCCTTAAATGATTTTTAAAACTAAGATTGACGTAATTGTTAGAAGTGGAATCATCTGCAGTGGGAACTTAACTGAAGGAAGACTCTGTAGTCTCACTGAAAATTTGACAAAGTTCACTTTTTTTTTAAATATTTTTTCTTTATTTATTTAGGAGACAGAGAAGTGGGGGGAGAGAATGGGCATGCCACAGCATCTAGCCACTACAAACAAACTCCAGACACATGCACCTCCATGTGTATCTGGCTTACATGGGTAGTGGGGAATCGACCCTGGTTCCTTAGGCTTTGCAGGCAAGCACCTTAACTGCTAAGCCATCTCTCCAGCCTGCAAAGTGGAATTTTATATGTATTTTTTTTATTGACTTTTAATCTTACATACCAAAAAAAAACCCACCTGATATTTCCCTCCCCTCCCCCATTCCACTTTAGAACTCCCATCTCCATCATATCCCCTCCCTCTCTCCATTAGTCTCTTTCCTAATTTGATGACATCATCTTTCTCTTCTATTTTGAGGGTCTTGCAAAGGTATTGCTAGGCACCACAAGATCATGGATATCGAGGCCAATTTCTGTCTGGGCAGCTGCATTGTAAGAGGTCATATCCTTCCTTTGGCTCTTCCATTCTATCCGCCCCCTCTTCCGCAATGGTCCCTGAGCCATTGGAGGGTGTGACAGAGGTGTTTCAGTGCTAGACACTCCTCCATCCCTTCTTCTCAGCACTATAAAGTGGAATTTTATAAGTCTTAGTTGTTTCTTTTTAAAAAATATATTTTTTATCTATTTCATTTATTTGAGAGAGAGAGAGGCAGAAAGAGAGAGAATGGGCACACCCAAGCCTTCAGCCACTGCAAACAAACTCCAGACACATGCACTACCTTGTACATCTGGCTTATGTGGGTACTGGGAAATCAAACCAGGTCCTTTGGCTTTGCAGGCAAGTGCCTTAACTGCTAAGCCATCTTTCCAGCTCTTGGTTATTTCTTTTTAAAAGACATTAAGGCATCTCACTTCACTATATACTACTCAAGAAACTTCAGATAATACTGAAACAAAAATGCAGAAAGAAATCAAAGATGAGTGGAAAGAAGAAAACAAAGTATGTTATACATATACACGACATGTGTGTGTGTGTGTATGTGTGTGTGTGTCAGATATATGATATCTCCAAATTCATATTTCTCATTTACTCCTCTAATAATCTTTAAGGTAAGGAATATTATACTTATGAAAAATACAACACAAGGTAGGAACAAAAGATTATTAAATTCTAGTACTGTTTAGAGCCTGTTTTCAGTTACTTTTTGATACTGTTCATGGTTACCTAAGAAATTGTGAGGTTTGTCCATTTAATTCATTTTCTGTGAGTTAAAGCTAAAAACCATTTTTAGGGGACCACTTTTGTCTGAAGTTGATAATACTATTTATCCAGTTTCTAGGAAACTGGTTTGCTTCTCAAAAATGACCTATTTTCTTTAGAACAGTATAAATTATGTACTACGTTTTATGTAGATTAACACACATATCCAATAAAATCTTTACTGAATTCATTCCGGAGAAGCAGTATCTACATTGGCAAATTGTGTACCTCCTTTTACTTCTACCTCTTTTTAATCTAGCTACTATATAGGCTGCAAGAAATATGAAGAATTCAGGAGAGATGGCTTAGGGGTTATTATGCATTTGCCTGTGAAGCCAAAAGACCCAGGTTCAATTCCCTAGGACCCACGTAAGCCAGATGCACAAGGGGCACATGCATCTGGAGGCCATTTGCAATGGCTAGAGGCCCTGGTACACCCTTTCTCTGTCTGTCTGTCTCTATGCTTGCAAATAAATAAATGTTAAAAAAAAAAAAAAAAAAAAAAAAAGGTGTGCACAACCACTCCTGGCTCTATTTCAAAAGAAAAAAGAAAAAGAAAAAGAAATACAGCTGGGCGTGGTGGTGCACGCCTTTAATCCCAGCATTTAGGAGGCAGAGGTAGGAGGATCACCCAGAGCCGGAGACCACCCTGAAAGTACATAGTGAATTCCATGTCAGCCTGAGCTAGAGTGAGACCCTACTTCAGAAAAACAAAACAAACAAACAAACAAAAGAAATATGAAGATTTCTTAATATTACTGCTCAGTAATCCAAAAATTACCAAATTGGAAGGCATAGACAGCACTATAATGGAACCCATGTTGGGCATATCACCAATTGCCCTTTTGACTGGCAGCCATGCCTGGTAGATGTCGAGTTTCACTAACATTTCTTTCTGAATGAAATTACCAGTTCTTCTATGAAAAGACTCACTTGATTAGGAAGGAACTGTGAACTCTATTCAGTGGTGAGCAACTGATTTCTCATGCAATGTCTGACACACACACACACACACACACACACACACACACACACACACAAAAGGTCCATAGTAGATTATGCAGTGCATCTGAAAGAATGCAACAGTCTTTGGAAGTAATTTTATATTAGGTTAACTTTTTCCAAAGTACTAACATGGTACAGGAAAAACATCTTTTTTTAAAAAAAAAATTCTATATATACACTTTCAGAGTAGATAGTGTGCATTCTCCACTCTAATTTAGGCCAGCTGAGAGGAATAAATAATGAAGTACTGACACATTTATTTTGCATCTACTAAACTTATCCATTAAAATAGATTTATCTGCATCATTTCCCTTAAATTGCAATCATGCCCTCATTTTTACAACAATTTTCTATATTTTAAGAAATTACGTCTCCAAAGCTTATCATGCATTGGGTGTTGTGCTGTTCTACTGGGTCAGAAGCATGCATATAGCCAAGACATTTTCCCCAGGTGTGAGAGCTCAAAATTGTCCACACGCAAACTCTGAGGAAATAGGATTTATCCACTTCTGTAGTCACAGATGTAATGTTATGCATATATGTTGCTTTCTCAGATGCCTTTGTACAATTGGTTTTTGAACATTCAGTTTCTTAAAATGCAGATGAAATATTTATTTACCTCACAGCTACTTTTTAAAGCAATTTTCATGGTTGTGCTCAATTTGAAGTTGGTTGAATGACTATTGCTGTGGATTCTGATTCTGAGAGGTTCACTTCTAAATACAGTCATATATATACAAACATGGAGGCTTTTAACCTGCTCTTACAAAGGTGCATTTTCTGTTCGGTCATCATCTTTTCAGCCCCATTTCCAATATGCAATGTTTCTAAGAGCAATTTAAAATAGATATTTTCAATTCTTACTTCCTGCCTCTCCATTACTTACTAACAAATATGCTTTCAATTAAAAAGTAATTTTAATTATTCAAAAAGCTATGTTCATTGGTTGCATTTTTAAAATCACAGAGCACAATTAACATAGTAAACAATCTTAACAACATAGTGTGTGTGTGTGTGTGTGTGTGTGTGTGTGTGTGTGTGTGTGTGTGTGTGTAAACAAAAATATGGCAATACTCCTGCCCCAACTTCTACCCTGTGAGAGGTAAATATCCTTAACTATCCTTTGGGACTTTTCTGCATTTTAAAACCTAGATATACAAATAAAAACATACATTTGATGACCTAAAAGAATCATGTAACTTGCTTTTCTCACTGAAAAGAGCTTGAAGCTCTTTCCCATCAGTGTACATACATCTACTGAACTTTCTCAAAGCATGGAACCCCATAGAATGTATTTAATGGTTCTCCACTGGTGGACATTTAGGTTGTGTATTTTTACAGTTTAAAACCTTCATCGAGGGGCCTGGAGAGATGGCTTAGCAGTTAATGCATTTGTCTGCAAAGCCAAAGGGCCCTGGTTCGATTCCCTAGGACCCACAAAAGCCAGCTGCACAAGGTGACACATGCATCTGGAGTTCATTTGCAGTGGCTGGAGGCCCTGGCATGCCGATTCTCTCTCTCTCTCCCTATTTCTCTCTCAAATAAATTAAATATATATATATTTTTAAAAAAGCTTCACTGAGCAAATCGTGTGGCACAATTCTAGAAGTAGAATTCTGTAGACATTACTAAGCTGCCTTCCACATAGACTATAATTACTTATACTCTCCCAATACCAACACCTTACTTCCTAACCTTTTACCAACAAGCAATATTTACACATTTTTGCTAGTATGTGAGTAATTTTTACATGTTTCATTTTTACCTTTTCATACTACTAGTTTGTTTCTGGTTTACTCATTCATTCACTAATTTGTTTTTTTTTTTTTTTAAACTGAGTTCCATCCCCAGCCCCATGCTTCTACTTTAATGTGCAACAGGTTGTGACTGATATAAAAGAGATTTATGCCGGGCATGGTGGCACACGCCTTCAATCCCAGCACTCAGGATGCAGAGGTAGGAGGATTGCCATGAGTTCAAGGCTACCCTGAAGTACAGAGTGAATTCCAGTTCAGCCTGGGCTAGAATGAAACCCTACCTCGGAAAACCAAAAAGAAAAGAAAAAAAAAACACAGATTCAGAAGCTGGAGAAATGGCTTAGCAGTTAAGACATTTGCCTGCAAAGCCAAAGGATCCTGGTTTGACTCTCCAAGACCCATGTAAGCCAGATACACAAGGGAGCGCATGCATCTGGAGTTTGTTTTCAGTGGCTGGAGGCCCTGGTGTGCCCATTATATATATATATATATAGTGTATGTATGTATTAAAAAGGTGAATTGATTGGTCCAGTGTGGTAACAATAGAAAGTAAAGAGATATTAAAAAAAAAAATAGGGGCTGGAGAGATGGCTTAGTGGTTAAGGCACTTGCCTGCAAAGCCAAAGGACTCAGGTTCAATTCCCCAGCATCCACATAAGCCAGATGCACAAGGGGGCACATGCATCTGGAGTCCATTTGCAGCGGCTAGAGGCTCTGGCGTGCCCATTCTCTGTCTGTCTCCTCCCTCCCACTCTCTTTCTCTCTCTGCTTGCAAATATATAAAAATAAAATCTATATCAAGGGTATTACAGGGAAAGTCATGGGAAGATATCTTTAAAATAGATAGATACACACACACACATATATATATATATCATGTGTTGGTACCCTCATTTCCCTCCTCCTTGTCCCCATTCTACTGTGAATACTAAAAAATATTGAATTACTGTGGTTTTCACCATCTGTTAAATAAATCTATTCTTATTTTTTTTTGGAGACACAGAGAGAGAGAGATGGAGAATGGGCGCGTCAGCAGCCTCTCAGCCACTGTGAATGAACGCCATACGCTTGTGCCCCCTTGTGGGCAAATGAGGCATTGTGCCCTTGTGTCACTTTGCATCTGGCTAAACGTGGGACCTGGAGAATCAAACGGGCATTTTTAGGTTTAGCAGGCAGGCGCCCTAACCGCTAAGCCACCTCTCCAGCCCAATAAATCTATTCTCCATGTCCTTGGACCCACTGAAGAAATGAAAAGCTAGTAAAACATCGACTACAAGGAAAATATGTTCCCATGATCTACTGATGAAGTTTGTTAGAAGGGTTTCAATTCTCAGTAGAACCCCTGGCTCTCACTCACAATAGGTACTTTATAAACATCCTCACCCCTCCACAGGTCTGTGCATGTGTTATTTTCTTGGAGCTTTAATTAATCTAATATTGCTGCTACAACAAATTACTGTTTAGCATCTTTGAGCAACACAAAGTTATTACCTCTGTTCTGTATATTCTAAAAAAAAAAAAAAGGCCCTTCATGATAAAAACTCTAAACAAGTTAGGTACAGAAGGAATATACTTCAATACAATAAAGGCTACATGTAACATACACACAGCAAACTCATAAGTGGTTTTCCTTTAAGGTCAGAAGACAAGAATGTCTACTGCTACCATTTATTCATCATGGCACTAGGAGTCTTAGTCAAACACGTAGGCCAGAGAAAGATATAAAAAGCATGGAGATAGGAAGGGAAGAAGTCAGAGTACCCGTTTGTAGATGGCATGATGTATGACACTGTATATGGAAAAATCCAAAATCTCCACTGAAAAACTGTCACAAAAGGCTGAAGGTGTAGCTCAGTGGTACAGTGTTTTCCTAGCATGCACAAGGCCCTGGCTTCTATCTCTAATATTGAAAAACATTAGTTAGTATCTTTATATACCAATAATGAGATTTCTAAGAAAGAAAGACAATTAGGATATCCAATGTCTTCACTATGAAAAACTTGATAGATGTTTGAGATTGTTGTTTACCTCAAATATTCATTACCCAATGCATACATTTATGAAAACATCGTATGGTACCCCACTAACATATACAATTTATAACTATATGTATTAGTTTAAAAATGAAAAGTATAACAACTAAAAACAAGGAAAATTAAAAGTATATTAAATACATGGTTTTCTACAAGTAAAAACCCCCAAAAAAAAAAAAAAAAATGACCCAAAACTGTAAATGGCTAACATTATAAATTTAGAAAAATTAGCACATTTCAACCAAAATTTTAAGCATTACTACAAGTAAATGTCATGAGTTGGTAAAATGTGAATTTTCATAGAGGAGTCATAATTTTAAAGACAGTAACCAAATTAGTGTCTGCTTCCCTGAAACTATGGCCTGGTCATATTGCATTGTCAGCAACACTCAGAAAAGAATTTAATCCACGACTATCATATGTAAAAACAAGAAGCATCAAGTGAAACTCTGAGGAAATTCCCTATGCAACTGCCTCAGAAGCTCTTGAAATCACCAAAGGCTGAGAGACTGTTTCTATTCAGCACAGTGTGGAAGCAACTGTCCAGTGATGCCCTAGCTTGAGTTTTTTCCTAGCTCTAAAATATCCTACTTGGGTAATACTTTGAGGTTGAGACAAGAGCCTGCCTTGTCCAAGACAAGGTGAACAAGGTTCTCTCTTATAAAATAAGCTCAGAGTAGTGATCCTACTTGGTGATCAATGGAGATGAAATACAAGGTTGGCAGAGGTTGTAGTTAAAACAAACAAACAAAGAAAAAAAAACGGGCTAAGTTATAGAGGTCAATAGTACCAAACACAGTGGTCAACGGGTAATAATCAACAGCCACGGTTAAGTTTAGACTCAATAGGGTGAGAGGGTGATGTTTAAAGAGAATAAATATCAGGAAAGAAAAACTATAAAGAGCCCCTTGACATTAATACTCAACAATGCAGGTTACAGTGCTTTTATACAGAAATGGACATGGAGTTATTTTCCTTCTGGCTTTTACCCAGTATTTGACAGAAAGAACTTTTAGGGAGGGAGATTTACTTTGGTTCAGTTTCAAGGGGTTCTGTCCAGAATTACTTGGCAGAATTTTATGGCAGCAGAAGCCTGTGGCAGAGGAGGAAATTCTTCACCTAATGGTGAAGACAGCAAGCAAGCAAGGAGCCTGGGACAAGGTACAGCCTTTGAGGACACTGACCTACATAACTCCAACTAGGCCCCAGTTTGTAAAGTTTTCAGAACCTTTCAAAAGTACCATCACCAGCCAAGAGCAAATATTCAACACATGAGCCTGTAGAGGCCATTTCATCTACAAACTGTAACAAAAATAAAATATTCAATATCCTGTTAGAATTTTTTTTTTAAGTTTAACACCTGATTTCTATTAAGATAGCCACACATTTCCAAGGGTAAAACTAAAAATTTCAGTATAGTTTTGTTGTTGTTTGTTTTTTTGTTTTTCAAGGTAGGGTCTCACTCTGGCCCAGGCTGACCTGGAATTCACTATGTATTCTCAGGGTGGCCTCAAACTCACAGCGATCCTCCTACCCCTGCCTCCTGAGTGCTGGGATTAAAGGCATGTGCCACCATGCCAAGCTTCAGTATAGTTTTTTAAACAGTATAAAAATATACAGTAGGGGGCTGGAGAGATGGCTTAGCAGTTAAGGTGCCTGCCTGCTAAGCCTAAGATCGCCAGTTCCAATCTCCAGGTCCCACGGTTAGCCAGATGCACAATGACACAAGGGCGCAATGCTGCACTTGCCCACAAGGGGGTGCATGCATCTGGAGTTCGTTCACAGTGGCTGAGAGGCTGCTGGCACATCCACTCTCTGTCTGTCTTCCTCTCCCTCTCTCCAAAAAAACCAAAAAACAAAACAAACAAACAAAAAAAACAGTAGGTAAAGAGTAACAGTTTAGGGCTAGAGATGACTCAGTGGGTAAAGACTTGCTATGCAAACATCGAGTCCAGATCCCCAGAGCCAACATAAAATGCCAAATGTTGTGGTGTACACATGTAAACCCAGACCCAGAGACAGTGAATCTGGGGCACCTGCTGGCTAATGTAGCTAAATCAGTGAGCGCCAGGTTCAGCAAGAGACCTTGTGTCAAAGAAATAAGGTGGAGACAGTTTAAAGAAGACACCTGATTTTGATCTTTGACCTCCTCACACACCCACGTATGTGCCCACGTGCATACACACACATGCACACATGTACAAAATTAAAGCACAAACTTTCTAAATTCACCTATTAAAAGTGCTGCACGTTCCATTTCACGATGCAACATTCATAGGAGAAAACCCCGGAACTTAAACACAGCCTCTACGAAACCAAGAGTGTGTGCTTTTGGTGGCTCACCATGCTACCTTCAACACCTGGAGCCCATATGGAAGGAAGGAAGGAAGGAAGGAAGAAAGTGGACAGAAACCAGAATCCTTGCTGCCCAGTTCTACTGCAGCACAGATATTGTCCCTTTGATTCAGTGCAAACAGAAATTCTAAATAAGCACTAATTTTTAGAGGACAGTGTAAACAACATGCCCAAAGATTTAAAAATATGCACGTTATTTTTTAAGAATTTTACTCAAAATTTTTCTTATTTTAAAAGATCACAAAATGGCATTCAACATGTCCTTTGTGTACAACAAACAAAAGATATTCTGATGCCCTGACCTAAAGCCCTCTAATAGAAAAGTGGATTAATTAGAGCCTATCTATACTGGGACTCCTAAGTAATCATATAAAGGACCATTATGTTAGACATGTAAGTTAACAAGGAAAGTGACGGTAAAGAAAAAGAGCTGGCTAACTGCACATCATGGCACAAGCCTATAATCCCAGCACGTGGGAAATGGAGGCAAAAGACAGTTTCATGTCAGCTTTCACAAAAGAAAATGCACAGCACAACCCCACCCTTGCATAAAACAAAGTCTATTTAAAAAGTTATATTAAAATAAGCTGTTCCCATCCAAAGTGATAAAACAATGAATTTTATTTTTTGTTTCTAGTTTCTACAATGAACACATGTAACTTATAAAATAAAATGACCTATTACAAATATCCAAAACATTTTTGAAAGTGATACTATAAGCTATACAGGAGTATCAGATAAAATATTAACTGTGATCATAGACTCTTCCCTGAAAAAAAAATCATTTTTTTCCTGTGGATACCTCTCTGATAAATTATACCCTTCTATTTCTGAACATGTTTTTATTAGTTATGTGTTGGTATAGAATGAAAACTACTAAAGAGGTTACAAACCAGCAAAAGAAAATTTATATAGTTTAGTTTCTGATGAGATCTTTAATCTTTCTAAACAATAGTAAGTAAGGCTGTTTCAGATATAAACTATAATACATTGGCCAACAGTAAGAAATATGATGTCTTCTTTTACAAGAAACTTTCTTCAATAGAGCATGAATCACCAGGCATGGAGGCACACACCTTTAATCCTAGCACTTGGGAGGCAGAGGTAGGAGGATCACTGTGAAATGGAGGACAGCCTGAGACTACATAGTGAGTTCCAGGTCAGCCTGGGCTAGAGTGAGACCCTACCTCGAAAAACCAAAAGAAAGAGCATGGATCAGACACACTGTCATATATAAATGTAATCAGCTTAAAGTTTCAATTTGAGCTGACTATTCTTATTATGCATCTTCAAAAGGTTCCTGAAAAACAAAACCAGCATTGCCATTCTATTTATTTATTTATTTGTTTATTTTTTTTTTTATTTATTTATTTATTTATTTATTTATTTATTTATTTTGGTTTTTCAAGGTAGGGTCTCACTCTAGCTCAGGCTGACCTGGAATTCACTATGTAGTCTCAGGGAAGCCTCGAACTTACTGCGATCCTCCTACCTCTGCCTCCCGAGTGCTGGGATTAAAGGCATGCGCCACCATGCCCGGCTGCCATTCTATTTAAATGGGCTTATATTTCAACTAATAACTGAAAGGCAAAGTCAAAATAGTAATATTGGATCCTGGAGTTTAGAAGCTTCAAGATCTTACCAATTAGTAACACAGCCCCAGTTTCACATGCTAAAAGATAAAGAACAACAACAGCAGCAAAAAATTGTGCTGTAACAATGCCATCTTTTCATCTGTCCTGTTCACTTTCCACAACCGAATGTTTTGTTCCAGTTTTCATAAAGCTCTAAATCTTTTGGAGACACACTAGGCCGCACAGTCCTAAGAGCATTTTCAAAATCAACGTAGGTGATTGGTCGAACCTGGTCTGGGGTTATGGTAGCAATGTCAGCAGTGTCCAAGCTGCGGATAGGACCCAGAGAAGCCTCTCTGCAGAGCTGTGTCATGTCTGCTCCAGAGAACCCCGCAGACTGCTGAACTACCAGTTCAGTTTCTTCTTCACTGAGGTGACACGGCTCCTTGGACATTAGTTTAACCACTATCTGTTTCCTGGCTGAAGCATCTGGGAGGGGAATATAAAGTCTTTTCACCAATCTTCTGCGGGCAGCTTCATCAATCTCTTGTGGCCGATTTGTGGCTCCAATCACTAGAATACGTTCTTCAGAAGACGTGGTTGCTCCATCTAACTGAACTAAAAATTCAGTTTTTATCCTTCTAGAAGATTCATGTTCACCATCTGCTCTTTGAGATAATAGGGAATCTATTTCATCAATAAATATCACAGCTGGTTGCTGACACCTTGCAACAGCAAACAATGCACGGACCATTTTCTCCCCTTCACCTACCCACTTAGACGTCAAGGATGAAGCAGAAATGCTGAAGAATGTTGCCCCAGACTGGCTAGCAATGCACTTGCCAATCAGAGTTTTTCCAGTGCCTGGAGGGCCAAAGAGCAAAATTCCTTTAGGGGGTCCTCGCAACCCAGTAAAGATGTCTGGCCTCATCATGGGCCACACAACTATTTCCTTAATTGTGGCTTTTGCAAATTCTACTCCTGCAATATCTTCCCAGTGTACTGGAGGCCCATGATCCATGATCTCATTCATAATGAGCTCAATCATCCTTGGCTCCAGGTTCTTCAGACGGCTGTCAGCAGGATGAGCTGAGGCAGTGGGCCCTGCCCCAGTACACTTATACTGAGCTTCATTTTGCTCCCCTCCATCCTGCTTAGGTACAGGAGGAACAAACTTTCCAAATATCCCCCGAGACTTACCAGCTCCCAGAGACTTTTTCATACCACAACAGGAAGACCCTGATGTACGCTGGGGTTGGTGGCATTTTTTTTTCTCATTTGCCCATAATTGCTCTTTTGCAGTTTTGAATGAAGGCAGGCTGCTATCTTCCCTTTGGTCATTATCTTTTGTTTTGCTAAAAGCCTTATTTGGTATTTGCTTATCAATGGTGTCAAAACCATAAAAAGCCTTCCTTTCCTGTAGATTTTCACAGCCAGGAGGAAAACAAGACCAACTAGATAATTTATTTAGTCCTGTGTTGCCTTTAGTGGAGCTAGCATTTTCCTTTTTGACATTCCCAAATAGTGGTGTGGCATGGAGGTTTGCAGTGCTGGACTCACCTGAAGGTGCTGACGAGGTGGGACGGGGCTGAGCAGCACTAATCACCCCAGATGGAAGGGCACGCGGAGCTTCAGGAGATCCCACACTGCTCCCTGGGATGGCCTGGAGCCGATGTGTGTCATCCACTGAGCTAGGTAATAGGTCACTCTCTCCAGAACTTCCACAAGCACTAACTGTAGGAAGATCAAGGTCAGCGGCCTCTCTCCAGATGTCCACTGATCCACCAGAAGGCTCTGATAGGGACTCTTTCATCTTTTTGCCAGCTTGCATCATCTTTTGTACATTACTCATTTTGAAAACATTATTTATGGACAATCCAGACTGCCACTTGTCACTGTCAGTCTGCTGAGATTTTGCCAAAGCTAAAATGTTTTCTGCATAATTATTCAAGCCAGTTGCAACATTGTCAGAATCAATAATTGCAGAATACTTTTCTGCATACCTTTTGAACAGATTAGCAGTACCGATCTGGGAGATCTCTGAGTTTGCCCATGCATACTGAATACGCAGTATCTGTGCACGGTATGCATCTGCCTTCTGTTCTGATGTACATGTACCAGACATAACCGTGAAGTAATTCTTCTGCCACTCACTCAGATGCACAGACCGAGAGCTGGAGGCCTGCATGTTAGAAGTTCTAGAACACAGGACAAAATTGAAGACAGATCAGTATGAAGAAGAAAGCCAAAGTACAACACTTTAAACAGTGGGAAAGTTTCTGCTAAGGAAGGTACACTGGATTTATTTACAAGGACAGATAAAGTATTCAAAATTAAAGATAACACAATAATGACTTTTTAGGGGCTAATCTGTTTTTTATTACATAACAATTTTCTTGCAGAGAAACCACTCATAGGTTTAAACAGAAAAGATTTAAAATTAATCAAAAACAAGGACTGGGAATGTGGCTCATTGATATAGCACTTTCCTCGCCTGCCCAAGACCCTGGGTTCTATCCTCAGCACTGTATAAACTAGATATACACCTATAACCCCAGCACTCAAACAGTGAGGCCAGTCTGGGATTCATGAGATCCTATCTACAAAAAAAAAAAAAAAAAAAAGTAAAATCAATCAGTGGTTCACTACTAGCTCTTATCTCTAGATAGGCAGGTTTTTCATCCAAATAAAAATCAACAGGGCTGAACAGATGGCTTAGCGGTTAAGGCGCTTGCCTGCAAAGCCTAAAGCCCCCCAGTTTGATTCTCCAGGTCCCACATAAGTTAGATGCACATGGTGGCGCATGCGTCTGGAGTTCGTTTGCAGTGGCTAGAGGCCCTGGATGATCCATTCTCATTCTCCCTCTGTCTGTTTCTAATAAATAAATAAATAAATAAATAACAATAAAATCTTTTAAAAATTAAATTTAATTAAAAATCAACAACAAAGAAACCTCAGAGTAAACATATCACAGGTCAAATAGGCTCAATGGGCATCTACAGAATGTTCTTTCTTTAAGCATGTGTACGCAGTGTGTGGATTCAGGTGCACATGCACATATGTGCATATGGATGTGGAAACCAGAGGACAACTTCATGTGCCATGGTCGGGACCATTGTCCACCCCAGGACATTCGGTGTCTCTCATTAATCTGAGGCTCCCCAAATAAGCTAAGCTAGCTGGCCAATAATCCTCAGAGATCCTTCTGTCTCTGCCTCTTCAGTGCTGGGGTCATACGTATGCACCACTACGGTCAGCATTATGTGGGCATGGGGATCAAAATCAAATTATACCTGCCCAGCAAGCACTTTACTAACAGAGCTATCTCCCCAGCCCCACTATGTAATCATCTGTCCAACAGAAACAAAACACACATTCTTCTCAGCAGCACATGGAACCTTCTCTAAAACAGACCACACTTTAGGAACAAATCAAGTCTCACTAAATTTACGAGAAATGAAATAATCTCTTGTATCTTATATGATCATAAAATAAAACTAGAAACCCATAGTAAGAAAACCCAACAATACACTTTTGAATGACCAGCAAGCCTTTGAAGAAATCGGGGAGGAAATTACAATGTTTCTAGAATAATAAGAAAATGAAAGTAGAGCCTACCAGAGCCTTTGGGTAGCAGCAAAGGCAGTTCCAAGAGTTAACTGTGTAACTGTGGGTGGCTATACTTTTTCAAAAATCAGAAAGACTTCAAACAACCCAGTGATGCACCTACCTCAAAGTCTTGGAAGAACAAAAATAATCCAAACCCAACAGCAATAGATGATAAGAAATAATAAAGCTGGAATATCTAGAAGTAATAAATTAATGCCTAAACACATATAATATACAAAAATTAAACCAAGATATAAACAACTCAAGACTCATAACAATCACTGAAATTGAAGCAGTAATAAAGTCTCTGCACAAAGCAAAGCCCCAGTTTACTCTCGTGTGCTGTTTGTCTGGGAGGCTCCCATAACAATGTAAGCTCTTGTCCAGGCTCTTGGTTGCTCAAGATGGTAAGGCCCTCTTACTTAAGATACTACAGGCTTAGGTTGCAAGACACCAGAAATGGAGCTGGTACGGTGGAAGCCTCCTCCCTGCTGGCTGCCTGGAATGGTGCTCAAAAAGCGCTATGCAGGCTGCTGGCAGAGAAAAAGTCATCGAAAGTCTTAACCAGCAGTGGATCCTATGAGCTATACAACTAACCGGCCAGGCAACATGTGCCCACTGGTATCCTAGTGGCGTGACTGTTATGGGGGTGACCAAGTCTTTCTGGATCTGAGGTCTGTTCCATGGGAGTGAATTCATGCCTGAACTGAAAACTTGGTCAGATGTCTATGGCTGGGAAGGTCATAGACCCAGGGAAGAGGAAGCTACTACTACTGTTTGGCCAAATGGCCATGTTGTGCCCATCAAACTGCCCTCTATTTATGTTTATGCCCTAAGATTAGTGCTGCTTTCACCTTAGGTCAGGGAAACTTCTTTTTCAAGAGGGTGTAACTACTGGGGAGACTCAAAATTCATTGAAGTACTGAGAATATGTGATTGTTGAGTGCTTACTACTAAATGAGGCATCTGTATTATCCAAGGCTCAGGGAACACCGTAGAAGAAAGGACAAAACAAAATGTAAAAGCCAAAGGATGCGGAGGAGTGCCCTGGAACACAGTTTTCAAATAAGAAGTGGAAGTGGCTATTGCTTTTATGACCCCACAGCAGCTGTCATTACCTCTAAACCTGCACAGTATTGGGCCCATCAACATTCCATCACAGATGATGGAAAAGGGGGCAAAGGACATCAAAACAGAAGAAGGATTAGTTGGAAAGAGAGGGTTCAGTGATAAAAGGGGCACAAGGAAAGAGAAAAAAATTTAAATGGAGGGAGGGAGGGAAAGGAAAGTCCAGGTCTAGATGGATTCACTACCCAGTTATACCAAACCTTTAAAGAATTAATGGTCCTCAAAATAGAAAGAGAAGGAACACTATGAAAACTCATTCCACAAAGCCAACATTACTCTGGTACTCAAATTAGATAAAGATACAACAAAGAAAAAAAACTGTATGTTGCAGTTACCTTCTCATTGCTGGGACAAAGCACCCAAACATAAGCAGCTTATGTGAGAGAAGTTTTTATTTTGGCTTACAGCCTCAAGGGAAAGCTCCATGATGGCAGGAGAAAGCATGGCATGAGCAGAGGCTGGACACCCCCTCTGCCACAGCAGGTGGAAAATAGCAGCAAGAGAGTGAGCCAAACTCAGGTAAGGGAAAGCTGGCTGTAACATCCCTAAGCCCACCTCAACAACTCCCCCAGCAAGGCTCCACTGCCCAGACTGCCACCAGCTGGGGGACCAAGCATTCAAAACACGTGAATTTATGGGGGACATCTGATTGAAACCACCATACTGTATCTCAATTTCCATGATGAACACAAACACAAAAATGCTCAAGATTCTTGCAAACTGAGATCACACACCATGCCAAACTGGTTTCATTCAAGGGATACAACACCCACAAATCAGGTAAGTGTAATTCAGCACATAAGTAGACTTAAAGACAGAGACCATGTATCATCACAACTGATGCAGAAAAGACCTCAATGAAGTTCAACATCTTCCATAGTAAGTCCTTCATACCACAACATAACAAAGAGCAAAAAGTAAAAGGAACACCAAGAGAAGTCAAATTATCTCTATTTGCAGATGAAATGATCTTAAAAAGATCCTGACCACCACCAGAGACTTCTTGAGACTCATTATCTGGGCAAAGTGGCAGGATATAAAAATCAACATACAAAAATATGTAGCTTCTATGCCAAGAAAGAAATTTTGGGGAGAAAACCCACTTATAATACCTTTAAAAATACCTAGAAATAAAAGTAACTAAGCAGGTGAAAGATTTTCACAATGAAAACTTTTAATGCACTGAAAAAACTGAAGACACTAGAATACAGAGAAGCTTCCCAGGCTCATGGAGAGCCAGAATACTGTGAAAATGGCTACATAACCCAAAGTAATATAGAGAGTTAATGCAATACCCATCAAAATTCCAATGATATTTTCCAAAGAACCAGGAAAAGCAATACTAAAATTCATGCAGAAGCATTTAAAAACCCCAAATAGCTATAGCATTTCTTAGCAGAAAGAGCAATGCCAAAGATATCACAATACTCGATTCATGCAGACTAGAAAACCACAGAATAAAAACATAATGGTATTAGCCCAAAGACACATGTAAGCCAATGAATAGAATAGAGGACCTAGGAGAAATAAGCCCACACAGCTACAGCCACTTAACTTTTGACAAAGATGTCAAAAACATAGACTGGAGAAAATAGAGTCTCTTCAAAAAATGGTTCAAAGAAAACTGGATTGTAGAAGAATGAGACTAAATCCCTATCCCTCATCTTGTATTTAAAAAAATTAAATGATCAAAGACCTTAATGCATATCTTGAAGCTTGGTAAAACATTTCAAGATACATGCAAAGGCAAGAATCTTTATGAACAGGACTCCAATGACATAAGAAGTAATCCCTAGAATTGACAAATGGAATTACATAAAATTAAGACTCTTTGCAGCAAAGGAATCAGTCAACAGAGTAGAGAAAGTCTACAGAATGGGAAAAATCTTTGTGTACTATGTGTCAGAGAAGGATTAATATCTAGCACACACAAATAACTGCAAAAGGTAAACAATGAAAAAACAAATCATCCAATCAAAAAGTGGTCTAATGAATTGCATAAACAGTCTCAAAAGAGTACAAATGACCAATAAATTCTTGAAAAAGTGGTCAACATTTCTAGCCAATAGGGAAATTTTAAAATTGCTGCTTTGAAATTCCATCTCACCCCATCAGAATGTTTACTATTATCAAGAAAACAAATGCTGGTGAGAATCTGAGGAAAGAACCCTTATTTACTACTGGTGGGCATATAAACTTTATGTAGCCATTATGTAAATCACTATGGAAGGTTCCTCAAAAAATTGAAAAAAGGACTACCCTTTGATCTAGCTATAACACTCTTGACTATAAACTTGAATGACTCCAAGTCAGCATAGCACAGAGATACTTGCATATCCACATTTATGGCTGCATTGTTCCCAATAGTCAGGAAATGGAACCAACTTAGATGTGATCAACAGATGATTGGATAAAGAAATGTGATACACACCCTTCAAGGCTCAGGGACCATTGTGGGGAGCCAAAGGAAAGGGAGGAGTGCTTTGCAATAATGTCTTCCAGACATCAAGGAGCCACTACATTTATGACCTCCAAGTGGCTGACATTATCCTCACAAGACCTGAATAATATGAGGGCAAAAAAAAAAAAAAAAAAAATGATGACCTCATAATAGAAGAGGGACTAGTAGGAAATTAACATGTTGTGAGGAGATTATGATCAGGGAACATTGTGTATATGAATGGAGATTATCAATAATAAGTTAAAATTTAAAAAATAAGGGGGAAAATGTGGTACATACACATTTAGATTTTATGTAGCCATAAAAAAAGTGAAATCAAAGTATTTTTAGAAAAATGACTACTGAAGATCACTGTATTGTGAAGTAACTTAGACTCAAACAAACAAACAAAAACCTTGTTTTCTCTCATGTGCAGAACCTAAATTTAAATTTTGTGTATGTTTATCTATGTGTTCATAGGTCAAAAAGTAGAAAGACTATTATGAGCAGAGGAAGAACTCTTTAGGAAAGGACATACGTGTCATAGGAAAACAGATGGGGTAGGTGACTGGGGAAGAAAGGAAAAAATCAGAAGAGAGAATGGGGCAAAGGAGAGAAGCAAATGAGACCATATGTCATCAAAGTATGATCTGTACACTAACATAATAAAACAATTAAATGAGTCTATGGAAGAACAACAGAACTATAGACACACAAAACCAACCTGAAGTTTGTCTGCCTCCTAAGAAAAATTAGATGGGTGATTTTAACCCTCTTACTACCTCTGGCCTTCAGGAAAGAACCATGTCAAGAATCAAGTGACAGGATGCATATGAAAATAATTTGAAAAGTGTTATATAAATGTAAAAACTGAGGCAGAAAGAATTAAGGAACTTACGGGAGATGACACAGCTGGTTATAAGGGAAGCTAGAAGTCAAACGCACACTTCCATTCCAGGTGTGGTGTACCTCACCAGTGTTCTCCTTGATGCTACCATCAGAGGCCACAGGTTGAGCTGCATGGATGATAAACAGAGATGCCATGTATTTACTGTTTTTATGACTTGTTCATGAATTAACTGCCCCAACACAGCATGCTGTAGAATACTTCAAAATTTCCCAATTTCTCATAAAGTACTAAAAACAAAGCCTATGTCATAAAATCTAAGAAAACCTGCCAAATAGTCTAGTGAAGTGTTCTTCCTTTAGCTTTCTCTTGAGATATTTTCATAAGACTTTTCACACTGTTACATTATAAGAGAATCAGATTGATGTACAATTTACCAAAGAGTCACACATATTTAAAATTTTATTTTCCAGCCGGGCATGTTAACACACGCCTTTAATGCCAGCACTTGGGAGACAGAGGTAGAAAGATTGCCATGAGTTTGAGGCCACCATGAGACTACATAGTAAATTCCAGGTCAGCCTGGGCTAGTGCAAGACCCTACCTTGAAAAACCAAAAAAAAATAAATTATTTTCCCAGAAAATATTACAATAAAGCAAAAAGAACTTGTACATCCAAACTTGTCTTTTAATTAATCTGCAAGACAGTAACAATAAACATTTTTACAAGAGCCATATTAATCCAACAATGCCTTGAAATTATCACATTATAAGTAGGTATTTATAAAGTTTTTTTAAAAAAAAGAAATTTAACATTCAGTGAAATTAATTAAAAGCTGTAAAGCTAAACTAAAATCAAACTAGATAAAAAGTTCTGCTGACAATAAGTCCCTTCTGCTTTCTAACATCTTAATCTCCTTTAATCAATACCAGAAATAAGTGACTTTGAAAATATATTTATTCCAAACTTCTATAATTAATATAACCATCCTTTCCATGACTTCATTCCAGTACCTTATCTACAATCACTAGCGCAAGTCATTCTTTCCAGACAACTTTCTCCCTTTCACTACTACCTCTTCTTTCAACATTTACCTTCCAAGATGTATTTCTTCCTTTCCACTCAATCATGCAACCAACAAGTATGCATACACACAGCCAAAAACCCTTTGCCATTATTGCTCAATGACATGGGTATTATAGTTTACCACTTCCAACTCAATTTAATCTTTGTGGCTTTAAAATCTACAAATTAACATTAATTAGCAATGGGATAAGAGCTATATTTCAATCTTCTTTACTTTGGTAATTTTATGATTATAAATATTATGTCTACTTAATTAGATAGCTGTGTTCTGCAAATTAAACTGTTTCCACTACATTTAAGACTATGGTTTCTTTTACAATAATTACTATAAAAATCATGATAAGAGTACCTACCATATACCAGGACTATAAATGCCCTTTACAGAAACCCTCTTATTTACTTGTGGCAAGACAGTGCAGGAATTAAGAGCACGGGGTCTGAATCAGGAGTCGAGTGGTCAGATCCTTGCTGATAGCAATGTCTGCTTTTACCTATAAAAGAAGTACAAGATCTTGCAACCCCTAAAGCACTCTAAACAGTTCCTCACACTAGAAATGCTAGATAAGGCACTGCTGATTATCATTCCGGTGCAAGCCAGGTAGCTGATCACAACTCTGATTTAAGAATTCCTTATGGATGTGCACGGGGGAGAAGAGTGCCTGATTCCCAAAGATTTGCCCACATATAAAATCCACGAGAGGGCTGGAGGCATGGCTTAGCGGTTAAGGCGTTTGCCAACAAAGCCAAAGGACCCAGGTTCGATTCCCCAGAACCCAAGTTAGCCAGATGCACAAGGTGGAGCATGCAGCGGCTGGAGGCCCTGGTGCACCCATTCATTCTCTCTCTCTCTCTCTCTGTGTCAAATAAATAAATAAAATATTTAAAGTCCACGAAATTCCCTTAGGATTCATGTAAATTTACCCACACGAAACCTGAAGGTTAATTTTATTTACTGGTTTAAATAATTCTGGGCAAGAAACAGTTTCTTGGTGTTGAAAGGCTCTAAAGAAGTTTCAGATCTTTGGAGCATTTCGGATTTTCCGATGGGGGACACTGTGGACGTAGCCGGCCCCGCCCGCCCATCCGCCCCCGGCCCGCGGGAAGAGAGCCGCCGAGGCCGGGGCGCAGCTCCCGGGGCTCCGCCCGCCCGGGACCCCGCCCACCCCGCGCCCGCCTCACCGCTGCAACCGAAAAGCGCGGGTGTCGCTCTGCGCCTGCGCGCAGTGACGCGCTTGGCCCGCGCCGACGTGCGTGCGTGCGTGCGTGCGTGCGTACGTGGGGCGGGCCGGCGGAGAGCCACGTGAAGGGTGGCGACGTGGCCCTGCGCTTCGTTCCTGCAGTCCCAGGCTTCCGGCCAGTGCGCTTTCCGGAGCTTTGCTAACTGCTAGCGTGGGGAGGCGTCTGCCTACGAGATCAGCTTTCCGTTCTTTTCGTCCTTAACGTAAAAAAACAAACAAAAAAAGACTTTTTATGTATTTGCAGGGAAGGAGAGAGATTAAGATGCTCTCACCGCTGCAAATAAAGCCCAGACACGTGCCCCACTTTGTGCATCTGGCTCGCGCAGGTCCCGGGACTCGAATCCGGGTGGCAGGCTTTGCGAGCAAACGCCTGTAACCCTCGAGCAGTCCCCCCAGCCCTCAGACTTAATGTTTGCTTTTTGCACTGCCAGTGTTAAGTTGTTTTAACTGCTGAGAAATAAAAGCGAAGGAGACTGTGAGTTCAGGGAAAATGAGAAGGATGCTGATGGATCAAGACTTACCCAGAGTGACCTAGGTGATCAGCCATCATCCCTCTTTGCTCTGGCAAGGAGGGGTGGGGGAGAGCAATTAGGAGCCAATCAGGGTACCATTAACTAGGACTCTCAGCCCAACCTCCCCCCAGTCCTGAGGCCTTCCTCACCCCCTACTTCCTTTGTCACAATCCAGTCGTTCTCCATCCAGTTACTAGCAGGAACTCTGACTCCTGCCAACCAGGAATAAAACTTGAGCTCAGGAAGCTTTCTGAGGAGAAATAATAGGTAGAATATGGAGTGCCTTTGACAGCATTGGTGAGATTGGAAGCCCTCCCGGAAAGGTAACAGGGCCTACTTACACAAAGCCAGATATGTATGGCTGTACTGGAAGAGCCAGTCTCTTTCCATGTCAGGAAAGGTTATATATTACATTTGAATGATATATTCTTTTTGTTCATTTGTTTTTTGGCTTTTCGAGGTAGGATCTCACTGTAGCTCAGGCTGACCTGCAATTCACTATGGAGTCTCAGGGTGGCCTCAAACTCACAGCAGTCCTCCTACCTCTGCCTCCCCAGTGCTGGGATTAAAGGTGTGAGCCATCACACCCAGCTGAATGATATATTCTTGATTGGCTTTACCATTCACAAATAAGCTGTCTTTTGGTGTTGACTATTGTTGCCTTTGGCATTTCCTGATTTTTAGGACCTTTGTCATCTTCTTCTTCTGTCATTATTAGGGACAGGGTCTGACTCCGCCCCAGACTGACTTAGAATCCATTTCAAACCAGAAATCTCAACCCTTAGTTGACAGGATAAAGCAGATGGGGCACTACACACCCTTAGTAACTTTGGCTTTATTAGTTTATCTGTTTGCTTTAATCCCACATTTGTATATACTCTGTGCTGGTTTTGACTGAGTGTGTATATTGCTGTGGAATTATAGAATTTGCCAGTCATTTGCTCCACCCAGTCCACTATAATACTTGAATAGCAGGCAAAACCAACACCTAGGGTCACTACTTCTGTTTTGCTTGGAGTGTAAGAGCTACACCTGGCACCTTAAACACCTACACTGAAGATATATGAAGTCATAGCCATGCGTGGTGTCACACACCTTTAATCCCACCACTTGGGAGGCAGACATAGGAGGATGGCCATGAGTTCCAGGCCACCCTGAGACTACATAGTGAATTTCAGGTCAGCATGGGCTAGAGGGAGACCCTACCTCGAAAAAAACAAGATAAAAATTTTTTTAAAATTTTAAAAAGATATATGAAGTCAGATTTACATGCCAAAGAACAGTGTAGATAATTAGAAAACCCAAGCATCAAATTAACTCAAGATAGAAAAATCTCTACATTATAACACAAGAAACACAAAAAAATCAAGACAAAACAATCCCACCAAAAATTATAAATCCATCAGCAATGACCTCCAGTAAGACTGCTTTAGATGAAATACCTGACAAAGATTTCAAAAAAATTATATCTATGTTCAAAGAAATCAAAGAAGAAAACAAACTCCTGAAGGAGAACACAGGAAACCAACTTAAGGAAATAAGGAGGTCAATATAAGACATGAGTAAGGAAATAGAAATAATGAAAAAAAAGCAGTCAGAAATATTAGAAATGAAAAACAAAGTCAGACAGAAAATTCTGTAGAAAGTCTCACTAGTAAAATGTATCAAGGAGAGGACAGAATAACTAAACTAGAAAACCAGGTGGTAGATCTGATACAGTCCAACAAGGAGAATGATGAAGTAACAGGAAGGCATTAATGGGGATTTCAAGACATTTGGGACACTATGAAGAAATCAAACATAAGAATTCAGGGTAGAGTAGAAGGAGAAGAATTTCACTCCAAATGCATAGTAGGTATTTTCAACAAAATCATGGAAGCAAACTTCAAAACACACAGACCAAAGAAAATATATTGACAGCAGATAGAGAGAAAAATAACGTCACATACAAAGGCAGCAGATTACTCAACACAAATTTAAAAGCCAGAAGGGCTCGTAATGATATATTCCAAGTTCTGAAAGATAACAACTGTCAACCAAGATTACTATATCTTGCAAATCTATCCATCCAAATAGACAAAGAATTACAACACACACACACACACACACACACACACACACAGAAAAAAAAACAGGCTAAAGGAATATATGAATGCTAAACCAGCTCTACAGAAAATACTTAAAAGGATCCTCAATGCTGAAGAGAAAGAAAAGCACACACATAAGGAACCTGGAAAAAATAAACCATACTCAAATAATAGTTACTATAAGACTGTAAAGGCAAAACCAGAACTACAAAATAAGAATGGTAAGAATAAAGACACACCTTTCAATAATAACTCTTAACATCAGTGGCCTCGATGGCCCACCAAAAATACACAGACTTGTAGACTGGGTTAAAAAGCAGGATCCTTCTAATTGTTGCCTCCAGAAAACTCACCTTTCCACAAAAGATGGACGCTACCGGAGGGTTAAAGGGTGGAAAACAGTGTTCCAAGCAAATGGGCCCAGAAAACAAGCAGGTGTTTCTATCCTAATATCTGATGGTATTTTTTAAGCCATTATTAGATAGGAAAGATTTTAAAAGGTCATTTTATATTTATTAAATGAACACTCCAACAGCAGGACATTACAACTTTAAACATCTATGCACCTAATTGGGGGGGGGCTGATTACATCAAGCAAACACTGCTAGAACTAAGGTCACAGATAACACCAAAAACAGTTGTAGTAGGTGACTTCAACACCCTACTCTTATCAATTGACAGGTCATCCTGGCAAAAAAAAACAAAAAACAAAAAAACAGAAGCATCTGGATTAAATGAGGTCATAGAAGAAATGGACCTAACATATATCTACAGGATATTTCATCCAAATGCTGCAGAACACACATTCTTTCCAGCAGTACGTGGAACATTCTCTAAAATAGACCATATATTAGGACACAAAGCAAATCTTAACTAATACAGGAAAATTGAAATAATTCTTTGCACTCTATCTTATCACATGGGATTAAAGTATAAATCAACAGCAAGAAAAGCTATAGAGCATACACAAAATCATGGAAACTAAAAAATACACTACTAAATGATGAATGGGTCAATGAAGAAATCAAGAAGGAAATCAAAATTTATAGAAGCCCTAGGGGTGGAATGTCTGCTGGTGTCTGGTTGAATGTGTATACTAGGCTCCCCAAACTGCTTGGTAAGCACTTTTCTTGAATATATGTTCATACCCATATATTTATACTACTCTAACTTTTGGTTAGAGAAGCTTCTCTTTTCAGATGGCAGGTGACCTTGGTGTAACTCAGAAGGTACCATGGTGATGAGAAGAAGGGGCAGAGGAGTGCTCAGCACTGAAATATCTCTAACACACCTTTAAGGTTCAGGATGCATTTTGGAAGAGGTAGCAGAAAGAATGTAAGAGCCAAAGGAAGGGTAGGACTCCTTACAATGTGCTCTTCCAGACACAAAATGGCCTGGATATCCATGACCTCACAGTGATTGACACTACCTACACAAGACCATCATAATAGGAGGAAAAGGTTATGGTATCAAAATAAAAGTGAGACTGATTGAGAGGGAGAGGGGATATGATGGGAGAGTGAAGTTGTGAAGGGGAAAGTGGGGGAAGGGACGTACCATGGTTTATTGTCTATAATTACAGAAGTTTTCAATAAAAAAAAAACTTTAAAAAATTACTAAAGTTGCAGTTTGATTACAAGTACATAGTGTTTGTAACTGTGCTGGTAGGAATGATAGTATTATAAAGACACTAGTGATCTTCCATTTGGTTCAGTATTAAAATAATGGTTCCCAAGAAATTTGAATTTCCCCAGGATCTCAAGTTCAGAAAAGAAACAGGCTAAAGCCTGGTGCCAGCTAGAGGAGGAATTTGCCTCTAAGGAAGGGATTTCACACAGTTCAGACAAACTGTCTGACCACTTTGGAGAAAAGATTGAAGCCACAGCAGTGCTGGGCACTGCCACAGCCTGACCAGGACTTCTCAGTTGTGCATATGTCTTGCCTTCTGGTTAAACTGAAACCTCATGTCAAGACCCCAAAGGTGGATTTTCTTCTGAATGTACCTCTATTCAGTATATATTAGAAAAATCTTTCTCTCATTTTCACTATTACCTTGTCTGTAAAATTAACGTATTGAAGACAGGTGGCTGAGTCCACTTATTAGGGCTGTCAGATGAGATGTGGTCTCTTGACCAGGTGAGTGATTTGACAGGCTGCATCCTAGACCAACAAGCTGTTCCTCTGGTCAGAATGAAGTGGATCTTCCCTTTGTAGGCATACATAAAATCAAACAAGGACTGGAGAGATGGCTTAGCAGTCAAGGCACTTGCAGCATCAAAGCCAAAGGACCCAGGTTCGATTCACTATGACTCACATAAGCCAGATGTACAAGGTGGCACATTTATCTTGAGTTTGTTTGCAGTGTTTAGAGCCTCTGCCATGCCCATTCTCTCATTTTTTTCTCTCTCTTTCTCAAATAAATAAATTAAACTAAAAACTAAAGCAAGACCTTGAAGCTTCCATCCTCCTTTCTTACACAGGTGTTTTACATCCTATGGAGGAGTAATTGTGCTCTCTTAGGTCAATGTTAAGGGGGAGAAAGGAAGGGTATTTTCTCCAATGACCAATGAACTTGGTAATGAATATCTAGCTCACTATCATTATGGGCTGAATTTTGTCCTCTAAAACATATGTTGAAGTTCTATCCCACAGTGTAGATAAATCTGACCTTATTTAATAACTCACTTAAAATCATACTGGATTAGAGTAATCCTCATCTTTATAATGATGAACAGAAATGTAGTGGAGATAGAAGATGGGCAGAAATGGGAGTGTGGCTACAAAAAGCCAATGAATGAGAAGCTAAATTTGGAGGAACAGGACTCTCTTTATAAGAAATAAACTACAGTGGTTCATTTTCAAGATCAGGATACTGAATCATCACAAGCCTGGTTACACATACCAGCCCCTGTTGGCACCTGCTTGCCAGAGCCCTTTATTTGTCCCAGAGCCAGAAAAAAAGAGACAGATAATAGGTCATCAGCCAGTGTGGTGGTTTGAATTATGTGTTTCCCATAGACTCATGTGTTTTCAATGCCTGATCATCAGCTGATAGTAATTTGGGAGGTGGAGCCTTGCTGGAGGAGATGTGTTTTTGGAGGCAGCCTTGAGAAGTCTATAGCCAGATCCTTGTTGCCAAAACTTGGCTCATTCTCATGCTGCAGTGTTCCATTTACTGTGGCAGAGGTGATGCCCAGGCTCTGTTCATGCCATACTTTCTCCTGCCATCATGGAGCTTCCCTTTGAGACGGTAAGACAAAAATAAATTCTTTCCTCCCATGAGCTGATTTTTTTCCAGGTGCTTTGTCCCAGCAATGATTTTGGAATTGATTTGCTGAAGGAATGTGGAAGGATTTGAAACCTTGGTCTAAGAATCACCTTGCAATGCTATAAGCAGAGTTAGATGGACCATTCTGGTCAGAGTTGAAATATCTAAATATAGAAAGAACTATGAGCTATGTAGGTTTGGCTTATGAGGAGAATAAAGAACTTTGTCTGCACTGGGCTAGATAGAGGCAGTTTGTGTAAGAGGCTTTTGCATTCTTCCTGTCTCCTGAGAGCTTTTCAGGGTTGAGTTTAGAAGTAATGAGTGGTGTGAGCAGAAGGATATGGCACAGGAAGAAATAAAAGTTTCAGGCTGCAGAAAGTGCCCATTTAGCTGTAATTATTTGAGAGATTACCACCATTGAGATTGGGCCAGCTGTTCTGCATTGGGGCAGATGAAAGAGTGCTGACTCTTTTGAAAGTAGGGGACCTGAATGCTGAAGGAGTGTCCAACTCTTGAAAGTTAGCTTTATTCTCCACTGGATTAACTAACTTGGTAGCCCACTTGGTTCTATGCAAGTATAAGAAAATCAGGGAGGAAGAGGTCATTGGATTTGCACTGTGGTTTGTTTTTGGGAAATGGACACTGGGCAATGGGAGGCAGACTTGGAATGCCTGCATGGAGGCCCAGTGGGGCAAAGAAGATGGACCGTGGCATACAGAGGAGACTCCAGGACTTTTTGAGATGTCAGGACTGTGGGATGGCTGCCAAGTAGATCTGTTGAGCAGCTCAGGTGAAGGGGCAGAAGTGGAATTCCAGAGACTTTGTCACTGATTAAAGATGTTGAACTGAGAGCTACAGGAGTTGGTGTTTTCCCTGTTTGTTTAGATATTGCATTGGTTCAGAGTCTTCTGTTTTAATGCCATCTTTTGCAATGTGAATGTTTACACTATGCCATTAAGTCGCTTTGGTTTTACAGCTCACAATTAAGACATCTTGGACTATGGGGATATTTGAACAGTGTTGGGATTGGCAAAAAAACATGGGGACTCCCTCCACTTCCACCACCCCACCCCCGCATGACCTGGCCTGAACATATGTAATTCTACCTTTCTTCTTCCTGTCCAGAGAAAAGAACATCTTTTCACTTCCTGGGTATTTTTCTGCTTGCCTTCTCTCTGTTTCTGGCTTTGGTGTGGCTTCTCACTTCCATTGCACAAATGATTTTTTCTTTGATTTGGGACTTTAACTATTTCCTCATCCTCTCTGGTCTTTTACTTGAAGGGGATCTCTTGGGTCTTATGCCTTGCCTTCCACCAGTGTTGTATGTCCCTCTTCCAGGTCCTTTTGCACTTGGAGATTTTTCCATGATGACCATTCCCTCTGCCTCTGCCTCCTCTCTCCTTTTCCAGCTGGGCAAGGAGGAGAATTTTCCTCTGGCTTGAGTCTTTCATATAGCCTTTTCCCTAGATTTGAATTGCCCCTACAATTAACCTCATAATCCACGGGTTTTTTTTTCTAAATAACCTTAATAATTCATAGCTTACTTTTCTTGAATCTATTTTATCAGTTCTTTATTAAAACCAAAAAGTTGGGGTTCACAGGCCTGGGGTGACCTTTCCTGAACACCACAATTTTGCATCACTGGCAGATTTTGCAAGCAAGCACTATGAATTGCTGAGTCATCTTCCCAGCCCCAGATTCCTATTTTCATAGTATTTTAGTTTGAATCTAAAATGTCCCAGATAGGCTCATGTTTTGAATGCTTGGTCTCTCGCTGGTGGTGCCAGATTGGAAGGTTCTAGAAACTTTGGAGGTAGCGCCCAGCTGGAGGAAATAGGTCACTATGGGTAAGTCCCTGAAGATATACTGTCTGTGTGTGTGTGTGTGTGTGTGTGTGTGTGTGTGTGTATGTTGTGTCTCATGGTGATGTAAAGGATCCTCCACCACAGTCTTATACCATCCAAATGTTCTCAATTATTGGGCCTGGTTTTCATCATATGATCTTAATATTCCTGTCTGACCTCACAATCCCAGTTTTAGGGTGGTACCTTTTCAACTCCTGATACAGGAATTTTGAATGCAGTTGAGAGTGGCAGAACCTTTCTCAGCTCTTGAGTAGGTAATAACTCAGGAGCTGAGGTGCTGGAAGGTAATGGTCACACAGTACCTTTTCTGAGTCAGTGGTCATAAAGGTCCTTGTCATTATGAATTTAGATTAGTGACAGACCAGAGGGTCAGTGTGGTGGTTTGATTCAGAAGTCCACCATAAGTTAGGTGTTCTGGATGTTAGATTCCCAGCTGATGGAGATTTGGGAATTAATGCCTCCTGGAGACAGTGTATTGTTGAGGATGGGCTTATGGATGTTATAACCAGTTTCCTCTTGCCAGTGTTTGGCACACTCTCCTGCTGCTGTTGTCTACCTGATATTGTCCAGGAGGTGATGTCCACCCTCTGTTCATGCCATCATTTTCCCCTGCCATCACAGAGCTTCCCCTCAAGTCTGTAAGCCAAAATAAACCGTTTCCCTACAAGTTGCTCTTGGTCAGGTGTTTTCTGCCAGCAATTCAAACCTGACTGCAACAGTGAAGTAGGTACCAGAGGAGTGGGATTATTGCTGCGAGAAACCTGACGTTGTGACTTTGGCCTTTTGGAGCTGCTTTGCAGGAGGATGTGGATGAATTTGAAACCATGGCCTAAGAGATGCCTTGCAGTGCTGTAAGTGCAGTTTGATGGACCTCTCTGGTCAGAGCTGAAATACTTGAATGCAGTAAGGACTATGGACCGTGAGGTTTGTAAGGGTGAGAAAAGCTTTGCCTGGACTGGGCTAGAAGCATGTCCTGAGAACTTGTGCAGGGTTGTATTGCATAGAGATAGACTGGTGTGACCAGAGGGATATGGCACAGAAAGAACTCTTTGGGCTGAAACTTCTGCCTGTTCAGAGATTATAGCCATTGGGATGGGGCCAGCTGACCTGCATTGGGACAACAGAAAAAAAAATGCAGTTATTTGAATAGGACTGAATGCTGAAGGAGTGTTGTGTTTTTCAAACCCTGCTTTATTCCCCCCTGGATTAACAAATTGGCACACTCTCCTGTTGCTCTTGTCCATCTGATTTTCCCAGGTGATGTTCACTCTCTGCTCATGCCATTGTTGTCCCTTGCCATCACGGAGCTTCTCCTCAAGTCTATAAGCCAAAATAAACCTTTTTTTCCCCCACAAGCTTCTGTTGATCAGGTGTTTTCTGCCAGCAATATGAACCTGACTACAGCAGTATGGTTTAGAGAGATTTCATTATAGAATAGGGTTAGAGCTTAGGATATGGAGAACTTAACAGAAGGAATGAATACAGATCCCTTTCCCAAGAAGAGGTCAAGAGAGGGGTCCCAGAAAATGAAGAATCCCACCTAGAGACACATTTGGGGTCATTTATGTGAGCCCCCTGGATGGGGGACTGCAGTTCAGTCATGATGTTCTGGGGACAGGTTTTCCGGGAAAGGACAACTTTCCCAGGAATGTTAATCTAGGAAGGGTATAACCTTCTGGAGTGGAAGTAATCATCTTTCCTAGGAAAGGGGAATGCCTCCAAGGAAAAAGAGAATTTTCAAAAGATAGACCCTTCTGACATTTCTTACCTCCAGCAAAGTAGAATGAACAAGATTCTCCCCTACAGGCCCAAAGATATCCTTCACTTCTATTTCCAGGGGTGAAGCCTGTTCCTCCTAAATGGCCTCACTCCCAGAAACAAGCCAGTTATCAGGGTGTGCTTCATGGGTTGTCCCAGGTAAATATTCATGTATCCACCCAAGAGCATAATTATCCCCTACCCTCAAAATGGAGTTTCTTAGGTCAAAGCAAGTCTGAAAAGCCACTGCTAAAATGCATATGGAGTAATTTGGAGCAGGGCACATCTGTTGATAAATGAATCTCATCTTATAAGGATGTCATGTTGTTGCATTCACTTTTCCTAAGGAAATGTGAAAAAACATCTTTCTTTTTAATTTTTTAAAAACTTTAAAAAAATTTTTTTTATTTATTTCAGTGAGAGATACAGAGGGAGAGAGAGAGAGAAAGAGAGAGAGAGAGAGATAGAGATAACAGGCATACCAGGCCTCCAGCCACTGCAAACAAACTCCAGATGCATGTGACACCTTGTGCATCTGGCTTATGTGGGTACTGGAGAATTGAACCTGGGTCCTTTGGCATTGCAGGCAATTACCTTAACCACTAAGCCATCTCTCCAGCCCCCCCCCCAAATGTCTTTACCTAGTTAGGGCACCAGTGACAGGCCAAAGTAATGATTCCACCAAAGTCCAACTTGGTGAACAAATGAGTTCACTGGGACTGCTTACAAGGACACAGGTGACCACCAAACAGCTGCATCACGACAGAGTCCCATCCCATCACAGATGACTATTCCATGCATCATGGAGTCCTATTTTCAGCGAGCCTTCCACTTCTAAGATATTCTAGCATGTCTCAAGGTCAGTGCAGTGTGGGGAGGAAATAATGACTGAATCCTAGGCTTGGATCCTGTGACCCCATTTCCTGAATCTACTAAGAAGTGTCATTAGCCCAGTTCCCATTTCCATAAGCTTGGCTGTGACTCTATTGTTCTGGGATTAGTTGCCATGGCTACCAAGACAGGGTATTATCTATTCCAAGGTAGATGGGACAATGGGTCTAATATGTTAGAACACATTATGTAATGCCAAGAGGACATAGCCCGTACCACATACAACACATCATTGGTCACTTTGAAAGGCTAAGTCTAGCTTACAAGAGTCAGTTTGATACAGTGTAGATCAAGATGACCACTCGACACAGCATCAGACATCAATTGTTTATTAATCATTAGCCACATAACAAAGTAAAGACCATAGGAATAATCTCGAGTTATGACCATATATTACCTTGGAAAATATTTTAGGAAATCTTTCCTACTACCACAAATAGCTCCATGAACACTTGACATTTTAATCAACAAAAATCATGGCCAAATAATGAACAAGCACTGCAGCCACTGGCATTAGGTTTCCACACACACATTCACAAGTGACAGCATAGCTTTGGAGACACACGTGAGTCTAAATATATGCTCAGTTTCACACAGCCAGGATGTTATTGTCTTCTTAGTCCAGTTTTCAGATTCACTTCTTGTCGACATTCATCTCTACAGGAAAAAAAAATAACATGAACAAATGCCTACATCAAAAAGCAAAGAGGGAGGATAGATAGATTAGTGGTTAAAAGTGCTTTCTTGGGGCTGGAGAGATGGCTTAGTGGTTAAGGCGCTGGTCTGCAAAGCCAAAGGACCAAGGTTCGACTCCCCAGGACCCATGTAAGCCAGATGTACAAGGGAGTGCATGCACCTGTAGTTCGTTTGCAGTGGCTGGAGGCCCTGGCATGCCTATTCTCTCTCTCTCTACCTGACTATTTCTGTATCTCTTTCTCTCTCTCGAATAAATAAATAAAAATAAAATATTTAAAAAAAAAAAAAAGTGCTTTCTTGCAAAGCCTGACAGCCAAGGTTCAATTCCCCAGCTCCCACATAAAACCAAATGCTCAAAGTGGCATATGTGTCTGGAGTTTGTTTGCAGGTGCAGGAGGCCCTGAGCACCCATACTCACTCTCTCTGTGTCTGCCTCTTTCTTTCTGTCTTTATCTCTCTTTCAAATAAATATATAAAATGTTTTTAAAAGATAAAAATAATAAAAAATAAAGAGGGTTGGGGTTTGCTCAGTGATATAGCACTTGCCTACCAGACACAAGCTCTTTGTTCCATACACAGCACCCAAAAATTAGAATAAAAATTAATAATGTATACTTTTAAGTTGAATATAGGAGGGTACACTGTTTCTCCAGTAAAATGGATGAAAGTGATATAAAGTAGTTGAACTGCAAAACAGGAGTTTGTTTTGCCAATCTGACACACCTGGTGACAAATTTTATCAATGTAACTAGAATCTGCCTAACTTTAACATTCTGTGAACAGAAATAGTTTCTATTTACTCTCATGACTATGAACACATGGACATTTGAAAGCTGCAAATAAGCACAAATAAAACCAATGAGTTAAAATTTTAATTGTTCTGATAATCTGGCAAAAACAATAACATGTGTGGCCAAGGTATGGAAATTCCCTTAATATTCAAGTACGAATACTCATCTATTTCCTAAGTAACATTAAACTCCTATTGTTCATTTGCAATGAAAGGTTAAAGCATCATTAATAATTACTTTCATTCACCAAGTGTGGTGGTTTGAGTCATTTGTCCCCATAAACTCATGTTCTGAATGCTTGGTCCCCAGTCAGTGGCAATGTGGGAGGTGGAGCCTTGCTGGCAGAGTTGCATTTTGGGGGGCAGGCTTTGGGGCATTGTGGCCAGATCCCCATTGCTAGAACTCAGATCACTCTCCTGCTACTGTTTTTCACTTGCTGTAGCAGATTGAGGTGTCCAGCCTCTGCTCATGTCATGCCTTCCCCATCCACCATAGAGCTTCCCCTAGAGACTATAAGCCAAAATAAATCTTTTACTCTAACCATCTGCCTTTGGTCAGGTGTTTTGTCTCAGAAACAAGAAGGTAACTACAACAGAACATTGGTACTAGGAGTGGGGTTATTACTGTTAGAACCCTGATTGTGTGGCTTTTGGCCTTTTGGAACCAATTTGCAAGAGGAATGTGGAAGGATTTGAAACCTTGAACTAACAGATGTCTTGAAGTGCTGTAAAAGCAGATCTGGTCAGAGATGAAAGACCAAATGCAGAAAGAACTGTGGAGTCTGAAGCTTGGTATTTGAAGAGAAGGAGAACTTTGTCTGGACTGGGATAGAGGCAGTTTGTGTGTGAGAGCCTGATTGTTCTCTTTATGCATCCTAAGAACTTAAGCAAAGCTAAATTTAAAAGTAATGGCAGAGCATATAGCAGATGAATATGGAACTTTTTAAGGTTGAACTGAGTCCATTTTATATCAAGATTGTCATGAGTTTATGGGTACCTTAGATTGCATTTGGTGGTTTGAATCAGATGTCCCCCCACAAACTCATATGTTCTGAATACTTGGTCCCCAGCTGGTGGCAGTTTGGGAGGTGGAGCCTTGCTGGAGGAAGTGTGTTGTTGGGGGCTTTGCAGTATTATAGCCAGGTCCCCCTTGCTAGAACTTAGCTTACTCTTTGCTGCTATTTTCCACCGTCTGTGGCAAAGATGCTGCCCAGCCTCTGCTCATGCCATGCTTCCCCCTTCCATCATAGAGCTTCCTCTAGAGACTGTAAAATGAAATAAATCCTTTCCTCCTATCAGCTGATGTTGGTCAGGTACCAGCAACGAGAAGGGAACTACAACACTAGATCAACCACATGACCATCTAATATCCAGTGGTACCAATTCATCTGTCTGTGCTTGGAATATACACTGGATGCCACACCCCACCATAAAACTAAAGTCATACAGTCATACATGTGTACAAATGGCAAGTGCATGCATACATTTACATTGTACAACACTGCACCACACATAATCATCTACAAAGTTCAAAGCTTTTGAAAAGCATGCAGTTTCCAAAAATAATCTCAAAAAATCTTTTAATTTTTAAAAATATTTATTTATTTAAGAGAGAGCAAGAGACAGATAGAGAATGGGCACACCAGGGCCTCCAGCCACAACAAATGAACTCCAGATGCATGAGCCACCTTGTGCATCTGGCTTACATGGTTACTGGGGTATCAAACCTGGATCCTTAGGCTTAGGTTAAGGCAAGTGCACTAAGCCATCTCTCCAGCCCCCAAATCTCTTAATTTTTAAAAATTTTATTTTTATTTATTTATTGCAGTCAAAGTGAAAGAGTGAGAATGGGTGCACCAGAGCTTCTAGCCACTGCAAACAAACTCCAGATGCATGCATCACCATGTGCATCTGGCTCATGTGGGACCTGGAGAATCAAACCTGGGTCCTTATGCTTCACAGGCATGCACCTTAACCACTAAGCCATCTCTCCAGCCCAAAATCTCTTAATTTTTAAATAACTTTATGATTTTTGTGTTGGATCACACTCATATCTTTTCTGGGCCACACAATGGACACCCTTACTCTGAATCATTGAGAAATTGGGCCTTCCCAACTGTCAAGTAAACCTTTAGTCACGTGAAATTCTGGTTTTATTGTTTTTGTTCATCTGAAGCTTGAAAGTTTAATTTCTGATCTTGTAATGAAAATAAGTTACCTTGGTAAATGCTGTTGGGGCAATCTGAAGGAGAAGAAAGCATTGATATTCTCATAGATGTCAATAAAAAGTCAGAATCTGGTTTTTGTTCTTTTTTGTCAGGCAGGGTTTCATTTAACTCGGGTGGACCTGAAACTCACCCTGTAATTCAGGTTGGCCTGAACTCATGGCAATCCTACCTCAGCCTCCTGAGAGCTAGGACTAAAGGCATGAGCCACGACCCCTCCCCCAGCTCAGAATCTGTTTTTAGGCAATCATTATAACTCACATTTCTTCTTCTCTTGATTGAACATGATCGTTTTCTCTTCCTCATTTTACAGCAGATGAAATGGAACTACACAACACTGAGGTGTAGCTGGGGCTGAGCCCAGATCCCAGATTCCAGCCGCAGAGGACAGGATGTTCCTGGCGCAGACCACTTACCTACAGCCAGCTGGGCTTTCATGCCCTTCTCTGCTGCCAGCACGCTGCCCGCCAGCTCCCTGATGTGCTCCCAGGCCAGCCGCACGTGGCCAGATTCCACCTTACGAGAGCAGATGGCAAAACGCAGCACCAGCTTGCCTCGGAGGTGACAGGGAACCAAGTGGATTTTTTTGGCACTATTTATTCTTTGTAGCAAAACTTCATTCAGGTGGTTAGCACCCTGAAGGAATTAGAAAAGAGGCACATTATACATTTCAGCCAGTCTGGCAATGTCTGGAATAACAGAAAAAGAAAGTCTATCTTACCATTCATCCTTCTTTGAAGATGTCTGAAAGGTCAATGAAATAATTCTAATATAAGCTAAAATAATATGTAAGACCACTTCCTTTCCCTATAAGACTATTTCTCTCTATGTATTCTGTCTTATTAAACGATGACCTTCCTGCAGTCTAAGTTTAATTAAGAAAACTGAAGATCCCTAGAGATGTTGAGTACAAACACATGAGCTTTAATAACATGCCCAGGGGGGTTTTGTGGCACCAGATCAGAATTCTCTACATTTTCATTGACCCTTACAGAAGAAGGTTCCAACACCAGAGATGTAACAGGGGCCACAGGCTACACTGTTGGTGCAAGCTCTAGGTCTGGACAATCAGGTTCAATTCAAGGAGGGTAGAAAAATGAGACATAGAGCTAAGGGAATGTAATTTATCAAAAAGACTCAGCATGAGAGCACACATCTGAAATATGTTATGCAGAAAATGAATAATTTATGTAGGAAAAATTTGCTTGCCACTTTCAAATGGACTGTTAGATGGGATTTCCATGAATTAAGACCAGAAAGCAATCAGAGAAATGGTCTAAGATGAAATTACAACAAAGACAAAAGTAGGTCAAGTACAGCACAGGAGTCTGGCCAGGGTAGAGGTAGAGAGAATAAGGAGCAATTATGCCATTGCAACATCCCTACTGCGATGGTTTGTATTGACTGTCATGACAGGACCTAGAATTAGCTGTGAGGGATAATCTAGATAAGGTTACCCTCTGGACATCCCTGTGAGGAATTATCTTCTTTTAATTTATTTGTGAGCACAAACACACACACAGGGAATGGGAGGGGCTATGGGTGCAACAGGGCCTCTTGCCACTGTAAATAAACTCCAGATACATGCTCCTTTCTGTGCATTTGGCTTTACTTGGATATTGAGGAATTGAACTGAGGCTGGTTGGCATTGCAAACAAGTGCCTTTAAAGGATGAACCATCTCCCCAGGCCCATGGAATTATCTTGATTAGGTTAACTGAGGTGAGAAACCCAACCTTAACTATTGGTGGCTCCCTTCCATGGGTTGGAGTCTTTGACTGATTGTATTAAAGAGGAGAGAGCTGGCATACTGTTTATCATGCTGTGCTTCTCACCATGGACCTGCTTCAGGCTCCTTTCACCATTCCTTCCCTGCTGTGATGTCCTGTAATCTTGAACTATAAGCCATAATAAACCCTTACTACCCTTAAATTGATTTTTTTGTCAGATATTTTCTTCAGGAAAAGGGAAGATAACTAATATACATGTTTCATGTTCAATAAACAGTGGTAATAGAGTGGTAGAGTTCTTGCCTACTACATATGAGACCCTAGGTTCAATTCCCAGTAATATGAAAAAAAGAGCCTTTCATATAGTGGGTTCATGGTTGTGGTAGTTTGAATATATGTCCCCCAATATATTCAATGTTTTATTAGTTATAGTTTGCATCTGCAATCACCTTGCTAGAGGCAATGTCACTGGGGACCGGTCTAAAGATGTTAATGGTGGGTTTGAGATTCCATTGTAAAGATATACAAATGTGCCTAGCAGGAGTTCCTGAAGTGTGCTGTGTGACCTTTTGGCTGTAGTTTTGCTCAGTGTGCTGTGTGCCTGGTTGGCTTTTTCTCTCTCTGCTTGGCCCTGTGAAGGCAGACCAGCTTCTTCTGCCATTATGGAACTTCCCCTGGATCTGTAAGCTTCAATAAATAATATCCCTTCCTCCATAACTGTGCCTGTTCTGGAAGTTCATCTCAGCAAACCTGAAGCTATCTACTACAATGGTGATACCTGAAATCTCAGTACTGGGGAGAGGGAGACAGAAGGATTAGGAATTCAAGGTCACCTTTGGATACACAGAAAATTGAAGATAGCCTGTGCTATAGAAGACCCTAGCTAAAGATAAAAGAATAAACAAGCAATAAATCAATTGAACAAGCCATGGAATACACTCACTGAAGCCACCCATCAGGGACAGAACTGAAACTCCAGCTACAGAAGAAGACGACAAAGAGGAGAAAATAACCACATGTAGTTCTTTTTGCAAGAAAATGAGGAATAATGTTGACTGAGCTTCCTCAAGAAAAGAACAGATTTGTATGGGGGGAATAAAACCCACAAAAGAAAAGGGCCTGGGGACCCTGCCAAGAGGATTGCAAATAGCATCTAGCATGTAAAAAGGGCAGAAACCAAGACGGAGGTAGATTTAGTGTAGTCCACTAGTCATGTAAATAGTAATAGGCTTAGCCTTGACAACATCATGCTAAGAGTGAAAGAAATTAGCCACAAAAGACAACATATATAGAATTCACTTATCTGGACAAAACAGACAAATCTCTAGAGACAGACAGCAGATCAGAAAGCTGAGCAATGAGGTGAGGCATTCCTTGGAAGGAGGTTGAATATGTTCTACTAAAATGAGATTGTGGTGATCATATAAAATCACTCAAATGGACAGTTTAAATGGGCATATCAATAAAACCATTAATTATCATGAGCATCCTACAAGGACACTGGCAATGAAAACAAAGGAACTACTTGCGGTCAGACAAGTCTTAACACAGTGCCAAAATCAGCATTGTAACGTGCCACATCACATGGTCCGTGTACTCAGGGGCAGGATGCCTTGAGAGTTCATGCACACACACGATAGCCATGCCTCACTCTGTGTTTCAGCATGTTTTCCTTGATAAAAACCACATGATGCTCTGCATGTGTTCCCTGGACCTCAAACAATATGCTCGGCTCATGTTCCTTCAAAAGCACACATTATGCTCAGCATGTGGTACTTGCACCTCACAGACTATATCATACATGTGTTCCTTGCACCTCACACATTATGTCCTACACATGTTTCTTGAATCTCACACATTATGTCATACATGTGTTCCTTGCACCTCGCTGCACATTATGTCCTATGTCCACATGTTTCTTGCACCTCACTTATGTCCTGCATGTTCCTTGCACCTCACGATTATGTCCTGCACGTGTTATGTCCTGCACGTGTTCCTTGCACCTCACGCATTATGTCCTGCACGTGTTCCTTGCACCTCACGCATTATGTCCTGCACGTGTTCCTTGCACCTCACGCATTATGTCCTGCACGTGTTCCTTGCACCTCACGCATTATGTCCTGCACGTGTTCCTTGCACCTCACGCATTATGTCCTGCACGTGTTCCTTGCACCTCACGATTATGTCCTGCACGTGTTCCTTGCACCTCACGATTATGTCCTGCACGTGTTCCTTGCACCTCACGCATTATGTTGCACGTGTTGCTTGCACCTCACGCATTATGTCCTGCATGTCCTTGCACCTCACGCATTATGTCCTTCCTTGCACCTCACGCATTATGTCCTATGTCACCTGTCCTGCACGTGTTCCTTGCACCTCACGATTATGTCCTGCACGTACCTTGTTCCATTTGTCCACGTGTTCCTTGCACCTCACGATTATGTCCTGCACGTGTTCCTTGCACCTCACGCATTATGTCCTGCACGTGTTCCTTGCACCTCACGCATTATGTCCTGCACATGTTCCTTGCACCTCACGCATTATGCCCTGCACGTGTTCCTTGCACCTCACGCATTATGTCCTGCACGTGTTCCTTGCACCTCATTATGTCCTGCATGTCCTTGCACCTCACACATGTTCCTTGCACCTCACGCATTATGTCCTGCACGTGTTCCTTGCACCTCACGCATTATGCGCTGCACGTGTTCCTTGCACCTCACGCATCTGCTCTGTGGAAACAGCAGTGCTCCTCTGCACCTCATGCGTCACATACTGGTGCACTTCTAGGTCTCTGCTCACCTGGATCTTGTGCCCATCTTAATGCTCCAGGAATCGGTGAGGGAAGGGAATGGAGGGGTAGCATCATCACCATGACAACACAAATTGCTCCCTGTCATGACTGCTGTCTTAGATTGAAGAAGGCCTTCTGAAAAGGCCTGTGCCTGATCCAGAAATGATTATCCAGTCAGGTATGCTGGCATGCAACTGCAGCCCATCTACCTGTCAGAATCCTGTTTTGGGTCAGTTTGGGCAGCACAGTGAGATCCTATTTCTTTTTTATAAAGAGAATAGGGTCTGGAAATGTAGCTTAGTGGAGCACAGAACTTGTCAAATATGAGTGTTTCCCTTAATTCCAACCCAGCTTTACTAACCACCTTCCCCAAAATAAATTAGCTTATGAAAATCTGTCAGATGGGGCTGGAGAGATTGCTCATTGGTTAAGGCATTATGATCCAGGTTTGATTCCCCAGTACCCACATAAAGCTAAGTGCACAAAGTGGCAGATGTGTCTGAAGTTAGTTTTCAGGGGCCAGAGACCCTGGCATGCCCATACTCTCTTTCTCTGTCTCTTTCTCCCCCTCTCTCTGTGTATCTCTCTGCTTGCAAATAAGCAATAATTGTTAAAAAGCTATCAGTAGCAGTCAGAACATACGGCTTTATTTACGTCAAAGGTGAACAGGAGGCATATATGCAACACACAATAGGGCTTTTTGAGAAATATGGTCATGAGTCTCAGGAAAGATGGCTTTCTCCCTTACTCACCTGGGTGGGCTTCCCTCACAAGTGGAGCACACAGCTCAGGTGTCCCTGCTGTCAGAATCATGATAAGCTGCAGCCAGGTGAGTGGAGAGGGAAATTTATTTTTCTAAGCATCTTCTAGATATACTGTTGCTGCAGGCCCACCGATGACCTCACTAATGAGGCTGCGGACAGCCACAGTCCCACAGAAGCAGTGATGGACTCTTGGCACTGGGCCAAGAGAGACATCTCCAAGCCTATGTGAAGCGGCTGAGCAGTAAGACCAGGGGGGAGTGTCTGTGAGGGCCCCACTGAGTCCACAGTGCCAATGAGCAACACAGGCTGCATCTTTGGTCCTGGGCAGACAGTGAAAGCTCTTTTTATAGATGTATAGGTGATACTGTCTCACTTAACAAAATCTGAAATTGGCATAAACATACCTTTAGCCGAAAGCAGACCAACCCCAGAATGACTTCCGCACATATCTCAAACCGGGGATCCTGGCGCACCAGAGACTCAAACTCTCCAGCCAGTTTCACGTGCTGGAAAGAAGAAAGGCAAGCTCACTGGGGTTTCTTCTTGCCACTGAATCAGGACCTGGCCACGCAGAATGCTTTATAGGAGACCGCATGTCCATAATGAATTCACTGGCTCTGACTAATGTTTGCCACCTCACTAGCAGTTCCCACACAGGCTGAGAAGAAACCCAGAGGACAGCCCAGCGTCCTCAGAAAAACACCCTCATTTTCTTCTGTTCACTGGACTATATTTTACCTGCCCCCAACCTGTCTTTTACAATTTTTTTAATTATTAATTTTCTTTATTGACACCTTCTATACTTACATACAAAAAACATATGATATTTCCCTCTCCCATTCCACTTTAGAACACCAATCTCCATCATATCCCCTCCCTCTCTCCATTAGTCTTTCTTTTAATTTGATGTCATCATCTTTTTCTTCTATTTTGAAGGTCTTGCGAAGGTATTGCTAGGCACTGCAAGGTCATGGATATCGAGGCCAATTTCTGTCTGGGCAGTTGCATTGTAAGAAGTCATAAAATAAACATTTCAAAGGGGTATTTGAACATTCTAGAAAAGAGAAGAGAAGAGCTAATTCCATTGGTCTGGACTCATGACAGCCAGCAGCAGCATCATGATACTGGAATAGAGGTCACTTTTCAGATAGGGAAACTAAGATTCAGAGAAAGTAACGACCGTGTGTGAGGTCTTACGGCCAAGCCTCAGCTGCGCTGGGATTTCAATTTAACTGCCCCACGCTGGAGCCTACGCTCAGCTCTGCATGGTGTGGGGCTCTTGACTCTGGTTGACTTGTAGCTGATAGACGGGAATCAACTGCACCCCTCCTGGAGCTAAAGGCTCTCATTGAATTATACGAGTTCATGTAACTTCTCGGCTTTGAGAATTCAAAAGCTGATTGGAACGCCTCACAGTTTCCAAAAGCACGTCAGCTAGCGGGGAACCTAAACACGGAACCACCTTGGAGTTGAGCTCCAGAGATGGAGGGAAACGCCATTGAAGACAGTGGTCCCTAGCCATCCCACCAGAGGGCGCCAAAGACTCAGGACTAAGGAGATATTCAACTAGTTCTGGCCTAGGGACCCCAGCTTTTCTCTTTCCCACAATTTCCTGGTAAGGCAGGACTGGTGCCCTTCCACAAATAGGTGTGGTGTTTTTAACAGGAGACAGCATAATCACAGTGAGTGCCCTGAGCTTAAAGTCACCATCATTGTGGTCAGATAAACCAGAACATCAAAGGCAGGGAGTAGCCGATAGATATTATGGGGCTCGGGTCCCTCCCCGCAGTGGACGGATACCCACCTCATGCCCTCCACACCCAGGTCACTACACTGATGCTCACTCAGCATACATCCAGCGCAAATAGTAAACATCAAAGCATATGTTTTGGTTTTTTTCTTCCAAATAAGTTATATTCACCTTTCTTATTCCTTTTGAAATTGGCAATATGGACTGTTTTACTCATAACCCCTTACACATATACTCAGCTTCTCATTCTTTCACCTATGTGGATTCTTGTGGTGCTTGGCAGCGTCACAGGTTTCCTTACAACAGCCTTGTGATTTGGACAGATGCCAGGTTGTGGTATGCGACAGGCATTCTGGAAATAAAGGCTTTTCTGCATCATTGTCGCTGGCATTGGAAACCACAAATTTGTCCACCGTGGGCACTCCGGGACTTTGGGCTTTTCAGATGAAGCCATTGCTTAGGATCAGAAGGAGGTACCCAACAAGAAGTCAGCTGGCCTTCTGTATCTGGTTAACAAATGGGCCTTGGGCCCACATGCAAGCCTCTACTGTTGAAAACAATAGTAGGACAGGGCTGGAGAGATGGCTTAGCGGTTAGGGCGATGGCCTGTGACGCCTAAGGACCCATGTCTGATTCCCCAGATCCCATGTAATCCAGATGCACAAGGTGATGGGTGAATAAGATCACACATGTACACAAGGTTGTGCATGCATCTGGAGTTTGATTACAGTGGCTGGAGGCCCTGGTACAGCAATTCTCTCTCTCCCTCTTTCTCATAAAACGAGACCAGTATGTTGGCCTTGCTGAAAAAAGAAAGAAAGAAAGAAAGAAAGAAAGAAAGAAAGAAAGAAAGAAAGAAAGAAAGAAAGAAAGAATAGTAGGAAAGTAGGTCTTGCAGCAGATCATTGATGTGCATGTCACTGTGAACTGGGTAGCTTACTGAAACAGGGAGCAGGGCAAGGGGCCTGCTTGAGAGGAACAGGACAATGTGCTGTTTATCCCAAGTAACTCAAAGATTCTTTTTGTTTTGTCAATTTTTTTCTTTTTTAAACATATTTTAATTAATTAATTAATTATATTATTTATTTATTTATTTTAGAGAGAGAAAGAGACAGAAAGAGAGAGGGAGAGAATGGGTACACCAGGTCCTCCAGCCACTGCAAACTAACTCCAGACACATGGGCTCCCTTGTACATCTGGCAGACATGGGTCCTGGAGAATTGAACTGGGATCCTTTGGCTTTGCAGGCAAACGCCTTAAAACTGCTAAGCCATCTCTCCAGCCTTTCTCAATTTTTTTATGATGCCCTCACTACTCAGTGAACCTCATAGCTGGCTAGATGTGGCAAAAAAAAAAAAAAAATTTAAAAAAAACAGCAAATGGCTTTTACTTTGAATGTCTCCCTGGAGCTGATAACCTGTAATCTTAGTAAAAGTTTCTCAAAGCATCCACAATCATGCACTAGGCCATCTTATAAATCTCTTATAAATTTCATTACGCTGTGCAGTCGCATGCTGCACCATGCTGTTTCAGTCAAGGGCGGACCACCAGGATCTGTGTTCTCACAGGACCCCTCTGCTTGCACGCTATGGCCGTCTTAGCCTGTCTACACACACTCTGATGTTATAATGGCGCCATTTCTCAGGAATCATCCCCATTGTTAGGTGATGTGTGACTGGATTTGCTCACTACGACCCCTGAACTCATTTCTGAGGCCCCGAAGACCTCCATGTTACCCAGATGAAGAAAGGAAACAGTCACCTTGCGGATATGAGCCTGCAGACCTTTGACTCCATACATTCTAAAGACAAACCACATTTTCAAAGAGCGGAATCTCCGGCCCAGAGGGATCTGCCAGTGCTGAAACAAAGCACACATCAGTGAGACGCATCCTAAGAGCCAGATCCTCTCCAACTCATAGTTAGCCTGCTTCTTCTGAATTCCCTGTGAACACCCACTTCCCACCCTGGACAGCAAAGACTCCAGTGTGTGAGCACGACCCCAGCAGCAAGCTCCCTTACTTCCCAAAATGAGGAAGACAGACAGGGCTTATTAACTTGGGAGGCATTCATATTTACTGTTGTTGCTGAACAGATGTCTGCTGAGTGAGCATCCATCCAGTGGGGGGCATCCATCCAGTACAGTGAAGGAGGGTGCTGGAACTATTTTCTAGAGCATAACTGGTTTGTTTCTTACCCTGAGGAAAGAGAAGTATCTCTTTTCTAAGCATGGGGTGATACCTAATAGTGAGGAAAGACACCCCAAGTTCACATGGCTGAGGCACCAAAGAGGGCTAGCTTGAATTAATCATATCTCCTTGGTGGAAGACACACTGACCACTGTTATACACAGTTGCTCCTCCCTTACTTGGGATAAGATCCAAGACTCTCCAATAGATATACAAAATGTTAGATAGTACCAAACTTCATATATATATATATAGACTATTTTCATAGTATATTATGCACATATGCCTATGATGAAGTTTAATTTGTAATAGGCACAGTAGTTAGTTATTGACAGAAATAACTAATATTAAAATAGAATCATTACAGTAATACATTGTAATAGTAATAAGTTATTTAAAACATATGAACTGCTATTTCTGGAATTTTCCATGTAATATTTTGAGCCTGCAGTTGACGGTGGGTAACTGAAACCGCGGCATTGAACTGTGGATAAGAAAGAACAACTGCCGTGAGTGCTGAGTGAGGGCAGGGCAGCCTCTGATCTGCAGGAGAAGCGGCCCTTGGAGCTGAAGCTTCTCAAGTTGCAAAAAGAAACATCAGCTCAATATCTCAACTCAGAGGCATTTAACACGGGCCTGACTTCATTACAGGCACTAGGTTGGGCAGATTCACACTTCATGGGTTTTCTTTGTTGGATTTTGTTTTTGCTTTTGTTTTTCGAGGTAGTAACCTCTCACTCTAGCCCAGGCTGACCAGGAATTCACTATGTAGTCTCAGAGTGGCCTCGAACTCACAGTGCTGGGATTAAAGGCGTGTGCCACCACGCCCGGCTACACCTCATGTTTTATTACCCTAACAGCGTTGTATAACAGGGTCTCTTATCTCCTCTCTAGCTTCTATTTTTCTATCCAACCTCCCCGTGCTCCTTGTGATTCCAAACTCCTTCCCAGAGTCAAACGAAGACAACTGGGGGTTTTCATAATCCAGAAAATGCCTGGTGCCAATTAACTATGAGACAGAAGCAAAGCAAGGGAGGCAGGGCTGAGTCGGCAGTCCCTGCTTCAGAACCTGGGCTCATCTCTGACCCTGAGCTCTCCCACCCTACACCCACTGCAATAAGACAGAAAGAAGTGCCACGGGGTCTTATGAGAGAGGCCCTTGCAAGAGTTAGCGTATGAATATCAGGCTGAGCGTGCAGTCAGCACAGAGCCTCTTAACCTAGCACCTCTGCTTGGTGGACTGGACAGATCTACCCAATGCCCAACACAGCCCATCGCTGTATCAACTAGGACCCAATTAGAAGGTGTCGTCCATGGGATCCCGCTCATGGGGGTGAGGGACACTAGCAGCCACAGCGCAGTGGGTCCTAAAAGACCTGGAGCTCAGAGAGATCGCTGTTCACTTACCCTGTAGTCAGTGATAAGCCCTGGAGAAAAGAGAAAGACAAAGAACAGAGACCATTACACAGAGACAGATGGCTTGTGTCACACATGATGTCTTCTAAGGAAGACATGAAACTGCCAGGGGGCTTGCTGTGGTTGCGCCTTCTTTGTGGTGCATTGCAAGGTAAAAGATTCCAGAGGAGTGCCCCTGAGAGCAGAATGCCCAGCGCACATTGAGGATGCTGAATTATTAATGGAACCCTATTAGTTTTGCTTTCTGCACTTGCACAAGCATGAAAACCTGTGATTTCTTTCTTTGCCCAACGGTGTTAGCATTCAGAGCATGTAAGTCATTCATCATTCATTCATTCATGCATGTGAAGAGGAATTTGTGATACAGAGTGGTTCAAATAATAAGCAAAGACTGGGCCATGGCGGGAGTTTTCATCTCCGTGTCTATGGGTCTAGGTCTGGCATCGGACGCAGAGTGGCAACTCCATGGATATCGACAGAGTCAAGTTGCCCATCCTGAACTCAATGCCTCCACATTGATTATGAGAAAATGGCTTTCCACTTTTGTCTGCACTGGTGCCTAGACTCCTGCCACACAACAACAACATGCAAAAGCAGTTTGCACAAGGGCTCACAACTCACAATTTCCTTTTTACATATATTTTTATTTATTTATTTGAGAGAGGACAAGGCAGATAGAGAGAAAGAGAGAATGGGCATGCCAGGGCCTCCAGCCACTGCAAATGAATGCCAGACGCATGCGCCCCCTTGTGCACCTGGCTTACGTGGGTCCTGGGGAATTGAACTGGGGTCCTTAGGCTTCGCAGGCAAACACCTTAACTGCTAAGCCATTTCTCCAGCCCACAACTCAAAATTTCTCAAGTGACCTGGGGAATAGGCTGAAGGCTGTGCTGTGGTCATATACAGCTAGGCAGAGAGGGAGTCCATGCCTCTGAAACCCTCTCCACTAAGGCAAGTCGGGCCAAGACTCAGCTGTCCACTCTCTGGGCAATAGCCACTGCAATGCAGCTATGGTAACTGGAACCAGTGACCCAATATGTCCACCATGCCCTGAATAGGAGGGTTTGCCCTACACTTACCCTGACTGGAAGTGGCAAGGCTGGGGGACAGGCCAGACCAGCAGTCTTTGGCTCTATCTTATAAGTAACCCTGAGAAACACCCCATAGGCACACAGCCTCCTCAACCCCCATGTGCACTTTCTGTCTTATACCTGGGAGTCTCTGTTAGAAATGGAGCTCTTAAACCTAACCGCAGACCTGGTGATTCACAAAGGTTTGAGGTGCTTGACATTGTCACAAGCACTCAAAGAAAACGTGTTAATAGCACATGGCTAACATCAGTGTTATGAATGGTGACACCCCCCCACCCTCTGAGCTTATATGACTATATCATCTGATATGGGACCACTAGCCAGCTGTGACTATTTACATTAAATTGACTGAAATTAAAGAAAACAGAAAATGCAGCTCTCTAGGCAGACGAGGCACATGCACTCATTCGCCTCCTCTGGGTTAATGGTTACCATTTGGGCAGCACAGGGCTTTGGAACATTTCCTCAGCAGCAGGAAGTTCTGGGATGCTTCAACCAGACAGCAAGGAGAAGGATTTGGGCACAGAAGCTTCCAGAGCCAAACAAGTATGTTACTGAAAGTGAGACAGTTTAGGGGTGACAGGTACCCCAAAAGCAAAAGCAAGGAATATCCTTGAGCCTTTAGGAGAGGCTCTGGGCTCTTTTTAAGTTTATCTGTTTTCCCCTTAAACCTCACCAGAGGAAGTGTATAAGGAGCTGTGGTCTTAGCTCTTCCTTCCTTAGAAAAGAAAAGAAGGTAAAAGGATTATTCCCTGAGAACCTTACAACACCCAGGTACATGGCATCAGTGCTGGGCTGACCAGTTCAGTCCCCATCCGGTGGATTCCTTACAAGACTCCAACCCAGGTCTCTTGGTGAGACTTCTAATTTCTGGAAACCCTACTCCTGCTGTATAGCTTTGTATTCTTTCCTTCTCATACGCTCGATCTCTAAAATATCTATAATAAAGACATTTCTAAACATTATCCTCTGGTCTGTTGGTTTCATTCATCAAGAGTCACAAAACAAGAACCTCATAGGCCATTAGTTCAGTGGAGGCTTTGTGTCTGGTATCCCAAGAGCTGAGAAAGACTCAACCCTCTCAAAGACCTCCCAGATTCCCATACCAAGAGGTAGACTCTGCTTCTGCATGAGCCTGATTCATGAGATATGAGTGAGTGGAAATCTGCCTCAACTCTGAACTCCTTGTACAATCACTTCCTGTTCACATGAAAAATGATAACTCCCCTAAACCAGTAGTTCCTTATGACCACGGACAGATGCACACTTGTGGACTACTTAATATGCCTTATACACCTACGAATTCTTTAAAGTGTCTTCAATTGTCATGGTTAAGCCACCTGTAAATAGCATATAGATAAAGCAATAAAACCAGACAGTGCCTAGAAAAAGACTGGTTCAATATATGATACATTGACAAGGTTTGCATTTAGGTAGTTAGATGTTTGAAGCACCTACTTTAGCCTGGACTCTTTCTACTTTGCACAGGTAGATCTTCACTAATAAAGCCAACTTAATGGGAGTGACCACTTTTCCTCTCACTAACATATGGAAGCATTTTGTTATAAAAGTCTTCACATGCTTAGGTTGCAGGTCACTGAGAAATAAAGCCGGAAACCTCATCCCTGTTGACTAGCTGTCAGAAAGCTGGATAGAGGCTGGAGAGATGGCTTCGTAGTTGTTAGGCACTTGCCTGTGAAGCCAAAGGTCTCATGCTGGACTCTCCGGATCCCGCATAAGCCAGACACACAGTGAGGCAAGTGCGCAAGGTGGCACGTGCACGTAAGGGGGCATGCACATCTGGAGTTCGATTGTAATGGCTACAGGTCCTGGTGTACCAATTCTCTCTCGCGCACACGTAAAAAAGGCATACTGTTGGGCTTGCCTCAAAAAAAAAAAAAAAAAAAAAGCTAGAATGAGCTATGCAGCATGCAGCCTTTTGGGAGTGAGAAGCCATCAATGGTGTTAAAGAGCAGGGGACCCTGCAAGCCTTAAGATTGGCCAACCAAGCCAAATGTGACAACTGGAGAAACAGTGGCATGTCTGTACTGAGGGGACCAGTTGCTCTCTAACTGGACTGGAGGCCTGCTCAGTGGGAGGGAATGCATGCCTGGGGGAGGTCATAAGCCCTAGGACAGTAACACCTGCTGTTGTTCAGCTAAATGCATATATCATTCCCACCACATTTCCCTCTAAGCACTTTTAAATGTTTATACCATATATTAATGCTACTCCCGCTTTTCGTTAGAGAAGTTGCTCTTTTCAGATGGCTGTGCCCGCTACAGTGACTCAAAAGTCACCATAGTGCGGAGAAGTGACAGTGGAGTGTTCAGCACTGAAACAACTCTATCACACCCCTCGAGGCTCAGGGACCATTGTGGAATATGTGGCAGAAAGAATATAAGAGCTAAAGGAAGGGTAGGACCACTTACAATGCAATCTTCCAGACACAAAATGACTTCACAGTGCCTGCCTGACAATACCTACACAAGACCTTTATAATAGGAGGAAAAGATGCTGACATAAATATAGAAGAAAGACCAATTAGAAAGAAGGGATTCAATGGTGGGTGGATTTGAGAGGGGCTGAATAGGGGTAGGGGTGAGAATTAACATTGTTTATTATCTCTGCCTATGGAAGCTGTCAGTAAAAAGTTTGTTTTTTTTGTTTTTGTTTTTGTTTTTGTTTTTAAAGAGAGACAAAAGTGTTCATAGAGGCCCAAACTGATGGGGCTGCTTGATGAAGTACTTGAGCCTCCAGAATCATGAGCTAAATAAACCTTTCCTCTACAAGTAAATTGCCATTGAAGGGCTGAAAAGCCGACCTATATAATCACCATGGCTCCAGTCCTTACTGTGACTGCTTTCTGCCCTGACCGCTGAGCAGCCTATGGTAAACTGAGGTCTACCATAGCAGCTGCAGGTACCCCTGTCTGCTTTGGACAGTAGCCTGTGTTCACCCCCACACCACTCACAAGTGGTCTGTTCTTGTCCTCACCAGTCTGTGCGGGTACTGAGCCTTCTTCTCCGTCACATACACAGTGCTAGACACAGGGTACAGCTCTGCCACCGAATGCGGGCGTGCACGTCAATGCCAGGACACTACCATGGCATCATTCATTTCTCTTCATTCTCGTTCTCTACCCAACATTCTTCCTTTACTTTTCCCCTTACCCCATGGTACAGGTGAAACGTGTGCAAATTCTTTATAGACAAGGCATTAACAAAGCCCTGGGTGTGGACTTGTTTTCTTTCCTACAGGCCTTGCCTGTACCTCTACTGAAGACTTATGGCAGCCCCTACCCCTGCACAACTCAGGCTCTGGGTGCTTCTTGAGTGATAGTGAGATGGGTTAGGGGTAAGAGGACCCCCAAAAGTGAATTACACATGTCTAAAGAGTAGAAGAGTCCTTGAACCTGCAAGGACCTATGTGGTTCTTTCTTATCTCCTTCCCCTTAGAGCATCCACTGTGCCAGAGGGTAGTAATGTGAAGTGGGGAGGGGGTGGGAATCTGGTTTTTACTTATCTTTCTTTCCTAGAAGAGAAAATTGAGAGATGAGATCACTCCCTTTCCTGGAAACCTGGACGTGCCTAAATATATGAGACGGGGGCCTGACTGACCAGCTCAGCTCTCCTCTAGTGAACTCCCATAAGAGACCCCAATTAGGGTCTCCAAGTGGGATTTCCCATTTCCAGGAACCTCCCCCTGGGCAGGAGTTCTGCCTACTTTCCTTCTCTTAAGCTCTGTAAACTTTGTAATGAAGCCTTTCTAAACGTTAGCCTCTTGGGTCTGTCATTCCTGAATTTGTAAGAGAAGAACCCAGAGATCACTACTCAGTAGGGCGCTGAGTGACCGTGAGTGTCCAGCACCCTGCTCCTGAGTTCCTGCGTCATTGCCCACTCAAGAGCTCGCTAAAAGCCCTGTTGCTCTCAAAAACAACCCTGACTCCCATATCATTAGGGAACCTCCCCCAAATAAACCTAAGACCTTCCAATATAGTCATCTTACATAAGGAGCTGTGAAGGCCAGTCAGGGAAGCACAACACTGAGGGTAAGGCATTTCCAACACAGCCCTCAGGAAACAGTGGCCCAAACAGACTGCAAAGCAGGAATGTCCGCTCACCTGAGTCCTGGTGGTTGTGCTTCAGGTACACAGGGTCCAGTTTAAATGCTCCAGTTAAGTCAGTCCTCTTTTTCACCCTAGTTTGCAAAAACAAATGATAGATAGGGCTTGTGGTAGTTTGAATGTGTGACCCCCATAGACTCAGGCGTTTCATTAAAATAGATCTTGCAGCTTCAGCCACTAGCAGGCATACTTCTGCTACAGGGGGTGTGTCACTGGGGGTTAGATCTGAATTCCAGCTAAAGGTATGCAAAGAGGTTTAAGCTCTGGCGGGGTCCCTACTTTCTGCTTTTTGGTTTTTTGCTGGCTGCTGGTGGTTTCCTGCTCTGCTGGATTTATGAATTGGAGACAGTTTCTTCTGCCACTGATGGAACTTACCATGGATCTGTAAGCTTGAAATAAATCCCTGCCTCCCATAAAACTGTCTTTGGTTGGATGTTCGTCCCAGCATCATGGAGCTGTCTCTGCAGAGCTCGTGCCACATGCTCATTCTCCCTGCTTGGTTCTGTTCAGGCCCCTGCTTTCCACATCCCCATCCCGGGCTCACTCCAGCACACAGAGTATCTCAAGAGCTCTAAACACTGGGGGTCTCTGGTTCCTGACACACAGCTCACAGCTACTAAAAATCCCTAAATCTCTAGTAGTTATGACAGCATCCTTTGCATGTTTATGAGGTGACTGCTGGCTGGGGCTCCTAGTGTGATTATCTTACATGTCAGTATGCTAAATACAGACACTTGTGACCCTCCTTTTGGCTATAAGACTAATGAAACAATAGACCCCTGAGGAATTGGAAATTTCCAAGGTATATTGTGTTGGCAGAAGGAAAAGGCTAAACCCTAGTGCCAGCCCAGAACTTGTCTCGCAGGAAGATATTTCACACAGTTCTAACAACTCTGCGGGAAATACTAAAGACAATGACGGGTAAATGATGAGTCGAATCACACCTTGACCATGACTGTTTGATATCCCTTTTTCCCTCTTTTTAAACCTAAAAATCCACAGAATAAGTTCCAGGTCAGCCTGGCCTAGAGTGAAATGCTGCTTAAAACACACACACATACACATGCACACACACACAGAGAAGAAAAATACAACCAAATAAACAAACAAGGAGCTAGGAAGATGACTCAGTGCTTAAAGTTGCTTGTTTTAAAAGCCTGCTGCCTGAGTTCAATTCCCCAGCATCCACATAAAGCTGCTCATGGGCCAGATATCTGTAGCAGCCCAAGACCCTGTCTCTCAAAGACAGTGGAACACAGACAACAACTCTGCCCTGCACACACACACACACACACACACACACACACACAATATAATTAATAAATAAATAAAAATAGAAGTAAATATTAAACCTAAACCTCATACCAGGATCTCTCAAACATAGATTTGGGGTGTCGCTAACCTCTATCTATTTGCTCCTCTTCCCAATGTAGCCACATGGAATAAATTTCCTTTCTCTGTTTTTCACTATCACCTGTTTCTTTAATTGACACATTGAGGGTAAGGCACCCATCCTAGCCTGCTAGGTGCTGTAATTGTTAGTCTCAGCCCCAGATCTCCAGGGAACGAGAAGGGGTTGGAGTTTGAACTGGTCAGCCATCAATCACGTAAACATAGGGAACTCCATTAACAACTGTTCGAGGATTCCTAGAGGCTGGATTGGTTAGCTGTCCAGGTGCTGTAACAGGGACTCTTAAAAAAAGACTTAAAATTTCTCCAGGAAATGGCCTGCTGTGGTGAAAGTAGCCTGAAGCTGCAGCACCAGAGGGTGCTCTGTTGCCTAGGCAAAGTTAATCGCACAGTTATGATAATTTATTTGCAGTCTAATTTTCTGGCTTTTCTTTCAGCCTTTTTATAAATTGGAACATGGCTACAGACAAAGTAGAAAGAAAATGAATATTTTTCTCTTCCTAATTCTGGTCCAAACTGCGAATGAACCCATTTTCTTCTTACGAGCTCCTATCTTCATTCGCTATTGTTTGGTGAGTTTTTTGTCAAGTAGCAACAGATCTGAGTTCCTGGTTCCAGTGCTGGGTACTCTTGAGAGGGCCTGAAAGATCCCCAGTGGACTTCTGTCCCTGCCTGGCCCCAACCCTGGTCCTGCACATCTTTCCACTGGCTGTTTACCCTCTGTAATAAATCTGACAAAGACAATAAAAAATGTTTTAAGTTCTGCGAGTTATACCAGTAAAATTATCTAATGTGGAAGAGGGACCTGCGGGAACCCCTGATTTTCTACCTACATCAGCCAGAAGTACAGGTAGAAAGAAAAGGCTGAAGCCTGGTGCCAGTGAGAGGAGGAGCTTGCTTTCCAGGGCTGAACGCTTTAATGTGCTGCAGTTTGTCACAAGCTCTGGGTGGCAAATGTCATCTGCTATCAGCAGAGTGGGAGAACTGGTGTCAGAGGAAGCAGCTCACTCACTTAGAATCTGTTCCTTTTTGGGGCATGTGGACCCTGATGGCCTCAGTGAGTGTATGCTGGTGAAGCACACACTGGCGTCAGTCCTGCTCCACCCACCTGACCAGGAAGCACGTGTAGGGATACCCGCTCTGAATGACTTGGGCCCAGCTTTCACTGGGCTGAGATTTGAGGGCCCACTCTAGCGGCAAGTGCGGGCATACATCCTTTCAAAGCTTGTTTTGTGACAAGTATCCTAAGGGCCACCTAGAGCAGAATTGTCAGTCTGACAAGCAGTGCCAGTCTCTGAGACAATCCAGCGAGCATGTGTGGAAACAAGGCTTACCAGCAAAGGGATGGGAGAAAGAGGAGAGATTCCTCTATAAAGGAATAGTCTTAAACCGGGCGTGGTGGCACACGCCTTTAATCCCAGCACTCTGGAGGCAGAAGTAGGAGGATTGCCATGAGTTCGAGGCCATCCTGAGACTACATAGTGAATTCCAGGTCAGCCTGGACTAGAATGAAACCCTACCTCAAAAAAAAAACAAACAAACAAACAAACAAACAAAAAGAGAGAGAGAGAGAGAGAGAGAATAATAGTCTTTTAAAGAGTTAAAAGTCAGAGTGGTTCAGTGAGTAACAGAAAGCTGTCTAGTATCTACTCTTTTGCATGAGGAAGGGTTTTTATGAGACGCTCCTTTGGGCCTCTGTAAAGTATGGAGAGTTCTGAGTTTGACCTTAAGGAGAGGGACAAAGAGACAGAAAGGGGCCTGACTACCTATCACAATCATTGAAACTGCCTTTTGTCCAAGTAGGCCAGTTGTCCCTCCCACTGACTCAGTGACCTTTAAGCTTGCTTTTGTTTGACTTTAATTTTAAAAATTCACTTTTAAAATCATACAGATCTTAAATAAGTCAAATCTTCCTTGTGGGTCCCTCTCCTCCCTTTCTTTGTCTCCTCAGCCCACGAACATGGCTTTTCTCTACCTATGTCATTCTGTTTTCTGTGCACATTGATCAAGAGCAGGCACTAGTAATTAACTAAACAGTCTAGGGGAGCAGGGCCCACAAGTGAACAGTTTTATTTTCTCTTGGCTAAAAGTGAGAAATGTCCTTGGGGAGGGATTTTTTTTTTTTTCCCGAGGTAAGGTCTCACTCTAGCCCAGGCTGACCTGGGATTCACTATGTAGTCTCAGGGTGGCCTCAAACTCACAGCAATCCTCCTACCTCTGCCTTCCAAGTGCTAGGATTAAAGGTGTGCACCACCACGCCTGGCTGAGGGATCTTTTTTTATCTTTTTCTTACCAAAAGGAGGAGACCAGAAATGCCAAAAGAGAAAAGTCTGATTTTTCCTTATCTCTTTATTTTTGACTGAAGTAGGAAGTTTCCTCTCTTCTGGAAACCAGACATAAGGATGCCACTAAGAGTGCAAGGCACTGAGACACCTGGCCTGGGAACTGGACTGACCAGCAGAGCCCTATACGCAGTAAAGCCTCATTCTTGTAAGAAGCTCCAGTCTGAGTCACATGTGGCTTACATGCTCGCGACCCCTCCCAACTTTGGAGCTTTACTTTCTTTCTTCAAATAACCACTTCTGGGAACCCCTCATGCTGAACAGGATTTCCATAATAAAATATTTTTAAAGCTCTCCTTCTGTGGTCCGTAGATTTCTTTTATTACGACATTGACTCAGCACAAGTTTTGCATGACTGTGGGCACCTAGCACCCTAACTCCTAAGTTAAAACCCAACTGAGACTTCATAGGCAAGCACCTTAACCACTAAGCCATCTCTCCAGCCCAGAATGAAGATTTTTTTTAAAGAGAGACTTTTTTTTTTTTTTTGGTTTTTTGAGGTAGGGTCTTGCTGTAGCCCAGGCTGACCTGGAATTCAGTTTGTATTCTCTTGCGCCCTTTCTTGGGCTATTGAAATTTTGAGTCCCAAGGAATTGCAATTTCCCCAGGAGTCCCATGCTGAGGGAAAGACTGGGACACTAGGACCAGCCAGAGAGACTTGTCTCCCAGGAAGAGATTTCACACAATGCTGATAGCTTGTGGGACAGACTTAGAGCCAGATGGCCAGACAATGATAGGTCAATGATGGGTGGCACCTCAGAATGACCAGAACTGCTTAGTTATGCATTCCTCTTGCTTCCTCTTTAAACCTAAACCTTGTGTCAGGAGCACAAAGATGGACTGGGTAGGGAGGGGCGCCCTTGCTTTGCTCCTCCTCCCAGTGTGACTGCACAGGACCAATCTCCTTTCTCTACTCTGCACTAGTCTCCTGCATTGGCATAATGAGGAGAGGTGACCCGGCCTAGCTTGTTAGGGCTGCAGGGCCCAGGCTTTGACCGTAGAGTCAACGGCAACACAACCTTACTGGAGAGATGGTGCCAGCTGTCTCGACAAGAGGTGTGCCGTGTACATGAAGAGACTTGATTCCTAACACTTACAGTGTTTCCCTGTGGTCTTTTGGTTTTTAATTTTAGTCTAAATTTTTGTTTTCCTCAAGCTAGATTATCAATCTCCGGGCCTTAAATATGGAGGCAAATGCTGCATCACAGAGCCGTAATCTCAGTCTTACTGTTTTTGAGGTCTCTGAACTATCTACAGTTACAACCTTTATTTTCTACCTTTATTTATTTGTTTGTTTGTTTGTTTGTTTGTTTATGACACTAGGAATTATGGTACCAGGACCTCACACATGGGAGGCAAGAGCTTCAACACTCTCTATCTCCAGCCCTCTTATTTTTATTTTATTTTATTTTATTTTATTTTATTTTATTTTATTTTATTTTATTTTATTTTATTTTATTTTATTTTATTTTATTTTATTTATTTTTGGAGAGAGGCACAGAGAGAGACAGACAGAGAAGGAGAGGGAGACAGATAGAGATGGCGCGCCAGCAGTCTCTCAGCTGCTGTGAATGAAATCCAGATGTGTGCACCCCCTTGTGGTCAAGTGCAGCATTGCGCCCCTTTGCATCTGGCTAAATGTGGGACCTGGAGATTGGAACTGGCATTCTTAGGCTTAGCAGGCAGGCGCCTTAACCAGTAAGCCATCTCTCCAGCCCCAGCCCTCTTATTTTTGATCCATCTTTTCAGGAGATCACTTGCTTGATCAGAGAAGGCAGGAAGGAATATCTGGCTGTGTTGGTCCACTTCACTGATCTGATTTTATTTATTTATTTATTTATTTATTTATTTGATTTTATTTTTATTTATTTATTTATTAGATACAGAGAGAGGGAGGGAGCAAGAGAGAGAGAATGGGTGCTCCAGGGCTTGTATCCACTGCAAACAGATTCCAGACACATGTGCCACCATGTGCATCTGGCTTATGTGGGACCTGGAGATTCGAACCAGGGTCCTTAGGCTTCGCAGCTATGCACCTTAACCACTAAGCCATCTCTCCAACCCCACTGATCTTCTTTTACAGGGACAGTAACCTCTAAACAGAACAGTTCACACTTACATCTAAAAGATTCAAAGTTCCAAATGAACAATGAAACTTATGAATGACATAATGAATTCATTATGAAATGTATTTGCAGTGCTTAGAAACTTCAATTATTTTGTCCCTTTCAATATTTAAAGAAGTCAACCAAAGTGTTTATGTTACATCACAAAGTAACTAACCATTGGTAAAATTTCATTACCCCAAAGCCACTTTTTAATTGTTTTTTTTTTGTTGTTTTGTTTTGTTTTGTTTTACTGTTTTGAACCAGGGGCTCACTCTAGCCCATGCTAACCTGGAACTCTGTAGCCTAGGGTAGCTTAGACCTCACAGCAATCCTCTTACCTAAGCTTCCTTCCTAAATACTGCGATTAAAGGCGTGAGCCGCAACAGATGACTTGATGCATCTTATTGAAAGAAATACAAGCCAGAGAGAGTAATTCAAAATAATTCAGTTTATACATTGTTTGTTGGATCAGTGAAATTCTAAAAGATATCTGGAGCATGGTTTAGTGGCTCATGACTGAGTTCCAGGTCAGCCTGGACAGAATGAGACCCTGCCTCAAACAAACAAAAAGATTATCCGTAAAAACTGCTCTTCTTGGGGTTGGATACGCTCGAGTCTGGCTTCCGCCTCAGCATGCAAGGCTGGTGAGGGAGAGAGCAGAACACCGTGTCTTGGTCTGGGCACTCTTCTCTTTGCCTGTGCTTTATAGTCTGGGGTAACATGTCACTTTGATTACACGCATGATTCTCCTCTGGTCTGCCACATGCACATCTATTTCCCTTACACTCTAGATCTACCATGTGGGTGCTCTCACGAACCCCAGGCCTGCTACCTGTGTACTTTCTTTAAATGGGTGTGACTCTCTTCATCACTCATTTCTCCTCTGAATTTCTTGGTCTCTGCTTTGATTGCCCCCCTCTTATTCTTCCTTGGCTGCTCCATTTGCCTCCACTACGCCCTTCCATGGGAAAGCACATGGCAGACGTCATGTGTGTTCCGTCTAAGGCTGCCTGCGTTCTACTGCGTTCTACCTTCCGCGAGCTTGCAGCTCTCCTCGAAAACCTCAGTTTCTCTGAAATGGGCTTTATGAACTCCTCTCCATATGTTCATGGCTCTACTCCAGTCTTTCCCTAAAAACATCAACTTTCCTTAAAAGGAACCTGATAAACAATGCAATGGTTTCCAAATGAGGGCGTGTTTCCTACTTCCCATATGTTTAGGACTCTGCTCCAGCCTTCCTTCCTGGATCCCAATCTCCCTTAAAATAAACCGGTTTGTGATTTCTCCCCAAATAAACTTAGTAATTCATAATTTATTCTTCTTTAGCCCATCTTTACCAATGCTTTGCTAAAGGTAGGACAGAACCAAAATTTGGGATTCATAAATTTGGGAGACCCTTCATGAACCCCAAAATCCTGCATTAGTACCATATGGGCTGCGAGCAAGAGTTGTCACTAACAGCCCTGCTCAGCTGTGGAACCTGCCAGCTATAGTAATTAATACGCCATGAGAGATGTGCCTACGGGTATGTAAGGAAAGTGTAAGAGAAAAGCAAAAGAGAACACTGGGCTTTGATCTCTACAGACAAGACTGGTTATTAAGAGAAAACAGCGAGGGACGTCAGCTCTCCCGCGGGGTGAAGGCTGAATGAAGTACCAGGCCAGGCTGGGGTGCAAGCTTATAAAGGGGGATCCTAAGAAAAACAGACTGTACCAGCTGCAGGTCCAAGGGAAGTAGATAAGGAACTGTAGTTATTTGTGTCCTTGCTCAGAATAAGCTTTTTAAGCCAAATTGTCTAGGGAGGATAACCCACCAGCCGGTTTCTGTTCCCTCAAGGTTTTCTGAGCTCAGGGAAGTTTAGTTTATCATTCGGGAGTAGACAGGCCTGTCAAGGCCATGCTTCTGAAGTTTTATGGCTTGTTGGTCTTAGGGATAGTTATTTACTCTTTAGTTCCCTTTAGTTTTCAAGGAAGGCTATTAACCCTTCAGGGTACAATAGTGACACTAACGTTATGGATACAACTAGCTGCCTTTCAAGTGGATTTAAGTTGCACTCTGTAGGAACAACCTAACATCCAGTACTCTGATACAGTGAGCCAGGGCAAAAACCCCTGGCTGAAGAGGACATAGGCTCCAGTGGAGAAGCATTTGCTATTCTTTTGTTAAACCAATATGATAAGCCTGTCAAATTGCCTTCCAAATATTTGTGTTTGCATAATCCATAGATTATTACTGCTATCATTCTTGGTTGCCATGGAGGGAAATGTCTTCTTTGGCAATGGCAGGTATTCCACAGACTCGTGATTGGTCAAGCTCCTGCAACTGAATGACTATTGGTGAGCATAACAGCCCAAAGCTCAGCCACAGAGGGAAGAAAATGCTCCGATATCCCTATAACCCCTCCTGGAATAGAAGAGGTAGAGAATATAAGGAAGGGCTGTGGAGATGGCTTAGCAGTTAAGGTGCTTGCCTGCAAAGCCTAAGGAGCCAGTTTGAGCCAACCTACTTAAGGCAGATGCACAAGGTGGTGCATTCATGTGGAGTTCATTTGCAGTGGCTAAAGGCCCCGGCGTACCCATTCCCTTTCTCTCTGCCTCTCTTAAGCTCATTCTCAAATGAATAAATGAATATTAAAAAAATATTTTAAAAGAATGTATTTAGCCAGAGAAATGGAGACATTTTCTCCTGGGGGTGGGGAATCACTAAGACTCAGGAAGAAAACAAATACCAAATAAGGAAGTACCTGAAATTTACAAGATTTCCAAGGCCCTTCCTCAAGATCACATAAACCATAACAATTGCTGAAGAAAAGAGATTCGGTCACTGGCTGACTTGCCAGCAGGTCAGGCAGGGAGTTTCAGGGGCACAGCTTTCAGAAGCTGCCATCTATTATAGGGTGGGCTTTTCAGCCATGCCACTTCCCTTAGGTTACCCCCACTCCTCTAAGTAACCCCTCACCCATATCCCTGTAAGTAATCCCAACTAATAATTCACTAAGCTAGACTTGGATGGGCCTACTTCTTTCATCTGTCATCAGTGCCCTATCTGGAGTGCATAAATGTTTATTAATGTCTCCCCAGAAAAAAAAAAAAAAAAAACATCCCACCACAGATGCTCTCACCCTTAATCTGGCAAGTGAGCCCTTGATGGCTCTCTGATAGAGTTCTTTATACTCTGTCTCCTCAACACCTTCTCAGTGACCAAGCATCCAGCACAATCAGATGACATTCCTGCCAAAATTAAATCTTGGTAGAAGAGATTTTTGAGACTTAAGACTTATTTATTTATTTATTTATTTATTTAGAGACAGAGTGAGAGAAAGAGAGAGTGAGAATGGGCACACAAGGCCTCTAGCCACTGCAAATGAACTCCAGACGCATGAGCCACCAAGTGCTTCTGGCTTTTGTGGGAACTGGAGAATTGAACAGGAGTCCTTAGGCTTCACAGGCATGTTCCTTAACTGCTAAGCCATTTCTCCAGCCTGGCAGAATAGATTTGAATCCATTGCATACACTGTGTAAGCTGTGCTTGCTTCTCTTTCGATCAAACTGGAAAACATGATCCCAGAACTCACAAGGGGCATCCATGCAGGCTGGAGCTCCTACACATCCTTACTAGCATTGCAGGAAAAAAATCCCATGTGCCAGCTACTTTTGAAATATTATCAAAAGTTTGAGGGAAATGATTGTAACAAAAAAAAAAAGAATTGGATTTGTCATGGAGTAAAGACTAGAAATTTGGCCTACCTTGAGATAAGCCAGCGAAATGGCAAGCTGATTATTTGGTAAAGTGGAGAAGTTGACATAACCTGGATTTGGTGAGAGTTGCATTCCTTGCCTATTTAAGTGAAAAACCACTTAATTATAGACTGAGCAATTTTGCAAAGTAAGCTTACTAAAATTTTTGAAAACTTTGTAATCTTGCTATCTTTGTAATCTTTCTATAGAAAACTCATGCAAAAGCCCCTGGGTCCTATGATTGATTAATCAACTTCTCACTCTAAAAATTTCAGAGGAATAAGTTTCTACTGTACCCAAATCGCTCTCAGACATTATTATTTTTAAAAACATCTATTTTCATAAGAGAGAGGGAGAGGGAATGGGAGCAAGAGAGAGTAAGTGAGCATGAGTGAACCGGGGCCTCTTAATGCTGCAAACAAATTTCAGATGCATATACCACTTTGTGTATCTGGCTTTTCATGGGTACTGGGGAAGTGAACCTGGGCCATCATGCTTTGCAAGCAAACACCTTTAACCACTGACCTATTTCCACAGCCCCCATCATTATTATTACGTAATATGTTATTTTTTTTTAGTTACTTTTCTTACTCAACTATAGCCAAAGTGATTATTGCACTGTTACCATTATTGAGAATTTCCAGGGAAAGTTGAGGACATTGTCAGATTTTGTGTTGAAGATAGTGGCAATAAGACAAACTGTTTCTTGATTCCAATATTTCACTGTATCAGCAGGGGGTGGGGAGGATAGAAAGGAACAGAGACAGAGAAAGGGAAAGATGGATGGAGTGCATGCCAAGGAAAAAGCAAGAGAGCTAAAGAGAGTTGTGGCTGGGTTGGGGGGGGGAAGAAAGAGGGTTTAAGGGTCATGGGAAGCAAGGGGGGAAGCTGGCCAAAGCGCTGTAACAGGAAGTGGTTCTGGAATGCCAGGCCTAGTCTGAGCATGGCCAGGCGGGAAGATGGAGAGATGTTGATGTTGAAGACTCTTATAGACAGAGGGTTATTTATTTATTCTAAGCAAATGCTTTTTTTTTTTTTTTTTTTTTTTTTTTTTTTTTGGTTTTCTGAGGTAGGGTCTCACTCTAGCTCAGCTGACCTGGAATTCACTATGTAGTCTCAGGCTGGCCTCGAACTCTCGGTGATCCTCCTACTGCTGCCTCCCGAGTGCTGGGATTAAGGTGTGCTCTACTATGCCCGGCAACAAATACTTTTTAAGAAGTTAGATTGCTTAAGCTCACTAGTCTCAGACTGATGATGAATCTGAAAATGAAAACGCTAAAGTAATTGAATTAAATATAAATACTGAAATTTCCTTAGATTAGTTGTTGTTAAGTAGTAGATGTCCTGTCTTTGTCCTCTCTTTCTCATGCCAGTATGTTGCAACAGTATGTTCTTGATCAAAGCTTATACTAGGTAAGTTTTAGCAAGAATCCTATCGTGGCTCCAAAATAGAGGTCAGTGGTGAGCTGAGCAAGTGCTTTCCCCTGGGTCCTGCTAACCTCCCAGCAGAAAGGCCACCATCCCTGCGCGGCAAACGGGCACGGCGACCCACATCTGCACCACAGGGAAACTTACCACATGGCCGAGCAGTCAAAATTCACCAAGAGCCACTTGTGGGGATTAAAGTTGAATGAATCTGCAAACTACCAGGGAAAAAGCACAATAAAAAGAAAAGTTTAGTTACAGATATTAGATATAAAACAAGATCCCAGGGGCTGGAGAGATGGCTTAGTGGTTAAGGCACTTGCATGCAAAGCCAAAGGACCCAGGTTCAACTCCCCAGGACCCACGTAAGCCAGATGCACAAGGGGGCACATGCATCTGGAGTTTGTTTGCAGTGGCTAGAGGCCCTGGTGCGCCCATTCTCTCTCTCTCTACCTGCCTACCTCTGTATGTTTCTCTCTCTCAAATAAATAAATAAAAACTAAAAAAAAAAAAAAAAAAAAAAAAAAAAACAAGATCCCAGGAAATGCAAAAGCTTATATTCCTGAAGAAAAGCATGTTCTAGTTTGTATAGTCTAATGTCACTTAAGATTTTCCACACCATATTTCAAAGAGCTAGAGTATTCAATTTTATAAGTACTAGGTCTAGAAATTGTAGATTAAGCCCACAAATACTTTATGCCCAGTATTCCTTCAGCTTCCTACACCAGCTAAGTAAGCTCCCTCTTGGAATATCTATATAATCATAAACGATAGAAAAGAGAAAAATTCATAGTCAATTTTCAGTCATTAGAAATTTCTTTTCTGGGGTAGAGAGATGGCTGAGTGGTACTTATGTGCAAAGCCAGACACCCCAGGTTCTACTCCCCAGAACACAAATACATGCAGACACACAAAGTGGCACATGTGTCTGGAGTTCATTGATATCAGCAAGAGGGTCTGGTGTACCCATACTCTCTCTCTCTTACAAATAAATAAATAAATAAGTAAGTAAGTAATAGATAAATAACTCCTTTTTTACTTAATTGAAAGCTTCTTTTGCTAACCTACCATTGATTACCCATTCTTCTCGTGTATGTATTTTCACCTTCATTTTTAAAAACTACTGAGTTCATTGAAATCCTAACATTTATAGATTTCTTGGCTAAAGGATCATGGGTAACACTGCGAGCAACCAGCTCCCACATCATGTACCATGTTTTCAAAAGAAAATAAGACTTCAACAACTAGGCGAAGTGGAGGAGGTTACCTGGATATCCACAGCACTCCCACAAAAGCTGCTTCCTGCCCTGTCTCAGCTGCAGGCCCTCGTGTACCATGTGACTAATGAACAGGAATGGGTCCCTCTGCAAGCTCGGGGATTTGCCCCCAAACTAAATCCATATTGAAGTAGAAATACAAGGCGTTTCCATTGTGAGGCCCAATCTGGCCTCATCTCCTAAAAGGCATTTTTTTTTTTTCAATCTTCTCTTGGCTTTGGTTCTCCTCCTCTTTTCTATTTGATCCCAGAAGGATCACCAAGGAGACAGCAGAGGTTTATGGGGCGACACTGGCATCAACAGGGGACATTGGGTCAGTGGACTCAAGCTTCCACATGGACCCTGCTAGAAATGAGGATTCATTTCCTCCCAGGTTCTAGAAAAAGCAATTTTGAGAAAGAGACAGGAAATTACATGGAGTTTCATGCGTTGATAACAGGAAGCAAAAGGTTAAAGAGGAGCTTTGTTTGCTGGGGATTTTATTAGTTCCCCCCCTCTGGCGCTGGTCTGTTTAAAGGTCTCTCATTGCCACACAGCGCTATTTTCCTTTTCCTGACAGGGAGGACTTCTTATCTGCAAGGGTTTGGCCATAGCAGGATATTGTGACTGTTTATCTGATCAGGGGGCAGCGAGGCCCTTGCTAGGCAACACTAATGCACTGACAGTAAGAACTGCGGTGACTCCTTGTCCCCGGAGGGTGCTGTCTGCCGCTGATAGGATCTGGCTACGGTACCCACTGCCATGGTGGTCTGACTGTCAGGCACCCGGGTATGAAAGGCAAAAACCTTGAGTTGTCTGTTCACAGCCAGAGAAGAGCAGTAGCGGGGCGGGGGATGATGAAACCCTAAACCTGGTACCCAGAATCACACAGTCACTTCCACTTCAGGCCAGACCTGGGGAGAGGCACCTGTGCCTCTGGTCAATGCCTGGCCTGGCTGCCCACCGCTCCATTCAGGAACGGACCTTTCAAGTGTATTCCCTCTGTACAAAAGACAAAAGAGGAGTTTGGGTGTATGGGTTGAGGGCCCCTTATCCAAAATGCTTGGGACCAGAATTGGATTTTGGCACTTTGACATCGTGTCAGTGATCAACAAGTTTCAGACTTTGGATCAGGCTGGATGCTGTATTTTTAGAGCAGGTGTGCTCACCCTCAACATCAGTCTTCATTTCCTTGCAAATCCCTACAAAACCAGTTATGGAACTGCAAGGGGCCTGGCATTGATGCTGCATGATCAGAACTTCTCTGAAGCCAACCCTACCCACAGGACTTAGTTAAATTGTAAGATATCTGCCTCCCTCCAACGATCTGCCTCAGCCTCTGAGACACTTGACAAAGAACTCCTGAATGCATAAATGAATGGGCGGAAGGGATGGGAGATATAAATCAGAATGCTATTTTATTCATTAATAAGAAGGGGAATCAGTCTTTCCAAAGATGGAGCAATTTGTATTCGATACCACTGATGCTCCCTATTCTGGTATCACAACATCACGAGAATTCAAAACAGTCATTAGAAAATTGATTGGCAAGCCTGACATGCAAGCAGAAAGAGGTTTGGAGGGAAAATTTCTCCAAAGCTTGGAGAAAAATAATGAAAGCATCGAATGCATGTTCAGTTTTCTGCGAGGTAGACCACTCTTAAGCCTTTTCGACATGATTAATGGATTTGCTCCTCATGATAACCCCACAGAGAAAGCATCATTAGGAAATCTATCTTAGAGGTAGAAAGATGCTATTTCACCTGCCCAAGACCACACCGTGATTCAAACATGGGATCTTCATGCCAGAGCTCACAGCCCTCACCCTCGCTCCCAGCATGAGGCCTCAATAAATCTCCGCCTCTAAGCAGAGAGACAGTTTCAATATCTCCTTTTTGAGCACACTGCCACTGATGGCCTCTTAAGGCTTTTCTGTTGTTGTTGTTATTTGAGAGAGACAGGGAGAGAGAGACACACAGAGAGAGAATGGGAACGAACTCCAGACACGTGCGCCCCCTTGTGGGCAAGCGTGGCATTGTGCCCTTGAGTCACTTTTGCGCCTGGCTAAATGTGGGACCTGGAGATGGAATGGGTGTTCTTAGGTTTGGCAGGCAGGCGCCTTAACCACTAAGCCATCTCTCCAGCCCCTCTTAGGGCTTTTTATTCACTAAAATGTTAGCTCCTGGGGAGAAGGTCTTCCTGTCCCGTGTCCAACAATGAAGTCCAGTTCGAGTATCAAGTAACAGGTGATGTCACGTCTACTGGTGTTTTCTGTGTGTTAAGTCTGCACTGTGTTATGTTCTATACGTCTGTGGAGAAGGAGAATTCTTGGCAACGATTTTGATTGCTACTTATCAAGGAAGTGGGATTGAATTTGGCATTACTGGCTGCACTCTGCAATTTCCAGAAAAGTTCTTAGGGACACTTAATTGAAGCTTTTTGTACAATCTTGGCCAAAGTGACCAAGTTGTTCAGGTATATGAGGAGAATGTGAACAACATTTTGAGCCAGATTGCAGGGAAATGTAGGTTAATACTTTAAATCCCTCTTTGAATGAAAGTTATGAAAGTTTTGGTTTTTTTAATCAATATTTTTCCATAGTTTGATAAGTTGACGTCTATCCTATGATTCACAGCTTTGACCCGGACTTTTATACACTGAATAAAAGAAGTTGTCAGTCTTGGGAGTGGTTCAGACACAGGCTGTATTCCTGGGAGAACCTCAGCTCTGTCCTGAGGAGCTATCATCCTAATAGTCACTGCAGTTTCTGGAAAGTAAGCTGCTAAAACAAACCACAGCAGCGAGAAATGGGACATCAGGTTCTTACGAAGGGAGAAGTAACAGATAATATTTAGACATGTGGCTTAGTGGTAGAGGACTTCATTGGCAGACAGAAGGCCCTGGACTTGATTTCCAGTACCACAAAAACCCAAACCAAAAAAAAAAAAAAAAAAAAAAAAAAAAAAAAAACTTCATTACACAGCAAAAAGCACACTCACCTCCACTCCATTCAGAAAATGTCGGAACTCGGGGCAGATGAATGCACTTCCGGCATACGCAGCATCAACGTGCAGCCACATGTCTTCCCGGTTGCCTAAACCCAGAAGCAGCTGGTGAGTTCTTTCTCAGTTGGATGCCTCCCCTACCATGTGCAATCAGAAAGATGCTGCCCAGCATCTCTTGTATATGATGCATACCAGTTATGGTCAAATACACTACAAGCATGTAGATACGTACATACTAGAATACCGTAGTAAAAGACTAACATTTAAAAAAGAGAGAGAGAGAGGGCTGGAGAGATGGCTCAGCAGCTAAGGCATATGCCTGCAAAGCCTAGGAATGCCCATTCAATTATCCAGGTCCCACGTTTAGCCAGACTCAATAAGTGACACAAGGGTGCAATGCCGCTCTTGCCCACAAGGGGTGCATGCATCTGGAGTTCCTTCACAGCAGCTGAGAGGCTGTTGGCATGTCCATTCTCTCTCTCTCTGTCTCTCTCAAAAGAGAGAGAGAGAGAGCCGGGCGTGGTGACACACGCCTTTAATCCCAGCACTCGGGAGGCAGAGGTAGGAGGATCGCCGTGAGTTCAAAGGCCACCCTGAGACTACATAGTTAATTCCAGGTCAGCCTGGGCCAGAGTGAGACCCTACCTCGAAAAACCAAAAAAAAAAAAAAAGAGAGAGAGAGAGATTGAGAGCAGAATCATCTAAAGCAAGGTTTATGAATGAAGGTGCCCGGGATCATCACTGCTACTAGATGGTTATACGATCCCACATGGGTGAAGCAAGAGACAAACCTTAGGAGGATATGGGGGTCTTCCCAAAGAATGATGGCTACTTATAGCCACCACTCAGATTAGCTGTGGAGCCGAGAGAAACTGTGCATTCTTTTGTAAGCTGGGACATGCTGTCATCTGAATGTCGGTTGATATCCTGGCCTCCAAGGTGATGGTATTAGGAATTGGTACCTGTAGGCAGTGACCTGCTAGGGCCGACTAAGACAACACCCTTATGAAAGAGGCCCCAGAGAGTGTCCTCAGACCTCCCATCATTTGAGCACATGTAGAAGACGCTGCCCGTGAACCTGGAAATGGAAACGGGTCCTTACCAGGCCTCAGAACTCAGGTGTCCTGATCTTGAACTTCCAATCACTAAAAATGTGACTAATGCTCTCTTTTGTTTTCCAAGGTAGGTTGTCGTGCTAGCCCAGGCTGACCTGGAATTCACTATGGAGTCTCAGGCTGGCCTCAGACTCTCGGTGATCCTCCTACCTCTGCCCCCCGAGTGCTGGGATTAAAGGCGTGCGCCACCACGCCCAGCATGAGTAGTGAATTTCTATAGTTTAGATGCCACCGGTCTGTGGTATTTTGTAAAAGCAGCCAAAATGGATTAAAACATAGTGATTTTGCTTCCACAGGTGCTATCTAGGCCTCACACAGACCTCCAAATTGTAGAATTCCCTTTTCTGTCTTCTATTGAGTTTGATAGATGCCAATTTTTGTGTTCAGTTCAGGACATTGAATGAAGGCATGAGGCAGGCAAGATGCTAAATTTGCAAAGACAGTCAAGATACCACCCATCAGGCATCAGTGGAGGGAGCAAGGGTAGGCTCTGGAATGACAACTAGGCCTCTCTTTCTGCCTCAGCTCTCTTTTCCTCCCCCATAGACACCACTCTTGAGAGGAGACAATGCTGGGTAAGTCAGTGAAGCCATGGAGAGACAGCCGACCAATCAGCAGTGCCCCTCAGTGTTATCCTTCCTGCTCCACAGTCACCCAGAGGAGAGCAGACCCAGCCAGAGCTCTGGCTGGGGACAAGAGTGGTGCCGACATCTAAGGCCACCCTAGAGTGAATCAGACACCTGGGAAGGGGCAGTGAGTAGGTTAAGCCCAAGGGTCCACATGGCATCAAGGAAAGGGGCACCAGATGGAAGGCTTATAGCGAACAATCAAGTGGACCCACAAAGGTCTAACATGTATCCTGGTCCCTGGGAGAGGATCTCTGGGCTCGTTTTCTTTTCTTAGATTGGTGTTTTGGCCCCAAACAGGCTAACACTGTGATTTATGATGGGGGCACTGGGCCATACCATATCAGTTGTGACTTCTGGAAGAACTCATTACTAAAGATATTAGCTGGGCTTCCGGGAGGGACTGGAGTTTGAAGATCAGTCATAAGGGCTGATAACATGTAGGAGCTAGGTGGACACAGGGTGGGCACACAGCCATCAAAGATGGGAGCTTAGAGGCTGAAGAAATGGCTTAACAGTTAAGGCATTTGCCTGAAAAACCAAAGGATCCCGGTTCGACTCTCCAGGACCCACGTAAGCCAGATGCACAAGGGGGCGCATACATCTGGAATTTGTTTTCAGTGGCTGGAGGCCCTGGCATGCCCATTCTCTCTCGCTCGCTCTCTTTCTCTCTCTCTCTCTCTGCCTATTTCTCTCTCTCAAATAAATAACTAAAATATTTCTTTTTAAAGATGGGGAGTTATACATGTCAGGCGTCTTCTGTAAGCACTAAGGCAGTGCAGCCACAGTGGAGAAGATGGAGTGGTCTCTGTGACCCTCAGTCTCTTGCCTCCCCCATTTTCCTTAAGAGGCTTCCATGGAATGCAGCATCCAGGCAAGAATGCTTCTGTGAGAGTGTGCCCTCCACCCAGCCCTTCAAGCCTTCACAATGGGGCTTGGATGGCCTGTTGCACACCACTCCCCTCCCTTCCTCTCTGAGACACCTCCCCTGCACGGCCAAGCCCTCTTCTATTTTCCCATTTGTACGCCTGACTCCTGACAGCTGACAGCTGCTTGCCTGCTATAGTCCACCCTCCTGTCAGCAGACCCCTCCCTGGCAGCTGAACCATCCAAGGGCGTAATGTCAATAGCCTCTCTTATAAAGCATTATCAAAAGAACTGAAAAGAACCCATCTTTCCTGAAGCAGAAATTTGAAGCAAGTCCTCCTCTGTTTTGTATCTTTGATGAGGGATAGTAGGCAGAGAACCCCTCCATGCTATTGCAATGAGGCGATTTGAACCAGTAGGACAGGGCCATATTAGAGCAGGACTTAGTGGAGAAAAGGCTAACTGAACTGAAGATTGCAAATGAAAGGGTCAGCTGAGGGACAGTAAGTCACCAAGGTACTAGTGTATGTGCCAGGAACTATTTCCTGCTAGTTACTGTCCTCAGGTAGGAAGGCTGGCCATGAATGAAAGGGTTTGGTGTTGTTCCTTCAGTACTCCCCGTGTAGTCCCTAGAGAAATCTCTGGCCTTGACTCACAGCACAACATAAGTTGTATGAGGTTCTGTGCACAGCCCCAGATCGGCCTGGCAGAGGGAGCTCCAGGGCAGCTGGGAAGCCGGAGCCACTGTCACCCACGTTCGTTGACTGTGAGCGGCAGGGACACATGCTGCCTGTCATCGTCCTGCTCTTGTAGGCAGCGGACACTGAGCTCAGGGGCAGCAGCCGTGTGGGCTCTTCTTGGCAGAAGACCTCTGTGCTTTAAATCTGATAGCCCTGGGGAATGACATCAGCCGGCTGTTAGCCAGGACATTCAGTTCTTGGCCTGACATTTGAGTCGGAGGACTTTGTTGCTGGGCTAAGCTTGTGGAGGTCTGCAGCTAAGAGGCCCAACCAAGCCCAGCCACAGCCTGAGACATCAGCTAGTTCTGTCTACTCTCAGCTCTCTGTGTGCAGCTTCCTTCAGTGGCTCACAATCGTAGCTCCTGACAGGAAGAGGCAAACTCTAGGTGAATGGCAAGTCTTTGTTCAGCACACTTCGTGAGGCTGGTTAATAACCTCGGGATCTTAGCAGCACAAACAATACTGTCTACCTTCCCCAAGCCCTTGTCCCTGTGGGCTCCCCCTGAACCATGAGAGAAGGGAATACTATTTTATGAGATTTTTTTTTTCCTCTCTCTCTCTCTCCAATGTTCAGACAGGGAAAATGAAGTCCAGAATTTAAGGCATGCAGCGACAGCTGTAAGCTTCCCTTGCCAAGGTCACGGTCATTCCCCACCATCACACCTGTCACAACTGCCACCCCCAGCTGCTGCTCAGAGGACAGAAACCCAAAGAGGGTGGGAGAATCCACTCTTGAGAACAGAACATAGGCGAATCGGGGGTTAGGACAGGCGAGAAACGTGCTTGGCCCACCAAGACCAAGAATAGAGACAAATGCTGAACAGGTGGTGTGATGTCAATCCCCAGCCACACAAGCATGGTCTGAGAGTTTTCACATATCAGAGGGACAAAGAGGGGCACGTGGCATGGGCTGCTGTGTCCTTGTGTCCCAGGAGAGTATTCCTGCCCCTGGAAACAGTGCCAAGGCCTACTGAGTTTCCAGAGCCTCATATTAAAGGTGTTACTTTAAAATATAACCACTGATTACTTTTTTATTTATTTGAGAGAAACACACACACACACACACGAGAGAGAGAAGGGAGGAGAATGGGTACACCAGGATCTCTTGCCACTGCATACAAACTCTAGGCACATACACCACTTTGTGCATCTGGCTTTACATGGGTACTAGGGAGTTGAACCTGTAACAACAGGCATTGCAACCAAGTGCCTTTACCAGTTAAACCATCTGTCCAGGCCCTGATTTGTTTTGTAGTTAACGCAGAATTCTAATCTCAGTGAGGAAAGCCAAAGTGCCCTGACTGAGTGAGAAAGGAAGCAAGGAAGAGCCACGAAATCCTTGGAAGTGAAGTGTTTCTCTGAGAAGTCTAGGCTGGATATATGGATTTACTAACACCTGCTACCCAATTTCCATAGCTACACTCAGCATAGCCACACTTAACTGGCGAACAGGCCCTGAGAAATACACCACTTGGCAGGGGTGTCAGTATCCACCATACAGTGAACATCCACAGAATCAGAAGGTGTTCACCTACATGTGGGCTATGTCACCATAACTATGGTCTCTCCTTGATGGAAATGTTAGACAACACATGATTGACTTTTTTTAAAGCTAAAAAAAGACATACTTGGGGCTGGAGAGATGGTTTGGTGGTTAAGGCACTTGCCTGCAAAGCCTAAGGACCCAAATTCGATTGCCCAGTATCCATGTAAAGTCAGATGTACAAAGTGGCCCATGCTTCTGGAGCGTGTTTGTGGCTGGAGGTCCTGGCATGCCCATTCTCTCTATCTGTTGCTCCGCTCACCTTCCCTACCCCTTCTCTCTCTCCTTGAAAATAAATAAGTAAAAAATATTCCAAAAAGACATGCTAAAAGACTGAATTTAAGCACGGGTGATACTCATGACCAGACTTGGTAGTTTTGGTGGCACCAAGGAAAACAGAGCATTTGACAGGAACTTTTGAATTTTGGCCGGTTCCCTGGCTCTTCTGGTTGGTCCCCTATGATTTTACCTTTTTCATATAGACCAAGTCTGAGCACTCCTATGACTAGATAAACTCCTGCACTCAGCTCTAGCAAAATCCAATCAAGAGACAAAACTCATAGAATGAAGACCTGCACTGCCTAGGTGGCCAATAAATTGAGTCTGAGCCTCAAAGTCTGCTTGGCCTTGGGCAACTGGATCCAAGGTCTCTGGAGCTACTTACATTGGGGCTCTTGCATCTGCTCCTGCCTTGGAGAGTGTCTGCACTGGCTGAGCTTGGAGTGCTGGACTCAAGAACCCTGGCGCCACGCATGGACTGGATGCTGAGCTTGTTTTTCCTTCTTCGGGGCTCTTGGCCTGGACCTACTTCTGCTTGTCACCTGCGCCCTCAACGCGTGCAGTCTTCTGTCTTGGAGCAAGAACTAACAGGACCTGCTGCCTTGGCAGCTCTGGATTCCTCTTCAAAGAGGACCCACTGCTATTCCCACAGTAACTGGTTCTCGTTTCTATGGGATGCGCTATTGTCTGAGGGTCCAAGTTCCTGCTTCACTGCCTGTTGACTGGTATACCAAGTCCAGTCAAAACACTTTCGTGTCCTCACAGTTGGCAAACCCATTGCCACAATGACCCAACCATCTTTCTTGGCAAACCTACTGTCCCTGAGAGCTGAGTTCAGAGCTTCCTGTTGTGGTAGGTGTTCTACTCCCATCTAAACACATCTGAGCTTATTCACCTTTGCCAAGCTATCCATTTCATCCTTCCACAGGATGGATAAGGACTGTTTGGAAGTATGAATGTGGACTACCTCCCACAGACTTGGTTTTGGAGGGTTGAAAAGTGCAAGATGGAGGGCATCATGGAGTGTTTTACTAAGGCTCCAGAGAGCTGCCGCCACGGCTAAGCAATGTGAGGCAAGGTTGGAGTCCCTGTATGGAGGCCTTGAAAGGCATGAAGCTGTGAAGGTGGAACCAAAGTTGCAGTGGAGTTCCCAGGATTTTGGAAATGCCAGAACCATGGAATGTCTGCCAAGGAAAGCTGTGGGATTGGGGTGGATCTGGCCTGTGAGAGAGGTTACAGACAGCACAGCTGGAAGGGCAGAGCCTCCTGGAATCCAGATGATTTCATCACAAATCCCAGCTAGCAGACACAGAACTGCAGAGTTGAATGTTTCTCCTGTTGTGCTTAAGTCTTGCCTTGGCCCACTTCTCACTTGCTGTGCGCCCTCTCCTTCATTGTGGAATGGGAATGTTGACCCCACACAACTATTTGTTGGATGTATGCAATTTGTGTTTTGATCTTACCGGCCTTACACTTAAGAGATTGCCCTGAGTCTCAGAGGAGACTTTGGACTTTTGAATAGTGTTGGGGTTGTTAATGACTATGGACTGTTAAAGTTGGATGGAGTCTATTTCGCATCACTGGACTGCCTTGGAGTCTGTGGGGGTCAGGGGCAGAATGTGGTAGTTGAAATGTAAAATCTCCTCCATAGGCTCATGTGTGTAAACACTCAGCCTCAGCAAAGTGGCCTGGTTTAGGAAGGATACGGAACCTTCAGGAGTTGGGGCCTTGCTGAAGGAAGTGTGTCACTGGGGGTGGGCCTTCAGGCATGCTAGTGCAGCCTCACTTACAGGTCTTCCTTTCTCTACTTTCCATCTGCAGTGAGTACCTGGGGGGCTGGGGAGACTCTGGCTTCCTGCTGTGGCCTTCCATGCTTTAACAATCATGATAGACTCTGCCCTCTGGAACTGTAAGTCAAAGTACATTCTTTTCCTTTCATAAATTGTCTCTGGTCAGGTATTCCCCCCTGCCCCAACAATGAGAAAGTATCTGATAGTGTCCATTTCAGTGGCCTGTGTGTGTCATGCATGTGCAGGACCAGCACAGCGGGAGTAGCTGCCCCAGGGTGTTGAGGAGCATCGCCACAGCTGAATGACATCCTGGTGATGATCCTTGAGATGTTTTTTTTCTCACAAATAATACATTGGTATAGTTAAGTTCAACTCTTGACCCATTAGCTCAAACTCTGAGTTGAGGAATTTGTCAGTGGGATTACATTATTAAATACAATACAAGATGAGCTTAGAAAATCATGATATACAAAATTAATGAAGGGGAAGATAGCGAAACAGGAAAGGTTAACTAAATTTCTCCAATGCTAAGAACATTTTTTTTCTAAAAGCAAACTGAACCAGATACTTACAGATGGGACCCAATTCCAAGAGGCTGTCAAAGGAGCAGCAAGATGTGGTCCCCAGTGTAGCCACCACCTGACGGGTCAAAAACAGACAGACAGACATCTTGTTTATCCCTCATGTGTTAATCATTGTTGTAGTACACCCAACACACACACACACACACACACACACACACACACACACACACACTCACAGAGCCATAGCCAGTGGCTAGTCCAGGACCTTGAACGCAGTGCTAATGAATGTCTATATGAAAATGGGAACCATGAATGTGAGTTTAATCTATGGGTGAAGTCTTCATAACTGGTGAAGGATATGCATAAAGTTATGCATGAAAATCTGAGCTCTTAGGTTAGAAACAGGGAACTTGTGAAAATTCTGGTTCCATTTTAGGGATGATTGTGTGTGTTTGACCTGAAAAATAATTCCCATGCATGTGCCTTGGGGAAGAAATGAGGCATTCAATTACCTGGGTAGTGATTCCTATATTCTGTTTCATTAAGTATATCTGTATGGATATAAGAACATAGTTCCTACTGTGAAGCAAAGAACCTATATATTTTCAGTGTGTGTGTGTGTGTGTGTGTGTGTGTGTTTACCAAGCAAAGAGCAAGCACCTCAGAAATGATGCCCACTCCAGCCAGGCTGGGATGACATCAGTAGAATGATGCCTTCAGAACAGCCTCTGAGACTGGTTCTAGAAGCCACTAAAGTACATTGTCCCAGAGTGCCTTGCTGTCCTTACTCCACTGCCTTCTCGTCCTGAATGGCCCTACTCCCAGCGATCTACTTTAATCTTCAAAGGGCCACAAGAAGCACCACTGAGGCTATAAATAATCCTATCAGAGTCATTCTGAAACAGTGTTGAATACCATGAGTCACAACTGGGAACTGTGGTCCAGAGTCCACTGAGCACCTTGTGATGCTGTGAGCCACATTGTGAACACACATGACTACCTCTTCCTCCACATCCATGGTGCTCCTGTGGGATTTTGAAATATTGATTTTTTTTTTTTTTGGCAGGATCTCACTGTAGCTCAGGCTGGCCTTGAACTCATGGTCATCTTCCTAGCTCACCTCTCAAGTGCTGGGATTATAGATGTGAGCTACCATGTCCAGCTGAGCTATTTCTTTATGTTGGTGGGGATTCTCACTTTGATGGACATGGAATGGACACTAAAATTTATTTGCCTAGTTGAGCCTCTCTCTATATGATCAAAAGATAGCGGGTAATGTTTACCAAAGCCAAGAGTCTGATATCCAGGTGCCATGTGCTCATGTCTGATGGTGGCCTTTCTCCACAGATGGAACAATGTTTAAAAAATATTGATTTATTTGGGCTGGAGAGATGGCTTGGTGGTTAAGGCGCCTGCCTGCTAAGCCTAAGAACCGGGTTCCAATCTCCAGGTCCCACGTTTAGCCAGATGCAAAGTGACGCAAGGGCGCAATGCCGCACTTGCCCACAAGGGTGCGCAAGCATCTGGATTTTGTTCACAGCAGCTGAGAGACTGCTGGCACGCCCATCTCTGTCTCCCTCCCCCCTCTCTCTGTCTGTCTCTCTCTGTGTCTCTCCAAAAATAAAAAAAATAAATATAAATATTTTAAAAAATATTTATTTATTAGAGAGAGAGAGAGAGAGAGGGAGAGGGAGAGGGAGAGGGATGGCAGAGAGAATGGACATGCTAGGATGTCCTGCCATTTTGTACATCTGGCTTTATGTGAGTACTGAGGATTTGAATCTGGGCCTGGAGGCTTTGCAATCAAGTGCCTTTAACTGCTGAGCCATCTCTTCAGTTTAAGAGTATAAATTTGAATGTAGTTTGTACCCCTGTATCAAGGTTTCACATTTTCCCAAGGGCAAAGTTGGGCACAGCAAAAATTCAGACATGAAAACTCAGAAAGGTTCATTTCACAGATGACCACTTAACTGACCTGAAAGCCAAGCCCGCTTCCCCGTGAGTTCGAAGTGCTCCTGCCAGGTGGCCTGGCACTGACCAGTGGGCAGCTCACTTTGCTGCCCAGGCCCTTCTTCTCACACAGGAGCCTGTCTTGAAGGATAGGATCCTTGGGACTGTTTCCCAGAGACAATGGTCTTTGTAAGGGACCACAGTTTTGCTGCGCCTAGTCATACAGGAGGTGATCACAAAGAAAATGCTGCCAAGTTTCTGTAACACTGAGTTATGCCCCTGCAGGTCAGCCCCACCCTTCATAGTGTTGCCCTCAGGGCTAGCAGAGGTATATTGTTTTAAAGTGTAGGTTTTATGATTGTGCAGGTATGTGAGCCAACAGATAAGGGGATGGCAGCTACTGGTGATACTTTGTTATTCACAGTTCCCAGAAGAAGGCCTAGGGCACACCATGGGGCATGGGGACACATGCGGGAGCACCCAGTTCTATGAGGAGACGGTGATGGAAAGGAAGACTGTGGGCAAAGCCTTCACTGAGGTCCCTGAGGAAGTTCCGAGAGGCTGCCATAAGCTCAGTGGCCTAGGAGCACCGTGGCTGGTGAGCAGGGCCTGTGGGAAGTCCCCTGGGGTACATGAACCTCGAGTCAGATGAGGTGGGGAGAATCAGCTCTGCACTAGTTTGTTTGCATCTGCGAAGCAGACTTGTACCCAGTCTTTGACCTGGAGAGGCGTGCCTTCCCTTCCAGGGCAACAAGACCAAAGAGGTCAGAGCATCAAAACAGCACCCAGTAAGGGTCAGCAGTGTGAAACAGGCCTACGATCCAGCACTTGGGAGGAACAGGCAGGGGGATATCAAATTTGTGGCCAACCTGGGCCATGTGGGGATGCTCTGTTTTGAAAGAAAGAAAGAAAGAAAGAAAGAAAGAAAGAAAGAAAGAAAGAAAGAAAGAAAGAAAGAGAGGAAAAGAAAAGAAAATAAAAAAAAAAAAAGGAAAGAGAAAAGAAAAAAAGAAGAAGAGGAGAAGGCTGTGTGTACACAACAAAAGACCTGGAGGAAAGGCTGGCTGAGTCGCAGCAGCAGACATCTTGCCTGTCCCCAGCGCTCTCACTTGCCGCATGACATGGTGGATGTCAGGCCTGAGCACTGTAAACGATGTGAAAGTTCCCTTGTTCTGTTTTTCCACTGGAGCTTTCAACCCCCCTTTTTGGACCTCAACTGGGCTTCCTCACTCCGTGCGTCCCACATTTTCCACACTTGCTTCAGTGGACAGGATGAGTCATTTTGTGGCAGGTCAAGTTAACATGTGATTTCCTGTCTTACCGTCTCTTGGAAACGACATCTGTAGTGGAGCAGCTGTTCAATTCCATCATATTTTTTTTTTGGTTAAATGCTAACTGAGCTAAAGGCATAACTTTTGCCACTGAAATTCATACATATTAAATATCCCCTTCTTAAAAATTATTTTCTCTCTATTACTGGTTACATAGAAGAGAGTTCAGAATAATTTCTGCCAAAATATTACTGCTTATCTCTTGAGATGAGATTTTTGGTTAGCAGAAACCTTTATTCTTATAATCATATGTAATTGTTGATTTGTTTGTAATGAGCATGATACATGTTTTTACACAAACAATAAAATCCTGCCACAGTCTAGGAACCTCGGTTGAGAATAAAAATGAGTGACAATGTGTTTGAGCTCACTCTGTGAGGGTATTTTTCCCCCCAAGTTATGTTTAATCATCACAGTTACTTTAGAATGAGGTAGACTCATGATTCCTACTTCACAGTTGAGTAGAAGAAAGTTCCAGAAAAGGTTAATTGTCCAAGAGCATACAGAGTGATACTGTCTGTCTGCCACACCTTCAGAACACAAGGATCCTGAGCCTGATCCTTGAAGTTTCAGCTAAAGAACCCTGTGCTTTCTTTCATATGAAAGGGTTTGGAGACACACCTTAGTCCTCTCCGGCTCCAGTGTAAGCTGCAGGCAGGTGGTGGGGATGGGGACTCCAGGCTGGCGAAACAGCAGGGGGCTGTATGAGCAATGTTCTAAGTACTTGTCCCCATGGCACAGAGCTACAAGTCAGCTTGTGCTAATTCTCAAAAGCCATATTAAAGCTAGCACCTGCTCCGCTCCAGGCTCTGATTACCCGGCTCAGCATTTGCTCAGTGACACTAACCTGATTTCAGCGTGCTCTGCAGAGACCTAATCACATTTGTGCAGGGGGAGGGGGCAAGGGCAGGAGCAGGCCTCCATCTCCAGAGCCTGCAGCTTTCCTGCGGGGGCCAGAGCCTGCGTGACCTCCTCCCTTGCTACGCCATCCACCAGCCTGTGTGTTTTCATGTGCATGCCTCACAGGCATTGATTGTCCTTTGTCGCCTGAGGGCAAGTTGGCTTGTTTGAGGAGCAAAACCTTTATTACCAGAGTGAAGCCAGTTCATGGCGAGGCAAAGATTCCGCTTTCTTGGTGAGACTGCCAAATATGCCTCTACTCTCAGTAACGGATCTCAAGTTTTGAGGGGTTGGCAACCCCTTGTGATACACTGAAGGCCACACACCTGCATCCCAGGAGGGTTCATGTGGCCCATCAGGCATTCATAGAGCGATGACCACGAGAAAGCAATGGAGTACTGAAACAAAGTCCAGCTCCCATCCTTTCCATATCTGGGGCTATAGAGTATATACACCCACTGAAGAGCAACATGCTGCCCCCTTGAAATAACAAATCAGTTACACTGTCTTGAATGTCCCTTTCTGAATGCTCTTTTGCATTGCTGAACATTTTCAGTCTCTTTCCTTTAATAAGAAACACAGCACACCACGAGCGCCCACCTCCTGTACACGCTCTAGGGATGCAACTTCTAAAATGTTGCTTAGTAACACGGATTACCATTCCCCTCCAGAGCTGACTGAACCATCTACCCTGGTTGACGTGTGTAGCTTTCATCAAACAGTGAAAAGAGTAGAAGCACCTCTGTCTTCCCCATGAGGAACCATCCAAGAGGGAGGAGACAATGGCTGGCCACATATTCTAAGAACTGGCTGGCCCATTGGATACGGGATACAAGCACTGTTGTTACAGCTGCCAGTGACCACTGTATGTAAAAGTACAAGAATGGATGAGCTGTGAAACTTCGCTCTTCTCCAATGCACAGGTTTGGTAATGTCTGTGGCTTTTGTCAGCATAAAGCCAACAATGCCCTCCAAAGTTTCTGCAGTTTGGGCCGTTTGAGCACACTCCCAACAATGACTTCTTCATTTGCCCAGACCCTGCCATCCTCCTGTAGGAAAATAAAATTTGGCTTGTTTCTCTTTAGTATTTCTCCTTAGCTGGCTCCTGCATTTGAGCATTTAGATACAAGTGGCTCTCTGCAGCTTCTGGCTCTGCTTCCCTGGATTCTAATAATCTCAGATCAAAAGTGCCCAGGAAGGCTGGAAAGATGGCTGAACAGTGAAGGCAGTTGCTGGCAAAGCCTAAGGCCCCAGGTTCGATTCTCTAGAATGCACAGAAAAGCCAGATGCACAAGGTGGCACATGCATCTGAAGTTCATTTGCAGTGGCTGGAGGCCCTGATGGGCCCCATTCTCTCTTTCCCTCTCTCTCTCTGCTTGCAAATAAATAAATAAGATATTTTTAAAAATGTTCAGAAAAAAAAACATAAATTTCCAAAAACAAACCTTGAATTTGCTGGACAAAAAAATACTGTGCACTGAATCCACGTGCAGGCATTCATTAGACAGATCAAGTACTGTAGACACGTCTTAAATATGCAGAGAGCTGTCTATAGGTCACATGCAAATACGGCTATAGTTCATGTAAGGCACTGAGCATCCATAACCCTTGTGAAAGCAATACCCGTGGACAGTGAGGGACAATTGTACACACAAATCTCTCATTTCTGCATATCTTACATTGGCCCAGCGGACACTCTAGAAACCTTCCACCTTACTCTTTGGTTTTTTTTTTTTTTGGTTTTTTGAGGTAGGGTCTCACTCTGGCCCAGGCTGACCTGGAATTCACTATGTATTCTCAGGGTGGCCTTGAACTCACAGCGATCCTCCTACCTCTGCCTCCCGAGTGCTGGGATTAAAGGCGTGCGCCACCACGCCCGGCTCTTACTCTTTTTTCCTTCAACTTTATAAAGGAAACTATTCCTACATGTTTCATGCCCTGATTTGTCCAAAGGAACCTACATTTCACCCGCAGATACTCCAGCAATCTACTCCTAAGAAAGCCTTAACTTACTTCCTCTCAGCAAAACACTAGTAAAGCCCTTTATTAATGGCATCTCTAGTCTCCCAGGCACTCTCCTTAGTGCTCGGCTTCAGGTTTTGTTTGGTTCCCCGCCTCCGTAGTGGTCCTTTCCTCGTTCCTTCATGAGCTCTTCTTCCTCAACCCACCTATATGTATGTACATATGTATACTTTTTTTTTCAAGGTAGGGTCTCACTCTAGCCCAGGCTGACCTGGAATTCTAGATTATGTACTATTAGGCTGGTCTTGAACTCACAGTGCTCCTCCTACCTCTGCCTCCCGAGTGCTGGAATTAAAGGTGTGCACCACCACGCCTGGCTCAACCCACTTTTTTTTTTTTTTTTTTGGTTTTGCGAGGTAGGGTCTCACTCTGGCCCAGGCTGACCTGGAATTAAGTATGTAATCTCAGGGTGGCCTCGAACTCTCGGTGATCCTCCTACCTCTGCCTCCCGAGTGCTGGGATTAAAGGTGTGCACCACCATGCCCGGCTCAACCCACCTTTAATGTGGGTGTTCTCTCCTAAAGCAAAGCCCACCGGCTAACCCCATAATTCTTAGATGTTGGGACCATCCAGTCCTCAAAGAACTCCATGTCTTTGACGCTGGTTCAGTTCTTCTGTGAGCCAACTGTCATGGTGGGCATGTCTGTTTAATGGTCAATGTTCAAAGTCAGCTTGTGTCCCAACAAACTTTTCTCACAACCCAGACTACTTCTGTTCCACATCTCAAGGAGTGGAAGTTACCCTAACTCCTCCCTCACTTCTGCAACCAATTAGTCACCAAGACCTTGAGTTGAGAAGGCTTTAATATATGGAACCCACTAAACACTGCAGCCTAGCAACACAGTCCACTGAAGAGGAGAGGGTGTTTTTCTTAGTGATTGCCTGGCTGCCTGGCAGCCACAGCTGCCTACTGCTGCCCGAGATCATCAGGGAGAATGAATCCTATCAGATAACACGAAGCAGCAAAAATCAAAAGTCAAGATCTGAAGTATGGTTTCTACTAAATGCATCAAGCCAGCATAATTTTGAAAAACCATAAATTGAACAATTATAAGTCAAGGATGTGCTTGTGTGTCTACATGTGTGTATGTAATTAGCAGCCTAAAATATAATACCATTTTTCTTTGTAGTTCCATATTCTCTACACCTACTTTAAAACACTAATTTTTTTTTAAATCATTATTTTTCTGGCTTCACAAGTTGTAATTTCATGACATCAACAAATAAAAAGGAGTGGGACATTCATGTAAATCACCAGTTCAAGGTTTTATTTAAATTAGGCTGATCTAAGTCAAAATTATAGTGCATGATTTTCGGATGTTCGATGCAATCACCATGGTGAGTAAGCAGAAGGAAAACAGCTTCAGGACAGACCTGAAATGAAACGAAAAAGAACGCAAACGCTTCCTTAAAAAAAAAAAAAAAAACCTGAACGCAAGAGACCACAGAAATGCAGGAAATTGGGGACGGAATATTATAAATCAAAGTAAACAACAGGAGAGTGACAGAAACAATTCACTTCATATCATTCTTTGAAACGCGAGAAACTCTGGCACATGCTACAACATGGATGAACACAGAAGTATGTCTTTTTTATGAGAGAGAGAGTAAGCCAGTGTGTGTGTGAGAGAGAGAGAGAGAGAGGGAGAGAGCACACGAGACAGAACTAGCACATAAAGGCCCCCAGTCACTGGTGTATCACATTGTGCACATGTGCAAACTTACGCATTTGCGTCACCTTGTGCATCTGGCTTATGTGGGACTCAGGGAGTCATTAGGCTTTGCAGGCAAGTGCCTTAACTGCTAAGCTGTCTCTCCAGCCCAAGTGTGCCCCTTTTGAGAACACAAGTATTGTATCATCCACCTACATGAGGAAACGAGAGCAGACACAAATACCGTGTGTGTTGCCCACTTACACGAGGTACCCAGAGCAGACAAGAGATACAAAATAGGACATTCTTATTAAACGAGTACAAAGTTTCCGATTTGCAAGAGGTAGGGTTTGGGAGATTGATGTGCGGTGATGTTTGCACATAAACCAATTATTTAAATAAGTAACTTCCTAAGTTGTAGATAGAAAGGTGGAGTTGCAGAGAAAAGTTGTTATATTAGCTTTTAGAGTGATGAAGTAGCATTATTAGTCTAAAAGCTAATGTTATATATATTATACACATCTAGATGGCCCCTGGCTTAAAGTGGTCCAACTTCAGATATTTTCAAATTTATGGTATGGAATGATTATGAATGTGATGCACATTCAGTGGAAACTTCAGTATGTATATACTAAATATCACTGAACCAGACACTTGAAAGGGTTTGGTGTATTTTTATAGTATGTATACTTTTTCAAAATTAAAAATTAAAAAACTCACCAGAAGGTATTGTAGGGTTAATAACCAATAACAAAAGGGGTTAATTTTCCAAGGAAACACAAATTCTTAACTTTGTAACTAACGACAGAGCATTAAAATAAACAAAACAAAAACTGATAAGATTGCAAGATATAATAGATGAACCAACTCTTTCAATTAAAGATTTTAGCACTTGTATCAGAAATGGATAAACCCAGCAGTCAGAAATTGATAAGGATGTACTTGAATTGAAAAGTACCATCAGTCAACTAGATCTAATTAACATTTATAAAATATTTTATGTAATGATGGAAGAATGTGTCTTCTCAGGCTTGTGTGGAACACTCACCAAATAAGCCATATTCTAGCATAAAACACATCACAATAAATTTAAAAGAATAGACATTATACAAAATATGTTCTTAGATCACCGTGGAATTTAACTGAAAATCAGTAATAAAAGATAGCTAGGATTCCCCCAGAGTACTTCAGTTTAGTGGAAATGATAATACAACTCATTACAATTTGTGGGCATAATGAAAATAGTGTTTAGAGAGAGATTTATAGCATCAGATGCGTATACTAGAGAAGAAGAAAAATCTATAAGCTACAAACTAAGTTTCTACCTTGGGAAACTAGTGAAAGAAAAAACTGAAATGCAGGGTAAGCCCAGAAAAATAAAGGAAATAACAATAAATTAAGGGTGTGTGTGTGTGTGTGTGTGTATATATATATATATATACACACACACATATATATACACACATATATATGTATACACACACACACACATATATATATATATGAATGAGCTGGGCGTGGTGGTGCACGCCTTTAATCCCAGCACTTGGGAGGCAGAGGTAGGGGGATCACCATGAGTTCGAGGCCACCCTGAGACTACATAGCGAACTGGATCCAGGTCAGCCTGAGCTAGAGTAAAACCCTACCTTGAAAAACCAAAGGAAAAAAAACCAGGGCAGTAGGAAAAAGCTGAATCTTTGGTCAATAATTTTGAAAACCTTCTACTAAGATTACCTAAGAAAAAACAGACAATATATACATTATTAATTTTAAAACTAAAAATGGAATCATCCCTGCTGGTTTTATAGACATTAAAAGGATAATAAACAATATGATGGACTTTGTATACACAAATTTAAAGACTTAAATGGACAGAACTTGAATCAATCTACTAAATGCTACATGAAAGGAGATACTCTCAATAAAGCTATATTTATTGAAATTGTATTTATAAACAATAATCTTCTGAAACAAATATCAATAATCTCTAACAAAAATGGAAGCAAAAAGAAAAATTCCTAACTCGTTATGTGAGGCTAACATTACCAAAACTAGACAAGAACATTTTAAGAAAGGATTCTATAGACCATATCTGTCATAAATATAGATGTGAAAAATCTTCAACAAACATTAGTAAGATGTACCCAAAATGCAGGTAAAGAATTACATACTATGACCAAGTGAAATATATTTCAGATATAATGGCTGGGATATAGCTGAAAACAGGGGCTGGGAAGATGGCTCAGCAACTAAAGAGGCTTATTCTGCAAGTCTGTTGACCTGAGTTCAATCCCCAGCACCCTAGCCAGATGCAAAGTGGTACAGGTGTCCATGGGAGGTGGATCCAGGAGAACCTGGGGCTGGAAGGCCAGAGAGACAACAAACAAAGAAGGTAGAAGGAAAGGGTGGGCACTCTGAGGTTGTCCTCTGACTTCCACATGGACTCCATGGCATGCACTCATACGCACGCACACACACACAAGCACACATGCACACACACGCACATGCACACACAAACATATTTGAAAACAAGTATAATTTATCATATAATCTGGCAAGAAGAAAAATCATGTGATTATATGAACAGATACAGAAGAAGCGTTTGACAAAATCCAATATCCATTCGTGCTCTGAAGAAGCATGTCTCTTGGGGTTATAGTAGACTTTCTTAATCTGATGTCGGCCATCTATAAAAATCCCACCAGCAGCATCATACTTAGTGCTGAGAAACTAGATGTTTCTCTGCTATGATCAAGAAAAAGCATCTGTTCTAATCACTCTGTCCAACATCATGAGTTCTACTCTAATGTGTTATTGATCCTTTTGTTGCAGTTATAAAATACCTGAGAGAAACAATTCAGAAGAAAGATTTGTTTTGGCTCATGGTTTTTAAAAGGAACCATCCACAGCCACTGGGTTCTACTGTTTCTGGGCTTGGTAAGAGGGGTACAGAGTGAAGCCATTTGGGAGAGCCCCTCCCCTCACGACAGCCAGAAACAGAGAGAAAGACTATAAGGAAGGAGTTGCAGATATGTATTTCCAGGACACAACCCCAATGACCTACTTCATCTGTCTAGATACCACCTCCTACAAATTTTACTCCCTCTCAGTACTCTATCTAATTATGAATTCACTGATAAGTCACCATTAATGAAGTCAGAACCCTCACGACCAACCACTTCCTAAAAGCCTCATCTTTGAATGTTATTACCTTGGAGAGTGTGATAGTTTCAATGTGTGTCCCCCAGTACATTCAGGAGTTATAAAGGGAATAGAAAGGGAGGGAGGGGGACTTAATAGGATGGTATTGTATATATGTAAGTAGAAGAGCAGATTAATGGGGGTACAAAGGTCAGGGGAAGAGATTGAGTAAAAGAAGGGTGGAGGGAGGGCTAATCAAAATCTAAGCGGATATAAATAAGTCATATGGAAATCTACTTTTCTGGACAATGGAACACTCAGAAGCCATAGATTGTTACTAGAAAATTTTCAGTGCCAGGGATGGTGCAGTGAGTTGTTGGCCAAGGAGTTCCCTGATACCTCCCAAACATTACAGGCCATTGCTGAGGACCTTGGTTTTCCACCATGAATAGATGGTAAGATGATGCTGGAACAACTGGACATCACAACACAAACACACGATACATATACCCATAGTGTGCTTGTGCAGATGTATGTGTACACACACACACACACACACACACACTCAAATGACTCTAGATATACTTTACCTCCTCATAAAAATTACCTGAAAATAGACTGTGAACTAAATATAAACTACAAAACTGTGAAACTCCTAGAAGATAACACCAGAGAAAAATCTAGAAGACCTAGGTATTACCAGTAAGTTGGCTGGAGTCCTTTAGTTCTACCCAGACAGAAACCATGGCTAAGCAAGATCTTGCCGTGCTAGCAGCAAGCAGATGGGAGCAGCAGCAGGCGGTCCCCTCTAGTGTTCTAGTCTTCCTTGTCAGCATTACAGCTCTTCTGTAGCCCTGGGAAGCTGGGACTGTGCACCTTTGGCTGTGCTGGCATACAGCTTCTAGCGAGGCCTACATGTCAGGACGCCTTGACTCCTGACAGCCAGCAGCCAGTGCTCTAGCTCTTATGTAGGCTCAGGAAGTCAGGATGCCTCAGCTCTAACCCCTGGCCAGGAGTACAGCTCTAGCTCTGGGAGTTTGAGGTCCTTGGCTCTAAAGATTTTCCAGTTCTCTATAAGCCCTCTGTCAACCAAGGACTCCAGCCAATTTACTGGTAACATCTAAATCTTCTAGCTCCAGCAGTCCCTTTGCTAAACCTCCACAGGAAGTTCCTCTCCCTCACACTCAGGTGGAAATGGTTTCAGGGTCAGCAAGAGTTCACTGCAGCTTGTGATAGTAAAAACATCTGGAATAAACTTTCAAACAGCCTTTCTTGAGTCTGTGCCTTCAATATCTAGGACTACCAGCAGTGATCATCCTAAACTTTTCTTAACTTCTGGTGGCTGTGAACGTCTCTGAGATGGCAGGCACCAGCTATTGGACTAACTGTCCTTTTGCTTACAACAGCCAGAGAATCAAGGTAGAGGCCAACAGCTGACAGTTAGGGAGTCAGATCGCCCCAAATGCCATCATCTTTCTTTATTTACAGGAAAATGAACATCAGGAGTGCTTTCAATACAAGCTTAAAGAACCAATCATTAACACAGTGATTATTTTTAAAACAGATTTTAATAGTGCTTAACACAGCCCCAGGGAGAGGTGGGCCTTTTCATCTGTCTCACTGGACTGGCCAATGATCCTTTAGATGTAACACCAAAGGCATGATTCATGAACAAAATTGATACGCTGGTGTCACTGATATCAGACACAGTTCAGAGAATAAAATGACAAGCCACAGACTGGGAGAAAATGTTTGGAGACACACAAGTAAACATGGAAACTCTTTGTGTTCATTTTTTTCCCTGTAAACCTGTGTTATGGTTTGATTGTGAAACATCCTCGAGAGGCTTGTGTGTTTGAACACTTGGTCCCCAGATAGTAATGCTGTTTGAGGAAGTCGTGGAATAGTTAGGAGCTGAAGCCAACCTGGAGAAAGTGGGTCACTGTGGGGAAGGCATTATAGGTTGTTGACTTGCTTCCTTGTAACCTAAGCCTTCTACTTTGTCACTGCCAGTGCGATGAACCAGCCACCTCACATTCCCACTGCCATAGCTGCAAGCGGCTCCCACCCCCATCCTTCTACACCATAATGAACTGTACACCCTGAGCCTCTTGAAAACGTTTCTGTTAGGTATTTTGTCACAATGATGGAAAAAGCAACTAATACAACCTAAAACTGCCTCAGCACAATACATCTGTTACTTTTAAAATAACAAAATAAATACGTTATTTTTTAAAAAAAAATCAGGGCTGGAGAGATGGCTTAGCAGTTAAGGCACTTGCCTACAAAGCCAAAGGACCTATGTTTGATTCCTCAGGACCCATGTAAGACAGATGCACAAGTTGGTGCATGCATCTCGAGTTCCTTTGCAGCAGCTGAAGGCCTTGGCATGCCCATTTTGTCTCTCTCTCTACACTTCTTTCTTTCTCTCTCTCTCAAATAAAAAAAATAAAAATATTTTAAAAAATCAAAAAGTCAATCTATCATCTAATTAGAAAACTGACAAAAGAACTGGGATTCATATTTCACTAAAAACATGAATGGTAAATAAGCATGTGAAGGGATCTCATGTCATCAGAAAAATACAAATTATGGTTGTAAGAGATATTACACACCTATGAAAGGAGCTAAAATTAAAGCAATGGTGACAATGCTGGTGAAGAAGCAAAAAAAAAAAGACAAACAAACAAACAAAACAACAACAACAACAAAAAAAAACTGAAGGGCTCATGCATTGCTAAAGGAGATAAAAACAGTACAGTCACTCCAGGCACCATTTTATTAGTTTCTTAAAAGCAATATATAACTACAATATGAAGCCTCAGTTTCACTCTCAGACATGTATCCCAACGAAATGAAAGCATATACCAAGCCAAATACCTGTACCACAATCTTCTCAGATACTTGATTTGTAATGACCAAAAATGAAAACAACTAAAATGCTCCTCAATGGTGAATGGATAAACACATGGTAGAACAGTCAGTGCAGAGCCAAATCCCTGTGGTACAGCAATACAAAGAGTAAATACTGACACGTAACAACTGGAATGGATCACAAGGGTGGCAAATTAAGTGACGAAAGCCAGTCTCAAACTTTTACATGTTGTATGATCCTATTGATGAAACAATCTCTGACAAAAGCATGGTAATCGATTGTTGATTGCGGTGTGTTAAGGACTATGGGAGTCACAGAGTGAGAATATGAAACATTCATAGGAAACAAATCCTTTTGGTGACAAAATATTTCAGTATTCTGATTGAGGGAAGGGTTAGAGGAATATGTAGCTGGGACAGACAGTTATAAAACACAACATACCAATGCCAGTTTCCTGGTTCTGATATTGTACTGTAGTTATCTTACTTGCAATAATTGGGTAACACCTGTGAATTTTGTGACTTCCAGCAAATTTACAATTATTTCAAAACTAAAGTTAAACATTTCAATATTTAAAATTAAGAGAATAAGACTTTTATGTATAACCATGGTATAGCTAAAAAGAGAATTGGAGAATTGTAAGTAGGTCAGATTAAAAGCGTGCATTTCTTTAAGATGGTGGGAACCATGGATGAGAAGGTAAGAACGCCTGAATTGCAGTGGAAAGGTATAAATGAAAGTAATCTGAGTCTCATGAAGGGAAGAAAGGAAGTGAAGAGGAGTAAACTATGACAAAACAGAGTATTTCCCAAAACTAGCAAAAAACTTTACATGATTCAGAGGAGAGTAAATACAAAGAAAGCAATTCTCTTGTGTCATGGTAAAATGTCTAAAAACTGAGATGCGGGCTGGAGAGATGGCTTAGCGGTTAAGGCTCCTGCCTCCTAAGCCTAAGAACGCTGGTTCCATTCTATCTCCAGGTCCCACATCTAGCCAGATGCAGTGACGCAAGGGCGCAATGCCACACTTGACCACAAGGGGGCGCACACATTTGAATTTCGTTCACAGCAGCTGAGAGACTGCTGGCGCGCCCATCTCTATCTGTCTTCCTCTCCTTCTCTCTCTGTCTCTCTCAAAAATAAATAAATAAATAAATAAACTGAGATGAAAAGCAAATGTTCTCAGCAGCTGGGCTGGAGAATTTGGATCAGTTTCCACAGGGTGTTAATGTGAGCAATAACAATGCTGACAAGTGGCAATCAGTGCACTCCCACTCCAGAATTTTATACCCAGCAGGAATATGTTTCAAGCCTGGTCTGGGTTCCCTGTGGGGACAGTGTGCCGGTGGGCGTGGCAGTGTGGAGTGACTAAGCCAGACCCCTGTTTCCTGGCTCCTCCCAGCTCCCTGGTCTGGGTTCCCTGTGCAGATGGTGTGCAGGTGGGCATGGTGGTATGGAATGAGTAGGCCAGATCCCTGTTTCCCGGCTCCTCTCAGTCCCGTGGTCCTGGTAAGTCCCATTGTGCCTTGCTTGGGGAGGCCTGGTCTCTGTGTGAGCTGTGGACTCCGGCCTTTTGCTCTGGCATCCTGACTGGACACTGGGTACCAACCTCCCTGTTCAGCTGAGTCAGAGGGTGCACAGGCCAAAAGGACAAAAACTTGCTTCCTCTTCAATAAAATAAAGAGTCTTCCTGAAATGGGTCAGACAACAATGCAAAAAAACCAACAAAAGTCAGAAAACTGCAAGATCTCCACCAACGACATGTAGTCCTAGAATGGAAGCCTCCAATGAAATCATTCCCAAAATGAAAACACAACAACCAATGAGACCCTGGTCAAAAAATCCTCAACTGGAAGCAAGCCATCAAAGAACCAACAATGGTATCAATGAAATTGAACAGAATTGTCTCCTAGAGCATTCAGCTTTTGACAGCAGGCTTAACTTGATGGAAGAAAACATTAGAGCCCTCAAAGAGATATGGACAAATTGAAGGTGAGTCAAGAAATGGAAGCTCTCAACAACTGGTTGATTAAGCTTAATGAAGACTTGATCAACTGCAAGAATGAATTCCAGGAAACATCAAGAAAATCAGAACTCAAATTGAAATTGTGCCTCAAGAAATAGATGGACATGATACAAAATAACACAACAGAAAGCCAAAATCAAATAGAGTAAGAAGTGGAACCCTCAAGAGGACCTTAGGAGGAGCGCCTAAATCGAAGGGCCCTGGAGAGGGGAAGAGGAAACCTAAACTCAGACTTCTCCTTTTTTTCTTCTCTTTTTTCTTTTTCTTTTCCCTTAGGGCTGGCCTATAATTCCCTGTATCAGGATGTGGTCTACATCCACAATGAGCTATTGATCAGAGAGACCTACTATATCTCCTAAAATAAACAAGACAGACTTCTGTCAGAGCACGTGATTACCCACCAGAGGTTACTGGTAAGACCCTACTGCTGAAGACACCATATGCTGTCAGCACAAACCACGGAGAGACCTGGTTGGAATCTGGAGGGAGCCAGTCCCCAGATAATTAGCCCATCTAGTGCTGGAAGGAGCTACATGAGCTACCAGGGGAAAGTGGCCAACATCTGTCCAAGCAACTCAAAGTCCAAGCGACTCAGAAGCAAACAACCTGATGTGATGCTCACATGAGTGCAATAGTGGCACACAGCCATGGTGGATAACCAACTGCTCGTGGATTGGCTAACAGATCTGCTCAGTGGAAAGGAAACCATATCTGGAACTGGGAAAGAAGTCAGAATCATATCCAGATAATGAGTCTACTTTCCAATGTCAAGATCCCACTAATCTTGGCATATAAGAGAGTTTACACCCTTTAAATTCTCTTTAAAGTAACAATGGTTATCCCATTTAACCAGTGCTGACTTCCTCTCTGTTGGAGATTCTGCCTGTCTTTGTCAGTTGGGAGTGGGATCTGAGGAAATAAATGATCCAGAGCACTTCACCCTGGCCTCAGCTGAAACCACAGAGGAATTGGGGAAATGAGCAAGAGTGCTGCTTTCTTAGAATCTAATATCAGCACAAGGTTGAAGGAGATAGACTCTGAGGACACTCAACACCTACCAAAACAGAGATCCAGAGGCTCCTAAAAGCCCATCACTGAAGTAGACTTAAAATGCACCCAACATAGCTCAGAGAATTTTGTGGAAGAGGGGCAGAAAGATTGTTAAGGCCACAAGTTGGAAATTTTGCACAGAGACATTGCCTCTCCCCTATAACTGACTGCTGCCCCCATAATGCATAACCTACAATCACCATGGGGTTGACCTGAATCCCCAATGAGGAAGGCCTCTTCAGGAAAGGGATAGGGAGGAGGGAAAGGATGGTACCAACATGTGTTGTTCACATACTCAATATGTCCATATCTAATAAAAATAAATTTAAAATACAAACAAAAAAGAATGTGTTTCAAAAATGAAAGGAAGAAGATGGAAAGATTGCTCAGTGGTTAAGGCTCTTGCCTGCAAAGCCTAATGAACCAGGACCCACGTAAATCTAGATGCTCAAGGCAGTGAATGCATCTGGAGTTTCTTTGCAGAGGCTGGAGGCCCTGGAACACCCATTCTCTCTCTCTGCTGGGCATAGTGGTTCATGCCTTTAATCTCATCACTCAGGAGGCAGAGGTAGGAGGATTGCTGTGAGTTTGAGGCCAGGCTGAGACTACATAGGGACTTCCAGGTCAGTCTGAGCTAGAGGGACACCCTACCTCAAAAAAACATAAAGAAAAAAAAACTGAATGGAACCAGATGTAATGACTCATGTCTGTTATTCCAGTGCTCAGGAAGAAGCTGAAGTAGGCCGATATCCACGAGCTCAGGGCCATCAGGGTCTACATAGTGAATCATGCCAGCCTGGGCTACAGAGCAAAACCCTGTCTCCAAAAATTAAAAAAATAAATGGAAAAATAAAGGCTTTCTTGGGAAAAACAAAATCTAAAGCAACATAATATTCTAAAAAGATTTTTTTAGACAGAACAAAATAATGCTAGAAGGAAATAAGAAAACATAAAATCAGTATTGATGAGATATAAAAGAATATATAAATAGGATAAAATGAAGAAAATGAAGTGATGTAGAACATTAAATAAAAAGTAAAGAAATTGAAGAAAAATCAAATAAGAAATAAGTCAAACAAAAAAACAAGAAATATGATGGTTGATTTTTTTATTAGGTTGAAACTCTGTATGGACACATCAAGTGTTTGTACTATCACCCCCAACCCCCGCCATCGCCCCCACTCCAACCAGGGCCTCCCTTAGTGAGGTTGCTGATATTCACTATGGAGTTGTGGGTTATGGGTTGTGAGAACAGCAGTCAGTCATTGTGGGGATAAAATTTTAATGATCAGTAATTAACTCAGGTGTAAATATACAAAATACTTAACTCGTGTCACAGTGGATTTGAAAACAAATACAAAAAACACAACCATCATAAGCTTCTGCCAGGGCATTCCTTACATAAACAAGAACAGGAGGGTTGAAAAAGGACAGAGAAGCCAAGCACACGCACACTATCAGTTTTTGGAACTGGCTCCATGTACTTTGTATGTCTTTTCACTGAAATGTAACCTCCTTGCTTTGATGGGTTAACCTTTTTATATTGAACTTATTTTATAATACATGCTTTCAGTAGTAGTTCCTATTTTCAATATTAATCAGTTTTGTGGTTTTAATACAATAAAATATTATCATTTTATGTGGTGGATTCTCCATTGCTCTCATTCTTCAAATTTAAAAGAATACGTTTCATATGCTAGCAAGATTGCTTAGGCAACATAGTGCATGCTTTGCAAGCATGAGGGCCTGAATTGGAGCCCCAAAACCAGTTGAAAAAAAAATTGGGCATAGTATTGTGTTCTTGTAAGCCCAGCTCTGGAGTAGCAGAGACAGGCAAACCCCTGGGGCTTGCTGGCCAGCCAGTCTACCCTGGTGGATCTAGTGCCAGACTGGGACAGAGTTTGTCTCAACAAACACATGGACCACATCTAAGGAAAGCACTTGCATTTTTCCTCTGCCTTCATATGCACACACAAGTGCATGCACTAAGGTACACAATACACACAAAAGGTTAATTTCTCCTATACAGAATATTCTAGTGACTCAATATTGAAATGAAGCATCAAAAATCATCTAATTTATTTATTTATTTATTTATTTATTTATTTATTTATTTATTTGCCGGACATGGTGGCACACGCTTTTAATCCCAGCACTCAGGAGGCAGAGGTAGGAGGATCACCATGAGTTTGAGGCCACCCTGAGAATACCGAGTGGATTCCAGGTCAGCTTGGGCTACAGTGAGACCCTACCTCATAAAACCATAAAAATCATCTAATTTAAACAGATGATTTTCAGATTGTACTGAAATTTTAAGCTGAAAATTTAAACATGATCTTTATTTCTATCCAGAATATTTCCCAAAAATTTCACATATATAGCTTCAACCAACTGTGCATTGAAAATAGTCCCTAAAACACAAATTGCACCTGTATTGAATATGTATAAATATTTTTTGTCTTTATTCCCTAAAATAATTAAGTATAACAAATTTACATAGCATTTATATTGTATTTGGTCTTGTTAGCAGCGAGAAATGATGTAAACTAGCATACAGGGGAGAATGTAGGTCATATGCAAACACCTCTCATGCTATAGTTCATAAAATCTTCTACTGTTTGATCATCCTTGGATTTAGTATTTGTGAAGATTCCTGGAAAGACTTTCCCATATACCCTGAGGGAAGACTGGGTTTATTGAACTTCTGCTAAGTGTCAGGCACTATTCCAGAAGCAGAGATAAAATGGTGATTAAAGTGGACTCTCTTGTAGGTATGGTAGTACATGCCTATAATCCTAACACTTGGGGGGAAAGGCAGGAGAATCCTAAGTTCAAGGGCAGCCTCTGCTACCCAATGAGACCTTGTCTAAAACACTCAATAACTAAGTGAAAAAAAGTGCTGAGAGTATAGCACCATGGTAGAGCACGTGCCTGGGAAGTGCAGAGATTGCGATTTATCCTCAATACTGAAAACCAGAAAAGAAGAAAAGGGAAGGGAGAGAAGCGGAAGAGGATGAGAAGAGGGGAGAAGAAATGAGAAGAGATGAGGAGAAGGGAGAGGAAGGAAAGAGAGAAGAGGGAGGGAGCGAGCAGGGAAGGAGAGGAGAGGAGAAAAGAGGAGGGGGTGAAGAGATAGAAGGGAAAAGAACTTTCCTGAGCATGTTTCTCAACACAGATACATATCAGAATCTTGAAGTTGATATTAAATATTTCCTATTCTTGGCTCCACCAATTGAGATATCTGAAAAATTGTTCAGGGAAAAGGCTTGGGTATCAGGATTTTAAAACATTTTCATTTAGTATGTATTAATATTATTTATTTATTTATGCGGGCATATGGGCACATGTGCCATGGTGTGCATGTGGGGATGACAGGACAATTTTGAGGTGTCTCTGCTCCACCTTTCTTGAAACAGGGTCTCTTGCTACTGTAAATGAAACCCAGATTGCATGAGCTGTCAGACTAGCTGGGTCACGAGCTTTGGAGTCTCCTTGCTCCACGTCCCTTGGTCATAGACATGCTGGGATCACGCACGCATGTGCCACTTTGTGTCTGGCTTTACATAGGTGCTGAGGAACACAGGCTGACAGGCTTTCCAAGTAAGGTCCTTTAGTGCTGACTCATCTCCTCAGCCAAGGCATCAGTATTGTTTTTTGTTGTTGTTTGTTTGTTTTTAATTCCCTAAGTGGCACCAATGTGCAGCCAATAAACAATGCCCGGTTGAATACCAAGGAAGGGCCACACTCATGACACTTTGATGATGTCATACATGATGTATTGGCTCCAAGCACCATATCCTACTGTAGTCACATCAAGCATGTGACGATTCCCACACTAGAGTTGCATTTCCCAGTGGAGAATGCATATCTGGGCCCAAGAGAGCCAGTGTATAACTTGGCTAATTAGATATTTTACCTGGATTAGTCACTGCTGGCTTTCAAGCCGCTCACAAAAGACCCATCTCACTATCTAAAGAAAGCAATAAATCTAAGCAGCAAAGCCTGTTGCTTTTATTTTCCATCAAGTTCATTGTCATACATTCCTCCTCACACGGGGCATCTATCATACACAAAGGACTTGCTGGGTGACCACTGTACAAACTAGTACATGAGCTTTTCACTAGTGTTCCTCAAGGCAACAGAAGTCCATCTGTCTTGTGGCCATTACACAGCCTGGAATGTGTTTCTAACTCTGCACTACACACATACACGCCCATGAGCACACATGCACCAAGCCCTACTCGGACCAAGCAGGACCCAGAGGCTCCCACAGTGCCATCCCCCCCAAATTGCCATTGAACTTACAAAGAATGGAATCAGGCCAGCCGCTTTGTCCCGGTCCAGGGCTTCCTGCAGGGCCGAAGCACGCATGGAAAAGTTGTCGTCTGTAGGGATTGCTCTTAATTTCACTCCGCCAATTAAACCAGCTCTTTCTACAGAGGAGTGTGCCTGTCAAGAGAGGCAGAGTTGGATCTTTGTGAGCATGCTTGCACTGCCACTCTTCTTTGCCGGCTCTGCAGAGTGCCTGACCTTGTCAAAGACACCTTGAAAAGGTGACAGAGCTTCTCTACTCTTCCCTGCTCCCCGTGCCTTCAGAAAGGCACCTCCTAGCTGGGCATGGTGGCGCACGCCTTTAATCCCAGCACTCGGGAGGCAGAGGTAGGAGGATCACTGAGAGTTCGAGGCCACCCTGAGACTACATAGTGAATTCCAGGTCAGCCTGAGCCAGAGTGAGACCCTACCTCGAAAAACAAAAAAAAAAAAAAAAAGAAAGAAAGGCACCCCTTTGCTGACTTGTTTCTGTTCTGGATTCTTGCTTTTGAGTCTAATGAATCAAATCCTATCAGGGCCATGTGCTAGGTCCACACCAGCGAAGTTTTTCATTCATTTGAATTCAAGAGCGCGTGAAGAGATACTGGAAATTGTATACCGCATGTGGACTTAGAAGCCTGGGTTCAGGTTCTGGCCCTTACGACAATGTTCAAGCTGCAGACATTAGATGTTCAGTAAATATAGTTGTTCCTGGACCTCGGTGGATACTGAAAATCCACGGCTACTTAAATGCCTGCTACAAAATGTCACCGTATTTGCTCTTAATCTATGAATTTCCTCTGATACACTTCAAATTAAGACATATCCAAGCTGCAGTCTTCAGGCCACATGGAACCTAGGATAGCTATGAATATACCCCAACATGCTTATAGATAACAATCTCATATCACAATGTTAACATGTTGGACAGCTTGCTTTAGATCTCTAGATTACTTATAATACCTAATAACTATGTCTGTATGTTTGTGTGTATGTTTATATGTATGCTATGTAAATAGTTGTTGTATTGTAATTGTTTAGGGAGTGATAGTAAGAAAGGGTTCCATGAATGCTCAGCATAGACCCACTTAAAAAAATTTTTTTTCCAAAGCTTACAGCAAAGCTTTATTAAAACAGTATGGTACTGACAAAACCCAGACATATACATGAAAACAATAAAATAAACAGACAAAAATGATTTTTGTCAAGGGTGGTAAGATGATTCAACTTCTATCTAAAACCATATACACAAATCAACTCAAAATGGAACATTTTGTGCATTGAAATGTTCCATTTTTAAATTATTTTATTTTATTTTTGATCCATGGTTTATTGTAAATACACCCTTGTGGTCTGGCAGATCTACCCTTCTGAGGGACTTCCAGAAAAGTAACACTTAATGAACTGGTGGCCATCTTCTATCCTTTCACTCTACCCTTACTGTCTCTGGTCTGACCATCCAGGGAGCTGGGTGTCAATGCCGTGGCGTAGCTTTCTTGAGGCCACTGCAGAGGCAGAACATTCCAGAGAGCAGTGATTGGGCTTCAACCGTCCCAGCTACAGACTGGCTGGTGGCTTCTCTATCACGGTGAGCTTCTATGTCTGCACAATGAGAAAATAAAAGACCCCACACACTTCAAAGGGCAGATGTGAAAAGCAAAGACCAAGTGTACCAAGCAGAACTCCTGGCACAGAAAGTGGCCCAGGAGTGGCGGTCCTTTCCCTTCCTAGGGGAAGTGCCACAACTGAGAAAGTGTTTTTCTAATCTCTATGAACAGTCTCAAATGTGAGCGGACCTGGGAGGTGACGTCGGTCCATTTCTGAAGAATACCTTGATCCTGCTTTCTGGGGTTCGTGCTAGCCTGCAGTGCAGATCCAACTCAGACGAAGATGAGGCCCTTCTCCTGCACCCCAAAAGGCTCTGACCATTCCATAAGTCAGCCTCTGCCCCCCCCCCACAGTTCCTGACCTTGTGGCTAGCTGCCCAAGAGGCCCTTACTTGGCTGAAGTCACATAGCCTTTCCACCATCTCTCTCAGCCCCACAACTTTGAAGTCACAGCTTTCTGCCATTTCCCTTATCTCTCACAACTCCTCCCCCACAGCTCTCAAGTCACAGTAGGTATCCCTCAGCTCCTGCCTCACAGCTTTGAAGTTACTAGCTCTTCCTCCGCTTAGATAGCAACCCATAAACTATGCATCCGATAGTTATATAGTCTGTATATGCCATCTCAACCTCCCCATGTGTTTATAAACCCATTCTCCTTTTGAATAAGTGAGTGCTGTCCATCAGACGGTCTCCCAGGTGTTCATTGCCTGTCATCTTCATTGTCACACTCACCTGCTGCTCCAGGATGGACCCTGCTTCCCCCTAACTCCTCCCTCCCTCGCTGGGGACATTGGTGGCCAACAACCCCAGGAAATGGTAATGCCTCACACCAGCACGCTCACCTGCTCAGATGAATACGCCACTAGCTTTCCCATGATATCAGCCTGGGTCAACTCTGGGAGGCTGCCTGCAGCCTGCAGATCACTTTGGTGCGAGCAGCCAGCAAGGCCACCAATGTGGCTTCACTGGCACTTCCCTAAATCAAAGAGAAAAGGGTTCGAATGAAATCAAATGCAATAAAGGCAACAAAGTCTAAAATGTTGGAAGATAAATGATTTGTGTCCATAGTTTTCTTATAAGATGAACCTAAAATTGCAAAGCTTCAAAGCTTATACTTTTTTTTGTTTTTTTTTTTTTTTTTTGGTCTTTCAAGGTAGGATCTCACTCTAGCTCAAGCTGACCTGGAATTCATTCTGTAGTTTCAGGGTGGCCTCGAACTCATGGTCATCCTCCTACCTCTGCCTCCCGCGTGCTGGGATTAAAGGCGTGCGCCACCATGCCTGGCCACTTAAATAAAAAAAAAAAACAGAAAACACCTTCAGGGGCCCCTTGCACTTAATTTGACATGGCTGTATCTGTTTTATGTAACAGTGAGCAAACGATTCTGAGTACTGAGCATACACAAAGGCTATGAGAGCTGCTGGGTAGGTATTTTTTCATAGGCTCATCAGGCCTGGCCGGGAGTGTTGTCCACACTTCAATCACAGAGGAGACACTCTCTCCAGGGCACCCCTGCCCAAGCCCGGGTCTGTGTTCACGTGTTCACCGACAGAGATATATTTTTCTTGAGACGTAGTGGTTGACTTGGAGAATGTCTCTTAATCCTTAATGTTACAATGCCCCCCCAAATTCAGAATGGAACCATATTTAGGAATAGGACTTTAAATCAGGCATGGTGGCACGTGCCTGTAATCCCAGCACTTGGGAGGCTGAGGCAGGAGGATTACTGGGAGTTGGAGGCCAGACTGAACTATATGCCAAGTACCAGAACAGCTAGGTTTCCACGTGAGACTGTCTCAAACCCATAAGACAGACAGAGAGAGAGGGAGAGAGAGAGAGAGAGAGAGAGAGAGAGAGAGAGAGAGAGGAAGGAAGAGGAGAAGGAGAAGGAACGAAGAGAATAAAGAACAAGGAGGAGAGCCGGGTGTGGTGGCGCACGCCTTTAATCCCAGCACTAGGGAGGCAGAGGTAGGAGGATCGCTGAGAGTTCGAGGCCACCCTGAGACTACATAGTTAATTCCAGGTCAGCCTGGACTAGAGTGAGACCCTACCTTGAAAAAAAAAAAAAAAAAAAAAAAAAAAAAAAAAAAAGAACAAGGAGGAGGAGGAAGGGAAGGAAGAGACTTTTAAAGTGATAAATTGAGTTTTTGTAGTGGGTCCTAATCCAATGTGATCAGTATCAGAAGCCTCCAGGCATGCACACTCAGAGGAAAGGAAGCCTGTGCGAAGATGGAGCGAAGGCAGCCTTGATCAAGCCGACCAGAGCCTCAGGAGACACTGATCCTTCTGACACTTGCTTGGGATTTGCAGCCTCTGGAACACTGAGGCAATGAATTTGCTGTTGGAGTCTCCCCGGTGTCTTGTTCCTGGTGATCTAATGCAAGTGATGTCAAGAGCTTGTTTTAGCAAAGTAGTGAAGAGCTAGTCAAAGTTCAGTTTTCAAAGATGAGAGTGGGTAAGAGATATGGCTTCGGTGCCCATCATGTCATGCCATTTAATTAATATAACAGTCTCATTGTTAGTGTGTCATCTTTAGGCAGTGATGCGTAGGCTACTTATATTACTTCCCCAAACTTGGAGCTGGGAAGTAGCGTAGTTAGGGGGTGAACCCCCACTTGGCCATCCTTGGTACATCTCCATATTTGAGAGCAGTTTTCCTGGTAGGCAGATCCTAGTGGAACTCAATCAACTGACCATTATTGCTTTGAAAGGGGTTTATAAGACTGTAGTTTTCCAGAGAAATATACAGCAAAGTAATTGTGTAAAAATGCTGATTTGTCTTATTAACACTTTATTCTCCCTTCATCAGCCCTGACTTCCTATTTTGAATTCACCAGTTGTGGTTTGAGTGTAAAACGTTCCCGTAACAGCATGTGCTTGAATATTTGGTGCCCAGCTGGTGGTGCTATTTGAGAAGGAACCTTTAGGAGGCGGAGCCTCAGGAGGAAGTGGGTTAGTGGGTCACCAAACAGGTTGGCCTGGAAGTTTTATAGCTTGGCCCCACTTCCTGTTTGCCCCTGTTTCCTGACTATAAAGGCAGTGTGACTGTCTCAGAGCTTCATACTCCTGTCGCCATGCCTTCCCTGCCAAGACCAAAAGTATCTCCTGGAACTACGACCTGGAATGAACTTTTCCTCCCTTAAGTTGCTTCTTATGAGGCATTTGGTCCCCGCAACAAGAAAAGTATGGAACACACCATTCCACCGTTTTTACTTATTTTTCAAATAAACTCGTACGGGTCAGATTCAAAACTAAATACATTGACTTGCATTTCTGTGGTGCTGCTTCATGAATTCAAATAAACACATGGACCATCCTCTTTACTCAGCAACCGAAGTCGTTTTTACACCTTTGTCAAGCTGTGTGTTCATGAGCAGTATTATGCACATGGTTTCAGACCATGTCAGAGGTTCCTGACTGGTCAGAATGGGGCACTTCTGCAGGAGAGAAAGCTAAGCTCCTCGGCAGGCGGGGGACTCCACACTTCTCCCATGCACCTTATTATTTCTTCCTCACCAGAACTGTGAGACAATGCTTATTTCTGTATCGTCCTCACATTTCATTTTTCAAGATCATTTATTTAAAAAATGGATAGAGGGGCTTGGGAGATTGCTCAATAGTTAAAGGTGCTTGTTTGCAAAGCCTGTTTTCCTGGGTTCGATTCCCCAGTGCCCACGTAAAGGTAGATGCACAAAGTGGTGTGTGCATCTGGAGTTCGTTTGCAGTGGCTAGAGGTCCTGGCAAGTCCATGTTTTCTCTTTCTCTATCTTTCTTTCTTTTTCTTTCTTTCTTTCTTTCTTTCTTTCTTTCTTTCTTTCTTTATCTATCTATCTATCTATCAATCATTTTTCTTTAAAATAAAAATTTTAAATAATAAATAAAACCTCTAAAAAATAAAAAGTGGATAGAAAAGTGAATGGAGACATCTAGCTTCTTGCTATCATCATTAACACTCAACTGGGACTGCGGCTTGCCTGCATAAATTCTACCGGCTCCTTGAAGCCTTGCAACTGGGTCTACGTCCTCAGAGAAAATTCTCTTCTTTTTGTTAACAAAAAGTGACTTAAAACAACAACAACAACAACAACAAAGTCTAATGGAAAAACAATTGTCAGTGAAGCAGATAGACCGCAGTAGTTGCATTGCAGACAGGAGGCTTTGGCAAACTTGAGCATGAAGGTGAGTGGCTTTCACTGCCCTTTGCTGGAAGCAGATTTTGCTGAGGGAAGCAAAGGGGAGTGGCAGTTCTTTGGTAAGAAGCAGTGACAGAGCCAGGGCTGGGCCACGGTGTCTAGTGGCCAAGAAATGTGAGATTGAGCAGCTCCTTGATACATCCAGCTAAATCTGTGCACTTGTTCTTTCTTCCATCGGGAGCCTGCTTCACCCCATCTTTGCAGGGCTCCCTGGTGCTTTAGCTTCAGGCGGACAAAGGTTGCCATGGTGAGCCAGTCCTCAGGTGGGAGGAGCTGATGCTGAAGGCTGCTGATGCCCTGAGCAGAAAGGTCCTTTCATATACTGCTTTTTTTTTTTTTTTTAACAACTGTCACCTCATACAGGATGAGAAATTGGCAGCTTTTTTTTTTTTTTTCCACAAGAGCTTTCAAACCCAATTAAGAGACCAATTTCACAGGCCTCATTTGTCCAGCCTCACAATTATGGTTTGCCATTTGACTCAGACATCCACCACTGCACGGGTGCCGGGGATCTGTGATTATTAGCTCTGAGGAGATCGATAAGGCAGGGTGGCTGTACGCTGTCTGGGGGCTCTGCTCCTTGGAGCCTCACAAATTACACATAGTCAGCCTTATCAGATGGAAAAGGCAAGCTTTCTGCCACAAACCCAGTCCAGGCAGCCTACTTTCATCCAACCAAACACAGTGTTGAGCTCACAGAGATTTTGTTGAAGCCTTAGCTAAGAGATGCCAGGATTAGTCCCAAACTAATGCTAAGATTTCCGAAATGAAGATTGTCTCCACTGACAACACAGTTTATCCCTTAGTAGCACACACACTTGTAAGCACTCTCAAGAAAATGGCCAGGGTGAGCTGCCGTAGCCCTCAGCACCATCCTTTTCACATTGTCATAATTAGCTTTTGCCCCTGGACAGGTATAGGCGACCTATCTGAGAGAGAGGGACAGAGGGAAGTAGGCAGACAAAAAGAGAATGGGTATAAGCATGCCAGGGCCTCCTGTGACTGCAAACAAACTCCAGATACATGTGCCACTTTGTGCACCTGGCTCTAGATGGGCACTGGGAAATTGAAGCCAGGCTGTCAGGCTTTGCAAGCAATGCCTTTAACGACTGAGCTGTCTCCCCAGCCCTGTTGCTGCTTTTTTGAGAAGTCTGGTTCATACAATCCCACTGATGCATGTGTATGTATGTATGTATGTATGTATGTATATGAATGGTAGTTTTGTGTTGTTTTTTTTTTTTGAGACAGTCTCATGTGGCTCCAGCTGGCCTGGACTTACTGAATACAGCCAAGGATAAACCATAAAAGCCTGATCTTCCTGCCTCTACCTCCCAAGGGATACACATCACCATACTCAACTGGAATATTTCATTTTTATCAGTTCCTTCTTACAGTGACTTAGGTATGATGGAGTGAGATAAGCAAAGAAAGTGAGGGATGGTTCTGAGTTTAGCATTATAACCTAATGGCCACAGGGAAGTCACCACCTGTCACACATGTGGCTTGCTCAGGAATCTCTATGGCAGAATGAAGTAGAATTCACATTATTTGGTCCATCTGAGACTTGCTGAGTTTGAATTTCTTCCCCTCCTCCTCCTCCTCCTCCTCCTCCTTCTTCTTCTTCTTCTTCTTCTTCTTCTTCTTCTTCTTCTTCTTCTTCCTCTTCTTCTTCCACTTCTTCTTCCTCTTCTTCTTCTTCCTCTTCTTCTTCTTCCTCTCCTTCTCCTTCTTGTTCTTCTTTTGGTTTTTCGAGGTAGAGTCTCACTCTGGCCCAGGCTGACCTGGAATTCACTATGTAGTCTCAGGGTGACCTTGAACTCATGGAGATCCTCCTACCTCTGCCTCCCGAGTGCTGGGATTAAATGCGTGCGCCACCACACCCAGCTGACTTTCTGAAGGTAGAAGGAATCTGCATTGTGAAAGACTTTTCTCTTATTTCTGCTACCTATAGCATACCTGTAGAAAGATACCAGCTCTCCATCAAAAGAACCTGTGATTACTGACCTTACAGGGAAAAAGCAACTGTGATGATGTGATTATGTTAAGACCTTTGACTTGGGGAGATTATCTTGGATTATCTGAGTGGACTCAATCTAATCACATGGGTCCTTAAAACTGGAGATACATTTTCTGCACTGTAGTCAGAAGAAGAGATGACCAGGAAAGAAAGGGCAGAGAAATGAAAGCCAGCTGCTTTTGAAGATGGAGAGTCATAGGCCAGGGAATCCAGAAGGCTATAGAAGCTGGAAGAGGCAAAGAAATAAATTCTTCCCTTAGGCCCTCAAGTTGTCAACCTTGACATTAGCCCAGTAAGACCCAGATCAGACTTCTGACCTACTGAACTATAGGACAAAAAATGTGTTCGAAGCCACTAAAGTGGGAGCTGCAGTGCCAACTTGTTACAGAAGCAAGAGAAAGCTCATACGTGGAAGTTTAAAACACAGGGTCTCATCAAGTAGCATCAGAATTAGAAAAATTGAGTTATTCCTAGTTTAGCTTGGCCACACCAGCCATGTGGTCTCACATACAAGCATTCTTCATTCTGCCCAGTGTTCTCACCTATAAAACGGGTGGCATTTATCTGATTTTCGGAGGTTTTTTTTTTTTTTTTTTTTGATGTATGGTGTGGTGGTGTGTGATGATATGATGTGTGTGTAGAAGCTGCATTGTGCAGAGGACAGAGAATACCATCACATGGCATCATTTTTACTCATCTCTCTATTTCCGAGTTTCTCATTCAATTATTTTTGTTGTTGTTTTGAGGCAGGGTCCCATCCCATTCTGTAGTCCAGGCTGTTCTGAAGTAATTGTGTAGATTAGGCAGGCCTTGAACTCATGGTGACCTGCCTCCCTCTACCACTACAGCTTCTCAGGGACTTTTTCTGAGGCAAGCCCAACAGACTGGCCTTTTTATTAAGTGGCACATCAGGGCCTCCAGCTGCTGCAATTGAACTCCAGATATGTGTGCCCCCTTGTGCACATGGGCAATATTGCGTGCTTGTGTCACTGTGAGTGTGGCTTATATGGGACCTGGAGAGTCGAACATGAGTCGGCTTCACAGGCAAGTGCCTTAACCACTAAGCCATCTCTCCACTCCAGCCCTCAGAGCTTTTAGAAAGGGAATATCAGAAAAAAAAAACATAAACCCCTTTTCTAAGGCTGAGAATGCATTTGCAATGTTACAACCATGAACATGACATGAGGTAAATAAAGATAGGCAGAACAGTTGTGAGTTATTATACTTCATTTTCTGAGTTAAAAACTTTTTTAAAGCCATAAATTGTAATAATTTGTCCTGGAGATTTGGTGGAATGAAAAATACGCCATGGCTCTTATCTGTACCTGTCTTGTTCGTGCATATTCGCTCCATAATTGTTCTCAGTGAATGAGCAGTAAATGAAGAGGGTAAATTAAGTGAGCTCATGGAAGGAGTCCCATCATTGGGCAAAGTACTGGGTCACAGACAGAGAGCCTGCATAACTAATGAATCACTGCCACTGCTGCCACCTTCTCTGAAGGCAAGGACCTGTTTTGACAGCCAGATCAAAGGCTCTGGGTCATATGGATACAAGCTCTGTAACCTTCCAGCCGAGGGCTAAGGGACAAGTTATCAGATATTCTGTCTCCGTTTCCTCACTTGTGAAATTGCGTCCCTAATTCATAGTGTCATTATAAGAATCAAATGTGCCTTGAAAAGTGGTCACTCATAGTGGCCAACAACGCACAACTTCAGGTAAATGGCAGGTGTTCCTCTTTCTTTGACCCTCTGATGTGGGAACTGTTCTTCTATCTACCACAGCAGAGGGCCCAGGGAGTGAGTGCCTTGCCAGGGAGAGGCAGGATGAGGGTCCAGATCCTGCCAACTCCAGGGCCAGGTTCCCTTGCACTCAGTTTTGTCTGTTTTGGGGCAAAACCCACAGGCACAACAAGAAACAGCATGAGCATACCGTTTCTGCCTGCACTTGTGGCCCTTTGAGGAACCCATGCTCCCAGAAAGCTACCCCCTCCCACCCTCCCTGCTTTACCTGGATCACTCCTCCCCCTTCCCCGACGTTTCCAGCCAAAAACGACTCTGGCAGCTCCAGCATCTTTCCCAGCCAGTCCATCATCACTGTCTCCAGCTCTGTGCATGCTGGGCTGGCGGCCTGGGAGGGGGAGAATGAAGAGTGGAGACACAGGGCAGCAGCGTGGAGGGTGACACAGGGTCAGGTTGCTACTTTGGTAACTCTTATCAATTCAACAAAGTTTTGTTTAGTTTTGCTTTTACCAAAAATTTCACCCCTGAAAGGGAATTAATTTGATGGTTGCTTTGATCTGAATGTGTCTTCCTAAATACATGGGTTAGAAAACGGATCCTCAATGGAAGGGTATCAAGACTTGGGGCCCTAGCCAGGCGTAGTGGCGCATGCCTTTGATCCCAGCACTCGGGAGGCAGGGAGGCAGAGGTAGGAGGAGCGCCATGAGTTCGAGGCCACCCTGAGACTACACAGTTAATTCCAGGTCAGCCTGGACCAGAGTGAGACCCTACCTCAAAAAAAAAAAAAAAAAAAAAAAAAAAAAAAAAGACTTGGGGCCTTGAAGGGGCAACTGTGCTATGAAGCTCTGGGCTTATGAAGTGATTGGAGTAAGTGAGGCAAAACTGGGGGGTTCACTGCTATTTATCTTTGTCAACTACACCTGTTGGCATCTGCCCAACTGCGGAAAGGCCTTTGCTGGCAGGTGCTGACATCATATTGTTGGACTTGCCATCTTCCAGAACCAAGTACATGGTTTGTGGTATTCTGTTCTATCACCAGCAAATAGATTGATTCCATGCTGGTCCTCCACTTTCAGGAGATCCAGAGGAACCACGGAGTCTGACTTTTCCAGGCGCCCTGGCTGCAGGGCCCTGTGCCTAGCAGTGCTAAGGGATGTTCCAAGAAGATGGTGGAAGAGCTTCATGCAGAAAACATCCCTCCTTTCCCCTTCAGTGGGCACCTTCCAAATCTGCCAGGGGAATCTGCATGGGTCAACCCCTTCCACACCTCCCAACACACACACACACACACACACACACACACACACACACACACACACACACACACACACCCTGATAAGAGGTGTGCTGTGAACTGTTCCTGTATGTCAACCCCTTCCACACCTCCCAACACACATACACACACACACACACAACCTGATAAGAGGTGTGCTGTGAACTGTTCCTGTATGTCAACCCCTTCTACACCTCCCAACACACACACACACACACACACACACACACACACGATTCTTTAGAAATTGATGCAAGGCAAGGGTTCAGGTACTGTGGAATTTGGAGGACAATTGCAGGTTGTAACTTTCCAAGGAACTGAAAACTGAAATCACTGAATTGCAGATTGGCCTCCAAATGCCCCAAAAGGCCCTGGAGATGTGCTTTTGCATCAACACTGGTACAAGGAGAATGGCTGTGAAGTACTCCAACTAGCCTTTCTCCACTACATGTTTGATTACATACTCATCTGATTATTTACAGAAAGATCTAGAAAGGCCCACTGGTCGATCCTTTTCCATGGTCACAAGTGAATGTAAAGCATGCAGGTTGGAGTGAGGAGGTGAAGGCCAGATGCTTTCATACATGAGACATCGGCTGTCATGTTCCCAGTGACTTTGCCCTAGGACTCTCCTCCCCTATTGCATATAGCAGGTGGCAGGGTGGCCCATTCAAGGCTGGGACTGTAGCCTTGTGTAGGATTGGCTTGGGGTTGTTGAGACTTTTCCCCAAAAAGCACGTTCTCCTTCTTCCTGGGGACAAAACTCTCCTCCCTGAAAAGTGACCCTGCTGCCCGCAAGGTGGTATAGCCATTCGTTTTTGTCCTGTGCGCAGAGGGATTCTCCTCCCCATTCAGGAACAGTTCCCACCCACGATCGCCAGGACACTCACCCAGGAGAAGCCAATGCAGCCGATGGCTCCACACAGCATGTCTGCGAGCATGGCTGGATACGAGCTAGCCGTGGGGAAATAGGCAAAGAAATAGGGGCTGTGCCAGTGGGTCACCTGTGGGGAGGTAAAGCAGTTATTCTAGGGCAAGGGAGCCAGGCTGCACCCCAAGTGGAACACCAGGGCTCCTGGATGCACGTATATGGTGTCTTGGACACAGTTTTCCAAATTCATTCATCTCACCTCTTCCTTGCAGCTCAATTTCACCTCGCTGTCACTACAGTAAACACAACCCCAGTTTTGTGCTCAGATACGTCTGCTAGTTATAAAGGACATGGTATGTCCCCAAGATGATGCCAAACATCATTACTATTTATCACAACACATGACGTCTCTAGGTAGAAATAGCAATGAGGCTGTGTTTTAGGTTCTTGCCAGGTGCTCTGATCAGGGTGCCAGGTGCTGCACGGTGCGTGCAAAACTTGGTTTTCCAAAAACTGGTCTAAGTTAGTTCTTTGTTTGCTTAATGCCTCAATTATTAGGTTTCTTCAGTCCAGCCCCAGATGCTCATCTGCTCTCACTGCCCTCAGCTCATGCAAGCAGTTCTCCCCAGCGGAGCAGCGTTCCTATACACCTACCTCATCTGTCCTCCAGATTGGCCAGGGTCCCCCTTCTCCTGCCTTGGCTACAAGCTGCCTATCTTTTCTAACCTGGAGGAAGAGAGCACTTGCTGTGTGTCACACCCTGGGTTAGGTGCAGAGGAGAAGCTCAGGTGGGCCAGGGAGAGATGCACCTAAGCAGTGCTGTTGGATGCCCCAGGGGTTCTGGGATCCAGGGCAGTAGTCAGCCTCATGGGCCAGCATTGGTTGCTGTGGGTAGAATGTTTCTGCTCCTCCCACACAAGGCATGTGTTGAGGCCCTATCCCTCAAAATGGTGGTATTCAGAAGCAGGCCTTTGTGAGGTTGATTGTGTCATGGGTAGAGCCCTCACAAAGGTCATTGGTGCTTCTATAAAAAGAGACCAGAGCGGCTCAGGATGTATAGCTCAGTTGGTAGGGTGCCTTCTTAGCCTGCACAAAGCCCTGGGTTCAATCCTCAGCATCCTATAAACTGGGTATGGTGGTACAAAGTCATCCACAACTATGCAGAGAATTTGAGGCCAGCCTGAGAAGAGAGAGAGGAGAGAGAGAGGAGAGGGAGCGCTAGCTCTCACTGCTACATGAGGACACAAGAAGCAGCTGCCTGTCAAACAAGAAGTGCTTGCCGTTCGTATCCCCGACATTGATTAAGCTCCCCAGTCTAGGTCCTCTGTAATAGCACCTAGCTACAGTGTGGATCTTGAGCTATGGGTTAGAGGCTTGCTCCCCTAGCATTTTTGGGAGGTGGTAGAGTCTTAAGAAGTGGGTCTTAGAGGGAGGCTTTTAGGTCATGAGCTCAAGAGCATTGTAGGACCCTTGGTCCTTTCTCTTTCCATCCATGAGATGAATGTTTATTTATTTATTTGCCATTTGCTATTGCTCTGATGTGCTGCCTCTCTACAAAGCAACAGGACCACAGAGTGGAACCTTTAAAACTGTGAGCCAAAATGAACCTTTCTCTTTAAAAGTTAATTATCATGTCTGTTATAGTGACAGAAAGCTGACAAAGACATTTCATTTCACACAGTCCTGGTCAAGATGCAAACAGGACCTTTTTTCTTTTTCCATAATACTAGTTATTAGACATAAGCTGCTGAAGATATGGCATGAACAGTCTTCTGACTATGGAAGCTGCTGACTCGAGGGCTTACTAAGAACTGGGAAATTCAACAGGTCCCATTACAGTAAGAACTGGGAGAGAAGGAGAAAGGTAAGTTCAATTCAGAGGTAGGAGGCTGAAATCAGGTTAGTGATAAGTTCAAGGCAGTGCCCTTTGACTGACAGTTAAAGGTGCTTTCCCTAAAGACCTGGGATTACAGTTCATATGAGATCAAAGACAGTGAAGAGTGGGAAATCTCCTGAATATGAAACATAATGGGGGCCACAAGGGCTATGAAAGCTACAAAAGGCAGTGCCCTTGACTGACTGTATGCCTTCCCAGGGACTCTGCATTTTGCCTGGAAATCAGGGTAGGTATCCACGTCACGTGCTTATCTCCCACACATCTTACAATCACACAAATGCTGGGGCAGTGGCATGAAATATGGACTCTGCCATTCCTACCAAATTATGCACACAGCTGGTGGAATTGGCTTTCATCACATTCAATTCGACCACCTTCAGCACTAAGCAAGGTCAGAGCCACATTAAGGGGAGACTTTTAAGGTGAATGTCTTGGAGGGGAAAGTCATGCTGTTCAGACACACCGCTAACATTGCAACCCTGTGCCCTCCAGCTGAATATCAGCGATGGCAACTAGCCCTGATTATTTCTGGCTGGGCCACTCTGTGCCTTTGGAGGGAAGCAATCCATGTTGCTCACAACCAAACAAAATAAAGAAAGTATTGCTTCCACCCATGTGAATTGCATTTTGGCAGACACAAGAATGATAGGAGTATCCGGGCGTGGTGGCGCATGCCTTTAATCCCAGCATTCGGTAGGCAAAGGTAGGAGGATCGCCATGAGTTCGAGGCCACCCTGAGATTACATAGTGAATTCCAGATCAGCCTGGGCTAGAGTAAAACCCTACCTTGAAAAACTGAAAAATGAAAAAACCAAAAAAAAAAAAAAAAAAAGAATGATAGGAGTATATATGGAACAGTTCATTTATGTGCAGACAACCACCAGGCATTTGTTTCATCTGACCAGCATACAATGACACACTCTAGGAGCCAAGTGTGTTGGGACAGGGACTGAGTCTTTGAGGCATTGGAAGAAAGCCCTACCTAACCTCTCTGACCCTCAGTTGCCTCCACTATAAAGTAGTCTTAACAGGAGTTTCTCTGTGTCCTATCTGTTTTGAGGACTTACACACGGAGATGGATACACTAGCAGAAGCCCTACTATCATCTAACCATGGATACATACTTACCCCTGGCATGATTATCTTATCAATGTCCTTGATGATATCCTCAAAGGTTTCTGGTTCCTGGGGGGCTGTGGTGGGGATCAGCGGTCGCAGGTAGCCAGGCTCCACATCAGGGTAGACCTGGCGATCCTCAATGCCTTCCAGGTAGTCAGCCACATAATCCACCATCTCCTTCCCTCTCTTGCGGAATTCACTTGCATCCATGGTGAAAACTGCCCACAAAGAGAAGAGAAACCAGTCTGTAAAACATTCCCGCCTGGGCACTGGAGGGGTCAATTGCAAGCAAGCAATTACAAGAGGCAGTGACCCCTACATGCGGAAGGCGACCTAGCCCCCAACTCAGGGTCCCTTGCCTTCCATGTGTGGATAAGATGGACAGGCCACTGGGTCGGCATGATACAGCACCATGTTCACTCTACTCCTTACCAGCCACTCAACAGAACACAGCACAGCATCTTTATTTCATTTTCAATGTCAATAAAATGCAAGGAACTTACACTGGCATCCATGGACCATTCTGTCTGTGTGGGTGAAGTTCTGCCTGTGTCCTTCACTAGTCTTTTGACAGAGCATTTGGCTCTATTTCTTGATTGTTCTCCACCTTATTTATTGAGACAGGGTCTCTTACTTGGACCCAGAACTCACAGATTCAGCTAATCCACCTAGATCCAGAGATCCACTGTTGCTGCTTCCCAAGCACATCCACTTCACTTTTACACAGGTGCTGGGGAGCTGAACTCAGGTCTCCATGTTGCATGCCAAGCAGCATCCACTGGGCCATCCTTCCCAGCTCAAACCTCACATTTTGGGCATCACTCCACACCCAACATATAAAGATGATAGTTCTGGCCTCTGAGGAGGGGATAAAGGGATAATTGCAATCTATGTGAGTTCAGCTCACAGCCTGGGACAACCTCTGCCAAAGCCAGCGTCATCTTCCATCTCCAAGCACCTCTGCCTAAAACCTGTTTTTCATAACGGCTCTTTTTTTCCAGTCACCCAAGTGGTACACAGCAATCTCAGAGTTCACATCGCTATCTTCTACAACACTGCCCTGGACTCTGAACCAGTCCTAGGGAAAATGCAGACCTGGCTCTTCAAGAGTGATCAAAGCGCCAGTCAATACCTCCTTGTACACTTCTTTTCAAGGACATCTTTTTAATATATGTTGAGTCATTAATGCCACTGGAATCATGACTTAGGCCTTAATAAATCATACTTTAACACAGTAATTTTCTTTTTTAAAATATATTTTTAGGGCTGGAGAGATGGCTTAGGGGTTAAGGCGCCTGCCTCCTAAGCCTAAGAATGCTGGTTCCAATCTCCAGCGGTTCCAATCTCCAGGTCCCACATTTAGCCAGATGCAAAGTGACACAAGGGTGCAATGCCGCACTTGACCACAAGGGGGTGCACACATCTGGATTTCGTTCTCAGCAGCTGACACACTGCTGGTGCACCCATCTCTCTTCCTCTCCCTCCCTCTCTCTCTCTCTATCTCTCTCTGTGTGTCTCTCCATAAAAATAAAAAATTGAAAAAAATTGAAAAAAACCTATATTTTTAGTATTTATTAATTATTGATGGGGAAAGGAGATAGAGAGAAAGAACAGGCATGCCAGAGCCTCCTGCCACTGCAAACAAACTTCAGACACATGCACCACTTTGTGTGTCTGGTTTTATGTGGGCATGGAAAATGGAACCCAGGAAGTCAGGCTTTGCAAGCAAGCACCTTTAACCTCTGAGCCATCTCTCCCAGCTCAGAACAGCCATTTTCTCCAGAAGACATGGCAGCATGCTTGGCTTGAAGATGGTGAGACTATGCTTCAACAATACATTTGAGGGTAATTTGAAACAGTAAAATCAACAAGAAAATGCACAATGTTAAGGATGTAGTACCGAATAGACTGAGAGGACAGTTATTTGCATCATGAGAGCTGAAACAGAAGGCAGAGGACTCTTGTTCAACATCAGCTGGGAATATGTGCATCTGGTGACTCACTCAGGTCCCCACACTTACATGGTCATTAAGGCAGGTTCAGATAGATGTTTGCATGCAGGAGAATTTGTACATATGGAATTAATGAGTTACAGGAATCTAAAGTTTTTGCAAAATGGAAAAGCTGGAAAACATCTAGAATCTGACCACCCCAAATCCCTGTTTGTGAGAAGCTAAGCAAGCCATGCATTTCTGAATCCTTCCTTTAGTCTGGAGCTCTGTAATTACAGATGGGTTTTCCCATCAGAGTGAGAGCTTGGGATGAGTCAATATCCACTGTGATTAGCAACGGAGCTGACCTTCGTGTCATGTTCCCAGCGTTTCCTCATGCTCCCCATTGCCTAGGCTGGGGGTTTTGACAGATTTTGTGATGTTGAACATGTTGAAAATCATTCATCACACACTTGTTAAAAGTGGAAAGGCAGATTTTATTCCAGACCATTGCATAGTGGAGAAAGATTGACCTCAACTTGGAAACAGCAGGGACAGATGGAGAATTACAGCCAAAGGGTATTAGTCAGTGTTCTCTAGAGGAGCAAGCCCCACCTTATGTATACTTGTAATTATAAAAAATGGATTTATTGAATTGGCTCACAAGATCAGAGGCTGGACAGTCTCACAATGGCCAGCTGCAGGCTGGAAGACTGAAGGACTCAGGAACTGCTCGGTCCAAGACACTGGAAGCCTCAGAGCAATGATGCAGCTCCAGTCAGAAGGCACTGGGGGTGTCTGCTTTGAAAGGCTGAGGAGCTGGAGTCCAGCATCCTGGGGGTGGGGGAGCGCAGCAACAGCAAGAACGCAGCTGCCCAGGAAGAAGAGTGCCACTTCCTCCTTCCACTTGTTGTTCTGTCTGACGCTGGTTCTGTCCATATTCAGCAATGGTTTTCTTCCCATTTGTTGACTCACCCTCCCCTCCTGTATTTCTGATAATGCCCACGCGGATACACCAAGAGACGTAACTTACCAATTCCCCATGTGTCTCTCAACAAGACTTATCATAGCAGATGAGGAAAGTTACTGAGAACATGAGATTTTTCTTGAGGAGGAGAGGCTGGGTCAGAGACCTGGATGGAAGGAGATAAGCTGATTAGATACCAGGAGTCAGCTGCATGCCACATGGACTCAGCAGTTCTTCTTTGCTGAATGAAGATCGGGCTGACTAAGGTTTGGTCAGGAGGGAGCTGGTGCCCAAGGTGAACCTGTCTGGTCGTGCCTTTCCTTGCTCAAATGCTCTCTGCTAAAGGGACAACATGCAGCTGCACTTTATCGTGCCTCAAGGCCTGTCCTTAGCCTCACTGAAAAACTGGCGTGTGGACCTCTCAGGGTTGCCAATAATTAAAACAAAAAGGAGGATACGTATGGCACAATATAGGCCTGGTCCTAGCCAGACCGCATGGCAGAAGAAAACAGGAAGTGGCTTCTGTGGAAATGGCGTTCTGCGCAGGCTTGGTGTGACAACAGTTACAGTCCCATGCTTGCGAGAAGCCTGCTACGAGATGTCCTGTCCAGAGACAGGCTGTCATTGGTCACAAAAAGGGGACCACCCATACAAGGATTAGCCAGCCAAGCCCCTTAAAACCCACGTGCATTTTCCTAAATAAACGAGTTTGCGGAGTCTCGCTTCCCACTTTCACCCAACTCCCGGAGTCTGTGTCGTGACTCTGCGCTGCTCACCCCGACTTGGCAGAGACCCTACCGTCCCTCCCGAGCTGGCCTTAGGGGGGACCGCAACAAGTCAGTGCGTGAAATATATTGTATTCTTTCCCATTCATTTGCTTATAAGAGTTCTCATATGTTAATGAGGGACACTGACTGGGGTGTAAGGGAAGACTACGGATTATAGTGGCAGCGAACGCTGAAGTAGCAGCGTGAGACAAGCCGTGCTGGTTAATGCTTTGCTGCTGTGTGGCTTCTCACAACAAGGAGGCGCAGCATTAGGCCACTGGGCTTGAGTCACAAGGCAGAGCTCTGTCACTGGACATCTGCGTTCTAGAAGCTGAAGCTCCAGGAGCAAGAGCAGACTGACTCGGCTCAGACCCCAGCATCTACATTTAGCAGACACACGTGCTGCATACATTGCTACCATGCTAACCCTCATTTTCCTTAACTGAAAGCAAAAGTCGCAGTTGTAAGAGTACTACCTCAAAGAATTGCACGATCATTAAGTACATGGAAAAAGCACCTGACATTGCTCAAGAAATGTCGGCTCCTTTAGCTCCTCTCGTCTGTGTTTTCACCTCTGACGTTTGGTTACTTGCAGCCAAACGCAGTCCAAAAATATTAAATGAAAAATTCCAGGCACAGTGATTTGTAACTTTAAATTGAGTACCATTCTGAATAACATCATGGAATCTGGTCCCTCCTTGCTCCTACACAGGACCTGACTCATCCTCCATTCATGGTGTATCTTCCCTTGGACACTATCGGCCTGTTAGTCACTCGCTCAGCAGCCATCTCCCTTATCAGCCTGTCACAAAAGAGCCATGCTTGTGTTCAAACAACAGTCATTGTCATCATTTATTATGGTTGTATGTCACCTAAGCTTTGTCATAGGTATGCATGCATGCATGCGTGTGTGTGTGTGTGTGTGTGTGTATGCATGCATGTATTATAGGATACATAGGGTTCATTTCTTTTAGTTTCACGCATTCTATTACCTTGTGAATTGGGGTCAAGGAGAGCTACTCCATTATTTACTTTTTTAAAAAATTGTATTTTTTTGTAAATACACACAAACAGAGAGAGAGAGAGAGAGAGAGAATGGGTGAGCCAGGGCCTCCAGACAATGCAAATGAACCACAGATACAGGCACCACCATGTGCATCTGGCTTTATGTGGGTCCTGAGGAATCAAACCCAGATCATCAGACTTTGCAGGCAAGTGCCTTAACTGCTGAGCCATTTCTCCAGCCCCATTATTTTCTTTATAACCCTGAAATATACAATATATTATGTTTCTGCACACAGTGTTTTGCATTACAATTTGCTAAAAGGGAAAAAATCTGTTTTTAAAGTTTTTAGGACAAATTCTAGGTGCACATATTGATTTATTTATTTATTTTTGGTTTTTTGAGGTAGGGTCTCACTCTAGTTCAGGCTGGCCTGGAATTCATTATGTAGTCTCAGGGTGGCTTCAAACTCATGGCGATCCTCCCACCTCTGCCTCCAGAGTGTTGGGATTAAATGTGTGTGCTACCACACCCAGCAAGAGGTACATATTTTTAGTATTTTAAAATTACACTGCCAAATTTCTCCATAGTACAGTACCTCACCAAATTACTCTCCCAACAGGGAGTGCATAAGAATGCTCATTTTGCCACACAATCACTGTTTGAATGTTAATTTTAAACTTACAAGTTGGCTCAGGGTGTCCTTGAACTCACGGTGATCGTCCTACCTCTGCCTCCCAAGTGTTGGGATTAAAGGTGTGCACCACCACACCCAGTTGGATTTTTAAAAATATATTTTATTTATTTATTTGAGAGAAAGAGGAAGAGAAAGAGAGAGAGAGAAAGAGAGAGAATGGGCACGCCAGGGCCTCCAGCCACTACAAACAAACTCCAGATGCATGGGCCTCCTTGTACATCTGGCTTACTTGGGTCCTGGAGAATCAAACTGGGAGCCTTTGGCTTTGCAGGCAAATGCCTTAACCACTAAGCCATCTCTCCATCCCTGAATTTCTTTTTTTAAATGAATTGCTTATTCATTTTTTTTTTTTTTTTTCCACTAGGGTGTTAGATATTTCTCATATGATTATACCAGTTCTAATATAATAATACTAGTGGTAGCCAGGGCCTTATCCAAAAGTAGAAGTGAGGAATGTCTTTGAACCTGTAGGGGGAGAATCTAGGTCTTTCCACTGTGCTAGAGGTCAGAAATGTCAGTAAGCCTGGTCTTTTCTTATCTCTCCTCCCCTACAGGAGTCCCCCTTTTCTAGGAGAAATACCCCTTTCCTGGAAGATGAAGACCTCTGGGAAGATTGCTCTTTCTCAGAAAACCTGACCCCAGACACCTGATGTCAGAACTGGACTGCCCAGTGCTGTCCCCATTAAAGACCCTGACCTGGGTCTCGGGTGGGCTTTTCAGTTTCTATAAGCCCCCTCCTGCTGTATGGGAGCTTTGCCTTCCTTAAGTTCTATCCATCACCTTATAAAACCTTTCCAAATCTGACTGTATGGTCTGTGCAATTCATTCATCGATGAGAACCGGGAGGCCAGTGATTCAGTGCAAGCTTTGCTTGACCATGACCTTTTAGGACCCAGCTCTGTCGTTACTGCCTACCCAAGCGCTGAGATAAGGCTCTGAGGCTCTTGAAGACACCCCAAGTTCCCTCATCAATACTTTTGCTCTTGTGTCTGTGACAGATTTTGCATTTTCCTTTAAAAAATATTTTATTATTAATTTATTTATTTGACAGAGAAAAAGAGACAGAGAATGAAGCAGAGAGAGAGAGAGAGAAAGAGAGAGAATGGGAGTGCCAGGGCCTCTAGCCACTGCAAACAAACATCAGAGACATGTGCCACCTTGTGCATCTGGCTTATGTAGATGCTGGGGAATCAAGCCCAGGTCCTTGGGCTTTGCAGACATGTGCCTTAACTGCTGAGCCATTTCTGCAGTCCTTTCCTCCTTTTTATTGGACTTAATTGAGGTTGCGTTTTTATTCTGACTTATAAGAATTTCAATTATTTTTGTCTTATTGTTTTTTTTTTGAAGTTAAGGTCTTACTCTAGACCAGGCTGACCTGGAATTCACTATATAGTCTCAGGCTGGCCTCAAAGTCACAGCCATCTTCCTACCTCAGCCTCCCAAGTGCTGAGATTAAAGGTGTGCACCACCACACCCTGCAAATGTCAATTTTTTATGTGGCAAAGTATCACAGATTTTTCCTTATAATTTGGACCTTGTGTATGGCTTTTAAAAATACCTTTTGTAAGAAAGTATTTGTGAAATCTCTGTCCTACTGAGGGGGAAGTATGCATGTTGCAGCAAACTGACATCTCAGTAGAAACTCGGAAAAACTAAGCAAGATGCTCAGCTTCTCGGAGCATCAGTAGCTTCTTCTTAATGGGAACAAGACAGTTCTAAGGACCAAGAAGGACGCAGGGGACCCCAGAGGACAACATACCCTCTTACTGCTATCCAGAGAAACATTCCCAGTCAAGTTGTAAGATAATACCTAGATATTCTTTTGAAATCATTCTCTCATTTATTTGCAGACTATTTTTCTCCCAAAACCTTTGCAGAAGGTGCTTAGTGCAAAGCTTCAGAGAGTCTCTGCTCATCTGAGAGCTGTTTGATATTCCACGCCTCAAGCTGGGCAAATATTAGCTGGGAGATGCAGACGGTGATAAGGGTAACGGCGTATGCCAGCCCCACCCTCAGAGCATTTCAATCGACATAATCTGCTCTGTGTAGGCAGTGTCAGGTTTGGGGTTCGCAGTCAAGCACCCCGAGACAATTTCTTGAGCCCAAGGTGTTATTAATGCCATGCGAGACAGTGGTGGCAGGGGTAGGGTGCTCAGAGTGGGAGGGAAGGGGCAGAGTAAGGTGGAAGGGAGAAAGAGAGAGAGGTTTTCATATGCTTTGGGGGAAAGGAAGAAAGGAGATCCAACACCACTGTGTTGGGTGGCAGGGAGGGAAAAGAGGATTGAAGGCAGCCTGCTGGAGTCAGGTTGGCTGGGTCCCCTGTTGAACCCTTTTGGGGGACTGAGGCTTTGACTCATCACGTGGTAGCTGGGGAGATGTTGTTGTTTTGCTCTTTCAGCTCAGATGCAGAAAGGTTTAGTCAATACGAGGACAGCAGGTAAGGATTCCAAGGTCCCAGATCTAGTCTGGGCCTATGGGGAAGGAGGGAGAAAGGTAACAGGTCACTTCGGAATTCCTGGCCTAGCTAGAACAAGGCAGGATGGGGGGAGGAGGAGGGAGATGGATAGAGAGTTCGGGGACTCCGAGGGGCAGAAGCTGCACTCGGGGCTTGCACGCATGGCCCGTCTTATACACTGCACACACATGGCGAGCACGTCAGCTCCCTGGCTGTGTTTCCCAGTGACCGGTGGCCCCAGCTCTAGCCCCAAAGGATGTAGGAAGATATGAACGAACATGCCTCAACTCTCTCTGGCCTGAAGATCAACCTTCCATAGTGAGGTTGTCGTTATTATTATTATTATTGAAAGTTATCTTTCAACTGACGTCCTTTGGCAAGTGGGGTGCTCCAAACCGGGCCCTCCACACTCACTTATCATCACGGGCCCCGATGCACAGAAAGTAAGTTGATGCTTGCTCAATGAGAATGAAGATGAATGAATGAACGACTAAGTTTTTGGACCTCTAAATATTTTATTTCTGCTCTATATTTTACTGGGTCCAATTCCCTGCCTGAACACCAGCTCAACGCATTTCTTCCACCAAGAGTCACAGAGGTCAGAGTGACTCAGCAGCACGATCCCTCCTCAGCTCTAGAATCCTGAGCATCTCCATCACGGAAACCCTGCAGTCTCCAGTCTCTGCGATTTTAATTTTTGCGCTCCTCTGCCAGAGCCATTTGCCCAGAACCCAAGCCAGAGCCACTACTAATGTTCTGACAGGTTGTGGGATAGCATGACAGTGATGCCTGCACAGGACCTTGGGGTAGAACGTTAGCTGGTGATTCAACCTGAAACTCACAAGATCAGCCAAGGACCAGTTAAGACGTGTACTGGGGAGGCTCCTCCTGCTGAGGGCAAAACAATAGCCAAGTGCCCAGTATCTGTCCATGGTCCTGCCCTTCATTTTAATGTCTCAAGCCAAGACTTTAAAGAACCTTTGAGCCATGGGATATTTCTAATACTTGGAAGGATGTCTCTTTGATACCTTGCTTCAACAACAACAAAAACTAAAGTCCTTGAGCCAGGCATGGTGGCGCATGTCTTTAATCCCAGCACTCGGGAGGCAGAGGTAGGAGGATTGCCCTGAGTTCAAGGCCACCCTGAGATTACATAGTAAATTCCAGGTCAGCCTGGGCCAGAATGAGACCCTACCTCGAAAAATCAAAAAACAAAAAAAAACAAACAAAAAAACTAAAATCCTCCAAGTTCTTTTTAAGTCTTAAAACGCTGACGAAACACACTTTTATGTGTGTCCATGTGTGTGTGCATGTACACATGCATGTGTGGATATGCATGCATGTGTGTATATGGAGGTCAGAGGGCAACCTTGAGTGTCAGTCCTCAGGCTGTCCCCTTTTATTGAGGCAGAGGCATTAGCTTGCAGCTCACCAAATGAGGTTAGATGGTAATCTGCAGGGATCTGCCTGTGTTGGCCTCCCCAGTACTGGGATTAGAGGTGCATGCCACCACACCCGGATTTTTTTTTTTTTGAAAAAAAAAAACAGCATTATTCTTTCAATCACTGCCTTCTCTAACCAGGGTCTGGGTTGTGGCAATAAACAAAAAAAGAATCCCACTTATCATAGATCCTATATTTTCTTTTTAAAATTTTTTAATGTTTTTAAACATTTTATGGAGTTTTAGAGAGTTACCATATTTATTTATTTTATTTTATTTTATTTTTTAAAATTTTTTTGGTTTTGCAAGGTAGGGTCTCATTCTGGTCCAGGCTGATCTGAAATTAACTATGTAGTCTCAGAATGGCCTCAAATTCTTGGTGATCCTCCTACCTCTGACTCCCAAGTGCTGGGATTAAAGGCGTGCACCACCTCACCCAGCTCTTATAATTTTACTAGTTATGGACATACTCAGTATGTAAACATCACATGTTAATACCATCCTTACCCTCATCCCTGGCCCTCCCTAAGGAGCCCTCCTCATTGGGGATGCCAGTCATCCCCATGGGGATTGTGGGTAGTGCACTGTGGGGGTAGCCGTCAGTGGTGGCATTTTTTTGTGGGCTCTGGAGATAGAATTCAGGTCTTCATGCTTGGAATGCAAGCACTACAATGCATGAGCAATCTCTCCAGCCCTGACAGCATGTTTTTCAGGCGCTTTAGGTGAACATTCTTGCTGGCCATTGGAGGTCAGGGATAGTCAGCCTCCGCTCCGAGTGGCCTGAGTACACTCGAGTGTCAGGAACACCCAAGGCCGAGGGCACCTCACCAGGTACCATAGTCTCTTCAACCTGTAATCTTTCTGAGGCTTTCTGTCAGCCTCTGTAAAAGCAGACAGGCAAGAAAGCATCCCCCAGGAATGCCGCCAGGGACAATAGAAGAGACAATGTCTGCAGCAGCTGAGTTAGGTTCGGAAAAAGCCCGCATTAGTAACGTGAGAAGTGTGGGGTAGACTTAGAGACACGAGCCATAACTTATTTTCTTTCATTATTTATTTCCTTCTCTCTCTTTTTCTTTCTCCTTCTTCCTTTTCTAGGTTTTACTTTTTTTTCTTAAAGCAAGGTCTCACTCTAGCTCAGACTGACCTTGTAACCTACTCTGTAGCCAGGCTGACCTTGAACTCATTGCAATCCCATTCCAGCCTCCAGAGTGCTGCAATCATAAGCCACCACTGGTTTTATTTTATTCTCCTTTTGAGACAGAGTCTCATACTACAGCTCAGGCTAGGCTCAAACTTGCTTTATAGCTCAGGTTGGCCTTGAGCTCCTGATCCTCCTGCCTCCTCTTCCCAAGTGCTGGAATTATAGTCATGCACCACTACACTGAGCTTTTTGGCTCAATTTTTGTGTTAACTAGTGTGGTGGTTTGATTCAGGTGTTCCCCATAAACTGGGGTGTTCTGCATGCTAGATGCCCAGCTGATGGAGATTTGGAAATTGGTGCCTCCTGGAGGCATTGTATTGTTGCCAGTGTTTGGCATAGTCTCCTGTATGTTGGCCGGGAGTGATGTCCACCCTCTGCTCATGCCGTCATTTCCCCCTGCCATCCTAGACTTTACCCCCGAGTCTGTAAGCCAAAACACACCTTTCCCCCCCAAAGCTGCTCTTTGTTGGGTGATTTCTGCCAGCAATGTGAACCTGACTGCAACAACCAGAAACAACTTTAAGGGTTTAAAATTTTCTAAGTAAAAAAAAATCAGAGCCGGGCATGGTGGCGCACGCCTTCAATCCCAACACTCGGGAGGCAGAGGTAGGAGGATCACCATGTGTTCGAGGCCACCCTGAGACTACATAGTGAATTCCAGGTCAGCCTGAGCTAGAGTGAGACCCTACCTCAAAAAAAAAAAAAAAATTGGTGTGAGCAGCAGCAGCTCATTTTCTGGCTGTTGAGGTTTCTTCCTCGCTGTCTTCCTCTCCTTGTAGGAAACGGTCATGCCCTCAGCACGGCTCCACAGCGCTCAAGCCTATCCCTTTACCAAGGGGAGAGCCCGCTGGGTTATAGCCGCTGCTTTCTTTCTTTGTCTTATGGAGACTTCGGCAGCACCAATCAACTCGTCACATTCTCTGAAGGTCAGAGTGGGGGAACTTGGAGGCAGAACTCAGAGCACAGCTCTGTGTTCAGGGTGGCTAACCCTTCCCCTAGCTTGCCTCAGTTCTTTTCCCATTCTCTGATCTTGAAGTCATGTTAATACTTTACAAAAAAATCACAACCATCTACCGAGGTTACCTCTCTTGGTCGTCACCTATTGGTTTCTGTCTGTCAGGAGCGCCAGACACCTCACACATGCAGTGAAGCTCTTAGGCGCCCTTCGCACTTGATTTTGGTAGATTCACTTTTCTTTCAGAAACAAGGATAAATGACCTCGCAATCCCTGGAAAACTCCCCTTATCATTTTTACCACATGGTTGCTGGTCTGTTACCAAGTGTTACTGAGAGGCCTGCATTTGAGTCTCCTCCGGTCCAACTATGAGGACACATTGACAATAGGTTGTCACATTCTATAGTCAGAGAAACCAAACAAATTAATATTGGCTAACCTTCTGCTGATCACATGACATGTATCTCATTTAACACTAGACAATCCTGCAAGGTCTTATTATTACTGCTATTTTAATGCCACACAGCCAGCAAGGATGTGTGTGGGTGCTGTCCTCTCACTCTGAAGGCAGTCTCTTCCCAGCACTCCCTTCCCCTGGGCTTCCTGCACTGTCTCACCTTAGCCTAAGAGTCACAGGTGGACCCCAACAGGGACTCTTGCCTGGGCTGGGGGAGGCATGGTGTACAACCCCAGGGATAGTTGCAGGGGTCCTGCCCACACATTGTGTACAGGAAGACAGGAGAATGGCTTCAAGTGAGAGAATTGAAACCCACATTACCCCCAATCACCTGGATATATCCCCATGGAAACAGGTTGGACAAACTTCTACCCTCCGTGGCCAAAGGAAGTGCATATCCTCATCTCCTCCCAAATAAATTGCTTCTAGTGCTTTCTGTCCCTAGGCAGAGTATAAGCACCTACCTCTGTTCTCTCCATTTGTACAACACCTCTACTGAGCCACAGACTCTCCTCTTCAGAAGTGAGGGAACAGAGCAGGGCGGCAGGTGGCCACCCAACCTATGCAGCTCAAAAGGCATTTGCAATGCAGGCCTGACCAAACAGAAAGCAAGCCTGGCTCCCTCGTACCTGGGCTTGTGCAGCTGCCACTCAAATACAGTGATATCTTAACCTTCCCAGGGAGCCTGTGCGAAGCTCACTGCTCCTTACTCTTACCTTGCTAGGAGCACCTATGCCCCAGGGGATTTCCTCACCACATGCTTGAGAGCTTAGGGAAAACACCAGGAATGAGTGTGTATGTATGTATGTATGTATGTATGTATGTATGTATGTATGTATATAGGAATACATGTGAATACACACACACACATATCTATATCTATATCTATATCTATATCTATATCTATCTATATATACACATAAATTCTATTGGGAACTTTAATATATGAACATTCTGCAAATGGGTCATATTCCCTCTTTTGTCCCCCCTCTCCCCTGCTCCCATTCCACTTCTCAGTGGGAGACTACACCCACGGTTTAATTTCCCTTCATTTCCCCAAAATTACCACCAGACACAAGTTGAGTTTCCAAGAGCCCAGAGTAGAACCTTCATAATAACCAACAGCTCAAAGAGGAAGATAACAGTATAGCTGAATCTCTGGCCATTTCTTTGGATGCATAGAGGTTTGAAAGGAGGTTTTCATTTTCATTACTTTCTCTCTCTCTCTCTCTCTCTCTCTCTCTCTCTCTCTCTCTCTCTCTCTCTCCCTCACTGTGTACTGATGTCTAGCCACCATGTGCCCAGAAGAGAAGAAAGGAGGCTGTGATATATGACCCATCTCCTCAGAGAATATCCATGGCTAGTTCATCCTGCCCTAGGATGCCCGCTGTCCTGATCTGTGGACCCTGAAGACTGTTGGCTGGAGCTTAGGGTGGCCCTGCAATGAAGTCTTCCTGCTCTCCGGCACCTCAAAGAGGGCCAGTTTTTCCTGCGACTCTTACCTTGCCTTGGTTCTGTTTCACAGGAAAAATACCGTCTTTCCAAAGAAACAAAAACAAAGGTCTATAAGGAGCAGAGGTCTGAAAGCTGTTGAGAAAGATGACTGGGGGGAAATCCATGTCACCTGCCTGAAGTTCCCTTGGAAACAGGAGACAGGAGGCTGTAGAGGTTGGAGTTGACCACTTGACACTGTTCAGTGTCCGAGCACACCCCTTGGCGCCTGTGTTGCCTTGCTCATTCATAACAGACCTCCCAAATGACTAAGCACCTACTGTGCACCCAGCCTTTTCAAAGAGGGTTTTGCTGGGACGCTGCGGGAGGACACTGTTAGATTCCTTCACTGCTCTGCAAAACATTCCCATGATGTCCAAGTCTGTGTCCTGAAGCCTCCCTGCCCACTGCCTCCGTGGGTTCCACAAGCACGGGACCCCACCCAGAAGCCACTTTCCACTTGGTTATGGTGTTAGGACGGCTCAAAGGCTAAACTCCATTGAGGTTCCTGATTCTTTGCTGGACCTGTTGCTTAGAGATGACTTTAAAAAAATCAGATTGGCCTAGGTGGGTGCCTGATTTCTGAAAAAGTTCCCACAGCAGCCCTGTCACCTGTACCTGCTAGATGCCCAGACTTCCATCTGGCAGTGTCTCTGTCTTCTGAAGGACAGAGAATCTGCATCACCAGGGTCAGTTGCAAACTCTCCCACCCCAGTCCAAGGATCAAGACCTCCCAGCATTGGGTGCTGAGTCTGACCCTGAAGCACACAGACAAGAGTGGTACTCACAAGCACGAGGGTCCTCTCCGCCTGCCTGCTCTCTCGCTCCTCTCCTCGGTGACAGTTTAAAGGCACAGAGGATGTGATTGCCATTTATGTAGACAAAGTGTCCGCCTCCCTGAAGCCAATCAGCACAGCTTGCTCTGCATTATTTCCCAGAGCGTCTCCTGCTCGCTCTCTCTGTGCCCCTGCCCCCACAGGATATTAAAGCATCCTGGAGCCCAGCAAGTAGGAGGGGGCAGCAGGGCCCGTGGAGCCCGAAGAGATGCTCAGGAGAGATGGGTCCCAGGTTCTTCCTATCGTATGTGATCCAGGCTTGTGGCCAGTGCTCCATTCCTGGGGAGAAGATAGGCCACATGGCCTATGCGGAGCCTGACACAGGGCCTACTCCTTCCACGGGGGCCACTCGGACACTGCCTGACACAGGAGCTGTGAGGAACTCTTGGAATCAAGCAAACATGCACAGAAAGGCACACATATGTATTCAGAGGCGCACGTGCACACACACACACAGAACACACATGTATGTAAGGAGAGGCACACACAGAGATACATATGCACAGAGACACACCCAGGGACACACAGACACACATATGCACAGAGAACATACATGGGTCTGCATTCACATGTGTACACAGATGTGAATAAATGTATGTAGGTGCTCTAGTCATCCATATGCACACATGAAAAGCACATACATGCAGACACTGTATGTACACTCCCATGCATAATACCTGGACACTTGTGTACTCATATGTGCATTACACATGTCTGCATAATACATACATGCCACACATGCATAGCTTGATACACACACACACACACAAACCATGTCCAGGGCCTGCAAGCCAGGAATGTCCAAGGAGAACTGACTCTCTTTGTGTGGCTGTCAGCAGCGGCTCTCCAGTGGAGCCTCTGGGGCACAGGCAGCAGCCTCTAAGGACAGCAGGATGCCAAGGAGGCCGACGTGGCAGGGCAGGGAGCTGGGAGGTGGCTGCTGGCTCTGGATGGGGGACCCCAGCCCCCATCTAACACAGCAGCTTCTTCTACAGTCAGTACACAGCAGCCATGTGGACAGTAGAGGACAGACGAAAGAAGATTAAGCCCCATCTGCACAGACGGAGTACCCAGCCTCCTCGTACCTCATGGAAGGCATCAGGGAAGTCTCATGGACTTCCCTCACCTTTGCAGTTCAACCAAACCACAGGAGAGGCCACACGAGGTGAGAGAGGCCGGCACCAAGCTGGCCAGACAGGCGTCTCTTCCTGGTTGTAGGTACTGTGTGACCAGCTCCCTCATGCCACCCCGGCTTCCCCTGCATGACGGAGTGCACCCCTCCAAATCGTGAAAACAACCCCTTCCTTCCTCAGGGTGCTTTTGTCAGGTGTCTTGTCACAACGAAAAGAAAAATGATTAATAAAAGGTCCAGTGCTCATTTATTTATATTTTTTTATATCTTTATTTTTATTTATTTATTTGAGAGTGAGAGAGAGAGGCAGATAGAGAGAGAATGGGCACCTCAGGGCCTCCAGCCACCGCAAATGAGCTCCAGACGTATGCACTGCCTTGTACATCTGGCTTATGCGGGTCTGGGGGAGTTGAACTTGGGTCCTTTGGCTTTGTGAGCAGACACCTTAACTGCTAAGCCATCTCCCAGCCCTAGTGCTCATTTTCTTTCCTGCTTGCCTGCTTGCTTGCTTGCTTGCTTTCTTTCTTTCTTTCTTTCTTTCTTTCTTTCTTTCTTTCTTTCTTTCTCTCTCTTTCTTTCTTTTCTTTTTCTTCCTCCCTCCCTCCCTCCCTCCTTCCCTCCTTCCCTCCCTCCCCCTCTTTCTTTCTTTTCCTTTCTTTCATTTTTTGGGGTAGAGTTTCACTCTAGCCAAGGCTGACCTAGTGCTCACTTTTTAAAGCAGTTTATTGAATTTTTTTGCTTGTTGTTGAGATATTGAGCTTGGAGTATAGAATGCATGTTAACCCCTTTCAGATGTATCGTTTGGAAATACTTTCTCACTTATATAAAAAAAAAAACACTGCTTTCATGGTAGTTGAGGATATAATGGTGGTTGCCAAACACTGGGTGGAGTAGGCAGAGCTGAGGGAGGGGAACAGGGAAGACTGGTCTCTAGGAACTAAGTAATTAGACGAGAGCAGGAAGCTCTGGTGTTCTCTTTTGCACAGGAGTGTGACTGCAGAGAAAGAGTACGCTATTTTTCAAAAAGTGACAAGAAAAGACACTGAGTGACGGATGCTTGAGGAGGTAGGCATGTTTAACCCACTCTAAGCACTGCACAGTGCATACATGTATCAAAACATCATTACCCCATGATTATGTAAAGTTTTTAAAGAATTAATTAACCAAATAAAATGGGGTAGGGGGCAGCTAGGAGAAGGCTTCTGACAAGCAGGCAGCTCCAGGACCATGCTCAGCCCCCTGGATGGCAGGCCAGCCCTGGGCGATTTGAAGAGCACAGGCATATCTGAGCTCAGGTGAGGCATCAAAGTCAGGTAGCATTTCTTTTCTGAACTGCTGACGTGATGTTTGCGTCTACAGTGTTTCCTGTAGGCACATGTGCTGGAGACATGGTCAGCACGTCATTGCACTCTTTGAGAGATGGTGGAAGCCTAAGGATTGGGGACTAGTACAAGCTAAGTCACGGGAAGGGGATATTGGGTCCCGCTCCTTTTCCTGCTTTCGACACCTGGTCATGAAATCAATGGGTCTCTCTGCCTCCACTCTTGCTGACTCCCCTTAGGCTCCAAAGCCATAGGACCACCCAAGTATGGACTGAACCACCAGAACTGGGAGACAAAATAACCTTGTCCTCTTTTTTTTTTTTAAATTATTTATTTATTGGAGAGAGAGAGAGAATGGGCAGGCCAGGGCCTCCACCCACTGCAAACTCTAGATGCATGTGTCACCTTGTACATCTAGCTTATGTGGGAACTGGGGACTCAAACTTGGGTCCTTAGGCTTTGCAGGCAAGTGACTTAACTGCTAAGCCATCCCTTCAGCCCCATTTCCTCTTTCTGAATAGCTTATTTCAGGTATTTTGTTTGTTTGTTTGAGACATGGTCTTACTCTGTGTTCAGACCAGCCTCAAACTCACGATTTTTATTCCACAGCCTCCCATGTGCTGAGATTATAGGCTTTACGAGCACACTCAGTTGACTTTGAGTGTTTTATTGTTTAGAAAGCTAAATAACATAATGTTATGAATGATTTCTCTGATTTTTAAATATGTTTTTATTCTTAGGGGATGTGTTGGACATTGCTAAAAAGGGCTGGGACTGTGAGAAAACTGGCCTGAATTGTTGGACACGGCCAGGGATCTTGGGCTGTGGAGTTGCAGATGGCCTTCTCATTGGGAACCCACCCTGGCGATGGTGACTGGCCCTCCCTGCTGTTGGGCAAGGTTGTAGGGTGCCCAGCCATTGCCCAGAGTGGGCAGAACTGGCGAGGCCCTCCCCCCTTGATCCCAAAAAGCATCTGACAATTCCATAGTCAGTCTTTGCCCCCCACCACTTCTTGACTTTGTGGCTAGCTGCCCCCGAGACCCTTATGTGGCTGAAGTCACGTAGCTTTTCCCACCATTTCTGTTACATCCCTTACAGCTCCTCCCTCACAACTCTGAAGTCAGGTAGCTTTTCCCACCCCTATCTCCCTTACACTTCTGCCTTTTAACCAATTAGATAGCAACCCATAAAGCATGTATCCAATCGCCATATAGTCTGTATGTGCCTTCTCAGCCTTTCTCAAGTGTTTATAAGCCCACTCCCCTGTTGAATAAACGAGAGCGTGCTATCCATCAGACTGCCCATCATCGCATTCACCCACTGCTCCAGGACCCTGCTTCCCCCCAACACCTCCTGTGCCCAGGACATTGGTGGCCAATGACCCCCAGGAACGGCGAGGACCCACAGGAAAGATTATAGTATACTAACAATTTTGAGGGAGTTTTTACATCTATTTTTTAAGTCAAGTGGCATTCATCCCTTTCTAAAATTGACTTGACCTTGTTGAAGTATGAGACTGTATGCTTATTTGTAGACTGACTCAAGGAGATTTCCTTCTTTTTTGAGCCTCCAGTTCATATAATTTAGAAATTTGGGCTTTTTTCAACCCTTTATAGAGTGTCAGAATGCATACAAAAAAACATGTGTGCCATTGAGTTCAATTATGAGCGTGGGTGTGGAAGTAGTTTCCAGAGCGTGTGTAACTTTCCAGTGGCTACACCACCAAAACCTTGTCTTCCAGTCCCCCAGCAAGCATTGACTGCCAACAGCTCCTCAGACAGAGAACAGAGCTTCAGGCTTTCTTCTACCACCCGTGATGGAATGTTGATGGACCTGAAATGTGCAGGTTGTATGCAGGTAACTATAGCTGCTATGAGGTATGAGTGCCATGGCCAGGTCACTTCTGGAAGACAGCATTCCACAGCACTCCTGCCCATCCTGGGGTTCTCGTATTCATTCTGTGCTCTCTCCTGCAAAGTTCCCTTAGCTTTGGAGGGAGTGGCAGAGATGTCTCATTTAGCACTGAGCACTTCACAGTCACTTATTTTCTGCTATTTCATGAGTTTTAAGCCTCCTTTGTAGTCACTTAATGGCAATATTTTAATGGAATCACCATTAAATTTTCCTTTACTGCATTTATAATCTCATCCTCTTTCATGACAATAATACTGTTTATTTTCATCTGAAATTAATGTTATCAGAACCATGTCTATTTCCTTAGCATTGGTTTACAAAACCTTTTTTGAGTCTCTATGCTGCCTTCATATTTTATTAATTTCTCCTCATAACCTGTGTTATTACTTTCATTGAATTATTTTGAGGTATAATTAGCTGTTCTTCAACTAACATGGTTATTTCAGTGATTATTTTTATTTTGGGGCATTTTTATTTTCTAATTTACCATATGCTGTCCTCCATGTACTACTTTTAATATATAACTCAGGTTTTAATGTATAACATTTTCATTATCATTTACTTATAACTAGTATTTCATTTCTATTGTATTTTTTCCTCTGGTGCTTGCTATGACCCAAGACTTCTTCAGGTCTTGCTAGTATTTCATGTGCACTGGAGAAGGAAAGTATATTTTCTGATTATTGGATACAGGGTTCCACATAAGTCAAATAAACTAAGATTGTTGGTTATATTGTCATTTTTCTCAGTCTTCGTTGTTTTCTTTGTTAGGCCTATCATCCAATTTACTGTACTGTCAGCCCTCAACATCTCTGTGTGTGCTCCATATCTGTGCATTTGACTAACCATGGATAAAAATGTTTTTAAGAATTATATGTTCACTGAACACATAGTTACTTTTCTTGTCATTGTTCATGAACAATGGAGTATAATGACCTTTAACCAGAGTTTTGAATTGCATGCAATCAAAAGATGTTTTAAAAGCGTGTAGGAGGGTACATGCAGGTACATGAAGGTACATGTCAGCTGTGCCACTTTAAAAGGGACTTGCAGGCTGGAGAGATGGCTTGGTGGTTAAGGTGCCTGCCTGACAAGCCTAAGAACTCCGGTTCCAATCTCCAGGTCCCACATTTAGCCAGATGCAAAGTGACCCAAGGGCACAATGCTGCACTTGCCCACAGGAGGCACACACATCTGGTTTTCGTTCACAGCAGCTGAGAGGCTGCTGGCGTGCCCATTCTCTCTCTCTCTCTCTCTCTCGCTCGCAAAAAAAAAAAAATTAAAAGGGCTTGCACATCCATGGATTTTGGAATCCATGGGATTACTAGAATCAGTCCCCTATGGAAGACAGGAATGATTATAACTAGGAAGGATGTATTGAAATTTCCCATTCTGATGGTATATTTATTATTTCTCCCCCATAATTCTACCTAGCTTTCTTCTCTACATTTAAACCATATATGTGTTTAGAGCTGTCTTATATTCTTTGTGGAGTAAAACATTTTTCATCCACATAAAAATGAAGTAAACTGCTGAGCTGGTTACTCAAAGGACTTTATTCAAATGTGGAAAATCTGTCCTCCTTTAGCAGATCTGCATGTGCTAGCTCAGCCTCTCTTCTTCCATAACAGACCAGGGTAAGTCAAGGCCATGGATGGTATTGCATACAGATGCATGCTTCTCCACATGTTATTTAATAATTTTAATTCCCCAAAGTTATGATTAGATTGTAAATAGGACTAACATTACCTGTTTTTAAATGTCATCCAGAGCTAGAGAGATTGCCTAGTGGTTAAGGCATTTGTCTGTGAAGCCTAAGGACCCATGTCCGACTCTCCAGATCCCATGTAAGCCAGATGTACAAAGGTGAAGCAAGCACAAGGTCACACATGCCCACTAGGTGGCACAAGCGTCTGGTGTTCAATTTCAGTGGTGGAGACCCTGGCGTGCCAATTCTCTCTCTCTGTATCTCTCTATCTTGTTCTCTAAATGAATAAATAAATAAATAAATAAATAAATAAATAAATAAATAAATAAATAAGACATCCATCTTCCCTAAGAAGACACTGGAGTAAAAAATATTGTGAGGGCCATCTGTATTGTACACCACGATTCCAAAAATCCAAACAAGCAAGGCTAAACTCTGAACTGATTTGCTCCTAGCATGCAATAAAATGAGCATTTGTCATCCCGGGTCAACCAACAAACTGGTTTTCTTGGTCTGTGGAGCATCCCAAGAGTATGTCTCAGATCAGAGTCCCTTCTGGGCTAGCAGGTCATCTCAGAACTGAAAGCATCAGCCCTCCAAGGCTGTGTGGAAGACCTGACTGAAGGATAATGCCAACCTGGTAGGTTTGATGGCTAATGACCCTGAATAAAACTGTGGAAGCACAGAACTGTTCATCTACCTCGTCTTATATTTCTTATTTCCCAGAGAGCTCTTTTTCCATTCTTGACATTTCTCACTTCCCCTCCCCATCTCATTCCTCTCTTACCCACATTCCTGCCTCTCTTATTTCATCCATCTGGACTCAACCCATTTATCTGCAAGGTACTCCAAGGAAACCTTGTGAAGGGCATGGTGCCATGGCCCAAGGAAAGGCTTAAAAATGCAGCTAAGACACTTGCCTGCAAAGTCAGGACCCAGGTTCGATTCCCCAGGACCCACGTAAGCCAGATGCACAAGGGGGCTCAAGCGTCTGGAGTTTGTTTGCAGTGGCTGGAGGCCCTGGCGCACCCATTCTCTCTCTCTCTGCCTATTTCTCTTTCTCCCAAATAAATAAATAAAATATTTTTTTAATGCAGCTTCTGCAGAATAGCAGAGCACATTGTACTGGACTATGAAGTTAGAATTATTGCAGTTCTGATTTTGTCCTGAGTGGCTATGACATGTTATGCCACCTCGCTTACCTCCTCTTCTTCTCAGACCAGCCTCTGGCAACATGACACTACGAATCCCCTTCTAGACAGAGACGGGCACAATCCAAGCAGTCAGATATTGTTTTAATTGACCTCAGGTGTGGACCCAGTTCTTCCCATGGATTCCATCTTCTGATGGGAACTAGAATTAGCATTGGAATTGGCAAGAGAGAGCTTTGGAATTTTTTTCCCCTGAAATCGCACTATTGATGTAATAAATGGATCAACACTAAGTAGACTATACAATGGCAGAGAAAGAGAGACCTTTCCAGGAGCACGGATGTTATTTAGGAAAGATAAGATTTCATATTCATGAATTATCTCCAATGTATCTCCCAGTAAGGGAGATGTTACTAAAAAATCCCAACTTTATAGACAAAGAAACAGAGGCTCGAGGAGCTAAGAGCCCGGTGCCACCCTGACTTCTGTCTGCACTTGTTAGGGAACTGCAGTGTGAAATCGCCCGTAACCCTCACTGCATACGAGTTACAGTCTTCGCCGTACTAGATACTAGCTCTGCAATCCCCTTGGAACTGGAAAGTCGGCTAAGCTTTCCCCCAAAGAGAAGCATTCATCATTAATAATCCCCATTCTCAGAAGAGTCATCCTTTCAGTAAACATTCAGTAATGTGAAGCCTCAGTTAAGAGACAAGCGGTTCCTTTCCCAGCACTTTTAATCTGATAAAGTATAAAACGGGAGGCTTACTTGATGGAAATACAAATTCCTCACAGGTCCACTGTGCTCTGTGGAATCATGCAGCTCTGGGAACTGACGGAGGTGGAGAAGCAGCTCTGAACTTGACCGTGCAGCTCGGAATACATGCCTTTCCCTGTCCTTGTGTTTTTAGTCTCCTTGCTGGTTAAACATTAATTTCTGATGGTGATAAAGGTCAGAGCAGTTTGCCGAAGGCAGGGGCGCAGTTCTTCTTTTGGCTCCTGAGAAAACTCATCTAAAAATCCTGTTTTATCTCAAATCTTGCCAGTGTGGGTTTCTCTCTCTCTCTCTCCCTCTCTTTGGCTTTTTGAGTTAGGGTCTCACTCTAGCCTAGGCTGACCTGAAATTCATCATGTGGTCTCAGGGTAGCCTTGAACTCATGGTAATCCTCTTACCTCTGCCTCCTGAGTGCTTGGATTAAAAGCGTGAGCCACCACACCCAGCTGGTGTGTGTCTTTGCAACCATACAACCCTACCGTTTTTCTATGATTTCCGAAACGGCACTGATTTCACATTGTCAGCCCTACTAGGTCCTCCATAAATCCCGGCTGTGTCAGGGGAAGACGGCCTTGTAGAAAGAAGGCCTTGTCCCTGTAAATAGCCCTAAACCTGAATCTTTAAACTGACAGCATCTGCCCCCGCCTCCCACCGGGAATCTCCAGATCCAGACAGTGGGCAGAGCCCCAGGGCTTATCCTCCTCCTTAGCCAGTTGAAATGACACTTGAGGTACTGAGGCATTACATTGCATGAGATTTTGATCAATTTCTGGACAAGCCAAAGCGGTGAGAATTTGACTGAGAGGTGGCATGGGGAAAGCCTGCAGAGAGTCTGGAGGTCAAGGCAGGTCCACAGGAACAAAGAGCAGAGTGCTTATGAAGCTGAGTTTGAGTAACTCATTAAAGGACTGGGTAGAAGGCAACTAAGGAGATAATGGCTGTCACCTGAGGCCATTGTCAGAGGCCAGGAACAGAGCCAAGCCATCTGCGTTCTGTTCTAGGGGCTGGAACAGGGTGAGGGCTGAGTCCAGAGCCAAGGATTCATACTGTCAAAGTGAAGCAAGAGAGACCCCAGGAACTCTGAGGAGACTCCAGACACCTCCAACATCCACTGGAGGAAAGGAAGGAGAAGTGTGCTGAGGCAGCCTTGCAAAGACACCCAACTAAGTGGCCCGGAACTGACTGCTCAATGAAACGAGACGGGAGGAAGTGATGTGCAGTCCTACGGAGGGGAAGAGTGACGGAAGGGCATCCCGTGGGGAACAGTGTCTGAGAAGACCCTGAAGCTAGACAGAGCTTGGTGACCTCCTGGTCCTGAGCGAAAGCCAAGCCCAAAGGACTAGACAGTGGGAGCAAGGGGCTTGTGAGCCATGTTACAGAAGGTGTACCCCTCAGGGGTCATGAAAGATATCATAGTCTAGAAAGCAGTTCCCTTGGCTTACACACACACACACAACACACACACACACACATTTAAAAATATGGAACGCTTCATGAATCTGTGTGTCACCCTTGTGCTGGGGCCATGCTAATCTTCTCTGTATTGTTCCAATTTCAGTATATGTGCTGCTGAAGCGAGCACAGCTTACTTCCATTTTAAGGTCACTGTGGCTCATGTGTGGAAGATGGACCTCAAGAGCAGGCTGAGGAGGGCTCTCCTGATGGAAGGAAAGTGCAGAAATACAAGAATGCGATAAAAGTTTGGGATGGCCTGGGAGACGCGGTGTATGTGCGTGGGAGTTTATGGGAAGAAGGAAGAGTCGGGGAGATGGGACTCATGAGGATGAAGTGAAAGGCAGAAGGTGACAGTCAAAGACTATGAGAACACGAAAAGTAGGAACCAGCTTTGGATAGGGGTGATGATGGCATGAAGAATTCAGTTTGGGAATTAAATTTCAGATATTCACTTTTGATCTGAGAGGAAATATCCAATAGGCCTTTCAGTCTATGAGTTTCAAACTCAGCTGAAGAGACGGCTTAGCAGTTAAGGCACTTGCTCACAAAGCCCAAGGATCCAGTTGCCTAGGACCCACGTAAGCCAGATGCACAAGATGGCACACACGTCTAGAGTTCATTTGCAGTGGCTACAGCCCTGGCACGGCCATTCTCTCCCTTTATCTGCCTCTTTCTCTTTCTGTCCCTCGCTCAAATAAACAAATAAATAAAATATTTGAAATTCAGGAGAGGTTCTAGACAGGAAATAAAGTGTGGGAAGTGTTTAGATGATATCTGATGCAATGGGAACATACAACTTACAAATTTACCAAAAAAATAGAGAACTCAGGTTGTATCCTTTCGGGGGTACTTTGATTTTTTTTTTAAAGTAAATATGTCAAGTACATGTATCCAAATGTCATACAGTTCATGTATTTAAAAAGTTTAGATTTCTTAGGATAAAATTGTAAAGATCTTTTCCTTACATTCATGTTACAGACCTTTTCTCATTGCATGTTTTATCTTCTACCATTTACCTGTTTTTATGATTTCCATTTGCTATCATCGTGGTGTTTTCAACACAATTTGTTTAACTGACCCTCTCCTTCTCCTACCTCCCGTCCTCCTCCTCCCTTTCACCCTCCCTTTCTGACGTCATGTCGCATCTGTCCTTTTGCCCTCCCTCACTGCACTTCTTCATCTCTTCTTAATCCTCTCATTCACCTTTGTAGCTTTTTAGGTTTTACTCACATTTGCTGCACATATGTAAATCCAAGATCCACCCAGACAGAACATGTGATTTTGGGATTTCTGAGACTGGGTCACTTTGCTTAATATAATTCCTTCAAGATCCATCCATTTTTCTGCACAATTCATAATTTTGTTTTTCTTTACTGCCGAACACAATTTCATTGTATATATAATAACATCATTTTAGCTAATGGTTTCTCTCCCAGCAGACCAATCTATCTACATGGGAAATTATAACTATTCTTAACAGAGTTTTTTTTCTTTCACTTTCCTTGTACTTTCTATTAGCTGTTGGTTTTAAAGGGATTAGTGAGGCTTAGAATTAAAAAAACAAGAAATCTAAAGCATGGTTTTTCAATCATGCCATGTGTACCAATAGGACAGACAGTATCTATACACACAGACATAGGTTCAGAATGGGAAGATTCATTATGACATGATGAAGGAGGACGTCCAGAACCTGTCATAAGCAGACTAGAGAACCAGAAAACCTGTGGCATCCTTCACTTTTACTCTGAAGGCCCAAGAATCAGGCACTCAGAAGTTGAAGGGCATGGTGCGGGTATCCTGGTACTATAGGATATTTGGCAGTGTCTGTCTGTCTGACTGTTGCTCATCAGATGGCATTATTCCTGGTGGTGGTGTCTCCTTGAGTTGCTCATGTCTCCTGGTGGTGGCTGAGAACTCTGCTGATGAGCACAAGGTAGCACGTGCTGCAGCGGGCATCGTCCTGGGAGTAGGTAACTGGGCTATGGCCATTCTCTTACGGGAGCAGCCGTGGCCCTCACAATGTGCTTAGTCCCAGAAGCATGTGTTCTGCAGAGACAAGACTCTAAATGCAGACGTGTCTGACAGATCCAGAGTAAAAGAGATGAGGTGGTCACACTGTGCCTCACCCAGAGGAACAAACTTGCTAAGAAAGAAAACTTCCCCAAGGAGCTGATCGGAATATGAACTTGGTGTTCTTACAGAGACGTTTTCAATTTTAATGAAGTTTAAGTCATCATTCTCACCCTCCTCAGAGATTGTCCCTTTGTTGAACCTAAAATGTCATCACCAGGGCTGGGGCTATAGCTTGGTTGGGAAGGTGTTTTCCTTGGAAACATGAAGACCCTCCTAAATGCCGGGCACAGTAGTAAGTGCTTGTAATCCCAGTGCTGGGCAGGCAATGCCAGGCAGACCTCTGGGGTCTATTAAGAAACCAGGCTAGACTAATTGGTGATCTCCAAGCCAACAAGAGAATTAGTCTTTAAAAATGGTGAGCACATTTCTTGGGACACCCAAGATTTTCCTCTGGTCTCCACATGCACATACATGATCATGCACACAAATACACACATTAATTAAAAAAATTAAAAGTCACCATCAAACCAAGGTTGCATTGATTTTCTTTTCTTCTTTTTTTCGTTTTACAAGGTCGGGTCTCACTCTAGTCCAGGCTGACTTGGAATCCCAGGGTGGCCTTGAACTCATGGCAATCCTCCCATCTCTGCCTCCCGAGTGCAGGGATTAAAGGCGTGCGCCACCCCGCCCAGGTTTCTTTTGTGTTTGCTTCTAGGAGTGTTATAGCTTTGTATTTGAGCTTGAAGTCTAAGGTGCATTTTTTTATTTATTTGAAAAAGAGAGGGATAGAAAGAGGCAGAAAGAAAGAGAATGAATGCACCAGGGCCTCTAGCCACTGCAAACGAACTCCAGATGTATGTGCCCCCTTGTACATCTGGTGTTATGTGGGTACTGGCGAAGCCAACTGGGGTTCTTTAGCTTGAAGGCAAGTGCCTTAACTACAGAACCATCTCTCCAGCCCCTAAGGTTCATCTTGCATTAGTTTTTGTGGAGTGTACACGTATGCTTGCACTGATTGGTTGATTGCGTAGATCTGTCCATTTGTTCCAGCACTGGCTAATGAAAAGATTGCCCTCTCTCCATTGCATAGCCTTAGCCTCTTTGTCAATGTTGTATTTCCTCTGCATTGAAAGGTGTAAACTATTGCCAGCTTTATCAAAAGCAGCTGGGTCAGCTCACAAGAGATGGTGTGGGGAGGGTGTGGTCTCATATTCTTGGACAGGGACAAGGAGCTTCTAAAAGTGGCCACAGGGAAGTTGCCATTCAGGGTGGAATGACACTTCTCTGTGGTGCAGCTGCTCCGGGCCCCCATGCTCTGTAAGTGAGCCCTCATCCTGAGGCTGAGGGAGGAATCTAAGGAGTATTTAGGGCACAGGAATCTCCAGCAAAGTGGCTGCTTTGGGGGCCCCACGTTCCTATAAGTAATCTCTCCTTATGTTCTGTAAGTGACCCCTCAGTAACCTTACCAGTTCACCAAACTGGTATTGGTATAATTGTACTTTGGTCTACCATCTGAGCCCTATCTGGGGTGAAGACATGTGTTCATGTCTCCCCAGGGGAAAAGTTTCCCGACAGTCAAGAACCAGCTCTATGTTTGTGAGGGTTTATTTCTGGGCTCCCTATTTGGTTCCACTCATTGTTTTACAAATAGCTAGCCTTAGCTTCCCAGTGGGTCTTGTGATCAAAACTTAAGAGCAATAAAAAAAAAAAAAAAAAAAAAAAGCATTGCACCTAATAATGGAAATAGCATTTTCTGAAACTTTAAAGCATATATTATATATATATATATATGCATGTGCATTCTGTGTCATGACATACAATATATTTCTTTGTCTTTTTTTGTTTTGTTTTGTTTTTTTGGTTTTCCAAGGTAGGGTCTCACTTTAGTCCAGGCTGACCTGGAATTCACTATGTTGTCACAGGGTGGCCTCGAACTCACAGTGATCCTCCTACCTCTACCTCCTGAGTTCTGGGATTAAAGGCATGTGCCACCATGCCCAGCTTCGATGTACAATATATTTCTTGCTTTATGTTTTACTGAAAACATTTAAAACCTTCTACAGAAGTGATCTCTCCCTCTTCTGTCTCCCAGACAAGGTCTTACATAGACCAGACCAGCCTTAACTTGCTGTGGAGTTGAAGCTGACCTTAAATTCCCAAGTGTTGGGATTACAGGTATGAGTCATGCCTGGCTAAGAGGTGATCTCTTTCCTTAGAGACCAGGGTTTGTCCAACTTGAAAATGAGATTAAACAGTGACTACAGAAAGCCAGAGAGGGCTATAGTCAGCCATCCAGCTACTCTTATGATTATTTTTATTTAATTAAAATTATATTTATGAAATCCTACCACAGAAAAAAAATTACATTTAAACATTCCTTAGCTTTGTGAAGTTTATATTCTGTGTGTGTGTTGCATTCCCAGATTTGTAGTTCTCATGTTATTTCTAGCTATGCAGTGACAAGGACTTGGCTCGTCAAGTAGGGCGGTCCTAGATTGCCTGCAGGACCTGAGTCCTGCCAGGGGGACCTACTGACCTAGTGTTTTGTTCAGCCATTCTGAAACCTGAAAGCTGACGTGACTTGTTTGTGTCATCTTGAAGTAGGTATAGCCAGCCTTTCTACTGCACTTAAGCTTCACATTAACCTCACGCCTGCCTGGCCAAGGAAGTGGAAGGAGCTAGATTCCAGTGTTCCATGTGAAATGAAGAGATGATGAGGAGAGCTTGAAGAGGATGCCTGGCTAGCCGGAGTGCCCTGCTGAAGTACCCAGGGTATTGGGAAAAAGTGATGTTGGCACATGACCTATCTGTTAGGTCACCAGCCAATCTGATTTTTATTTTTCACTTTAGTCTTTTTAGCATAGGGTCCTAGTATGCAGCCAAGACAGATTTTAACCCACTGTTTAGCCTAAGCTGGGCTCAAATTTTGACCCTATTGCCTTGGTCTCCTGAGGATTGTAGGGATGTGCTGTCTCCTCTGGTCCACCTTTTTCTTTTTCTTTTACTTTTTCTTTTTCTTTTCTTTTTTAAATAAATAAGTATGTAATGCTGGAGCTTGACCCCTGGGCCTTGTGTATTCTAAGCACGTGCTCTGTCACCGAGCTACACCCAAGCCACTGTGATTTTAACAGTTCTGTTCATAACGACTTTGTGAAGACCCTAGCTGTAGGGAGAAGGATGTGGAAGGAGGCTTGTGAGCCCAGGCCTGGCCTCACCATGAAGCTGACATAGTTGGTTTCCAGTACCCAGTTTATGGTAAGGAGAAAGTGGCTTTTGGGTCCCCATGGGGAGTTGAGACCATAGATCTCAGCGTCAGCAGCAGCAGCAGCAGCAGCAGCATCCTTGGGGCCTAATGAGCCTACAAGACGGTGTCTACAGAGGCATCGCTTGTGAGGGCAAGTTCTACTTACAGGTCCCAGGGATACTTGTCATCCCGTCAGCAAGCACAAGGGAGGTTGTCTTGTGACATTGCAGCCAGTCAGGAAGCAGAGGGGAAAAAAACGGGAAATGAGCTGACCTATAAATCCTCAAGGCCCACCCTAGCAGCCTACTTCCTCCAGTGAAGTTCGACCTCCTGAAGGGTCCACAGCCTTCCCAAACAGAGCCACCACCAGGGGATGGAGTGTTCAAACACATGAGCCTATTTGGGGACATTTTTTACATTCAAACCACCACATCTGGGAAGGAATGAAAATGAAGCCAACTCACTGATTTCAGGTCGCTGGAACTCACAGGGAGGAGGATCAGGTCTTCCACGCGTGGTCTGGGAGCCAAGTCCAAGGTTATCATTCTGAAGGCCTGCCACAGCTTACACAGCCTCAGATGGCCAACAGCATCCTTTCACAGGTGCGCGGAAGGATACCTAAGTGGCCTTGCTCTGCTGTTACAGCAGCAGGCCTGGCTCTTCTGGTGGCCTGACAGCCTCTAAGTCATTCTTACCCAGTGTGGGCTGTAGCCCATGTGGTTAGAGGGGTGCTGGAGCAGAGGTACGTTTCTGCTTCCCTGGGCCAGAGCCCCAGAAATCAGGTCTGGGGTACATGTACATCACGTCATCATGGAAGTACGCACTTTGGAGAGAAAGCAACAGTCCAGGAAGTGTTGTATAGCCCAGGATTCTATAAAGTAGGGCACAACTGAAAAATTCACTAAGTTCAAAATCATTCCAGAAATACTCACCTTCATCTAGAAAATATGCTTGGTGTTGGTGTTTTGTTTTTTGTTTGTTTGTTTGTTTTTGTTTTACTTTTTTTTTAAAGGGTGAAAGCAGATTTGGTTAAGGGGGAATAATTTTGAAAGACATTTTGTTGAGGACAATCACCCAACTTGTCCAGAGAACAACGGGGGCTTCTCTCTGGGTGTTGTGATTTTCCTGACCATCAGGTGCTGACTTGGTTCCCAGTAGAAGTTACGAGTTCTGTCGCATTGAGCGGGACTCAAGTCCAATTGGAGAGCAGTTGGTTAGCCCCATGAGCTATGTGCCACTATTGCATAGTGTGTGTTTCTTGTCTGGCTTGTAGGTTACGTAGTTTGCAGGGTCTCCTGCTTATTTACGCTATTGGTGACCATTGTCTCTTAGTAGCTCCCATAGCGCTTTCTAGTGCCTGCACAAAACTTTAAAAATAATGTGAAGTCCCAACTCCTCAAATAAAAATATTCTAGGGGCTGGAGAGATGGATCAGAGGTTAGGGTGCTTGCCTGCAAAGCCTAATGACCTGGGTTTGATTCCTTAGTACCCAGGTAAAGCCAGATGCACAAAGTGTCTCCTGTATCTGGAGTTTGTTTGCAGTGGTTGGAGGCCCTCACACACTCATTCTTTCTGTCTCTCTTCCCTCTCTATCTCTCTGCTTGCAAATAAATAAAATAAAAAATTTTTTTAAATTAAAAATATGCTAGCATTGTGCAAGCTTGAAACTGGCTGGCTGGATGAATTGGCCCACCTTAACTAACAACTAACACTACCATGCTGTGCCAAGATAAGCTTTGAATAATGTAGAATGATCTCTGATTTATTTTAATTGATTAATTAATTAATGTTTTGATACTGGGGATGAATCCTAGAGCCTCTTGTATGGTTGTCAAGTGCTCTGCCATGAGCCCCACCACTAGCTCATGATTTTTGTTTTAAATACAATTGCCTTTCTCTCAAGGGGTTACACACAGCCAACTCTCTCTCTCACTCCTGCAGCAAAAGAGGCAGCTGTCTTAGGATATGTACCAGGTGCAGTGTCTGCTTACACTGAAGGACTTTGTATGAGCTCATGTGCTTCATATTTGAACGATCCAGTTACACTCAGCCTTGGACAGGCTCCAGTACTGGGGATGATCTTGGGAAATAGAAAACGTACAGTTTTTGAGTTTTGATCTCTGGCTCCCACTTGCTTCTTCTTCTTTTTCTTTCTTTCTTTCTTTCTTTCTTTCTTTCTTTCTTTCTTTCTTTCTTTCTTTCTTTCTTTTTGAGGTAGAGCCTTGCTCTAGCCCAAGCTGATCTGGAATTTCACTGTATAGTCTCAGCGTGGCTTCAAACTCACGGCAATCCTCCTAGCTCTGCCTCCCAAGTGCTGGGATTACAACTGTGTGCCATTATGCCCAGCCACTGCACAATTTCTTTGTTTGTTTGTTTGTTTTTTAGAGGTAGGGTCTCAATCTAGCTCAGGCTGACCTGGAATTTCACTGTATAGTCTCAGCTCATGGCAATCCTTCTACCTCTGCCTTCCGAGGCTGGGATCAAAGGTGTGTGCTACCACGCCTGGCACCCAGTTCCTTCTTTCAGTGATTATTGCTGTTTTGTTTTTGTTTATTTGTTCATTTTGAATTAGGATCTCACAGTAGCCCAGGCTGACCTGGAACTTACTGTTCAGCCTCGACCCTCACAGAGATCATCTTGAGTGCTGGGATTAAAGTCACCACACTCAGCCAGTCACTGCTTTTTGTGTATTGTTTCTTCAAGGTAGGGTCTCTCTCTAGCTTAGGCTGACCTGGAACTCACTATGTAGTTAGTCCCAGGCTGCCCTCAAACTCACAGAGATCCTCCTACCTCTGCCTCCCCAGTGCAGGGAATAAAAGCTTGCACCACCACGCCTGGCTCGGCTTGCTTCCTGACCAGACTGACAGTTGGGAAGGATCTTTTCTTGAAAGAAGGTTATGTCCACCCCATACCATTGTTTTTCTCTGCCATCATGAAGCTTCCCTTGAGTCTATAAGCCAAAATAAACAACTTTCCTCCCATCAGCTGTTTGTGGTCAAATTCTATGTGCAACAATGCGAGGCTAACTGTAATATTCTCCTATTATGCAGGTCTTATATTGGTGACCTCAGCCACTTTGTGTCTGGAAGATAATCTGACAAAGCACTACTCCCCTCCTTTGGCTTTTATATTCTCTCCCCTCTTTTGCAATGGTCTCTCAGCCTTGAGAGAGATGTCTCACTTAGTGCTGAACATTCCACAGTCTCCTACAGAAAGCCAGAGAGGGCTATAGTCAGCCATCCAGCTACTCTTATGATTATTTTTATTTAATTAAAATTATATTTATGAAATCCTACCACAGAAAAAAAATTACATTTAAACATTCCTTAGCTTTGTGAAGTTTATATTCTGTGTGTGTGTTGCATTCCCAGATTTGTAGTTCTCATGTTATTTCTAGCTATGCAGTGACAAGGACTTGGCTCGTCAAGTAGGGCGGTCCTAGATTGCCTGCAGGACCTGAGTCCTGCCAGGGGGACCTACTGACCTAGTGTTTTGTTCAGCCATTCTGAAACCTGAAAGCTGACGTGACTTGTTTGTGTCATCTTGAAGTAGGTATAGCCAGCCTTTCTACTGCACTTAAGCTTCACATTAACCTCACGCCTGCCTGGCCAAGGAAGTGGAAGGAGCTAGATTCCAGTGTTCCATGTGAAATGAAGAGATGATGAGGAGAGGAAGAGGATGCCTGGCTAGCCGGAGTGCCCTGCTGAAGTACCCAGGGTATTGGGAAAAAGTGATGTTGGCACATGACCTATCTGTTAGGTCACCAGCCAATCTGATTTTTATTTTTCACTTTAGTCTTTTTAGCATAGGGTCCTAGTATGCAGCCAAGACAGATTTTAACCCACTGTTTAGCCTAAGCTGGGCTCAAATTTTGACCCTATTGCCTTGGTCTCCTGAGGATTGTAGGGATGTGCTGTCTCCTCTGGTCCACCTTTTTCTTTTTCTTTTACTTTTCTTTTCTTTTCTTTTTTTAAATAAATAAGTATGTAATGCTGGAGCTTGACCCCTGGGCCTTGTGTATTCTAAGCACGTGCTCTGTCACCGAGCTACACCCAAGCCACTGTGATTTTAACAGTTCTGTTCATAACGACTTTGTGAAGACCCTAGCTGTAGGGAGAAGGATGTGGAAGGAGGCTTGTGAGCCCAGGCCTGGCCTCACCATGAAGCTGACATAGTTGGTTTCCAGTACCCAGTTTATGGTAAGGAGAAAGTGGCTTTTGGGTCCCCATGGGGAGTTGAGACCATAGATCTCAGCGTCAGCAGCAGCAGCAGCAGCAGCAGCATCCTTGGGGCCTAATGAGCCTACAAGACGGTGTCTACAGAGGCATCGCTTATTATGAGGGCAAGTTCTACTTACAGGTCCCAGGGATACTTGTCATCCCGTCCAGCAAGCACAAGGGAGGTTGTCTTGTGACATTGCAGCCAGTCAGGAAGCAGAGGAAAAAAACGGAAATGAGCTGACCTATAAATCCTCAAGGCCCACCCTAGCAGCCTACTTCCTCCAGTGAAGTTCGACCTCCTGAAGGGTCCACAGCCTTCCCAAACAGAGCACCACCAGGGGATGGAGTGTTCAAACACATGAGCCTATTTGGGGACATTTTTTACATTCAAACCACCACATCTGGGAAGGAATGAAAATGAAGCCAACTCACTGATTTCAGGTCGCTGGAACTCACAGGGAGGAGGATCAGGTCTTCCACGTGGTCTGGGAGCCAAGTCCAAGGTTATCATTCTGAAGGCCTGCTACAGCTTACACAGCCTCAGATGGCCAACAGCATCCTTTCACAGGTGCACGGAAGGATACCTAAGTGGCCTTGCTCTGCTGTTACAGCAGGCCTGGCTCTTCTGGTGGCCTGACAGCCTCTAAGTCATTCTTACCCAGTGTGGGCTGTAGCCCATGTGGTTAGAGGGGTGCTGGAGCAGAGGTACGTTTCTGCTTCCCTGGGCCAGAGCCCCAGAAATCAGGTCTGGGGTACATGTACATCACGTCATCATGGAAGTACGCACTTTGGAGAGAAAGCAACAGTCCAGGAAGTGTTGTATAGCCCAGGATTCTATAAAGTAGGGCACAACTGAAAAATTCACTAAGTTCAAAATCATTCCAGAAATACTCACCTTCATCTAGAAAATATGCTTGGTGTTGGTGTTTTGTTTTTTTGTTTTTTTGTTTGTTTTTGTTTTACTTTTTTTTTTAAAGGGTGAAAGCAGATTTGGTTAAGGGGGAATAATTTTGAAAGACATTTTGTTGAGGACAATCACCCAACTTGTCCAGAGAACAACCGGGGCTTCTCTCTGGGTGTTGTGATTTTCCTGACCATCAGGTGCTGACTTGGTTCCCAGTAGAAGTTACGAGTTCTGTCGCATTGAGCGGGACTCAAGTCCAATTGGAGAGTAGTTGGTTAGCCCCATGAGCTATGTGCCACTATTGCATAGTGTGTGTTTCTTGTCTGGCTTGTAGGTTATGTAGTTTGCAGGGTCTCCTGCTTATTCACGCTATTGGTGACCATTGTCTCTTAGTAGCTCCCATAGCGCTTTCTAGTGCCTGCACAAAACTTTAAAAATAATGTGAAGTCCCAACTCCTCAAATAAAAATATTCTAGGGGCTGGAGAGATGGATCAGAGGTTAGGGTGCTTGCCTGCAAAGCCTAACGACCTGGGTTTGATTCCTTAGTACCCAGGTAAAGCCAGATGCACAAAGTGTCTCCTGTATCTGGAGTTTGTTTGCAGTGGTTGGAGGCCCTCACACACTCATTCTTTCTGTCTCTCTTCCCTCTCTATCTCTCTGCTTGCAAATAAATAAAATAAAAAATTTTTTTAAATTAAAAATATGCTAGCATTGTGCAAGCTTGAAACTGGCTGGCTGGATGAATTGGCCCACCTTAACTAACAACTAACACTACCATGCTGTGCCAAGATAAGCTTTGAATAATGTAGAATGATCTCTGATTTATTTTAATTGATTAATTAATTAATGTTTTGATACTGGGGATGAATCCTAGAGCCTCTTGTATGGTTGTCAAGTGCTCTGCCATGAGCCCCACCACTAGCTCATGATTTTTGTTTTAAATACAATTGCCTTTCTCAAGGGGGTTACACACAGCCAACTCTCTCTCTCACTCCTGCAGCAAAAGAGGCAGCTGTCTTAGGATATGTACCAGGTGCAGTGTCTGCTTACACTGAAGGACTTTGTATGAGCTCATGTGCTTCATATTTGAACGATCCAGTTACACTCAGCCTTGGACAGGCTCCAGTACTGGGGATGATCTTGGGAAATAGAAAACGTACAGTTTTTGAGTTTTGATCTCTGGCTCCCACTTGCTTCTTCTTCTTTTTCTTTCTTTCTTTCTTTCTTTCTTTCTTTCTTTCTTTCTTTCTTTCTTTCTTTCTTTCTTTCTTTTTTGAGGTAGAGCCTTGCTCTAGCCCAAGCTGATCTGGAATTTCACTGTATAGTCTCAGCGTGGCTTCAAACTCACGGCAATCCTCCTAGCTCTGCCTCCCAAGTGCTGGGATTACAACTGTGTGCCATTATGCCCAGCCACTGCACAATTTCTTTGTTTGTTTGTTTGTTTTTTAGAGGTAGGGTCTCAATCTAGCTCAGGCTGACCTGGAATTTCACTGTATAGTCTCAGCTCATGGCAATCCTTCTACCTCTGCCTTCCGAGGCTGGGATCAAAGGTGTGTGCTACCACGCCTGGCACCCAGTTCCCTTCTTTCAGTGATTATTGCTGTTTTGTTTTTTGTTTATTTGTTCATTTTGAATTAGGATCTCACAGTAGCCCAGGCTGACCTGGAACTTACTGTTCAGCCTCGACCCTCACAGAGATCATCTTGAGTGCTGGGATTAAAGTCACCACACTCAGCCAGTCACTGCTTTTTGTGTATTGTTTCTTCAAGGTAGGGTCTCTCTCTAGCTTAGGCTGACCTGGAACTCACTATGTAGTTAGTCCCAGGCTGCCCTCAAACTCACAGAGATCCTCCTACCTCTGCCTCCCCAGTGCAGGGAATAAAAGCTTGCACCACCACGCCTGGCTCGGCTTGCTTCCTGACCAGACTGACAGTTGGGAAGGATCTTTTCTTGAAAGAAGGTTATGTCCACCCCATACCATTGTTTTTCTCTGCCATCATGAAGCTTCCCCTTGAGTCTATAAGCCAAAATAAACAACTTTCCTCCCATCAGCTGTTTGTGGTCAAATTCTATGTGCAACAATGCGAGGCTAACTGTAATATTCTCCTATTATGCAGGTCTTATATTGGTGACCTCAGCCACTTCGTGTCTGGAAGATAATCTGACAAAGCACTACTCCCCCTCCTTTGGCTTTTATATTCTCTCCCCTCTTTTGCAATGGTCTCAGCCTTGAGAGAGATGTCTCACTTAGTGCTGAACATTCCACAGTCTCTTCTTAGCACTTTGATAAGTTTTAAGTCTCCCCAGTAGTCACTGCCGTCTGAAAAGAGAAGTTTCTTCAACCCAAAGTAATCTCTCATTCATTCATTCATTCATTCATTCATTCATTCATTCATTTATTTTTGAGGTAGGGTTTCACTGTAGCCCAGGCTGACCTGGAATTCACTCTGTATTCTCAGGGTGGCCCTGAACTCACAGTGATCCTCCTACCTCTGCCTCCCTGAGTGCTGGGATGAAAGGCATGCGTCACCACCCCTGGCTATTTATTTATTTTTAAATAGGGGCTCTGTATGTAGCCCAGACTGGCCTCTAACTCACAATCTTCCATCTCAGACTAATTACACGGCACATCACCATGCTTGGTACCTCTGTTATTTTATGATTAATTAAAAGTTAAATTTAAAGTCACGTAGACTAGTGGTATCATATCTGACAGAACACAGGGCTAAGGCTTACATCTTCAAATTCATCCTTCCCATACCTTCCAGATAAAACTCCCAGCTGATCTAGTGTTTGCCTTTACACTTTTACTAGTAAATATTCTATGCCACAGCTTCTAGAGACATCTGCACCTATGTGAGAGAGCACACAGTATTATTCCTGTTTACCTGTGGGGTATTAATTCCAGGATGCCATGTAGATTCCAAAATTTATGAGTACCAAAGTCGATGGAAGTTAAGATCATATAAATGGCACCATATTTGCACACTACCCGTGCCCATTCTCCCATAAACTGCACGTCATCTTCAGATTACTAATGCCATCCAGCACTGTTGAATACTGTATAATGGTTGTCAGACTAGACTGTGCTAGTTAGGGACTCAGGACGTGGAGGGACATTCAACATCTCTGCCGCCTCCATGAACCTGACTCCAGAATGTGTGTCGGCTCCAGCAACAGTTTCAGTATCTGGTTGGTAAAATCCACTGATGTGAAACCAGTGTGTACAGAGGGCTGGCTGTAATTACAGCAGAGATGTTTATTTCTAAGATAATGGTCCACAACTTTTATTCAAGTAACAAATATCCAAAAACAACAAGTAAGGGTTCTATAAATTTATCAATCATCTGGAGAGATGGATCAGCAGTTAAATGCTTACGAAGTCTGTTGGCCGGGGTTCAATATCCCAGATACCCATGTAAAGCTGGACAGGCATTCATTTGTAGTAGCAACACACACACACACACACACACACACACACACACACACACACCCCACATACACACAACACACACACACAACACACACAACACAACACACACACAACACACACACACACAACACACACACAATTATGTTCAGAAAATATTTTAGGAGAGTTATTGAGAAGGTGTGTCCATAGACAGGCAGGGGAGTCAACGGGTCATCAGTTATAATGACCTATGTATGTTGTTCCTGGAATTTCCTGGAATTTCCACAGAGCACCTTGCCATAGGGTTTGCTTACTTATTTTGGTTCTTCCGGTTTCAAACAGCCCTAACCTTCTTCCCCCTTATAGGTTTTCTGTACATGGCTTTTCCATGAAGAGCTTGATTGTTTGAAAAACCAACACATACCTTCTATGAAGTGATTTCAAGAACAAAGGAGAGAAGAATGGGAGAAAAAACAAAACATTGTCACAGAAAAGAGCATTCACTAGAGAACACTGCCGTGGAGTGGATTAAACAGTCAAGAAACACAGCCGAGCTCCAAGTCTGACTTCACTTTGCAGAGCTTTGAAAGCTCAAGACACACAGGCAGAGCTCCCAAATTTCACTTCACCATGCAGAGATCGGAGAACTTGGGACATTTGTATTTTTATTTATTTGACAGATAGATAGATGAGAGAGAGAGAGAGAGAATGAATGGGCACACCAGGGCCTTTAGCCAATGCAAATGAACTCCAGATGCATGTGTCCTCTTGTGCATCTGGCTAATGTGGGTCCTGGTGAATTGAACCTGGGTCCTTTGCTTTGCAGGCAAATGCCTTAACCACTAAGCCATCCCTCCAGCTCCCCTCACTCCTTGCTTTGAGATCAACCTTCCTCCTGTATGGTGGTTGAGGGTTGCTGCATTTGTCTAGCATGTGTCTTCCTTTTTTGTTTTCTGTCTTTAAAAGTGAGGTCCAAGTGCCAAGGTGCAAAGGGGTACGATGAGGTTTCCGTGTTAAAAGCAGATGTAGTAGGATATTTTATACATTTAACAAACATTTCATCACTTTTTTAAAAGTCCCTTCCTATTGTTTTACTGATGGCTGGGAATGTTTGTTGTTGAGCTAGAAAAGGCTAGCCTTAAGTGTGTGATCCTCCCACCTCTATCTCCCAACTGGTATGATTCCAAGTGTGGGTGCACTACCACACCCAGCACCAAAAGATCAAGGTTCAAGCTGGGCTCCAGGATCTTTTCCTTCCATCTGCATTCTGGGCAGCTGCTCCCATCATCTTATTTAGACTGTCAATGTGCATTTGAGACTCTGGTCTGGTGTTTCCTTGCCAACTGGTGGGTTTGAATGTAATGTATATCCCCCATGAGGTATTTCTGACTAAGATTAAACTTGCTACTTAAGTCTCCAACAGGCACAGCCCTGCGGGTAGAGGTCTGCCACTGGGGGGGGGGTAGGTCTTGAATTCGGCCCTACTAAGTGTGTAGAGCTCCCGCTTAAACTCAGGCTGTTCATTCTTGCTGCTGCTGGTGGTTGTCTGTCTGCTGTGGGTATGTGATGATGTGAGCCAGCTTCCACCGCGATGAGGAAACTTCCCCTGGAACCTGTAAGCCTGAAATAAACCCTTTGTTCTCATAACCTACTTCTGGTTGCATGTTTGTCCAAGCAACACTGAGGTAACTGAAACGCCAACCCTGGCTCTTCTAGCTCTAGAGCTGTGAAGGTCCACAGAGCTTGGGCTATATCATGAGGAGAGACATATGACACATTATTGTTTTGCCTTTAAGGTCTGCCTGTCTTTGCAGGGAGTGCCTAGAAACAAAGACTCACATTTTGTTGTTGTTGTTGTTATTTTCCCAATTCAGAGTAGTTTATTGTTTTTTTTTTTTTTTCTGGAATATAAAGGCTTTTGATTTTTCTAAAATATTTCCATACCATAATATTTATACCACAAAATAGGCAAATTCTGTAATCAAAAAGTGAATGAATCTATCTTTCCCCTCACTTCTGCTATGAGAACATTTATTTTTATTTTTTGTATTAATTCTGAACTTTGCTGTTGGTCCCATTTCCCACCTCTTATCCTTTTTTACCCCTTCTCCCCCAGCCATTCCACTGAACACTAAAATAGACTTCTAACACACCCGCAAGGCTCAGAGAACATTGTGGAAGAGGGAGCAGAAAGATTGAGTGTCCCACCCCACCCTCCAGTGACTGACCCCATGGTGAATACCAAAGATTCCTTTCCTAAAACCAAATGACAAGTGATTGAAACACTGCAGGTGTTCTCCAGGCATGTGACACCATCCACTCCCTCTGGGTGAAAGGGATAGAGTATCAGGGAGGCATGAAGGTAGGGCAGGCCAAAATCTTTGGGTCTGTAGGTGAGGGCCTGGGCCAGAAATGATAGGACACATTCATTCTTTTAATCTTCCTGCCAATTTCTTTCTTTTTTAATTTTATTTTTATTTTGATTTCTTATATATACGTGTGAGTGTGTGTGTGTGTGTGTGTGTGTGTGTGTGTGTGTGTGTAGCAAAAGCAGCAGCATAGTAGAAGCTGCTTTTAGTTAAAAATACAAAGTGGTCACCATTTCACTATGTAGCTAAAGATGCTCTTGAACTTCTGACCCACTTGAATCCACCTCCTGAGTGCTAGGGTTGCAGCCATGCACCACCACTCAGTTTAATGGGGTGCTGCAGACTGAACCCTTATCTTTTTTAAAAAATTTTTATTTATTTGCACAGAAAGAAATAGAAGAGAGGTAGACAGAAAGAGAATGGGCATGCCAGGGCATCTAGCTACTGCAAACGAACTCCAGATGCATGTACCCCTTGTGCATCTGGTTTACGTGGGTCCTGGAGAATCGAACCAGGATCCTTTGGCTTCACAGTCAAACGTCTTAACCGCTAAACCATTTCTCCAGTCCCTCATCTTTTTTTTTTATTATTAGTTATGTGTATACTCCTTGTGTAAACAGCACATGCAGGTTCCATCCTTACGCTCATCCCTGTCCCCCCAAACCCCCAAAGGGACCCTCCTCATTGAGGATGCCAGTTATCTCCATGGGGATTGAGTGAACCCTCATCTTTATACATGCCTGCGAGCACTCTACCAATTGAGCCATATTCCCAGCCCCCGTTTCTTGACTAGAAAATCTTAAATTCTTTGCATTTTAATGACTTGACAGATGTGACTCTTGAGATTTTGGCAGTCTTTGTTCGATCTTTGTGGACAATGAACTCTCTGAATCTTTCTAAGGTCTGTGATTCCTGTGAGCAGGAGGGATAGGAAGGTGCTGGGCCCACATTTCACCAAGGTAAATAAGTTTCGCCTCCTGCTTCTTTGTACACTTACACAGGCTTGGCCCCCATAGCTGGGCCCTTCCTGAGTTGGTGTTCTTTTAGGGTTGAACAACCAACCAGGACTCTTCCTTATACACCTGAGCTGCCAAAAACCTGTGTTGAAGAGGATTTTCTTGGTCTCCCCTCGTTCTGCAGCCTGGCTGGGGAGGGGGGAGAATTCATTTGGTGGGGGCTTTTCTTACCGCAAGGCTGAGCCCCTTCCCCAGAGAAAGACCTTTCCCCACGGGAGGGCGATCTTCCCCTCCCCTCCCCCCTTCCAGCCAGGCTGGGCAGGGAAGAATTTCCTTTGGCTTTAGGCTTCCTTGCTGTTTCCCTTTCAATCTCGACTCTCCCCCTGATAAAATTTACCCTCCTCTGAGCCCATGTTTTCAATTCTTTGATAACTTGGATAAGGACTTGAAGTTAGAGTTCACAGGGGCAGGGGCTGGGGTGGGGGTCTTGTGCATCTTTATAGAGATCTAACTGCATCAGTATGACATGTCCCAAACCAAATGGTCACCAATTACTTGGGGTGGTTTGAATGAGCTGTCCCTCATAGCCTCATGTGTTTTGGATACTTGGTCTCCAGCTGGTGGCAATTGGGAGAAGTCTTGCTGAAGGTGTGCCACGGGTGGATATGGGGGAGGAAAGTGGGGGGACGGACCTTGAGGCTTATGAGCCCAGCACTGAACCCACTTCCACTCATGCTTCTCCTTGCCATGAAGAAACTTCCCGTGGAAACCATAAGCCTGGAATGATCCCCTTTCTCCTACTTGTTAGCTTTCCCTTCTCTTAGGAGCTTTGTCCCAGCAGTGAGGTGACTGTAAGCACTTTTGCTTGTTACTGGTGGAAGCAATTGCCAGAGTGTTAATCCCACCCCCACCCCGGGCTAGGCACGTACTCTACTATTAAGCTGTATCTATCCTAGCCCCAGCAGTTTTAAAATATATACACAGACATTACAAGCAATAGAAAATGAAGAACACTGTATTAATGTTTATTTCTAATTACAAGAAACAGAACATCAGTCCCTTATTTGTACAAAAATACCTGAAAGTTTACAATAAGGTTCACGAGCCAAAGAGCTATGCACAGAATGAAGCAAAGCACACGGGTAAAGGTTTTGTCTATTCATCAACACCCTCTGCCTTCCCTGAAAACGCTTACATACCAGGCTATTGTCCATCACTGCAGCTTGCACTATGACATCACAAATCTACGATGAGCTGGCCACGCCCCCAGAAGGCGCAGCAATCTGTCAGACTGTCAGGTATTTAAGTGCAGAAAGGAGAAGACAAAACATCTAAGCTGAGGCACATGTTTCTTCAAGGTTTAGCAAATGAAACCACTTTCTTGAACTCTAACACCTAATAGAACAGAGCCTACCTATTAAACTCTAATACCCAAAGCATTTGGCATTTTCCTTCTCGACTTAGTCCAGGTGGCTACATGGAGTTTTCAATTAGAAAAGAAAATCACAGGCAGAGATTACAAAGTCAACAGGCTCCAAAACAACCCTGAGCTGTCCCCTTTACATTCATGTCAATTAAATACAAAAATAAAAGTCAAATGTCCTTCAGTCCCTGGCTAGGGCGCTGGGAGCCTGCCTATCTTCCCAGGGACTCTGCTGTTTCAGATGGAATTATCAGCTGCCCACGCAAAGGCTGGCGAGCTCGGGGCTGTAGAAGTCTGCTCCGTGTGAGGCAGTGCACAGCCTCCAACAATTCACTTAGGCTGAGAAAATACAAAAACACTACATCAAACCAGCTACATACAAAATTGTGAATCAGAGTCAAGCCTTTATCTCTCTTAAATAAAAGGCATACTTATAAATATGAAATACACACGCTAGCTAGCTGTCTACTGGAAAGGCATGAGGAAAGGATTATGCACTGTGGGGACTGGTCTATGTAAACAGAAAAAAAGAAATCCTACAATTGCTTTTTTTTTTATTATTTTTTATTTTTTTTTTTTTTTTTTTGTAATGATTTAACCTTAAACAAGTGATGAGGAAAAAAGTATCATGGTATTCGTTATTCTTCTTAAAGGTGAAGATTAGAGAAAGCCTGCTGCCAGGCACAAACTTGAGAATTATCTCATTGTCAATTGTTTGAATGATTAACTGGCTGTGGAAGGAAGAGAAATGAAATTGAGCACTTCTGCTGCAGAACATGTTTTACTAAAAATTCTTCATTTGTGTAAGAGATAGTTCATGGAAACAAGGGGACTGTGGTCTGTAAACTACTGTGTTTCTACGCTGTGGACTGACTTGCTGCTGACCTGCCTCACTGAACTGCTCATTCGTATCTTCCTCAACGACACCATCAACGGCAGGACTAACAGAAGCCGTTGCTCAGGGAGCACTTCAGTGGGTCGGGCAATCCAGTGGCACAGGTCCAGAAGGGCTGGGCAGATGGGGTGTCAGAAAAGGCAAGCTTTGTCTCACCACAGTTGCCTAGGCTTGGCAAGGCAGTCCTGTCTGGTGCAGGGGTCAGGGTCAAGAAATGGCCACCATCGCACTTAATAACTCACAAAGGGGACACAGCAAAGGGTCCTCCATGGGGCTCAGAGGACCCAATGACAACTCAAGCCACCATCTGATTCCCCCTAGAGAGGGAAGCCAGTGTCACGCTGCCAAACTGCCAATACTTGCAGCTACGATGAGGTACTTATCACCCCAAGCCAGTGGATGGCAACATCCTGCTGCTGCTGGCTTATGGGGTGGAGGTCATCAAACAAACACCTTTAGATACCAGTTTGTGCCTGTGATCTCTGCAGTGTTTCTTGTCTTTATCACCATGGAGACACAGGGTGACAGAGCACAAAGCCAACTAGTTGCCACCTTCTGTTTAGATACTTTAAGCCCCTGTGGGAGCAATGAGATGACTGAGGCCACTATGGAGGGCAAAGGCAGCGACCATTTCAGAACGGTGGGAAGCTGCGAAACATGGGGCCGACAGCACCCCAGTGGACTATGTGACACTCACAGTGGGGACCCATGTGTCCCGAGAAGGCTGGCCTACATCAGTCTAGAGGCGAGGTCATTGAGCTGTGTTGTGTTGGGGCAAAGTGAGTTCTCTGAAGTCATAAAATCTCTCCCACTGTGGGGAATGAGAAGCACTTTTATAAGATGGTGAGACGCCTGCGCTACAGGAATGACTACCAGACTGTGGCAGCTTGACCCAGCCCACAAAACACGCCATTTGCTGGCCACTGTTGACACCTTTTATCTTTTTAAAAAAAGTGGGGAAACAAAAAGCTTTTCAAGTATACTGGGAAGGGCTGGGGTGATCTGTAAGGTGGGAGCCAGATCCACACTGTGGCAACCTATAGAGGGTTGTGGGCTGCCCTCTGGAAACCTGTGGGGTCCATTTTCAATCTGCCAATTCAAAACTCTTTCTGTCTTACATGAGTTGGAAGCCACATCCCCTGCTACCATAGGCTGAATACAACGTTGACAACGAAGAAGGAGTGCAAAAAAGTGATCAATACAAAAAGTAAACATCTCAGTTTGTCAAGATTATTCCAGGGCAAGAGTTCGTTTCCAATCACTTCTCTGCGATTCTCGTCCTAATGGCCCAGCCAAGATGGTCATTCCAGGTTCTTCCCACGCCTGTGCTGGATCTTTCATGCCTCCCCAATTTGGCTGGTACAAAGGGAGGCGATCCTGCTGGATCTGCAGCAGCCAATCTTCACAAAGTCCAACAAACTAGTCGATCTTGGTCGGTTGGTACCGAACGAAGCCATGTTGGTCTAAGTCCCCGGGTGAGAAGAGGTATGAGTCTCACCCCGTGCAAGCCGCTCCTCTCCATTCCAGTGTTGCTGCCTCAGCCGAGGACAACGAATTCATAAGGCCACTCGGATGCAGTGGTGCTTCAGCTTGCAGGGCAGCACTCCCTTGTTGAGCTGGTAGAAGTCAACCAGCTGGATCAGGTCGGAGAACTTGGTGTTCCCGTCGTCCAAGCTGAAGAAAGTCTGCCCATCATCCTCGCACTGCAAACACAAAGAAAACTCTGGTGTTAGAGGATATGACCTTGAAGAGCGACCCGAGACTCATGGTCAGGAGCGACTTTATCTGCTCATAGTTCTGCTCCTGAGGGACACAAAGAGGCAGCAGTGCGGGTCACAAAATGCAGGAGGATGAGAAACCAGGTATCTGTATCTCGCTGTGTAACACTGAGCATGGGAAAAGCTCCCGAGGTCTTCAGGAAGGAGGGCTTTAAGCTGATCCTAACTCGCCAGGCTAGAGAGGCCGAGTCTGTCAGCCGACATGGGTACCCACTAAATACAGTATATTCCATGGACAGTCACAAGTCCAGGTTCTCACTACAGGGCCTAGGAATCTCCTGACACCCCTGAAGTTCGCTTGGCTCCATTACTACAAGGATCACGTGGGCAAAGTAACTTTCCCAGGTTCTAGGACTATTAGGTAACTACTTCAATGAGATTAGAGGACTTTGTGCTATCTCTAGGAAAATAATTCTATTCTTTTTTTTTTTTTTTTTAAGGTAGGAACTCGCTCTAGCCCAGGCTGACCTGGAATTCACCATATAGTCTCAGGCTGGCCTTGAACCCACGGCAATCCTCCCAAGTGCTAGATTAAAAGCATGTGCCACCACACCAGGCTAAGAATTATATTTGTTTTCTTTTCTGTTTTTCTTTTTGTTGTTGTTGTTGTTGTTGTTGTTGTTGTTTTTCTTCAAGGTAGAGTCTTGCTGTAGCTCAGGTTGACCTGGAATTCACTATGCAGTCACAGGGTGGCCTTGAACCCATGGGGATCTGCCTCCAGAGCACTGAGATTAAAGTCGTGTGCCACCACACCTGGCTACTAAGAATTATATTCTTAAAATCAACTTCAACACACTGAGTTTAAGTCCAGTGACAACCGTACCCAATGGGAAAGTCACTGTCACATTCACATGGACAAAGGAAGCTCTAAACCTTGGTTGATTAACACATTTACAGTCATTTCTGCACCTGAAAACAGTTTGTGTTCAAGGGCAGAGGCTGCAGTCTTGCTACTTGGAGGGGTCAGGTTTACTTGAAGGAGTTAAAGTACACATAATGCCCACTATTGCAGTCTTATTTATTTTAGAGTTTATGCTGACAAAATCCCAAACTCTTCATTAATAACATAATGCAGTGGATTGCAAAGCATCATTTGCTCTTGAATGATAGCTCCATGTCATTTCCTCTAGCAGGGGGGCCAGAAAGCCCCCATTTTCTTCACCCTAGCAGGGAGATGGGACTGTCTGGCCTGCTACTTCTCCCTTGTTCGTGAACACTCCCCCAAGCAGCCTCTGCATCCGCACCCCTTCTTAGCCCACAACTTCCAGTCACCACATGGTTCTTGGAACTGCAGCCCAAGGTTTAGGGAACATGTATTCATGGAAAACCCCAGGTTCAACTATGTGAAACATGTATCTAATTACTTCCAGCCCTCTTGAGGCTTTTACCCTGTTCATATACAGACTGAGGCTCTGAGAAGCAGTAGCATTTGAACTTGGGCACACTGCAGGAAGAGTTAAACCACACTGGACAGCCTAACAGTAATTGCAGTGTGGAATGAAGGGAGGGAGGGAAAATGGTTGATGAAAGCATTCTATAATGACATAGTGGAACTGTCCAAGGACAGTTCCAACGACCAGGAGGAAGGAGGAACAAGCTTCTCCTCAAGCAGGACTGTTCCTAAGCTTAAAGCAGCTAATGCTAAACTTGCTGTACATGTCCAGGCTTCCACCTGCAAGGGTCTTTCTGCATGTGCAGGCGTGATGGCCCCTCCACACCTCCACCTTCTGACCTAGATCCTGCTGGCAGCTGGCAGTTCAGTTATACAGGAACTGAAAGATCTCGGAACAACACCATCACTTTCAGCTCTGTTTCTAGACAAATACTGTTTATAAGTTCTAAGAACAAACCCTCACCGAGGCTTTTGAAAACTGCTTACCAGTGAGTGGGAAGTTATGATCTTGCTATTTTATTACTTGAAAATTACGTTAGAAATAGAACCAGGAATCTCAAAAGGAAAAACTAGTTTGAAAAATATCAGTACTTACAGGTAAGATCTGGAAATTTTTAATTTTCTGGTGATGACACAGTGTGAGTACAAACGCCTTTGGGTTACTCTGGCTGTCACGGAGCAGGAAAAGCCTGAGAACAGAAAACCAGAAATGGATTGTTAACTATTTTTAAAATCCCAAATGAACTGAATATGTATGCACATAAACACACACACGCACACTTACACACATGCACACCCACTAAACTGGCCTCACAAAATGGGCTTGAAGGCACGATACATGGTGCTTTGGCCTTTTGAGTGGCCTTCAGTGGCAACAGCAGCTTCAGCACTGAGAAGGTAATTGAGAAAGGCCATTCTCCACTGAAGAGAAAATGGCTGACTCCAGGGCTGACGTAGGGCAAAATTATAAGGGTGAAGCTGGATTGTTTTGTGCTAGAAAATCAGGAAGACTCAAACAGTCATGGGGATATGTCAAAACCATCCACAATGCAGCCTTGCTCAATCTGGGTGCCAAAATAAATCACAGATGCAATGGGTTATAACCCACAGTACAGTAGGAATCCATGACTAAACACAGGCATTAAAAATAAATGAGCAAATCAATCAGGGAAAAAAACAAGCTTGTCCTTAGAGAATACCAGTGATATAAATCAAGGAGTGCTGGACTCCATCTGGTAATGACCTTGGTAGCAACTGATTAAGACTTATAGATGCGAAAATCAGCAGATGAGAGTTGGCAAAAGAGCACACTTTACATCTCAGTGTCTGACTCGCAATCTTTAGAACACTGACTAACTTCACGGAACAGGAACCAGGGTCGAGACTCTTTTCATCCAGTGTTCAAATCCCCACAAGGACGGGGCAAATGGGCCTCCGACGCCACTGGACAGGATGTGTGTATCCAAGAGGTTGCCAGGTTATTTCCCCACAGGCTCCAAAATGCACACGGTAACTCTAGCCATGGGACAGCCTGGAGCAAAGCCAGACACCACCTGTAAGAAGTGGCTTCTGCTCCTCACAGGTGATAACTGTGACATGCTGGGATGGGAGACGTAGCCCAGGAGTACACACGTTTTCCCTTTGCTAGGAAGGAAGCAGCGAGGAGCCCTGGAAAGTTTAAAGAAGTGTGCAGAGCGGGTAACAGAACTGTATCAATGTTAGTGTGATTGCATAATACAACTCCTGGGTTTTAGAACTTTCACATGGAAATAGCTTGGAACAAAGGAGTATCAAGCTATAGCTTATTTCCCAATGATAGGAAAATAGTAAAGAAAAAAAACTACGTGAATGTGCTGTCTTGTTAACTACGGGGTATCCTGGTTGAAGTATATAACAAATTGCATGGGGTGAGCCTTGGAACTTTTCTACAAATCTTGAAATTATCACAAGGTCAGTTAAAAAACACGCTGGCTGACAGCTGCCACCATCCACAAATTAGTGAAGCCACCCTCTAGTCCAGCCTTGCTGTGCAGATCCAGGGTCAAACAATCACAATAGTGAGGTGGTTCTAAGCCACAGCAGGCTGAGGCTGTTTGTTCTTAATGAGAAGCAACTGACATCAAGCCCTTTGTTATTGCCCTTTCCCTCCTTCCTTCCCTCCCTCCCTCCTTCCTCCTCCTTTTCTTTCTTTCTTTCTTTCTTTCTTTCTTTCTTTCTTTCTTTCCTTCTTTCTTTCTTCTGTTTCTTTCTTCTGTTTCTTTCTGTTTCTTTGTTTCTTTTTTGAGTATCACTCTTGCTCAGGCTGGCACTCACTCTGTAGCCTAGGCTGACTTTAAACTCACAGCAATCCCCAGCTTCCCAAGTGCTGGATTAAAGGTGTGTGCCACCATGCCTAGCTTGTCTATTTCTTTTTAGTTGTTTAAATTTTATTTTTTTTTTGGGGAGTAGAATGCACGTCTAGATGCGGCCTTTACAAGGATGGGTCAGAAATGCTCTGCTCCCAACTGGGCAAGGCCAGTATACTTCACCTCTGAGCTGGACAGACTCCTGCGTAAAATGAGGGTGAAACTACTGCCTGCTCTTCCGGGGTGCCTGAGGAACAAAGTAAAGCACACAGACAGTACCAAGACCTCAAAGACGACACCTCCACTCAGGGCGCTCTTACCCATCCACAAGACCTTGCTGTTTGATGATTCTGTGCGACTCCTCGCGGGAGATGCGGCCATGGAACCAGTGCTGAGTTCTATGAATCACTGTGGGGAAGGGAGGAGGAGTGGTTAGTAGTTTGTGGTCCCTCTGCACAGAACCTTCTCAAGAGAGTAAGTCTGACAAACTTGGTGCCCAGGTGTAGCGGCATGGTGCCCTCCGGCTGGGCACACGGCAAAGTACAAGAAGGCACAGAGGGCAGGACTGACACACTTCTTCACACACAACAGCATGCACGGATAACATGCCACATTTACCTGAACTCAGGGTAGAAGGATGGAGAGGACTTTGGCTTCCCAGGATATTCATCCTTGTGCTACGCTTCTGCAAAAGAAATGTCCCTGTCAGGACTGACGACCACAGACTGACACACAAGTCACCCATGGTCCAGTCTTTGAGAAGCCACCCTCTGATTACTGAGCCTGAGGTGTTTACTGGTTGTGGTGGTTAAGCACAAAAGCAAAACATCCTGGTGAATTTCTAGCCATCCCAGCACATTGCTCACCCAGAAGACCCACAAGAAAAATTCTGAAAAGCCTCAGCAGAAAGGCAGGGCTTCTTGGAGAACTCAGTCAGTTCCTTCTCAGAACGCTGGCCTCCAGACTCTGCACTATGGGCGTCTGCCTTTTTCCCACACTACAGTGAAGGACTGGAAATGCCTTCCAAGAGCCCTTGGGCCGGTGTGTGGAACATGATCTTTACATCTCAGGAAAACTAAGAGAAATGGGTGGGAATCCTTCCATCTGCAGAGTCAAGACCTGAGCCTTGCCAGTTAAATAACTGTCCCCTGTGGAGTCCAGTCAGGCCTGGCTCTGTGCCCTCCGCAGACAGCCACTGATGGTTTATCACCAGGCAGGGCTCTATGTACGAACCAAAGAGAGCAGAGAGCAGAGAGCAGACTGTCTCCTCCCGTCCTCCCAGGACAGCCAGTGGGCAGAGAGGGCAGGAGGGAGGATGACAGCACGGAGGGCCACAGGGAGGGCAGGAGGGAAGCTGACAGCACGGAGGGCCACAGGGGCCCAAGCTGCTCCTCCTACTTCTTCCTGCTACTCTCATGCCTCCTCCACCCTGACACCCACAGAGCCATTTGTTCTGGGGGAAGTCGAAGGTGTGTGTGTGTAACCAGCCACGGGCAGACCGGGGCTGGCACCTTACCCGCCAGGCATGGCCCTCTTCCAGAGCAGCGCTCTGGGCTTCAGCTGGATTCTCTATCACTCTTCCTGTTTGTCCAGAAAAATCCATCGCCACAAGAGAGTTCTCGGAGACACTGCGCTGCAAAGGGAAGGAACGAGTTCTAAGAGGCAGGGAAAACAGCCCCAGCAACAAGCTGAGGAAGCATGAACCAATCACAGCGATCCTGGGAAACAGACCACAGAGGCCTGCGCTCCCTGTTTCAGGTTGAAATTCATTGGTTAGTGGGGAACGGCACTAAAAGTGGCTTTTAGTTTTTTTTTTCTGGGCAGAGGCAGCCGCAGGAGCCAGTAGGATTTGTGCTGAACTGGAATTCTAGCCTGAATGAAAACACCAAGGAACAACCAAGACAGATGCAAGCCTTATGGTCACTGCAGAGCACACCCCTGGGGGTCAGCTCAGGGAGGCATCAGACCACCTATGCATCCCTTTGCATATGCTAAGATCAGGCCCTGTAGGGTCTTTAGGATTGTATTCTGAGAGGATGGCGTGTTTCTGTGGGAAGCTGACTGGACACCAAACAACAGGTTTGGTGGGCCTTAAGCATATTGGGAAACAGCACCCATAAGTCCCATGGCTTGAATGAACAAAAGCCAAAGATGAGAGACATCTACTACTGCAGAGCTGAAGGCTGTGCCAACATTTGTGAACAGGCAAAGAGAAACATCTATGTAAAAAATTCTGCAGGGAGGCAGGGGTGGGGAGAAGCACAGCAGGAAAACTGCCTCCCTAAGGGTCACAGTGCAGAGACTCTAAACCGTCTTCTAGAAGGGTCACAGTGAGATGAGGTGCCCACAGCACACAGCGCTGTAGCAGCAAAAAGGCATGTGAATGTGGAGGGCCGGGCCTCTACTTACCACAGGTGTGGAGAAGGGAGACAGCAAGGCCTTTCTCTGCTGAGGGATGCGATAATTCTGGTAGAGAAGCATTCCATACTGGAAAAAAAAAAAAAAAAAAAAAGGTCAGAGTCAGAGCCAGCTTCCCATGGGTTCCCAAGGCCCCAGCAAACTCCACAGCTGGGAAGATTAGTGTTAAGTAGGAAGAATGAACAATACCCTGCTAAACGCTCTCAAGATGGGATCCTTCTATCAGTGGGGCCTCAGCACACCTGTTACCCTAGACAGGGGTGGCAATGATTTGTCTGGGAATGTTGGAGAGAGGAACAAACAGGCAGTGACAGATGTAACAATGGTTAAGACCAGAATAATTAAGTTGACTGAATCCTGCTGTGGGCTAAGTATTGTACCAAGTGGTTTGTTTCACTTAGTTCTTTATAAGCTACAGACTATCACCGTGTCTACTTTACAGATAATGGAACTAAAACAGAAATAAACTAAGTAATTAAAGGTCATGCACAAGTAAGGATTTAGGGTTCCAATGCACACAGCCTGTTCTAAAGCCACTTCCCCCAAAATGACACTCACAAACTATTGACTCAATCTACCCATTTGGAATATTTAAAACAACAATGCGCCAGAAAGAAGAAATGGAGTTGTCAGGGGATGTATCCACTGTTATAGCTCCTGGCCCATCAGTTTGCACTCGTTTCTGAAGTATACACACGACAGAACTGCCAGGCACTCCCGAGAGGGGAAAAGAGAGAGTACACATCAGGAGGGTACTTGAAATGAAAATTGCTGAGCATTTTCCAGAATCAGTGAGAAGCAATCAAACTACAAATTCAGGAATTCAAGGAAATCTAAACCCAGATGCATCATGAAATGAAAACTGCTTACATACAAATCAAACAGACAAAACCTGAGATAACAACTAGGGAGATGGCTCACTCACTCACGTGCCTGCTGTCCAAGGAAGACCTAAGTTAGATTCTGAGCACCCACTTTAATGCCAGTGATGGCAACATAGGCCTGTACTAGGGAGATGGCAGGGGGGGGTGGGGGGCTCTAGGGTTTGCTGCCTAGCTATTCTCACTGAGTGAATTCCAGATTCAGTAAGAGATCTGGTCTCAACAAAATAATTGAAATTTTGATGCCTGAAACCCACAGACCAGAGGATAAAATTTAGATTTTATTATAAAATCTATAGAGACAGAGCTTAAGAGAAGGAAAGATTACAGAGCTGCTATACCACAGGTGGAGCCCCGAAATGGAGACCCAGATTGGGGTCTTCGATGGGAGTCTCAGCATTCATGTACAAATGTCAATAGAGTATCCTCTAGTGCCTTTGTGAACACGTTTGTGTTTGTTTTCTTTTGACATTTTTTCTGCTATGCATGTGTGGCATGTGGTTTTTGTGTGTGTGAAGACGGACCTAGCCCATGCACCCGTGTGAAGGCCACAGGGGGACATCCTCCTCCGTCTCTTCCGCCTTCTTCCCCGAGACAGCTTTTCACTGAACCTGGAACTCAGCAGTGTTAGTTTAGACCAACAGACCAGTGAGCCCAGCAGTCGCTCGTCTCTGCCCCTCAGCAGTCACAGGCCTGCCCGCCTTTTATACAGGTGCTGGGATTGCAGTTGGGCCCTCGGGCTTGCACAGCAAGGCCTTTTCATGCTGAGCCGTCTTCCTCGCACTGGTGTGGTTTTTATTTTGGGTGTGTGTATGTGTATGTGTACATGTATGTGGAGGCCAAAGGTTGTCTCCATTGGTTGGGGTGATCTTGTGTGCACAGACTGGGATACTGCTCCATGTCCTATAATGCACAGGGCTATCCCTTTGTGCCAGCAATGAAGTAATCTCCACTAAATGTTAATAGAAAATCTAGCTCCTCTGTTAAGGCCATGCTTAGGAGGATGTGTAACTACACTTAATAAATAAAGTTCTGGGAACAGTGAAAACAGCATGAACATTTTTGTGCCAGGACAGGCCGATATCTATAGTTGCCCGTTCCCGAGGGATGAGGCCACTACTGCCCGAGAGCCACACCCGCTTACCTTGAGCAGTCTGAAAGCTGTCATCCAGCACGCACGGATTTGCTCATCTTCTGCGCAAAGCAGTCTCAGCTCTTTAGTTTCAGTCTTAACTTTGTTTGGCTAGAAGTGGAAAAAATAATCTGATCAGTGCCTCGGTGAACAGGAAGCATGGCAGATGTGTGTATGTGTGTGTGTGGGGGGGCGTTGCTCTGCATTTGAACTGGACAGAATCAGCTAAATGACACTCCAGTGTGAACTTGTTCCCTGAAGTCGCCCTTCCTGAACTGGGAGTGTCGGTGGAGACGCCGCAGGATAAACCCTACAAGGTACTGAGCACGGTGGGGTAGCATGACTGAGGAAGAAGGAGGAAGTCCACTGGAGTAGAGAGGATGTGGATGGCCATAGGGACAACTGCCTGCTGAGTTACAGAGAGATTCTCAAAGTCAGCTCCTAGAGACTTCAAGGAGATGGCTCATCCAGAGGTGAGATGGCAGGAAGGGAGCGCCTGAGGGCCTCAGGGGCACTGGGTATCTAAATACCAGTGATGGGGTCAACCCCATGTATCCTCATGACCGGAGGCCTACAAAGAAAGTACCAGCTCACTCAGTAGCTGAAGGTGACAGACCCAGTGTCAGGCCAGGGGACTTCTCTCCTCATCAATTTCCTCTTTTCTCCTAGTTTTAAGCCACCAAGCCTGCTGCCTTGTACTCTCCCTCACATGCCTATTTCCACAAGTATCTGGGCTACTCAAGGTTCAGACGTGAGCACACACTGCTGTCTTTGTAGGAACAAGTGAAGATTACCTGGCCGGCTAGCGAAGTTGGTTAGGGCATTGTGCTGATGCAACTAAGGCCAGCATGAAGCTGTGTTTCTGTTAAAAACAACGGATCCAGACCCAAGCACTGGCAGGAGTGGAAGGTAACGATGCAGCTCCCAATTCCCACCCATGGGAAGTCTCCCGGGGGTACCTTGATGCAGAGCCCGTGGTCTGTGGGCGCACCGTACTGCTTCTTCCCAGAAATCAGGGAGAAGACGCTACTCTCCTCTAGGTCGGCCAGGAGCTGCAGGTGTCTGGGTTCCTGCAAAACAGAATCCGAGTGACGTGCAGCATCACGTGGTCCAGCACAGCAAAGAGCACCGCACAGGGCAGTGTGCGCATGGTCGTGCGCATCTCCGCACCGACATTCTGGAGGCTGTGACCACGCGTCAAGAAGTGCTGGGGAGATGGCTAAGCAGTCAAGGTACTTGCTTGCAAAGCCTGCCAGCCTGCCTTCAGTTCCCCTGCACCCACTAAAGCCAAAAATGTGGTGGATGTATCTGGCATTTGCAGTGTCATCAGACCCTGGTGAGTCCATATACATAAGTACACGTGTAGAATCAAACGAAGAAAGAAACAAAGAAGTAAAGACATGCTAAATTAAAATTAAAAAAAAATCAAATCATCTAGCTCTACGTCCAAACCCACCTCTCAAGTTTTCTGACACAAACCTGCTGGAATACATTTGTCTATCCGCCAAGTCAACGCCCCCCCCCCACCCCCGAGAGATGTCTAGGAAAATGTAGGACAAAGTCCGTAGCCCAAAGACAATGTGAAGAGTACACTCCATGGGCAGGGCTGATACACCTCTTGGATGCTGCATGGTCACAGTCCAATTATGCCTTCATCTGTCCTCTGACAGCATGTTCGACCCTTACTTATCCCGAGAGCTCCCACCAAGTGCTTTCCCTGCTCAAGCCCGCAAGCTGTCCGCTGTCTGTGGCCTCAGTAGGTACGGGGGTGCGGGGGGGGGGTAAGAGTAAACAAGCCACACGCTGCAGGGTGTCTGAAGTTAACCTTTCCTGCTTTTAGCAGGTCATGACCCTCTCTGAAGATGGTGCCCATTCTTTTTAGCTCATCTGTCTGGCTGCTAACTACTGATGCCCCAGAGCTGCACTAGGTAAGCCTGGTGCTTAGACTCTTCACCCAGGACCCACCGGCTCCCTCCCTCTCCTTCCTAGTGGGAGCAGAGACTACAGCTCTTAAAAGAAACAGCTGGCCAAAGTCGGCTGGACACAAATGTGGCATGGTCACAAGAAGAGCAGGCCCCAGTGTGCAAGGAGCCCCAGGAGCCTCCAGGCAGGACCCACAATGTCAGTAACCCACTTCCGAGATGTGCACTTATTGGGCTTCTCTTACATCCTCTTCCTGCTGAGGGTCACACACAATGGAAAGCAACATCATACCATCCCCAGAACAGAGCTAGGAAGTGTCAGCTGTGTGTGGTAACGTAACCACCCAATTGTATGCAAACTACATGATCTTTAAAATTTGCTCAAGCATGGCCAAGAGCGTGCCTTTGCCCATGAATGCAGAGCAGCAGCAACCTAGAGCCACCCTATGGTCACCATAGACCCCAAATTCTGCAGTGACTGAGGCTTCCAGAAGCATCTGTGCCCAGCATACAGGAGGGGTCCGGGGCTGCACAGTCCATGGATATAGGAATGATGTGACCTAAGGGTGCCTAAGTCTACATCACCACATAGTTTATAAACCAGGGTACACTGCTAACACTGAGTTCAGCTGTTAAACAAATAGCTCATCAGTAAGGTAGTAGGAGCTTGGAGCAAGCTCAGGTGCATTCTAAAATGAAGTTCAAGTTCAGTGTGAGCACGCCTGGCTTAGGGTAGTGGGGTGGAATCAGTCCTGGGGTGAAGGGTTTAATACTCACTTTGGAAGTTCCCTTTGTGGAGCAATAAAGCCCAGATCTACGCAGACACACATACAGCTTCTTCCATGACTTCCTTCCCATCTCCTTCACATGCAAAAATCCTTGAATTTCAGGACAGCTACTGGAATTCAGAAAATTCTATGGGAGAGAAAAATTTTTCAAAATCCGACAGTACTCATATAAAATAAAGTATTTATGTTATTACACATAGCTAACATTTTCTGAATTTTCAAAACACTTTTTGGTGGTCTGAGTTTTATCCTTTCAAAAGTCTTACAATCATAATCAAACTGGTGCTGCACAGAACAAGACTAGTGCTGAAGCAGACACAGCCCCACAGCACACAGCACAACAATGGGGCTCAAGGTGTCCCACGTTTCCTTATAAAACAGAATACTTATGGATTTTGCTCCCTATTCAAAATTTCCAACAAATATCTGATCAGCAGAGCTAAAGTAATGGTGCCAAGACAATCTCCTGGGGGCGCAGTGGATTGAGAGGGAAGGCTAAGCTGCTGGCTTGTGTGTGCACCCTTCTAATGCAAAGGTGCGGAACAGCTGTCTATCTGCATAGGAAGTGCCTGGGACACCAGGGTGACAGTCCACAGTCCCACCTAACTTCTCTGACAGGCAGCCTTACAAGTGAAGGTCAAGAATTGATGGGAAGCAGCCAGGAGCCAGGTCACAAGCAAAACTGCCGAGGTGACATTAGAGGGCCCTGTACCTTGGCTGGGAGCACACCCAGCTCCCTCTCACAGGTGGGAGTGCCAAGGTAGAAAGAGTCCTGGGCACCTGGCTCCAGTCTCCTATCACAAGAGACCATAGCACATGCTTACAGAGAACACCAATTCTCTCCAAGTCAAGACACTTGAAGAGCAATTTGCATCCCATTGTTCACCTGTATGGATGGAAGCTGCGTATGGACATTTCTTGTCAGGATAGACTGATACCATGGCCATGTGTGCCTGTGTGTGAAGGGGTGGTACGTCTAAGAACTGAACACTGATGCTCTTTTCCTTTTGAATGGTAGAAAGAAACCTGGTGCTCAACAAAGCAGGAAAGAAGGGCCCACGAGCAAAACTGAGATGCTGCAGGCTGCTTTAGGGATGGGCTTTCTCACTTGGACACTGCATATAGACAAATGCTTGGAAGCAACTCTAACACTCCCTTTTCCCTCTTCCCAACCCTCAAGAAGAATGTGGCTCTACACCGCACAAGCATCCTTGGCAGCTCTGTCCCTTGGAAGGAAAGGGAAGGCTAGGTTTTCTTGGGACACATTTTAATAAGTAGAGAAAAATTAAAGCAGGTTTCCTTATCACAGAGTAAGTTACTTTTTTTTTTTTTTTTTTTTTGATTTTTCAAGGCAGGGTCTTGCTTTAGCCCAGGCTGACCCGGAGTTCACTATGTCGTCTCAGGGTGGCCTTGAACTCATGGCGATCCTCCTACCTCTGCCTCCCAGTGCTGGGATTAAAGGTGTGTGTCACCTCGCCTTGCTTGTAAGTTACTTTTTTGTTTGTTTATTTGTTTGTTTTTGAGGTAGGGTCTCACACTAGCCCAGGCTGACCTGGAACTCACTCTGTATTCTCATATTGGCCTCAAACTCACAGTGATCCTTCTACCTCTGCCTCCTGAGTACTGGGATTTAAGGCATGCACCATCACGCACTGCATATGTTACTTTTCAAGGGACTTTGTGGTAACTCAGTCACTTTTTTAAAAATATTTTTAATATTTATTTATTTGACAGGGAAAGTGGGAGAAAGATACAGAATGGGTGTGCCAGGGCCTCCAGCCACTGCAAATGAACTCCAGATGCGTGTGCCTCCTTGTGCATCTGGCTAACGTGGGTCCTGGGGAATCTAACCTGGGTCCCTTGGCTTTGCAGGCAAACGCATCAACTGCTAAGCCATCTCTCCAGCTCCTCAGTCCCTTTTTATCATGAAAAAAATCCAGTATTTTTGTAGACATTTTTAAGCTGCTAGACAATGACATGTCCTGAGGACCAGGCTTCTCCTCTTGCCCTCCCATCCCGCACTGAGGTGGCATTACTAGGGTTGCTTCTAAATGAGAGAAAGTTGGTCCTGTGCATGAGTGCTTAGTTTGCTTTGAAGGAGCCTGGCTACATATCCATCTCTTATGAGTCCATTTATTTCCAGTTACTTTAAACCCTACTAGCTGCCACGGTTGTCATGTGATTGAAAGCACATTAATAGGCTACCACCATAGTTCCAGAGGGCTTTCTCTATAAACTCTATTTCCGTGGGGGTTCTGTCTCTGCAGTACCTGCAGAAGCTGAGTCTGACTGCCGTTGGACTGCTGGCACCAAGTCACCATGTGCTCTGGGAAGAAGTTCTAAAGAAACACGGAAAAAGGTAAAGGTGGAATCACTGTGGAGGAAAATCTTATTTCTAGGTATGTCAACAGCAAAAACTCCCCATAGGTGTGATCACGAACATGTGTGTTTTAATGGCAGTCCTTTTATCCTCTTATCAAAACCTACTCTAAAAGCGTATATTCAGTTATCTCACATGGCAGATCTGCACTCCACTATGTTCAATACAGAACTTATGCGTCCCATGGCGCACACTATGGCAAAGGTCATAATTCAGTGACATAGTGCGTGGCATGAGATGACATCCTCCTGGGGCTAGGGATGCTGCTCAGTGGTAAGACACTTGTCTGGAATGCACAACCCCAGCACTGCAAGGAAAGCAAAACCAAGAAGGAAACACCGAACAATAAAGTGCATGCAGTTGCATGTTACATTATTCAGAAAGAGTAATCACGTTTCTTTCTTGTCAAGAAAAAAGCAGCAAAAAATATCAGAGCCAGCAACGGATGCTGGTCTCCTCCCTGAGCTGACGTCACTATATGCGTGACTGGAGTCATGGGGCTCCCTCTTCTGCTTGGCCACAGGACAGACATGTCCCCAAAAATAGACCAGGAAAGAAAAATCAATGTGTTGATGTCAGCATGTCAATCATATTGATTTCTCTGCTCATTCTTCAAGATAATGTCTGCTATTTACAAAAAGTAGTGTGTGTTTCTTCTGTAGAGTTCATGATCAATTTGTCCAACTTAACTGTGAATTTTCAAACTGACTGAAAAGGCTGAGATTCTCCTCTCTTGCTTTGCCCTGGCCCCATACGAGGAAGACTGTCACTTTCATCAGTCACAGTGATGCAGGTTAGTTGTGAGCAAGGACTGCTTTGTTAAAGGTAACTCAGATTCTCACCCCCACATGCTTCTCGATAAACCTCACCCAGTCATCTGATAATCAGATACTGTTTAACCCAAGGACAAACTTGAAGATTTCAAGAATCCCAAACCCCGACCCTGAAAAGATAAGACTCACCATAGGATTCTTAAAAAACTCATACTTTGCATAATTCTTCCTGAATAAAAATTTACTTTCACTTGCCATGGTGCCCTCCACTTGGACCACCAGCTCATGGTCTTCCAAGCACCTTTCTGCAGGGGGAAGCATCACATGTGAGACAAGGCAGGCAGAAATATCAGGGCAGTTTCATAAGTTACAGAACCTGACTTCCTGTTCTTTCCACACTGGGAATGAAGATGAGGTCAGGAACTAAGCTAAATTTAAATTACTCTTTCACATATTCTCTAAAAGACCTAAAAGAGCTAAAACCTAAAAGAGCTCTTAAAATACAGTAAAATGGATGCACAATTCAGGTTTTAACACTGACACACACATATTTCTTTTATATTTGGCATCAACAACATTGAGAAGGTCAAATGATTTTGTCCTTGTATCATAAAATTTTAGCTCATGTAGCTATTCAACTATCACTACAGGGAAAATTTCAAAGACAAAGGAAAGGAGGGAAGTCCCTGGACAAAGCAGGCTTGTAAGGGAAACAGGGAGGAGGTGCAGGGGAGGCAAGGCCAGGGGGGCTAGGGGTTCCCTGAAACCTGGTTTCCGGCACCTGCCTTAGGGGGTATAATATAGCAGCTGGGACACAATGCTGACGGCAACAGAATGTACCAACACACTTATCTTCCACTTGAAGCCATGGGGGATTTGCACCAAGCGGATAGTGAGTGAAGTCAAAGAAAACGTATTACACACAGAACATTCACTGTGTATGATGTACGTGCACACACATATACACACCTCAGAACATCTTATTGAAGTAGTCTGGAAAGGCTGGTTTATTCCCCTCACGGTTTGAACCTCTGCTTCCATGTGGAGCACAAAAAACTTAGCTTGCTTCCCACTAATTGGAACAATATGTTGGAAAAGCTATGCTTTTCTGCTATCTGACAGAAGCCACAGCCCCTCCTGTGGAGCTCCTGAAAAGCTCTACTGAGGGGCCCTGGCAACACAGGACTGAGCACGGCAGACAATGGATAAACAGTGTGAACAGATCCACCGCAGGCTTCGCGTGGTTCTGATGCCAACATGGCACACACAGATTAAGGCGCGATGGATGGACACAGGGCAGTTCTGTCCTTCCAAGCTCCTACCTCCTTTCATGCTGCCAGAACTGAGTCTCTAGAAAAGTCTCACCTGGGAGGAAAGGGACAAAGCTTAGGGAGTAATCATTTCCAAGTTAAAGTGATCTCAGAGTTTGGAAAAAGAACTTCTGTCCACAGAGGACAATTAAGCTATAGTCACTCCTCCTTCACAATGGGCCACCACTGTTACCAGAGGCAATTTCTGGGCTGATTCATCCTTGGCCTTCATTTTGGTGTTACAAGGAGAAGAGGTTTTGGTACAACTATATTTAAAATCAGAATTTGTGGAAGAAAGGGAACGTGTCCCGTGGCTTCTAGGAAGCTCACAGACCTTGAGTGAAAGGCCACATCTGACACCACCAGCAAACCTGGAATAGTTCCCACTACCCCTGTCTGGGAGAGAATTCTGCTTGTAACACTCGACCCCAAATACAGTCCTTATGTTTCTATAGGACAGAATACAACAACTAAATATAACCTGAGCATTGACTAAAACTGTATTGCTTGCTTAAAACAAACAAACAAAAGAAAACCCAAACCAAACTAAAACGAAACAAAAACTGAAGCCTTTTAGGGAGAAAACAAATCAAAGAATTCCATTAGGAGTGTTACTCAGAGAAAAATGTCATTCTGTAACAAAAGAAAACAAAACAAACTTAATAATAAAACACAACTTACTGGTCATTGGTTTACAGAATAAGGTATTTTTTTTTAATCAGTTTAAATAATAAGAAAGAAAGTATCAGCTACCTGCGTGAGGATAAGATGGACCATTCTGAAGCCGAAGGTATTTTTGTTTCCAAAGAACCAGAGTCGATGCAGAGCCTCTTAAGGGCCCACTAACTCCAGTAATCTAGGACAGCCCCTCGCTGCCCCCACCCCACCAAGCTAAGGGCCCACTAACTCCAACCCTCCAGGACAGACCCTTCACTCCCTACACTATCCTGGAAGGCACAAGGCTCAAGGAAAAGCCATGTCGCACACAATGGACGGGTGAGGGCATGGAGCCTGAGGAAGGAGGTGGGGTAACTTGGGACATGCTATGGTCTCAGGGCCACGTCAACCTGTTCATCCGCAAAGGAGCACACTTCTCTCACTCTTGACCCCACAAGCGTAAGCTCTCCAACTATGGCTTTCCAAGCTAGCCAGTCTTGGTACCCATTCCTGTTTTCTTCCTCAGGTAACAGGGAAACAGAGGACAAAGGCTCCGGGTGCCCTTCCTCAGGGGTTCTGAGCTGGTAGTCTTGGGCAGCCACCAAGTGCCCCTAGCAAAGCTGTTGCCTCATGTGTCTGCCTACAAATGTCCTGCAATTCTAGGGGTCCCGAGTAAAACTGGACAGCTTCTTCTCTTCATGACAGTCCCAATCTACTTGTGTTCGTGTGGAAGAGGAGAGATTCTTTAAAGGACATGCAAATTTTTCAAATTTCTGAAATGCAGTCCAGCATCTGTATCAGTAGCCTACTCTGTAAGAGACTTGAACATCAGATAACTCTGATAAGATGTGAGTTTCTTTGTCTTAAATCTGCTATGTTGTGAGTCAGCAGAAACCTGCGTAGCCCAGCTGCCGTGAAGAGACTATGTACAGCATTTTCAAGTTCATGGACAGGGAGCCAAGTACGGCCCATGGGCCCATGAAGGACTCCCCATCTGGGCACAGATGATCAAAAAGAGCCAGGTTTCTCCTTGAATGCCATGTGTTAACATCCAAGACACAGGAACTGAGGGTCTCTTGTTATTGTGACAGCTCACACCACTGGAACGAACACAAAAGTCTAAATAGTCTAAGAACGCCACCGTTCCTCCTGAGTCTCTGCAGCTAGATGCACAGGCCCACGGGGCTCAAGTCCCCGAAACTCGCAGGATTTGGGGAACTGCCTTCCCCTTGCCGTGCCCCTGCCAAGTCTCATCCCGGAGTGCCTACTCTTCACTTCTTGCCTGACACACATGCTGACTCAGGGCCTGGGTATGCAAGACCCATGTAGGTGGCCCTAGACAGCCAAGGATGGAATTTATCTGCAATTCCATTTTCAAGGTCAGGAGGTGCTATGAGGTTTTTTTTCTGCTCATTTAAATTTGTATTTTGCAAACTCCCTTTAAAAAGTCCGCTCTGTACTTGCTCTATCCACAGGCTGTCATAGCACTGTGCTCTTCAGGTGGGGGTGCTCTCCTGCCTGAGGGGCTTCCAGAGACTCATAGCTTCCGTGCCTGGGTAGATGGAATGGCTTCAGGCAGGCACCCTAGCGGGAACTTACCACTGGGGACACTGTGTCCACAGTTGAGAAGTCTATCCCCGCACAGTGAAGACTCAAGGTCCCCAGAGGTAAGACTTATAGGAAGTGCTAATTAGGAAGAGAACATATGAAGGGACAGGCAGACTGGAGCAAGCTGATTCTGGAGTCAGCTCAGAATGCAAAGCACAGGATGGACTCACCTAAGCTCACCAACTGCTAGGGGCTTTGCTGACCAAGGGCAAAGTTTTTCACTAACTTTCCAAAGTACTTCAAGTGACACATGCCCTTAGAAGGTGACATTAGGAAGGCCCATGGATTCCTGGTCATAGGTATCTATCTGCCTCTGCTTACCCACTGGTAAAGGGCAGGCAGGGCAGGAACAATTCCTACCAACCAGAGACGTGAGCCGCAGTAAGGCAAGGAGGCCACTATTGCTGCGTCTCCATCAGTCCATGGATGACCAGTGTTCCCATCGAGGCTCTGCTCTTCAGCAAAAAGGGAGTCACATCACATGTGCTATCCTGGGGACTGTTCCCCACATTTCCCAAAGCCATTATACCTTTCTGGGCATAGAAAAGGCGTGATGCTCTGAATGGTCTCATTTTTAGCTACTAAAATCAACACAGTAATGGTGCATTGAAGGTCTCAATCTAAGGCCACGTAAAAAGTAAAAGCAATGTCGAGAAGGATCCTAATGCCCTCAGTTGTCAGAGATTTGGGTCACACTATCCTTTAGAATCTGTCTCATGGACAGACTTGAATGCACTGTCTCTGGTCTGTGCTGCCATCCCTAGTGAGCAGATTCAACACTGACTTACCAGACTCACCTCCTATGGAGGTGATAATGGCTGGCAGTGAGCACAGTTGAGATCTGACTGACCAAATGCCTAGAGGACCCAGGAACATACTACCAGAGAGCAGCATCCATTATGGAAAATTCCCCACAAGGCTATGACCCACACACAGTCCAAGACAGGGTGGGTCAATGTTAAGAGATCTACGGGGGGCTCTTTGAAAGGGACCCCACAGCTCTGAAATCTTCCCACCAGGGGACCTTGACCAAGGACTGCTGCTAAGTCATAGCATGGGTAGGATTTCCCCCTAGATAACAATTAAATTTTAAAATCTAAACAATGGGCTCGAATTATGCATACAGAATTCACATGCAGAGAAGTGAGAGGGCTGGGAATGCAGAAGAGGACCGTGTTCTGGGGGTGCTGCCCTTACTGGATGGTATGAATTGGTGATTCTTCAAACCTTACACAATCCTCTACAAAACCCTGCCAAACTGGAAAATGTGTTCACATGTCCCTAACAAGAAAGGAACTGTAACGGGGAAAGACAGCCAAGGGACAATATTGGAGGGACTTTATCTCTACATTCGACCGCTGGGCAGCTCTTTTTTTGCCAAATGGAACCCAAATTTTAGTCCAAATGTTCCTGTTTCTTTTAAAAATCATTTCACTTGCTCTCTTCCTTTTTTCTACTTTTATGTGATGTTAAAATATTGTCCCATGAAAGTATATAGAACCTATTTATGAGTAAGAACAAACAAAGGATCACAGAAATATCACATCTTAGGAACACTCTGGGTACATGGATACTGATTTTTCTACTTCCTCAAAATAAAGAGTTCTTTACTTGGTAATTTTCAAAGTTCCAATGACTAATGTCTAGTATATGGAAATCAGAGGCTATGTTCAGTACTTGAATCACGGTTTCTAGGCTGTCTCCTGTTTGCTCACGGAGCTCTGTACTCTTTTTCTCAGTGCTCAGGAGCACCTTCCTCAGTGCCTTCCACATGAGAGCTGTGGCATTTGCCTGACTTTAAACACTGTTCACTGTATTTTGGTCCAACTAGGCAGACTCATTCTTGAGTTCTCGCTTTTCCTCTTCTGTTTCTATTACTTACTTTCCAAGTGATTTGTGTATCAAAAGATACTGCTAATTGCATTATTAGACCACTGTAGTAGTCAGTTCATTTCCATGGGAACAAGTGTGACCTCCCCTGTGTGCCACTCCCTGTGGAGCAGGTGAAAAAGTCTGGCAGAAGGTGGTCAGTAAAGATAGAAAAGTCCTGTTGTCACACAAGCATTCTGGCTGTCAGTTCAGTCATCAATGGGAAAAATCATTGTGATGGTTCATCTTCACTGTTGACTTGAATGAACTTAGAACCACCTAGGAAACTTGCTTCTGGGCATGTCTGTGAGGGTGTTTCCAGAAAGAAGGGAATACCCTCCCAGACTGTGGGTGGCATCGCTCTGCGGGCTGTGGTTGCAGAATGAACAAAAGGAACAAAAAGCTGAGTGCAGAATTCAGCTCTCTCTGCTTCCTGAATGTGATCAGCTGCCTCCCATTCTTGCTGCCACACCCTCCCTGGCTTGATGGACTGTGCAACTGTAAGCCAAAACAACCTTTCCTTTTCCTTAAAATGGTTTTGTTGGATATTCTGTCACAGCATAACAACAAGAAAAGCAGAGAATACAATTAGCAACAGTTCTAGCTGCTTACGTCCAAAGCATCCCAGGTTGAGTATTTGAAAGTCTAAAAGTAATAAGTCAAAGTTATATGGCATTATTTACACTTAAATTATAGATTATCTGTTGGCAGAATGCTCCCCAGTTAAATGAATATTTTGAGGATACATGGAGGAATTATAATTTAATTGAGAGAACATTCTGGTCTTGAATACCTGCATATGCTTTGCAAGCTGCAGACGCTATGCAACAAGACCACAGACATCTGAGAAGCTTCCTTACCTGAGACAGACTGCCGGAGTAAACGGAACAACATATCTCAGTGAGTTCGGGGAACCGTGCATATTTTCAAATATTCCATGATATAAAATATGCCCTTGGTTCTCTAGGCACAGTACACATGCACGTGCACACATGTGTGTGTACACACACAGTGTCAGGCATCACTAATGAGCTCAGAGAGATGCCATGCAGGCACCACACTCATGTGCTTGTGACTCCCAGTGGCTTCCATGCTTGGTTGCAGCCGGGAAGCAGGGCTCTCTTCCTACCAGCAGGATGAGCTTTCTCTGAAGATGGGCAGCTGCAAACCAGTGTGCTGAGTGGCTGGTTCCCCCCAGGGTACTTCCCCCTCCAACACACAGGCAGGCAGAAAGCCCCAGAAGGCTCTTACAGCCAGGAAGGAGAAAGATCACAGGGATCCTTCTCGCTGTAACTCAGCCCTCGTGAAGTTACCACTTCCCCCACCTACAACGAAATTCTTAAGAGCATGGGCGGGAGAAAAGTGAAATTTCAGAGAAAGTGAAGAGGTAGGGATCATGGGCACACATCCACTACTGCCAATTTGCATTTGGCAGAGCCATATTCATCTGATCCCACACCAAGGTCCCCAGGGCCATCACAAGCCAGGCCATCGGTCCCCTACCTAATCCTAGGTGCGGGTGGTGCTCCACCAGTGTCCAGCTGTTGTCATCCACACAATGACTTTTGTAAACCAGCAGCTGGCACAGGTCCCTGGCTGTCATGTCTGTTGGAATCTCCACCACTTTGCTCGTCCCATCTTCACTAAAGACTTTAACATCCTGCAACATACAGAGGGGACAAGTACAGATAAACAACTTTGCATTTACAAAAAAAGAAAAACAGACAAAATGAAACAGAAAAGTAAAAACATTAGAGTTCCCACACACATGAGATTGGTTTTCTGGCTCATGGAGGCAGAAAAAAGACTCGGGGGACCTAGAGACTTCCTTTCTTCTTTCAAACTTTGGAGGGCCAGAACATTTTTAGAATGCCCAGGACACCCATGGGCTCAAACAGCAGATAGGCAGACCACCAGCCTGGTTCAGGAAGTGACAGAGCTTACTTAAAGCACGACAGGTGATGTCAGGTCCAAACTTTTGCCCTTGTGCAAAGTCTAAGCAACAAGTGAAGTGGCAATCCTTGGAGCAGCTAGCTCTCCTCCTCCTAGCCTAGGGGTTTCTTTTCTTTCTATCTCCTTCTTCTCTCTCCTTCCTTCCTTCCCTCCTTTCCTTCCTTCCTTCCTTCCTTCCTTCCTTCCTCCCTCCCTCCCTCCCTCCCTCCCTCCCTTCCTTCCTTCCTTCCTTCCTTCCTTCCTTCCTTCCTTCCTTCCTTCCTTCCTCCCCTCCCTCCTTCCCTCCCTTCATTCCTTCCTTCCAGTATAGCCTCATTTTCACCCAGGCTAACCTGGAATTCACTAGGTAGTCTCCCACGGCCTTGAACTCACAGTCCTACCCGGGGCCCTGGGTGCTAGGATTAAAGGCATGTGCTACCATGCCTGGCTAGCCTAAGTTCTGATAACTCCACTCTTTTCATTCCTGGAACCAGGCAGTCTGCTGTTCCTGCTGCTCTCGTGCCCCTCACTGTCTCTGAGGTGCTGCAGGAGGAAAGTGAGATGGATAAACATGGATATGCTAACATGAAAACTAATTAAAAAGGGGGGGGGCACCATGAGGTTGTTTGCCACCTCCAAAAATTGAAAGCAAGCGTCATTTTCCAGGTCCTGTTCACATCCATGAAAGCTAAATAGCTCCTGAGAAAAAGATGCTGTCAAATAGAAACCCTGAGGATTAACCATGCATTCTGAGCTATCTGAAACACTGGAAGGAATCTTTAGGGGATGGTGAGGTGCATTAAAAAAACACAAGACCAGAATCTTATCTCAACAGCAAGGAAAAAACAGTTCAAAGGGCAAGGCCAAGGCGGCATTTTGAATCGTGACTGCTTTTTTGCCTGAGAGTCTGCTCTGGTGTCTCGCTACCATCCACCCTGGGCTCCCCGTGCGGCAAGTCACTGCGAGTCCTGGACAGCCATGCCCTGACCACAGCTGCCCTTGCCTGCCCGCCACCTCGCTTGTCCCTCAGGTAGGGAAGCAAACCACTCTAGCAGGCCAACTGTGTCCTTCCAGGACTGATATAAACAGCCTACGGGCTCTTCCACTCCTCTGCAGGAAGACCTGGGGTGCCGTTGAGGACCGTAGTGGCATCCACATTACCACCACCCAGCATGATCAGCCTCAGGAGTCCCCAGGCAGTGAAACCCCAGCAGATAACCCAGATACTGGAGCATGTGGACTCTCTGGGTCCAGACCAAACCTGTCACTCATCTGTGTCCCTAACTGCTGCCATCAGTGGCAACTTTAGTGCTGAGTCTGCCACTAGCCATGGATGTCAGCTTGTAGTGACAAACAGCCCGTGGCCTAGCTCTCTAGCTCCTTTTCACAGTCATGTGTTTAAAGGGTGGTTCCATGGAGGGGAATCAATGCCAGCACTGAGGAGGGCCCAGTGGCCTGTGCAGGAGCTTTAACTATACAATCCATGAGGTGTCCCTGAGTCTGGGAGGAAGGCAGTCACATGACTCTGGCCTTGAGCTCCCAGAGGCTGCAGGAAGTGCCTTTCTCTAGGGGGTGGGGGATCAGGAGAGATTTCCATTCCATCCATTTCCTGACTCAGAGAACTGCCAGGATTTGCTTTCAAACCTGCTTTCGCTTTTAATGAAACACACCCTTCCCTCTTATGAAACATCTGTCTCCCTCAGCAAAATATGCTTCCACCTCAACAAGTGAGATGCTCATACAGCCAACATTACTGACACAGTCAAGGAAACAACACTTAATTTAAACCAAAAAAGTATGCCTGTGGTCTCTGCAAGAACATTCCTTATTGAAATGCTTTAACATAAAAGAAATACATTAGCAAAGTCCAAGTGCATCTGAGCAATGCCTGGTACGTGTGCTATTCCTAACATGCAGCGTGGCTCCAATGCCAGTGAAGCTTTCCCCTCTCCTTATCATTGTCCTCATCTTCCTAAGCTTCCATGGAATTACTGTACACTCCATTTCCAAGAGGGCGTGTTGGAGTGATGTATTTCTTTCATGTCTTCCCGAGTCCATCTGCCACTTTTCCTGCCCAGATCAGCGATGGTTCCACTTTTCTCATTTTCTTTTCAGTCCTACTGCATTTTCCTTTAAGCCCTCTCCTTATCCCTGTCACCCCATGGCTATTCCCTCACAGGCCTATTTTTAGTCTAGGTATTAGACACTAACACGGGCTTTGCCACAGGCTGACCTTTAACCCTTTGGGATATCCACAGCAGGCCAGGTTGGCAGGACAAGACAGGATAGTGTGTGACGGGCTGAAGGTTGAGCCACCTTATCCACTACCTGATGCCCATGGCAGAGGACAGGCACAAAGTCACACATATCCAGTTCTGGGCATCTATTCTTGACATTTTTTTTTCTGGGCACTTCCTCAAACTACAAACCAATCAACCTGCAAGACAGAATCTAGAAAAGCCATCACACACCCCAGCAGTATTGTCACGGGTAAATGCTGGTGGCTGCAAAAGGGGCCATCTGTGTCTGCAGCAAATATGTAGGGCACAAGGCTAATGCTGTGTGCCTTACTAGAGTCCTGCCACAGAAAGCTTTAAAGCAGGGATCTACATGGAGTATTCTGTGCCTCCCCTCACCACCTGGGCCACGCTGGGGCGCATGCACGCAAATGAAGGCTGTTTATGTGATGATCAATTGCTATTGTCCACTTATCAGATGGGGAGGTAAGAGGCATAGATAGCTCTTGAACAGGCTTGTGAAAATGCTTCCAGGAAGAATGAACGAGGGAGGAAGACCTTACTTCAGAGTGGGTAGCCTTTCCAGGGTCAGCCTGTGTCTCAAGAGGTACAAGGACAGGCAGTGCCTTTGCTCCTCGCTGAAGAGTGCTTACACTCTGATGTTGCCACCCTTTGTGGACACTGGAACCCAGCTTCTTGAGTCTTCTACTGTGGACTCGCAGGCCCTTCAACATTATACTGGGACTGCTGAGGTGGCCAGCTTTATGGAACGCACGGCCACAGGGTCCTCAGACTCTCCAGCCTGTAGACACCCATTGTTGGACTGCCCAGCGTGGATCCTGCAAGCCAGCCTAATAAACCTCCTTTATAATAAGTAGATACTCATGCTGTTAGTTCAGTGCAGCTACAGAGCTGACACTTATACAGTACATCTTACAGGTCTGTCTGAGGACCTGGGACAAGGGCTCCTGGGAGCAGCCTGGCTCCCCTTGGTTCACTGAATTCTCTCCTTTCCCAGGATGTACCCAGAAAGTTCTCTCAAGCAGGTTGAGACTCCTGCAGGCAACCAGTGAAGGGGTGAGGAGGGTGCTGGGGGCACGTTCACAGTATTCCAGTCCAGAGAACACAGAACGCAGAACTGGTGAGATGCAATAGGAAGTTCGACTTGGGAAAGTCAGCTCCCAAAGCCTCAACTCCTTTCCACTATCAAGAAAACCAAATGACTAATTGCTTTTAAAAACTAAAGTAGTAATATGAAATGGGGCAGCCATCATTATGTGCACAGCAGGGAACTTTTAGAGTTGTGTGTATATTTGGGGAGTGGGGGTGCTTGCTGAGCTGAGCTGGCCCATGGCTACATCCTGTTGTAATAAATGTTTCATTGTTGCCAAACTTTATGCTGCCATTTACTATACGTTCATCATATAGAGGGAAAAACAAAAGCCCCATTATTTGCAAACCCAAGGAAGGTGTTCAGGAACAATTAGGGCTGAGGAAAAGTCTGCTCCACAGCGTCGATTTCACTTTGAGATGCCTGGCTTTTTGCCTCCAAGGTCCCGAGCAGGTGGGGGCTTTTGGGCTTTTCTGCTCCCACTCTCAGCAGTTTCCTGTAACAGACAGGCCCTGCTGCAGCTGGCTGGAGTTCAGGCTCTGGCAATCTTGTTACTGAATTCAGGAGACCTCCTGACTTCAGCCATGATGGATGAAACCCTGCCAGAGGCTCAGTGATAATCACTTTGTAAAAATAGAAAATGGGCCATTCTTGGCTGTGTGCTCCCCCCCCCCCAGCTGTCTGTAGTGTAAGATGTCTCTGGGCTGATGGCCTAGTCCCTGGGGTGCAAGGCTGACCCAACATCCCTGAGGTCCTCCCTCCCCCCCCCCACAATACCACTGTGACTGTGGCAGGCATCTACACCGGAAGTTCCTGGGCCCCAAGCTGCCTTCGCTCGTCACCTATGTCTGGTTTGCTTCCTCCATCAAACATTCTTGTAGGATCTAGGCTGGCGTTTTGTCATCTCAGAAACCTCTCGTAAGTGCTGGTGGGCAGCACTTCTGGAGGAGCTGGCTGTAGTCAAAGGCACAGGAGCTGGGGAAGCAGGACAATCAGGCCCAGGCGGGGAGAGGAAAACCAAGCCTGGAGGTAATGTCACTGGCCCCTCAGAACTGTTTCTGGAAGCAGCAGAGTTCTCCCAAGCCCTGGAGACAGGATTTGAACCCAGGGCTCACTCACTTCTCTACCCTTTCTTCTTCCTCTTTTCATCCTTCTCTCTTCTCCTTCTACTTCCCCATCTTCCTCCTCCATCAACTAGCTGTTTCTCAGCACCATGAATCTTACTGCCCTGGCTCTCTACGAATTTACACAGAAATGTTTGAGCCCAAGTGTCTCTAACACTTACAAGCTGGCTGGGACAGGAGGGGTGTTTGATGCTTAGGAGATTAGGGTACATCCAATTTACTTCAATCTAGGACACAACTAACCAGCATAGGCTAAATTAATTTTAGCAAAAAAATGTAATTCTACCAACATTTTATCAGCTCTGCTCTAAATAATGGTGCGACTGCATGGTCCCCTGACCATCTGGAGAAACCACACTAATGAGTTCAACTACACTGACTCTCAAACTACTTTAAAATACTACTTTACAGAAACTGATGGGAACCCTATGATTATCAATTTCATTTTTTCACTGAGATTTAAGACAATTAAAACAACTTTAAAATAGTTTTCAAAACTCATGCAGGGATGCAAACAGTACTCCAGTCAGGGTAAAGGTGTCATCGGGCAAGCAAGCCTCTAGACCAGCTTAACATCAGCACACAAGCTTGTCTAGAGAGAAGATTCTGCTTTGCTTATCGGTGATGTCGTGGTTTGAATGTGAAACGTCCTTCAGCCCCAAGTGCTTGTGATTAAGCTTCCTACTTGGTCCCCAGCTAATGGAGCTTTTTGGGAGATGTGTCATTTGGGGTGGATCTGGAAGTTTATCAGTCCATCCCACTTGTCAGTGCCAGCTCATTCTCACTGCTGTATCTCTGCTGCTGTAAGATATGAGCCTGTGAGCTGGTTGCCTTGTTTTTTTTTTTCCTGCTGTAATAAAATTTCTCCTCAAAATTGTAAGCCTAAAATAATCTCTTTCATCTCATAAGCTGCTTCTAGTAGAGTGTTTTGCCCCAGCTGTGAGAACTGCCAGAGACAACCAGAATTGAGAAGTGGGAGCATTGCTGTAATGAATCTGACCATGTGGTTTTGTTCTTCTGGAACTGGTTTGAGGGAGGAATATGGAAAGATTTGGAACTTTGGACTGGAGAAGCCTTGTAGTGCTGTAAGCAGAGCTTGATGGAACATTCTGGTGAGAGTCTGAAAATCTTAAATGCAGACAGAGTATGGACTGTGAAGGCTTGGCTTATGAGGTTTGGGAGAGGAAAGATTTTTTTGGAACTGGACTACTGGTGGAAAGGCTGGTTGCATTCTGCCCATATCCTGAGAATTTGAGCAGAGCTGAATTGAGAAGTCATGGACTGGTGTGCTTGGTGGAAGAACACAGGAAAAAGATGTGGAAACTACAAAGTATGATACAGAAAGAAATGTAAGCAAGTTCGAGGTCTCAAGCACAGAGACTGATACTAGGCCTTGTAAGGGGCGATTGTTAAAAGGGATAGGACCATTGCACACGGGCCAACTCTTCTCCCTTAGGATAATGGGGAAGATACCCCAAGCCAAAACCTAACCCACTGATGTGGCAAGCTAATAAGAATGTGGATTCTTTTGAAAGGAGGGGTATAAAGTAAGAATATGGAAGGAGTTCCTGCTCCTCAAGGTTACCTCCACCTTGGATTTACATATTTGATGGTGAAGTCCACCTGGTACTGATTTTGGAAGCATAGGAAATACACAACTGTCCGAAATGAAGGGCAGTACTGAATCCTACATACGATCTGCTCTTTTCTGCATGTATATGCCTATGAACAAGTTTACAGATATAGAGAAAATTCAATAGCTCAAAACAATTATAACTATACTGTGATAAACATTACATGAATAGGGCCTCTCTCTCAAAGTATTTTATTGTACTTTCCACTTTTAAAGGAAGCACTTTACAGTTTTGTTTTTGTCATATTTGAAAGCTCTACGGTCAGTATTAAGTAAAATAGGGTATTTAAACACTGTTACCTTCTCATTGCTGGAATAAAGCATCTGATGAGAGGAAGGGTGTTATTTTGGCTTACAAAAGATGGTTCTAGACTGGACATGGTACTTTACCACAGCAGGGGGGAGGACAGCAGCAAAAGTGAGAGGAGCTCTGACAAGGGGGAGCTGGCTGTAACATCCCTCAACCCGCCTCTAGTAACACACCTCCTCCAGCAAGGCTCTGTCACCAGCTGGGGACCAAGCATTCAGAACGCAGGAATTGACAGGGAATATCTGATGACAACCAACATTAACAGTCCTGCAACGTGACATACATGCAATGACATGTCTTCAGTTGCATCTACGCATGCACTAACACAAAACCAATACACATAGCTAAATACATAACAGGCATAAATATAAGACACACATACTCACGTATAGACATACATATATGTTAGCATCTATTACAAAAATGTGTTCGTTATGGTAAATTAGAAAAATATAGTGGAGGAACAAAAAGGGAATGAACTCTGATAGTCACTGACAATTTCTAGGCTCAGCACTGTAGTATTCTTTTGCAGAAGCTTATAAATAGAAACATGACAAAATGGCAATCATGAATAACCCCTGCAGGGCACTTTTTTTTTTTTTAACTGTTAGAGCTGCAAGTTATCAAAGATGAAGAATTTTCCAGTGCCGCCCACTATCTGTCTATCCCCAGCTTTTCATTATTATTATAATGTAATTATATTTTCACATATGAATCTTAGTGTATTTTTCTGTTTCTAGAGAAACTACTAAACATCAGGCTTTGTTGAAGTATACCTCTACTAGGTAAACATTTCTCAAAATACCTAGTCACATTTTTTGGAAAAATACTCTTACTTGAAAGTTAAATTTGTTTAGTAAAGACTAGACCCATAGGCAAGTCCATACACAATCTGTGGAAGCTCAGTTCCTCGCTCTTAGGTAACTGGTTTACCCCAGCTCCCACCCCACATCCACACTTGTTAAAAAGCACCATCACTGTTCAGAGATCCTGGCACAGGACAGACTGCCGAGCTCCCCAGTGAGTCTTGATTTCAGCTCTGGCTCTGCTATTCACTGTTCATCTGGGCTCTTTGAACTCCATTGTTCTTAGCAGGAAACCAGGATGGTTCCACAGGGAAATGGATGGAAGGACCCAACATAGCATGCCCTTTCTTTCTGAGTGCATGCTGTGGGGGAGTCACATGCCTCCAGACAGCCCAGAGTCCTGTTCAGTGTCAACAGCTCTGCAGCATTCAGAGACTAAATCAGCATTTGGCAGACAGAAAAGAGCTCACCTTGAACTTATATGTCATGGACATTTGGAGGAGAGAGGCTAAACATTCCAGGCTTAAATAGTAGGGGATTCTGTAATTAGGGGTTTGTATCTAATTAAAGAAGGCGAGGCCTAGTGAACAAGGAAGGTACAGACAGTTTTTCAGGAACAGATGTGACCATCAATCATGTTGCTGATCATAGTTGTGGGGGAGGAGAGGGGGGTAGAGGTGGGAGGCCCTGAACAGTGAGGATGGGGGAGGAGCTCTCCAATGCAGCACCCCTGGCTGGCTAGGCAATCAGCAGGATGTCTGACCCTATGGTCCAGCCCTAAGATGTGTTTGGGGAATTCCAGTCTAAAGATAGGCAAAGAGCTTGAGCTTTGTCTGGAGCTCCTGAAGTGCTGCTGGTGGTTTTTCTCTCTTCATGAGCTTGTGAAGAAGGGTCATCTTCTTCTGCGTTATGGAACTTCCCCTGTCTGTAAGCGTCAATAAATCCCTTCCTCCTGTAAACTGTGTCTGGTCCCGAGGTTCATCCCAGACCTGAAGCTGCCTACTACAAGTACTTACCTAGCATGCAGAAAGCCCTGGACCCAACCCTAGAATCACAGACAAACCAGGCATGGTGGTGCAGGTCTACAATCCCAGCACTTGGGATAGAGGCAGAATAAATTAGGATTTGTTTTGGGGGGAGACAGAGGCAGAATAAATTAGGATTTGTTTTGGGGGGAGATAGAGGCAGAATAAATTAGGATTTGTTTTGGGGGGAGACAGAGGCAGAATAAATTAGGATTTGTTTTGGGGGGAGACAGAGGCAGAATAAATTAGGATTTGTTTTGGGGGGAGACAGAGGCAGAATAAATTAGGATTTGTTTTGGGGGGAGACAGAGGCAGAATAAATTAGGAAAAATTTTTTTTGGGGGAGATAGAGGCAGGGGGGAGACAGAGGCAGAGTAAATTAGGATTTGTTTTGGGGGGAGATAGAGGCAGAATAAATTAGGATTTGTTTTGGGGGGAGATAGAGGCAGAATAAATTAGGATTTGTTTTGGGGGGAGATAGAGGCAGGATAAATTAGGATTTGTTTTTTGGGGGGGAGCAGAATCTAGGATTTGTTTTGGACAGAAAGGATAAAAGGATTTGTTAACACAGAATAAATTAGGATTTTGTTTTGGGGGAGACAGGCAGGATAAATTAGGATTTGTTTTGGGGGGAGACAGAGGCAGAATAAATTAGGATTTGTTTTGGGGGGAGACAGAGGCAGGATAAATTAGGATTTGTTTTCCTTTCATTGAAATGAAATTAACACATGCCACAGGTAGGGTTTCATAGTTTCTTTCCAGTTTCCCAGTTTCGAGGTAAAAGAGATCGAAAATGGTGAGGCAGTTGGGATTAACAGGAATCAAAAAGTGAAGTTTTTTCTTGGCTACAAATGAGAAATGTCCTTAAGTTTATAAGGGGGGAGTCCTAGTTCTTCCTTATCTCTTTTTCCCTTTAAAGAAGTTCAACTTTCCTAAAATGTGACATGAAAATGTGACTGAGATCACAAGGTACCTGGATACCTGGCATGGGCACTGGGCTGCCCAGCTCATTCTCTCATCTAATCAAGTCTTATTCCTATAAAACACCCCAATCGAAGTCACCAGGCAGATGACCCCCTGGGAACCCTCCCAACTTGGGAGCTTTCTGCTTTACTTTCCTTCACAATATCTCATTTCTGGGAACCCCTCCTGCTATATAGGAGCTCTGCCTTCTTTCCTTCTTTTAGCTGTATAATACAATCTTTCTAAACCTCACCCTCTGTGGTTCGTAGATTTCATTTTTGAAATTGTCAAGCCAAGAACCTGGAGGCCACTGACTCGGGAAAGTTTTGTGTGACTGAGCATCTGGCACCTTAACTCCCGAGTTAAAAGTCTGACCAAGGACCAAGAAGAGCTATGTTGATCTCAAAGACACCCTGAATTCCCATATTACCAGTAAGTAAGTGCTTCTTAGAGATCCACATCCCATCTTGGGTTTCACAAAGACTCAAAGCTGGGTTGTGGTGGGGCTATTGGACAGAGAGACAAAGGACTGAGGCTCTTCATCTGAAACTGGCCAGTGTCCGTAGTGCAGGCGCCTCTAAAGAGGCCTATGAGTGCCACTAACTAAAACTGTGAATGAAGAGCGAGGCACTGAGTGAGACCAGAGCTGGAGAAGAGAAACAGGAAGGCCCCCCTGGGTACGGATGTGAAAGACTCAGCAACAGGAAGACTCTGACCAACAATGAGGAAAGAGAGGTGACCGCGCACTTGGTGGCACTGAGAAGGTAAAGGCAGGCAGGGAATGCAGGGCTCCCTGGGAGATTGCAGACACGTGCTCCCTTGCAGGGTGGGAACACAGGCAGGAGTGTGGGTAGACACAGGTGGGAGTTCTTCTTGACAGCAGCTCCTAGCTATTAAGCCGGAGGCCAGGGAAGAACGAAGAGGTTAGTCTTTTTTCTTGGGAGCAATGAATGAGCTTAGAGTGTGAAAAGGAGTGTAAACAGAGACCAAGGAACAAAGGGAGGGGATTTCTCTTTATCCTACTGATGCATAAAAGCTGTTTATTGAGAACACTGCAAATATAAATTGCATATGTCCTTTCCCAGCTTCTCAAAAGCTTAACATTTAATTTGTAACATCAATTTTCTTTGCAGTCAAATCCATTATCTTACACTCCATAATTCCATCTACTGCCTCAGTAGTTAAGGAGCTATTTTCTAGCTCGATGTTGTTCCTCTGCATTGAAACCAGTGAACAACTATTACCGGCTTTTATCCAAAGCAGCTGGGACAACTCAGGAGCGCTGTGTGGTGTGTCATCAGATCTGAGACCTCAGGTGCCCCATGTGCCAGCAGGAGGCAATAATGCATGAGGTCTTGTGTTCTCGGAGAGACAGTGTACAGAAGGGAAAAGCTCCACAGAGGTGGTTGCTTTGGGGTCCCATGCTCTGTAAGTAAGCCCTCACCCTGAGGCTGAGGAAGAAGCAACCCTGGGGGTAATTCTGACATAGTGAGTGAGCCCCACTGAGGTTCTGCTCTGTGCTACCACACTCCTGGACAGAACAAGGAGCTCCTGGAAGCTGCCACAGGGAAGTTATCCAGGAAGGGATGAGACTTCTCAGTGGTGCAGCTGCTCTGGGGTCCCCATGCTCTGTAAGTGAGCCCCTTACTCTATGGCTGAGGGAGGAACATCCAGAGAAATCTTGACATCGCGAGCTCCATTAAAGTGGCTGCTTTGGGGATCCACATTCCCGTAAATAACACCTCTCCATGTTCTGTAACCCCAATAGATTCACTGGCTCACCAAACTGGTATGGGTCTAACTGAGCCCTATCTGGGGTGAAGGCATGTGTTCCTGTCTCCCCAGAGGAGAAGTTTCCCATGATACCTGAAGACCAATTAATCAAGTATTTGCTTTCCTCCTTAAGCTGTATGTTTTTATTAACTGATTAGTCAATCTGAAGTTCATTTTAGTATATGTGATTTGTTTCCTAGGGATGCTGTAAACAAAGGGTCACAACCTGGGCACAGCTGTGAAGTACGGATGTCCAAAATCAAGATACCAGCAGGGCTGGGTCCTTCCAGTCTGGCCTCAACCTACCTACTTCTGCGATAATGCTATTTTCCTAGTCAAGTCACTCTTTGAGGTACTGGGAATTAGAACTTTATCATATTAATTCTGGGGGACATTAAAATCCATAACATACCCAATATGCAATATGACCCTGATTTAATTCTTTAGCCAAATACTTTAGAACTGTCACAGCACAATGAATTAAATAAGGCCACATTCACAATCCTGTAACCCTCGTATGTGGCAGAGTCTCTCTCTGTGAGCACACTCCAGTGCACAGAAGTCTCCATTCTTAAGCCAGAACCACATGGTTGTCATGACAGCAGCTGGGTTTCATCAAAGCCACTCTATTGGACGTGATACTAATCACCACGCAAAGCCCAAACCCAAGTGGCCTCTCCTGTGTTCAGACATGGCCTCTCAGCAGGCGGGACCACGGTGACGACCCTCAGTGGCTGAGCACTGAGCCGCACCCAAGCTCTGACCACTTCTTCCCTGGCTTCTAAGTGCTGGCTGCACTTGGAAGGGCCCAATTGATTCTGAAGGTTTTAAAGGTAAGATTTTCGATTTCAACTTCTGACAAATCTAAATGGACAGAACATGAACGGCTGATTCATGCAGTGGCTAAGACAAATTGAAAACAAAAACCCACCCATAAAAGCAGAAGAAACATTTATCCTAAGGAGAAGACAGAAGGTATACAAATGCTGGTTTTGTAGATGTCCTCAGAGTACCTGAGACCAAGCTGGCTGGGAGCAGGATCACATGGTTCCATCAGGGCAGGGCTACACGGGAGCATGTCTGGTTTTTCTAGTCTGTGTGGCCTAAAAATAGCCCACCTATGGCAGTAACTTAGGTTCCTGCAGAAGCCACTGCTTTTAATTCGGGAAATTCCAGATGAAACCACAAAGGAGAGGTGCAGGACTTTCAGGGAGATGTTGTCTGCTCAGGAATAATGAGCCTTTGAGGACAGATTAGCCACACAGGGACACTGAAATGCAGACACGAGCTACAGGCATCAGACACGTCCAGAGGTGTACTGGTTTACGATGGGAGCAGATAGATCCAGGGACATTTACCGTTTATTACTGGCCAGTCCAACCTGAGAACTCACCACCACCACGACAGCGAACATCAGGGTCTTCACCAAGCTGTGGAGCTAGCCCCTCCTCCTTTCCTCTGCAAGCTCAGCTTCTAGCCACCACTGGGACTCCCCCTGACTCTTGGAGGCTCAGTCTCCTTCTGAGTCCTTCCACCAATACACAGCTCAGTTTTCAAAATCCTGCATTTCAAAAAATGGCTTCCCAGCAGTGCTCCTGACAAGTCCCGGATGTCTTCATGGAATAAAGTCACATTTGTTTTCCTTCTCACGGGATTAGTTACAAATGAGTGAGGGAAGTGCTGGGCACAACGGATCAGGTCTCACTTCAAACCCGTCTCTAGCTCCTCGGAGCTGGCCACATCCTGTGGTGCAGGTGGCATGGTGTGTCTTTCCACTTGGGTATGGGCAAAAGCTAAGCATTATTGTGGGGACCCCAATGTAGGTTGCAAGGGAGAGCTGTGTGGCTGGCAAGTAAGGAGGTGGCCTGTGCTGCACCCCCACCATTCTGGCTCATCACTGACTGGGCAGGGCAAGAGGAGCCGACTAACTGCTGATGGCCATAACCCTGCTCTTCTGAGCTTGTCATAGCCTGTCCTGGCTGTAACTAGGATGGCCAAGGGAGTGCAGATGCTTCAGGAAGATCACTTCAGATGATCTTTCTACCTCACAGAAAATGGCATCTATACATGCAGATAGGTGCGCGCTCACATAGGTTAGGCTCAGTCCAACTATCCATGTGTTTGTGTTTCAGGCCCCGAGAGCCCGACAGGCAGGAAGCACCCCTCAATCCCCCCAACCCTTGGAATCTTACTGCATTCCACCACCACAGCGGCCTCCTGAGGCTGCTGCCAAGGTGGGGCTTCAAGTCTCAGTTGTGCTCCTTATGATTGTTTCCAGAACCACAGCAAACCACTGTGGATGAAGGAAAGTTCTCCCCAAGCACATTGAGAAGCCCCAAAGGGGCAGCTGCGCTTCGGGTTGAAGACGATTCAGAGGACCTACAATATCTTCCTTGTGCAGGCTGTTGAACTTTACGTGGGTAGGCTCTCATCTAATTCTAGCCAAAGGTGTTAATGATGAGGCTGGCCGTGCCTTTGAGAAAAATGAACTACATTGTACAGTTTCATATGCTAATGCAGGCACTTCCCACCCTTGGACGATGTTTATAGGGCACTGTGTGTAAGGCCAGCACAGAGTCTGTCACTCAAGGGCTTTTCAGAAGAATGAGCAAGCATATGTATGGCCTAGACTATTTCCTTCCACAAGTGTGAGATGCCTGGAGCCCTGGGGCACTGGGAGGCACTCCGGGTGTGTCTCCCACCGTGGGCAGCACCAGCTCCTTTGGGTAAATGCCGTTAGGATTTGTGACTGTCAGGTGATGGCCGCACATGCCCCTCTGCTTTCAGGTGGTTGCTGCTGAGCACCACAGGGTCCCCGGGGAGGGTGCGGCGGCAAACTCACCTTGGCCTGTACTTTCGGAGGTGCAGGTCTGGGCACAGGGAGACTTTGGTGGCATGCTCTGGTGACTTCAGTTCTCTCCGGGTTTGCCTCCTGGGGAAGAACACAAGGAAATGTCTGTGTTGAGTGGTATATTTGGTTTTAAACGGAGATTTTTTTTTGTTGTTGTTGCTTTTGGTTTAGCATTTTATTTTGAAATAATTTCAGACTTGCAGAAATTTTTTTTAGTAGTACAAAGACTTTCTGTACACACTTCATCTGGGTTCCCCAAATAGTAACATTTGGCCCCACTTACTTGCTTGTATTTCCACTTTCTTCTGTCCACACGGGTCTGCTAGACAGACAGTATGGTTTTCTTATAAAACAAGAACATTCTTTTATATAGCCACAGTACATTGATCAAAATTGGGAAATTAACATGGCCCACCCTGTCTAACTTCCTGACCCATTTCAGTGAGCAGCGAGTAGCACTACTGTCCTTTCCAAAGAAGGAGAGAAAGACTTTGCTGTTGTTCACTGAGGGTCCAACAGACACACACTGTGGTTGCTGTCAGGGGTCTGAGTTCCTGAACTGTCATTTTGTTGCTGTGGTTAGTTTTTGTTTCCTGGGAGGTTTCTAGGACCTGGAAACCTCCAAAGAACTCCAGCTACTTGGTGAGACACACCCAGGCTCTGGTTTGCATGATGTCTCTAGAATGAACTGGTACTCTGTTCTGGGACCAGAGGATCACGAAAGAGATGTCATGACCATCCCCGTCCACCATGGGGGGTGCCAGCCAAGAGGCCCAGGCTAGGGAGGAAATTCAAAACATTCTATTGATTTTGCTTGAATGCCCTCAATTCTGTCCCAGTCCACAGCCTGTGTACGCTTGCTGCGTGACAGTGGCCTAACCAGTGATCTTGCCCCTTCTGTCCTAACTCACCCTTTGCACTGCAAACCGAGAAGCACGTCTTAAAAACTGCAAACCTGCTTGGCATTTTCAAGACTTTTAAAGAGTTTCCTCTGCCCTTGTGACCAAGCATTTACCAGAGTAGTGTGTATGGCACCAGAGGCCTGGCTTCCTGGGCCTCCTCTCATGCCCTTATTCCAATTCTCTGGGTGTTCTCTGCTCTGTGTGGCAGATGAGGACTTACCCTTCGCCCCGCCCACCAGAACAGCACAGCAGCCCACTGGAAAGCCTGTGCGGTTTAGTGACTTTGCGTGGCCCGCCTAGCACTGGTCTCTCTCCAGGTGATGGGCATGGCTAAAGTCTGACTGCCAGCAACTAGGCAGTGTCCACCTCTGGAAGCCATCCAAAACATATCAGTAAATGGCAAATGTCAAGGACCAAAGATACTCATGGCCTCATTTCCGTGCTATGGCCTGGTGGGGAAAGTAGGATTGGCCCAAGGATAGAGTGGCAGAGCGCAGACTTGGATGAGTGTGAGGGCTGCCGAGGAACAGATGCCGGGTCCCTTCCAGCTGCTGGTCATTCGGATTTCTCCAGACTAGAGAGCACATGGGAAATGTGTGTTCACTTTCATTGCAAATACCATGACAATCTCTTCCTCCTCCAATCTAGCTTACTATGGACACTGCATATTCAGAAACAGAGAGGGGAAAAAAAACCAGGGGACTTGCTAAGGTGGCTAGAGAACCATGAACACACAAAGCCAACGAGAAGCTTGCAAATAGCTGACTACCTGAGGCAGGGAGAGCCACTCTTGCTGAGGACAGGCAACACTGCAAAGTCATACAGTCTTTGGGCCCCTTTCAGAGGAGAGGACACACTGGTGGGGACAGGGTTCATAGGTTTTGGAACTTACTCTGCATTGTATACATGGTAATCAAAATACTTCAGGGTATAGAAGAACATATCCCAAGCTAGATAGAATATATTCCTAACTTTTGCTGGGGGACTACAAGCACTGAGAACACGGCAAATGCTACAAGATGCTCAGTGCAGTATCACAACACTTGCAGCTCATGAAGGACAACAGGCAGGTAGAGATCCAGCACAGAACAAGCCAGTATCTGCCAGTGCAGTTGCCAGCTAGGAAGAGGACTTGACGAAAAGATCATTCATGTTAAGAGACAGAAAACATGAGGTACTGGATAAATAAAAATGTATGTAGCTGCCTACCTACCCTTACAGAAGCCAAATAAAAGAGAGGCCATTTGCCTCTCACTGCTGTGGTCTGGGTGATGAGCCCAAAAGTCCAGGTGCTGAAGACTTGCTCCCCAAGGCAATGGCCTTAGGAGGAAGTGGGTCCTTTAGTCAAGGTTGTGCCCTTGAAGGTGACTTGGGGACACTGATCTCTAACTCTTGGGGTCTTATGAAGTGTAGAGTTTGGAACAGTTTGCTGGATCACATGCTACTGACACGACGTGATGTGTTTCTTTTGTCAGCATTGCAGAGATATGGGGCTACTTGATCTTGGATTGGAATCTCCAGACTCTGAACCAAAGCAATCCTTTTTCTCTTTGTAAGTTAAATTGCCTCAGGCATTTTGTTATAGCAATGGTAAGATAGCATATTTACTATTGTTAAAATATTGTTTTGTGACAGCTTAGCAGTCAGAACAGAAAGGTCATCATATTTGTATTTCAAAGTTGAATGAAAAAGAAATAATGTTGCTTGTGTCTTCCTCAAGTATTTCTACATTCCTGCCATGAGTTTGGTCCCTTTCAGGACTCTAGAGAAACCAGGGACCCTGTGAACAGAAACACTTCCTGGCAACAAAGGGCAGAGGGATGCAGAGCTCACAAATGAATCAGAACATGCCAGGGCCACAGAGGGGCAGACACTGCAGGAGAGACTGTCTGTTGTGGAATTACAAGAAGGAAAGTACGGAGGTGAGGCGAAAGATGAACCACCACCGTCATTTGCATCTGGTTTTCTAGGGAACCAACAACAGGCCGTCAGCAGAAGACATGTACTTATTAACCTTCCCAAACGGGGTCAGCATCTGTGTTCTCTTTCCTAGAAGTGTGGACACTTGCCACGGCAGCTGTGGGAGGATGTTTACCCCATTCCCTCTTCCAAAGGCATTCAAAACACCCTTGCCTGGTTTCCTCCAGGGAGCCTTTATCATTTTTACATTTGTTACGACTCCAATTATTTTTCCTTGACACTGGTTAAGAGACTGAGGGGAGGGCCTAGGAAAAGAAGGTTCAAAAGACAGAGGAAAAGCGAAGGCAGCCATCTTGCTGGACAAACGTGGCCTGGTGGGTGGCTACAGCCAGGCAGGACTAGGAAAACCTCTCTAGGCAGGCGCAGAGCTGAGAAACAGAGTCACTCTCAGCCCTGGCGCGTTGTGTGCTTTTGCACTTTCATTACTGTCTTCCATGGCAGTGAAAATGCCTGGATTTGACACTTTTTAAAGGTGACAGCCATCTCCACTGCATGGAAAGCCCTCAACCAAGACACAGGGTCCAAGTCTTCAACTTTGTAAAGTCCTGAAACACTTTACCCTAAACCAAGAAGAACTGACACCGGGACAGACGGTGGGGAGAAGAGAACCCTTTCCTGGCTGCTCAGACACAAGCCAGTGTCCTCTGCCTGAAATACCTCAGACTGCTTTGTCAGATTTGGGGATATCTGCAAATACATAATGAGGTTTGGGGAATGTTTAGACCCAAGTCTAAAAACAGATTATGTGTTTCAGAAGTGGACTTAATTCATAGCTTAGGGTCATTTTGTATAATAAAGCATTTAAAACAATTTGCATATGGTAATCATTTAATGAAGTTTCATGGTGAGGAATCTTCCACTTGTGGTACCATATCCTGTCAGTGTTCCAAAAGTTTGTGAGTTTGGAGCATTTTGGATTTCAGATCTTTGTATGGGAAATGTGCAACCGGTACCTCCACAGTGTGGATGGTTCCAGTCTGTGGGCACAATAAGCTGCGTCTCCATTGGGTGACTTGTGGGCACTAACACAAGCATGACTTTTAAACAAGAGCACTGCTCGATGACAAGCCAAGCTGCCCCGGGGGGTTCTCAGGGGAAAGGCTCACTGGCTAGTGATTTCCCATTTTCTTAAGAAATTTCAAGTCAAAGCAGCAGTAAAAATTAGCAAATCATTTTCCCAAGGAAAACCATTTCTGGTTTCTAGCAGACGAAGTGGCTGCTTCTAAAGCCACTGATGGCCAGGGCCAGGCAGTCCTTGTGCTACTGCCACACTGATTCTGCAGCAGGAGCTCATCACGTTGGCCCCCATGTGGGGCAGGACGGACAAGCCAAAGGATGATGCGCAGTTTCAACCTCATGTTTCCAAGGGTCCTTGGAGATAGCTGAGGCCACAGTGAAAATTCAGTGTTAAGATTCTCAAATTTATACAACAGTCCAGAGAAAACTAGCGGTTGGGATTTCGCATGAGATTCCTGGGACATTTCCTGTCTCTTATTTAGCCAAGCACACACAGCCTGCTCCAAGTCACCACTCCCCGCTGTAACTGCATCATTTCTCTAGAGGCAGACACAGAGACATGCAGGTGCTGCTGGTCCAAATGTCAGGGGTCATTCTCAGGCTGCAGGGAGCTGAGGATGTAGCAATACTGTAGGCAGCAATGACACAGGCTTGACCATTTGACATGTAATCCTGGGCACCTTGCCCCAAATGGGCTCAGAGTGAACTCTGCAGGTACTGCCTGCCTATAAAGGGATCCTCTAAACCAAATAGGAAATGTGAATTTCCAAGAAGGTGGTAGAGGACACAAAATTTCCATAGGGGTCTATGTGTTTTCTGGCTTTACCCCACAACTGAAGTCACCGAGTTTCTAGAAAATACAAAGTGAGAAAGGCAGGTTTTCAGTCCACTCACCAAAGAAAAAGCAAGACACCAGAGCACATGGACAGAGCTGGAGGCTACCACACTGCAGATAGCTAAGGTCAAGGAGGCGTGGAGGGGGAGCTGGCTGAGCTCCCGACATGAAGCAGCCCAGCACATGCTGTTCAAAGCTGTGCTGACAGCGAGGCCCACTGTACCAGCAGCTGTGGACAACCAGGGCTTGTCTGTAGGTCCACTTGGGCTCTATGGGTCCTGCGTGTGTTTCCAACCCTATGGTCATTAGCTATGCCATACACTACCTCTCTCTCCTGCCAACCCCTTAAAAAGACTCACCGTGGTCTCAGAGCCTGCCTGATGCAGAGGAGTGCAGGGCACAGGACACAGGACTAAGTCAGTGGGAATGTCTGTCCTCTCATGGTGGCAGCATATGGCAAGGTGAAGATATAGCAAGCAGTGTGGTCTACCATTGTGCTACATACAGCTCAACCTAAGCTGGTGGGTTTTGTTTGTGTAAGTTTGTTGAATTCACGTGGCTCCTTCTATCATAATGAAATGCCGTGCTGTTGACTGAGTGGTTTCTGAGCAGTAAGGGTCTGCTAGGGCATTTGGTGTACACAGAGGTCTCAGATCTAAGCCCTGTTCTTTTAATGCCTTACTTACTGACCTTAGAAGGTGGCCTTGTCATTCTAGGGCCTCAGCTACTTTCTCAGCACACTCTGGTGACCAGTCCTACGCCACAAAAGGAGGCAAGAATCAAGTAAGTGCCCAAAGTGGCACAGTGGTCACTACGGTATAAGCACAGGGCGAGGAGGCACAGCAGCTACATTTCTCATGTGCTAGCTGATTCAACTGTCCTGAGAGACGAGTGCTCAAGGCATTAACCTTGAGAGACTGGTGTCAGCTCCTCTCACAGACAAAGAAGCTAAAGCTTTCAGAAATGCTCAGAAAGGGGGCTGGATGAATGTGAGTTAGGGACTGCCAGCCATATCCTAGTATGGAGCTTATCCTCCAGGCTCCAGACCTGCCTCTCAGCACTGAGGGACAGACTACTGGGCGGGCTACCAACCAGAGCCTTGCCTGAGAGATGTAAGTAGTTAGCAGAGGAAAAAAGGATAGAGATGCTAGGCAATGAAGATTTTATCTTTTATTTTTTTTTAAAAAATTTTATTTCAGAGAGAGAGAGAGAGAGAGAGAGAGAGAATGAGAATGAATTGACAAGCCAGGGCCTCAGCCACTGCAATTGAACTCCATACACTTGTGGTACCTAGTGGGCATGTGTGACCTTGCACTTGCCTCACCTTTGTGCATCTGGCTAATGTGGGATCTGGAGAGTTGAACATGGGTCTTTAGGCTTTGCAGACAAGTGCCTTAACTGCTAAGCCATTTTTCCAGGCTGATTTAATTTAATTCATTTATTTATTTTTGGTTTTTTGAGGTAGGGTCTCACTCTAGCTCAGGCTGACCTGGAATTTACTATGTAGTCTCAGGGTGTCCTGGAACTCATGGCGATCCTCCTACATCTACCTCCTGAGTGCTGGGATTAAAGGCGTGCGCCACCACACCTGGCTCCAATTTTATTTTTAGGATGGTGTGATGAGCAGATGTGTCCCTCATACCAGGAAGGCATGAGTGGCTATCATGGGATGACAGCATCTTTTCTGTCCCATTGTGGGCTGGACACTTTCCACTCTTGTCCCACCACAACCCAAGGACTGCTCTGAGCATCCACAGTGCCTCAGCCAAGGGTCCTCAGTTATGCCTGTTTCCTACTGTCCTCGGATCTCAGAAGGTATCAAAAATATGACAAAGTATGGTGGTGCTAAGAGCAAGAGACCTCATGAATGTGTGGGTAAGGCCTTTGAGGAGGTGACAGGAAGTCAGTGAGGCCCAAGAGAAAACTGCTTCAGGGTAGACACGATTACAAACATGACCCATGACAAGGAGGTAGATCCTCTCTACATGTACATCTGTAAAACAAACTTCACATGTTGGCCAGATTTAGATTTTCCCATCAAACAGGGACTCATATTGGAGAACATTCATGAGATTTTAGTTAAAGCCCCAAGAGACCCTATTTTTGTCATTAGTAAATTTAGGAACAGAATCCTGCACAAGGGCCTTAGTCCCAGAAATTTAATTTTAAAAATTAAGCAAAGAACGAACAATTGATTGGACAATATTCATGACCTATCAATGATGGGTTACAACATGAGATTAACTGTGTTTTAACAGTAAATGAAAAAATGTGTTATAAGTCCATTATGTCACCACATTGGTTGAAGGAAAGGGAAGTCTGGCATTGCCATCAAAGTACCCACTGAGCTCTCTGTGGACTCAGAACAGAAGTTCTCATTTATCTTTTCTTAAACAGAACTCTTCTTCTAGGCTCTGTCCCTCTCCATAGCTCCGCAGTTACAAGTCAGCTCTTTGTTTTCTCAGTATGATCATGCCCTCACTCCCTGTGTCCTATGTGTCAGCACACCCCACACACTAACCCAGCTTCCCCTCAGCCCTTCACGTGTCTGAGTAACTGGCTCACCAACCAGGAGGCAGAATGGTTGTTACTGGGTGACAAGCCCAACCCTTGTCAGACCAGGAAGGTTGCACAGACAGTGTGCAAGCTTCAGCTTCCTGACCCAGACATCCCACACCATGAAAGTTAAGTTTCCTCATGATGAAAGCCAGCTAGGTTTGCTGTTCAGTTTTCTGCAGCCAAATCTATCTTGACAGCAGCTGACATAGCCCAGGACTCCATAAACACAGCAGCTGTGTTCATGCTATTGTCACCTGTGACAGTGGCGAGTCCTCTGTCTGACATGGAGACTTGGTCCCTGGCTGAGGTGCCAGAGCAGAGCTGGCTTCCTGGGTGTACTGTCCTGGGGAGGTCTTTCTCTGCCACAGCCGTTCCAAGTTAGTTTGGAACCATGATGAGGCTCCCATGTAGGTCAACCCTAAGATTCCCTTTACCCACTACAGAATGGAGGGCTCTGACAGAAATAGGTGCTGGGCTCCTATCACTCCTTTCTTCAACATCAAATGGACCCTGGACTGCATGGGCAGGGGTGACACTCCAGCCCTGTGAGGGCCAGAGGGAGAAGTCGAGGGTATGCAGTTCAGTTGGCAGGGTGTTTGCCTAGCTAGCATGCATGAAGTCCTAGGTTTGATCCCTGGCACCAAATAAACTGGGTGTGAGGGTGCATGCCCGTCATGCTAGCACTCTGGAAGGTGAAGGCAGGAGGGTCAGAAGTTCAGGATCATCCTCAACTACATACCAAGTTCAAGATTAGCCTTGGACACATGAGACCCTGTTTCAAAAAAAGAAAAAGAAAATAATTCTTTGCAGTAACAAATCAATAATAAATAGCTTGGCTTCTTCAAATGAGTTAAAAAAAAAAAAACACTTTCCTAATTTCACCACAAAAATTCAGTGTCCTTAAAAAAAAAAAAAAGACAATTCAGTGTCCTGATACTGACTGAATTTTTCTACCTTCTAGAGGAAAGAACTTTAGCACTCAGGAAGGTACCTCTGGCATTTTTATTTTTGATAAATAAGATGAAACTAAACTTTAAATCATTAAATAAAATTAAATGCTATTAAATACATGCTACACTGACTTTCATAGAAGTTGTACCTTCACAGAAGACTCACTCATGTTTTAAAAATAACCCAGTGTACTTGCTGACAGGCACTCTGTAAGATCACACTGTTACTATTTCTATGTTCGCTCCTGGGGCAGAAGGGATTTTCCTCTAATACTACATTCAGACAGTCTAACCTCTGTGTACTCAGGCTCAGCACTGAGGGATTCAACCAACTGTGGATGGAAAACTATTTTAGAAACCTGCATGTTACACAGTATTCACATTGTATAAGAGATTGTAAGTCATCTAGAGATGACACAGTGAGTGGGAGGGTGTGTGCAGATTCTATGCAAATACTGTGCCATTGGATGTAAGAAGCTTGAGCTTTCTCCCCTCCACCCCACGCCATGAATGAATGGTCTGTGTGTTCTCCTTCAGTGGCTGGCGAGGCCAGAAGACAGCTTTACAGAAATGCAGCATTGGTACATTCTGGTGTATAAATACTATCGAGTGAACTAAGCTTTGTGTGAACATTCATAAAATACAAAAACCAAAGCAACCCAAGAAGCCCAAGTCCAAGGCAGGCAGCCTTAAATCTTCTCACCCTGACCCTCGCCCAGAACTCCAGGAAGGACTGACTAAGAAGCACAGGTCTTTGTACTGGAACTGGAGGTCCCCCCCCCCTTGCCCCAACAAAAATCTGTCCTGCCAGGCTGCTCAGTCGATAGCACTCTGAACAAGCTGGACTCAGGGCACCGGTGGTGCAGGGATTAGAACAAGCCAGAGTGGGCAGGAGAGGACAGGCCTGCCCGCCTATGTTCCCCAACGCAGAGGAGAAAGGAATAGAAGGAGTAAGGATGCCTCTGGCTGGTTTTGTGCCAGGATGTGATCTCTGATTGGAAACTGTCCCTCTTGGTCAGTTTCTGTCTCCCCAAACTGGAGGATAAGAGAAGCTTACAACTCAGCTATTCTTGCTGAGCACGAACATGGGCCCAGGTGAGCCCCAAGGGCACCCACAGCACAGTGTCTGCCAAGAACTCAGCCATGGCGTGGAGACAGGCACCAAGCTGGGGTGGAGTCATTGTGGAAGGACTCATAGAGCCTGCCTGGGGGCTGCTTTGCTGTCGGGGATCCCTAAGAAGATGTATGGTAGCTGCAGAGAGTTCCCCTGCCTTCAGGGAAGAGCGACAACTTCTTTCTACAAATCACTGCCACCTCTTAACTGCTGCCTGCTCTCTCCTGCCTTTATCTTGGGCAGCTCCTGGCTCTCTGCACTACTAAGCCCACACAGTGGCTGGTCCTAGATGCAGGGTCTGCCAATGAGCTGCCATCGTGTAGGTGCTCAGGGTGACAGCTGAATCAAACACATTGGAGGGAGATGATGGCACCCAACACGCGACTGCCAGTAGTAGGGCTACGGGCTTTTCTCTCCCCATCCCCCGCAGAATCTCTCTCCTGCCGAGTCCTGGGCCACCAGCATGTGTAGGTTACTGAGCTCATACCAGGCCTCGAGTATGTCTGCAGAGGAGCGGGGCTAGTGCTGCACTGAAAACTGAGCCTGGTGTCAGCCTACAGAGGAAGCAGTGGAAACTGAAAATGCAGCTCAGCTCCCTGACGCTAGAACTGCATTCTGTGGTGCTGAAGGAAGGAAGGGTGAGTCATAGCAGCTGGCTCAAGGGGCCGTCCCGCAGGGGCAATGTCCATCCACGTCCAGTGGCACACTGGCTTACATTCTCTTCCTCCTGAGAGGTTCACATCACAGCAGTCCCTCTCCATAGCTGGGGTTCAGCACCCACGCCTGACCATTCCTGACCCAGTTAAACAGCCACCAAGGAACCACTTGGATAGGAAACTGAGGGAGACGTGGAAGAAAAAAACTACTAACTTACATAAGCAGGACTTTAGCATGTTTTGTGTCTAAGGCCTTTGGCAAGAATGATTTTTTTACAAAGTTATTTTCCAGTCACTGGCTTGTCCTCAGTTACCTTCCAGAGGGCTTGGAGCTGTCTTCGTTTCCCACGTTTCTTCCAGCTGGCAGGATATGTTAGGAATATACTTTATTATTTCTTTATTTACTTGTGTATTGCTTCAGAACTTTTCACTGGACCCTGCTCCCAATGCTATGTTCTTTGAAAAGATAAATATAAGATCCAACTCCCCTTTCTCTCAGCAAACAGAACCCAAACACCTTTCTCTGAATCATCTCCCATCAAGATCCCATGTGCAAAAGCCCAGTAGATGGCCACAGGTGGCTTAGCACTCATGCCCAGTGGGAACCATGAATCCCACTTTCCACAGATCTAGTCAGAAGCAAACACCGAAGAAGAATGCCTTCTCAGCCAGCCTGCAAACAGAGCCACAAGAAACAATGGCTTCCCACAGGAGTGCTAGGAGAGACAGCCTTCTTGCTTGTGTTGGATCCAGTTGGCTCACAAATTTGGACAGCCCATGGGGTGGAGGCCAGTCTCCCAGTCATGAGGATAGCCGGATAACCCTCTTGTGGTCTTATTTTAGGACAGGAAGCTTGTAAACAACCTTACAGCACATCCACAGACAACTCGGCTGGATCCTTATTTGAAGCAGAAGGACACCAGAGGTAGACGGCTCAGATGTACTTTAGGCATGTGACAGTGTGTGGAAGCCAGGCCAGCACTGGCTCCCACAAGGAACACTGACCTCATCTTCTAACTTTGACAGTGCTGTAATGTAGGCAGCTTGGGAACCATGTCGGATGAGAGCAATGTTTGGAAGCTAGGGGATCTTAGATAAGAGTTCTAACTCCCAAAACCCTGATACTGACACAGCACAGATACACTTGCAGAGAATGGGGCTATCACCCCCAGGTGAGTCAGAGAATGGGGCTTCCTGGCCCCCAAGGTAAGAGAATCAGGCTTCAGGCTACCTGGCTCCCAGGTGAGAGAAGAGCAGAGCTGGCATGTGTAGGGAAGAGGCATGAATCGAGTGGCAAGGCCCAGAATCTTCTAAATGGTACTTGTTTGAAACAAAAGTCATGGTTTCAGGAAGCCCTTAATTGTTGGGGCTACAAGCCTAGGCTCTAGCCCTCAATCCAGGTCACACATAGCTCTGCTTTTTATACTAGCTTCAGTTTCCTTCATAGCTATAGAGAGATGTGGCATCTACACTCAATTCATAGGGTTGGTTTGAGGGATTAATGAACATAGCCATCAAATGTATGAGCCACCAGACCAGAACCTCACACACAGATCACTTAACACATAGCAGATATCAATGTCACTATTATAATCACCATCACCCCCCAGTCATACTGCACCAAGACTAGGTTCCCTTACCAAAGCCTTGGACCATCCTGTTCCCAGCCTGGCACCCAGGAGGAAAGGCTTCTCTGCTATTGTCTGTGACAAGCCTGCACCTGGGCAAGTTTTCTTACGTGAGAATAATACCTGCTTCACAGTACTACGTAAAGGAGAAACTCTAAGTCCAAAAAGAGCTGCTGTCACTTCCTGTGTCAAGAGGATATTCTTCTGCCTTGAGCAAGTCATACTCAAAGTCAAGACCACCAGATGGAAACTCTTCATGCTGAAAATCGGGTGCCACTCGAGCAAGCCCCACGTTCTCACACCCAAAATGGCAGGCTAAGAAGAACGACCTGACACTTAAAAGAACTAAAATTCATCTCCAGGTGTCAAACCATTGTTTTTTTAACCACAGTTAGGAGATTCTGTCTAACTTACTAAGAAGGATTTGGGGCAATAAAATAAAAGGTCTCATTAAGTCAAAAGTCATTAAGTAGCTACAGGAAAAGGATTCAAAGGAAAGAGCTCCCAAGTCCCCTTTCCACCCACAGTAAAGAGCCACCAGTGCTCAGGCGGGGGCCCACTCACCTGCTTCGCAGCAGCCTGGTTCTGGCTCTGGCTCTGGCTCTGGCCCTGGCCCTGGCCCTGGCTCTGGCTCTGGCCCTGGCCTGGCCCTGGCCCTGGCCCTGGCCGTGGCCCTGGCCTTGGCCTTGGCCTTGGCCTTGGCCCTGGCTCTGGCTTGGAGGTAAGGAGCCTGGAGTGAGCACAGGGGGGCTCCCAGGGCCGCAGAGCTCAGGAAATGGGTTCGGGATGGCCGGCAGAGATGAGGTCTTCAACTGCTGGTCTTCTTCCTGAAGCCGCCTGCTGCAAGGAAGGGGTCAAGTGCTGGTTAAAATCTTACTCCCGACAAACCCCATCACTGCTCTTTTGAGATCTATGCCTCAAAGGACGACAAGGCTTCTGTAGACACTAGTGTTCCTAAGTTCCTGACAGTGTTATTCCCAACAGCCCCCAAATGAAAGTGACCCAAGTGTTCGTCCAGGAATGGGTAGAACAAGACCACAAGGAATATCCACATGGTAAAATAGGATGCAGCCTTAATAGAACGGGAATTATCCAAACAAGGAAGAAAATCAAATGGCGGAATACATGCTTATTTGCTCAGGAAGTAGTTGGAAATAAAAGCCTCATGTGTCTGTCTTCATATAGCACCATGCTTAGAAGCACTGCACTGATTCAAAAATCCTCTGCCCTCTTTGGCGTTTTCCAGGGCCACCTCCACCCTCCTTTAAAAATGCAAAGCTCACTGGACATGCAGCTAGGTGACTTGCATAGGGTGGTGGATCCATTGTAATTATGAAAACAACAGAGAAATCAAGTTCAAAGTCAAAGCCAAAATGATGCAAAGTGCTTTTCTTCTCTAGAGTCCTGCAGGTAACTTCCTGACTGTATCTCCTAGGTTTCCTGGTGGCACACCTCCTGCCCACCTCCTGGTGAGGCTGACATGACCAGTGCATGGACTCCCCCTTTCAGGAGGAGAGGGTTTGATCCCTTCTCTCTGCTTGGAACTCCAGCTTAGTAACCCCTCTATGTACATTATCTTCAAGTAATTTTTGACTATTTTTACAATCTGATAAAATCAATAGTCCATTAGATTTCCTGGGAGGGGATACCATTAGATAATTCACCCTCTGACCACTTTCTCTCCTCACCAACTCACCCTTGACTTTAAAGCAAGATCTGTCTAGGCACTGTGTGTGGACCAAGAAATGACATGCTGGTTTAAGACAAGAGCCTTCCCATGGCATGAAGAGAATTAGTGTTGTGAAATATAAGAAAGCTGTTCCTATAATGGCTTGCCAATGTTCCAGAAAGTTTATTCATTTATTTATTTTTACTGTTAACAAATACTGCTCTTTCCATAATAACTTCAGCCTCAGTACGGCAGTCAAGGAAGGGCTGACCACTGTCATATAGGACAAGGCAACGTGGTCAGGACACTTCCAGGATTCTCCAGCCAAAGGCCTCCACAAGGATTTAACCCAAATAGCATTTTTTTCAACTTTGACTAGAGAACAAGACATGAATGTTCTGATATTCTAATTGCTCACAAAAGCTTCCCTCTTTATTAGGATGGTTGTGTGTGTGTGTGTGTGTGTGTGTGTGTGCATGGGCGCACGCGTGCACGCCAGGGCACACATGTGGAGGGCAAAGGCCAACCACAGATATTTGGTCCTCTCTTTCAATCTTGTATGAGACAGGGTCTCTCTTGTCATTTTAGCCACTAGGAGGCCAGACTATCTGGCTCAGAAGCTTTGGGATTCTCCTGACTCTTCCTCCCACTGCCATTAACACAGTGGGATTACGGATGTGCATCACTGTGCCTCTGCTTTACTTGGGTGCTGGTGATCTGGACTCTCAGGAGGCTTGTAGAGCAAGGGTCTTTAACTACTGAGCAATCTCCCCAGTTCTCTTAGCGGGTTTAAAAATTTTAATTAATTTCTTATAACATCTCACAGATACTACCGAAAGCATAACTAAAGGACATTACACCAAGATGGGGGAAAAGGGGCTACGTTAAAGAAACCCACAATCAAAGGGTATGTAGCACCCCTCCCCACACCCATCACAAAAGAAAAACGCCTGTGGGGAGGTGCTGAGCTTTGGGGACGTCAGGGACACTGGCAGAAGCATCTCAGCCTGGGAAGTGAAGACTAGTTTTTGCCAGGCTCGTGTGCATCCAAGCACAGTCACTTAGTCCTTCCTCGCTCACTTGAGCCTCCTTCTGCTCCACAAATCAGTCTGTGCAGTGCTTCTCCTCTGTGCCTGCTTTCCCTTGGCTCGTCCCGTTGTGTGGGAGACACTGGGAGACCCTCTGTGCACCCAGTACCCAGCACAGAGCCAGAGGGCTTTCTTGTCCTGGGCTAGAAAGTAGTTCCAAGCCAGGTCCCCATGCAGCTTCCCAATCTCTGCTACAGGCCTTGGCTTTTCCACGTGTGCCTTGAGGTTGGGGCGAATGGCCTGCCATGGAGGACACGTTAATAAATGAGAAGCGTCACAGAAGCTGCATGGTCAGGGTTCCCTCAGATGCCTCTTGTTATAAAGCCTGGGCAATTCTGTCCTCACCATTAAAAAAAGTCACCTGCTGGCAAGAGGGAACATCAACAAGGGACTGTCTGTTTCTGAGTCCATGTTGCTGCCCTATAGAGCAGAGGACTTCCTCTCAGGAAACAAGGTTCTGGTAGCTGAAGGTCACAGAGAGCCCAAATCAGGCAGATCCTGGGGTTGGGGCATCCTGGCAAAGAACCCTGGCCAGGAACCAAACTCTCTGGCTCCATCCTCCTCTGCCTGACCTGCTCTTGGTTCTTTTTGCCATTGGACTTCAAGAGGGCTCATTCTGGGGCACCCCATGTTAGCAACAGCCTGGACCCTGGCAAGCTTGAGACAGACAGATTGAGCCCAGAAGGTTGGGCTTGGAGTGTAACGTTTCTGAACAGCCTTCAGAGATGGCACTACTGTTTGTCCTGCAATTACTCCTTCACTATTCCCTGAACATTTTTCACTTAAAAGTTTTCTAGATTCAGCCACACGGCATGGTGCCTGGTGCATAGTATATGCTCAGCGAATGGCATGGGTGCTGTATTAGATGCCAGGTTCACCCCCAAGTGATGCCATATCAGATACACATGCCCCTGTGAGCAGCACTTACAGTTACCTGAGGTCACCTGGCCTTGGCATGGCTCAGTGACTGTCCTGCTGACCTCCTCAGCGGGTAAGCAGTGGGCGAGATGCCATCTGCTTCACTTGACCTCGTCACTCGACACTGTGTCATCTCACAGCATCACAGAGAAGGGCGAGGGCTGTATTTTCAGAGACACTCACGTGGCTTTCATTATAGCCTACTGTTACAATTACTCAACTTTACTGTGAGTTATTGTTGTAGATCTCTTACTTTATGTAATTGTAAGCCAAAATTTCCCTAGAGGTATGTCTGTGGAGGGCAAACCACAGTGTACAGAGGACGCAGTCCTAAGCTCGGCTTCAGGTACCCACTGGACAGGACAACAGCTGTATCTGTTATGAAGAGGCACTCATCCAGTACTTGACTCGATAGTCACTGTACGTCACCGTGTACGGACAGAGCAGTGTTTCAGCCGACAGTTCAGGCTCTGGCTCACCTGACAGCAAGGATGTGCACAGGCTGCGAGCGCTGCATCTTCTGCCTTGGGGATGCCTGCGGCTGCTGGGACCGTGAGCTGGTGGCTGCAGGCTGGCTGCTGCCATGCTGGCCGTTCTGCAGGAGGGGTTCTGTGTCTGACTGCATGCTGCACGCGGAGTAAAGGCTTTCCAGAGACTCGTTCATGTTGCTCACCAGCGTTTCTAGATCCACATCATCCTCTGGAGAAGAGGTAACAACAGAAAGAACGTTAGCAGTGGTGAGCGGTCCCACCCACGTGCGCCTCTTTGCATGATCAGACCCCCAAACTGAACGATATTGTAAAATACTAGAAGGGGAAGGGACCTAGTCCAAGAGTATTTTCAAGAGTGCAAAGTCCGCTGTGTTCACTAGAAACTGCTGCTGTTCCAGAGGCAGGCAGCAGTCGCGGGTCACACACTTCTCCACACCTCCTGCCCTCCTCCCTAGTGCCGTTAGAGCAGCTACGGAGCCACGGCTACCAGCATAACCCACTGCTTGGACTTTGCTACCTGGATCCCAGATGAACAGTGACCCAGGCCTTCCCACCCTCCCTTAGAATGCTGGAAGTCCAACAAAGAGCAGCAGACGATCACCCCACTCTCAGCTCCTGAGGAGCCAGAGATGTCATGGAAGCCAACTTCACGGTAGAGGGTATGCAGCAAACATGTCAGCCGGCTGGGTCAGAGCACCCAGCTTTTAGTGAAACATCAGTCTAGATATTCTCAAGATGTTACTTAGACTGACGGAGCTCATCCTCTCAGGTGAAGAGAAAAAGATGGCCCTCTGGGAGGAAGAGAGAGTTCTGCCTCAACATGCCATCTTTCATTCCTTCTTGGGTCCCCTGGAAGACTATGGGCAAAGGTTTTAGCTGCAGCTGAATCATGCCATGGTTTTGCCACCCTGTAGCCACACTGGGTGCAGGCTGGTGCCAGGGCTGCACGTGCTCTGCTGCTCTTTTTGGTCCTCATAGTGTCCTGAGGGAAGGAGAGACTGGTTGCTCTGCAGAATTGGGACAACCAGCCTTCACAGTCTCATGAGCCACTTCTACGTTATATTTCTACAAATGATGGAAGTGACCCACGGTGTATTTAGGCAGACCACACCTAAGGTCATATGGAGGGGAGAGACTGGCCAGTAGAGTTCCTGGTAGAATGAAGAAGAGGCCATGTGAGAGAAACTAATTGGAAATGGAGCTGATAGGGTCTGAGAAAAACCGAGGTACCAAGATAGACCCAAAGATTTAGACTGTCACTGAATGTCTACGGCCTACGTGTGGCGAATGGATGCAGGAGGAAGGGGATGGTGCTAGCTCTGGTTCCAAGTGGTCAGTTACCAATTCTATAGCCAGACAGTAACGGGACAAAAGTGCTCAATTAATAATTAATAAATAATATATAGTATGTAACAAAGGAGGACACAGGGCCAGCAGGCAAAGTACTTGTTCATAGGTGGGGGACATGCAGACAGGCTGGCCTACAGAAAACCAAGACCTCAGCAGGAGTCAGTGTGGCCACACCTGCTGGCCCAGTTGCCCTGATGGAAGTGTCTTTATAAAAAGACTGGTAAGAAAAAGTTAAGCTAGAATTCAAGTTCTAGAATGTGTGCATCCTGAATACTAAACATCTATACTCACGCTTAGCTAACATGCTAACAGTGGCTTAATCTAAGCTCTGTAAAACAACTAGGTCCACGCAACACCCTTAACTCACCACATTAGCAGCTCCATATTTCCACCTTAATGAACCATTTAAGAATCAATAGTAATTGGGACTCAAAGTTTGCTGTAATGACCCGGTCAGTCTAAGCTGCTCCAGGACAGCTTGCAGAGGGAGTACTGAGAACTCAGTGGCACTTCATGCAGGTCTGCTTTCTAAGTGTGTTAGATAGGGGAGACGGGGGCAGAATACAGAGGTCCATTTCTACCTGGTCCACAGAGGTCCATTTCTACCTGCTTTCTAAGTGTGTTAGATAGGGGAGACGGGGGCAGAATACAGAGGTCCATTTCTACCTGCTTTCTAAGTGTGTTAGATAGGGGAGACGGGGGCAGAATACAGAGGTCCATTTCTACCTGCTTTCTAAGTGTGTTAGATAGGGGAGACGGGGGCAGAATACAGAGGTCCATTTCTACCTGCTTTCTAAGTGTGTTAGATAGGGGAGACGGGGCTAGAATACAGAGGTCCATTTCTACCTGCTTTCTAAGTGTGTTAGATAGGGAGACGGGGTTAGATAGAGGTCCATTTCTACCTGCTTTCTAAGTGTGTTAGATAGGGAGACGGGGCAGAATACAGAGGTCCATTTCTACCTGCTTTCTAAGTGTGTTAGATAGGGGAGACGGGGCAGAATACAGAGGTCCATTTCTACCTGCTTTCTAAGTGTGTTAGATAGGGGAGACGGGGGCAGAATACAGAGGTCCATTTCTACCTGCTTTCTAAGTGTGTTAGATAGGGGAGACGGGGCAGAATACAGAGGTCCATTTCTACCTGCTTTCTAAGTGTGTTAGATAGGGGAGACGGGGGCAGAATACAGAGGTCCATTTCTACCTGCTTTCTAAGTGTGTTAGATAGGGGAGACAGGGGGCAGAGGTCCATTTCTACCTGCTTTCTAAGTGTGTTAGATAGGGGAGACGGGGCTAGAATACAGAGGTCCATTTCTACCTGCTTTCTAAGTGTGTTAGATAGGGGAGACGGGGGCAGAATACAGAGGTCCATTTCTACCTGCTTTCTAAGTGTGTTAGATAGGGGAGACGGGGGCAGAATACAGAGGTCCATTTCTACCTGCCGCTCTCATTCTGCTACTCTTAGTTTCTGAGAATAAAATGGCTTGGTCCACTATGGCAGGTTTTTATCTGCAGCTATTTTTCCCAGGACTTTTCTAACAGCCCGTGACTGTGCCGACCCCTGGTGGCAGCCCTGGGTCCTTTTGCTCCTGTTTCTTTTCTCAGTCAGTCAGGTAATTACTGGGTTAGCCCTCTGCAATTAGGTTGAATACAAGGGAATTCTGATAGTACACAAAATAAACAATAGGCAAGCAGGTGCTAGAGTAGAAATAGATGACCTTCCTGTCCTCTAAGGCTCACAAATTCCATAGCTCCACTCCACATGAATACACTTAATCAGGCCTTTTAAAAAATGGAACATTTAATTTATTCTTCTTGTTTTTTAAACTTGTTGATAATTCCCACCAGGCATTGTAGTAGTAGCTCATGCCTTTAATCTAAACACTAAGGAGGCTGGGGTCAAAGGCTAGCCTATACTATAGGAGTGAGTTCTAGGTCAGCCTGAGACTTTGCCTCAGGGGTAAAAAAAAAGACAGTTCTCATACATGTGCAGAATGCATTTTGATCACAATCCCTTCCTTACTTTCTTTTGTTTCCCCCTCTTCCTTCTCTTTCACTGGACCCATTCCTCTTGCCTTTCCCAATAGTCCTTTGGATGTCTTTTTTTTTTTTTTATTCCTTCTTCAAAGGTCTGCGATGGCATGTTGATGGGCACAATATTGTGCATGCAACCACTGTGAGATCCTTAATGCAACAGCTTTAATCAGGTTTCTGGCTTTGTTGTTTGTTTTCATTTTATTAATTTTTTTTTTTTTTTGAGGCAGGTCTCGCTCTAGCTCAGGCTGACCTGGAACTCATTCTGTAGTCTCGGCTGGACTTGAACTCATGGAGATCCTCCTACCTCAGCCTTCAGAGTGCTAGGATTAAGTGTGTGAGTCACCATTCCTGGACAATCAGATTTCTTTTAAACAACACTAAGTTAATGTAGTAGCATTCAGTTATCAGGTTAGAATTTTCACTTTTTGAATCCAGCTGCCTTATCCAGACGCATCAAACTTTCAATAGTCACTAGAACAAAAACAAATTCCTTAAAGAGTCTAAAATACCTTCTGCTGTAATCAAATTTAAAATTCCTGTGAGGGCAGTTAGCATTTTATTTGCTCAGATTGAAAAATACATATCACCATGCTTATCTAGGTGAATCTTAACTTCTTTGAATTTTTAAAAATATTTTTTATTTTTATTTATTTATTTGAGAGAGAGAGAGAGAGAGAGAGAGAGAGGGAGAGGGAGAGGGAGAGGGAGAATGGGCACGTCAGGGCCTCTAGCCACTGCAAACGAACTCCAGATGCATGCATCCCCTTGTGCATCTGGCTAATGTGGGTCCTGGGGAATTGAACCTGGGTCCTTTGGCTTTGCAGGAGAATGCCTTAACCGCTAAGCCATCCCTCCAGCCCAACTTCTTTGAATTTTAATGTGGAACAAAAATGATATCTTCTAGGCAGGTTTTCAACGGCTGACTCTAGACAAGATACTTGTCCATACTCTATACTGTTTCTCTAGACCCTCGACAGGAGCACTCCCGAAATCACATCCAGTGCGTGCGGACATTCCACAGGCTTACAGTGTCCACTGCTGGTTCTCAGTGCAGACCCTGCATCTCTTCAGGGTCTGCAGAGGTGACCTGGAGAGACAGTACTACCATTAGGCTGTCCCTCTGCAAGGCATACTAGGAAAAGAACATGGCTTCACATAGGAAGTGTCTCATCTGATGGATTTGTTAGAAGGTATTTACTGTCAAAAAGTGGTCAACAACATGGCTGCCAGTCAACCTCTCAATACTTATTTTCCTCCCTTAACTAGTCCAGCCCCAAACTGGCCATAACTTCACTGCAAATGTTTGAGCAGATTATTGGATGTCAAATTCTCCTCTATTCTTGCTTCCAGCCATTAACAAATTGAGGCTGGTTTCATTTGAAAATACATAGAAAGTCAGTGACACTGGTTCTCATTTGGCTCATAAACCATGGCTAGTGTGTTTCTCTTGTAAGCCAGGTGAGATGAGCTGAACAGGAAAAGGCAAGAGGGAAGAGATGAGTTCGTAGGGGAAGGATTTAGCCGCGGGGCCCACCTTAGCTCTTTAACGAATAATGCACTTCTTAGTTTACAGCACCATCTAGTGTCTTCTTTATGTGAACTAGAGATTCAAGATGGCCTTGGATTTTCTTCACTCAATTGCTTTGGCCTCTTATAAAGACATTGTTTGCTTTATGTGTTTAGGATACATCCATGATGGTGGTCCTTTCTGTACAAGTTCACATGAGTGACTGGGAATATACAGTGCCTTCTCTGATTGCCCACACATCACTCTTCCTCTTGATTTGACACAGAATGCCTGATAGGAAATGGATAGCTGTAGGTAGGCACATGTGTCATACATGATTAAGTGGCTGAATCCTTGTGAAGAAAAAAAACAGTCTTTGACCTGAAAAGCTTCTGACACAGGTGCAAAGGTCAAAGTTCATGACACACCTATCTGTAAAGAACTGAGAGCCTGACCAGGAAAGTGGTCAAGTTTTTAACATACTTACATACCAAAGGTGCGTATTTTTCCCTCCCCTCCCCCTTCCCTTTAGAACTCCTCTCCATCATATCCCCTCCCTCTCTCCATTAGTCTCTTTTTTAATATGATGTCATCCTCTTTTACTTCTACTATGAACAATATTTTTAAAAAAGAAAATGGAATTAATGCTTTATTTTGTTGGTGCCTATAGGCAGACAGGAAGTATAAACTCAGGAATTAGTATGTGTACTTCATACACGTAAGTACTCACACACAGAATGTATATCCGTAATGCCTGAATTTTCAGTGTTTCTTCTAAACTTTTTTCCCCTAACTTCTGGTGAAAATGACCTGCTCTCCTCTCACGCTGTGCAGATAGATAGTAATTGTTATTTTCAGTCCCTACTGAGTGAGAGCATACTTATCAACAAGCTGTCCGACTAGGTGGGCATATTGGTTGCTTGTCTGTTGCACTGTGACCATATGTATGTATTGCCAGTTTTGCTGAAGAAATACTGTCTTCCCTCTGCAGGGGTTAGCCCCCCCCCCCCCAGGCTGCTTTTCCCTTCCTTCCCTCTCTTCCCATTCTAGCATTGATTACTTCTGAGCTAAAGAATCAAATTGGGTAACGGATTAACTCAGAACACTTGAGCTAACCATCTGATTGGAATGATTTTAGGAACCAACAGCCCTTGCCCGAGGTGAAACAGGAATCACAACCCTTGTGTAGGTTCAGCAGGTGGTAGAGTATAAGGTCTGAAAAAAATTCCAGTCTCTTCATTTTTATCCCAAATCATTGCTATCATTTTCTTGAGTCTTGGGGTCTATGCAGGAAAACCATTTATGTCCCCTCCCTCACGCAGGGCCAAAGACGTGGCATGACCTTGGTCTTGTTGCTCAAGGGTGTGAGCTGTTTAGTGACTTACAAAAGGATAACTGTGCCTAGTGACTCCACAAGGAGGTGATTCCCACTCTTTCTTTTCTAAGCTTTTCCTGTTCCCAGTAACATTTTATATACAGTTAAGAATCAGAGTGTGAACTGTTATGTCTCTGTGCTTCTTGATTTGTCATTTTATAGCAATGGTTTAAAAAAACCTCAAAACAGAAAAGAATTTTATTTGGAAATTGTACTTGAATCTAAGGAAAAATTGGCTGAAGGAACAAAATTTCATTATATAAAGTTGTTTTGGGAATTAGTGACTATGGTATAGTTTCTGCTTCAACTCAAAGGGAAACAAACCAGTTAAATCTGCTTCAAATGGTAGGAGAGAAAATTGGGATGCATTAATATTTAATTGTTAAACATCCTCAGCAATGAGATGAAGTCGGTAAGATTCACTCTAGCTTTTCTTTGTTTCATTTTTCAAAAGGAGATGAAAGGATCTGGGAAGATAGCTCAGTGAGACATAAGGACCTGAGTCTGACCCCTAAACCCACATACAAATGCTGGTCACCCCAATGCTGGGGAGGCAGGAACTAGAAGGATCCCTGGGGCATCCTGGCAAGTGAGTCTAGACTAATTGGTAATGTCCAGACCAAATGAGAGACCCTGTCTTACCAAGAAAGGGCGACAGGGTTATCTTCTGGCCTTCACACACACACAGAGAGAAAGTAGGACAAGGTACACTTCTCTAACGTTGTACTCCATGGATTAAACAACTACAGATCATCAACAAGAATGAATTTATGAATGATACTGAAAACTAGGCCAAAAGCCTATGGCTGGGAAGGTCATGGGCACTAGGGGAGAACCTACTGTTTTTGCTCTGCTAAATAGATGTGTTGTCGACTGTCTTCTAAATATTTATCTTTATATCCACAGATTAGTTCTGTTCTCTGGTCAGAAAAGCCCCTCCACCACTGGCAGTGGAAAGAGTATGTTATACATCTTTGCTAAACATGTACAGATTTTGTCATTACTTCTTAAACAGTACAGCAAAACAACTACTTACATAGCATTTACACTACATTAAGTACTATAAATAACCAAAACATTTAAAGTATGTGGGAAAATATCTGAATTTTACATGCAAATCCAACTACTTTATACATGGAACTTAAGCATCTGTCATCTGTGGATCTTGGTTTCTGTAGAGGTCTTGGAATCAACTAGTACCAGTCCCAAGGAACAACCACATTATCTCCAGAAAAGCTTAAAGGGAGGACTTGAAGAGACCACGGAACAATGTCATCACAGCATCATTTGTAACAAGCATAGGGCGGAAACAACTCCAGTATCCCGCGTTGAATGAATGGATAAAGAAAAAGTGAAGGCCCAGATCTGGAGCCATACTCTAATCCTGGCCTAAGCACATTGTGCTCAGTGAGAAAAACCAGTCACAAAATAACAATAGTGAATGATTCGATTTCTGTGAGGGCCCTAGAGGAGTCTGTCTTTTCTAAAGACAGAAAATGAAGTGTAGCAGCCAGGGGCTGGGAGGACTGAGGCGTTGGTGTTTAATTGGTTCAGAGTTTCATTTGGAGAAGATGACAAGAGTTCTCTGGATGGACAAGAGTATGACTGTATTATTATTATTTTTTCCCACAGCACCCTGTCTGAAACTCAAATTCTATCTTATTCTCCCAACTGCTGCAGTTACAGAAATGTACCACCATACCTGGTTGTGACTTTGTGTAATGCTACAGAATAGTGCACCTTTTAAAATTTTAAAAGTTAAGACAATCAATTTTACATTAGATTTTAAAACCATAATTAAAATAATAAATTTTCAGTGCCTGGGATGGGATACCTTCCAGTGAGTTGTTGGCCAAGGAGGTGCGGTAGCCTCCAAAACATTAAAGGCTTTTGCCAAAGCCCTTGGTTTCCCTTGAGAAACAGATAGTAAGACCCTATTGCTGAAGACATCTCTTGCCTGAGAGGCAAGGTCACTGAGAAAGCAAGCTGGTGCTGAGCAGAAAACCTTTTCCCTGTAGACCAGCCAACTGCAAGCTGGAAAAAGCTGCACTGCATGCAGCCCTATGGGAGACAGAAGTCATCAGCAGTGGAAACAGTGGACACTGAAAATTCAAGTTTGGCCAGGCAGGCCCAATGACTGAATGGGTGCAATAGTGGCATGTCTGCTCTTGGGGTAACCAACTGCTCCATAATTGGACTGAAGGCCCTCTCTTTGGGAGGGAATACATACCTGGTACTGAAAAACCTAAGCAAAAGTCTATGGCAGGTGAGGTCATGAGCCATAGGGGTATAAAGCCTGCTCTTGTCTGACTAAACATATATATTATTCTCACCAAGCTGCCCTGGGGGCACTACACTTAATGTTCATGTTCACATATTAATGCTACTCTCACTTATGGTTAGAGAAGCTTCTCTTTTCAGATGGTGATGACCACTGGGATGACCCAAAAGGCAACATAGTGCTGAGAAGAAGGGATAGAGGAGTGCCCAGCACTGAAACACCTCTGTCACACCCTCCAAGGCTCAGGGACCATTGCGGAAGAGGGGCAGATAGAATGGAAGAGCCAAAGGAAGGGTATGACTTCTTACAATGCAACTGCCCAGACGGAGATTGGCCTCGATATCCATGACCTTGCAGTGCCTAGCAATACCCTTGCAAAACCCTCAAAATAGAAGAAAAAGATGATGACATCAAATTAAAAGAGAGACTAATGGAGAAAGGGAGGGGATATGATGGAGACTGGAGTTCTAAAGTGGAATGGGGGGAGGGGAGGGAAATATATGATTTTTGTATGTAAGTGTAGAAGGTGTCAATAAAAAGTAATAAAAAAGAAACAACTTCAAAATTTTATTTAAGACCCTCAAGCATAGTCAATTAAAATCTCTGTCTTGCTAATCTACATGGGTACCTTTTATGAACCCCCTGCCTGAATGTACAGCAGTGTCACATGCTTTTACCTCACAGAAATAAGCCTGCTTTGGGGATGTCACCTTAACTCCTCAGTCCCTACTCACCCATATCACAGGCATTCCTTCCGGGCTTCTTGAGTTAGCCCCTGTGTATTTTAACCCCTGTACAGAGACAGCACACCCCTTACAACACTTCATTCCCAATACAGAGCTACCTTCTCACCGGGTCCAGAAGGTCCACTCAAGCTTTTGGCTTCTTCCATGACCACAGCTGAAGCAAGCCAGGAATGACTGTGGCTCAAGGTGGCCAGCATAGGGCTGGGCTCACCCAAGACCGACTTCAGTATGACTGCATATGACAAGTGGCGACACCTGCCTATGTGTGGAGAAATGTCACAGGAAAACTGCACAGAACTATGTGATCAATAAGGATGCAAGCTTCTGGTCAGGGGCAAAGTAAGGCTAAGGGACGCTCTGCAGCTGATACAGCGCAGCAGAACGGGGAGATGTGCAAGATCACTGGGTTAGCTTTACAGGAGGCCCTCCAGGTCTTGCTGAGCACACTGGCCAATGCTGTCCATTTCTTGTGGTAAACATGACATTCTCTCTTTAACAAAATAGGAACATTCAGTACACATTTACCTCCCTGTCCACTACTCCCTCAAGATGACAGCAGGAAAGGTTTGGTCTAAGTGGCCGTCTTATAATGGTGTCCATGAAGCTCCACAGCTAATGGAGCTCGATCAACAGACTAACATAAACACAGTGTGTGTGTCCACTCTTACAGAAGCCTGGCCCATGGCCATATCCCCAAGGCATTTAGTGCACAGGCTAAAGTCTAGGACAAATTGCAAAACTGAACGCAGATATTCTGGTGACAAAGCGCCACCCCACAACTACTGCCGCCCCCACCAAAGTAAGTAAGTAAATAAATAAATAATAATAATAAATATAAGATTAATTGCTCAGTACTCTTACATTGCTCCACTGAAATTTATTTTTAAATCTATGTTTCAGGGAACTGTACAATAATTTCATTAAAAAATAAAGAAAGCTACTCATTTTATTCAGTGGTTCCATTCATTAAAATTAAAGACCTGGCATCCAATGATAGATGGGCGTCCCCTCGTAAAGTGTGCAAAGTATCCTTTCTTGGATTTTATCCTCCCACATTGTTGCAAGGAAGCACCTGGGCATTACTAAGTCTTTTCCTGGTTCTTTAAGATGGCTTGGATTTAGTACCAAATAGCCATACAACACAGGAAAGGAATTTTCCACTACCAGAAAGTTTCAGCCTGAAAAGTAAGAACCAAAGGCCAGAGCTGCAGATTACATTTTAAAAGCACAGATTCAGCTATGCAATTTCTATTTGTATTCTCAAAAGATACTAGCATGGGGGGAGGGGGAAATAATGTACAAAATCATACTCAAAAAGGGCAAAAGATATACTGCATCTTCCTCAAGTGCTCCCTAGAATTTAACCTGTTTCTTTTCAACCTTCTGATTTCAATTCTTAATTCTACTCTTAAATCATAATCAGGCAGAAGCCTGGGTACAACACACTAAATAACTTGTCCCTCTGGAAGGTTCCCATTTTCCACCAACCCTAAAAATATTAGCTCAAAAGCACTTTTATGGTCCAAAAGTCTGTCACTCACGGCACTAAGCTCTGAAAAAGTCAATGTTTTAAAAGTAAATGAGACACTGGGGAATCTTTATCATCACATTAAACATTAACTCCAATATCGTGAACTTAAGTCCATAAATTCAAAATCCATTCACTTAACCAACGTTTTTCTTCATTTGGTATGTATTACTGAGGACCAGCTCCATATCCAACATTGTTTCAGGTACAGGAATACAGATGTTAACAAAACAGACCAGACTCGCTGCCTTCCCACTTGCTTCAGCAGTATACATACTAAAGATCGCCCACTGCTGCAAAGACTAGCATGGTCCTCCTGCAAGAACGACAGCAAACTCATAAAGCAGGACATATTTCAAAAACGTTTTTACCATAAAGAACAAGTCTTTAAGGAGAAGGATAGACTTCCCCTGACTTGAACATTATGCAACATATACATATACATATACATGTATCAAAACATCATGTGATACCCCGTAAATGGGTACCATGTATGTGTCAGTAGAAAGTAGTGAAAAATATTCCTGCTACCTGTATGTAATGAAGACTTGGGCAAAAGTTTTGGGAAAGGCTTATGAGGCAGAATATAAAATGGCAGGGAAGAATATGAAACTATTTTTTTTACTACCTCTGGAAAAATACATCCCACTATGAATAAGTTCAAACCCATTTCAGTTACTGGCAGCTGGCAGGGATTTGATGTGTCCTGTAGGAATGAATGGTAGAACTGCCTCAACTGAAAGGGATTGGCTCAAGCAGAAGGGACGGTTCAGAGGACGTGGTGTCTTGGCCACAGCTGAGGGCTAAGTGGGAAGGTACAGCAGGCTTCTGTTCTCAGAGGAAGGGATTCTTGGCAGAAAGTTCCTAGTCTATAAACATATCTCAGAGGCCAGAAATCCTAGCACAGCCTGCTCACGCCTTAGGAGAGACGAGTTTAAATGTGTCCCTCTTTACAAGTGAGGCAGTCATGGAGAGAGAGAGGGCACTCAGCTCTCAGAAGAGCCGCAGTCTTAAGGCATCAGAGGCAGAAAGCCATCCCAAGGGAACCCTATCAATGGTTCCAAGAAACAGTACATCTCCCAGAATCGAAAGGCCCAGGAGACAGGAGCTGGCTCCCAGGACAGGAACGAGAACACAGCTTAACTGGGACAGCACACTCAGGACCTCAGGTGGGGCTACTGTGGGGTAAGTCCTCTAGAGCTGTCCCTTCTCAGCCTGCCCACAGGCACGATGACCTGGAAGCCTTTTGCAGGTGAAAACAGGTTCCTGGAATGCACCTGGCATTCCGAACCCAGTCTCTGAGCTGGACTCAAAATGTTTGTATGAAACTGCATGTGTTGAACACAACTCTGTGGAATGTGTTAACAGGTGGAGCTTCCAGAAGGTGACCAGGTCAGGAGGGCAGAGCACCAGGGATGGGATAAGGGGTCTGGTAACGGAACCTAAGAGAACTCACTCATCCCTTCCACAGCAAGAAGGTGCTCTGAGGAAGACACTGAATCCATGGAGGCCCTGACCTTGGGCTTCCAGTCTCTAGAGGTGAGTGCAATAAAATTCTGTTAATAAATCACAGTCTCTGAACTGCTGCAATACTCGCCTGGAGGGACAAAGAAAGCTCCTAATTGAATATTTGTTATCTTCAGGATAATTACTTTTCAATTATGAAAAATAAACACACATGGCTGAATAGCACCTTCTGAATAATGACTCAAGAGAAATAATGCCCACAGCCCATCTCCCTCAGAGTCAGAGTGGATGCACAGTCAAAAGGAGCAAGCTCCCGGACAGACACGGACAGATATGCTGTGTTGCTCTCATTATAGATAATGAGGAGAAATAGGAGTTCCCATTCCACAGTACCTCCAAGGTGCCATGTCCAAAGCTGCACACCTCACAGCTCAGGCTATTTATTCCATTAGCTATTTCTAGTCTTCCTACAAACTAGCCCAGCAGCATGTTCCCATTTTTCAGGTAGAGGAATTGAAGGACAAAGACACTCAGCTTTGAATCCACCTACATCCAAAGTTGGCTTGCCTTTTTATGTTAACAATTTTCTTTAGTTTTTTTTTTTTTAACCCAACTTGTGTTTCAAATTTTCCAATTACCTATCTTCTTTTGTCACTAAACTTAAATTTCTGGAAGGCTGGAACTATATTTGTTCACCTTTGCCTCATTACCTGACCTCGAGTCTGCACACAGTACATAATCAACAAATGTGAGTTGATCAGGACAGTGGACTCAGCACCTTCCATCAATCAAGCCATAGACTCTTCCAGGAAGCCAGACAGCCAGGGGAGTTGCCAAACTCTGTAGACTTCTATATCTCTAACTCTTTCAGTTCCTTGGAAAAAGGCCTACAGTGTAGATCACCAGGTAAATAAATGCCAACTTGTATCACTGCATAAAGGAATGGCATCTGTTGAAAACCGAGGTCCAGGAATCTATTTGTGGGCTGCATTTCCTCAACAGGTCAGGGCTGTGCCCCTGTGGCCCGGCCTCCTGTTTACTCCTAAGATTCCGGGGGCAACTCTCAACAGACCTTCTCTGTAGGGAGTCTTTATCTTACTCCTGGAATCCCCCATTGCTACACTATGGCTCTCTCCATTGAGGATATGTAGTTAATGGAACCATGGAGTCTGGAAACCCAATTTACCTTTGCACACACATTCTTCCTGCACAAGCACCAGCTCATGGGATGGCTTTGCCGACAGTTAGGACAGGTCCACCTACCTCAACTAACCTGATTAATGCTTTCATAGGCAGGACCAAAGATTCTCTTTCCATGGCAATCATAAATCATGTCGAGTTGGCAATGAGAGATTAACCATCATAGAGGATAAAATCTTTTGCTGTCACACAGAAATGTAGCTGTCCCTCTATTAGTATATAGGGTGCAGGGACTCTTCATTCATTACATGGGGCTTCCCAGTGGGAACCACTGGTTAACTAGTGAACTTCCAGTTATTTGAAACCCAAATCTAATATAATTAACATAATATTCTCTCTCTGTAAACACACATAGTCTCCCTTCCTTCCTTCCTTCCTTCCTTCCTTCCTTCCTTCCTTCCTTCCTTCCTTCCTTCCTTCCTTCCTTCATCTATCTGTCTGTCTGTCATCTATCTATCTATCTATCTATCTATCTATCTATCTATCTATCTATCTAATCTATCTAATCTATCTAATTTCCCCATGGATGGGAGACTTAAGGACTTGTATGCTGACTTCATTTTGGTGGAACTATCATCAAAAACTTTTTGAGTCAAAATCGAGTCCAGGTTCTCACAGGTATTAGTAACGAGAGAGCAGCCAGCCAGGTCACCAGTAGGCTCTGGGTCCAATATCTGCTAATTTGGGGGTATCTGCAAACACTGTTTAATTCCACTGAAGTGTCTGTTCTGTAAGAATTCACTATAGACTAGTTACTGCCTGCAGGTAAGGAGCAGACATTTTGAGGATCTACTTAAAGCAGGGATTCACAGTGAGGTAAATATCAGACATGCCAACAAAAATGCCTTTGGAGGCCTTGTTCAAACATTTTTGAAGCCAGCAGTAATGAAAGGCAGGAAGTTTTCTACACTTCCTGAAAATATGTAGCTTAATGTCTTACTTTGAGATATAATTTTATAGGAAAAAAATCACCCATCCCCTAAGCATCCCATCCACTGGAATGGATGAAGGCTGATTAGTAGTACTCTCCTCTTAGTGGATTTTTTGTTTTAAGAATTAAGCAAAATTTAGTATAGGAGAAAAATGATGATGTATTTTAGAAAAGAAGATACTCTTATTTTCTACCTAAGGGAAAGTTAAAAATATTCCTTCATCACTTATCATAATTAAATGAAAGAGCTTATTTATAAGTTGTATCCTGTTGCATCTGAAAAGGCTTTACACTTCCTTGAACAAAATGGTCCATGTTATACAGTTAGAGTTAGAATGAGTTAGAATGATAGGACGCTTGCTGTTGCATACCCTGGACCTCAGACCTGTACCTCCTATGGCCTTGACAGGCAAGAGACACTTATCTAACAAAGGAAGAAGGGATGAATGAATGGAAGTCACAGGAAAACTACCAAGCCAGCAAGGAGGATGAAAAGCAAACCTGCCAGGAGAGTAGAGAGAGTTGCTGGGCTAAAGCCCTCCATTGAGCTGTAAGCATCCTGACAGCTAAAGGAAACATGAAACATTAATGAGCCCAATTATCTGCTCAAAGGGACCAGACAAAAGAGTGGCGGGAACTGTCAGAGCATCAGGAAAGCGAAGGCCCAGAATAGCAGACTTGAAAAGGGACAAAGGGCGACAATGGGTTTTCAGTACTGCTCCAAATAAGGACCAGGAGGAAGAGGTCTGCTGCTTGCCTGACACTGGTGTGAGATGGACAGAATGCAAGCTCCTCAATGCCTTTTGTTCCCATCTTCCTTATTAAGACAAATGATCTTCAAAGTGGGAAGGAGGGAAGAGGCACAATTAAAGAGGAGGCCAAACTCGACTGTGCTGAGAGGACAGCAGGGATCTCATGCTGCATCCAAGGCCAAGATCAACATCTCAGCGTGAGCCACTGAAAAATGTCAAGAATCAAAAAATGAAGGGAAATACTGGTAGATTTGTATAGACTAAGGGCCAATATGGAAGCATAAGACTAGAGGGACAGAAGACACAGAGGCCACTAACATGGGTTCAAGTCTAGTTCTGTTACTCACAAAGGGTGGAGCTTGGGCAATGCTCCCACCTCTGGCTTCTGTTTTTTCCCTAGATATATGGACCTAGTAATAATGTCTACCTCAAGTTAGGTGAATTCAATGGACTGAATTATAAAGCACAGGGTTTTTGTTTTGTTTTCTTTTCTACTAACCTAAAGAAGCTACTAATGGAACAAAAAAGTCACCTAAGCATGTAAGATGTAAAAGACAAGAGGTGAGCAATCATGACAAATCAGACAGATTACAATGTCCTCATGTTATCTGGCCCTGCACGTCATGATGTGGTATAGATATCATCATTTTGTGTGTTGAGAGCCCACTTCATATTCCTTAAGGGAGAAGATATGTGGACATTAGTGATTTTGTACAAAAATAACTAGAGATGAATTTCCTGTCATTCTAACATCGTGACCCTAACAAAAAGTGTTAGGCACTGGGGTGGGGGCAAGGAGTACCAGAAATCCAAGTTATCAATAGCTCAGGAATCAAGATATACCTAGAAGCCCATATGTACTGCTACTTAGGATTTTTATTAAGAGTTTCAGAAAAAGGACTTTATCAGTAGAAAACAGCATTTACCAGGAGAAAATGATAACCAAGAAAACAAAGTTACATCTACATATATACATATGTAAAATGGGAATAACACTGAAGCTGTTGTTATGACAAGGGAGTAAAGAGTGAATAGCTAAGAAGGTATTTTTTTAAAACCATGAGGAGCTGGGCATGGTGGCACATGCCTTTAATCCCAGCACTCAGGAGGCAGAGGTAAGAGGATCGCCATGAGTCCAAGGCCACCCTGAGACTACAGAGTGAATTCCAGGTCAGCATGGGATAGAGTGAGACCCTACCTTGAAAAAAAAAAAAAAAAAAAAAAAAAAAAAAAAAAAAAAAAAACCATGAGGAAAGCTTGGTTCCAAAGCTGCAACTGGAAGGAGCAACTAGCTTCTCAGCTGGCTTTTATATTTTCTCCATGATGATGCCCTTATTCAGACTGTGCCAATGTCCTCTGGTCAACACGTCAGGAAGGGAAGGGCTCTGTGAGTCGGTTTTTGTCTTTGCTTGCCTGGAAATTACCAGAATGCCCCATATGCAGAAGCTTTTTGGGATGCCTATGTCTATTTATTACATGTGAGCTAAAGAACTTATTACACAGCTTTAAAATATGACTGCAGAAAGCGACTGTGGTGGAACCTTCAAAGTAGACAGACATGGTCAGTGGTTTTGAGAAATGCACAATCTTGGGAGGAAGAGGAACACACAGTAATAAGGAAACAGTGTAGGAATAGCTTATACCTATGGCGTGTGCTTGGTAGTTTTCTGGAATTATCTTAAGTTCTGACAGTGAAAATACTTGGCTTTGATTCCTATTACATCACTGATGACCTCTCCAGCACTTCTGGGCAAGTTAGAGAATTACCTAAACTCAGTTTCCCCATATATACCTGCGACAATTAAATGAGAAAACACAAGGCTTGCAGGAGGTTTTATTACAAGCCTCTAAGATAGCACAACCATTATTATTCTGCAGTAACTATGCAAGATGGCTACATACCAATAAAACTAACTTATCCACAAAAATGCACTGGAAAAGACTATTACAGAGGCCCACAGGTCACAACCCTGCTTAATGTGGCTGCCAAGCACAGGGCTTGAGCAAAGAGGACAGAAGACTGAAGCAGTCAGTGCCCACAAAGGAGACAATGATGAGCACGGCCCAGAGCTTCTGAGTCTACAATCACTCCGCAGTCTCAAAGAGGCCACCAACAGCTAACAATAAACACAGGCTAGGGGCTGGAGGATCTGAGTTGGGGTGGCTGGAGTACAGTCAAGACATGCTGGGCAGAGACCTGGCTTCCTGTCAAATGCCACCATTCAACAGCTCTATCAGTTCTCAGATCGTGTTGTGACCTAAACTGGACAGGGCAAGACCTGCCAGGATGGCAAGTCTGTGGTGCCAGTCCCTCATTCACTAAACAGGTGGTATCTGACCACAACATCCCCCTTTTGGGGGATATAACCTCAGTCTTCATTTTGGTACATATACAGTAAAAGCACAATCATTGATTTAAATTCAACTTTGTTTTTCTCTACTCTTTATTTTAGTAATAAATTCACATTGCAGAAACATTTAGAAGCTGGAGAGATGCAACAAACAACAGTGTTCTCATCCTGAAATGACTATCTTCATAGCAGGTGATGAAAGGTCACCATCTCCCCGCCTGGCCTTGATTATACCCTTTCTGTTCTTCAGAGACCCTAGATCCAAGAAATTTTACTCAAATTCTGCTCCTTGTGTGGTGACACACTTTCCCACCTTACCAGGCATCACTGAGATGCATCACAGGCACATTGCCACCACCCTGGCACTTGTAGAGCACTGTCTGCCCTTACTAGAATGTCTCCAAGATGGCTCAGTGGTTAAGTGCCCTTCCTGTCCATGCACAAGAGCTTGACGGTCCCGATAGACATAGAAAGTATTATTCACAAGAGCCAAAAAGGGAAGGAAACCCCTGTTCACCAGAGACAAAGAGATCAACAAAATGTGGTGGGTCACTACAATGGTATATTATTTAGCAATGAAAGATAGAAGACTCTGCTAGAAGCTAACAAAGATGATGAGATCGCCCAAGAAAGAGTTACTAAATGATCAATCTTGTATGATTCTGCTTACATGAGTTATCTAAAATAGGCAATTCACGGAGGCCACGAGTACGTAAGAGATAATCAAGGGAAGGGGTATTTACTGCCTAAACTGTATGGAGTTTCTGTTTGAGGTGCTAGGAAGGTTTTGGAAATAGGTAATGATGATGTTTGTACAACACCATGAATATAATTAATGCCATTGAATTGATGCTAAAAAATAGTTAGAATGAGATTGGAGAGATGGTTCAGCAGTTAAGGTGCTTGCCTGCAAAGTTTAACCACTTGAGTTTGGTTGCCTAGTACCCACATAAAGCCACTTGCACAAAGTGGGACATGCATCTGGAGTTCATTTACAATGGTTAGAGGCCTTGGCATGCCCATTCATATTCTCTCTCTCTCTCTCACTTTGACAGGTGTGGTGGCACACACCTTTAATCACAGCACTCAGGAGGCTGAAGCAGGAGAGTTGCTGTGAGTTCAAGGCCGGCCTGAGACTACACAGTGAATCCCAGGTCAGCTTGGGCTAGAGTGAGACCCTACCACAAACAGACAAACAGACAGACAGACAGACAGACAGACAGACAGAAAAACTGGTTAAAATGGTAAAATTTGTTTTATATATTTAACCACAATAAAATGTTTCTTAGAAAGTCTTCTGAGTAACTTCAGCTGCAACAAAACCACTAGCCTTCAAAGGAAAATGCAGCCCTTCCTATAAGCATGCTAAGAATTGTACGAAGTATTTTTAGCAACTGCCACAAAAAAAAATAAGCAGCTTATGTTAGGAATGCGGTAATAAAACAAGAACAAGAAATCCTCTTTGCCAGGTAGAAGTAGCAGGTCAAGGAAAGTCACAGCTAATCTTTTATTCTAAACATCATGTCCTTTGCCAGGATCCCGGCAATTCTGGACCCAACACACCAAGCAAACCCCAGGTCTGTACAGAGCATATGATTATGCTTTGAAAACTAAGGAAACAAGAAAGAGCAGCATTGTATCTTGTCAAAATCAATACCATGACATCTTGTTAAAAAGAAGCATCTTGCCTGATGAACTTGGTTCTGGGCCTAGGACAGGAGGGGAAGAGGACTGTGCCTTGAGGAGGCATTGGGAAGGCAAGTCTATGGGCAACTTGCTGGCCTGGGACAACAACTGACCCACTTTCCTAGGGAGAGAATGGTCCTGGAGGTGCTGGAGCGGCACTCACTCAGCTTCTTAGCCGACTCCACACCTCCAGACACCTGGAGTTCATGTTTCCTGTTACTCAGTCTCCTTCCTGGTTAAAGTCAGGAAGTCTTGTCAAGGCACATCAAAATTGCTGGGGACCTAGTGATGTCTAGAGACACTATAAAGATACATGTATGAAAATGTGGTCATCTTTGCTATATGCATCTTCTCAGTTGGGACTACAGCACACACAGTTCTTCACTCTTCAGCAATTTAGATTATTTAGCAACTTGCCATATTATCTGGTAATCCTGTTGAATTAACCAGAGGTACAATTTTTGCTGCTACAATAAGTAGGATTTCTTTCATATATCTCCTGATTGGTATGTAAGAATAACATTATATTTTTGTGTTTTTAGTTTCAAACAGTTTTGCTATTTAGCCCAGGCAGCCTTTAAACTTATGATCTCTCTAGACTTAGCTTGCCAGTGTTTGTGATTCTAGTTCAGCCCATTACTTTATTTTAATTAATTAAATTAATTAATTTGAGACAGAGATAGGGAAAGAGAGAGAGGGAGAGTGAGAATGGGCACACCAGGGCCTCTAGCCACTGCAAATGAACTCTAGAAACATGTGCCCCTTTGTGCATCTGGCTTACATGGGACCTGGAGAATTGAACCGGGATCCTTAGGCGTTGCAGGCAAATGCCATAACTGCTAAGCCATCTCTCCAGCCCCCAACCCATTACTTTTATATGTTGATCTCATATTGTATCTTCTATTGAGTACAATTTTTAAAAAATATTTTATTTTTAAAAATGTATTTATTAGAGACAGAGAGAAGGACAGAGAAAAGGAGACAGAAAGAAAGAATGGGTGTGCCAGGACCTCAAGCTACTGCAAATGAATTCCACATGCATACACCATCATGTGCATCCGGCTTATCTGGAATTTGGAGAACTGAACCTGGGTCCTTAGGTTTCGCAGGCAAGCACCTTCACTGCTAAGCCATTATTCCAGTTCCATTGTGTACAATTTTTTTTTTGTTGTTGTTGTTTTGAGGTAGGGTCTCACTCTAGCTCAGGCTGACCTGGAATTCACTATGTAGTCTCAGGTTGGCCTCAAACTCTCGGTGATCCTCCCAAGTGCTGTGAGTAAAGGTGTGTGCCACCACCCCCAGCTTTGAGTACAATTTTTAATTGTTAAAACTTTCCCTGTATACCAGCGCTGATTTTCTATTAGAATAATCATTATTTGCAAATAAGCAAAGATTTTGTTTCTTCCTTTCCAGTGTTTACATATCTTTTCATTTGCTTATATACATACCCTCCCTCAGACCTCCAGCCATAGGGGCATGACTAGTACTTCTGCAGGTAACAGCTACTTCTCTCACTTCCATGACAGAATGACTGCACTGGGGAAGGGTTTGTTTTGGCTTCAGCTTGAGTGAGTACAGCCAATCACACTGCACTTCAGTCAGGAAGCTGGAAGTAGACAGGAAGTGGGGCCTGGCTATAAGCCTCAAGGCCCACCCCTCAGTGGCCCACTTCCTCCAGTGAGACTCCATTTCCTAAAGGTTCTGCAACCTTTCAAAAGACAGCCACCATTGCTCAAACACATGAGCCTATCGAGGCTATTTCACATTCAAGCCACGATACCTCACAATACATGGTGTAACTGTCTGACAAACCAATTCCAACAGGTTAAACAAGGAGGTTACTTTCTCCTACTGATCTGGTGAGAATTTCACTGTGACTGTTGTCGTGTACTATACAATAGAGTGGGAACTTTTGCTAAGTACTCCTTTTTTATACCTAGTCAGACAACTACTTGTTTTCCCTTTAAAATCTTCTATGCAGGCTGGTGAGATGGTTCAGCAGTTAAAGGATCTTCTTTGAAGAGCTTGATAGTCTGGGTTTATATTCTCAGTCCCTACATAAAGGCAGATGCACAAAGTGGCACATGCGTCTGGAGTTCGTTTATAGTGGCAAAAGGCCCTAGTGTGCCAATACTCATTCATTCTCCTTGTCCCTCCTTCCCTCACTCGTCCCTCCCAATAAATAACAAATAAAATATCTTTCAAAAATCTTCTACATGTTTCATATGACCCTAGTTGGATGGCAACACATCCTTGTATGTTATAATTAACCCAGATTTGGTTGCAATAATTGTTTTGTGTTTTTTTAAGATAAAGTGAATTTGATTCCTTATTGTGTTAAGACTTTTAAAAAAATATGTTCACATGTGAAATAGGCTTATAATGTTGATTTTTAAAGTACTATTTTGAAGCTAAATGAATATGCTGAGTAGGAAATTCTTGTCTCCTATTTACCTTTGAAACAATTTGTATAAAAGATATTATTATCTGTTCCTTGGAAGTTTGATAATATTCTTCTGCAATGGTAATCTACCTGACCATTGTTCAAGGGGGTATGATTATTAACTCCACTTCCTTTAAAGTTATTTATTTGAAAATTTTCTATTTCTAGAAGTTGGGTTTGAGTTCTTTGACAGAATACTTGCCTAACATGCACGAGACCCTGGGTTCAATGCCAAATCCCTAGTATTGTGTTTGTGTGCATGCTCACACACTCACACTGGGGGTGGGGAGAGAAGGAGAGAGAGATGATTTACTCAAGAACCGCTATGCTTTTATGTTGTGGCAATAAATGGTCCATTTCACCCTATTTCTACACTGATGGTTCATAGTTTTCTCCTTTTAAAAAATCTAATCCAGGGCTGGAGAGATGGCTTAGCGGTTAAGCGCTTGCCTGTGAAGCCTAAGGACCCCGGTTCAAGGCTCGATTCTCCAGGACCCACGTAAGCCAGATGGACAAGGGGGCGCATGCATCTGCAGTTTGTTTGCAGTGGCTGGAGGCCCTGGCGCGCCTATTCTCTTTCTCTCTCTACCTGCCTATTTCTGTATCTCTCTCTCAAATAAATAAATAAAATATATTTAAAAAAAAATCTAACCTATTACTAATGTAGTTTTCTTGAGTGCCTTACTGCACATATGAGCAGTGAAATAGTGATTTTATTTATTTATTTACGAAATACTGGTTTGAATTCATTTTTATCTAATTGATCAATCTCTTTATTTCAATAATTTCTCATTTTAAGTCTGGTGGTTATTTTATTTAGCAGTGCTGAGAGTTGTTCAATGTTTATTCCTCTAACTTCAATGTTGCTTCTTTTTGAAACTAGACATTTAGTCGTACACACCACGTTAACAACATGCCACAACTCTGTGGTGCATGCATGCCCACTCCATTCTGAATGACTGGTATTTCCAATGTCACTTCCTATTTAGCCCACGAGTGGAATAAGGGTGTGTCATTAAAATGTCCACAGACATGTTTACATTTTTTGTTTTGAACATTTGTGTTGACATCTGATTTAATGATACTAGGTCAAAGAACACTGTTTGCATGAAATAGATTGCTTAAAATTTAGACAAACTTTCCATATATGGTCAATATTCCAACAAGTTACACAGGTTTTAGGTACGGGGCTATAGGGATATCTGCAGTGTGAGCCTGTCAATTCTGTTATGAATGTGATTGAAATTACTCTATTTTCTTGTTTTGTATTTTCTGTCTGATATCCTTTTTGTCTTTTACGTACTGTTTTTTCTTCCTTTTCTACATAGCATTGTTTAACTTTTCAAAAAATTCTCATGTTTTTCCAGTAAATTAAATATATGTGTTCTTTTTTAAAAAAATACAGTCAACTGTTTGGTGCGTTTAATCTTCTTAAATTCATACGTAAGTATATTTTCCCCATGCGGTCTCCCGTTATCCCACATTTGACTTCTCCTAAATGGAGTGTTGCTAGGTTTCACCCCATACTCCCAAAATATCAACGTGCAATTTCAGTCTGGTATCAAGTCAATTTACAGGCAGTTACACTCCCAACATGGTGTTGATCTCTCTGCAGTTCATTATGTCTTGCCTGCCATGTTCCCTCCATTTCTTCTTCCTGAGGTATCACTTTTAATATGTTTGGTTTTGAGTGCTGGGAACAGACCCGAGGACCTAAGCATGTTAGGCAAGCACTCTACCATGAGCTGCACTCCATCCCTTAATCGCTCTTTAAATGAAGCTTGTCAGTAACACTTTCTCAGTCTTTGAAAGAGCTTCACTCTGCCTTCACACTCTGGTCTGAAACCCAGGTGGACAGTTATCTTTTCCTTAGTGTTTCTGAAGTAAACCACATTCTCTGACATTTACCATGCCCACGCTGGTATTAAGTTCATAGTTGTCTTAGGACATTTATTTCTTCCTTTAAGACATCCTATGGATTCCACCCTTTTGGACTAGCACCAAGTGTTTTAGAGGAAGACTAACCCTTCTTAAGGTTTCCTCGTTACTCTTATGATCATGTCTTTGTTTCTAACCAACTGTTGGTTCCTAAAGCCTTCTGTGCCTAAGTGTCATCCTCCTGTCTCTGGTTCTCTGACCTAGAGGGAGGTGAGTCTTCTAGAAAGGACTTCCAGGCTTTTAAGCACTCTTTAGGCAGAACCCGGCACTTAAGAAAAATGTCAATAAGTATATATTTCATTTCTAAAAGTTCTACCTACCTTTTTTCTTAGTTCATTTCTTTTTACTATCCGTTTCATAGTTTCCTTCTCTCTCTATTTTACAGACATTTTCCTTTCACTCATTTGAGCATTATAAACACATTAATTTAAAATCATTTATCAGACTTATTTCTATTACATATGGTCTAAATTTCTCACTGGCTGATTTTATTGCTGTCTATCCTAGCACAGGTCTGACTTGGGTGTCTGTACACTCAATGGGCTGTTACCTTCCTCACCGCTGTTCCTACTGCTCCCTGAGGAGAATTAAAGTCAGGGGCCAGCCACAGCTACTGGCTGATGAAGACTGTGGAGCTGAGCTTGAGTCATGACTCTGCCTTGCGGCTACTCCATCAAGCTCGGCCTGCAAGATTGAACCCGAATGCCTGGCAGCATGCTCACAGGTACTGCCATCCACCTTGCCAATGGTCTTTCCCCAGCACCTTATGAAAGCAAGGAAGTTCCACCCCAGGCTGTGGTTAGAACTAGCTGTGGCCTCTGTCACTGGCACAGTGAGAGACCACAGCCCTACTGCTCTCTCTCCCCAGCCTTTAAATCTTTTTTGGCAGTCTTTTTTCCTAATTTTCTGACAAAAGTGTTAGCATAGACTTCTACATGAACACTATATTATGACCCAGAACATTTCAACTTTGATAAGATCACTTGTAAGGAGCACAGTAAAATGACTTAAAGTTGTCTTAAGCTTCAAGGCCCGTACTAATAAATTAGTATTCTTTCACTTATACTATCTCATTTCAAAGTTTTATAAAGGGTGAGTCTGAAATTATGTTTGCTACAGAAAGCCTTGACTGCCTAATGCTGGAGGAGACACTAATTTGATTTCATGGGTAGATCTCAGCTTTTAGTTTTTGTTAAATGTCATCTTCCTTCTCATTAAGCAATTCTTTAAATAATCTGATTACTCCAATTTCTAACAGTTCACAACCATATGATTTCTTGGATTTAAATTCTGTAATAATCCAAATAATGTGTTATGTGCATTTTTCCAGTTCCATGTCAGGATCAGACTTCTCATCTTCTCACAGCATTTCAATTTATTAGATCTAATTTAATAAATAATCTTTATGCCGATCTAATACCTTTCCCTTCTTCCCCAGAAGAAATCAGCAAAAGAGAAATACCAATAGTGCATACATGCAGAACCAGCAGAGGATCTGACAGAGTATAAGGGACCTTTAGAGGCAATGCAAGTTGCCTTTACTTCGAATCTCATCCTAGCACAGTAAGGATGAATCTCAAATAACTCACAGCAAACACCATTTCATGTCTGGCTCAGTGAAGTTGGTGTGTTGAATGAAAATACATAAAGCTATATATTTTTGGTTTCATTTGCCTTAAGGGGAAAAGAACATCCAGTGCTGGAATCTTTATTCGTGCCAAGAACATTTTAGAATATCCAGTTGGTCTTCCATATCCCCAGGATCCATCTCCATTTAATCAACCATGAATCAAAAACATTGAGGGGGAAAATTACATTGGTACTAAACAAAAATACAGACTTTTTCCCCGTGTCATTATTCCCCAAACGATACAACCACTCACAGTGCACTATGTATGATTAGCAATCTATGACTTAATTACATGGGAGGGTGGGCAGAGATTCTATGGAAACGACATTTCACCTAAAGGGCTTGGCCATCTTCAGATGTCAGTATCTGCAAGGGGTCCTGGGATGCCGTGTACTATGGACAACTCTAAAGTTCTTGCATGGTTGTGAAGCTATAGTCAATTCTTACACACTCCTTACCTGGATGGTTTGTCGATCGGCTAAACTGTGCTGAGAATCTAGGCCCTGCCCGGCCTTGTGAACGGGAAGGTGTCTGCTCCACTTTGTCCTAAAAGGAAGACAAAGGATCAAAAGAGGCCCAGCACACATTCCTAGTATTTCCTCCCATTATCAGTACCTTACTGCTTTCCCATTTATCTATTTATTTATTTGCTTATTTCCGTTTTACATAACAGTTTAAAATATGTCATAAAAGGGAGTCCAATCATGAAAGTTGTAACCTGTGTCATGGGAGTTAGAAGCAGTTCATGCTTCATTCTCATAGTTTTCCCTGAATAGTAATTTAAAAGGATGACCACCACGTGCTCACCTTAGGCAGTGAGTGTCATAATCAACAGTCCATGAAGCACACACTTTCTACAACGACTAGTGATGTGCCCTGGCCTTCTGCTATCTGAGTCTGAAACATACCGAGGGTGATTCATAGACAGCTCCGGCCACAAAGAACCAAGAGCTCATTGGCACTATTTTAGACATATGAGGAGAAAATGTGAAACAAAAGTTAAAATAACAATAAGACTAAAATTCTAGAAAAATATCTTCATAGAAATACAAATAGCCAATGAAAGACACATGAAAATCTGAGTAGAGGATTGGAGAGATGGCTTAGCAGTTAAGGCACTTGCCTGCAAAGCCAAAGGACTCAGGTTTGATTCCCCAGGACCCACATAAGCCAGATGCACAAGGTGGTACATGCATCTGGAGTTCGTTTGCAGTGGCTGGAGGCCTGTTTCTGTCTGGCTCTCTCTCTCTCTCTTTTGAAAATTATAAATAAATAAATAAAAATCTGGGTAGAAATATGCCATTTAATATTTATGAGCTTACAGAAAGCAGCAGTGATTAACACCTGGTGGGGAAATCTCAACAGCCCCTTACAAATGTATAAAATCTGTGAAATGTTCAGAAAGCATGGATAAGTAGAAAAGGTTTGAATTGTGCTGAAAGTACACTTAAATCAATTATTACTATGTAGTCACAAACATAGTACAGATGCTTCTTGATTTATAATGGGGTTACATCTCAATTATAAGTCCATTGTAAATGTAAACTATCTGAGATTGATGCTAACTTCCTCTAGGTCATGTGTAAGCCAGTTTGCAGTGCAGAGCTAAGTGTCTGATTCACTCTAATCTTTGGGGCCACAATGGAGGAGGCTGGGGGGACCCCAGGGGAAAGACTCCACAAAGGCCACATCACTTGCATGCCATACTTCAAAAAAAATTGAGGACAACTGCCCAGCATCAGAAGGAGCCAGTTATATTTCTGGAAAACATTTTTCCCCAGTTCTAGAGGTAAGCAGGGGCCTTACTGAGCAGTTTTAAATGTAGATGTTTAACTAATAAGGTTGAAAACTTTTTCATGAGTTCATAAGTACTCCACAGTCTTTCTTACTAGACTGTTCTTAGGCCAGCTAGACTAGCCCTAGTTCCTAAGGGTTCAAGAGCTTTCCAATGCGAAAGTCTGTCAATGAATCACAGCCTGGCTGCTCAGTAGCTCAGGGCTGGGTGCCAGTTACCTGGAGCCTCTGAGTCAACTGGCTGATGGGTAAAGTGGGTTGAAAAGCCTCCAGGTAACAACTGGGAAGGCTTGTTTATAACACAGAGCACCAACTGTGCCTGCATTTGCAATAAGCACTGCCTCAAAGGCACTGGAAGTGATGTGCGGGCACACTGCACTCGTAACCGTTTCTTAATTTCCCCATGATGAGCTTTCTGCGAGGTAGAAAACCAAAGTTTGTCTTATGTACAGCTAATGCCTTGCCCACTTTGCTTGACTTTAGAAGTCACTACATTTTTTATTCTTATTCTACACTCATTGTATCACATCGGTCAACCTTTTGTTTCAAGCTAATATTCAGCTTAAAAATTTTCATTCCCCATTGAGAAATTCAAAAAACAAAACATTCACTTGAGTTTAGTTATGTTTTTTCCTTTATGACTTGATGCATGGTTCTTTCATCTGACATTTATTTTGGAGGACAGTAAGAAGAGAGAGTAAGGAGAGATTACAAGATGTCACATACATATACATGATCAATCAATTCACCCAACCCATTTGTGTGAGTCACCTTTCTGCGACTGTAACAAAGACATATTATAAGAAAAGAGTTTAACTTGACTCGGATTTGAGAGTTCCAGTCCATGATGCGCTTGGCTTCACTGCTTTGGGACTCTGACCGATGCCAGATTGCAATGACGTGGAGTGTCAGGTACAGCAGTGCTGCTCACTTCATGCCCACACAGAGGGTAAAGCCAAGGGGGACTAGGGACACAGAGCCCCTCCCCTCAATGGCGTGACCCAAAGCCTGGGCCTGACCTCTTGAAAGTTCTGCCACTTTCCAACAGGATCACTCTGGAAATCAAGCCTTTACCTTCGAGCTCTAGGAGGAGACATAACCTGCACCACTTGCCTGCACTGGGAGGTCAGCACACACATTAAAACCTGTGGGCGGGGCTGGTTAAGGCGTTTGCCTATGAAGCCAAAGGATCTCCAGGACCCACGTAAGACACATGCACCTGGAGTTTGTTTGCAGTGGCTAGAGGCCCTGCCGTGCCCATTCTCTCTCTGCCTGCCTCTCTTCTATCTTTCTCTCTGCTTGCAAATAAATAAATTTAAATTAAAAAAAAACACCTGTATGCGCGCGCGCGCACACACACACACACACAGATCCCTCCTTCTCTGCTCCCTCCTCATCAGTTCCACACATCTGCCTGCTCCTGGGTTAACACCCCATAGTTTCCATTCACCCGGTCTGCCAACATACTTTATCATCAGCAGAATATTTCCTCTCTTCCTTCTTTTACATGAACAACTTAGTCATTTTCTTCCAAGCAAACTTCTAAGCCAGGAAATATTTAATACTGGTTTAGAATAGTCATCTGATGGTGGGTATACCATACAGACTAGGGGTGCCAAGAGGCTTTGAGAGCTCTATGTGTCCATGGCATGGCTTAGTTTTAAGTTTTGTTTAAATAATTAAAACTGCTCATCTGAAACATGTATTTGATATAAATGAGTACTATTATGCATTATACATGCAAGTTTTGCTACTGGGCACATCGGCTTAGAAGCAGACCACACAAATACTGGGAAGAGTCTATAAAAAAGATATAGAATCCCTCTTATTTCCATGACTAGGTGGGACTGGGCTTTAAGTGGTTGTTGCAGTTACCTTCTCCTTGTTGGGGCAAACACCCAAACAGAAGCAGCTTATGGGAGGAAAGGGTTTATTTCAGGCTTATAGTTTCCAGGGGAAGCTTTATCATAGCAGAAGCTGGCTCACTTCACATACACCCTTTGAGAGAAAACAGCAAGCAGGAGCCAACTCTGAACACACAGGAATGGACTTTACCTGTGGTGGGTTGGATCAGATGTCCCACATAAACTCATGTGTTTCGTATTCTTGGGCCCCAGCTCGTGTCAATTTGGTAGGGGAAGCCTTGCTGAAGAAGGTATGCTGCTGAGGGTGGACCTTGACGGTGGTTAGCCCCTAATCTGCCAGTGTTCATTTAGCCCGCTCTCCTGCTGCTGTTGTCCACTTGCTGCTGTGGCAGAGGTGATGTCCAGCCTCTGCTCCTGCCTTGCCTTCTCCTGCCATCATGAAGCTCCCCTTTCAGACTTGTGCTGGTTTGAGTCAGGAGTCCTCCATAACCTCAGGCGTTCTGAATGCTAGGTTCCCAGCTGGTGGAGATTTGGGAATTAATGCCTCCTGGAGGCAATGTATTGTTGGGGGCGGGTTTATGGGTATTACAGCCAGTGTCCCCTTGCCAGTGTTTGGCACACTCTCCTGTTGCTTTTGTCCACCTGATGTTTTCCCCTGCCATCATGGAGCTCCCCCTCAAGATTGTAAGCCAAGATCAACCTTTTCTACTCACACGGGTATTTTTTATAGCAGCAATGTGAACCTGACTGCAAAAGGCTGTAAGTCAAAACAAACACTTTTCTCCCCTCAGCTGTTTTTGGTCATGCGCTTTGTCCCACCAATAAGAAGGTAACTACACCACCACTTCAAGGCCCGCTCCTGGTGACAAACTTCCTCTAGCAAGGTTCCACTTCCCAAATGCTTGACTAGGCAGGGCTAAGTAAGAAACAGCCACAAATACCTGAGGCTACGGGGACATTCCATTCACATCACTACAGTCGTCCAAATCCCACATAGTTATGCTCAAAATGGTTCCTTTGTCCCCACCTCCAGTGAGCATGGCCTTGCAGGGTGACCAGCACCTTGGGTGTTTCCGGAGAACATTCAAGTTTGAGACCCACCCGTGCACATAGCACACTAGTTTCCCTACTAAATTTCAGAGGTAAATCAGGTCCAACTGATGCATCCATTTCAAAGACAAGGAGCATAAAAACATAATTTATAATTTAAAGCAAGCTGTCTAACTAGTGACTTCATACCCAGCAAATAAAAATACAGGACATCCAGTTAAATCTGGATTTTGAAAAAATAACTGATGGTAATTTGGTACAATTATGTACCAAATATTACATGAGACTTACCCTGAAAATTATTTGTAGTTTTCCTGGGTGTTCTATATTTTACTTGGCAATTCTAATGTCTCCAGCACTGTTCAAAATTTGACAAAATATCACAGTAATCATGAAATCTCAGTAAGTGTCTATAAATATGTTTATTAAATTTCCAGATAATAAAAAGAAAAGTGCTGGGCTGGAGAGATGGCTTAGCGGTTAAGGCATTTTCCTGCAAAGCCAAAGGACCTGGGTTCGATTCCCCAGTACCCATGTAAGCCAGATGCACAAAGTGGCACATGCGTCTGGCGTTCATTTGCAGTGGCTGGAGGCCCTGGTGTGTCTTTTCTCTCTCTCAAGTAAATAAATATTTTTTAAATGACAAAAAAAAAAAAAAAAAGAATAGTAACCTTTTAAATTCAATAGGCTGGAATTCTGTTCCCTGAGTTGAGGCAGGTTGCACATCACTTATATGAAATGCATGGGAACAACAGCATTTTGAGATTTTTGGGTTTCTTCATATTTTGGACTATGAACATATATTTGCTGCGTCTTGGGGATACAGTCCAAGTCTAAACATGGTATCATTTGTTTCGATGACACTGTGTCTACATAGCCTGAAGGTAACAATACTTTCAAAATTTTCTTTGGGGGTCTGGGGGTAGATTTTCTATGTGTGGCCTTGTGTTGCCCCTCCCCCACTAAGTTTTAGATTCTGAAGCAGTTCTGATTTCAGATTGTTTGGATTAGGGAGAATCTACCTGTAAATGCAAAATGATGACACCTGTAAAATAAAATCGATATACCAAAGACAGCAAGTAAGGTGTACAAGTGACTGTGGCATTGACAGGAAAGTCCCAAGGCCTGGAAGGTCAGGAGCAAATGTCTGTCCACGATTCAGAAGCAGGCAGGCAATGTCATGCTGCCAGGAGCAAAGGGATAAGCACTGGGGCCAGACTAAATGGTCTGTCATTGTCCTGGCTCGGTCTCCTCTTCAGGCTAGTTTCTATTTATCTCTGTGTCTGTTTCCAAGCCTCCTGCCCCAACTAGGAGGACTGGACAGGTGGCCTTATGGTCAGAGCCTCTCTGGTAAGCAGGAGGCCCTGGGGCTAGATAGGGAAGCAGGTATTCTTTGAAGGTCAGGCTAGAAGCAAATGCCTTTTAGACCATAGCCTTTAATTACCATGCTATCTACCTCTAAAGATGGAAGGATGGGGAACAGGCTCCCAAAGCTCTTTAAGAAGCCCCATAGAGCCATTTTCTATTGAATGCTGAGTGTATCCAGATCCTTGTGGCTTTAGAAACACTAGAATGAGTCAAAATCTGACCTTTCATATAGATTAGGGCAGAAACATGGCCTCTGTAAAAATGGACAGGAAAGCTGGGAATGGTGGTGCATGCCTAGTCTCAGCACTCAAAAGGGAGGAGGGTCAGGAATTCACGGACACCCTCAGCTAGTTCAAGGCCAATCTGAGTTCCATGCTACAACCACAATAAACTATGGGAAAAGCCTACCCTGGCTTGGGTGGTCTAAATGATAGGATGGGCCTGCAGAAATCCAAGAGTTAGCAGCAGGACAGTGAAGATGGTCTGCTCTGCTCCCTGATTCGGTGCTGGACAGGAAGACGGCCTGGTTATACCATCACATCCCGCTGTTCTGTGCTGGACAGGAAGACGGCCTGGTTATACCATCACATCCCGGTGTTCTGTGCTGGACAGGAAAACGGCCTGGTTACACCATCAGATCCTGGTGTTCTGGCTTCCTGGGTGGCAGCCAGTGGAACAAGCTAAGCTAGGGTGAAACAAGGATTGGGCAGGGGAGTTGGGGCTTGGTTTTCCTACTGAGCTGTCTGTTTCAGAAGCCACACTTCAAGGGGTTGAAGGAGACCCATACGTTAGCCCCTATTGGACTTCATTGGCCGCATTATGGGTCTACCTGGTGGTCTCCTACCCGGCACATTGCTGAGACCTTGGCCTGGACAATAGGTGGCAGGTCAGGGCGTGGAATACACTGGGCTTGGTGTTCATGGAAAGGCCAGCACTGGGCATCTCGTAGCTGTTGTCCCTGCATAGTCCCTTGGTTAACAACTTACCTCTGCCTACCTGAAGGTGTCAGCTGACATGGCTGGTGTATGGAGATGGAGCTCCTGTTAAGCTCCAGCAAGCCAGTGCTTTTGAAGATGGCAGGTGAAATGCTATAGGCTTGGGTTGTGTCACTTCACACAAAATACAGTTAAAGTCGTAAGATGATTTGAAGTGAAAATCCACTAAACTAAAAGACTTCTGCCCAGCGAAGACCACAAGCGGCCTCTTTACTACTGTCACCTGCATTCTGAAAGTGCCTACCTTCCCACTGACTCTTCACATACTCGATGTTCATGGCCACCTTCTGTATGCAGCCTACTCCAGAACCTTCAAACACATCTGCTCTGTGAGGTTGATGGAGTTCATGACGGACAACATCTACCCTCCATCCAGTTAAAAAGAAACGCTCATTTTTATTAAAACCTAATGGGAAGTTGAGTGTGGTAACTCATAACTCACATCAGGAGCATTCAGGGGGATCACGTAGTTCAAGGCTAGTCTGGGGCTAACAGCATGAGTTCCCAGATCAGCCTGGGCTAGAATGAAATCCTGCCTCAAAAAAATTTTAATGTAAAAAACAGTAGTTTCTCCTGAGTTCCATCCAGGACCAGTGTTTCACCAGAATTTGCATACATCCTCTTTTAAATATTTCCTACAACATGTACTGTACTGTTGGCAGAGAGGCAGAGGAGGAAGGTCCCTTGTCCAGGTATCTAATTTGTTTCCATGGGTTTGAGTCCATCTGTTCTTCAACCACAGAAGATGTCACTATATCTAAAGCTCTCTGGTCCCTAAGCATCAGATAATGGTGAAAGCTGTAGTCCTGACATTACAATTCCACTCGCTGCAAGGTATCTGAAATCAGTTTTCTTAAGTGGAGATAACCATTGGTTACAAGTTCTTGCCACAGATGGCTATGCCTCTTTAGATGCCACACTTCATATCTAGGTAAGGTGAAGGGTGGGAAAGCAAAGACTTATGCCAAACCAATCCATATCCAAGGCCAGAACTGTTTCCAAGAGCCTGAACAAGAAGTAAAACTCAACACGCCAGCTGTCCAATACAAGACGTGAGGCCATGTTTTCACCTAGAATGGTGTCAATTACACTTTTCCTATAATTCTATTTATATAAGGCACTGAGACCATCGTGAGAACACTTGGCCCTATCTGGTCAGAGACCAAAGACTTTGTCTCCTACACTGCATGAATGCCGAGTCCAGCAGTGAAAATGCTTCCATACTGAAGTTTTCAGTCTATCTCCCAAGTCAACCATTATACATCCCAAAAGGCATGGAGAAATCGTATGTATTCCACACCTGGGCTTTTCTTCAACATAACTAACCGCCACAAACAGCTATTCTTGACAGCTTTAGCAAAAGCAATTTTTGAACTGCCTAACTTTAACATCTATACTGCTACTCTGGACAAAGAGACATCAGACTCAGTTATTCACAGACAGGGGAGTCTGTCAATCTTGGATTTTTAAAGACATTTTATTGAGATGTTGTACAACATACATTTCATCTGTTGGAAATGTACAATCCAGTGAGTGCCGGTATCATGACATAGTGTACAACCCTCACCATTCTAATTTTAGAACATTTCCATCACCTTGCAAAGAAACTTCATGCCCAGGGCCTGTCAATCTTGACAAATGGTTTTCCCAAAATAAAATGCTTCTGCCAAGTCAGTTCTGTTCCTGGTTTCTGATATGGTATTCCTACATCAAGGAGGCAGCTCAGCCTCAAGGTGAAAAGACACTAGCTCTAGAATTTCTGCAGAGGAGCAGCTACGTGACCTTGGGGAAAACATTAAGCCTCCCCATAACCTCAAGGGTTATTGTGGAGATTTAGTGTGACTGTGTCCAGAAAGCTTCACTCAGCAAATGCCAGCTGCTGCTTTCATGCAACCATGGTTGCTCTCTCCTCCACTTCATTTATCAGGTCTACCTCCACCCACCCCCACCTTCACCATTATCTCCAGCTCCTCTGCGTTCACTTCTAAATCTACCTTCCCCACTACTTCCATCTAGACCTCCTCCACCACCGCCATCACTTTCCACCTTCTCCCTAACTCCGTCTATACCACAAACCCCACCAGTACCAACTCCACTATTACCTTCTTCACCTCCATCACCTCCAATACCTATTCCATTTCCTTCACAACCTCCATTTTATGCCCTCTATGCTCCCTTCTGCCTTCCATTTCCTGCACATCTACTTCTAAGCCTCCACTAACCATCCTTCTACTATCTCCATGTTCCCATCACTGCCTCCACCTCCACCATCACTCTTATCTCCCTCCACTTTCTTCATGATCTCCATCTCCACGTTTCTACTACTTCTACTCCCTTCTGCCTCCTGCACTTCCACCATAACATCCCATCAACCCACCACCACCTCCTCTTCCTTCTACTACTTCAACCCACTATCATATGATCTTTCACTCCACCCTAACCACCACCTCCTCCGGCACCTTCAATTTTAACAAACTACTCCTATGAAAAAGCAATTGAAAAGACACCAAAACTTACACATCTAATCACATAAGGATAATTTGTCAGAACCATTATGACCTCTACAATAACTTCAGTTGGGGAACTACAAAATCTAACTGCAGAAATCTCTATCTCCACCCCATAACTACCCCAATAATAATGCTCACAACCACAACCTTTAAATTACCACAACATTATCTCTTAAGGTACAAATTATGGCAAGAAAATAATTTGAAAAATAACACATTTACAAATTAAACAAACCGTATTTTGATTTTAGAGTCTCAAAAGAATTCTGTCTAATCATGATTGTAAAATTTTAGAAAAGGGAAATTCCAGATTTTGGTCTTTGAGTATTTTGCTCCTGTCACTTGCCCCTCTGCTACCACAGAAAATTACTGCATACACTAGCTCAAGGAGGCCTCAAAGAACCAAGCTAAAATATCATCAGAAGGGTCAAGATCTCTTGACTCTAGAGCCACTCTATTATATATGAACCGACAGACCCTAAATAAAAAGGGGATGGCGTGAGTTGCCAAAAGGAAAAGCATGGCATGCTAACAAGTGCACAGATCTGAACTTGGGATGGTGGGGTTAGAAATACACTAGCTCCAGTACCATTCTTGAGCATCTCACTAACCCGTCTAGCAAAGTGTCAGGCACACAGCAGGCACACACTACTCTTCCTTTCCCCACTTAGTAGAAGGAAGGCAGGCATCTCTTCCTTGTACTTCCTCTCCAGTCATCCCCAAACCTGGAAAGTGCTCTCACTGTCCCAGTTGATGAAAGAAGAGGCCCCAGGGTTTAACACGATATAATCCTAAAGAGGGCCAAGGGTAGATGGCAGCCCACGGCCAAGACCCAGAAGGCAGGATGAGTCTGTTCCAGTATCATGGGTCCCCACCTGGATCAGCTATTATAGCTTTTCAGAAGGTAGGTGTGAGGTAGGGCATGACCAGCAGGTCAAAAGGTGATGGTGGTTCAAGGTGACACTCCCTTGAAATCTACCTTTCATGGAGCTTTTGATAAAGCAAGAGACTAATAACAAAAATGAACAAATATAGGCTGGGGAGACAGTTCTATCAGTCAAGTACTTGCCTCACAAGCATGAGGACCTGAGTTCAATTCGCAGCACCTCTGTAAATGCCGGGTGTGGTGGTGTGTGTGCTGATACTGGGAAGGCAAAGACACGTGCGTTCCTGGAACTCACCAGCCAACAAGTCTAACGTAATTGAGCTCCAAACCAGTGAGAGGCTCTGTCGCAAAGAGGTGGAAAGCATACCTGAGGATTGATAACACCCAAGGGTGTCCTCTGGCCTCCACGTGTATGCGCACACACATATGCATCCCCCCCCACGTGAGAACATTAGTCTGCACTGGGGGAGACGGGTGCAGGTAAGAAAGACCCCAGTAGAGGACAGCTTGGGAAACTTGCAGAGGGTCTTTAGCTTAGTTGGTGTATGTAGGGAAACTACAATGACGAGAATATGAACCACCAGGAAAAAGCAGACAGAATGAAACACCAGAGCCCACAGGGCAGGGAAAAGCACAAGTTCTTACCAGCCCACAGGGCACCTCTGTCCCTGCGGTTCAGTGGGCAGGGGCACCAAAGGGGCCTTAACAGGGAGGGCAAATGATCCCAAACAGAGAGGCTCCAGGCCTGGCTAACATCGTTTGAAAGCAAGCCCCCAAAGGGTTACGCTTCCCCTGAGAGGCCCAGAAATTAAAAAAACATCTTGAAAGGGTCATTTTTCCACCCCAAAGCCATCACCCAGCCATGAAAATTCACAATACCTGGCATATAAATGAAAATAAGACCCATAATGATTATGGGAAATTAATCAAAGGAAATATTTATGAAATGCCAAAGATTTGACAGAAGTAGAGAAGAATATGTAGAAAACAGTGATAAATACTTCATGTTACAGAAGATAAAGAAAACTAAGAGCCTGATATATAATAAAATGGAAGAAATTAAATGACTAAGCCTGACCTCTAGGGGAGAAAAATACATGAGATTAAAAAAAAAAAAAAAAAAAAAAAACCTCCCTGAATGGATTAACTCAAGATCTCAAGATCAGACACTATAATTCTCTGTTCCCTGCTCCAGGCTTCATGACTGGTCCTCTAGGAAACTGTCTAGGGGTTCCTTGAAACTATTCAAGTGTATACACTGGGGATAAATGAATACAGAAAAGGTAATGAAATTGTGCCAGACAGGGGAGACAGGAAGGGAAGTGGGGTTTGGGGACACAGTAGGTTGAGTAGAAATTGGCACCCTCTAGTTTCTAGCTATCTGTCCTAGCAAAGTAAGTCTAGGAACCTCCATTTCATCATAGGTAAATTCAAATTACAATACTGATAATTACACCTTTTCCAACATTTGCTGGGAAGAGAGTGAGAAGAGGAATAGCAGTGTTGTCACAAAACACGGGCTGGTTCCACTGTACATCCCCAGGGAGCTGGCCTCCTACTTCACCACAGCTAATATGGGCTGGGGGAGAGGCAGTCGTGGGCGGGGGCCAACAGGGAAACATGGAGGCCTTCGCTGTTCTTTTTAATGAGCAGTGTGCATACTCTTCCATGCCTGAATAGCAGTTATAAATGGCAACAGCCTGGCTATTCATAGGGCCACTCCAGCTTCAACAGACAGCAAGGAGGGAAGAGCCAGCTGGCCTCCATCACAGGAGCCCAGCTGCCAGGCTCTGTGCTTCTAATACTGTCACCAAAAAGAATGACACTTTCAAGAGAAGATGGAGAAGTGTGAAGGTATATGTACACACAACTGTATACTGTACCATGTGTGCACACCCAAGCAAAAAATCTCAAATGTTCACAGGTACAGATAGGACCATCTGTAGCCACCATAAGCCCTTACTTTTTCCATTACTAAAGTTAGAAAACAAATTTCTACTCAAAAACTTTTCTCCCTGAATATGAACTGATTCCAGCCCCAGACTTCAAGGTCAGTCTTGCTTATTTTTATCAGCAGGTCTTGAGAGAGTGTGTTCCTTCCCTCCCTCGAAGATCGCTTTCTCTAGAACGTGGTTCACAGGCCAATAAGCCGTTACTGTACATCTGATAGGTTGAGATTGGTTCTTGGAGGGACGTGTGAGCAACGACAGCAAGACCAAGGCCAAGCTTTCAGTTGAGCCTCAAGAAGGAATGGCTGAGAACAGAGAAACCATCAGGACTCTCCACATGTCCTCTGTCCCTCTCACAGCGTCTGGTGAAGAAGTGAGGCTAAGGCTTCTGCCAGCTCAAGTTTCCAACCCAGGAGACCAAGCAGTGGGGGTGAAAGACAGGATGGGTATGTTGAAGTTGAGGCCCGGTGACCCAAACAATGATGTTCATAAGGAAGCAAAGATGACATGATGGCTATGAAGAGGAAGAGGGGACAGGGGATCCCCAGTTTCTGAAAAGTTGTGAACCTGGAGGAAGGTGACTTACCAGTGACCAATGCTGAGAGGACAAGCCACAGTGAAGAGCAGGAAAGTGCATGTGATGCAAAACACCTCTCTTTTGAATTGCTTAATGGTCTTGTTCCCAACAGATGGTCATTGGATGCTATAAATGAGACTTCAGATACTTACCAGAGCCAGACGTGTCAGTTATCCCCAGACTCTTCTTTTAAGTTCCAAGTGGTTATCCAACCCTGGTTACCCTACCTTTTAAATCTACTTCCATACATGCTGACTTCTAGTTACGACTTCAGCTTCCTGGGCTCAGGCTGTGCAGTATCTTGTCTGATCACTACTGACCGTAGACACAAGAAACGACTATGCCTGAAGCACATTCTCATGAGTTGGCCAATATGAAGGCCAATGACCCCCACCAGTATGAATCTTAAGTCCTCATGCTTTACCTAGTCCTTCAGTCTTTGAAGACCAGAGAGCTAAACTTACTCCATACCAGCTTTCACATTAAGAAGGCAGGATCAAACCCATATTAATGCCCAGTTCACCAGGATCCTACATATGCCATGCCCATACTGTAAGTCTACCCATTTGAATCCCAAAGGTAAAAATTTCCCTTCACAGCTCAAGGGTAAAACAGTCTCACTACCCAGTAAGAAGAGTTTTATAATCATTGATCACGGTCTTCAAGCCTTCAGAGCAACAACAACAACAAATCTCATCTGGGGGTCGGCACAGTTATGAGGTAACAAACCACAAAGCTTCATACACTTAAGCATCTGGCCTTTTGGTCACATGAAGAGAAGAGAAATACAGATAGTCCTTGATATATGTTCCTCACACTCCCATCACACTTTGAGATTTTCTACCACTAATAAAAACTTTTGATTTTCTTGTAACTTTATTGTCCTTACATTATTTATCTAGCCATCCTACCGAGTGATCTAACACCAGTTCTGGCATCTAAAAGCAGATTCCCAATTACCTACAAAGGATCTGGTAGGACTGTCTTCTCCTTTCCCCAGCTAGCTACAGGGTACCAGGTTGACAATGCCATGGGAACCCAAAAGTCCAGTAGAGCTGTGGGAGAAGCCCACTTTCAGAAGAAGTAGCATGGGGCTTCCCTACTCTCCCCAGAAGCACCAGGAAACACAGCTCAGTAACAAAGTATCAGAGGAAAAGTGAAATGAATGCAGGCTTCACCTCATAGTAACTTCAAACACGTTTTGGTTCTTCTGTGTTAATAAAACACAAAAGGAATATTGGATGTGAAGAGGGATGAAGGAGAGGATGGGGAGGAGAAGAAAGAAGAATGAGGATAAAGAAACCCCCTATAAAGCAGCCACTTTCTCAGGATGTACCCAGACATGTGTTATGGGGTTTACTGACAAGCACATGACTGTGAAGCCTAAGTGGCCCCATTTGACAAGGCTTGGGGATTCACAGCCAGTGGCAGCAAGAGCTGAGACAATATGAGACACAAAGCATCCACTGGACAGGAAACCTAAAAAAGCACTGTGTGCTCAGGGAGAAGACAGCCTAAGAATGAAGGGCTTCGTGCCTGTTGTTAAACTCCGTGCGAGTGATTACGGCATAGGAACATACAAATGTAATTTACACATAGTTGCTACCTCCAAGACCAGACACTTATACAAGAAATTAAACACAGAACCTCATGTTTAAATTATTCTTAGGCTTTATAATAAAAAAGAATAATTTAAGGTCTCTTTGAAAATGCATTATTTTTAAATAAACAGTTGCAACTACCTAAATTTCTGGCAGTTGATATAATAACTACTTGTTTAAAACATATCATTTTTCTTTGTCTATCTGTCCAGAGTACCCAGGCATTTTCCCCTTCTGCAGCTAAAAAAATGGACATTTTATATTTTCCAAAACCAGCCAGTGAGAGTCACATAAACCCACCCTTCATCAGGTGTTGAAGAGGACGGGTGCCAACATTCACCCAAGTGTCACAAGCCATTAACAGGATCCCCATATTTGTTATTTGCCATGTTTGAATCATTATAACCCAGTAAAGATACCCAACCATGAATCTATTTTAAGCTGTCTTGGAATATAGAAACCACTGCATGTCTCAACAAGCTTTGTCCGGCACAGAACCACTGCCCAGCTTCCTGGGCAGAAATCAGGCCTGTTCTGGGGCTTCCACAAGGCCAATCCCAGGCTGGTGGTAGGAAGGGTCAGGGCAGACGTGCAGGCTGAGGAACTGGCCGAGCTTTCTGCCCATGTCCTCGACGGGTTATTTTTAATTCCTCTTTCGTCGATCTGAGGGAAAGTCAGCTCCTGGAGGATTAAATTGTTCAGCACCCTGACAGAGTAGAATCGAAAGGCCACATTTCCCCCTTATGAAGGTGAAATTATATATATTTAAATCCTCAAATGTTAGGCATCTGAGTAGAAAGATGAATTTGAACATAATGGATTTGTCTGAAATATTGATTAAAAGGGATGTTTATAAAGAATTTACTTTTCTTCTAGGAAAGTTCCAAAGAGATAAGCTAAGTATAACCTTCAAACATACTGAAATTTTAACAATACCAAAATATCTTTTGCTTCAGAAGAGAGAAGTTGCAAAGAAGCAACAGTGTCTTTGGTAACAATGGTCACCAATTTCACTTCTGGATCCGCAGGCTACATGGTTGGGTCTTTCCTCCCCACTGTTCAATGACAGTACCTGAGGGAGAGCACTGGGCTCCCTGTTCCACCTCACTCATCAGGGCTTTAGGTCTAAGTTCTTCCCTCTGTGATCTGTATACTTGCTTGAATATCAAGTTCTGTCTTAAGCACATTCACATTCCCAAAATGGACAACCACTAAGAAAACACTTCCTCTCCTCATTGCCCAGAGAACAAAACAAAGCATTCTAACATAGTGTGGTCTAATCTTAAGATTGAACTGGGTTTAAGCTGAGGTCTGGAAATGCAGTTAACCCAGTCAACTGTGAGGAGAAAATAATAAAAAAAAAAAAAAAACTATGCAAATAACTCAATTTTTAAATTGTGCACTATTCTGCACAGTGATAAAATCTAGCATCTTTTACTCAGGAGATGGAACACAGCCTTACTATATAAGCTACCTGACATGTGATGGAACACAGCCGTATACTATATATGCTACCTGACATGTGATGGCCTTGGTTATCAGACAAACCCTTGTGGCTTCCAAGTTTATTTTAGTTAATAATAGTGCCAAAGGACAAGGGTCCCATTATTAGAGAACTCACAAAACCAGGAGCAGCACCAGGATTAAAACCCAAGTCTGAACTGGTACAATGGTGGCATGTGTGCTATGGAGGAAATCAATGGATCTCAGATTGTACTTTAGACCCACTCCATGGGAAGGAATTCCTGCCTAGCACTGAAAACATAATGAAAATCCTATGGCTTAGGATGTCATAAGCTCAAGGGAGGAAAATTACTAATGTTGTCTGGTTGAAATGATATATAATATGCCCACCCAACTGTCATCTAAATACTTATGTTTATGTCCATATATTAATGTTACTCACACTTTCAGTTAGAGAAACTTCTGTTTTCAACAGTGGTGACCAGTGGGGAGACTCAAAATTCACCAAAGTTCTGAGAAGTGTCAGTGCAGTGTTCAGCACTAAATAAGACATCTTCTCTTTCAAGGCTCAGGAACCATTGTGGAAGGGGCAGCGGAAAGAATGTAAGAGCCAAAGGAAGGGAAGGAGAGCTTACAATACTGTCTTCCAGACACAAAGTGTCCTAGATATTCATGCCCTCACAGTGGCTAATGCTACCTCCCAGCTTGAGAGTGCTTCTGGTTTCTTTTCTTTGCTTTTCCTTTCTTTTCCTCTCCCTTTCTTTCTTTCTTTCTCCCCTTCCTTCCTTCCTTCCTCCCTCCCTTCCTTCCTTCCTTTGGTAGGATCTTGCTCCAGCTCAGGCTGACCTGGAATTCACTATGTAGTCTCAGGATGGCCTCGAACTCACGGTGATCCTCCTACCTCAGCCTCTCAAGTGCAGGGATTAAAGGAGTGTGCCACTATACCAGGTCCTTCTCTTCCTTTTCTAATAAACCTTTGTATTAATAATAACAAACCTGATTCTGCCTGGCTATTGGGCTGCACTACTTCCTACTAGTCATGTGGGCAGCCAAGATGAGCAGACAACTAATGGGGCAGGTGGGACTACAGACTGCTCAAGAGGAACAAAGGCATGTTCAAGGAACTCAGAGATACCAATGCACTGACTTCCTTACTTGATGGCCCATCCTTCAAACTCCACAACAGGTAGAGTAGCCAATTATGGACAGTCGATTGAAGGACATGAGTGACACTGGACATCCAAGAAAGAGCGGGGCACATGTTGTGGATTACACAGGTATCTTCTGTCCATGATACTCCATTAAAGGCAAGGAAGGGAAATTCGAGCTATGCCTCATGAAACCTCACAAAAGATACAACAAGGCCACAAGTGATGATAAAAAGCAAGCAAGCGGGCTGGAGAGATGGCTTAGCGGTTAAGCGCTTGCCTGTGAAGCCTAAAGGACCCTGGTTCGAGGCTTGATTCTCCAGGACCCATGTAAGCCAGATGCACAAGGTGGCGCATGCATCTGGAGTTTGTTTGTAGTGGCTGGAGGCCCTGGCGTGCCTGTTCTCTCTCTCTTTCTACCTGCCTATTTCTGTACCTCTCTCTCTCAAATAAATAAATAATAAAACATTAAAAAAAAAAGCAAGCAAGCAAACAAACAAACAAACAAACAGCCCTTAAATTCCAAACTTAGTTGTCACAGACAGAAGAATCATCAATGTCTCAGAAATGACTGGGACATTTTGAGGTAGACCAGATGACTGTTCTTGGCAAGCACAGTAATTCATCAAAAACATGATATAAATAACTGGGATAGCCTCTCCTTACCTGCAGCTTCATTTTCTCATTTTACTTAGCTACAGTCTACCAAAGTTCAAAAATATTAAATGGAAAATCCAAAATAAGTAATTCACAGGTTTTAAATAACTTTCTTACAAGTATCAATTGTTCTATTTTATTATTAGTTATTGTTGTTATTCTCTTATTTTTCCTACTTTGTAAATTAAACTGTAACATAGATGTGTATGTATAGGTTTCAGGTACCCACTGGGAGCCTTGAAATTTATCAACTACTACAGATAAGACTAGAAAATAAAATGAACAAAATGAAGATAAAATAGCTTAAGTTTCATTATTAAATCCAGCATCAAATTTCTTTAAAAGTTTACAAACATTGTCTCAGAATTTGTTATTTTTATTTATAATTTATTATGGTCTGGAAATATATCCATCTCTGGCCACCTGTTATGTGAGGAGCTGCATAAAAAGATGTATCCCTCAAAAGGAAGTGCATCCTCAGCTAGTCATTAGACCCAAAACAGGACAGCTAACTCAAGCTGTGGTATGGTCAGATGCACCTCCATGGAAACTCTGACCATGAGCATGAGATGAAGAAACATGCCAGAAAATCTTAACAAAGAAAAAATAAAACAGGTAAGAGATTCCAGCGTGACCCATAGGCATATGGTAAGCTTGACTGTCACACAATGGAAAATTAAAGGAGCATGTGTTCTTTAATGGGGCTTTGACCCCATGAAGAGTAGAATGAAAACCCAAGTGGGGCCAGTGATAGCTCATGCTGGTACTCCTAATGTTAGTGGGGGAGAAGAGGCGGGAGGATTAGGAGAGTCTAAGATCTACTTGGACTCCAAGGACTCTCTGTCTCCCTCTAAAACAGAGAAGGAAAAAGGGGGACAGGACAGAAATCCATGACTAGATGGTCTTTCTAGATATGAAAGCAAGGCTGATTCCCCAAAATGGTTCTTGTTCTTTCACTGCTTATGAAATCCTATAATGGGGTAGATAAAGCAATTCTGTGGCCATGAGTCTGTGAACAGGTAAGACACACCTGCACACTCACACACACGATGCCACTACCACTGCAACAACCCAGCGACTAGGATTGGGGCTTAGGATCTGGCCTGACCCCTCATCTGTCACATGCAAGCTGCCTGACCTTGGGAAAGCTGTCAAAATGTGCAGGCCTTGGTTTCCTTGAGAACAACAGAGAACTTTTCAAAGTGTTGGACACAAAATGAAAATAGCATAAAGAAGCTATGCAGAAAATAAGTGCTGCATTCAGAAGAGTCTCTGACTTCAAGCCTACACTTAAGGGCAGCATGATTCAGAAGACAATATTCAGGCATGAAGAAAAATGCACTACTACAGCAGTGCCACACCCCCTCGACATATACATACAATGAGTATTTATGCATTTTATTTGCTTATTTGCCATATTTTATTGATTCTAGGACATGGCCACTCATTTCAGTATATTTGAAATGTAAACACCTTTTAGTCAATACACTGATTGTACATAATTTTCTTATTTATTTTGGCTGAAAAGCTATCATTAAAATTGACTTATGGCATTCTAGGAACAAAGAAATTCAATAAGCATAAAATTGCAGGATGCAAATTAAATGTTTTATTACAGTGGCTCTGAGGAAAATGAGATCTTTGTTATCTGGACAGTACCGTGTTCTGCCCAGTCTCACCTATTCCACACAGGCATCTTCCATTACTCAGCAGAGCACCCACTCCTTTCCACCATAGTGCTCCCATCTGTACAGGAAGGATTATGAAGGCCCCTTTCTCATTAGTTTGGTAGGGTGAGGAAGGGGGAAACCTAGTAAAGTCCTTGACATGAAGACCAGCACACAGTAAGTGCCTTGGTTAGCTCATTTATGAAGGGACCACTCTAAAGGTATCGACTTCCCAGAGCCAGTGGAGTGTTCAAGACATGAAATACAGAAAGTGCCTCATCTTTCCCCCAGTGCCACCTGTGCCCAGCATGCAGGTGTTGAATGTATTACTACAGGGGTTAGGCCACCACACTGCCACCACTGGCCTTCACAAAGACACTGCTGATGACATTCCAAGTCATCTACATTTAGGATTTACACTGACCTGTGAGTTCTCATTTTGGAGCCCAGTATCCAGCCATGATCTGCCTACCAAATGCATTTATAAAATGCTGAGTAAATGAACAAATCAGCCTCAATCACTCCAAACATTTGAAATTGATTCTATGTGTTGCCAAAAGTAGAATCTACTATTTATTTACCAGTTATAAACCACCCAGAATGCCAAGAAATAAAACCAGTTAATAGCAAAATTTGCCAGATCAGTGAGAATGTTTTTAAACCAAACATCATCTGTTTTTAAGTGAATAGAACACTGATTTCAAAGATTTCAAAAGACTCTAATTTCCCATTTACATAAGTATCATTAAGATATCACTTAAAATGCTACTTTCTTAAAAAAATTTCTACAGTCTTTAAACAAGACTCAGATATCCAATTAATATCTTAGTAGTGAACAAACCAGAATCTCAAAAAAGGTGGAAGGCAAAGATCAACACGCAAAAATTGTCCTCTGACCTCCACATGTGTGCTATGGCATACATGCCCCGTACTATCACACACACACATCCCCCCAAAATCTCTCATTTTAATGAGGGACTTTTATGTGCAAAGCACAATTCCAAGGGCATCAGAAAAGTGACCTCTAATTCTAACTATGAAACTATAAAGAGAAGAAATGCACAACAGCTGAGCAATAATGCCAACAAATATGAATTCACCTGCTCTGCCTCACAAAACATTGCTGTAGTGTGTTTGTCACTGAGTTCAAAATCATAATGTGATGTGATCTCTGCAACAGTATTAGGCAAATGACTATCAATGGTGGGTCGCTGAGCAGTCCAGACCGTGTTAAGTCATCACTGCAACCTTCCCTTTCAACCTCTAGTGGAGTGACCAACAACACCAACACCGTTCTTAAAGGAGTGCTACGTGCTAAGAACGGACAAGTCACAGAACTCCTCTCTGATTAAAAAAGCCGGGCGTGGTGGCACACGCCTTTAGTCCCAGCACTCGGGAGGCAGAGGTAGGAGGATCGCCGAGAGTTCAAGGCCACGCTGAGACTACACAATGAATTTCAGGTCAGCCTGGCCTAAAAAAAAAACAAAACAACAACAACAACAACAAAAAACAACTAAGGTCAACAGTAAGAGAGCTGACGAAGGAATTCACCCTCAGTGACTGGTCCTAAGTCAAGACCGTAAGCACTGGCATCATCCTTCAGCTGTGTTCACATAATATAAAGGAATATAGAGCACCCACTGAAAAATCTAGAGCTGAGTGTGGGTCCTAGACATGACTAGAAGATGGAGTGGAGACAAGCTGACGCCAGAGGCCCTGTGGCTCAATCTCTAAAGGGCTCGGGCTAGCAAGCAGTGTTTTCAAACAGGAGTTAACAGACCTCTCCAGAGGCAGGAAGATCCAGCATTGCAATGCAACCCTATGCAAATACATAAAGGAGTAAGTTGTGTTTCGATAAAACTTTATTTGCAAAATCAGGCAAGATACCAAGTTTGACCTTGGTTTATAGTTTACCAATTCCTTTGTTAGAAAAAAAGATTCACAGATGTTGCACTGAAATGGAACAAAACAGCAGGCAACTTTTGGTAACATCACGGAACTGTCTATGTCTGCACCTGTAAGCTGTGGTTCTGGAGGACAGAAATGAGAAGGAGTTTCTAACATGGTTCATCTCTAATTTCTAATTCATCTACATTTTTAATTTAAAAAAACAAGGGAAGACTACAAAAATAAAATTATTGTTTTTGAATTTCAATGATAAACTTAACAAATTGAGATAAAATTTATAATTATTTTATTTCTAAACCACAGTTCAATAGTGGCCAGATGGTTGTAGCCAAGAGCATTTCATTTGATTTTCTGTCTTGTATTTTTCTGAAGGATGACTAATGCTGTAATCATTTAAGAGAATGCTTTCCAAAGGTGCACAATCCCTTCTTCAAGGTTAGACTGCCTGAGGAATGTGTTAGTTAGCTTCTCCTGGTTGGACAAAATGCCAGGAAAAAAAAATTAGAGGAAGGGTTTGTATCCGTTTACAGCTTGAGGTTACAGTCTCCATGGCAGGGAAGACGTGGTGGCAGGAGCTTGTGACAGCTGCTCACATACAGTCCACAGGGATGAAGCAGAGAGCAACTCTCTCCTTTTTACACAGCCAACTTCAAGGTCATGAAATGGTGCCACCCACAGTTAAGCTGGGCTTCCACTTCAGCCTAATCAAGATGATCCCTTACACAGTTGACTTTTGGGCCTGTCAACATGGCAATCAATATAAACCATCCCAAGGATGAAGAGGTTTTTAAATAAGAATGAAAATGAGGTACCCACAATGATGAATGCCAACATGCACGGGATCCATGGTGAACTCTTCTTACCTCTTCACACGGCTAACACAGTGTTGGGGGGGGGGATGCAGAGTACTGAAGCCAAAAGGTTTCTAGGTTGAGAGCTCTTAAGAGGTGAAAGCTACAGACAATGGGCTATTGGCTTGCACTGACAGAATGCCCCAATGACATCATTCCAAGTTGAGGAAACTCTATGCTCCTCTTGACTAGCTGATCATGGCCAGGGACCTCAGTACACTATGCTTTTCCACAGCTTATTACACTACCCATGGCTCTCTGGGGGCCACTGTCCCTGCTTTCCCACAGTGTACTACGTACATCCTTTTTCTTGGAGAGGGCTCTCTGACTCCACCCTCTTTCGTAAGGTTGTGCTTCTAAGTTTGTTCCAGAATTATCATGATTTTTACAATATCCCATTTGCCAAGCGTTCCATGTCTCCTTTAGCAGGATCCATGAGCTCTGGGACATGCCTACTGGCCTCCAAACTGGTTCCATCATCCCCAAAATGTACCTGGCACCTTGCTGGTATTCAAAACTTTAAAAATTAAAGCTTAAAATTTACAAGTTTTGACTTAGCTTCTAAAGTGTAATCATGCAAGCACTGGGCTATTCCAAGCCTTTCCTTGATCCCCACAACCTGGCACCTGGCTGATACTCAATATCTAAGAAATTAAAATTCAAAAGTTACAACTTTTGACTTAGCTTCTAACGGGCGATTATTCAAACACTGGGCTTTTCCAAGCCTTTACTTGATCCCCACAGCAACCATCATATTGTTAACCACTTCTTAACAGCATGGAAACTGAGGAATAGAGAAGTTGTATTCTTTATCCAACACAATAGAACTATGAGCCAGATTTTACAGAACTAGCCCAGGTCTTCAAATAAATTATCCTCTACCTGCCAGAACCCTGCTCTACCAATGCCATCTGCAGCCTCCATCACTAAAGCGGAAAAAAGGATCATTAGACGCACAAAATAGGGTTTTTTGTTTTGCTTCTGTATATAAAACAGTCACTTGTCAATGACTCACTGACTGGACCATATATCTGATCCAAGCCAGAGCTGGTAGTGAACACAGCTAGAATTAGAAAATTATTTGTATGTTGAAGATTGTAAGAAGAAGTTTTCTCTATAAAACCCTAGAGATTTATCTAATTGCTGTAATTGCAGATTGCTCAAGACTGGGACCCACTGTAAATCATCCTGTTTTCTGAGAAATTCTGGAACTGTCATCTAATTTTCCAGGAACACTGAATAAAAGCTGCCAAGTCTTGCTTTTGGATTTTTATAAGAGTAGACAGTGCCTTCAAAAGCCACTGAACACACTGAGCATGTCCTCAAAGTATGACAGAGGAGTCCAAGGATGCCCAGCACTGCTGTGTTCCCAGAGTCCTGGCTTCCGGGACAGTAGCCTTGAGCACAGTGGCAGTGGGGACAAACACTCAGCCAGTCTACAAAGTACAGTGCTGATGGGAGACAACACTGATGTCACTTCTGTGCGCACCAGCAGAAAATGGAAAACATGGGGCTGGGATGGGGATGGGGTCAAAACTTAAAGTCTTTGTATTTTTACCATTATTTGGATCTGAAAAGTCTATCCTGTTCCCAAGTGACAACGACATCAGGGAAATAACTCTAAGAACTTCTCCCTTGGGCCGCTGTCCTCTGAGTCCCACAATCTTGTTCTTTTGGGAAAGGGGTGACAGATGGAGGACCGTGAAGCAGGTAGTTAGTTCAAAGGGGTGAGGAAAAGCTAACTGGCAGCACAAGATTCAAACTGTGACCTGGGGATGCAGCCCAGAGCTTCCATCAGCTAAAGCCTCTCAAAGGACAAGGAGACCAACATGGATGAGGAAGAGAGCTGGGCTTCTTCAGAGGGCTCATCCCCTGAACAGATGTGCAGGTCGCCACCAAACTTCAGTTTGCTACAGCTCTCATCTCTTGGCTTGTAAATGCTTTTGGATCTGCATCCAATTCAGTGATTATAATGAATGGTATTTCTAATCTTCTGCTTTCTCTACAGGTTTGCACCAAGAGACCAAAAAGAATGCAGAGGATTTTGTTCTGAAGCCATAGCACAGTAGGCAAACTCTCATCACTCGCTAAAGAGATTTCAGCATAAGGGAGAAGAAACACATTCAAAGTACTAAAATCTGATCAAGGCCAGCACACATGGAAGAACTTCTAACCTGTAGGCTTCTCCAGCTAAAAGCGGGGATACCAGAGAGAGAAGACACAAGACTTCACATAATATGAGCATTGGTAAGGTTAAATGAAGATTTACTGACCAAATCTAAAGAACTAAAGACCAATCCTAAAGACAACATCCCTCTACACAACAAAGCACAAGTTCAACTACAGTCTGTTTCAAAAGTTGAAGGACATGACAGATGAAATCTTTCCGGCAGCTCATAGATGATCTAGAGAAACTGAAGGCATAGAAATGCATTTGTTTTCCAGAACCACACCTGAGACCCCAAGGAAAAGTCAAGACTATGGAAAAAACTCTATCTGTGAGAAACAGGTGATACCCAAGCCTAGGATCCACCGGTGAAGACCACTCATTGTCTTTTTTGGTCCCTCCCACTCATCCTGAAGACTCATGTCTCCAGCTGAACATCCTAATATGTGTCATTATTCCAACTTGCCATTGGGAGTTCTTAAAGCCAGCAACTGAAAATACCACTGCATTCAAATCGTTCATCTCAGGAATCAGCACATACACTGGTGATACAATAGGACACCATCAGAAAAGGGTCCTGGAGCCCAGGGAGAACGTGGCTGCTGCCCTTTCACTAAACAGAGCAGAGGAAACATGTGCCATGGTGTCATACACTATGAGGTCTCCACTAGCCCCTGCTCCAGTATTTCCTTAGTGACCTTCTAGAAATGGAAAGGCACCCAAACTGCTGACTGCATTTGTTCTCTGTCCTGACCAGCACCATCTTGCCAGACCTGATGGACACCCTCACCCGTACCTGGTTGTACGGATGGCACAAAAAGGAATCTGGGCAGCCAAGTAAAGCCATGGGTTCCTTCTGCCTTCCTCAGATTACATCAACTGCACTGGAGCACCTGGAATAAAGACAGACCATGAGAAGAGCCACCCCCCCGCCCCCGACTCACTCACTGCTTACTACGGGCTCAACTGCAGTAACTCTTGACATATAGACGTGGTTAGGTAGGATGCCTGCCAGGAAAGTCATAAAAGAGTGACGCTAGAAGAGGCTGCCGACGACACAGAAGACACTGACTAGAAGATGGTAACAAAAGGTGTTAGCACCCTTATCAAGACACAGTTCTGTGTGTTCAACCTCTATCGTATCCAGACATTTAACCAATGGCTCCGGGTGCTGCTTCGTGTTCTGGAGATAAGGTAAATATTTACAATCACTTGACTATCACGAGAGATTACCTTTAGTAGAGATCTGATGCAACCCACTAAAGCCTTTAAAGCAAAACCCGACATTTCCCAGACAGAAAGGAATGGAGCCTAATGACGGCAATGAATGCTTGTGCGAGATTCCAGCTTTTTCTTCAGGTTTCAAACTTGCTAATCCCACAATACTTATCTCTATAAACATGCATGTTTTGCTGAACAACCTATCTCTCCCAGAACGGGCTGTGGACCGTTGCCTGAAATCATTTGCTGCAAGAACTCAACATCACACCATGTGCTGTGCATGGCGAGCCAGCAGCCTCTGCTCCTTTCATCCTAAGATCAGAGCATGCGGGTAGGATTCACCACTCCACCTCCTTGGCATAACCTCCCCATATCCTGACATTATGTCTGCCTTGGTGCTGTTTGCTATGTGGCTAACAGCTCTTCCTATCCCCTTAAGAATAATCTTTTGCCCATCCCATCAGGCTCCCCTTGCCCCATGCCTCCCTACTGCCTCACATCTGCCACCACTCCAATTACAATTGTTTGTCATAACTTGCATGCTCTCTGGGCTGCTTGCACTGATCAACATATAAAAACAGTTTTCAGCCCCCTCCAGAATTTCAAACAATGTGTGCTCAGTGTTAAAAATATCATTTGAATACCTCAGTTTTATTATCTTTGAAAGCATTTGCAAGTAAGTTCCCACCTTAGCCAAGAAAACTGTGTGTCTTTAGAAGCCCTGATCAGTAGTTTCTCTGGGAATAAGTAAACTGCACTTAGACATGGTCAATTATTTTAACCCTGGTCTTTAACAAATCTATCAAACCCAACAATCGTATCACATTTGAGATGAAATACAGAGAGTTTTCCAGGAGATCAAGAATAAGTTAGGGATGACCACTAATTTCACTTCCAGTTCACATTCCAGTGCAAGTCCGAGAAACAGTACTTACAAATAAACAAAAATCCTATAACAGCTAATAAATAAATCTTGCTAAAGTGTAGAATGCAAAACTCAACAAATAACAATCAATTGTGTTGGTAACAAGAACAAGAGAATGAAAGGATACAAAATAATTCCATTTACAACAGTGTCAAGAATAATAAAATATTTAGGCATAAAATTAACCAAGGAGGCGAATGGCTTAAATATTGAAAACTATAAAAAATTATAAATGATATATTCATAATTAAACATAAATAAATGAAAGGATATTCCATGTTCATAGGCTAAAAGAATCAATATTGTTCATTTATAATACTACAAAAATAATCTACAAAATTATTGCAATTTCTTAACAATTCCCACTGATAGTTTTTTGAAGAAATAGGGAGAAAAAATAATGAAACACTGGGCTTCTCAATTGTCCCTGAAGAGCCAAAACATTATTTAAAAAGAATGAAGAGCTGGGCGTGGTGGCACACACCTTTAATCCCAGCACTCGGGAGGCAGAGGTAGGAGGATCGCCATGAGTGCAAGGCCGCTCTGAGACTACAGAATGAATTCCAGGTCAGCTTGAGCTAGAATGAGACCCTACCTCAAAAAAAAAAAAAAAAAAAAAAAAAAGTTAGAGAACTCATACTTTCTCACTCCACAACTCAGTATTAGTCATTAAAACTGTGGTACTAGTATAAGTTCAAATGCAGACTACAGAATTAAAATAGCCCATAAACAAACTATTCAATATAGTGTTGATTTTCAAAAAAGGTGCCAAGATTATTCCCTGAGGATAGAACAGTCTTTCCAATAAATGGTTCTCAGCAGACCAGATGATCAACATGCCAAAGGATGGAACGGTCCTAGCCTTGCACCAAAACCAAGTACCTTAACATGGATGGAAGACCGAAGCAGAATAGATATAAACTCACGGAAAAATACAACATGGAAAATCCTCATGACAGTGCAGGTGACGGTGAGTTCTAGCATATGACACCAATAGTATAGATAATGAACAAAAGAATGAATCACACGTCACCAAAATTAAAAACTTGTATGCGTTAAAGGTACTGTGACTAGACTAAGGAAAACCCACAGAATGGGACAAATATTTGCAAATTCTAGTAAGGCATTAATATCTGAACTTGAAGACTAAACAACAAAATTACAAGCAACATTATTCAAAAATAGGCAAAAGACTTGAATAGGCTTTCTTTATGAAGATATACAAATGGCCAAGGGGCACATGAAAAGATTGTCACCATTACCAATCATGAAAATGAAGACCAAAACTACATGAAAATATCAATTCAAACTGTCCAAAAGGCCGGAAAGATGGAGGGAGGGATGCCCCCCCACAATGATAACAGATATTGACGAAGATGTGGACAAACTGGCTTTCTTATGCATTATTATAGTGAATATAAAATGCTACAGTTGCTGAGAAAAATACAGTGGTTCGTCAAAAAACCCATATCATTATTTTATTATCCATAATTTTTCTAGCCATATAATCCAAAATACCCCAAAGCAACGACTCAGATAACCTGTACACTCATGTCCACAGCAGCATTATTTACAGTACCTGAGGAAGAGTTCACTGATGCATTACTGAGACACACAACAGACATAAAAAGGAATGAAAATTTTTACAACACAAATGAGCATCAGAAGTGAAGTAAGCTAGTCTCAAAATGACACCTGAGGCAGTGATAGGCAAACTTACAGAGACAAAAACTAGAAGTCATAAGAGTCTTAGAGGGAAAAGAAAATTTGTTGGGTATACATACAGTTTTTTTTGGGGATGCTAAAAATATTCTGGAGATAACATTGATAGTTACAAAACACACTGAACATACTGAATTCCACTGGATTAGACATTTAAAATACTTAAAGTTTTTACAGTTTATCTGTTATATACTTGATAACAATAAAAATATTGATAATTGATTACTTTGGTTTAAATCCTTCAATAAAATTAACTTCCACCAATGTTTTGGGGTGGGTATGATATGGGTATATGTCTGCGTGCATGTTTATGGGTGAGCGTGGGCACATACGGGCCACAGTGTCCGTATTGAGACCAGAAGGCACTCTCTGATGTCTATCCTTGCTCTCCATCTTGTTCACTGCTCTACTGCTAAGCTAGCACAGCCACAAACTTCAGGTGACTCTCTGTGTCCACTTCCCTTGTTGCCATGGGCATGCTGGGATAACAGAGGCCTATGGCAGTGGCTGTTTTCTATTCCTTCTGGAATGCAAGCTCAGGTCCTCATACTTGTGCAGCACTTTCTCTACTGAACCAGCTCCCCAGCTTCACTGGGTATTCTATACAACCATGAGATTCAGCAACATGTTTTAGAAAGCAAAACTTGATAAATCAGACATTCCAAATAACATCTTAAAATATCCAAACTGGTTTTAAAAGTAACAGTATCATGTTTTTCAGTCATATTTCTTTATAAGTTTTTAAAATATTTTGTTTATAAGAGAGAGAAAAAGGCAGAGAGAGAGAGAGTGAGAAAGAGAATGGGCATGCCAGGGCCTGTAGCCACTGTAAACGAACTCCAGATGCATGTGCCACCTTGTGGATCTGGCTTATGTGGGTACTGGAGAATCAAACCTGGGTCCTTAAGTTTCATAGGCAAGCCCTTTAACTGCTAAGCCATCTCTCCAGCCCTTCTTTACAATTTGGATGCACTTTTCCAGTTCCATAGCTTGATACCCCATGTGTATCAATTATCTGTCATTTCTAGTACAATACCAAACCAAAAACAGTTTAAGGAAGGAAAAAATTTATTTCAATTTACAATTTTAAAAGTAGAATCCATCATGGTGGGGAAAGCTTGACAAGAGGAGGAAGCTGGAGTCACATGGTCAAATTAGCAGGGAAGATGGGAGAGAGACAGAGTGAATTGCATGTGGGCTCATGGCCTGCTGCCTGTGACACACTTCTTCCAGCAAGGTTTTATATCCTAACATTTCCACAACCATGCCTAACAGTACAACCAATGGTATTAAGTATTCAAGCATATGAGTGAATGGAGGATATTTTATATTAAACCACCACATTCCACCTTTGGCCCCCATAGACTCTTGGACATCTCATGATACTAAGTACATTTAGTCTAACTTTAGAAGTTCTCATAATTTTTTTTAACCAGTCCCAACATTGTCCAAAGAGTCCAAAGTCTCATCTAAGATTCAAGATAGCCTCTTAGCTGTGAGCCCTATAAAATCAAAACCTGAGTTACATACTTCCAACATATAATGGTACACAGTTAACATTCACATGCCAAAAGAGAGTAATTAAAGCAAAGAACAGTTAAATAGAAACTCAGCAGGCAAACATCAAATCCTCCATGTCTGGTAGCTGGGACCACTGATAAAAATCACCTGGCTACAACACACTTACCAACTTTCTGGAACCACGCTACTCCTTGACTCTTTCTTTAGTCCAAAGCCAGAAGCACACAGGTGATGCTGCCAAGTTCTGCTGCCAGACTTAGATGAACCCTGGTGCCCATGTAACACTGAAGCAACCTATATATGCTGACCTGGGGAGGCCAAGACAGCCCTCAGCATTCATTCTTCAGGCCTTTTCTTTAAAAATAATTCTCATTTCTACTGGCTAGAATTTTCAGTGGCTTAGATTTTGCCCTCAAGAGTATCCTCCCAATTGTTCCAGGGCTTATCTTCCAGGGGAAAAATCTCTTCAAAAATTATTTCAGAAGTGGCTGCAGTTTCTGTGTCTGGGACTTTAAATTTGCTCAAAATTTCCCCTGCAAAACTTTATCGTTTTCATTTCTTTTGACTATATTTTTGTTCTTTTTTGCTATAGATTTGAATCAGGGAGATACAAGAAGCCATACCACAGACTCAGTGCTATTCTGCATTGAACTTTTTTCTTCCAAACACAATCACTGATTACATTTAAATTCAGCTTCACTCAATTTCTCAGGACTCAGGCAGGATGCTGACAGTGTTTTTGTCAGAATACCATATGAACTGCCTCTGTCTAGTTCCCAATAGAGAAAGTCCTGGTTCCCCTCTGAAACCTCATGAACCGAGCTTCTGCAGTCCACATTTCCTCTGGTCTTCCCAATGCAATGACTACTGAGCTCTGCTTACAGCGCTGTGAGGCTTCTCTAGTCCATAGTTTCAAAGTCCTCCACAGACCTCCTACAACCAACCCGGTTCCACAAGAACAGAAACCACACAGTCCGTTTACTGCAGCAACAGCCCACTTCTTGGTATCAATTACTCTCTCATTATGGGAACAAAATACCCAACTGGAAGGAGCTTAAGGAAGAAAAGACTTTTATGTCGGCTTATATTTCTAGAATGTAGAGTCCATCATGGTGTTTTCGGAAAAGCCTGTCAAGAATAGAAAGCTTATGCCACATTGTCACATCACCAAGAGAAAGTTGAGACAGAACTACAGGTATGGCCTGGGTTTAACAGTTTAAGTCCCACCCCACGTGACACGTGACACACTGCCTCTGGAAAGGCTCCACTTCCTAAAGTTTCTACAACCTTCCCGAGTAGCATCATCAACTGGGAATTAAGCATTAAGACTCACGAGTCTACTGAGGACATTGTTACAAACTACCATAAAAGATGGCCTCCATAAAATGATTTTCTACTCACACTTGACAAAGATAAAAAAGTACTGTAATTATCAGTGTTCTTATGAAGACTAGAAACCGACTCTGTGTAAGCACCCAAACATCTGCAATTCTAAAATTCAATGGTTGAGGGCACAAAAATTCGTGAATGCTGATATGGCATTGAAAATTTTTGTAACTTAAGATTTGGATTTAGGATTTTCAGAATAGGGATGTTCTTAAAGGCAAAGACTATGCAAATATTCCAAAATCTGACACACTTTTGTGCCCAACCATTTCAGATGAAGACTACTCAAACTGTACTTGCCAAATCTGATCTGTAAGTGCTGGAGCATGCTATCCTCCAATTCTAAAACCCCACAGTGGACAGATGTAAGTGCTGGAGTGTGCTGTCCTCCAATTCTAAAACCCCACAGTGGACAGATGTAAGTGCTGGAGCATGCTGTCCTCCAATTCTAAAACCCCACAGTGGACACATGTAAGTGTTGGAGCGTGCTGTCCTCCAATTCTAAAACCCCACAGTGGACAGATGTAAGCGCTGGACTGTGCTGTCCTCCAATTCTAAAACCCCACAGTGGACAGATGTAAGCGCTGGAGCATACTGTCCTCCAATTCTAAAACCCCACAGTGGACAGATGTAAGCACTGGAGCGTGCTGTCCTCCAATTCTAAAACCCCACAGTGGACACATGTAAGTGTTGGAGCGTGCTGTCCTCCAATTCTAAAACCCCACAGTGGACAGATGTAAGCGCTGGAGCGTGCTATCCTCCAATTCTAAAACCCCACAGTGGACACATGTAAGTGCTGGACCATGCTGTCCTCCAATTCTAAAACCCCACAGTGGACAGATGTAAGCGCTGGAGCATACTGTCCTCCAATTCTAAAACCCCACAGTGGACAGATGTAAACGCTGGAGCGTGCTGTCCTCCAAATCTAAAACCCCACAGTGGACACATGTAAGTGTTGGAGCGTGCTGTCCTCCAATTCTAAAACCTCACAGTGGACTAAAAGACAGTAAGCGCTGGAGCATGCTGTCCTAAAACCCCAAGCGTGCTGTCCTCTAAAACCTCACAGTGGACAGATGTCCTCCAATTCTAAAAGCACTGGAGCATGCTGTCCTCCAATTCTAAAACCCCACAGTGGACAGATGTAAGGCTGGAGCTGGAGCATGCTGTCCTCCAATTAAAACCCCACTAGGCTGGAAAAGCGTGCTGTCCTCAGTTCTAAAACCCCACAGTGGACAGATGTGGACAGATGTAAGCGCTGGAACCCTCCATTCTAAAACCCCACAGTGGACGCTGGAGCGCGCGTGCTGTCCTCCAATTCTAAAACCCCACAGTGGACAGATGTAGCGCTGGAGCATGCTGTCCTCCAATTCTAAAACCCACACAGTGGATTGGAGCGTGCTGTCCTCCAGATCTAAAACCCCAGCGCTGGAGCGTGCTGTCCTCCAATTCTAAAAAAACCCCACAGTGGACAGACAGTGGAAGCGCTGGATTCTAAAACCCCACAGCATGCTGTCCTCCAATTCTAAAACCCCACAGTGGACAGATGTAAGCGCTGGAGCATGCTGTCCTCCAATTCTAAAACCCCACAGTGGACAGATGAAAGCGCTGGAGCATGCTGTCCTCCAATTCTAAAACCCCACAGTGGACAGATGTAAGTGCTAGAGCATGCTGTCCTCCAATTCTAAAACCCCACAGTGGACAGATGAAAGTGCTGGAGTGTGCTGTCCTCCAATTCTAAAACCCCACGGTGGACAGACGTAAGCGCTGGAGCATGCTGTCCTCCAATTCTAAAACCCCACAGTGGACAGATGTAAGCGCTGGTGCTGCATGCTGTGCTGTCCTCCTCCAATTCTAAAACCCCACAGTGGACAGATGGACAGAGCATGCTGTCCTCCCATTCTAAAACCCCAAGCGCTGGAGCATGCTGTCCTCCAATTCTAAAACCCCACAGTGGACAGACGTAAGCGCTGGAGCATGCTGTCCTCCAATTCTAAAACCCCACAGTGGACAGTGGCTGGACAGATTCTAAAACCCCGCTGGAGCATGCTGTCCTCCAATTCTAAAACCCCACAGTGGACAGACGTAAGCGCTGGTCCTCCCATTCTAAAAGCATGCTGTCCTCCAATTCTAAAACCCCACAGTGGACAGACTGTCCTCCAATTCTAAAACCCCACAGTGGAAGCGCTGGAGCATGCTGTCCTCCAATTCTAAAACCCCACAGTGGACGTAAGCGCTGGAGCAGTCCTCCAATTCTAAAACCCACAGTGGACAGATGTAAGCGCTGGAGCATGCTGTCCTCCAATTCTAAAACCCCACACAGTGGACAGAGCAGCTAAAACCCCACAGTGGAGCATGCTGAGCATGCTGTCCTCCAATTCTAAAACCCCACAGTGGGCATGCTGTCCTCCTCCAATTCCTCCAAAACCCCACAGATGTAAGTGCTGAGCGTGCTGTCCTCCAATTCTAAAACCCCACAGTGGACAGATGTAAGGGCTGGAGCATGCTGTCCTCAATTCTAAAACCCCACAGTGGACAGCTGGAGCATGCTGTCCTCCAATTCTAAAACCTCACAGTGGACAGATGTAAGCTTGAGCTGGAGTGGCAGTGCTGAGCCTCCAATTAAAACCCCACAGTGGACAGAAAACCCCACAGTGGACAGATGCAAGCGCTGGAGCATGCTGTCCTCCAATTCTAAAACCCCACAGTGGACAGACGTAAGCGCTGGAGCATGCTGTCCTCCAATTCTAAAACCCCACAGTGGACAGACGTAAGCGCTGGAGCGTGCTGTCCTCCAATTCTAAAACCCCACAGTGGACAGACTGGAGCATGCTGTCCTCCAATTCTAAAACCCCACAGTGGACAGCGCTGGAGCATGTGCTGTCCTCCAATTCCTAAAACCCCACAGTAGACAGAATTCTAAAACCCCACAGTGGACAGATGTAAGCGCTGGAGCATGCTGTCCTCAGTTCCCAGCCCGTCTCCTACACCAGCGAAGTCTGAGGAGTAGAAATTTTGGCTCCACAAAAATCACCAGAGTTTCTAGGCTAATCCTGCTGGCCACAAGGAAGAAATGAACTTGGGAGAAGATACTGAAGAGCTTGGAACAGTATGATCAAGAACAAGTAGAGTAGATTACCAGTCACTGAAAAGAGGTTCTGAAGTCACCACAAACTCTGAGGCAGTAAATGTTGAGTAATGGTCCATGCCCAAAATACAGGATTAGCTTGGTTTGTGTGTGTTTTTGTTTAGAAGACAGTTTATTTAAAATATATTGTTGATTAATTACCATTAAACTCTTGGCCAATAGCACTATAACTCATGTTTGAACAAAACTCACCTGCTACCTTCATGAAACACATTCAAACTTTTCTGAGCTTGTGAACACTCTAGCACCCTGAAGTAAAACAAAAACACAGAACCTACCCCATTCCCAAAACAGACACAGAACACCAAACAGACCAGAGAAGAACACTTGCTTCCAGTACAATAGCCATGTCCAAATTCCCCCAGAACATGTTCCGCAGCCCTGCATGAGAGTCCATGGATTACCAGAATGGCATTGCAGGAATAGACTTGTGATTGGTAAATAAGCTTCAGCAAGGGGAAAATTCACAAACAGGGCATCCTCAAATAAGCATCGACAGCACGTAGTTTCTGTGCCTCTTCCTCATCACTACAATGTGGAAAGGGGTATTTACTTCATCAGACTCTTATAAGGTCCAATGTGCCCATCCACAGGGGATCACAGAAGGCAGGACCGAGCACCTACAAAGTACAGCATGTTTTAGCTGGGATCTTGCTGCCATTCATATTACCCTTATCTGGTCTCTGTACCCATGGCAACTGCACCTCAACTCTTCATGTGGCACGTACTCTGTGCTCTTATCTACTTCCCTACACACCACTCCCAGTATCTGTGAACATTCTAAGGACCAGACCACATTCTGTGATATTAGAGGCTTCATGGAGAGATTGTGTCTGAGCTGAGTGAGACTGCTGGATTTTGATCTCTGTGACTTATCTTAAATACCACAGCAACTGCTTTTCTACTTGCTTTCTCCAAGTGTAACATTGGCCTTGTCACTGCTTAAAAACAGTAAGCTTAAGCTTAAACTTGTTACCTTAACCTGAAATGTTCCAACACCCCAAACTGCCAGAAACTTATCAGTTCTCCCCAAAAAGTTCTTGTTTTACAGAGATAGCAGAAGTCATCAAATTAAGGAACCATGATTTCCTGAATAGCAATCAGATCTTTCACCAATTCTGACGGCTAGAAATAATGACAAGAAATTAACATTTGGCTTTAAACCTGCAGAAGCTATTAAAGAAATGGGCTAGCAACTTGAGAAAAGAGACTGACAAATGATCGACTTTTAAAAGATTTTTGGGTAGTAGTTCTTCTAGTTTAAGAGCTTTAAAATGTGTATTTCACAAATATTTCATTTCTAGCAGGCATTGAGAAAATTCTGACAATTACTTTCAATTTTTGGCTGAACCTTATAAAGGGTCAAATAACAAATCTCTAACCATCATCCTAAAATGCACCAACTATGTGAACAGGAAACTAAAAACCAAAGTCGAGCTGGTACAGTGGCAAGGCACACCTGTAATTACAGCAGTACTCAAGGAGGCAGAGGCAAGAGGATCATGAGTTCAGGGTCAATGGGGTGGGGGAGGAGACATATAGAAAAATTATATGGCAAAAACATTTTGTAACATTAAAAATTTTTTTAATTATTCATTCTAGAGAGTGAGAGAAAGAGGAAGCTAGAGAAAGAGAATGGGTGCGCCAGGGCCTCCAGCCTGCAAATGAACTCCAGACGCTGGTGCCACCTTGTGCATCTGGCTTACATGGGTTCTGGGGTATTGAACTTGGGTCCTTTGGCTTTGCAGGCAAGCATTTTAACCACTGAGCCATCTCTCCGGCCTGACAAAAACATTTTTAAAAGCTAATGGAAGCCAGGCATGGTGGCGCACTCCTTTAGTCCCAGCACTCGGGAGGCAGAGATAGGAGGATCACTATGAGTTCAAGGCTGCCCTGAGACTATATAGTGAATTCCAGGTTAGCCTGAGCTAGCGTGATACCCTACCTTGAAGAAAAAAACAAAAACGTGATACCCTACCTTGAAAAACAAAAACAAACTAACTAAATAGCTATTGGACAATCTGTAGAATGTTCCAGTTCTGACAAAACGGTATACTGTCATTCCTTTCAGGCCTCCGTTCATCTTACTGGAGAACCTTGTACTTAACCAACAACAAGCAAAGCAAGGCTCCAAGGAAGCTAAAAGGGCAACAGATTTCTTCTGGGCCCGGGACTAGAGGAGGAAAGACAGGGAATTCCCAGTTTCCCTTCCTGGTGCGCATCTCAGACAGTGGTGTAGGCTCCAAGCCAGAAATGCCAGCAGGCTCAGGAAAGGAAAACCTGTTCCACTGGCCAAAGGACCAGGGGGACAATGGCCTGAGAGAAGCAAACTTCTAAGCCACACTCACAAGCTAAGCGCTAACAGACTGCTCCCTAACCCTGAGTTTCAGGGAAGCTGAGCAGGAGTTAATTTCCCACTCCTTCCCAGATCCTGACTTGGCTCAAGCAGATGGCAACACTCCAGTCCCCCAGCATTGTGTCTGCTGCCAAATTGGAGCTAATCTATTTCCCACCTGGTAGAAGTGGGAAATGAGCAGATTCCTCTGCAGGGACAAAGAAAGAAAGGACCAATGACAGCCAAGCCTCTCCTACCCTGTACCAGTGACAGGAACAAGGTGAGGAGTGGTAGAGCTGGTCACGAGAAGCTTTATGTCCACTGTGCAAAGAGGAGACAGCGTGTGGGGTCCTTCCCATCCACACCGCCACATCAGTGGCGATACCAAGGAGTGGTACATCTGCCCTCACTCAGACCCACACACTCAGGTCCAGAAAGGAACTGCCCTCCGAAAAGGTGAAACAGGATCCAAAGGCACACAAGATAATGCCACAATGTCTAGAACACAATGGAAAAACCACCTGCCAGACCAAGAATGAGGACAATGGCAACATGAGTGAGAAGAGACAACAGATGCCAACATGAACATAACTCAGCAGCTGGAATTGTCTGAAAGGATAAAGGAGCCATTATACAAATACTTCCATGAGAATTCCAAGCATCCTTGGAACAATGAGCTAAAGTGATAAAGCCAAGTGATAGATTATTTTCTTCCTTCAACCTCACTGACGCTCAGATTCCATTCATCAGTGGACAAGATGTTGAAATGCTAGAGCCAAAAGAAACCACAATTTAACCAGATATTCAGTGAGGCTCTGACCCACGTAAGATGGCGTGCTGCTGGCTGATAGGGATACAGAGATGACGGACATGTAACCAGCGCAATCTGTGAGGGGCGGGTGCACATAGGAAACCACCAAGCTAGGGTATAGTGGCTTCAGTGGCCCAAGCGAGGCAGAAATAAGACAGAAAAGGAATTCTACGATACAATTTCACTCCCCAAAAATGTGAGAATGCTTTTATGTGTAATAGACAATAGATGTCAATTATGGAGGGGGAAAATTCGGGGTACAACAGTAGTTCTCTCAGCAGAAAAACTGGTGTCAGGGGAGAGTTCACTGTTGAACCAAAACAAGAGAATGTCAAGAAAGGGGGAAAGATGAAACACTAGCATCCCCGAGCTTCTCCAACACAGGCTCGAACTATCTAACCTAGACCAGAGTGACAATGCAGAGAACCTGCTGTCATTGATTTGACCTTGGAAACAAAGAGGCAGAAGTCGCACCATTGTAGTTAGATTCTCAGACAGTTGAAAATACAACGCAAATGGAAGAACAATCGCCAATCAATGTAGCTGACAAGAACCAACAAGAACAGCTGTAGCAAGAATTAAGCGCTCTCCCCTGACTGCACCTCCAGGGCGGCAAAACAAGGAGCGTTGCCCGCGGCAAGTAAGAAGTGCACCATGTGAGCCGCGAGCAGGGAGCACCCTACCCAAGCAGAGCCCCTCGAGGGAATGTCATGCTCCGAACCAAGTCAACCCTAGAAATTCTCTAATTAAAAAATAAAAATAAATACATTATCTAATAAGAAGAGGGAAAACAGCTACAAATAAAGAAGAGCAAACTGTGAATCTTCATGTGTTGCCGTCCAGAATGAAACACTCTAAGGTCTCTTTAGGTCCAAGAATGGGAGAAGGCAAAATGAGACGATTAAGAGCTTGCATGGTAGAACCCCTTATCCACAGAACCTATCTTCCAACACCCTCGGGCAGATGCCGGAAGTGGCAGACAGCACTGAGCACTACATACACTGTCTTTTCCTAACCATGCCTAGCTTAATTTATCTATTAGGCAGAGTAGACCAACCGCAGTAGCAGCAAAAAAATAACTCTAACAACTCACTATAATGAAAGCCTTCAACCCTCCTCCCTCTTTCCCTTCTCCCCTATTCTCTTCTCTCTCCCCTATTCTACTGCACTGTACTTCAGGCCACAGCTGAGCATACAGAAAACCACAGCTAGTGAAACACAGACAAAAGGGAACAGCTACACCTTCTCTCTCCCTCCACAACAGCCTCATACAGCACCAGCTCTTGGGCTGCAGCAAGCACTAAAGGAGAACACAGGACTTCCTGGATGCACAACCATCCAACGCCCATGTACAGGGTCCTCAACTCCCACTGTGTTAGATGCTTCACTGACAAATACTCGAGAGAAACAGTTTAAAGAAGGAAAGTTGTGTTTCTTTCTTTTGTTTGTGTTTTTTTCAGTCCATGGTTGGCTGGCTGCATTCCAACAGACCCCTGGTAAGGTAGACCATCATGGCAGTGGGAGAATGTGACACAGAAGGCTGCTCACTTCATGATGGCTGAGAAGCAGAGTGAGACAGGAAGAGGCTGGGTCAGGTTCCACCCTTCCAGGGTGTGTTTTCAATGACCTACTCTCTCCAAGTAGGCCCCAATTATTAAGAGTACACTGAGTCCATCATAGAAGTAACCCACTGATTAAGCCAGAGCCCAGGATCAAATAATTTCCTCAAAGTCCATCAGCTGGTCACCAAGCTCCCAATGCATCTCACTTGAAACCATGGGCTTCATCGACACTAGGCCTGAATGGCCTGACCTGCAGCAAACCATGTGCTAACAATATTCATTTCCTCTCATGCACCTTGATTGTGTTTCCTGAGCTCTGGCTATTTGGTCAAACAGAACACAAATGACTAATAATATTCGTTAATTAAAACTATGCTCTGGGTTGGTAGGACTGGGCACCCATAATCAGTAGGTACTCACTAGGAACATGTGGCAAAGACACATTGACTTTTCTAAAGTCTAAAGTTTGTTTTTCTTGTTTCTTTCAAATTTTTACCTTGGACTTACCTTCAGAGAACCGGATTGTCACAGCTGTCTCAGTGAATGCAACAAAGGAAAAGAGCATCCAAGTTCAACATCCTGACATCTTGCAGACTCCCAGGTCCAGGGCTCAGCCCCTGAGGCCCATATTCACATGACCAATATAAGGGAGACTATGAAAAAGTTTCCCACATTAAAAAATGAGGTTGGGGAACTGGAGAGATGGCTCAGTGGTTAAGGCATTTACCTGCAAAGGCTAATGCCCAGGTTCAACCCCCCAGTACCTTCGTAAAGCCAGATGCACAAAGTGGTACAGCTCTGACTCACTCTCTCTCTCTCTCTCCTTGCAAATAACTAAAATAAAATTTTTAAAGGGGGCTTGGGGATATGGGTTAGTGGTTAAAGGTGGTTACTTGCAAAGCCTGTCAGCCTGGGTTTGATTCCTCAGTACCCATGTAAAGACAGATGCACAAAGTGCAACATGAATCTGAAACTCATTTGCAGTGGCAGGAGGTCCTGGTGTGCCCATACACACATTCTCTTCCCCACCCTCTCTCTGCTCAAACACACACACAAACACGCACCCCTTTTAAAAGGGTTTGTAATCCATGTATGGTAGGACACACCTATAATCCCAGCATCTGAAAGGCAGAACCAGAAGCAGGATTTCAAAGCCAGCCTCAGCTATACAGCAAGTTTGAGGTCAGCCTGGGGGACATAAGACTCTGTTTCCAAAAAACAAAACAAAACAAAACAAAACTATTTTGTGGCTTGAAAAGTGTGGAAATTATTACCTCAGAACTATCTTTGTTCACTACCCTTATCCAATACCCACTGATACCCTTGAGGACTCAATGCTGTCAAACAAGGTGGTGGGACTCAGGAGTCGCTCAGGGGAGGGTACTTGTTTAGTGTACATGAAGTCCAGGGTTTGCTCCCAGTATGCAAAAATAAAATAAACAGAGCAGTAGATCTCTGCAGATTCAGCCTGTTAAGCCCAGAAGAAAAACCAGGCCCATCATAGCACTTGGCCTTCCCTGCTGCTGGCCTCCACTCCTTAAGCTCACACTGATAACCACACTTCAAGCCCAAACCAGAAAGATCAACTGTGAAGCAACTCTTTTTATTTCCATGCTGTGCTCAACCCAATCAGGCTATTGGAATTCAGAGGCCTGCACTTGAATGATGTAACCAGAAAAGAAAAACAAAAAAGACAACTTGGTCAAATGATCCTAGTGGGGCCAGGAGGTGGTTAGAGATGGCCTTCTGCTTTTTATTTTTATTTGTGTGCGTGTGTGTGTGTGTGTGTGTGCGTGTGTGTGTGAGAGAGAGAGAGGGAGGGAGGGAGGGAGGGAGGGAGGGAGGGAGGGAGGGAGGGAAGGGGAGAGAATGGGTGAAAACAAAAACAAACTCCAGACGCATGCACCCCCTTGTGCATCTGGTTTACATGGGACTTGGGGAATCGAACCAGGTGCCTTAGGCGTCCCAGGCAAGAGCCTTAACTGCTAAGCCCCTCCCTTCCACTTTTTCACATGTTTTCTCTTTAATGCTACAAAATGTGCTAGAAACAAAAATAGTCCCACACCTCAGGAAGCCTCAGCGTCATTCACAGTGTATTTGTGTTGTATAGAAAGTCTCCCTGCTACTGAGAAGGGCAGGCTGGTCCTAGAGGGCTTTCTGCCTGGCGTCAGGGCACCATTCCTGGCCCATCATCCCAAGGCTACTCTCCCTGGGTGCCCACATCCTAAGGCTGCAAGCCACTGGTCATGATGGCAGCAAAAGGCAAGAATGAGGAACACAGTTCCCTACCCCTGGGCCCCAGACACTGGAGCCCAGGCATCCATGCTCCTTTATACTGTGAGGAGGAGGGTGTGCACCTCTGTCCGACAACAAGCCGTCTGCCACACAGTACAGCCTGCTCCACATGAACAGCAGTGACAGCACGGGACACCGTGGCTAGGTGATACACCCCTTAGGTTAACTTTGGTGGAAGCTCTCTATTCAGGGCTGTCACTCCTCCAACATTAGATGCCTGCAGAGAAGCAGGATTAGAACAGGCACTGTACAATGTGATTCTGTGTCTCCCGTAAGGCTGCTGTGGGAAAGGACAGAGAGCTCAAAATGTTCTCTCAAGGGCACTAGTACAGCAGATCGTGTGGTCCATTCCCCAGTTTCCCATCAGCCCCTCAATCTAGCATCTACTCTGTAATTGGCTAACATGTTTTGTTCAGAATATTCCCATGCTGAAGTCTTAAGACCAATACCTTAAAATGTGGCTGCATTTAGAATGGGTCATTAAAGAAGTAACTAAGTTAAAATGAGATCATTAGGGTAGCCCTGGTCCAATGACTCATGTCATTGTAAGAGGAAGTTAAGACACAGACATAGAGGAAGGACCATGTGTAGATATAAGAAGATGGCACCATGTGCAGGCAAAGGACAGAGAGAAGCCTCAGGAGAGACCGTCTCTGCCAACACCTTTACCATGGACTTCCTGCCTCTAGGACTGCGACACAAAGCAGAACAGAATCAAACAAGGAGCTAAAGAAAGAACAGGCAGGTGAGAGACACACTTTGGAATCCTTAAATAAAGGATCTGGTGTCAGCTTCTGCTCAAGATAACACACATTTATTAACCTTGCCTTGTTCAATATTTAGCAGAGAACTTGTACTGTAAAGAAAGTGCCATCTATAGGTAAAAACACAAAAGACTTACCTGTCAGCAGGCAGCTAAGAGGCTCGGTCTAAGAAGACGGCCTCTCTGGCTTCACTGAGGATCAAAGAAAGGACCTCACTGGTCACTGGGACCACTGCTCCACCAGCTGTCTCCTCCCACGCAGCCTCACCGTCAGCTCCAAAGCTGGAAAATCAAAGCATAGCTTTTGTCAAACTTGTACACATCCTGAACACACATCTTGAGATGCACCCAGGGAAAAAAAATGTTAAAGATATAAAAGAATAGTTTTTCAAGGAGACTGTTTTAAAAGTCTCCTGAAGAACAAAACAGGAAAGTAAGTCCACACAAGAAAAAAGCCCCATGAGCCCTCCAAAGTTCAGGGAACACTGCACAAGTGGAGGAGGAAGAATGTAAGAGCCAGAGGATGGGGAGGAGTGCTGTGGAATGCTGTCTTTATAACCCCACAGTGCCTGCCATTAACTGCACAGTACTACTGGGTCCATCGACATTTCATCATGACGGAGAAGGACAAAAAGAAAGATTAAAATAGGAACAGCATGAATTAGAAAGAAGGGAAAGGGTTCCATGGAGGAGAAGGGAAGGGGACAATGGAAGGTAATGGGAGGGGAGTATGATCAATGTACATGATGCACGTGCATGAAAACTACCAACAAAGCTGTTCAAAGGGGGCTTGGAAGATGGCTTAGTGGGTAAAGATGCTTGCTTACAAAGACTGCTGGCCCAGGTTCATTTCAATTCCCCAGGCACCTAGGTCTGCGGGACACAAACGTGGCACAGGCATACAGTGTTCATTTGAAGCAGCAAGAGGCCCTGGCATGTACATGTACACACACATAAATAAATATTTTTGGAAAAAGATTTCTTTAAAACAAAAAAGTAGCTCTCTACTGCCATGTCACTAATTTCAGGGACATATGTCTAAAAATATACCAGAGGCACATACCTCAATGCCTAAAAGTCTCCAAATCTCACAAGCAGGTAACCCTCAAGTTCTATGAATCCCATAGAACTGCGCCTTCCAGTCAGTCACTGTCAGGCACCATTTACCTAAAACTGAAGTCTCAAGCCGCCCTCCAAGCCTATATCCACATCCTCAACCAAAGCCCACTGGTACCTAAGTCTCTGACCAGGCATCAATGCCCAGGTGCCATACTCTGCGGGACCCTGGGACAGAAAAAAATGCTCTGAGTATACACAAGATCTCTTCCAGGAGGGATGTAGAATAGACAAGGCTGAGGTCTAACTCCGAACCCTGGTGAACTACCTTGATTCATAGATTCAAGACCTATGTACTAATAGCTCAAGACACATTCTGGGCATAAGAGGGTGGTAAAAAGCCCTCTCCATGCAGGGGATGGCTTTGTAGAGGAAGGGGCCTCATCCTTCTACTGGACCCTAGATCCTGTGCAAGGGAATAATGATAATGTCTACCTCACTACAAATTTTAATCCTTCTAAGTGAAATACATATGCTAACTCAGTAGGGTGGTTATCATGGAGCACGTGTGTAATCAAGGAGATCATTATGGTTGTATCTGTGGTACTCGCATGGGCACACGTGACACTCTAAACACATAAGTCGATGAAGGAACATATCCACCAAGTTTGCCTAATCATTCAAACATGAAAATAGGGCCTGCCTTGTCTTTTGTGTACCAGGGGTCCCACTGGGCACCTCCTAAGGAATCCAGGCTTGGGAACCACCGCTTCATTTCCTGACCTACCCTGACTGAACATGCTGCAACTGGGTAAATTATTAGACCGACTGAACTTCAGTGTCTCCAGTCATAAAAAACAGAACTTCTCTTGCAGGGCTTTTATGAGGATTAAGAGTTAAGGCATGTTAAAAACTGAGGACAAGATACGATCATATAGTAAACACTAAAAAAATACTTGCTTCACCAACTCTAGTGGTTTACACTGTCAACTTGACAGACGCTAGAATCACCTAATCTGTGCAGATTAGGATGGTTCTGTCCATGTCTGTGGGAAACTATCCTGATTAGGTTAACTGAGGTGGGAAGATGCACCTTCTCTGTGGGCACCACCACTCTAGGGCTGGAATCCTGGACTGTGCACACAGCCGAGCTGGCTGAGCTGCATTCACCTCTCTCTGCTTCCTCAGTGTGCCTATGTGACCAGCTGCCTCAAGCTCCTGCCACCACGTCTTTTCCACCATGATGGATTTAAGCCAGAACTTTAAGCTGAAACAAACCCTTCCTTCTTTAAACTGACTTTGGTCCAGTATTTTTATCCCAGCAATGAGAAGCTATCTAATATGGAAAATTAGTTCTGGGAGTGGAACTATTTCTGTGATAAACCTGATCATGTCATGTGGGTTTTAGTCTTTGGGAACTTGTCAGAGAAATGCGGAAGGATCTGGAACGTTGGGCTAGAAAAGCCTTACAGTGGTGTAGACAGAATATAATGGGCCATTTTGATGGGAGTTTGGAAGGCAAAAAAGCCAAGAGAAATACAGAAAATGGAGGATTGGCTCATGAGGTTCCAGTGGGGAATAAGAACTCAAAATTGGAACTGCGCTAGAGGCAGTTCATGTGATATTCTGGCAAAGAAGCTGGTTGCATTCTGTCTATGTCCTGAGAACTTGAGTTTAGCTAAATTTAAGTCATGGATTAATGTTCTTGGCAGAGGAAATTTCAAGGCAGAAAATAAAAAGCATTGGATCCAACGCATGGATTCTCTTAGGTGCTCGGATTCAGGTCTATTGTGAAAGACAGCAAAATGCAGAGCAGAAAGTTTGACATGGAAAGAAAAGTAAGCAAGTTTAAATCTCAGGCCAGGAAACTACAGCTACTTTTTTTATTTTTATTTTTATTTTTATTTTTTTTTACTTTTAGAGAGAGACACAGAGAAAGACAGACAGAGAGGGAGAGGAAGACAGACAGAGATGGGCGTGCCAGCAGTCTCTCAGCTGCTGTGAACAAAATCCAGATGCGTGCGCCCCCTTGTGGTCAAGTGCGGCATTGCGCCCTTGCGTCACTTTGCATCTGGCTAAATGTGGGACCTGGAGATGGGAACCACTGGAGATTGGAACAGGGTTCTTAGGCTTAGGAGGCAGGCGCCTTAACCACTAAGCCATCTCTCCAGCCCTACAGCTACTTTTGAAACGATTCTTGAAAGGATTCCCACCATTAATGAAAGAGAAGCTAACCACTCTGTACTAGGACAACAGGAGGGATACCAGGAGGGTAAGAACCCACCCACTGAAGGATCAAAACACTAAGGATGCTAAGTCTTTGGAAAGCAAGATGCCTGAATGGAGAATGGAGAATGTAGGCCGTCATTATTCTCCAAAGTCAGCAAGCAGAGGCTGCTATAGCTATGTTCCATAGGTCCTCCACCCTGATATCTCAGCAAAACTTGGCAGCATTGTCCACGAAGTACTGCCATGTGGAAGGATGAAATATGCAAGATGTAGGTAGGCAGTTATGGAGGATTACACTGGGGTTCCAGCTGCTGGAGCTCAGCAATGTGAGGCAGGGCAGAGTCCCCGCAAGGAGGTCCTGTGAGGCTATGTTACAATGAAGACCTTATGATGTTAGAGATACCAGGACCACTGGCCATGAAAAGCTGGGGGTTCCAGGCAGAACCGGCCCATTGGGGAGGCTACAGGCATCCAAAGACCTACCAGTTAGAATGCACCCAATCTCCTCTGATCTCAGAAGTCAACAAGGGTCAGGCCTGCTTAGTACTTGGAAGTAAGAGAGACTATAGGCAGTACAGCTGAAGGGCCAGAACTACCTAAACCTTTTGTAGCCCAGAGAATATCCTGAGTCTCAAGTAGCACACACGCTGCTGCTGGGTTTTAGTTTTGTAAAGTACACTCTTTGCTTGCTATGCTCCCATTCCACCCTTTTGGAATGGAATGTTTATTTGTGCCATTATATGTTGGAGGTGTCTAATTTGGGATTTTCATTGTATGGGGCTTACAGTTAAGAGAAGGCTCTGAGACTTCAGACTTCTGAAAAATATTAGGATTGGTGAAAGCTATGGAGTTTTTTTTAATTGGACTGGATGCATTTTACATCATGATATGGCAAAGAGTCTATGGAGACCAGGAGTGTTATGTGGTGGTTTGAATGTAAAATGTCTTTCATAGATCCATGTGTTTCCACACTTAATCTCCAGATGGTAGCTCTGTTCTGAAAGGGTGCAAAACCTTTAGGGAGTAGATACTCACTGGAATAAGTGTGTCACTGAGGATGGGCCTCGAGGTTCTACAATCCAGCTAGGCTTGCCGTTCTTGCTCCCTCTCCCTTCTCATTGCTGTGAACAAAGACCCAACCCGAAGCCCCTTATAAAAGGAAAAGGGTTTACTTCAGCTTAACATTAAGTTCCAGAGGGTAGATTCTATAATGGTGGCAGAAACATGGCAGGAGCAGCAAGCTAATATCCCATGATCACATCGACAGAAAGGTAGAAAGAGGGCGAAAACAGCAAGTGGGACCATAAAGCCTTAAGGCCTTTCCGTAATACGCACTTCCTCTTAATTCCCAAAGGTTCTAGAACTTTCTCGAATAGCACGACCACCTGGGGAATAAGTACTCAAATACAGGAGTCTATGGGGAACATCTTACATTTAAATCACCACACCAACTAAAGCATGGCAAACTTTCCACTCTCAGATGCAAAGTTATCCATCAGCAAGCTGTTTGTATATTTAAAGCCGGTGCTGATCTTCTTAGGACTGACAAGGGAGCTGATGTGATTCAAGATCACTGTATGCACAAAGGCATTTTGTTACTTTAATCCTCTGAAAGTATAGAAAGTACCAGAATGCTATTTCAACTGAAATGTTTTTAAATTCTAGAAGCTAAATTAAATACACGTTTTTTTTAAAGGGGGATTAAGGAGATTGCTCAGTGGGTAAAGTGCTTGCCATGCAAGCATGAGGCCCCAAGTTCTGATATCCAGCAATCGTATAAAAGCTGGGAGAGACAGTGCTCGGTTGGCAGAAACAGGCAGATCCCTGAGACTAGCTGACTAGCTACTCCAGTCACATCACTGGTTCTAAGCTTCAGTGATAGACTCTGGCTCAAAAAAAATAAGGTAGAAGGGCAACTGAGGAAGACAACTGATGTCTACCTCTCACTACTACATGTACAGGTACATACATGATCACACACACACACACACACACACACACACACACACACACACAGCAGATGGTTGACAAATGATTTTGAGAGGTTTTGAAATGGCAAGAGCGAGAGCTCTGTAAAATGGATGTAGGTCACCTTAGGGTAGCTTATGGAACCATTTCCATCTTCCAGGATCTAATCTTTTCCTTAGTTCTGATCTGAATGCCCCAGTATCACTTCCCAATGCCTTTGTCAGGCACATGCCTTCAAAAACCTGCTTCTAAAATATGATTAGACTCCACCAGTCTATCTTTAATAAGTGACATGAAAAGTGTCAAGCTAATCACCAATTCAGTCATTTTTGTCTATGTCTAAGAAAATGTGTATTAAACTTTGCAGCTGACAAGATGAATATAATAGACTTTTTGAACTTGAGAAAGTGAATAGAGTGACTAAGAGCCACCACAGGCTCAGTGCTGATCTACAGCCACAGAGCGCCTGCAGCAAACACCACTTCTGGCACTGATCCCCATGGCCCCAGGCAGCAGGAGCTGGCAAACCCTCGAAGCAGACCAGCAGGCGTCATGGGCTGACCTTGACCATCCCACTGGACAGGCACCTAGAGTCCAGATGGAACTTGCTCATCTGTCTCTTATCAGTCAAGAGAGTATGCCTCATGCAGTTTTATAGTTAGATTCAGAAACTTGAGCTCTTATTAAAGAATGCACTAACCTGGACAAAAGCAGATGTCCTAACTTACTTCTAAGAAATTCCAGAAACAAAGTACCTCTTGATTCTTGTTTAGTATCTGTGATATCTTCCAAAAATTCCTGAGCTAACATAAAGTTTTCCTTCTGCCTAGCTTTGACACACTAAATATTTAGAGTAATAACAGTGACTATTTAGACACTCAACAAATCCCAACTTTTACAACAAATATATTCAGCCAGTTTGGCCAGACAGAATGAAGTCTGTGCCTTCTCAAAAGGGGATAGAATAATTTTCATTTTAAGAAGTTCCATATTGTATTAGTGACCACTATGTTTTTACAAAGTGAGATGCCACTAACAAATATAAACTAAGAAATATGTGAATAAAATGTGATGGCAGAAAGTGCCATTACAAAATTTCAGAAAGTTATGACTAGAACCTCATTCAAAGTGAATCAACAACACAACACAAGAGCTGGGTGGGCCGCAGTGGCAGTGTAGTTACCTAGCCTGTGTGAGGCACTAGGTTTGACTCCCAGCACATTACGAACAAAGAAAGGGACAGGGAGGAAGGGAAAGAGAGAGACAGACAGACAGACACAGAGGCAGAGAAAGAGAGAAAAACCACACACTTCACACCACATTATAGGGTAGATACCATAAAGTCCATGATTGGACTTCTATTTGAGTAGGAATAAAATTCAGTAGCAGAAGCCAGTAAGCTAGAAAGGGGATATAAATGGAATAGAAAGGGAGGGAGGAAGGACTTAATAGGATGGTATTGTATATATGTAAGTAGAGGAACAGATTAATGGGGGGCAAAGGCTAAGTGAGGTCAGGGGAAGAGATTGAGTAAAGGGAAGATGGAGGGAGGGCTAATAAAAATCTAAGACGATATAAATAAGTCATATGGAAACCTATTTTTCTGGACAATGGAACACTCAGAAGCCATAGATTGTTACTAGAAAATTTTCAGTGCCAGGAATGGGATACCTTCCAGTGAGTTGATGGCCAGGGAGGTCACAGATACACCCAAAACATTATAGGCCATTGCCGGGGCCCTTGGTTTCCCATCAGGAATAGATGGTAAGACCCTATTGCTGAAGACTCCACATACTTGGGCTGCAAGGTCACTGAGAAATCCTGCTGGAGCTGAGCGGAAAGCCTCCTCCATGTGGACCAGCTGACAGAAAGCTGGAAAAGGCTATGCTGCATGCAGTTTAGTAGGAGAAAACACCAGTGAAGATACTCAACAGTGAACACTGTAAGCTTTAAATTTGGCCAGCCAAGCTAAAGGAGCCAACGGGTGCAATAGTGGCATGTCTGTTATGGGGGAAACCAACCGCTCTCTAACTGGATTGGAGGCCCACTCCATGGGAGGGAATACGTCCCTGATACTGAAAACCTAAAACAGAGGTAGTCATGAGCCCTAGGGATATAACATCTGCTAGTGTCTGGCTAAATGTATATACTATGCTCACCAAACTGCCCAGTGAGCACTTCTCTTAATGTCCATACCCATATATTAATGTTATGCTCACTTTTGGTTAGAGAAGCTTCTCTTTTCAGATGGTGGCAACCTGGGGATGACTCAGAAGACACCATGGTGCTGAGAAGAAGGGACAGAGGAGTGCTCAACACTGAAACATCTCTAACACACCTTCCAAGACTCAGGGTCCTTTGTGGAAGAGGGGGCGGAAAGAATGTAAGAGACCAAGGAAGAGTAGGACTCCTTACAACATGCTCCTCCAGACACAAAATGGCCTGCATATCCATGACTTCACAGTGCCTGACACTACCTACACAAGACCATCATAATAGGAGGAAAAGATGATGACATCAAAATGAAAAGAGAGACTGATTGAGAGGGGAAGGAGGTATGATGGAGACTGGAGTTTCCAAGGGGAAAGTGGGGGGAGGGAGGGAAGTACCATGGGATATTGTGTACAATTAAGGAAGTTGTCAAAAAAAAAATAAGAAAAAAAATTTTTCCTCTTTCCCTTCCCCAAACAGAAGCTCTGCTGTTGCTGTTTTCCCTCGTGCCAACTCATTGTGCACTGACTTTTTCATTAAGAAGGTGGTGGCACACACTTGGGAGGCTGAGACAGGAGGTTCTCCAGGAGTTCTAAGGCCAGCCTGAGCAGCAGAGTGAGTTCTAGGTCTGTCCAAGCCACAGTAAGACCATGTCCTCCCCAAACACAAAAGATACTTTGTGGTTGGGACCTACCATTTCAGTCACTATCTTGTCAGCACAGGCCAAAAAGCTCAAATCTCTAAACACAACATGAAAGAGGACCCTATTAGAATTCCTGTGTAATAAGAGTAGAGCAACCCTTCCATCCAAATCCTGGGAGCCACCTGTGGCGGCACACACCTTTAGTCCCAATGCTCAAGAGGCTAACGGAGGAGGACTGCTGTGAGTCTGGGGCTACAGACTGAGTTCCAGGTCAGCCTGGGCTACATTGAAACCCTGACTTTGGGAAAATGTGTGAGATGTGTGAAATGGCTCAGTGGATAAAGCACTTGCCTCACTAGTAGAAGTACAGGAGTTCAAATCCTTAGGTGGCCATCTAAAAGCCAGAAGATGAACAGGCTTCTGTAATCCAAAGGGAGACAGAGACAGGGAAATTTATTGGAAGCTCAAGGGCTAACTAGTCTGGTGAAGCCAGCACTGAACAATGACAGGAAAGTCCCAGTCTCAAATGAGGTAGGTGAAGACTGACAGCGAAAGTTGTTTTCTGACCAACACATGCACACCACACACACGCGCACACACCATACACACACACCCCACATACCCACCACACACACACACACACACACACACATACACACACTATGCCATAGCCCCAGAAGACCCAGAATGAAAACGGTTCTCTGGTCTATGGCAAGCAGTCATGGAAGTAGCTGGGGAACCTAGCCTCTACCAGCTTTAGGAAAGAAGGCAAGCTTCCCTATACCCTGGACCTCCTTTTTCTAACCCTAACACGAGACTACAGCAGTCAGGCTTCAGGCAAGCCTAGAAATGCTGTTTCTGTAAAGTACCTCACACAGGTTGGCAGAAGATAACCATGTGGTAATGGCAGGAAAGAGCAAAGAAGCAGAAAAGGACACCATTACAAAAAGAGGAAAGTGGCGTGTGTGGGTGTGTATGTGTGTGTTCGTGTCTACAAACGCACACAGAGCAAAAATTCAGACCCCAAACATGCATCTTGGGGAGGGCTACTACATGGAACATACAACAGGCAGGATCTCACTCAACAAATCTCTAGGGATGGGTTTTTAAAATCAGAACCATCCACTTTTAAAAATCCATCTAAGAGGAGCTTTAGTCAAGTTTCGAACCAACAGCCCTGTTTGTGTCTTGCCTTCCCTCTGAAATCAGCTTGCAGTGCCCAGTAGTTCTCCTCGGCCCTTGAGTATGGTTCTCCCTCCCCACTCTACACCTAAATACAATGGGCCTATTAAGTGCCTCAGGCCCAGTCACATGAACACTGACTGCACAGACCTTGCTCTGCAGCTGCTTCCAGAAATGCGGAAAGACGTGGTCCTCTATTTGCTTGTCTTTCTCTTCCATCCATTTTCTTTCTTTGTCTTTCTTCACTGCAGGTTTTAAACACGCACACACACACACACAGGCTGAAGTAGGAATGGTTTGGAGAAAGGCAAAGGGTGGCAGGACTGATAGCTGGATAAGATGAGCACCCTTCTCCTCCCCCCCTCCTCCTCTCCACTTCCTGGGTGAGCACATTTCTGGCGAGGCGGAGTCAGGGCTCTGTAGGTGTTTCATCAGCCTGTTATCAAAATTGGCCATGTCACCTTCACATGCCTCAAAATCCTATACCACCCCCAACCCCTAGGACCAGAACTACTTTAAAGTTCATCACATCTTCTCATTCTGTGTAATTCAGCATGTTCCATAAGTGGCTAGCATGGACCACAGGTTTTCTGAACCAAGTATGTATATGCATGTGTGAGGAAACCCTGTCCCTCTGCTCAAGGATCAAGAGTTCAGCTTAAACAATGAAAGCATCTGGTTCAACCAAGAGCAGCAAGAAAACCACTGTTTAATCACTCCAAAATGCAGAACAATTATTCTGATAGACAGGCCTGACAAGGAAGGGAGTAAGTATGGGAAGAACTGAAAGTGACTCTATTGAACAACGCATCTACTTTCACTGTCCTTCTGAAATGTAGCAGCTGGTTTCAAAGGCTGCTAAGGGTCGTCTTGCACTTGGTTGCTTTGTCCCCAGCTAGGACTGCTGCAGGAGTTACCGAGCTGCTGCGGCCGAAAGACCAGCCCTGTGAGGAGGGAGGAACTTAAGGCAAGAGCACCAGGTTGTGGCTCCTTCAACTCCTTGCCTACTAGTTCCAAAAGTGACACCTAGGTCCTGAGCGTCCGGAATAGGTAGTGTACACCACCAAGGGATACACACACAGAGGAATCATTTGTTAGCTTCTACCTCAAAATGTGCACCACTCCCACCTGGCACAGCCACCCTAAGCCAGTCCCTGGTCTATATTCAGGCTTTCCTCTGGTGCTACGTGGCCACAGCGGTACCAAGAACTCTCCTCAGAAAGCAGAACTGCAGGTCTCGCTAGCAAAGCCACCCACTTCTGAGGCCCAAGTCCTGTCACATTCCTGAATTAGGGTGTGGCAGCCCCTGCATACCACTGGTTTAGAGGTCACAGGACAGGTCAGTTTCTAGGATACACATAGAGACCAACCCATGACTCTTCAATCTTCTCACACAGGTGTGATGATCTGGGGGTTGGGCGCGTACCCTGGAATTCAAGTGTTGAAAACAACAGAATCATCAAATTCATGCTAATGGATTTAAAGATGGGGCCTTTGGGAGGGGGGGAGATTAGGTAAGGTCAAGGTCATGAGGGTGGGGGCCCCCACCATGACATCAGTGGCTTTACAGAGAAACAGACTTGAGCACTTGCTCGGCCCATGTGTGCCCTTGTGCGTTTCAGGATGCAGCCAAAAGGTTCTCGTGAGATGCCAGCACCAAGCCTCCATGTCTGCCATTTATGAATGACCTAGTCTCTAGTATTCTGCTATACCAACAGTGTCAGACATCAATTATGTCTCTTGGATTGGATCTAGTAGAGTGAATGAGTCCACCATGATGGGGATGGAGCCTGGGTAGAGCAAGCCCAGTGTCTCCTGGCATCTGACCACTTCATGATCACAGCGACCCTGTCCTGCTTGTGGGGTCAGGAGAGCAGCGGATGCCTGCCAACCCCAATGCCTTAGTGGTGCTGAGGGCCTGGGGCCTGCACTCCAACTACTTCCTGTCTCAGGGGCTGAGGGAGCACTTCCTTGCCAGGAAGCCCTAAGGTGTTGCCCCATCTGGGACTGCTGAAACCCCAGCACTCAGCCATGACTTCTCACTGATCTTGCAGGCCCACAGTCTGCTCCCCACCCAGAACCAATCCCCAGGACCTGGGGCAGGCTGTGTACCGAGTGCATCTGCGCCACACGGAGCACAGCATTGGCTCTGCTTTCTAATCTCAATGAGATACACAACCTGGCAGGTAACGATTTGGAGAAAACATGGTGTGAAGCTGAAATGTAGGGCTCTGTACATCTCTGGTTTTGCCTGGCTCTAGAAATTTGGGTTAGACAAAGCAAGAAGCTTATGTTACTATCTCCGTCAATTCCCAAATGACTCTCAATTTAGAATTAAATGCCCTAAAAGAAAAGAATGATTTTTCTCTCTGGTCAGAGAGGTCTCATCACTTCTCCAGCCCTCTGAAATCCTGGGGCTCACAGCCAGCAGCTGAGTAGTTTGCTCTAACTTCTATAACCTCCACTCAGGTGTTTTGTTACTGCAACAGTACTGGACTGAAGCATCACCCATCTTTTACAATGAATGTGTAGCAAGGGGAGAACAAGCCTATGGCGACAGAGACTGTAACCGTGGTGGGCTTTCTCATTAAGTAATTCAACAGACACTTCTTGAATGCTACCATTTTCTTCATCTTAACAGTCACTACATGCCCTTTTCCAACAGGGTCCCTAACCTTGCTTCCATGGACCTACACGGACACAGCCAGGAGGAATGCAGCCAAGTCGTATCATTGCTAAAGACCCAGGAATGAGAGTGGAAATGACAAACAGCTCTTGGATCCATGATCAACCATCACTTTATCAGTTCTGTAAAAATTGTGTGTAAAGGTTTAAACATGTGCTGGACAAGCTTGTTCTTGGGGGTGTGCGAAAGGGACCTTCAACTGCTAGCCTTCACTCTTCAGGAGCAAGCAGGATTCACCAGCCCTCTGACCAAGCACAGCCAAGTCACATCTATGTGGCCCCCAAAGATGGCTACTGTGAGATCCATCAAGGCAAGTGTTTAGCTCTTCAGCTTTTTTTGTTGTTGTTGTTACACACTTCCTGGCTTCCCTTCTATCATCCCCCAAAGCAAGGGGGTCTTCTGATGGTCCTCAGCACTGCCGAGTAGCTCTCCTGTGCTTCAAGGCACTCTTAGGTCACACTAGGTTGATGCTGGCATTGTTTCCTTTATAAGCTCTCTCATCCCCCCACCGCCCCCCACTGGTAAGAGTGACTAGGGACAGAGATGGCTGTCAGGATTACCTATCCCAGATGGGGTTCCCCACTTAGGATCAGCAAACAAGGGAGGGGGTAGAGGAAACTGACTGAGATCACCATCGAGGACCCAAACTCAAGCAGGACAGTTTCTTATACTCCTAACCCCTATTGCTGCCCTGCCTGGACCTGTCTGCTCTAGTCTCATGGCTGGTAGAAGCTGGTTACTTCAACCAATTCCCCTCCAGGGGACAAATGATTGTGGATGCCAGTCCTTCTGCTTTAGCCTAAGAACACAAAAAACTGCTGAGATGTGTGAGGAACACAGCACCCTCCCATTTCCTGCTCACCAGCCTGGGAACAAGTGAACCCAGGATCTCTTTGAGCCTGCAGTTGACCCAAAAGACAGATTCTACCAATGAACGTGTGGGCTTTAGCACTTTCACAGCAAAGGCAAGCTACAGGGCGAGGAATCAGGAAGGCCCACTGGCCCTCCAGGCTCCTTTACCTCCATCACATGTACCTTGGAGCCCATGTGACAGGCCTCACATCCTGAAAGAAGAAAGAAGCCTTCTAGGATTTATGAGGCTAGCTCTCCTTCCCTCTCATTCTCTCTTAAATGCAGGTTGAAATTTTTTGGAGGCCATGGTATATAAGTGACAACACCAGTATGGACAGGAATCCAGTTGCCATAGAACTATAGCTTTTTTGGATCATCAGGCATTGTTAAGAGAGTCAAGGAGTCTTGGGAACAAATTGTATTAAAATATTAAATGTGTAATTTCACACACAATGCCCTTTGCCTCTATAGCTCCCCAACCCTAAAGCTGTGGAGTCATGACCTTGCCCAGCACCCAAAGCCTCAACTGCATGCCCTGGGACAATCTGAAGGAAGTCAAGTCACCATCCATGAACTAAACTTGCTCAGCTCAGCACTGCAGAGGAAATTATCATAGTATAAGACTCTTGAGGACTTCAAAAAAAAAGACGCTATAAGAAACTGCACCAAACTTCACAAAGTTTCACTTGAGACTCAGCCACATGGATGTCTCTGGCCACACTACCTGCAGCAGGCCGAACAAGGGTCAGTGGCTCAAGGAAGGACCACTCCTTCTATTCTGCTCTGGGAGGGGAGGGGGCTGAGGGTCCATGCTTTTGAAAAGTAGCTCAGCTGTGCTCCCTGAAACCTTATCCTGCTTGCAGATTGTGGCAAGATGTACAGACCCATCATTTAGGATGTTCTTTCAATGCCCCTGAACGAGTCACACAAATGGGGAAGGACCGAAGGAAAATGTCACATGTCCAGTATTTCCAGTTTCCAAGAAAAGTTCTAGCCCTGCCCCCAGGTGAATAGTCTGCATGACAGACAGCCTCCTTGGGGTGGCCAGCGCTTTCCCATCTTCCTCTGCCTGTGTAAGCCCAGGAGCTCAGCTCGCTAGTGCACACCAGCACCCAACATACGATCCCCCCAACCACAGAAGAGCAACTGTGTTCAACTTTGACTAACCCCCATTACCTGTGTTCTTCTGTTTCAATGGTGTGACAAGGAAAGACCGGAGTCTGCTGCCCAGGAAGAATAAATCATGGAGCTCCAGACAAGTGTGAATCCCAGGCCCCTGGAGCTTTGGGACAACCAGTTGTGCTCTGCCGGCCAGTGGCCAGGCCACCACTTCTGAGACAGAGCACAGCAATTCAAGGAGGATCTATTTCTGACCTGATAGCATGCAACACTCTCCAAATGGGCCAAGGGCCTGTACCTCAGCTCTTACTTCTCTGAGGACTTGGTGTATTATTAGCATAGAAAGTTTCACCCTTTTGTGAAGCCAAAGCTGACCCTGGGAGGTTGTCACAGAATGTCACACACACATGTCCTAAACCTGACACTAAACTAAGATGGACTAAGGAAGACTGCAATGGGGGGTACACATATATTCAGATGACCATCATTTTGAAACAAAGCTAGGGATGTATTTGTGGTACAGTACCTGTCGAGCATGTGGAAGGCCCCGGGTTTGATCCTCATCAGTGAAAGCTAGGGTTGTTATTTCGTGGTACAGTACCTGTCAAGCATGTGGAAGGCCCCAGGTTTGAACCTTACCAGCAAAAATGGTAACAACCAGAGGGCTGGAGAAAGGGCTCAGTGGTTAAGGGACTTGCAAAACCCAATAACCCAAGCTGGACTCCCCAGGACCCACATAAAGCCAGATGCACAAAGGGGCGCAGGCATCTGGAGTTCACTTGCAGCAGATAGAGGCCCTGGCACACTCATTCTCTTTCTGTCTCTCTGAACCCTACCCCTCCCATCTCTCTCTACTTGCAAGCAAATAAACAAATAAAAATATTATTAAAAAACTGGAATAGAGTTGTGAGAAGCATAGTACAGAATCCCTACTCCCTCAAAAAGGCCACCTGATGAAGACCTGATGGAACAACTGAAAAGGAGCTATGAAAGAATATGGAATCTTCTTGAAAAACTCCCAGGGGGAGAAGGAATAGAAGATGTGTTCACCCTACAATGTGCCAGGTACTGTGAAGAATGCACAGCTAATACATGCTCAGCAGTGGAAATGTGAAGATGTTTCCCCCAAAACAAGGGCAGGAAAGGACTCTGTCTCTTCTACTCAGCACAGTATTGGAAGCCCTGAAAAAAATAACAATAAAAGGCACCAAAACTGGAAAGGAAGAAGAAAAAATTAAAGAGTAAGTGATTTCCATTCTATCCTAGAACTAAAACATAAGAAAAACCTTAATGATAGTGGATTTGATAGTGACTTCTCATATATGACCCCAGAAGCACATCAGTGAAAAATTAAAATTAATAAATTGAACTTCATCCAAAAAAGTCAAAAATTTATACCATATAATACTTACCACAGTAAGGCACAACCAGCAGGAGTTACTGTGCAGATTACCTGGGAGATCCCTGTAACCCAACAAGTGCATATCAAAACCATAGTGAGGCACTGCTTCATACTGCTAGGATGCCAATAGTAACGATGGGAAATAAGCAGAAAAACTGGCACCCTCACACACTACTAGGGAGGATGTAAAATGGTGCAGTCAGGCTGGAGAGATGGCTCAGTGATTAAAAGTGCTTGCTTGCAAAGCCTGCTAGCATGGATTTGATTCCCAAGTACCCATGTGAAACAAGAAGCACAACATGGCGCATATGTCTGGAGTTTGTCTGCAGCAGTAGGAGGCCCTGGCACGTCCATACTCACTGTCTCTGTGTGTGTCTCTCTCAAGTAAATAAATAAATAAATAAAATTATTTTTTTAAAGTTAGTGTAGCCACTGTGACAAGCCTGGCAGTCGCTCAAAAAGCACAGGATTCCCAAATGACCAAACAATAAAAGTCTGTGTGCATGTGGTGTGCACATCCAAGAGCTGAAAACAAGTACTGAGGTACTTGTACACCAATGTTCATAAGAGTGTTATTCACACTAGACAAAAGGTGGTAACAAGCTAAATGCTCATCAGTAGTTTTATGGCTAAACGGAAAGCACTATCTGGATTCTATCAAATATTCATCAGCCACGAATAGGAATGTGCAAAGAAATACGCTACCATTTGAATGAATCTACCGTTTGGAAATGTTACGTGAAGTGAAGGAAGACAGTCACCAACACCACGCATAATTCCATCCATAGAAAATCTTCTGAGCAAAGAAATCTACATAAGCAGAAAGCGTTCACTGTTCCTTAGGGTTAGATGAGCATGATTGGGTGGAGTAGGTTTAAAAATACAAGGGACAGAGCCATGAAAATCGTTCCTTTTGAAGTCATGAAACTTTTCAAATTGACTGTGGTAGTTGCTGCATATGTCTGTGAATACAATATACGCGAAATGTGCTTGGGTACTGTGTTTGTGTCTTAGTCTGTGTTTCTGTAATAAAACACCTGAGAATGGTCATTTAAAAGAAAAGAAATGAATTCTCACAGTTCTGTAGGCTTGGAAGTTCAAAATCTAGGTATCCAGGTACCAGCACGTGGAGTGGAGGGTCTTCTTTGCTGTATTCTCACATGGTGAAAAATGAACAAAACCCAGAATCCTAATCCAGGAAGGGAGAACCCTCAAGACCTTACCTCCCTTCATTTTCACACAGTTGCACTGGTCACTGTACTTCACGCTGGGCATGGTGGCACAAACCTTTAATCCTAGCACTCAGGAGACAGGGGTAGGAGGATCCCTGTAAAGCTGAGGCCAGTCTGGGGCTACAGAATGCATTCTAGTTAGCATGTGCTAGGATAAGATCATTCCTCAGAAAATAAATAAATAAATAAATAAATAAATAAATAAATAAATAAATAAGTTAATAAATAAATAAATAACAGAATTTCAATGTGAATTTTAGGGTGTACACCAGTATTCAGGTCCCAGCATCCTGGCACCCCAAATCCATGTGCTTTTTACTATATATATATATATTCATTCCACCCAGGAGTTCCCAAAGTCTTATCTCACTCTAGCTCAAAATTTTTAAAGTTCAAGATTTCATCTAAATATCAACTAAATCCAACATCACCGAGATTCAAAGGTGTGTTTTTCATCTGGAAGCAAAATGCTCTCTAGTGTGACCTGCAAAATCAAGCAAGTTCTGTGATTCCAAGTTCAACATACTCAGCCAGCCATGTCTACTCCACACCTCATGATTTTGGACCCACCAGTCTCTTGTCCCTTGGGTGTACCATGGGACACTGTAGCACACTAACTTTCCAAAAAGCACTGTCATAACAAAGCTGGCATTAACTTACTGCTTTAATAAGTGGATAGAATAAATTTTAATATTTTACTTATTTATTTATTTGAGAGGAAGAGAAGAGAGGAGAGGAGAGGAGAGGAGAGGAGAGGAGAAGGGAAGGGAAGGGAAGGGAAGGGAAGGGAAGGGAAGGGAAGGGAAGGGAAGGGAAGGGAAGGGAAGGGAAGAGGTATGCTAGGGCCTCTGGCTACTGCAAACGAACTGCAGATGCATGTGCTACCTAGTGCATCCAGCTTCACATAGGTAATGGGGAATCGAATTTGGGTCCTTTGGCTTTGCCGGCAAGTGCCTTAAGCTAAGCTATCTCTCCAGCCCAAGTAGAATGATTTTTTTTAATTTAAAAACCAAAAAATAAAAAATAAAAAACGGTGATAAGGAATAGGGCCCAAACCAATGGAGTCTACTGAGTAACTAGAATGAGCATGAATGTGAAAATTCAACACTGTCTTCATTATCCAAGCAGCACTGTGGAAGCAGAATTTTTCACAAGGTGGCACTAAAAAGAGATGGATTGGGTCCTACACACAGGCCACAGGTATATAAGTTAGATGAAAGTTAATTTCGTGTCATTTTGGCTAAATGGGAATGAGACAACTCCATCCTACCTTCCCAGGACCAGTTAGAGTTTATGTGGAAAGAAAACAGTCCAAGAGGGCGGCCTGCATCCTCACGGAGATGTCCTTGATGTTTATGACTGCAGTGTGAAGGCTCTTCCTGACTCTTGATGTGATCTGAGACATGAGGGCACTAGGCAGGAGCCTCTAGAAAAGAAGTCTTAGTATGTTCAGGCTCAAAATAATGTGAATCCTATATCCAAAAGGAAGGCAGAGGACTGGAGGCGTGCCTCAGTGACAGAGGACTTGGGTAAACATACCAAAAGCCCTGGGGGGTTCTATCACCAGCAAACACACAAACAAAACAATAAATAAATCCAGAAGAAGACTGGTAGGGTTTCCTAATCTATTCAAGATTCAAAATGTTTTAAATGTTTTGAATCTTTCTACGTGTTCTACCATCCTAAATGAAAGAAAAGCCACCACATAAAACCCACAGAAATGCAAATGAATGTCAAAGCAGGACATTTCAAATACTTATAACTGAAAAAAAGTACATTGAAGAATGTCACTCAGGACAATACAGAGTTAATCACGGGAAGTCTTGGCAAAAATTCCAGGGTTAATAGCATTATTATAAATACCTCTTGAAGGGTGATGTGTCCTTTGAAGAAAATTACTGGAGAAAAAGCATATTACGCTGACTGAGTGGACAAAGTGTGGGGAACGGAGGAACTGCAGCAAGCCGACTCCAGGGCCTCATGCCACACTTACTGCAGCTGCATTTTAGCATGGCCCTAAGAGACTTGTATGCATATTAACATTTGAGAAACACTACTTTCCAATAGTGAAACAGTGTTAAATATTAACAGTTAACAGTGTTAACATTTTACTTGTATCAGAACTGAATCTTGCTAGCTCCATCAAGACAACACACACATAATACACGAAATGCACTATAATAGTCTTTCTTGTTGTTTCATTTTCTATGGTTTCAGTTACCAGTGGTCAGTCAACATGTAAAATTAAATGAAAAGTTCCACAAATAAATTATGACTAATGTGTAAGTTAAATTTTCTCAGGTATGAATGTAAAGGAAGAAAAAAAAAAACCATGTCATATGCAAAGTTAGTACTGCCATTGTTCAGGTCTGGACTGTCTCTCAAAGGCTGACCCACACGTTAAAAAAGGCTCCTCTTAACCTTGACGCTGCTGGAAAGTTGTGGAAGCTGAGGCCCAGAGGTTCTACCTCATGGGAGGAATTTGTTCCAGTGATGAGGAACTGATTAGCTCGGGTGCTATGTGCAGTTCAGGCATCCTCTGAGGGTCGCAGGATGCATGAAGACGAGGGAACTCCTGTAGGCCCGTGTTTCACTGCTGAGTCATCCTGAACCATTCCTCTGCTCACTCTCCAGTCCTACACAGAGAGCTTTTCATTATCATATTTCATGACTTTTCTTGTTGCTATGATGGAACACCTGACAGAAGCAACTTAAGGGAGGACGGATTTAGTCTTGGCAAATGGTCCAGCCCGTCACGCTAATTCTGGACGTGATGAGTGCCTGCACCAGCTGCGAGATTTGCCTCAGTGTCCTGCCCTGGGTGAAGATGGAGCCTGGGGACTGGGCCAACTCCTTTTTTCAAGTAAGATGGACTAGAGACAAGATGGCCTACACTAGGGCTTCTTACAAAACACATTCCCAGACCTCTCCGAGTCCAGAGGTTTCATACTGACTCCACACCACCCCTCATTCTGCCCTTATCCCTCCAGTTATGTGGTGATTGCGCCAAGCAGAGACTACTTACTTAGTGCCCTAACCTACAAAAGCCTATGTGGTTATGGCCCACACCACAGCGTCACTTCTACAGCTTTGTCTCCCTTAAAGACTCACCTGGCAGACCTCAGGAACGGTGGCCGATTCCATTTTCTACACTCAGCAGAGTTGAAAGACAGTCATTGAGCAGAGATGTCCCAAGATCATACCTTGAAAACTCTGGCCCTCCCCCCACACTCTACCACCTAGACACTGTCACCCTGTAGACTCCCAAGTCTAGACAGAGTGTGCAACAGTGCTGGTCCAAGTTAGCTCCTAAGACATTTTTTCTAAGTCACACGTACGCACTCCCAAGGGGCTGCCTGGCTTCTGTGGGACCACAAGGGTTGAAAGTCAGTGAATTCATACCATCACCTAAATGTCACTTCATTTTTAATTCAAAGGATGCAGTGTTCTCTGAAAGTTCAGAAGCCCAGATCTGGGTGGTAATTACATGACTGCTAGGGGAGTAACTGGTGATGCAAACCCTAAGGAGAGGGTTTAGGAATAAAAATAATTCACATTTTTATTCTACCAATCTGGCACTTCTCCCACCCCTTCAAATCGGTAGTGAAATTGCCATTAACTCCATCTGCTGCCTTCCCTCCACAGTTAAGAGCACAGATAGATCCTGACAGGAGCGATTATCTCTGCTCCGTGGATCCAGGTACAGGGAGGGACAAGAAGCACAGCAGGGATCCAAGCCCAAGTCCACATCAGGACCTCACACTCCGCCCCATAATGACGTCATGCTCCAGTGCAGAGCTGCCTAGAACCCTGTACTTCGGAGACTGCCTTTACCATCTTTCTACCCATGACTGATGGTGGGTAAAAGTCCAATAATCCCATCTCCCTCGGTGCCCCACAGCTCCCAGTATGCTGAGCACAGGGGGCCCGGTTGAGGGAGAATGCATGGGGCCATTCCCCTCCCCCTCTACTGCAAAAAAAAAAAAAAAAAAAAAAAAAAGACAGCCCAGCCAAGAGGCACCAGCGCCAAGAACAGGGACAAGCGGGAGAAAAAAGGCCACCAACAGGTCAAAATCCCTGCAGTCATTCACCGCATTTCAGGTTGGAAGGGCACCACGCAGAGCCATCCACCTTTTATTCTTGTCTAGAAATGAGACCTGTCTTAGTACAGACAGCAATGTCCCTGGCCGGTAGCTACGTGTGTGTGCCGGCTCCTCTGCCCAGGCCTCGTATCAATACACTGCCAAGGACTGCTGCCATCAAAAGAAAAATGGCAGTTGATGAAAGGGGCAGTGGACATGTAAACAGGTGATCTGTCTGAAGATCGATGGCAAGGAATACCTAACGGGTACATAGGGACGATTTGTTGAATTTCATCAAAAACATGAAAGCGCTAACAAAATCTCTCTCTCTCTGCCCAATTTTCAAAACGCTATTTTCCGTCTATGGAGTAGGAGGGTTCCATGGATACAGCTGCACCGCCACTATAGCACACTGTGTTCATCAGGGCTCTTAAAAGAGACTAAACGCCATCAAGGTTTAAAAGACAAGCAAGCAGACCTTAGTGTTCTATTTTTAACAAATTAAAAAAAAAAAAAAAAAAAAGGTCCAGCAGCTACCCAGAAGCCAGGGCCGGTGCACTGCCCGCGCTGGTTCCCACACCGCTGCCCACCGCTTGGCGACGAGCGGATTCTACGTCTCCAAGTTCCAGTCACAGCTTTACGTGGCTACAGTTACTACTTGTTACATAATATTAAACAATCAAGATTTAAAATGATTACATAATTCCGTCCTACAGCGAACGTGTGCACCGAGGTTCTCGCGATCCCGCTCCCGGAAAGCCCGCGGGCGGCCGCTGTGCGCGCTGCGCCGAGCCGAGCCCGAGGCGGGTCCGCGGCCCTCCGTGCTCGCGAGCTCCGGGCGAACCACCCGCCCGCGGGGCCTCCGGGATCGCACGGCTCGCCTGGGCGTACAGCGGACCCTGGCCGAACAGACGCCGAGACCCCGGCGGGCCTCCCCTGCCAAGTGCCCCGGATGACCCCAGCACCCCCAGGATGCCCCCCCTTCCCCTTCCAGCCCCCCAAACCTCACCGATGGCGGAGCCCACCTGCGTACCTGGAGAACCCGCTACAGCACCTCGGCCGGCCGCACGGGGTCGCTGCGTGCGCGCCACCGGCCCGGGGCAGGGCTCGCGAGCCCGGCAGGCAGCGAGCGGGCGCTCGGCTCGGCTCGGCGGACAGCGCTCGCTCCGCATGGACCGCGCTCGCTCGCTCGCTCGGACGCGCGGCACGGCTCGCGCCGGCTCGCCACCGCTCCACCCGAGCCGGCCGGCCCGCCAGCGGCCCGCAGCAGCTCAGGCCAAAACAAAAAACAAAAACAAAAAAAACACAAAAAACAAACAAAAAAAACCCCGGGATCAATCGGCGATCGGTGGTCGGCGATCTGTGATCGGGGAAGCAGAGAACCACAGACACCCTGCCGGCTCGGCAGACAGACCCGCGCTAACACGCCAAGCGAACCCGCAGAGCCTCCTCCGGGGCCGCCATGCCCGCAAGGGTTTGATCCCGATCCGCAAGGGTGCGATCCCGATCCGGATCCCGATCGCGATCCCGCCCCGCCTCCCAAGCGTGCCCGCCTGGACCCACCCCCATCGCGGCAGGCGGCACAGGTGCAGTGCCCAAGGCCCGTCCTGCCGCTGCCGCCTCTGCTGCTGCCACCGCTGCCGGATGGAGGGAGGACGCGCGGGCAGGCGGGCCCGGTCCTCCAGCGCACTCCTCAGCTTCCAGGGGACCAGGCGCCCCTGACGACCCGGGAGGACGAGGGACGCGGCTGGTCCTTGCGCACTAAGGGAACCCCAGGACCAAACCCATGTGACGCAGCCACGCCCCGAGGCCCAGCGGGGGCCCTCTGCTGCCCAATCCCCGGATCCCTGGTTCTCATGGCAACCCTGAAGAACCTCTTGCTCCCTGCATCGCTTCCTCCCCTCCCCCTACACAGGCCCCCTCCGCGCTGACGGGCAAGAACAGGAACACTGGCCATTCTCGTGACGCCAAAAGTCCTCCATGTCCACCCATTCAACCACGTACCGAACATGGGGCTGGGTGGTGGGCCCATCAAAGTCAGCAATGCCATGAAACCATTCTCGTGACACACAGCGGGAATTGGGAAGGGGGGGTCCAAGTGACCAGGTCCAGCTAATCCGCAATTCCACAATCACTTTCATTTCACACCCCTCCCCAAAATGTCAGATCAAGAACAACCCGGAAGGGAGAAGCTCCTTTTGTGCACTACAAAAATAGCGCTATTTGGATCTAAAAGAGAAAGTGGGGTTCCGTTTACAGTTAGCTAGGAAGATAATTGATGCTCTCTGTCAGGCACCTGCTACGCAGTAGTCAGGCACTTTATGCACACACAGGCTGCAACAAAGGAAGCAAAAAAAAAAAAAAAAAAAAGCCAGGAGATACTTGTGGTTTTATACACACACACACTTGCCCCTCTGATTCCTCACAGAATTCCTCAGGCTCCACGACCCCCACAAGTACCAAAATATGCAAATACACAAGTCCCCTTTGTAAAATCACATATTTGCATATGACCTATGCATATCCTCCCTCCTTCTTTATATCATGAAATTACTTATACAACCTGATACAATATAAATAATAAGTAAACCGTTTTTATGGTGTGTTGTTTATGAATAATGACAAGAAAAATGTCTGAATGTGGCCAATACAGAAGCAATTTTTTTCTGAATATTTTTTACTCACTTTTGGTTCAATTTGTGGATAAAGAACCCACAAATACAGAAAACCAACTGTGTATTTTTTTCAAAACAAACAATGAAAACCTCAGTTCACAATAAAGAAAGCAAAAAAAAAAAAAACACAAAAGGTTTGGAGTTTTGTTTGTTTGTTTTTACAAAGAACTAGTAAGGAAATTTTACACTCCCCTCTAACAAACATCCTAGAAGAAGCTAAAAGTTGAAGATGGTATTCAATAGTGACATGCAACAGTGAACAGATTTGGAAACCGAGATTTGGAAACAGCATTCACATCTGCAAAAGGGGAAGGGAGCTTCAACACCCTGTCCAGGTAGTGTGTGCAAACAGTGAAGCTGTTAGAGGCAAGCAAACTGGGAGGTCAAGCTGGGAGAGACTGGGGAAACAAAATCCAAGGTGGTCATGCCCCTGAGATCCTAATACTGTAAAGTCAGTCAAACAAAACGCAGATTTGAGATGGGTTCTGAGAGTGGCCACCAGCCAAGTTAAGCCCACCTCGAAGGCACAAGCCCTTCAGCCTGCTCTAGAAGGTGTGCTATTGTGCATCACCTGAGCCATTAGTCTTTAACTTTTGCCAAGCACCTCCTCAGTGGAGATGCTGCAGAGCCAATGTGCCCCTGCACAAAATGACACGTGGAAGAACAAAGCTGACTGAGATCCTAGAAGTCAAGTCCAAGTGCAGAGATGAGGGTCCTCACTCAAGCTCAGAGCACAGTCTAGGCAGAAGGATCTGGGTTTCAAGCCTGTGTTCAGTTCTGAGTGATACCACCCTACCTCAGCAGTTAACCCTAGACATCTGGGATTGACAGCTCAATGCCTGCAAGAGTGAACTCATCTTTCACGACGTCACATTTGCCCTGCAGGCTTCTGGCCTAGAACAGCAGACTATACAGCACAAAGGGCCAGAAGGGAAATGGTCTAATGGTGAGCGAGGAACCCAGAAGCCAGGTCTAAGCCTATGATCTAATGGACACTTGTGTTGTTCTGTTTTGACATGAAGGCCTGCAGACAAGGGAGGTGACTTACCAAATGCAGAGTTGAAAGCCAGCCAGAAGACAGAGATGCATACACACAGTGGAAGTCCAGAAACGCAGGTTCCAAAGAAAGATGAACTGGAACTCTTAAAGAACAGTTAGGCTTGGGGGCTATGCCCACCTCACTTTTCTCAAAGCCATGAGGCAGGTCACTGGAGACGGGTCAGCAGGCACAGCCAAGCTTCTGCTCCCAGACTAAGACCAAGTAGGTCACCAAGCCTCATCTTAAGGGGAATGAAAATGGACACACCAGAGCCACAGAAAAGAACCCTGAATGTATGGGCATCAGAGGTGTCTCTAATGTCCCACATAATGGGTCAGTCTCAACAGAGGCCTAGTCAAAGATGATGCTCAAACAGGACTCAAGACTGGCTTCTCAGCCTCAGAGTAGATGAACAAAAAGGACCTCAAGAGGTCCGTTCAAGTCTCTACCATGATAGATGGGAACCAACAACAGGCATGGAGGATAGGCGGACACAGGTGAGCCGTGTCCACAGTCCTAACCTCCACTAGATATAGTCTCTTCCTTCTTAGCTCTCTCGGTGTCCTGGGGCATGCACAGGAATGAATGACCTGTCCACCCAGCCCCCATCAGCATGTAACTAGGCAGTACAGATGCACCTCTGGCCCAGAGCAAGGGGCACCAATGGGAGATCATCCTCCACCCTGCCCCCATCCCAGGACCTTGCTAAAGACCAGCACTTCACAAGTCAACTCCATACTGCAGCCACAGCGTCACTCAGGTCAGTGGTAGCCGGTAGGTCTCCTGCTGTCTTCCTCCTAGGCACATAAGTGTTTGCCACAGGCTCTGCTTCCCAAGACACTCAGAGAAAAATGAGCAGAAAGATAGAGAGTACACAAAATTTTAAAATGGACAGAAGAGATTATGCAGGAAAAGTTAAAAAGTATCTCTAAAAGAAGATAATATAGCAATGAAACTAGAATGTCATACCATGTAAAAAGAATTGCTTCAGTATCAATAATACGTCAGAGTACATGAACTGGCTATAATAAATGTACCATTTTGGGGAAAGATTTGACATAATGGAGAGTACTTGTGTAGAGGGAAGGCTATGTGGAAAAATCTCTGTACATTGACTCCAATGAGCCTAAACTGCCTTGAACTAAATTCCATTGTAAAACTACAATCAAAGAGGGCTGGCAGGATAGCTCAGAGATAGAGCTCTTGTGTAGCATTATGAGGCAGTAAATTTAATCCCAACTACAAGGAGAGAGAGGTGGGGAAGGAGGGAGGGAAAAAGGAAGGGAGGGAGGGAGAAAATAGAAATCAGTCCTTGGAAATCAAATCCAAAAATCTAAAAATCAAATAATTGCTGTTATTTTTAAAAAAAAAATAAAGGAAAAAAGAAATTAAACAATGATTTGACAACAAGTTCAAGGAGGCTAGGGAGATGGCTCTGCCCTTAAAGGTGCTTACTTGCAAAGCCTGCCAGGCCAAGTTCAGTTCTCCAGCCACCCACATAAAGCCGGACAGGTATTTGTTTGCAGCAGCAAGAAATTGTGGTGTGTCCACACAGAAACACGAGCAAATAAATAAATACAATTTAAAAGATCATGTTCAAAACTTGAAAATCTTGCTTCTAGCTTGAAAGGGTCTTCAATATACTCTGCTGGAGATATGCAAACCCTAGCAAGATACTTCTCCAAAGAATCTCAAAATATACACACAAAGAGGATGATACCCCAGACACAAGAACAGAACAAAACCACCCCGCCCCACCCCAAATAAATACTTGGATATTCTTTTATACAAAAATAAAAAAAACTCAACCAGATGAACTTCATTTCCAACATCTTGATGCCTAAAGACAGCTGCAGTCTTCATATTTTTGTGGGAGAACGATCTCAACTTTAGAAATTCATCTTCAACGCATTGTTAACTGTGGGGTTAGAATAAAAACATTTTATACACACACAGTGACAAAACAATTGTGCCTCATGTATCTCTTTTGGGAGAAGCTAATATAGAATGTTCTCCATCAAATTTGAGGAATAAAACCAAGAAAACCAAGTCATGGACTCCAAGGCAAAAGCAAAGGCCATTTCTCATATGATGGAGAAGGAAGACTGAACGTTATGTGCTATGCAGGGAGCCTTCAATGACAGAAGTCGTGGCCGAAGGCATCTAAGAGCTCACAAAAGAAAACTGAAAAATTACCTAATGCAGTTGAGAATTATACATCTGTGTAAGCTTGGGAGAAGTGAAGGTGATGACAACATGAAAACACCTAAGCAAAACCAACTCCAGGAGAAAACAAAATGTCTAATGAAACAATAAGGTTCTTAAGGCAGAGACGTAGGTAGCATGTAGGAGACTGGCCCTACTCTGCACACTGATCTGTCAAGAATTACTAAGAGAGACAATGTAGAGACAAAAGGAGAATCACTGGGCAAAATCATCACCTTCTAGAGTCAAAAGAGCTATGAAAACCTGGCCTCTAAGAGGCAGACAGGAAGAGGGCTGACTGGTAGGGAAAGCCATGTATTAGGCCTCTGTTTAAAAACGTGAAAGTAAACAGAGGGGTGGGAGGGGAACCTGCTGATAAGCCTAGTTACTTCTGAATAATTTACCTTTTTATGTCCATCCATCACTCTGATTAAAAAAAAAATCAATAAAGTTAAAAAAAATTCCTTGAGAATTGAGGAACTGCAGAGCCAGGTGAACCGTCTACATGAACAGAACACAGAAACTCATGTGATGTGAGCAGGCAAGAACACCAGGGAAGATTGCCCTAGCTGGGAAGGACAGACCACCCTTGGCAGGAGCTGCCATGTCCACTCTAGACCCCACAAACTCCAGAGTACAGAGCAGGGCAAACGTGTGGGGATGACCCAACAAGGAAGCGTGGAGCTCCTTTTATCACCTTCTCCCTCCTTCTGGGCTCTGATGACCCCAATAAGGAGATGCAGGCCACAGCTCATAATGTTCCCATCTCTCTAGGAACATCCTGGAGCTGTTTCGGTGAGATCCACACAATTTTCATCGAAAGAGAACAGGCAGCTCTCTAGAACTGGCAACCAGGAGGCTCTCAGGGAACAAGTACGCCACAGCTTGTGCTGGGCCCTGGGCTGCCAGGGTGGAAAAATGGGCACTATGAGCTCTGGCTGAAGCCAGCCCATAAGGACAATCAGAGGGCTCCCAGACAGGCCTGGCTCCACCTCCTACCCAACACCTCAACACAAAGACCTTCTTAGAAGCAGCACTCCTAAGCAGAGCCCAGACTCAGAGCAGGGCATTGTCCTCAGTCAGGAGGCTGCTGTGCAAACATCTAAATTTAAACGTTACTCAACTCATGGTAGCTTTTGGTTACTATGAGTTTCCTGGAGCAGGGGATACTAAAACTCCTGCTATATTTCCTTACTTAAAATGCCTGGGACAAGAAGCGTTTCAAATTTAGGTTTGTGTTGTTTTGTTTGGTTTAGCTTTGGAATTTTGAATATTTGTATTCATGAGGTCTCTTGGAGATGAGACCCAAGTCTAAACAGAAAATTAATCTGTTTATTATATACTGCACACACATAACCTAAAGATAACTCTATACAGCACTTTAAATAATCCTGTGCCTGAAATAAAAGTCTCATGGGATAGAATGGTCCACTTGTGGCATCAAATCGTTGTTCAGTTAAGTTTCAGATTTGGGAATTCTGATTTTCAGATTATGAATGCTCAACCTATATTAGATTTGTGGCATAATGGTTTTATACTAAAGGGTATTCTGGTTAGAAGCTCTTGCCTATTACACTCCTAGGGATGAAACTTCAAAAAATTAAATAAGGTCGGGCGTATTGCTCAGTGGTGGAGCTCTTGCATTGTGTATACAAGGCCCTAAGTTCTGGCCCAGCACTGCGAGAAAAAGAGAAACAGAGAAAAGGAGTGAGGGAGCAAGGGAGGGAACTAAAAATTAAACAAGCAAACCAATGTCCCCCACTCATGACTGAAGTCAAGACATGCAGCCAGAAATGGGATCCAGACAGTTTGCGGCAAACAGTCCTGAAGGTTCCTGGCTGTTGGCTCCCACAGGACAGAAGAACGAAGATACACAGGGGGTATGCAAGCATGCAATATGGTTCTCCCTTTGTGAGAGGCCAGGACAGAGCCTCCAGAGGATCACCCAGAGATAGATCAGCTAGAGGACAGTCCACAATGCATCTCTACCTGACCTGGAAAAAAAGCAAGTGAGGCCCCCAGATCCCCAAGTGTGCATTAGCTGTGATGACAATAATAGCCCTGTATGCACCAAGCTTTCCATGCCATGTGCTTTAGGAGCCATTTGTCAATGGCAGGTGACCAGGTCCAATTACTTGGCTCATAACCATGTAAGGAGGTCAGGCAGGGTGGGGCTGACCACCAGCACAGTCCTAGGACAGAAGGGAGACATTTTGTAGAGGACACGGGCGTCACGTCCAGGATAAGTTATTCATGCTCCCTTCAGTCCCGGCTGGTACAAATGCTTCTCTCGAGTCCAGAACCTACTTCTAGGGTCTAAAGACAAATGCTCTAGGCCTCCATGCCTGTAGACCCTGGAGACCTCTCTGCATTCCAACTCTGAGCTTGTATCTTGCAAGCTTTCTTCACTCTGTATGCCTCCATTCTTCACATGAGGTTAGTAAATTGGAGGAAGAGGAGTCAAATCAAGGCAGTGTGCCTCATGAAACCATTAACGGTGACTGATGCCCTGGCTATAGTGAGGAAAGCAATTCCTCAAAGTACCTATTCCCATTGCCATAGATGTTGACAAAAAAAAAAAAAAAAAAAAAAAAAAAAAAAAAAAAAAAACACCCAGTTTAGCTGGTCCCAGAACAGACAAGTCCTCTCTCTAATTAAAGATCTGAACAATCAAAGAAAAACCTCCCCATAATCCACATACAAAGTAAATGGCTAAAATGTATGAATAATCTAACATAGAGATAAAAGGCAACTTATTTGTCAGTATATCCCCAAGGCAGAAATCCGAAGCACTTATTTCTACTGGAGACAATTTTTGATACCCCTAGAGAAAACGCTGTTGTTGCTAACATCTCAAAGGACAATCATACCATTTTTATTCCATTATTAAAGAGAGCTCTCAATCTGCCTTTACTGAAATAGGCTAAGGTTTTGGCCTTCCTACCCGTATCCCCCCACTGTTACGGGGGCTGTGTGGACTAAAACCTTGGAAGGCAAGTGGCAAGATAGCTCATTCTGCGGGCGGGCAGAGGTAGGATTGCCGTGAGTTCAAGGCCACCCTGAGACTACACAGTGAACTCCAGGTCAGCCTGGGCCAGAGTGAGACCCTACCTTGAAAAACCAAAGAAAAAAAATCATTCCTTAGAAGTCAGTTCACAAATGCTCCTAGGAGCCAAGGAGGGCATTTAGAATGAGGGTGTGCTGACCAAAAAGAGCACACAGCCTTCCCAAATTCAAGTTCAAGCTCATCCAGTGCTCATCAGAGCAGTTATACACGTACAGATTCTGAAAACTATGCCCCAATCCCACCTCCACCAGATAGCTTTACTGTCAGCTTCGTCCACAAGCTCCTGTACTCTTGAACTGGATTTCATTAGAAAACATTAAACTCGGTGAGACACAGACAAAGCAGTATCCAGAGGGAAACGTATAGCTTTAAATGTCTGTGTTAAAAAGCAAGGTCTAAAACCAGTGTCCTAAAGTTTCAACTAAAGAAATTCTTAAGAAACCAAAAATGTCTACACGCTTAAAATGAAGCTGAAGATACAACAGACCTCTTTGTTGAAGCAGGAGTTTGATTTATATACATGGTAAAGTCTTGTGACCTAGCCAGGCATCCAAATCAAAAGGTGCAAAATGAAAAAGAAAAGAAACTTATATAAGCATGCAAAAAAAAAAAAAAACCAACCCCCCCCCCAAAAAAAAACCAACCCAGCAGGGTAAAAAGAAATTCACTAATACGAAAAGAGGCTTTTTAAAAATTTGAACATATAACTAAGTACTCAAAAGAAAGACAAGGCAGAGATTTTTTTTTTTACTCCCCATTGTGGGTTTTGAGGGGAGTGTGGGGGGTTACCTAGGGCCTCAGGCTAAGCTGTATCCCCAACCCCAACCCCTCCAAACTGATTTAAGAAACTTAGAAAGAGATATGGGCTTCTATCCCAGGAAGCCGCCAGTACCAAAATCCCGCAGTTAGTTCAAGAAAATACACACTGTTACCTCGAAGGTTCTTGCAGTTAAGCACGGGACAGAATTCTAAGGAAATAGGTTCTTTAAATTATGCTATCTTGAAAGCATTAGCTTTTATCAGCTACATCAACCAGGAATTTTCACAGCTCTCAAGGGAAGCCGAAGGCACATGGCCGTCTTGCTTCAACCAGAACTGTGGTGAGCGAGCTAGCCCAGCAGCGTCAGAAGTTCTGAGCTACATCTTTGGTTCTGACCTTGCTCTTTTCTCCCCCTGGAAGCTGACTGGGCAGAGATGGTCACCATAATTGGTCAGGGCTACCCTGGCTTCCAATCATGGCGGTGACCACCATACAAAGTCCTGGACAAAGAACCCGCCCTGCTCGGGTTTCCTAGTCCACCAACAAAAAAAAAAAAAAAAAAAATTTGAGCAATCCAAGGCTGCCTGAAAAAGCAACACAGGCCACAGGTGATACGCAACAGGTGCCTTTGGTAACTCACTTTTTCTATTTTAATCACAATAAACTTACCAAATTAAACTCACAATTTAATGAATATTCATGTTTCTTCTTAAAATAAATGTGTACTCAAGTATAAAAAATAAACAGTGACAATGGCTTGGCCTACACGGCATGGCATTCATCTTGAAGGCTGCCACTGGACTAAGCAACCCCCCCCCACACACACACACCCAGCCTCCAAGTTCTCTGCTGGGTGAGCTCAACCATACCATTTCTTTCAGAAGTGAGCTGCTTTCGCAGAAGCATAAAACACAGAAGACTAAAAGAATGCCAAAATTTGGGCTCTGTGTACTGCTTTGTCATTTGCTAGCCTGTGGGACCTCAGGCATGTCCATTAACCTCCTGAGCCTTGGTTTCCAGACCTGTAAAATGGGGATGGGGAGGGGGAAACTCCACAGTGGGTTGAAAATGCGACAAGCTTGAGAGAAGTGCCTTGGACACTGAGACACGACACAGGACCTCAGTATGGCGGCTACACTTCTTCTCCGTGACTGCAATGCCTGCTGGGCTATAACTGTCCGTCCTCAAATTCCTCCCTGTAATCTGGGAATTGGCCTGTGCGATCCTTCTCTTTCAATTGCTCCCAGTAAAATTCAAGTAGTTATGTGCAAAACTCCTACTTTTGATTTTTAGCACAAAAACTTAGACGGCAAGAATCACTCCTGATTGCAGTATTCTTGGTAAAAACCCTCTTCCGAGCCCCTCCATTAAACTCCCTCTGCTTCAGCTTTTACCTATCTACCCTGGGGAAAAAAAAAAAAAAAAAAAAAAAGGAGGTCTAGGTCAATTCCTGTTAAAATAACACCATCATTGTGTGCGCAGTCCTAGTCTACCCTGCTGTGCGCTGCGGACGTGGGTTCTTGGTGAAGCAGAGGGAAACGTTAAAGAGAGCACCATTTCTGAAACTCTGGGGCTCCAAACGGCTGAATCAGCATTTTCTGAAACAAAGTCTTCTGGGCCTAGCCTTTTAAACAGCGGCAAAGAGAAAGTTGTGCAATACGCATATTTACTCATGAGCGCTACTTGTTTTGGTCTTTTCTTTGCATTTCTTGAATGAAACGTTTGTAAGGAAACTTTATTTCAAATGCATCCTAAAAAGCCAGGCCTCGGTCAAACAAAAAGAGGGGGGGGGGATGATCACCTGTGGCTCCCCTACTTTTAACCCAGTGTTTCGGTCAAAGCCAACAGTTAAGAAGATCGCTTTCTTCCGATTTTCAAGAAAAGATGAACACAATTAAAAAAGTAAAGAATACCCTAATTTCCATAACGCACATGCTCGAGGGCCCTCGCCAGACAAGCGTTTGGAGAGGCATCAGCAAAAGGCGGAGAGTTGCATCAGAAATTTCCTTCTGCAAACGGTACCACTCTTATCACGTTTCCACCGCTGGCGGGCTGCTAGTTTGCGAGCCCTCAACTTGGTGTTAGGCGCCAGCGGCGGGTAACAAGGGCCACTAGCAGAACCAAAGAAAGGAAAGAAAGAGAGCGGGGGCGAAAAAAAGAAAAAGAAAAAGAAAAAGAACCTCCGTTCGAGGTTGGGCCGCGCTCGCTCGCGCTCTCCCTCGCTCGGGACTTGGGAGTGTCTGGCACCGCTGCCCCGGCCGCCTGGGCGCGCGCGCGCCGAGGCCCCGCGGCACGGAGGAGCACCCGGGGCTCCAGCGACGCCCGGGCGCCCACTTTCCAGGGCAGTGTGTCCCCCCCGTTCCCAGAGGATGGGGGGGAGCTCGGCCTTGACCGCCGCCCCTCGCCCCAAGCCCACGAGCGGCGGGCGTCTGACAAGATGGTTCAAGAATGCGCCACCGGGACTCCACACCTCCCCCACCCCGCACACCCACAACCCAGGTCGGGACGCGATGGGGAGCCCCGGCAGGGCGTCGGGCCACGTCGGGGGCCAAGCACCCCGCAACCCAATCCCACCTCCTAGGCCTCCGGGCGCGGGCTCGGGGCGACGGAGCCCCCCAGGCTGAAGGCGACGCCCTTCCGCCCGCCTCGCCTACCGCGGGCCCCTACGTTCCCCGAGCGCGGCCGGCCAGCGCGCAGACAATGACGGCGACGGCGCGGGGACCCCGCCCGGGCCAGCTCGAGCCCCGCCGCCCGCCCCGCGGACCACAAAGTAACTTGGCCGCCGCGCCGCGCTCCCTCCCCGCCCCTCCCCGCCGCGCTCCGCTCCCCGCCGCCCGTCTCCGTACCTGCCGCCGCAGCGCTCCTCGCCGCCTCCTCCGCGTGGCCGCGGGCGACACTGTCCGGTGCGCAGGGCCGACGGGCGGACGGACGGACGCGGATCCCCGCGGGGCGAAGGCGGCGCGCGCGCACGGGACCGTCCCGAGACGCCCGCGCCCAGACGCCGCGCGGAAAACTTTGGGCTCTGGCGAATCTCCCGAGAGCCGAACCCGCCCGCACGGCTGGCCCGCGGCTCCCTCTCCCTTCCTGCCTCCTCGGGCCTCCCCACCCCCTCGATGGGCTTTAAACTCTCCCGGCCCCGCCCGCCCGCCCTCTCCGCCTCCGCCGCCGCCGCCGCCGCCTCCGCCTCCTCCCCCGGCCGCTTTTCCTGCTCCTCCTCCTCCTCCTCCTCGTCGTCCTCCTCCTCCCGCCGCCGCCCGGACCGCTCGGCGGCCGCCAGCGCGGGAGGAGCCGGGGCCTGGGCGCAGGGCGTGGCGCGGGGGGAGGAGGGCGCCGCGGGGCCTCCAGCTCCCCAGGCTCCCGCACCGGGGCCGGCCGGCGCGCGGGTACCCCCCCTTCCTCCTCCTGCTGCTGCCGCTGCCCTGCGGGACGCTGGCCCGCCGTGCCCGCAAAACACAAACCGGACCTGTCCCGAAGAGCAATTTGTAAGCAAATTGTTCGAAACTCCAAAAGTATGAACTGCACGGTCCAAATCCTTCAGTCCCCTCGGGCGCGGCAAAAAGGAAGAGAGATGGGGCTGAGGCTGCCAGACGCCGTCGTGGACTTGGCGGGCCGGTCACCTCCTCACCCCAACCCCCAACCCCATCCCCCGTCCCGGGGAAGAGGAAACCGAGGCTTGCTTGCTCACAGGTTTTGAGGCCTCACGTTTCTGAGCCTCAGTTTCTTCATATCTGTGAGTACCCACCGAAAGGCTGCAGAAGTGAGAGGCCCTTCAGTTTTTTTTTTTTTATCTTTCTTATTTTTTTTTTTTTTTTTTTTTTCTTGGAAGTGGGCGCCCTCCTGAAAGTAAGGCTTTCCTCCTCCCTCCTCTCCTGGAGGATTCAAAACTGGTAATGCCTGCATCATAAAGTGACTGCAGAGAGGACAATGGAATTCATGAAAACCACCCCCTTCTATAGGATTCTGCGCGTCTGTGTCGTGTGCCTTAGTTCTAAAACCAAACACCATACCTTTTCCTGGCGCCTTGGAGTCATGAAAAGAGCTACAACAATCACTTGCCTTCACTGAAAAGCTACTTTGTGTGAAACATGCATGCATCTGTCCTCCTACTTTATCCCCCGCGAAGTTGTTCATGGGAGATGCCCCCTCAACAGACTGTGAAACCGAATCTCCCCCAAAGTAAGTAGCGTGCAGAAGGCCGAGAGCGCCTAGCACCGGGCAAGGACCTGGGTAGTGTGCATTGTCCCAGGACTCTGAAAGCACCTTTTATAGCTGCTGTTTCTAGCGTTGGTTTTTCTGACCTTAGAATGACGTAATCAGTGAAAAGTTCTTCCTTTGCTACATTTGAACCAGCTATTGGTCCAAGCTCAGAAACACGGAAGACGAAAATCCAAAGAATGAAGGGAAAGATCTTAAGGTTCCTAGAAAAAAGCAGTCTGGGAGCTCTTACTGTAGACAAACGGGAGTCAAAAGAAAAAAAGTGAAGAGGAAACCATCTGGACCAGCTTCTCACGAGTTTGTAAGCTTGGCTGTAGGCTCTCGTCAGAGGTCCACACCGGTACCGGCGGTCACAAAGCCTGCAGAGCATGGGACTTTTATGCATGCATAAAAGTTCTTACATACTTACACATAATGGTTTGTTTCCCTGAATCATTTATTGGTAAGTTCCCTACATTGTGGACCCTTCCTTATGCCTCTTGTTCCTTGGGATAGCGTTCCTAAGTATAGGTGTATTATCCTACATAGCCTCTATATGATTGCCAAACTCATGATTTATAATGTTGGTACTGGTATCCAATCTAGATTCACAATGGATAATATAAAGCACTCCTTTCCTCTTCAAGACCAGTCTGGGTCAAAAACCATTTCGTTGTCTTAAAACATACTGCTTTTCTGGTATTGCCATTAACTAAAATGGGATGGCAATAAGTACCAACTGTTTTCTTGCTGGTGCAGATCCCAAGAAGGCCTGAGACAGAACCTCTTCCCTAAGTATCCTTGGCTCCCCATAGACCTCAGTGGCCAGGACCCACTCAGAAGCATTTTCCAATGGGAAGTTATGACCTTACCATGCTTGCAGTGGCTATGGGAGTGGCAGCTAGCCTCCATGTGGAGCTCCTGTCAAGCCCAATCTGTGCGTAGACTACTTAGTGCCTTCCCAGTCCCCAAACTGCCAGCGCTCCCTGCAGAAGGATAGCAACCACATGTGCTTGGTGGCCACGTAGTCTGCCTTTCCAAGGGGAAATACATGAGCTGGGTTGAGGTGTCATGGTATTCCACGTTAATGAAGAATTCCATTATCCAAACGTGAGCTAGAAGCTTCATCTGAACGTAAGAATCTGATCGACTGATTTTTAATTCACAATGAATTGATTAACATCCATCTTCCTTGCTGATGGTAAGCACGGCGTCAGTAGTAACTATAGACTTCTACTCGTGTCCTCCTGTCAGGAAAGGCCCTGACCCAGAGAGGACATCAAGTGGAACAAGTCATTGGGAAATAATATGCAAATGAATGTATCAGTACTGTTAATGAGTGGAATAATGGACCAATCTCAGCCTCAGGCATAACCTCAAACATTGCCAGTAGCTTTGACAGAGGGAAGTGCTGGAGCTTCCACTGTAGGATGAGGGGTGGGGCAGTCAGGGGAGTCAGGGGCAAGAGGAGAAAGAGGGGCTTGATTCACCAGGCATTTGCACGTGACCTCACTAAGGTGATGGGCAGGTAGAAGAGGAGCAGGGCAAATGGCGTCCGGAGACTTAGATCTCCAACTAGTCATGGCCTTTCCTTCTGCTGGCACATGTCAGCTAGTCACGCTGCCCTACCCCCACTGCACATGGTGCGTGTTTAGAAGCTTAGAAGGCAGAACTAGGAAGCAGTGGGAGTCCATTGTGAAGACAGTCTAGCAGGACACCAGGGGGTCAGGGAATGAACTGCAGTCATAATGCAGTCACAGTACGTTATGGTTTAAATATGAAATTCCCCTCACAGGCGCATGTCCCTCTGAGGCTCCTGCACTTGAGTCCTTGGTCTTCAACGATGGCTCTATTTTGGGACGTGGTGGAAACTTGATGATCTGGAGCCAGCTGAAGTAAGTACATGGCTAGAGGTATGCCTTTGAACATTATGCTTGGTCCCCACTCCCTCTCTTTCTCCTTTCTGTCCACCACAATGAGAGATGTTACACCAGGGTGGATGTAAGCCTCTGATGTGATAGACAGAAGTCTGTGAAGCTGTGAGGAAAAAAAAAAAAAGAACAAAAAGAAAAAGAAAAAGTTTCCTCCCCTTAAGTTGTTTTTCTCAGGTATTTAAAATTACAGTGATACAAATTCTGACTAATGCACAGTGGCTATCACAGAAGCCCAGAAGACTGTTTATATTTCAAGTGGTACAGGCATCATGCCTCATGGGTCAGGAGCCTTCCACCTCAGCCTCTGCAGTGCTGGGATTGTAAGCATGAGCCACCAAGCCCAGCTTGATCGGAAGTTTTTATCAGTACTATGTAAACCATATGGGTTTTGGTTCTTTGAACCCTCTAAAGCAGAGAGATATAGCCTGGCCCCCAGAATCTAGACATGAGGAGTCTGACGGGATACAGGGAAGGTTTTCCTGGCAGTGGCCATGCCCCTACAAAGCCTCATCCATGACAGGTGAGGCAAAGAAGGAAACGGAAGAAAAGGCCTTTGGGTCCAGGGAGAGGCATGTGTCTCAGAACAAGTCCAAGGAAAGTCTTGGCTCCTTCAGGGACCAAGTAGTTACACTTGGTCAGAGCTAGCAGGAGCTGCCCCTGGAAGCCAAGGGCGGGACTGGGTAGGAGAGTCAGTGCTGGGAAAACAAGGGGTGTTTCTTTACCAGGTTCAAGCATTTTCACTTAATGGACTCATTGAAGGAGGTTCCTTCACTTTCATTTATTGAAAGGTAATTTGCTGACCAGAAAATTCACTTTTTTTTTTTAGGAGTACATTTTGTGAAGTTTAGAAAGGGATACAGTTGTGGAATTTACAGATATAGGACAGTATTGACACAAAAAAGGTTGCCTCATAAGCCACTTGCCATCTCCCGCTCCCTGTTTCAGGCAACCGTAGATCTACTTTCTAAGCTCATAGTCCGCTGCTGGAGATGGTCGTGCGGATAGAACACTGCACGAAGTAACAAAGCATGGTGTACTTGACGACCATCCATGTTGTTTCATGCATTGGTGTCTTGTTCTTTTTTAATGCAGACTACGATCCCATTGGATGGCTTGTGTTGGTTTGTTCATTCTTGCGGCAGCTGAGGGAGATTTAGTCCAGTTTCGGACTTTAGGCAATTAAGGATAGAACTGCTGGAATTATTCGTGCAAAGTTTTTTTTTTTTTTTTTTTTTTTTTTTGTGGAAATGTAAGTTTTTCATTTCTCATGGGTAAATAGGCAAAACTAAGGTTAGAAGGTAAGTACGCTTTATCAAAAACGGCAAACTATTTTCAAAGTGATCATACATTTTTATCTAAACCAAAAATATGAGTGTTCCAGTTGCTTTACATCCTTAGCATCAGCTGCTACTGTCAGTCTTTTCATTGTTAGCTATCCAAATTGCTGTGTGGTGGTATCTCTTTCTATTTATTCATTTGCTTATTTACAATTTCTTTCATCTAAGTATGTTTTGATCATACACCCATTACCCTCTCTTATTCCCTCTTTTATTTCTTCTACCCAACTAGCTCTCCTATTTTCATGTTTATGCTGCTCTTTTTTTTAACCCAGTATAGCAGACAGCTTTAGGTTCACTGAGATGAACTTCCAGACCAGGCACAGTTATGGAGGAAAGGATATTTATTATAGCTTACGGATCCAGGGGAAGTTCCATAATGGCAGAAGAAGCTGGCCTGTTTTCACAGGACCAAATATAGGGAGAAGCCACAAGGCAAAAACCACACAGAGCACACCTCAGGAACTCCAGCTAAGCACACTTTGCATATCTTTAGATTGAAATCTCAAACCCACCACCACATTTTAGGGCTGGACCCTAAGATCCGCCCAGTGACATTGCCTCCAGTCATGTGGTTGCTTTTGCAAACAACAAACTAATAAAACACTGAATATATTGGGGGCCATCTACTCAAACTACCACACCCACCTAACTTCATTAGGGTTTTTTCGGATGAGCATAGGATGCAGTGCTTTGAATCAGATGTGACCAATAACTCATGAGTTCTGAATACTTGATCCCCAGCTGATGACAATTTGGGAGGTGGAGACTTCCTGGAGAAGGTGTGCCACTGGGAGCATAACTGGAGGTTTATTAACCTCTAGTTTGCCAGTTCTAGTCAGCTCATTCTCCTGCTGCCATTTTCCACCTGCTGTGGCAGAACTGATGGCCAGCCTCTGCTCATGTCCTGCTGTCCCCTGCCATCATGAAGCTTCCTCATTAGACTAAGCCAAAATAAAAGTTTTCCTTCCATCAGCTGATTTTGATCAGGTGCTATGGTGGTTTAATTCAAGTGTTCCCCAGAAACTCATGTGTTCTGAATGCGAGGTCCCCAGCTGAAGCACTTTGGGAATTGGAACCTCCTTGAGGCAATGTTTTGTTGAGGGTGGGCTTATGAGTGTTTTAGCCAGCTTTCCCTTTAGACACCGTGAACTAAGAGGATGTTTGAACAGTATTGGGCTTGAAAAATTATGGAGACTTTTAAAGTTGGAATGCATTGCATTTTACATCATGTATCGTTATCAGTTGATGGAGGTGCAGTAGTTTGACTAGATGTTTGAATAGTTTGTTTGACAAACTCTCCTGTTGTTGTTGTCGTCCCCTTGATGCTGGCCAGGAGGTGATGTCTACCTTCTGCTCATGCCTTGTTTTCCCTGCCCCAAGTCTATAAGCCAAAATAAACCCTTTCCACCCACAGGCTCTTTTTGGTTGGGTGCTTTGGGCCAGCAACATGACGCTAACTGCACCAGTAAAAGGGTACCAGAAGAGTAGGGTCATTAATGCTAGAAATCTGATTGTGGCTTTTGGCTTTTTGGAACTGATTTCAGAAAGGAAAGTGAAAGGATCTGAAACTTTAGCCTAAGAGATGCCTTGAAGTGCTTTAAGTACAGTTTGATGGACCATTCTGGTCAGAGCTGAAAAAGACCTGAATGCAGTAAAAACTATTGACTGTGAGATTTGGCTTGTGAGGGGAAGAAAGAACTTTGTTGGGAACTTTGTGCTCTGAAAGCAGTTTGTGTGAGATACTTGGTGTGTTCTGCTTGCGTTTGTCCTGAGAACTTGTGGAGAGTTTTTTTTTTTTGTGTGTGTGTGTGTGTGTGTGTGTGTGTGTGTGTGTATAGAAATGGACTGGTGTGGCAAATAGGTATAGTTCAGAAAGAAGTGAAAGCTTCAGGCTAAAGACAATAGCTCAGTTCAGCTGCAAATACTTTAGAGACTATACTGTGGAGATTGGGGCCAGCTGATCAGCATTGGGACAGCAGAAAGAACTCAGTTTGAAAGTAAGGGGCCTGAATGCTGAAGGAGTGTCCCGTTCTTCAAAGTTAGCTTTGTTTCCCCCTTTAATGAACAAATTGGTAGCCCACCTGGTCCTATGGAGTACAAATGAAGGAAAAACATGGGTCACTGATTTTGCAATACAGTTTTGTTTTTTTTTAATGGTCATGGGCAATGTGAAGCAGGCTTGTTGGATTACCTGTGTGGAGACCCAAAGGAGCCATGAGGATGAACCATGGGTTACAGTGGAAACTCAGTGGAATGCCAGGACTGTGAGATGGCTACCAAGGAGAGCTGCCAGCTCGGATAGAGTTTCTTTTCTGGTTTTTGAGCAGTACAGCTGGAGCGGGTGGAATTTGACCTCCAGAGACTCATCACTGGTTAGAATTATTGGACTAGGAGACTTGTCACTGGTTAGAGTTGTCAGACTTGGAGTTACAGAATTCGATGTTTTCTCTGTTTGTTTTAAATCTTGTATTAGTTCAATCTTTCTTTGCTATGCTCAATGTCATCTTTTGCACTGTGAATATTTATTCTGTGCCATTGTGGTATTTGGGTTTTACAGTTCAGTTAAGGCACCTTGAACTATGAGGATGTTTGAACAGTATTGGGCTTGAAAAAAATTATGGGGACTTTTAAAGTTGGAATGCATTGCATTTTACATCATGTATGGTTATCAGTTTATGGTGGTGCGGTAGTTTGAATAGATGCCCTCCAATAGATTCAGGAGTTTATTAAAACTAATTGGATTTCCAGCTACCTGGCTGGAGGAGGTGTCACTGGGCAGATCTTAGGGTCCAGCCCTAAGGTGTGGTGGGTGGTTTGGGATTCCAGTCTAAAGATGCAAAGTGCCTGAGTTCTGCCTGGAGTTTCTGAAGTGTGCTGTGTGGTGTGGCTTTTGGGTTTTGGCTTGTGGCTTCTCTCTCTGCTCAGTTCGGTGAAAACAGGCCAGCTTCTTCTGCCATTATGGAACTTACCCTGGATCTGTAAGCTTTAATGAATATCCCTTCTTCCATAAATGTGCTTGGTTTTGAAGTTCATCTCATTGACCTGAAGCTGGCCACTACAAAAATTGGTGCCAGAATGTGGGGTGAGATGAATGTGAGCATGTGGATTTTGGTCTTTTGGAACTTTTGTTTTGGAGGAATGGGTATGGACTTGGTACTTGCAACTGAAGATGCCTTTTGGAGCAGGAAGCCAAGTATTATGGACTATTCTTGTGAGAGTTTGAAAACTCTAAGTGCAGAGAGAATTGAACTTGAAGGCTTAGCTTATGAACTTTCTAAGGGGAAGGAAAGACTGCAGAGGACTTTGTTCCAACTGGGCTGCTGGCATAATGGCTGGCTGTGTCCTGCTGCCCAGGCCCAGAGAGTTTGAGCAAGATTAAATTTGTAATGGACTGATGCGCTTAGCTAAAGATACTGGGATGTGAGATTTAAGGCAAGTTAAAATTACAGGCATTGAGACTGGTTTTAGGTTACTGAAGCTACTTTTGTCAAACACATTAGGAATCTTAAGAAAGATGCCCAACTACTTTACATTAAAATAATGGAGAGGATGCCCGAGGAAAGACTAAGATAGATTTGCAAACTTTTTTAGAAAAGAGTTGAACCTATTCTTCAAGGTCACGATTTATATTCTCCCCGAATTAAGAATATGGCTGTGTCCTGTACACCTGGCATTGGTTTCAGAAGTATGAAAAATGTGTGACGTGGTCATGAAGAACACAGGGTTCCAGGAGCCGCTGTTGAGACACGGCATATAGGCAGGGGTGTGATGACCCTCAGGAATAGGCTAGAAGAGCCTTTTGAAAATGGACCATAGTTTGCATGGAGACCTAAGGATGTTTTTGGATATACCAGGACTGTGCAAGTGCTACCATGGAGGCTGTTGGCTAGGGATGGAATTTTTCCCTGGATACTCAGCCCAGCTGAAGGGGTAGAATTTGAAAAACCAGAGACTATCAGTCTCTGGTTATATATTGAACTGCAGAAGTTTGATATTTGTTTGATGTTTGTTTGATGGTTGTTGAATTTGTATTGTTCGTGTCTCTCCCTGTTAAGCCTTATATCATTTGAAAACGTTTACTCTGTGCCTTTCTATGTTGAAAGTATGTAAGTTGTTTGATGTTACAGGACTTACAGCTAAGAGACAATCTTAAATCTCAGAGGAGACTTGGGACTTTGGGACAATCCAAAGTTGGTAAAGACTGTACAGATCTTTGACATTGGACTAAATACAATTTACAATGTGAGATGGTTTTGAATATATTGGGGTCCAGGGGAGGAAAGTGGTGGTTTGAATAGATGCCCCCAATAGATTCAAGAGTTTATTAAAACATTGGATTTCCAGCCACCTGGCTGGAGAGGTGTCACTGGGCAGATCTTAGGGTCCAGCCCTAAGGTGTGGTGGGTGGTTTGGGATTCCAGTCTAAAGATGCAAAGTGCCTGAGTTCTGCCTGGAGTTTCTGAAGTGTGCTGTGTGGTGTGGCTTTTTTGGGTTTTGGCTTGTGGCTTTCTCTCTGCTCAGTTCGGTGAAAACAGGCCAGCTTCTTCTGCCATTATGGAACTTACCCTGGATCTGTAAGCTTTAATGAATATCCCTTCTTCCATAAATGTGCTTGGTTTTGAAGTTCATCTCATTGACCTGAAGCTGGCCACTACAAAAATTGGTGCCAGAATGTGGGGTGAGATGAATGTGAGCATGTGGATTTTGGTCTTTTGGAACTTTTGTTTTGGAGGAATGGGTATGGACTTGGTACTTGCAACTGAAGATGCCTTTTGGAGCAGGAAGCCAAGTATTATGGACTATTCTTGTGAGAGTTTGAAAACTCTAAGTGCAGAGAGAATTGAACTTGAAGGCTTAGCTTATGAACTTTCTAAGGGGAAGGAAAGACTGCAGAGGACTTTGTTCCAACTGGGCTGCTGGCATAATGGCTGGCTGTGTCCTGCTGCCCAGGCCCAGAGAGTTTGAGCAAGATTAAATTTGTAATGGACTGATGCGCTTAGCTAAAGATACTGGGATGTGAGATTTAAGGCAAGTTAAAATTACAGGCATTGAGACTGGTTTTAGGTTACTGAAGCTACTTTTGTCAAACACATTAGGAATCTTAAGAAAGATGCCCAACTACTTTACATTAAAATAATGGAGAGGATGCCCGAGGAAAGACTAAGATAGATTTGCAAACTTTTTTAGAAAAGAGTTGAACCTATTCTTCAAGGTCACGATTTATATTCTCCCCGAATTAAGAATATGGCTGTGTCCTGTACACCTGGCATTGGTTTCAGAAGTATGAAAAATGTGTGACGTGGTCATGAAGAACACAGGGTTCCAGGAGCCGCTGTTGAGACACGGCATATAGGCAGGGTGTGATGACCCTCAGGAATAGGCTAGAAGAGCCTTTTGAAAATGGACCATAGTTTGCATGGAGACCTAAGGATGTTTTGGATATACCAGGACTGTGCAAGTGCTACCATGGAGGCTGTTGGCTAGGGATGGAATTTTTCCCTGGATACTCAGCCCAGCTGAAGGGGTAGAATTGGAAAAACCAGAGACTATCAGTCTCTGGTTATATTGGAACTGCAGAAGTTTGATATTTGTTTGATGTTTGTTTGATGGTTGTTGAATTTGTATTGTTCGTGTCTCTCCCTGTTAAGCCTTATATCATTTGAAAACGTTTACTCTGTGCCTTTCTATGTTGAAAGTATGTAAGTTGTTTGATGTTACAGGACTTACAGCTAAGAGACAATCTTAAATCTCAGAGGAGACTTGGGACTTTGGGACAATCCAAAGTTGGTAAAGACTGTACAGATCTTTGACATTGGACTAAATACAATTTACAATGTGAGATGGTTTTGAATATATTGGGGTCCAGGGGAGGAAAGTGGTGGTTTGAATAGATGCCCCCCCCCAATAGATTCAAGAGTTTATTAAAACATTGGATTTCCAGCCACCTGGAGGAGATGTCACTGGGCAGATCTTAGGGTCCAGCCCTAAGGTGTAGTGGGTAGTTGGGATTCCAGTCTAAAGATATGCAAAGTGCCTGAGTTCCTGCTGGAGTTTCTGAAGTGTGCTGTGGCTTTTGGGTTTTGGTTTGTGGCTTCTCTCTGTGCTTGGACTTGTGAAAGCAGGCCAGCTTCTTCTGCCATTATGGAACTTCCCTGGATCTATAATATGCTTCAATAAGTATCCCTTCTTCCATAACTATGCTTGGTTTGGAAGTTCATCTCAATGACCTGAAGCTGTCTACTCCAGGAAGCCAACGACAGAATGTGGTGGTTTGATTCAGGTGTCCCCCATAAACTTATGTGTTCTTAATGCTTGATTCCCTAGCTGGAGACAATTTGGGAAGTCGAGCCTCCTGTATGAGGTGTGTTTTGGGGGGCGGGCTTATGAGTGTTATAGCCAGCTTCCCCTTGCCAGTGTTTGGCATACTCTCCTGCTTCTGTTGTTCACCTGATGTTGGCCAGGAGGTGATGTCTAGCTTCTGCCAATGCCTCATTTTCTGCTGACATCATGGAGTTTCCCACCGGAGTCTATTAGCCAAAATAAACCCTTTCCTCCCATAAGTTGCTTCTGGTTGGATATTTGTCCAGAAATGCAAAACAGACTGCAACAGATACTTTGTCTTAGAAATGAGAAGATAACTACAGCAGGGGGTTTAGTTACTGGAGTATGGGCAACATACCTGTGTCTACACTATCAAATCAAATGACTTCCCTCCCAGGGCAACTATTAACCACTCATAGTTCCTCATCGAAGGGTGGAGCCTCCTGAGTTGCTGTCCTAATGTTAATGGAATTTTGATGGGACCAATTTTGTGCATGTCTCATGCAGGTGACAGCTATTGTTAGCTCATATCAATGTCATGCCCAGAAGATAACATTTCACAGCACTCCTCTCCATCCAGCACTTACTTTCATCCCATTTCACATCTGCTGTGTTCCCTGGTTCTTGGAGGGAGTGATAGAAATGTCTAATTTGTGGCTGAGCACTCAATAGTCACTTATTCTCAGAACTTTTATTGGTTATGAGTCTCTGCATTAGCCATTTCCTATTACCAAAAGAAGCTTTTCTGAAAAAAAAGCTTAGAGCAGCACTAATCCAAAATATATAAACTTAAATACTTAGAAGGAAGTTTGACATTAGGTCCATTTGCTGAAACAATAATATTAGGTCCCCTCCACCCCCAGAACCCATGACCTCCTTAGACATAGGATTTTTACGAGGTTTACAGTACAAGACATGAAGCACATGCTGTGGAGTGAGCCTCAAATAAAATCACAAAACAGTTGGTTGCCCTGCCCCCCCCCCCAATCATGCTATTAATGCACCAGTGATTATCTCTTGTCATGGGCGGGAAGGCATGGCAGCAGGAACATGTAGCAGATTTGGTCACACTGTATTCACAGTCATGAAGTAGAGAATGTTGGGACACAACTCACTCTCTCCTTTTTATCCATTTCAGGACCCCAGGCCATGGAATGCTGCCACCCATAGTTAAGGTAGGTCTTCCCACTTCTATTAACCCAACTAGGCATGCCCAGGCAAAGTCTTAGTTCCTTTTTTATTGCTGGGACAAAATACTCGACAAAATCAGCTTGTGGAAAGAAGGGCTTATTGAGGCTTACAGTTTAAAGTTACAGCCCATCATGAAAGGAAAATACAGGGGCTTGAGGAAATTGCTCACAACCAGTCCATCCTGAGGAAGCAGAGAGGGATGAAGGAGAGTGCTTAACTAATTCTCTCCAAAGTTTTCAGATGATTAGATAAGATAGGGAATTGAGAGAGGGATTTATGACTATAATTATGATTATAACATTTATGGGGTTTTTGTTTTTATTTGTTTCCATGCATGTGTCTGTGGGGGTTTGTATATGGGTGCTCCAGGGTCTCCAGCTACTGCAAATGAATGCACATCTGACTTTATGTGGGTGGCTGGGGAATTGAATCCTGGACAGCAGGCTTTGCAAACAAGTGCCTTTAACTGCTATAGTTCAAAACCTTTTCATACAGTTCAGGACCTTATGGTGCCACCCACAGTTAAGTTGGTTCTTTCCACATTAATTGGTGACACTACCAAGATCTGCTCTCCGCTCAAGGTGTAGCCTGGCCCCCTTCACCATCGTTGCAGTTTCCTGTATCTGCCTGCTTGGTTGTTTTCGAGCAGAGAATTCCCTGAGCAGCATTCTCAGTTCGGGCTCTCTCTTTTGAAGGGAAGTGGCATTTTCATAAGTTAGAGCCTTCAGCTGGTGGGGTCTTGCCTTCAGCACATTTCCTATTGTCCCAGTTCAGCAAGGAGGACTCTTGTCAATGATACTGATATATTTATCTATTACAGTTGCTTTCTCACATCAGCCTGAATGTTATTCTGACTTGAGATTTCCTCCACCATACAAATTAGTCCACTAGTCGAGTTCGGCGTCATTGAGTTTCTCAGAATATGGGCAGAATTCAGCTTTTTTTTTTTTTTTGGTTTTTCGAGGTAGGGTCTCACTCTGGTCCAGGCTGACCTGGAATTCACTATGTAGTCTCAGGGTGGCCTCGAACTCTTGGCGATCCTCCTACCTCTGCCTCGCGAGTGCTGGGATTAAAGGCGTGCGCCACCACTCCTGGCACATTTTTTTAAAATAATAGTACAGCATGAACTGCTTCTAGCTGAGTTTCCGATAGAGTCACTGTTCCTCTGAAACTTCATGAGCTGAGCCTCCACTGTCCACATCTTTCAGCATTTGTGTCTTCCAGCTCCCATCAGAATGGCCATTGCTGTGCTTATAACTTCCAAGGGCTTCGGTAGCCCAAAGTTCCAAAGTCTTCCATATTCCTTTCATAATCCAGTTCCAAAGACTGGTGAATCACAGTCAGATTCATTACAGCAATAGCCTCACCCCTTGCACAAAATTTCTCTATTAGTTACTTTTCAAATTGCTGTGAACAAACACCCTGACGAGAGCAACTTAAGGAATGTTTCATTGCAGTTAGAGGTTACGATCCATCATGGAGGGGAAGACATGGTGGCTGGACCATGAAGCAAAGCTGGTCATCTTATGTCGGCATTCAGGAAGCGAAGAGAGACGAAAGCTTCTTCTCAGCGAGCTTCCTCATATCTATTCAGTACAGGACCCCAGGCTATGGAATGGTACCAGCCACAGTTAAGGTGAGTCTTCCCACCTCAATTAAGTTCATCTCTAATCAGCATGCTCAGAGGTTTGTTTCCTAGGTGATTCTACAGCATGTCACATTGAAAATAACATAAAACAATACCACTAGCTTATACTGTGGTAGTTTTTAAATAGTTTCTTTATTAGTTCTTTTTTTTTTTTTTTCCGAAGTAGGGTCTCACTCTAGCTCAGGCTGACCTGGAATTCACTCTGTAGTCTCAGGGTGGCCTCGAACTCATGGTGATCCTCCTACCTCTGCCTCCCAAGTGCTGGGATTAAAGGTGTGCCCCTCCACGCCCAGCTTTCTTCATTAGTTCTTTTGGTTAATCCTGCCCCCTCCCAACCCCTTTTGCTTTACCATTGTCCAATTCTATCTGCTCAAGCCTTTCCCTCCAACAATTCCTGCTATGAGGTCTTTCCCATTTGTCAATTGTTGGCCTAATTTCCTATTCAGAAAATCCTTACCTATGCCTCTAGTCTTGAAGTGTACTTCCTACTTTTTCCTGTAGGTGCTTCAGTTGCAAGTCAGGTGTGATAGTGTGAATAAGGTATCCCCAATAAAGTCATGTGTTCTGAATGCTTGGTCCCCAGCTGATGGCAATTTTGGAGGTTGAATCTTGCTAGATGAGGTATGTTGCTGAGGTGGGTTTAGGGGTGCTATAACCAGCTCCCCCTTGCTAGAGTTTGGCTCACTTTCCTGCTGCTGTTTCCACCATCTGTGATAAGCAGATGATGTTCTCTCTCTCTCAGTTCCTACCATGTTTTCCCCTGCCGTCATAAAGCTTCCCCTGGAGACTGTAAGCCAACATAAAACATTTTTGCTCTCGGTCAGGTGCTTTATCCCAGAAATAAGAAGGTAACTAAAAAATCATGTGATATGGTCCTTGATCCATTTGCAGGTTTTTTGTTCATGCTGTGAGATAAGGATCATTTTATTCTTCAGCCTGTAAATGTCCAGTTTTCCCAGCACTATTTGTTGAAGATATTATCTTTCACCAATGAGTATTTTTTGTCACCTCTATTATAAATGAAATGTCTGCATGCACTTACATCAGGGTCCTTTATTGTGTTCCACTGATGTATGTTTCTGGTTTTGTGTCAATATTGCACTGTTTTTATTACTTAGGTTCTGTATGATTACTTGAAATCGGTAATAGTGATACCACCAGCATTATTCTTTATGTCAAGGATTGATTTGGTTATCTGTGATCTTTTATGTGTCCATATGAATTTTATGAGTGTTTTTTTCCCTACTTTAAAAATTGGTGATGGAATTTTGATTGGGATTGCACTAAACCAGTAGCTTGCTGTTTGTAATTTTAAAATATTTTTCATTTTCATATACAGTTTGTTTTTGTTCATTCCTGTCCCCCTTACCTCCTTTCTCCCTCTTCCCCCACTGTCCCTCCCCTGCATTTTCCCTCCTACATGTTTCATGTGTCCTTTTGCCCATCCCTCCCCCCCTTCTGATTTATCCCGATATATTTAGTTTGGATAACAGATCTATCTTTATGCATTTGTTTCCTTATAGATATTATAAGCTAAGACGTGCATCATAGAGAACATGTGATTCTGATATTTCTGAGTTTGAGTCTCTTCATTTAATATGATTCTTTCCAGATCCATCCATTTTTCTGTAAATCTGATAATTTCACTTTTTTGTACTTTGTATATATACCAAGTTTTCATTATCCATTCTTATGACATTGCACATCTACATCATTTCTAATCTTTACCTATTGTAAAGAGATCTGGAACAAGCATGGATGTGCAAGTATCTCTGTAGTACTATGAAGTCCATAGGGTATATGCCCAGGAATGACTGAGTGGGGCATGTGGGAGGTCTATTTCTAACTTTTTGTTGTTATTGTTTTCAAGGTAGGGTTAGGTCTGTATCCCAGACTGACCTGACATCCACTGTAGTCCCAGGTTGGACTCAAACTCATGGCAACCCTCCTACATCTGCCTCCTGAGTGCTGCAATTAAAGGCATGTGGTACCACAAGTGGCTTTGTTTCTAACTTTTTTGAGTAATCTCCCTACTGATTTCCATAATGGTTGTACCATTTTGTACTCCCACCCACAGTGAATAATGGATACTCTTTCCTTGCATCTACATCAGAACTTATTGTCTATTTTCTTGATGATAGCCATTCTGAATGGTATTGCAAAAATTTGCATTTCCCAGCCAGGCATAGTGGCACACGCCTTTAATCCCAGCACTCGGGAGGCAGAGGTAGGAGGATCACCGAGAGTTTGAGGCCACCCTGAGATTGCATAGTTAATTCCAGGTCAGCCTGGACCAGAGTGAGACCCTACCAAAAAAAAAAAAAAAAAAAAAAAAAAAAAAAAAAAAAAAAAAAGCATTTCCCTCATGGTTAGGGACATTGAACATTTTCTTAAGTACTTGGCCATTTTTATTTCTTCTTCTATGAATTATCTGTTCACATCATTAGCCTATTGGGTTATGGATGGATTGATTTTTTTTTTTGGTGATTAATTTTTGCAGTTCTTTGTAAACTCTGGTTATTATCTCCCTGTCTAAAGTACAGGGAACAAAGATTATGCCTCATTCTGAAGGCTGGCTGGTTATTTTGCTGATGGTTTCTTTTGCTGTGCAGAACCACTTTTAGTTTTATGTAGTCCCGCTTATTGATTCCTGGGGCTATTTCCTGTGCTATTGAAGTCCTAGTGAGAAAGTTTTCCCTACATCTTAGAGCATGTTCCTATTTTTTCCTAGTACTTTTTTCTAGTACTTTAAAATTATTATTTAATTATTATTTATTTATTTATTTGAGAGTGACAGAGAAAGAAAGAGGCAGATAGAGAGAGAGAGAATGGTCATGCCAGGACCTCCAGGCACTGCAAGTGAACTCCAGATGCATGTGCCACCTGTCTTACGTGGGTACTGGGGAATCCAACCTCAAACTGGGGTCCTTAGGCTTCACAGGCAAGTGCTTAAATGCTAAGCCATCTCTCCAGGCCCTCCTCTAGTACTTTTTGTGTTTCTGGTTTTAGATTGAAGTCTTTGATCCAATTTGGCTTGATACTTGTATAGGGAGAGAGATAAGGATCCACTCTAATTCATCTGTAGGTAGATATCCAGTTTTGCCAGCACCATTTCTTGAATAACCTGGGTGTTTTTTTTTTTTTTTTCACTGAATATTTCTGGCATGTTTGTTAAAGATTAGGTGGTCAAAGCACAGTGGCTTAATTTCTGGATCTGCAATTCTGTTCCATTGATCTCTACGTCTATTTTGGTGTCAGTTCCATGCTTTCCTTATTATTATTGTCCTGTAGTATAACTTGAGATCAGATAATATTACATTTCCTGTTATGCTCTTTCTCCTTAGATTGCTTTGGCTATTTGTGGTCTTTTATGGCTCGATATGAATTCCTGAATTATTTTTTCTAGTTCTGTGAAGAAGATCATTGGAGTTTCTGTGGGAATTGCATTGAATCTATAGATTACTTTTGGTGGGAGTTTCATTTTCACAATGTTAATTCTGCCTATCCAAGAACATGAAAAGTCTTTCCATCATGTGCTGTCCTCTTTGATTTCTTTTTCTTTCTTTCTTTTTCACTGTCTTGAAGTGTTTCATTGTAGAGATCTTTCACATTTTTCGGTAGGTTTATCTCTAAACATTAGATTTTTTTGGAAGCAATTGTGAATAGGATATTTTCCTTGTTTTTTTGTCTCAGAGAGCTTATTATTAGTATATATGAAACCTACTGATTTTTGTGTATTGATTTTGTATGCTGCAACTTTACAGCAGATATTAATTAACTCTAGAAGTTTTTGGAAATCTTATTAGTAACAAGTCATTTGCCAACAGGGAATGTTTGACTTCTCATTTTCCTATTTTTTATTTCTTTTATATCTCCCTTTCTTCTACTGCTTTCCCTAAGACTTCAAACATGATATTGAATAGAATTGTCAGAGTGAGCATCCTTGTTCCATTTCTGATTTTAGACTAAATTGTCTCAGTTTTTCTACATTTAATATAATGCTGGCTATGGGTTTTTAATCACATTATAGCCTTTATTATTTTGAGACATTTTCCACTATTCCTACTTTCTCTAGGACTTTCATCATGAAGACATGTTGGACTTTGTTAAATGCCTTTTTTGAACAACTGAAGATGATCATGTGATTTCTAGCCTTGAGTTTACGTATGTGGTATATTACATTTATTGACTTACATATGTTCAAGCAACCTTACATTCCAATATGAATCCCAGTTTGTCATTGCAGTAGACAACTCTAATATTGCTGGAATTGAATAGCCAAACAAAACATAGATTATGGGAGGAAGGTGTTTATTTTAGGCTTACAGATCCAGGGGGTGTTTCCATCAAGGGCAGAAAGAAGCTGCCTGCATACATCCAAGCGTAGAGAAACAACCAAACAGCCAGCAAAAACCAAAATAATAAATAAATAAACAAATAAATAAGCAAAAGCACAAAGCCAGCAGCCAGCAGCCAGCAGGGATACCAGCAGACCTCAAACCTCTCTGTCTACCTTTTGGGCTAGAAGTCAGATCTACCTTCAGTGACATGCCTTTGGGTTGGAGCCCAGGATCTGCTCCCAGTGACAGCTCCTCTAGTCAAATGGCTGGAGACCCAAGTTAGAAGCTCCATTTTAACACCTGAGTCAATGGGGAATATACATTCAAATGACCAATTTCTGCATATGCCCCCATTGATTCATAACCTTACCACGATACAATTGCAATCAGCCCAACTTCCAAGGTCCCCATAGTGTTTATCAACTTTAAGATGGTTCCAAAATCCCAAGTCTCATTTGAGATTCAAAACTGATCCTTAACTCTCAGCCCTGTAAAACCAAAGCAAGTTACATACTTCTAACATGTAATGGCACAGAGTAAACATTTCTATGGCAATAAGGCATAACAAAGAGACTGGACCAATGCAGAAGCAATAACCATAAACATCAAATATCTGCAGTTCAAGTCCAACACCCATAACCAATGACTACTGTCTCGAATTTGCGTGTCATTCTTGCTCAGGGGCTGTGCTAATCTTCTCTGTATCATTCCAATTTTAGTATATGTCTGCTGAAGCGAGCACAATGACTACTGTCTCTAGATTTCCAAGTTCCATGCCTCTAGCTGAGCTGAGTAACCAGGAAAACTTCCATTCCAAGCCAACAGTGCTCCTTGGTAGCTTTTGCACAGTCCTTGTCTATCCAAAACATCATCGGGTCTCCTTTACAAATCAAATTCCATCTTACAATGGTCTCATTGGTCTCTACTGGGGACATCATACCCTGTTTCCCATGCCACATTTCAGCAGTGGGTCCTGGAACCATGTGCACTCTATAGTCCACTTCCATGCAATTTTCATGCTTCTGACAGCAATACCAGGTGTGCAATGACATAGTCATTTTTTGTTAATCCAGGGAGGAAATAAATCTTGAACTCCAGCCTTTAGAGTTCTTCCTTTTAGTCATTTCCTTTCCAAAGAATTTGCATTTGTACCCGTTTTCCTTCAGTGGTCTTTACCGCAGGCCTCCTTTCTGTTGTTTCAATGGGAAGCGGTAGTAATCTGCTTGACAGTAGCAGCTTCAATAACCTAAAACCCAGCTCGGTACCAGTCATTTTAAACTTGCTTGAATCTTTTCTAACTTTACATCTTATATCTTTCAATTTGTATATCTTCTGCTAAGCACATCAGCATCAGTCCATCACTTTCAAATTCAACCTTGATGAAAATGTCCAGGCATGGGCAATAGAATGCAGATAGCCACCCAGTGGTTAAGGCCACCTGAAAAGAGAAGTTTCTCTAACCAAACGTGAGAGAAGCATTAATATATAGGTATAAGCATAAAAAAGGGCCTTAGAAGGCACTTTGGTAGGCATAATATATACTAGCTACACAGTAGCAGTTTTTGCTCCTTTGGGCTGTGACTTCCCCAGCCATTCGCTGTACATTTGGTTTTCAGTACCAGACATGTATTCTATCCTTTGAAGCAGGCCTAATTAGAAAATAGTCTAAAATAGTCTAATTAGAAAATAATTTGTTTCCTCCGTAACAGACAAGCCACTATTGCACCAGTTGACACATTTGGCCTGGCTGGTTAGCCGTAAGGTGTGCAGGGTCCATTGCTGTCTAACACCTTTGATGACTTCTCAGTCCCCACAGGCTGCATGCTGCACAGCTCTTTCCATCATGCCAACAGCTAGTCCAAAGGGAGGAGTTTCAGGCTCAGCTCCAGCTTGATCGATCAGTGACTTGTAGTATTTGGGGGGCATCAGGAACCTCTGTGGTCAACAAACAATTGGAACATATCCCACCCCTGGCACTGAAGTGTTTGTAATAACAATCTATGGCTTCTGGGCACACCATTATCCACCTCCATAGGATATTTCTGACCTTACTTTCTCTTTTTTTAACATTTATATTATTGGATAGTAAAGAAGTAGGTTTCCATATGGCTTTTTCATAACATCTTAACTTTTGATTAACTCTTTTCCTACCCTTTCTTTCCTCTGTTTCTTTTCCTGATCCCACTTAAACTACTCCACCCCCTAGTAATCTGAGCTTTTACTTAAATATCTACAATGGGCTCTCTTTAAGCCATTCATAGCTCCTTGCTAGCTTCCTGGCATCTACTACTGACTTTTATTCCAACTTCTATACAAATCTACACATTTGTAGCTAGAATCACATATGAGAGAGAACACGTGGCATTTGACTTTCTGGGCCTGGGTTACCTCACTTAGTACAATTTTTTCCAAATCTATCCATTTCCCTGGAAATTTCATAATTTCATTTTTCTTTACTGCTGAATAGAGCTATCTTGTATAAATGTACCACATCTTCATTATCCATTCATCAGCAGTTGAAGAGTATCTCAGCTGGGTCTGTTTCCTAGCTATTATGAATAGAATGACAATGAGCATGGTTGTGCAACTATATCTAAAGTAATTGGTAGAATCCTTAGGGTATATATCAAGGAGAAGTATAATAGGTCATATGGTAAATCTATTTTTAGTTGTCTCAGAAACCTCCACACTGATTTCTACAATGGCTGTACCAGTTTACATTCCCAACAACAATGTAAAAGGGTTCCTCTTTTTCCACACCCTTGCCAGCATTTATTCTCTTGATGATAGCCATTCTGACAGGAGTGAGATGGAATCTCAAAATACTTTTAATTTGCATTTCCCTGATGGCTATGGATGTAGAGCATGTACTTAGATGTTTAAATACAGATATTTTAAATAATGACCATCTGTACTTTTTGGAACTCTCTATTCAGTTCTGTAGCTCATTTTTTGATTGGGGTTTTTGATTTCTTATTGTTCAGTTTAAGTTTATTGAGCTCTTTTTTTTTTTTTTCAAGGTAAGGTCTTGCTCTATCCCAGGTTGACCTGGAATTCACTATGTAATCTCAGGCTAGCCTAGAATTTACAGTGATCCTCCTACCTCTGCCTTCCAAGTGCTGGGATTAAAATCATTTACCACCATACCTGGCCGAGTTCTTTGTATATCCCAGGTATTAATCCTCTGTCAGTTGTATAGCTGGCAAACATTTTTTCCCATTCTGTAGGTTGCCACTTTGATATATTAACAGTGTCCTTTGATGTATGAAAGCTTTTTAATTTCATGAGGTTCCAGTGGTTGATTAGTGATTTCGCTTCTTGAGGGACTGCTGATTTGAAGTATATCCTGCCAGATATTAAAACAGCAACCCCTGCTTGTTTCATAGGCCCATTTGTCTGAAATACCATTTTTCATCCTAAAACAGTGTCTGTCTTTTATGGAGAGACAAGTTTTTGGAGGCAACAGACAGAAAGGATCCTGCCTTTTGATCCAATCTGCAAGTCTGGTTGGGGCATTGAGACCATTGGTATTAAGTTATTATTGAAAGGGGTGTGTTTATTCCTGCCATTCTTGATTTTTGTAGTGCTTCCTCATGTTGTGTTACTCTCTTCCATTAGCTTTTATTCAAGCACCATTTATTCTTTCTTTATTCTTTAAGATGCCAGATGTGGCTTCTGTATTACCCCCAGAGTGATGGCTGGGGTGACCCAAGCTATTGAATATTCCTGCTATGAAAATACCCTAGTAGCAAATTAACAACAATATTCTTTTTGACTTCCATAATTACTGGTGGGTAAACAAACCAAGCTTGTGAAAGCTAGGGTTTTGGCTCTTTAGAAGTGGAGCAGAATAGGGTGAGTTAGTGTGAGGGTTAGTATTTACTTTGAAAAAGATGATGGTGGCACAAGTATCTTGGAGAGGAATGTTTGGGGACTCTTAGTTTATGCAGATTTCAGAAGTTATTGGGACTACTAAAGGTTGTTGTTATGGAGAATAAAGTGGAGGAGATAAGGGGAAGAGTATGTGGGTAAGAGGTTGGATGTGGATGGAAAGCAGACAAGTTGCGCTTAGGAAGATTTTATCACAGTCAGGTTTGCATTGCCGGTAGAAAATACCCAAGAGCAGCTTGCAGGACAAAAGGTTTATTCTGGCTTACAGACTTGAGGGGAAGCTCCATGATGGCAGGAGAAAACGATGGCATGAGCAGAAGATGGACATCACCTCCCAGGCAACATCAGATGGACAACAGGAACAGGAGAGTGTGTCAGACACTGGAAAGAGGAAGCTGATTATAACATGCATAAGCCCACCCCAACAATACACTGCCTCCAGGAGGGTTTAATTCTCAACTTGTCATCAGCTGGGGACATGGCATTCAGAACACCTAAGTTTATGTGGTATACCTGAATCAAACCACCATAGATTCCAATAGTGGGCTAGGTGAAGAAAGAGAACAAACCTAAAATCCAACTGAGCAATATATAAAGGAAAACAAAATTAATGCGAAATATTTATGCATGAATGGGGATTAAAACAAGCAAACTAACAAAGCCAAAGACACTAACTTGTGGGGGCATGATGACTCACACACTTAATCCTATCACTTGGGAGACCAAGATTGCTAGGCTACAGTGGGATCCAGGTCAACCTGTGCCAGAATATAAGATTCTGACCCCAAGAAAGAAAAAAAGAAAGAAGAAAGAAATGGCAGTATAAACTAAGAAATGTCAAAAGCGATGAAAGACAATCCCAACACAATTTACTTAAGAATGTCAGAGCAGACTAACAGTACATCCATCAGATCGAACACATCATTGGTTTGGTCTTAATGGGTTAGACTTTGAATACTTTTCCATCTCTGGAATTGTTTTCTTTAGGAACCTTCCCTGATATGGAAGGTTCAGTAAGCACTTTCAGTGCAGGCCTATCTACCTAGCTTTGGGGTATGTACTATTGCTCACTGTAAAACAGCTCTCTTAATTTTTGGGGTGCATTTCTGTCTCACCCATGTTAAGCGTGAAGCTGGTTCCCACTTTGGTGCACTGTGGGCTTGGCTCAGTAGATCTGCTCTTCAGATCAGCTGTGCTGCATGTGTGTGAGGAAGGGGTGGCTCTCGGATCCCTTGCTATTCTGAGATCTCCAGTGGTTCCCAGTGCTGGTGGCAGGGGGAGGGCAGGCTGTGAAGAGCTGTCTGAAGTTGTGTTGGCTCTCTTCCACTGATTCCCCTTGTCTTTTCCTTCAGGCTTTTTTACTTGGCGAGGCTGGTGTAAGTGGAAGAATTCCTTCCCTGCAGTGCTGCTCTTGACAGCTCAGGCAGGGCTTGGTGATGTAAAGTCTTCTGAGATGACCACCTGATCAATGGCTGTAGCTTGATTCTGTGCTTGCTGTGGATTCTGGCTGTTCCTCTGTTTGATGTAATTCCTTACACACCATCATCTTTGGGTAGAAGAGTGTATTGTGCATTTTTATCCCTCTTTCCACCCCCCCCCCATGTTTCTTTGGTGTGGCTCGTACTTTGCCATCTTAACTGGAACTCCTTTTTCTTTCAAGTTTTTCATCTTTTTCATGTGCTTGCTTGCTATGCCTATCCATTATTTTGTGAAGTGTCTGTTTTTAATTGGGTAATTTTCTTATCATTGAGCTTTGAGAGTATTTTTTTTTAATTGAGCAGGTAAGGTGGTTTGAATTAGCTGTCCCCCCATAAACTCATGTGTGATCCCCAGCTAATGATAATTTGGGAGGTGGAACTTTGCTAGAGCAGGTATACTATTCGGAGACAGGCTTAGGAATATTATAGCCAGCTCCCCCTTCCCAGAACTTGGCCCATGCTCTTCCTGTTATTTCCACCCACTCTGGAAGAGGTGATGTCCAGCTTCTGCTCATGCCAGGTTTCCTCTGTTATCACGGAGCTTTCCCTGGAGCCTGTAAGCCAAAGTAAACAGCTTTTCTACCGGCTGTTTTTGGCTGGGTGCTTTGTACCATCAATAAGAATGTTACGACAACAGAATACTGAGACTGAGAGCTGTGGTTATTATTGCTAGAATCTTATGGTGTGGCTTTTAAAGCCTTTTGGAACTTATGTGCAGGAGGAGTGGGAAGGATTTGAAACCTTGGCTTAAAAGATGCCTTGAAATGCTGTAAGCAAAATTTGATGGACCATTCTTGTCAAATTTGAAAGATATCAATGCAGTAAGAACTGTGGACTGTGAGATTTGGCTTATAAGGGAAAGAAAGAGCTTTGTCTTGACTAGGATCGAGGCAGTTTCTGTGAATGACTAGCTGTGCTGTTCCTGTGCACTGAAAATTTGTGCAGGGTAGGATTGCATAGAAATGGACTGGTGTGATCTGTAGATATGACATAGAAAGACATGAAAGTTTGGGGCTGGAGACAGTGCCCATTCAGTTTCAGTTGTTTTAGAGATTATAGCTATTGAGATTAGGCCAGCTGTTCTGCATTGGAACAGCAGAGAATGCTGACTCTTTTGAGAGTAGGGGGCCTGAATGATAAATGTTTATTCTGTTCTTCAAAATCTGCTTCATTCCCCACTAGGTTCACATATTTGGTAGCCTACATGGTACTGTGGGAGTATAACAAATGCAGGACAGAGAGGGTCATTGAAATTGCAACACAGTTTGCTTTTGGGAAAGGGCCACTAGATGATGTGGGGCAGTGTTATAGAGCCTCTGCCTGGAGACCCCATAGAGCCACAAGGATGAACCATGGGTTGCAGTGGAGAACCCAAGAGATACCAGGACTGTGTGATAGCTTTCAAGGAGAGCTGCTGGCCCCAGATAGATTTTTTTCTCTGGCTGTAAACAGTCCAGACAGATGGAATTGGAACTCAAGAGACTTTGTCACTGAATACATATGTTGGACTTGGAACTATAGGATTTTATGTTTGCTCTATTTGTTTTAGATCTTGCATTGGTTCAATCTTTTCTTGCTATGCCCAATGTCATTGTTTGCAGTGTGAATGTTTATCCTGTGACATTATGTGCTTTTGGTTTTATAACTAAGTTAAGAGTCCTTGGACTTTGAGGATGTTTGAACACTATTGGGATTGAAAAAACTACAGGAGCTTTTAAAGTTGGATCAAATACGTTGCATTTTACATCATGGATGGTTGTGAATTTGAGGGGGCAGAGAATTAGTTGTCCCCCATAAGCTCATGTGTTTTAAATGCTTGGTCCTAAACTGATAGTAATTTGGGAGGTGGTAAATTGGGAGGTGTTAAAGAAAATACGTTGTTGGGGGTGAGCTTAGGGATGTGATAGCCGGACCTACCTTGCCAGAACTTGACTTTCACTCATGCTGCTGCTGTTTCCACCCCCTATAGTAGAGGTGACGTCCAGCCTCTAGTCATAGCATGTTTCCCCTGAATTCATGGCACCTCCCTTTGAGACCATAAGCCAAAATAGACAATTTTCCTCCTTACAGCTGATTTTGGTTGGGTGCTTTGTGCCAGAAACAAGAGACAGTTACAATAGCAGGCATGTATTTTATAAATATTTTCTCCCTCTCACATTTTTTTGAAATGTCAAAGAGAAGTTTTTATATATTATCCATTAAACCATCAATTATCTTTTGTGGTTTATTTATTGTATCCTGTTGTAGAAATTATTGCTGTGGTGGTTTGAATGTGAATGTATGTTCCCCATAGCCTGAGGTATTTTTGTTTCAGATTGAGCTTGAAGCTGAGTCTCAGGTGGGTGGCTGGAGCCCTGCTGAGGAAGAAATGCGTCACTGGGCGTGGATCTTCAGTCCAGCCCTTCAAGGTGTGTTCAGAGCTAGTTTGAGGTCTGGCTGTTGGTGCTTGCTGGTGTTGGTTTTTCTCTTTATTCTATGGATCTATGGAAGTGGGAAAACTTCTTTTGTCATGATGAAATTTCCCCTGGAATCTATAAGCCTGGAATCAACCTTTTCTCCCATAAGCTGCTTCTGGTCAGGTGTTTGTCCCGGCAGCCCCCACAACAGAAGATTGGTACTGAGAGTGGGGTCATTGCTGGGATGAATCTGACCATGTAGATTTTAGTCTTTTAGAATGTGTTTGTGGGAAGAATGTGGAAAGATTTGGTACTTTGGGATTGAGAAGTCTTGCAGTGTTGTAAGCAGAGCTTGACAGACTATTGTGGTGAGAGTTTGAAAATTCTAAATGCATAGAGAATTGTGGACTGTGAAGGCTTAGCTTATGAACTTTAAAGGGGAAAGAGAACTTTGTTGAAACCGGGCTACTAGCAGAAAGGCTGGCTGTGTTCTTCCACCCATGCCCAGAGAGTTTGCTCAAGATTGAATTTAAAAGTAATGGACTGGTGTGTTTGGTGGAAATATAGATCAAAAAGATATGAAAGATTCACCACAGGAAAAATTCAAGCAAGTTTGAAGTTATAGGCACAGAGAATGGTTTTAGATTCCTTAAGCTGCAGCGGTTACCGCCATCAAGGGAGGGCCAACTGTTTTGTGTTGGAAGAATGGAGAAACAATATGCCTTGAGAGTAAGCCATTGAAAGGAGATGGAAGGAAGACTGGTGAAGGAGTATGCTGCTCTTCAAGGCAAGGATTATTCACCCCTGGATTTACATATATGGTTATGCCTCACACCTGGTGCTAGTTTTGGAAGCATGAAAAATGCAGGGAAGTGGGTCATGAAGTGTAACATAGTTTTGTTTTTTGGAAATGCCCCCTAGGCAAAGTGAAGCAGGATTGATATCCCTGTGCAAAGGCATGGTAAGGACATTGTATGAAGATGAACCAGTTCCAGAACTGCTGCTGAGATGTGGAATGGGAAGTGGGGTAGGAACCCCTGTGTGGAGGTGAAGTAAGGCCACTGTGTGGAGCTATGAAGATGAACTATGGTTTTCAGCATAGACCTGAAGATATTTTGGATATGGAACAGTTACCATGGAGAGCTGCTGGCTTGGGGTGGTATTTCCCTGGGCTGCTGAGCCTAGCTGAAGGGTCAGAATTGAAAATCCAGAGATTTTCATCACTGGTTATGGATGTTGTTCTTAGAATTGCAGATGTTTGATATTTACCTGCTGGTTATTGTTTTTTTCATGGCTCCAGCCTCTCCTTGTTATGCTTTTTTTTTTTTTGCAATGGTACCATGCATACCTTTGAAGTTGGACTGAATGTAATTTGCAGTGTAAGAGGACCATGAGTCTACAGGGGCCTGAGGAAGAAAGAATTTGGTGTTTTGAATGTGAATATATGGACCCAATAGTCTGAGAAATTTTTGATTAAGTTTAAGCTTGCAACTTGAGTCTCCAGTAGGTGAGGAAGAAATGTGTCAGTAAAGGGGGGTGAATCTTCAACCATACAAGAGGTGCTAAGAGCTTGTTTGAGCTCTGCCTTTTGGTGTTTGCTGGTGTTGGGTTTTTGCTATGGATCTATGAAATGAGTCAACTTCTTCTGCCATGATGGATCTTTCCCAGGAATCTGTACACCTGAAATAATCCCTTTTCTCCCATAAGCTGCTTCTGGTTGGGTATTTGTCCCAGCAACAAAAAAAGAAACTGGATCTCTTGCATAAATCAATACTGCAACAATTTTCTTCTGTGTTTCTTTTGAAAAGTGCTGTAGTTTTGGCTCTTATGTTTATATGTATAACCCAATATTTTTGGGTTCATTGTTCTGAGTGGCTTAAAGGAATTAGGTGACTGGGTATTTTAGAAAGCCCCACATAACTTCACTGTGGACTAATGAGAACAGCTGGATGAATGTTGGGTAGGACCAATGGTGGACCATGACAGTGGGTAAAGACTGCAGTGGTTGGTCAGGTATTTCCAATTGAGAAGATGCTTTAGGGATCAGATGTCAGTGGCTGAGTGTCATGTAGTAGTACTAGAGAACTGAATCAATTGAAAATCATTTGAAGAGGAGGGATATGGAGGAGAGCCCTTGTCCTCATAGAAGACAAGAAAGGTCTCAAATGAGCAGCCTGTGCACATGAATTGACACTATGACTAACACATATCTTGGAATTTTTATTGTTGTTGTTGCTGTTGGTGGTGGTTGAGGCAGACAAAAGCAGAAGAAACAGATTGTTTTATATTTTATTTATTTATTTATTTATTTATTTATTTATTGGTTTTTCGAGGTTGTGTTTTGTTCTAGACCAGGATGACCTGGAATTCACTATGTATCTCTGGGAGGCTCAAGCTCATGACGATCCTCCTACCTCTGCCTCCTGAGTGCTGGGATTAAAGGCATGCACACCACCATACCTGGATTGTGTTTAACAGTTTTAGAAAAGAATTCAGATTCTGTATCTTTCTGTGGTGGTTTGAATTTAAATGTCCCCCATAGCCTCAGGTATTTTTGATGAGGCTTCCTACTTATTCTTCAACAGGTGGAGCCCTGCTGTAGGTGGCATGTCACTGGGGATGGCTTTTGAGTCTAGCCTACTGTGTGTTCACAGCTAACTTAAGCTCTGGCTGTTTGTTCTCTCTCTTCTACAAATGTATGATGAAGTGAGTGAGCTTCCTCCACCATGATGAAACTGTAATGTGCACCTCGAAACTGTAAGCCTGAAATCAACCCTTTCTTCTCATAAGCAAGTTGCTTTTGGTTGGGTGTTTTGTCCCAGCAATAAGAAGATAACTACAGTACTTTCACACAAAATTACTCTGATAGCATTTTTGTGAATAGTAGTAGGTTTGGAAAAATGGCCCCCCAGTATCATATTTCTCATGTGGCAACAGTGGTCTGAGTTAAGTTGGCTGAGTTGACTTCATCTCCCATATGACCTCACAATGGGGCATGCATGTGAAGAACAGACTGCTTTGTACAAGGCCTTGGGCTCTGTTAACTGGATCCTAGTAGCCCTGTCATAGGACTCAAAGGGCAGGGCCTGATTCAGTCAGCTGAGTGGACCTTGGATTAGTTCTGTGTCTTTGAGACAGGGCTAGAGTCACTGTGGTATTCCAGCAAGCTGCACATTTCTGAGGCTCCCTTTTCCAAGTGGAACCTTTGCCTTTCTAGTACCTCATTGCAAGGATGATATTGAAACTTTGAGGCAATGAGTATAGGGTCTAACATGGATAGGAGAGGCAGATTGCAGAGAGCTCACAGTCCATGTCACTACAAGAATATCTCACTATGGAGCAGTGAAAGAGCTTGGTATTCCCCCTGTACACTCACTAGAGCATTACCTGTTAGTGTGTTAAAAGTGATGCCTCCATAATGATTTCACCTGCAAGGCTCATGAGTCATCTAGGACCCAGGCAATCCATTTTTTCCCCAGTCAACCTCTGTGTGCTGGCCTCACCTTAACACATATCCCCAGTGGTGCTAAGGTTATTATGCACATATAAGGTTATTATGCAGGCTCCCAACATCATTTCCTCTAATTACTGTGTCTAAAGGCACAAGGGGACAGTTCTTCCTATGCTCATGGCGCTCTCTAACACAAGGTCCCAGGCCTTCAGGAAGAAAGGTAAGAATGTGAGGTCTAGCATTATAAACTTTGGTAATGGAGAAGCTACGAGTGGAAAGAAGAGTTTGGGGTTTGTGGCTGCTAACCGGACAACCAAAAGGACTTGGGGGGAAAATATATATTCCTGTATACCAGTGAAAAGCCAGAATCTCCATCTTATTGAAATATAGCTACCTAATAAAAATTCAGTATCAAGGGCTGGGATTCTAAACCCCCTAGTTATATTTAGTTATGACTATAAAGCATGAACTGCTTTTCAGACTCAAAAAAGTCAGCCCCTTAACACAATTACAAGTAATTATCCACTATATCACAAATTTCACTTAATTAAATATATCTCCATCCCAATATAATTCATGGTTTTAATAACCTAAGTTCCAGAGCTAATAGGAAAACCCAAAATAAAGGTAAAATTACTTAGCTGGTAAAAATTATATTGAGGACCAGGGATTTAATATTAGCATAATTTCATGGTGGGTAGGGGAGGGTAAGGGAATATTTTTAAGACAACAATTCACTATCAATATCCAAATTGTTAAAACCCCAAACTCCTATTACTCAGCACGTATTTGCTAGAAGGACTGATCTCTCTGCAAGTTATTGGTACTACATGGCAGATAGAGCAGGTGGTCCAGGAGATGTATTTAATGAAAACATCATAGACTCACAGGAGCATGAAGCCATTCCTCTTAGGTTGGGGGTGGGTCATGTCAGTGAGGGTTTGGGTTTGTTTTGGGACCCTGTGCCTCTGTTGGCCATGGAACTCTGTCAGGTGTGCAGAGGAGAGCCATGCTTTTATGGCCATCGGGACAGTCTATCTTGTTCAGATATAAATGTAGCCCATGATTCTTATTATGGAGAGCTCATCTGAATTGAAGATGGTTTGACTGTAGGTGAGAGATTTTCCAGGAGGAACTAAGTTTTCTCCTGTGTGGTCATTTGAATAGACGGCCCCCAATATATTCAGTGTTTTATTAGTTTGTTGTCTGCATCTGCAGCCACCTGGCTGGAGGCAATGTCACTGAGTGGATCTTAAGGTCTAGCCCTAAGGTGTGGTGGTGGGTTTGAGATTTCAATCTAAAGATCCGCAGTGTGTGCCTAGATAGTTCCTGAGGTGTGCTGTGCTGTGTGGCTTTTGGATTGTGGCTTTTCTTTCTGTGTTTGGCCCTGTGAAAGCAGGTCAGCTTCTTCTACCATTATGGAACTTCCCCTGGATCTGTAAGCTATAATATATCCCTTCCTCCATAACTGTACCTGGTCTAGAAGTTCATCTCAGCGAATCTGAAGCTGTCTGCTGCAGAAGTTGGTACCAGGAGTGGGGTGAGGTGAACCTAACCATATGGATTTTCGTCTTTTGGAACCTTTGTTTTAGAGGAACTGATATGGGCTTGGTGCTTGCAATTGAAAACACCTTCTGGAGTGGTAAGCCAAGTATTATGGGTTATTCTGATGAGTGTTTGAGAATGCTAAGTGCAAACACATTGAACTTGGAGGCTTGGCTTATGAGCTTTCTAAAGGGAAGGAAAAACTACAAAGGACTTTGTTGGAACTGGGCTACTGGCATAAGAGCTGGCTGTGTTTTGCTGCCCAAGCTTAGAGAGTTTGATTAAGGCTAAATTTGTAATGGACTGATGTGCTTGGCTAAAGATATTAGACTGAGAGATTTAAGATTTTAAGTTGGAAAAACTCAAGCAAGTTAAAATTAGAGGCACTTAGACTGGTTTTAAGTTACTGAAGCTGATATTGTCAACATATTAGCATTCTTAAGGAAGATGGTCCAACTGCTTTACATTAAAACAATGGAGAAGATGCCTGAGAAAACACTGTTAGAAATGCAAACTCTTTTGGAAAGAGTTGACTGGAGAAGGAACCTACTTTTCAAGGTTATGATTTATTTTGTCCCTGAATTAAGAATATGGCTGTTTTCTGCACACCTGGTATTAATTTTGGAGGCATAAAAATGTATGGAGTGGTCATGAATTATAAACGGTTCCAGGAGCCGCTGCTGAGATGTGATATGAAATAAGGAGTGATGCCCTGATAGGCTGAAAGAGCCTTTGGAAGATGGACCATCGTTTGCATGGAGACCTGAAGATGTTTTGGATATACCAGGACTGTGCAAGGGCTACTATGGAGTGTACTGCTGGCCTAGAATGGAAATTTTCCCTGGCTACTTTGCCCAGCTGAGGTGTGGAATTGGAAAATCTGGAGACTGTCAGTCTCTGGTTGTATTGAACTTGAACTGCAGAAGTTTGATGATTGCTTGATGGTGGTTGAGTTTGCATTGCTCTAGTTTCTCCTTGTTGTGCCTTTTACCAGTTAAAAATGTTTAGTCTGTGCCTTTATATGTTGAAAGTATTTAACTTGTTTGATTTTACCGGACTCACTGTCTTAAGTTGGTCAAGACAGTGAGGACCTTTGAAATTGGACTAAATACAATTTACAATGTGTGATGATTATGAATGTATTGGAGGCCAAGGGTGGAATGTGGTAGTTTGAATAGATGCCCACCAATATATTCAGTGTTTTTTTGTTTGTTTTTTGCAACTGCAGCCACCTGGCTGGAGGCAATGTCACTGGGTGGATCTTAGGGTTCAGCCCTAAGGTGTGGTGGTGGGTTTGAGATTTCAGTCTAAAGATATGCAAAGTGTGCTTAGCTGGAGTTCCTGAGGTATGCTGTGCTGTGTGGTTTTTGGCTTGTGGCTTTTCTCTCTGTGTTTGGTCCTGTGAAGAGCAGGCCAACTTCTTCTACCATTATGGAACTTCCCCTGGATCTGTAAGCTATAATAATATCCCTTCCTCCATAACTGTGCCTGGTCTGGAAGTTCATCTCAGTGAACCTGAAGCTCTCTGCTACATCCTGTTAGTCTTTATACTGTCTATTTCTTCTTTTCTTTTTCCTCCCTCCTTTGTTTTCTAAACAAGCACCATCTTTTAAGTGCCTGCCTCATCATACACAGTGGATGTATGTTTCATATATGCTCACTCCAACTTCATCAACATACCTCAGTTAATCCTCCTCATACATTGTGAGGTAAATATTGCTGTCTTGTTTATAGTCAAGGAAGCTGACTAAAAGAAGCTGTATGAGCTCTCAAGGTCACCAATGGCAGTTGGAATCTGAAGGCACACTTGTTTGATTCTGAGGACTCACCTTTACTCTCTACTTGGAGCTGTCTCTCCTGTCCTTTCTGTTGTTTTCTTTTACTTCTTTTAAAATATTTATTTACAATGAAAGAAAGGGAGAGGAAGGGAAGATGGGCCTGCCAGGGCCTCTTGCCACTGCAAACAAACTCCAGATGAATGCACCAATTTATGCATGTGGCTTTATGTGGGTACTAGAAAATAAAACCCGGCCATCATGCTTTTTAAAGCAAGCATCTTTAATAGGTAAGCTATCTCTATCCCTCTTTCTCTCTCTCTTTTTTTTAAAAAACTTTTTATTGACAATGTTCACATGTTGGGTATTGCTAAACACAGGTTGTGAGGAAACTGGCCTGGGTTGTTGGACATGGCTGGAGACCTTGAGCTGTGGGGGTTGCAGCTGGCCTTATTCTCGGGAACCCACTCTGGTGACACAGACTGGCCCTCCCTGCCCTCGGGCAAGGTTGTACTGTGCTGTATCTTCACCCGAGTGGGCAGAACTGGCGGGCCCTCCCCCCTTATCTCAAAAGCATCTGACCATTCCATAGTCAAGCTTTGCCTCCCACAGTTCCTGACCTTATGGCTTGCTTCCCAAGAGACCCTTATAAACAGTCTCCCTGCAGCTGTAGCTACCCAATTTGTGGCTGAAGTCATGTAGCTTTTCCTGCCACTTCTGTTATCTCTCTTGCAGCTCCTCCCTCACAACTCTAAAGTCACGTAGCTTTTCCCGCCACTTCTGTTATCTCCTTTGCAGTTTCTCCCTCGCAAATTTTGCCTTCCAACCAATTAAATAGCAACTCATACACCTATGTATCCAATCACCTTACTGTCTGTATGTGCCTTCTCAACCTTTCTCAAGTGTTTATAAACCCACTCCCCTTTTGAATAAATAAGAGTGCACTATCCATCAGATGCCTCCAGGTGGTTCATTGCTGTCACACTCACCCCGTCCAGGACCCTGCTTCCCCCTAACTCTTCCTGCGCCCGGGACGTCAGTGGCCAGCAACCTCTGGGAATGGCAAGGACGCTCATTCACATATGTATATGATGTATTTTGATCATAACCCCTTCCCATTACTCTAGTGTTACCCCCACCATACTCCTTCCACACTGAACTCTTTCCTCCAACTAGTCTCTCTACCATTTTGAGGTCTTTTTTTTTTTCTCTCCTTCACCATCCAAACCAACATGTTGGTGGGTCCAATATAGTACAAGTAATAATAGCTGCTATGATATGATGAATGTGATTCCTCGTGTCTGGAATACAACATTCCAAAACACTCCTCCCCATACTCAAGCTCTTACATTCTTTTTGCACATACTTCCATTGCCATGTGCTCCGAGCCTTGGCAGGTGCAATTAAGATGTCTCATTTAGTGATGAGGGTTTAAATGTCACTTCTCAGCACTTTATTGAGTTTGGAGTCTCTCCAGTAGTTACTACCATCTACAAAAAGCAGCCTCTCTGATCAGAAGTGAGAGCAGCACTACCAGGTGAGCATAAACGTAAGAGGGGCCATGGCATGTCCATCTAGCCCAACAGCAATAGAAATGTCTCCCTTAGGACCCGTGACCTCCTAAGGCACAGGCTCCCTGACCAACAACTCACCTGGTGGTGTGCCATCCCTGGCACTGGGATTTTTCCATAACAACCTATGGCTTCTGAGTTCAGCATTATGTACTCTCATAGGGAATGTCTGCCCCAAATCCCTATTTTTTAAATTATATTTTTAAAATAACCCAATAGAGAAGTCAGTTCAAAACATGTTTAGTTTTGGTTAACTATACCCCACATCTTTTCCATGCTACTTCCCGGACTCTACTTAGACCTTTCTAACCCCAGTATTCAGCCCCTCTACTTACATGTCTATGGACCCCTTCCCCTTAAGTCCTACACTCCTCCTCTACATTCATGGCCCCTTTATAGCTTCCTACCTTCTACTACTGACTCTTACTCTGATTTATATGCAAATTTAAAATTCCATTGTTAGGATACATATATGAGAGGGAATGCGCACCATGTTTTTTCTGTGCCTAGTATAATGTTTTTCAGGTGAATTTCATATTTTCATGTGAATTTCATAATTTCATTGTTTTTATAGCTAAATAAAAGTGCATTGTGTATATGTATGATATCTTCATTATCCATTCATTAGTTGATAAACATCTAGGTTGATTCTATTTCCTAACCTTTGTAAATAGAGCAGCAATAAATGTGGATGAGAAAGTATCTCTATAGTTAACTGTAGGATCCTTAAGGTATATGCCTGGGAATGGTATAGCTGGGTCATGTGGTAGGTCTATTTTTAACTTTTTGAGAACTCTCCACACTCATTTCCATAATGCCTACACTAGTTTATACTCTTATCAAGAGTGTCTCTTGTCATTTTTTGTCATTTTATTATTTCCATGGCACTAATTATTTCAATAGATGACATCATGATGCATCTCTTTTTGTAAAGTTCTGAAATTAGGTTTTAATGTCACAAATGTCTCCCTGTTTTAAATTAATTAATTAATTTAATGTATTTATTTGTAAGCAGAGAGAGAGAAATATTGAGACAGAGAGAGAGAGACAGAGAGGGCATGTCAGGGCCTCTAGCCACTCCTAATGAATTCCAGATGCATGTGCCACTTTATGTATCTGTATTTTCGTGGGCACTGGGGAATTAAACCAACATTGTTAGGCTTTGTAGGCAAGTACCCTAACCACTGAATCATCTCTGCAGCCCAAATCTCTCTCTCTCTTTAAGAAAGACTTTTTTGGGCTGGAGGGATGGCTTAGCAGTTAAGGCGCTTGCTTGCAAAACCAAAGGACCCAGGTAACCATGGAAGCCAGATGTGCAAGGTGGCACATGTGTCTGGAGTTCATTTGCAGTGGCTAGAAGCCCTGGCCCACCCATTTTCTCTCTTCCCCCTTTTCTCTCTGTCTCTCAAATAAATAAATTAAACATTAAAAAAGAAAGATATTCTCACTTACTTTTGGGTGACAAAATGTGATCTCATTGCTATTTAGGGCTATATCTTGGACTCAAGGTGGATAGAAGAGATGAAACATATATAGTAAGTCCTTTTTTGAATAGGGATTTTAACTTGTGCCTCCTCTCCTTCTTGCACTCTTGCTTTTAGAGAGTTTGGGGACTTGACCATGCTACCACCTTGGAAATTCTGAGCTTCCAGACCCCAGTGTCACTCACAGATTGAGGACAGTGCCTTGTTCAGCAGACGTCAGTGTCACCCACAAATTGAGGGAAGTGCCCTGTTCTGCATGGACAAGAGCCATCTTTGAAAGGATGAAAATGGGACTGTGAGTATGCTGCCGGGAAATGTATACACAAAGTCCAAGAGGGGAGAGGGACGTGTCCTGCAGGTAGTTGACCCCCATGGCTATGAGATACCAGGTGCCATTCAAAAGTATATTCTTCTAATTCGAGCGGATCGAGGTACTTAAGAACTCTGCATGGATGGTCATTCAAGGCAGGGATTATTCTGTAGGTAAAAACAGGACAGTGCTTTAATGGAGCAAGACATTGGCTTGGAGATCAAGACTCATTTATAGCAAAGGTGGATGCCCACTCCACCCCACTCCCCAGGCTGCAACCTGACTCTCCAAGCACAGAAAGGAAGCTCCTTCACTTTCCCTTTGGACAAGCCAAATCCCTGTATCATAGGGGTCCATGATGAAGGAGAACAAACTGACCAAAGGGGAAAGAAGTAAACCCAATTGGAGCCTATATGCACTGTATAGCATCAGTAGCCTTGTCGTTGACTCCGTTGGGTGGAAAACACCGATTAAATGCTATGTGCAAAGTAATTGGACAGGCAGTTATGATGTAGGCATTGATGGTCTTACCAAGGCTTCCTTAAAAAGACATCAGGGGGATTATAATGGCCTTCTTGGAGGAGCTGTGGTGCCCAGAGCAGAGATACATCAGGAATCCCCACATAAAAAGGGCTTCATAGACCCACTAGACTATCAAGGGACCCCAAAACATTTGGGTGTTCCAGAGCCCAGGGAGACAGTGGGGCTCTGTGAGAGCAATAGGTCTGGGCAGTAGTTAGCAGCTATTCCCTCTGAGAGCCCCCATCCCTCTGTGTTCTTAACGGTTGAGAGATTCCTCCTGCAGGGTCATTTGGAACTTCTACCACAGGGGCCATCACCCTTCGATACAGTTTGTATCCTGTAGCACCCTCATGGATCATTGGGGTTGGGACTGTGTGATTTGCTGTGGCTAAGACTTTGTATTTTTGGAGGCAGACAGAAATAGGTGCAAGTTCTAACTCTGCTTCTTAAAAGTTGCTTCTTATTGGTGATTTTGGACAATGTTTTTACTGATCATCAACCTGATAGGACCCAGAATCACTGGTGAGGGGTTATGTAGATTATCTTAGCCTCTCAGCTTCTGTGAGGGATTACCTTGATTAATTAAGGTAGAATGACCCACAATAACTCTGGGTAACTCCATTCCATGGTCTGGGGTCCTGAACTACATAAGGAGAGATCTGGTTGAGCAGTAGCATTCATTGTTCCCAACTTCCTCACTGTAGTGAGTGTAAAGCCACCTTCCTGCTCCCATCATGCCTTCCCCACCATACTGGACTTTTTCCATCCAAACTGTAAGCCAAAAGTAAACACTTTCTTTCTATGCAGGCTGATTTTTGTTTGGGTATTTTGTCCCAGTGTGGTGGTTTGATTCAGGTGTCCTTCACAAGCTCCCTCACATCCTTCTGTAGATCTTGGAGACTGCTGATTTCAATGTGGTGTCTCCATCAAAGCTCACTTTTGAGGCTTGACTCCACATAGAAAGGACAAAAGGAGAAAGCCACCTGAGTACCAGTAATATCTGTTACCTCATCTGTCATGATGTGAACTGTCCCACTCTGCTCTGGCAAGTGCTGCCCTTCATGATGGCTGAACACTTTGAAGACATAACAAGGAAGTCTCCTGTCCCTTGTGCCTATGGAGTATTTTGTCATAACCACAAGAAAAGTAACACACTTGGTGTTAATTAATTCTCTGGAGTGAATGATTACAAAAAATACAGTCTTGGTCTTCTGTAGTCTATTTCCCATCTCTATCATCTCTCTATTTCTTTTATCTCTTTCTCTCTCCCCTTTCTCCTGCCCTCCCACCCATCCTCTGTCTCTTGCCATCCAATTCTACCTGCCATATGATGCAACTAGGGGTCCTTCATCAAATGGGGCTCCATATCATTTGAAGTTTCTAGTCATCAGAATCCTGGGTCAAATAAACCTCTTTTTCTCACAAATTACCCATCATCAAACGTTTTACTAGAGCAATGACAAATAAACTGCCAGACCATTATTGTTTGTGATCATTCTGCCACAAACAGGACCTGACTTGTGGGACTCTCTATGGTTCTCTTTCTAGAGAGTAAGAGACGTAGAACAATAGCTCAGTATGTCAGCTGACAATGTCCAAGGAATGAATTCCTTCTTGAACCTTCTGCAGGTAGGCAGATCATCTCATCCCCATCCTCACCCTGTTTACTTACAGACCCTTTGAAAGGCTACAGTGGGTTGCCTACCAGCTGAGTTTTGAGCTGGGCCTCCAATCCTCTTCTTACCTGAGAAGCACTGTCCACACACGTCCTTCAGGCTGACATAGAATCCTAGTGACCCTCAGCCCTGGTGACATCCATAAAGCTCAGCCCAGTTGTGTGAACTCAACGGTGGCTGTATTTTAGATAAAGGAAAGATAAAGTCATGTTGTGTGACTCGGAGCATCTCTGTTCATAGCCATCTGTGAAAGGGTAAATTTCCCTCATAGTCACAAGTTTACAGGAAGAGTTTAAAAATACTTGAAATATCAACTATTTATATAACCTTTGGCCCTTTCCCAATACTACAATGTACACGTTTCCACCTCAACAGGAGAGCAGAGGACTCCATGTTTCTTTCTGTTCCGGCTCCGTCCAGCACCCCTCTCCATAAGCCCATACTCTCCACATGCCTGCCTTTCTGTTGGACATTTGGCCTGTTTCCAATTTTGGCTACTATGAATAGCATTACAATAAACACCCTTGGGCAAACTTTTTTTTTTTTTTCCTTTAAAAAACATATCTCCCTAGAACACTGCTATTTTTCTTTCCTTCTTTTAGAAGACTTGAAACAGAAAGAAAGCTTCAAGTTGCCCTAGACATAAAGGGCTTGTGATGGAGAATCTACTGTTGTGTAAGGCTGAGCTTGCAGTTTCTGCTGGGCCTTACGCCCCTAGTGATTCCTTGCTTATTCTGACCCTCCTCCTTCTGGTTGATCCTGTCTACGTGTGTGGGACGCCCTTCATAGCTGGCTTTCCCCAGGACATCGTGGCTCCTTCCACACTGCCCAGCCAATTTCCCCACAGTTTCAATTTCCATTTCTAGCAGGCTCCATGTTTAGATGCCAGAGTTCAGATTCCCAAAACAGGCTATCTCTTGAGCCCAACCCAGCTTTCACAAGGGCAGGGTGGTGTGTAGTGCCTCTGTTGAAGCAGCCAGGCAATATCCTGAAGGAAACTGAATTTAGTTTAATCATTTAGTTTGAACCTCTCCCTAGCCTTAGTGACTATTATAGTTTGAATCTGAAATGTCCCCCAGGATCATGTTGTGAGTACTTGGCCCCCACCTTATGGTTTTATTTTGAAGGAAGATGTGGAACCTTTTAGATGTTGGGGACTGGCTAGCAGAAGCAGATCCCTTGAGGCAGGCCTTGGAAGATTTTCCCATCCCTGGTTCCCTTGCTTCTGATTCCCTCTCCACCATGATGTGAGGCCATGCCACCACACACTCCCTGGCACCCTGATCTCTATCCCCCACCTTCCCTATCACGATGGACTCACACCTTCTGACTCAACAAACCCAAATAAAATAAACCCTTCCCCTTTAAGTTGTTTCTGTGAAGTATTATGCTCATAGCAACAACAACAACAACAACAAAAAAACTAATACAGTCACTTAAAACCAACTACCCTCTTGTTTACTCATGATTTAAATTAGGTCTAGTGGGAACGTAATTCTGTCAACTTCACTTATGTCCCTCATGTGCTACAGACAGAATGGAAAGGAAGATGTGCTGGGGGCTCCTAAGCTAGTGCTGCCTTCAGTACTTGTCCCCAGTGGCGCACGACGTCTCTCAGGGTAAGTTTCAGTGGGTATAGTCTTCTCACATTCCTGTGTCACATTTGCTAAGGCCATGTTGGTCACAACGAAACATGAAACCAGAGTAATGTTCAGGGGGCATCACATGATTCAGTGAAGTCCAAGGTTATTGCTGAAACACCACCCCACATAGGCTTGAAATGCTTTATTCTACTCCAAATAAAAAAAAAAGTCCAAAGTAAGATGCTTTTTCTACTTGCGATGGTTAAGTTCTATTTTCAGTTTAATCAGATTAGAAATTAAGTGAGACATACCTCTTGGACCGATCTGTGAGGGTGTTTCCAGGAAGGAATGATGGAAGGAGGAAGTCCTTCTCCCAAAGTGGGCAGCCATTCCAGTATGTTGGGGGAGGGCGACTACACATAAAGAACTTGAAACTCAGAGAAGCTGGCTGCCCTGGCTACTTGCTAGTCCTGCTGCCACCATCTTTTGTGGACATTTGAACGCAGCTTCATCAGCTTTCCTACGTGGACTGAAGACCAATAGCTCTCTAGGAATCCTCTAGATCTTCAGTGCCACACTGGCACTGCTGAGGCATCCAACTTCATGGACTGAGTAGCTACTGGTTTCTCAGGATCCTCCAACTTGCCTATAGCTATTGTTGAATTGCCCAGTCTATATCTTGTAAGCTAATCTAATACAGCTCCTTTAGAATGCATATTCATCCCATCAGTTCTGTTCCTCTAGAGAACCTTGACTCATACCACTTGAAACATATTTCATCCTGGTTTTGGTCATTGTGAATGCATATTATTGTTATTATTATCTTACTATTAAATGTTATAGTTGTCTAATGGGATAGTATAATAATAATTATATTTTTGTGTGATTTTTGCTTAGGGATTTCATGTATTCAACATAAACCCTGACAATCTATTACAAATTTTGTAATCCCACTTTAGCCTTTTATTTATTTCATATCCAAGGTGTTATACACCGTGATAGACAGAAGTAGCACAGGCTTTGCCTGTCCCCCTCAATTCTCAGATCACAGACCTCAACTATAGGGTCAGCTTGTAAGTGGGCTGTTCTGGGAGATGGGCGAAGTAGATGTTAATTAATGTCAAGAGCATCACGGTCTCTGCCCTGTTCTTGGGATGCCTATAAAAGGAAAGGAAGGAGGCAGAATTGGGTGGGAGAGAAGTTGAAGGACAAAGATGTAGAAGGTCTCAGCTGATCCTTTATGGAACTCTGATGCAGAGTCTGGGCTATTAATACCACTCTCTGCTATTGACCAATCATTGGATGCAGCTGCCCCCAGCAAGGGGACTTGATGCTGCTGGAGGGTCAGTGTTGAAGAAGCCCTCAAGGGCTTTCAGATGTTGTCCCATGTGGGCACCTGGGAGAATGAGCTCATCAATCAAGGAGAGGGCAGTGGACCCCGTGGCCTGGCTTCTGCATTTCATCTTGTATTGGTGTGGGATTTTTCTGTTACTATAACAACATATTTGAAGTTGGGTAATTTATAAAGAAAAGAGCTAACCTCACAGCTTTTGTGGTTGAAAATCCAGTCTCAGGTAGGATTTAATCTCTGTTAAGAAGAGTCTCCTTGCCTGGGTCGTGTGATGGTAGATGGCATCTTGGCAGGAGAAAGTGAGAGTGAGATCACATGGTGATTGGGGAGACCAAAGAGCAGGAAGGGCAATACTCTCTCATGAGAACTAATTCTCTCCTTGAGATGAGCATTCATCCTTTCCACAAGGAAAGCTCCCAGTAACCTCTTTACATCACTGTGGACCCTGTCTCTTAAAGGGCCCAGTACCTATTAATATTTCCACTCCTGGAACTAACCTTCTGAAATAACAGTTTGGGGCACACGCTGAAACTACATTCAAACCAAGCACATCTCAATCAAATCAGTGCATGCTCAGCCTGCCATGTGGCATGAACTTGAAAGAGCACACACAGGCATGGGGTACCCAAGAAATGTGACTCTGGCAGGAATGCTGAGGTGAGAATTAACCCAGAGATGTCTTAGGGCCCTCTGAGGTAAGCATTTGTCCGTGAGCCTCAAGGCTGTTTCCTCTTTCCACTGCATTGTCTTCATTAGACAGCTTTGCAGGTGCAGGCTACCTAACCTCAGAGAAGGATGACCACGTTCACAGCTCATAAACTGCCTCTTCCTGATCTAGAACTTCATGGCATGGGTCATTTTTTTGTTGTTTTTTTAATGTCATGGGTCTTTCACGTCAGTGACATAAAGCCTTGAGGCTCATTCTTGAATGGTGATCCACATTCAGGTGCACCCTTCAAGGACACCATCCAGGCTTCTTTCCACTGACCTTGCTGTTTATCTGTCCCTGTGTTATCTTATGCTTAGTAAGCTCAGACAACCTAACAAAATCCACAGACTGGTTGGCTTATATATAGAGCACTTCTTTCCTCACAGTTCCAGAGCCTGAAATGTGCAGACAGGGTTGGTTTTTCCTCACGTCTTTCACGTTGGCTTGGTGATGGCTATCTCCTTGCAGTGTCCCCACATGTTCTCTGTACTATATATATCAGGGTCCTAATGAGTTCTTATAATGACACAAGTGTTATTGGCTGGGGCCCAACTAATAGCCTCATTTACCTTAATAACTTTTTAGAAGCCCTGTTTCCAAATATTGTCACATTGAAATTAGGGCTTCAATACATGGGCTGAGAGAAGAGGGGTGCCATTTAGTCACAACCACCCAATCCCTGGACACAGCTCACTTTTTTCATTCCTTAACTGTTTTTCTGAATTCCAAGGCTTGAATACTGTACTAGTCATAATTCTCAAGAAGCATGGAACAAATAGGATGGATATACATACATACATACATACATACATACATACATTCATACATACTGTAAAGGGATTTACTGGACTTGTTTACATGATGGCTTGGAGACTGGCTAGTCCAATAGTGGCTTCCCCTAGTCTGGAGAGCCAGAGAGTCTGATAGCTTCTCAGTCCAAGAGGCTGGGAGGCTCATGAAGTGGGATCAGTCTTCCATAGACAGCTATTGCAGCCAACCTCATGCCAAAGCTCTCTGGAGAGTGGCTGACATGTCTGATGGAAAGGCTGAAGAAACTGGAGTCTGATGCCCATGGACAATGGAAGCAGAAATAGACAATTATCTCAGGAAGAGTGGAACTCACACACACTGGATGGCTTCTCCCGTTTTTATTCATTCCCAACCTCCAGTCTATTGTATGGAACCATCCACACACAGACATCCCACATGTCTAGCATCTCTGAAATGCCTTCACAGCCACACCCAGAAGTGTGCTTTGATGATTCCTTAGGCAATTCTCAGTCTAGCCAAGTTGAAGTAATAACATTTAAAAATAATACTTTACCCTCCACCAAAACAAGTTTCTGTGGATCAGTGATGTGGTGACAACAAGACAGTTATCATGATGAAAAGATCATTGAAATCATTGGGAGCAATTTAGATGGATGTCTTCATCCACTCAAGGGTCAGCCCCATTTCTTTTCGGGGCAGAACTCCCATTTTGCTTTTGCCTACATTCTTTCTCCTTTCTTCTAACTTCGTGTTTGTCTAGGTTCCCAAACTGTCCTTCCTCTACTTCTGCCTCAGTCCAAAATTTTCCCTGCCCAGCAACCAAAGCTGAGAACTCCTAGAGAGGGTGTGCCAGGGCTGGTTGGGTATCAACAGGGCATTGAGTAGAGATGCCATGGGCAAAGGAAGATTGTAAAAACTTCCAGAATGAAGGTTTCTGACAAGTCCAGGAAGTCCACATGATGTGTGTGCTCAGGGAACCACATACATACGAATTCCTGAAGATACATCTTAACATGTGTCTGTGAGAGGAAGAGAAGAGGAAGGGAAGGAGGCAAGGATGGAGGTCATTGTGGTCCTCTTTATATATCCTATAATTCCTTTGGAGGCATGCTACTTCTCTTTCTTGATGACTGCAGTTAACATATTCCCTGAGCTCCAGCACTGTTTTGAATGTAGAATGACCCCCATAGACTTAGGTGTGTGAGTCCTTCCTCCACAGTTGTTGGCTCTGTTGGGGATGTGAAGCCTTGCTAGAGGAAATGGGTCACAAGGTGGGCAGGTCTTGGGATGTTAGAGTCTAGGCTCACTTGGTGCTTTGGCATATTCTACTTACTCCTTGCTGGTGCAAAGATGTGACACGGGCTGTCTGCTCCTGCCATGCTGTTCAAGCCATGGTGGACACTTCCTTTTGAAACTGTACACCAAAACAACCCCTTTCCTTCTATAAGCTTTCCTTCTATAAGGTCACCTAGTTTGAAATGGAAAAATAAGAAATGAGAAAGTAACTCCTAGAGTGCTCAGCTGTTTGCCAGACATTTCCACGGGTCTTCCATGAAAACATTTCAAAGTCATCATCATGAATTGGAGACCTCAACCGGCTTATTCCAAGATGAAACACAGGACAAGCTGTTCCAAGACACTTAGTATAGTCATGTTTCCCAGTGTGTGCTTGACGGACAGGCAGCATCCATATCCCCTGCAAGCTTGTTAGAAATGCCTCCGGCCCCACCCAAGCTCACAGAACCAGTCACCCTGGGGCTCAGCTGTGATCTGTTGGCTCCATTCCTGGCATGCTGGCCTTTGAGAAACACTGGCTGAGAAACAGAAAAGGCCAGGACTCAACCTAGATGCAGCTGGACCTGCTAGTCACACAGAGTTTGTACTGCTAGCTGCAGATTTTGTTCTTTGAGGTCTGGGTCCTTGATTCAATTCAATTTACTTTTCACACTGACACTTTTCCCTGTGTCGGGCATTGGGTTTGGGGCTCACATGTTTTTGAACTGTTATCACGAACTTGGTTCAAATGAATAACTTAGTGCTAGAGATGACCCTGTCTATGTGACAAATGAAGCCATTGCCACAGGCTTAAATTGAGAGGGCTCCCGAGCTGCTCTAGTAGGAAGGGGATAACAGTGTACAGACAGATTCATGTCTTCATAGAGCAACTCCATGCACATGTCTGCCTTCTGAATATTTCAAGCACATTTCTCATACACACGCTCTTGATTGTCTCACAGAAAAATACTAGGCGTCCTGGGCAATGCTCCCTGGTCCTTGTTGTTTGGCAGAAGCCATGCACCGTTGGGATGACATTGGTTCCTCATTCTTAGAAACTTTCACTAGGCTTAGCTCAATAGAATACCATGAAACAGGTTGTTCCCCACCCCCAAAATTGATTAAACCTTTTTTTTTTTTTTTTTTTTTTTTTTTTTTTTTTTTGGTTTTTCAAGGTAGGATCTCACTCTAGTCCAGGCTGACCTGGAATTCACTATGTAGTCTCAGTCTCAGGGTGGCCTTGAACTCATGGTGGTCCTCCTACCTCTGCCTCCTGAGTGCTGGATTTAAAGGCATGTGCCACCATGCCTGGCTAATTAAACCTTTTTAACCACCAGTGTTCTGCCCCTCTACTTTCATGTGTTGTACCATCTCCTCTCCTTAAGACCTCCTTCTTCCCCACCCCCTCTTGATGCTCATGATCCCTTCCTAACTTTCTGACGCTCACTGCCTTGACTGACTCACTTTAAATTCCATATAAATGAAAAAATTTGAAGCTTGTATCCACACATGAGGCAGAACATGTGTTTGTTTCTGAACCACGGTTGCTTCACCTTGTAAAATATTTTTCGGTTATATCTATTTTCCTGCAAATTTCATAATTTCAATTGTCTTTACAGTTGATTAAAATTCCCTCGTGTGGGGCTGGAGAGATGGCTTAGCAGTTAAGGCTCCTGCCTGCTAAGCCTAAGAACCCGGTTCCAATCTCCAGGTCCCACGTTTAGCCAGATGCAAAGTGACGCAAGGGCGCAATGCCGCACTTGCCCACAAGGGGGCGCATGCATCTGGATTTCGTTCATAGCAGCTGAGAGACTGCTGGCGCGCCCATTCTCTATCTGTCTCCCTCTCCCTCTCTGTCTGTCTCTCTCTGTGTCTCTCTCCAAAAATAAAAAATAAAAAAAGTTAAAAAAATTCCCTCATGTATATGTACCACATCTTCATTATCCATCAGCTAATAGATATGTAGACTGATTCATTCCCTAAGTATTGTGAATAAAGCATTAATAAACACAGATGAACAAGCATCTTTGTAGTAGGATATAGAGTCTTTAGGATATATGCCCAATGGTGGTGTAACTAGGCCACATGGTAGTTCTATTTTTAGGTTTTTGAGAACCCTCCACACTAATTCCCACAGTGGCTACATCAATTTTCACTTCCATCAACAGTAAATAAGAGTTCCTTTTTCCACACCCTTGTTATCATTTGTTGTCATTTTACTTTATTTCTTTTTTAAAAAGTATTTACTGAGAGAGAGCCAGAGAAAAAGTTGAAGGGAGGAAAAGGAGAGAGAGAGAGAGAGAGAGAGAGAGAGAGAGAGAGAGAAAAAAAGAGAGAAAGGGAGAGAAATGATAGGGAGAGAATGAGCATGCCAGGACTCCTTGTTGCTGCAAATAAACTCCAGATACATGTGTCATATTGTCCATCTGGCTTTACGTGAACCCCAGGCAAGCAAGCTTAGCAAGCAGGCACCTTTGACCACTGAGAAGTCCTCAGGCCCATTTTATTGCCTTGATGTTAGTCATCCTGACCAGAGTGAGATGGAATCTCAAAGTAGGTTTTTTTCTTTTTCTTGTTTTTTGTTTTTTAAGGTAGAGTTTCACTCTATCCCAGGCTGACCTAGAACTCTGTAGCTCCAGGCTGGCCTCAAACTCACTGTGATCTTCCTCCCTCTACCTCCTGACAGCTGGGATTAAAGGCATGTACCACCATGCCTGGTCTCAAAGTAATTTTAATTTGCATTTCTCTGATGTCTAAGAATGCTGTACACTTGAAAAAAATATGTATCGACCATTTATGTTTTTTTTTTAAAGAATTCTCTGTTCACTTTCATAGCCTATGTTTTTTCTTATTATGGACATACTTAGTATGGATACATCATGTTTTGGTACCATTCTTCCCCTAGTCCCTGCCCGCATTCCACAGGGGACCTTCCTCAGTGGAGTTGCTGGATTCCCCATGGAGTTGTGGGTTATGAATTGTGAGAACAGCAGTCAGTTATTGAGTGAAGGCTATACCTCCAGGCATGATTTCCCAACCTGTGGCTCTTACAATATTTCTGCTCCCTCGTCACCAAATCGCAAAATTCCCTGAGCCATGGTGGGTGAGTTTTAAGTCTACTTCATGATGAGCTCTTAGAAGCCTCTGGATTTCTGCTTTGGTTAAGTGTTGAGTGTCCTCAGCATCTGTCTCCTTTACCTTGGTTATTAATTTAGGGATAAGTTGATGGATTTAGCCCCTCTTTTAGCCAAAGACTAGTGGGAGCTTGACAATGGAGAACATAATCTTTGTCTCCATAGGATTCTGACCTGGTTCCCAGTTCCAGATATGGATTTCTTTCCACTGAGCAGAATTTTTTATTGGGTTGTTTAATTTCTTTAAGATGTATTCATAATCACTATGCACAACAATATTCTAACATAAAAATTAGATTAACATATCATATATTCTGAGATAAATTCACTTTTATGTTGTTGGAGAGAATTTGTTCACTACCACTGCAAATATCCTTGTTTCCACTTACCAATATCAGTAACTTACAGTAGATTTTTATTCATATAGTTCACTACACACTTGTTATAGATGTTTTTCTCCTGGCAACATTTATCTTTTCATTTTTATGAGCATGCTATTTTAACATTTCCTACCTCATCTACATGAACTTCTTATAAATGATTATTGGATTTAAAAGCCTCCTGGCAACTGGATACATGGAAATAACTATTTTCTAAATGTCATTAAAAGAAAAATTATGATCAGCAAGATATCCCATATATTCAAAATGTTATATAAGAGCTCTCTCTATTTCTGCCTTTCCATGTCTTTGTTCAGCTTCTTGAGTTCTTTGTATATTCTACATGATCGTCACTCACATGGACAGCTGACAGATATTTTTCTGGTTCTGTAGGCTGCCTCTGTGCTTGATTACCATTTTGCTTGTATGTATAAACCCTTTTTAACTTCATGAGGTCCCACTGGTTGATTTGGCCTCATTTTCTGAGTGACTGGAGTCCTGTTCAGAAAGTCCTTACCCATGTTGATATCTTAAATGTGTTTTCCCTACTTTTTGCTCCAACAGTTTCAGAATTTCAGGTTTGATTCATTTGGAGTTGATTCTTCTGCATGGGGAAAGAAGAGGAGAATTCTTTTATATATAGACTTACAGTTTTCCCAGAACCAGTTGTTTAATGGGCTATGACTTTCTCCAATGATTATTTTTGGCATTTTTTTGTCAAAAATCAAATAGTTGCAGCTACATGGGTTTAGATATAGATCTTGTATTCTGTTCTATTGGTATAAATATCTGTTTTTGTGCCAGTACCATGCTGTTTTTATTATTATGTCTCTGAATTATATCTTGAAATTTAAAATTGGGTACAGTGATTGGGTATGTTGATATTATAAGGTATAGTGACATTATTATTTATTATTGTTTTAGTTTCAGGATCATGATTGCTTTTACTAAACAAAGTCTTTTTTATTCCAAATGAGTATTACAATTGTTTTATATACTTCTGTAAGGAAATGGTGTTAGCATTTTGATGGGAATCGCATTAAATCTGTAGACTGCTTTTAGTATATGCTATTTTCACAATAGTGTTTCTTCTAGTCCATGAGTAAAAGAGATCTTTCTATTTCCCAAGTGTCTTGTTCAATTTCTGTCTTGAGCATTTTCAACCTCCCTGATTAGATTCATTCCAAGTGTTTTTTTTTTTTTTTTGAGGAAACTGTGAATTGAATTGTTTTCCTGGTTTCATTCTTGGAATGTTTGTTATTGGTGTATAAGAAAACTACACCTTTCTCTGTGTTACTTTAGTATGTTACTTCTTTTTGAAAGTGTTTATCATCTTTAAATGTTTTCTGGTACACTTGTTAGGATCTCATACATTGAATCATATCATCTACCAATAAGGATATTTTCATTTCCCATTCATCCTAATTTGTATCCCCCTTTTATTGAGAATTATACAGCTGTAATTTATTTTCAGCAACACTAGTTAGGCATAGAAAACCAGAACCCCTCCCAAAATATTAAGATCCATCAATTTGGCACCATAATTACCTAGTCAATTATGTTCTGTTTGCCCAATAAAAACTGTGTTCTCTGAATATATGTAAAATATTGTTTGGCCATAACATTATAATTTTATTTGTTTATTTTGTCTTATTTCTAGTAGTATATTGAATAAGAGTGGAGGACATTATTGCCTTTCTCCTGATTTTAGTAAAATGTTTATTTTCCCCAATTTTGTATAATGCTGGGTTATTTTTGTTGTACATTATTCTTCATTATGTTGAGATATGTTCCTTTTGTTTCCCAGGTTTTTTAGTACTTTTATCATGAATGGATGTTGATTTTTGTCAAATATATTTTGTGTCTATTGAGATGATCATGTGAGTTTTGTCCTTGGGTCCGTTTATATGGTTGTTATATTTGTTGGCTTGTGTATGTTGACCCATCCTTACATCACTAGAATAAAACCAATGTGATCATGGTGAGTCATCTTTTTGATGTGTTTCTCTATGTGGTTTGAAAATATTTTCTTGAAAACTTTTTTTTTTTTTTTTTTGGTTTTGCAGTCAGGTTATTGCTGGGTTTCACAGCTTGTGGAAAAAAAGAGGTTTAGCTCAGGCTGACCTGGCAGGAAAAATTCACTATGTAGTCTCAGGGTGGCCTTGAACTCACAGCTGGCTATAATCCTCCCAACCTCTGCCTCTTGAGTGCTGGGATTAAAGTTTATGGGGCATGCACTTAAACTGATAACACCCGGCTGTTTTTATCAATTCCAATGATGTTCATACATCCCCATAATCCAAGGTCTTTTTGAGCATCTATGCTCATAAGGTAGATTGGGCTGTAATTTTAATTTATTTTTGTTGTATCATTATCTGTTTTTTGTATTAAGGTAATATAGGCTTTGCAACCCATGGTCCATCCTCATGGCCCCATGGGATCTCCATGCAGGCATACAGCAAAGCTTCACACTGAGTTTGGTAGTTCTCCTTCCTTCCCCTGTTTTATGGAATACTTTGAGAAGCATCAGTGTTAGTTTTTCTGTGAATTGCAGTAAAGTTAACCATTGAATAACCCGTCAGGACAGGATGGGCCTGGAGTTGCCAAACCTCACAGTTCATAGTTCTTTGCATTTTTTTTTTAATTGGGAGATGCCAAGATTTTTATCTTTGATCTTATTACTGGTTATATCAAATTCTCATTGGGCATGGACAGCTTGTGGGAAAAAAGAATGCAGCCAGCCCATGATATGCCAGTATCCCAGTTCTAAGGTGAAGTCCTCTGCAGTCTTTCTATCCTCTTGCCTCCAGAAATTTCATCAGCCAAGCCTCCAAGCCCATAATTCAAGCACTCTGCAAATATTTCTCTGGGGTTGACATCAGCTGGGAATCAAACCAGTATTTTCAAACTCACTCTAGCTCAGGCTGACCTGGAATTCACTATGTAGTCTCAGGGTGGCCTTGAACTCACAGTGATCCTCCGACCTCTGCCTCTTGAGTGCTGGGATTAAAGGCATGCACTTCTACACCCGGCTGAAAACTTTTTGCATCTATGCTCATAAGGTAGATTGGGCTGTAATTTTAATTTATTTTTGTTGTATCATTATCTGTTTTTTGTATTAAGGTAATATAGGCTTTGCAAAAGGAGTTTGGTAGTTCTCCTTCCTTCCCTGTTTTATGGAATACTTTGAGAAGCATCAGTGTTAGTTTTTCTGTGAAGGTAAAGTTAACCATTGAATACGTGTGGGCCTGGAGTTGTCTTTTTTTTTTTTTAATTGGGAGATGCCTTTATCTTTGATCTTATTACTGGTTATATCAAATTCTCAGGGCATGGACAGCAGAATGCAGCCAGCCCTTATGCCAGTATCCCAGTTCTAATGAAGTCCTCTGCAGTCTTTCTATCCTCTTGGAAATTTCATCAGCCAAGCCTCCAAGCCCATAATTCAAGCCTCCAAATATAATTCTCTCTGCACGTAGTATTTTCAAACTCTCATCAGAATAGTACATAATACTTGGCTTACCACTCCAGAAAGTGTCTTCAGTTGCAAGCACCAAGTCTATGCCCATTCCTCCAGCACACAAATTCCAAAAGACCAAAATCCACATGATTAGATTCACCTCAGCAACACTCTACTTCTGGTACCAGTTCGGTCAGTCTCAGTTGCTGGGATGAACTTCCAAACTAGCCACAGTTATGGAGGAAGGGATTTATTGAAGCTTACAGGTAGAGGGAAAGTTCCATGATGACAGAAGAAGCTGGCCCACTTTCGCAGGTCTGTGCAGGGAGAAAAAGAAACCACCAGCAGCACATGCAAGCACACTTCAGGAAACAGAACCACCCCCAAACACACTTGAGGGTAGACCGTAGGATCTGTCCACATTGACAACTCCTCCAGCCAGGTGGCTGGAGATCTAAAGCTTTATAAAATTGAATCTATTGAGGGGTATCCATTCAAACCACCACACCAGTCCTCATTCTTATAGGCACCTATTCTGAAATGCTTCCTGAGTCTTTGAGGTTGCGATATAGATATTTTATTTACTGTTGAGATCTCAACAACCTCTTACTTTCAGCTTTGATGAGTCTTGAGTTTCCTCAGTCTCTAGTGCCATTTCCATGCAGAGGTTTCTCTGTCTAACTGAAAGAGCAGTGCTAAGACTCTTTCTGTCCCTTCATGAGCAATATTTCCTGAATCCCAGTGTGTGTCATACAGATGGCTTGCCTTGTGCTGCTAAACACTTGGCTTTCTCTTAGGCTCATCACTGTGATGAGTCTTTGATCTCCCTAGCACTCACTGTTATCTGTGAAATGGAGAGTCACTAGTCAAAAGTGAGAAATGTGTTAATCAGTGGGCATGTATGTGTATTTTAGAAAGCAGCTTGATGAACTATTGTATCCATTTAACCAAAGAACAGTGTATCTTCCCTCTAGTGCCTATGTCCTTCTAAGCCACAGGCTTTTGACTTGGTTCTTAGTACCAGGCATGGATTCCTTCCCACTGAATGGGCCTCAAGGACAATCAGAGAGCAGTTGGTTGCCCTCATAATTTATGTACCACTATTGTACCTATGGGCACATATTCCCTGGCTGGTTGGATTTTGTAGCTGGCAGGATCTGCTGCTTGTTAAGACTGTTATGTTGATGACTCTTCTCCCATACCAGTCTATAGAGCGTTTTCCTGCACTATGGTGGCTAGCCAATAGGGTGGTGGCTTCCAGCTGAGTTCCAGTTTGATTTCTCAGTGACCTGTAACTACACCATGTGGTTTCCTCAGCAATAAGTTCTCACCATCTAGTTTTTAAAGGCAACCAAGAATACTGGCAGTAATCTGCATTGTTTTGGGGACCTCAAAGGTTTCCTTGAACAATAATTCACCAGGGGAGTGTGACATATCCCTGACACTGGAATTTACTTGCTTTCTCCACCCCAGCAGGGTACTTCTGCTCAAACTTGTGTGTGTGTGTGTGTGTGTGTGTGTGTGTGTGTGTGTGTGAATAAACAAAGAAATTGGTTTCTATATGGCTTATTCATAATGTATTTAATTTTGTGCATCCCTCTGCACCCCATCTTCACCTCCCCCTCCCTTTCTCTTGCTCTCACTTAGACCTTTCAACCCCATGTATTCTGTTCCTCTAATTGTCCATCTACTATTCCCTCCCCTAATCCCTGCAAGCTTCTCCTCCCTCCAAGTATTATTGTAGCTTCTTGGCCTCTACTAAAGACCAAATTTAAGTATTCAAAGCTAGGATATACATGTGAGAAAATATGTAGTGTTTTTAATCCTGAGTTGTCTCACTTAGTACATTTTTTTTCCAGATCCATCCAATTTCCTGCAAAATTTTGCATCTGTATTTATCTATGGCTTTTTCCTTGATGTGTATATGTGGTTTTACTATTATTGTAATGTTGGTATTATAGAGGAGTTTGGGAGCATTACCTCATTTTCAATTTTATGAAATAACTTGAGAAGTAGTGGGTTCATAGAATCTGCAGTAAACCCACCTGGGCCTAGACTTTTTTTGGTTATGAGATTTTTGGATTACTGCCTAAATTTTGTTATTTACTATAGTTATATTTAAGTTTTTGAGCTCCTCTTGGTTTAACTTTCCAGTTTGGTGGAATATAGTTTTCTGAACTAAGTCCTTATGATTCTTTTTATTTTATTGGCATCTGTTATAATATTTCCCACTTTTACTTCTAGTCTAATTAAGTTCTTTTTCTCTTTTCTTCTTGGTTAATTTGGCTAAATATTTGTCAATATTGTTTGTTGTTTTGAAGAAGCAAGTCTATTTTGTTGATTCTTTTGTTTTTCTTAATTGTTTTTATTAATTTCTGTCATGATGTTGATTATGTCTTTCCAAGTGATACTTTTGGGTTAGTTCATTCTTCTATTTCTGAAATCTTCAGGTGGATCCTTAAGTTATTTATTTTGGATCTAATTTTGTAAGGTAGGCATTCAGAGCTATAAACTTTCCTCTTAGGACTACCTTCAGCACATCCTGTAGGTTTTGATACATTGTGTTTTTATTTATATTCAGTTCTAGGTACCTATTGATTTTATTCTTTATTTCTTCAGTAATCCATGCATTATTCACTAGTGTGGTGTTAAATCACCAATAGCTGGTGACTTATCTGTAGCTTGTGTTGATTTTTAGCTTAATTGCATTGTGATTAGATAAGATACAAGGAGTTATTTCAATTTTATTATATTTGTTTCCTTTGTGTTCTAATATATGCTTTATTTTATAGAATGTACCATAGGCTACTGAGTAGAATGTATATTTTATAGTCTTTAGATGGGATGTTTGGTAAATATGTTGTGTTTATTTACTCTGTAATGTACTTTAAATCCCTAGATTTTATGTTATTTTTATTCTCTAGATAACCTGTCTATTGGTGATAGTGGAGCCATGAGGTCACCCACTACTAGTGTGCTAATATTTATATGAACTTTATATTGAGTAAATTTTGTTTTGTAAAATTAGGTGCACCTGTGTTTGGTGTATATGTTTAGAATTATAATGTCCTCTTGGTGAATCATTTCTTTGATCAGTATGAAGTGACCTTTATCACTTCTGATTAATCATGGTTTGAAGTATATTTTGTTAGATACTAGAATAGCCACATCTACTTCTTAGTTGATGGAATATTTTTTTTTCATCCTTTCACCCTAAGGTAGTGTCTGTATTTGACTGTGAAGTAAGTTTCTTGAAGGAAATAAAAGGATGAATCCTATTTTCTGATCCAGGCTGTTTCTATGTGTTTTGATTGAAGATATGAGACCCTAACATTCAGAGTTATTATTGCAAAATGTGTATTAATACCTATTATAGGGATGATTTTGTGGAGTTTGTCATTTTCTTGATCTTGATCTTCATCTGCTTAACACATGTTCTTGCTTTGGTTACTAGTTTTTTCTCCTTCAATATTCATTTTTCACTATGTAGTAAGTATTCCATTTAGTATCCTCTGTATGGCTGGCTTAGTGCTCATAAATTCTTTATCCCTTTTTTTTAAATCAAAAGATGCTTTTCTTTCTCCTTCTATTATATGAGATAATTTTGCTAGGTATTGTAGTTTGGGTTGGCACTTGTGCTCTTTCAATACTTGGAATACATCATTCTATACCTTTGGGGCCTTTAATGTTTTAACTGAAAAATTGGCCATTATTCTCATGGTCTTCCTTTGATGTGACAAGATGTTTCTCTCTTGAAAATTTCTGTACTCTTTATTTGTTCTGTGTATTTCCTGTTCTGACTGAAATATGACATAGAGAGTTTCTTTTCTAGTCTAGTCCACTTGATGTTCTGTATTTCTTGTGTACCTAGATGGACATCCCTTTCTCTAGATTTGGGAGATTTTCTTATGTAATTTGATTACAAATATATTTTCAATATCATTGATCTGAAATTCTTCTTCTCATATGCCCATAATTCAGACATTTGGTCTGTTCAAAGGGTTGCACATTTCTCTCATGTTCCATTCATATGGAGTTTTTGAACTTGCATTGGTTGTGACATGGATTCAACTCCTCTTCTTTGTTTCCAAGGCTTGATATTTTATTGTCTTCCATTTGATCCATTCTGTTAGTGATGCTTTCCATGGAGCTAATTGTTTGACTTGTTTTTCACTCTCAGCATTATTTCAGCTTGTTTTTTCTTCAAGACATTTCTCTCTTATATCCTGGTTAGACTTCCTCATTTAATGTAGTTGTTTAATGATGACCTCTTTGAACTCGTTCAGGATTTCATTCATGTGTTTATCTGTGTCTTCCTTGAGTTCCTGGTATATTCTTTTGAGATCTCTGTTTGGCATTTCCTCTGGGAAGCTGTCATGATGTCCTCTGTATATGTTTGGTATTTCTTGGGGGAAATGCAATTACATGTATTTTCATTTTAAGGACTTATCTATCTGAAGATAGCACTTTGGTCAGATCTTTCTGGTACACCTGTGTTAACTGAAGACTTGGAGCAATGCTTGCCGTGTGTGTGTGTGTGTGTGTGTGTGTGTGCGCGCGCGTGCATGCGTGCTTATCTTTCTCTGCTTTGTGGTTCTTGGAGGTTAATCTTTTTTTAATTAATTAATTATTTTTATTGGCAACTTCCTTAATTGTAGACAATATTCTATGGTACTTCCCTCCATCCCCGCACTTTCCCTTTTGAAACTCCACTCTACATCATATCCCCTCCCCCTCTCAATCAGTCTCTCTTTTTAATTTTATGTCGTCATCTTTTCCTCCTATTATGATGATCTTGTGTAGGTACTTTAAGGCACTGTGAGGTCATGGATATCCAGGCCATTTTGTGTCTGGAGAAGCACATTGTAAAGAGTCCTAACCTTCCTCTGGCTCTTATGTTCTTTCTGCCCCCTCTTCTACAATGGACCCTGAGTGTTGGAAGGTGTATTAGAGATGTTTCAGTGTTGAGCACTCCTCTGTCCCTTCTTCTCAGAACCATGGTACCTTCTGAGTCATCCCAAGGTCTCCACCATCTGAAAAGAGAAGCTTCTGTAACCAAAAGTGAGAGCAGTATTAATATATGGGTATCGATATTAAGAGAAGTGCTTACTGGGCAGTTGGGTGAGCATAGCATATACATTTATCCAGACACCAGCAGACACTATACCCCTAGGGCTCATGACTACCCCTGTTGTAGGTTTTCAGTATCAGGGATGTATTCCCTCCCATGGAGCAGGCCTCCAGTCCAATTAGAGAGTGGTTGGTTTCCCCCATAACAGACATGCCACTATTGCACTCATTGGTTCATTTGGTCAGGCTGGCCAAATTTAGAGTTTGCAGTATCTGCTGTTCAGTATCTTAACTGGTGTTTTCTCTCTCCCATTGAACTGCATGCAGCATACCTTTTTCCAGCTTTCTGTCAGCTGGTCTACATGGAGGAGGCTTTCAGCTCCGCTCCAGCAGGATTTCTCATTGAACTTGCAGCCCAAGTATGTGGAGTCGTCAGCAATAGGGTCTTACCATCTATTCCTGGTGGGAAACCAAGGGCCTCAGCAATGGCCTATAATGTTCTGTGGATATCTGTGATCTCCCTGGCCAACAACTCACTGGAAGGTATCCCATCCCTGGCACTGAAAATTTGCTAGTAACAATCTATGGCTTCTGAGTGTTCCATTGTCCAGAAAAGTAGGTTTCCATATGACTTATTTATATCCTTTTAGGTTTTGATTAGCCCTCCCTCCACCTTTCCTTTACTGAATCTCTTCCCCTGACCTCACTTAGCCTTTTCACCCCCATTAATCTGTTCTTTTACTTGCATATTTACAATACCATCCTATTAAGTCCCTCCAGTTCTATTATCTTTATATCCCCTTTATAGCTCACTGGCTTCTGCTACTGAATTTTATCCATACTCACATAGAAGTCCAATCATTTGTAGCTAGGATCCACATATGAGAAAGAACATGTGACATTTGGCTTTCTGGGCCTGGGTTACTTCACTAAGTATAATCCTTTCCAGATCCATCCATTTTCCAGCAAATTTCATAATTTCATTTTTATTTACCACTGAGTAGAACTCTTGGCAGTTAAACTTGGAGGAACTTGGTACTTCTTGGTGGATGAGGTGATCTCAAATCACCTGCAGCTGTGCTGTAACTTATCTGTTTGCTCCAAAACTAAATGGGAGACTTTTGGTGTCCCTCCCACAACATGTAGGAAAGAGTCCTTCCCTCAACATGCAGGGAAGAGGTTTGCTGAAGGAAATATGAACATTGGACCCTAATGGAGTTCTAGCTCCAATGGCAGGTAGACCAAGCCCCTGGCATGAAGAAAAGGATTCCTAAAGGAAATCCAGTTGCTGGAATGTAAACTCCCTGTCCCAGTTAATTCTCAGTCAAGGTGGAAAGTCCTGTGGGCTGGGTGGGATGAAGGGGACATGGTTTCTAAAGGAAATTAGCTATAGGAGCTTACATGCACCCATCTCAAGATGTAGGGTCTTGGGTGCTGTGCAGGTTCAAGGGGAGGGTTTCTAAAGGAAACCCTTGCTGCAGCTTACCCATGCCCTTCCAGTTGAAGATGTCAGGTCCCACTTTCTGTGTGAGGGGAAGGGGACATGCTTTCTAAAGGTAAATGGCTGCTGCAGCTTACCCATGCCTATCCCAGTCAAGATGGCAGGTCCCATGTGACTGCTTTTAACGTGCTTCCTTAGTTCTGTTCATTTAGTAGTGTATTGACAAAAGGACTAAGAAATCCAGTCATTTCTATCAAATAGACCTAACCCTTGTGCCCCTTAACACACAACGGTATTCTCTTAACTGCTCTCCATTTTCTAAAGGGTGGTCATATTTGTTTATACAACCAGATGTAACCTATCTCCTGGAATGCCTGAAATGTTCTAGGGTTAAAACTTTATGTTGTAACTTGTTAACTGTTAACTTGAAAACTTTCCACACACCTTCCCCTCACCCCACCACCCCACCACCCCACTCTAACCCTTCCCTGCGCTGTTTAAGTTAACCAATCAGGTTTAGATGGTCAGGCTGAACCTCAGCTAACGAGATGATGCCCAGTAGCATTTGAATTAGGGATAAAAAGGCAGGCTGTTTTCCCAGCCAGTGTGCATGTATCTGCAGCTTCACGCCCTTCTGCACAGAAGTCAAGTTTGCCTTGCCAAATCTCCTTCAACTGAGTGGTGGTCCCTTCATTGGCAATCCGTTATTGTTTCTAACAGCTGAGGGATCATCTGGGAATCTAGACCACCCCAAAGAGTGCCCACATTCCCTCTCTGTGGAGGAGTAACCCAAGTTTTTTTTGTGGTGGCCCCTGGGTGTTGGGTCTTCAGGGCTCCCTCAGCTGGAGAAGAAACCCCCCGGACTGAAAGATCCTGGGCAGTTCAGGAAAGTGTCAAAGCAGGGACCGTGGCAACCCCAGGCAACTCTTTGCTCAGACCAAGGGAAGAAAAGCCATGAGGATGGTAAAGTCTTCCCTTGGTGGTGGAGTTATCCTAGAGGTTGAAGGAGAGTGAACGAGACATGTGCCAGACAGAACAAATGTGGATTTCTGATCCGCAGTTCCACAAATATCTTGGTGACTTCATACAGCTTCCTGGCAGTCCAATGGACCTAGTCAGGAGTTTGTACTGCCCTGCCTAGTGCTTAGAAGCACCAAACAAGGGATGTCATCCTGCCAGGGAATCAGTTGGAGTTGGGCTAACTGTTAGGGTCTAGAATGTGAGAAAGCACTATAGAACAGAGGGGTGGGAGCCTATGAAAAGATACACTCTCAAGCTCCAGGATAGGAAATAATCAAGGTAAACAGGCCTCTAAAGAAAATGGAACTAAAAATAAGATTCCCCAGTTAGTCCCCTTGGACTCATGCTTAGGCACTGGACACACAGGGTCCACACTAAGGACAAGAAAAAGCAGCAAAAGATAAAGTGTTTCTACTTTGTTTGGACCCAAGAACAGATCCTCAAACCCTCAGTGTTTTTGACTCTGGTTTGGCTCAGATGAGGACTGGGTGTGCCCGCTCTTGATGGAGCACGTGAACACAAGTCCTGTCTCCCAAGAGGAGATCGACTATGCCCTCTGCTGGAGGGAAGGTCCTATAACCTTGCTCCTGTTAAAGAAGAAGAATCTAGAAGATCAAGAGGGATCAGCCTAGAAATGGGACCCCCCCTCGCCTATCTGCCTCCACCATATAATCCGGAACCAAACACCTGACCCCCTAGACAGACATGACACAGCTGCACTCCTCCCCAATTGTCTGGGACTCTTCCAACCCTGGTAGACCATATGCCAAACCCCCAAAATGGTGATTCTCAAATATAATACCCCTCCCTTTCTTCCAAGACTTAAGAAGGAAAGTAAGCAATATAAAAGGGACATTCACAACCTTCTATTCCCGGTTCTCAAAGAAATAAGACTCCAACAACCTGACCCTTCCTCCCAACCACTGTACCCATTTAGAGAACTCCCCAGGGGGAGGTGCAGTGGGACTTGTGAATTCCTCTCTGACAAGCTCTGAAGTTGGGAACCTTAAGGAACTCAATCCACTCCTAAAGGATTCTAATAGGTGAGATGGAAGAACAAGAAGATGAATTCTGGAGTCCAGGAGTGTATTCTTGGGCTCAACTGATGTCCATACTTGGGATTCTTTGCTGGGGGAAAAGAGGAGTGGTCAGGGGAGCTACAATGGTAGCATTGGAGCCCAAAGGTACCTGTAGAGACAAAATGTCCCAGTGGGGCCCTCAGTGCAATATTGTGGCAGTCCATCCAGGACATAGGGAAGACCTTAAAATCTGTCCATTGTTCTCCAAACACAAGTAGGGCCTTCAACATCGGGCAGAGAAAAAATGTGGGACCTTCTGAGTTCCTTAACAAACTAAAGGACTAAATGATGAAATGTTGATTTAAATATAGAAGACCAAGGAAATATAAGCCAAGGAGTGCTCATCCTCCATTTTGTCTCCAATGCGTGCCCCAACGTTTCTAAGAAACTCCAAAAGAAAACAAGAGCGAAAAGTCAATGGAGGAGTTAGAGAGGCAGAGAGAGTATAATTGAGGAGAGAGAGAGATATCAAAGCAGCAGGTGAAGATTACACCCCAGGGATGAGCTTCCTGGGCCCCAACATTTATGGCCTTCACCAAAAACAGGGGGTTTGCAAGGGGGTCTAGTGAGGGAGAGCTGTAAATCATTGGGACATTTTAAAGGGAGTGCCAAGAATGGAAAACAGGAAGGGAAGATACTCCCTCACAAGCTTGGCTGAGGAAAAGTGGGGATTAAGAGCTCTGTTTCACCCCTCAAACCCGCTGAGCCTTTAGTGAATTTAAGGATCGTCAAAATGAAGAGAAAACCACGCTCCTTGTGGACCCCATGCTGCCTATTCTTCACTTTGCATACAACCCGAGGACTGCACCTCTCCTCAGAACCATTTATAACCTCTGGGGTAAAAGGTCTAGAGGGGTCTCCAGCCCCCTTCTTCATGAAAACACTAATCAAATTTCAGGACAATGCAACAATTCATTTATACCCCAGAAGTTGGGACTAACTGAGTAGGAAGAGATATGATGTCTACATTAAGGATCAGACACAACATAATTTAAAGTGAAATAAAAATCCCTCAACATCATGACCCCCTGGGCTGAAAGATCAACCCCAATGTCTGGACTCAAGAAAAAAATCAAGGTGGCTTATGGGTAGCCCCTGTTGAATTGAATTAAAACACTGAAGAAACAGTCATCAGGAGGCAATATCCTACCCTCCAGAAGGATGGCAGGGGCTCAAGCCTGTGGTTGAGAGACTTCTAGAAGATGGGCTTCTTGAACCTTGTCTGTCCTCTTTTAACACTCCATTCTTGCCAGGAGAAGCTAGATGGTTCTTATAGGCTCGTTCAAGACCTTTGAGCAATTAACCAGATTGTTAAGACTAAACACAGTGTGGTTCCCAACCCATACACATTTCTAAGTAAAATCCCCCATAGTCATCAACAATTCATGTTAGAGAACCCAAGAATACCTTTTGGGCTTGGTCTCCGGCAATAAATAGCAGGGATATTTTTGTCTTTAAATGGGAAGAAAGCAACAATGCAGGTTGATGTTTTGCCACAGAGCTGTACCTATTCACCTAACCTTTTAACCAAGTTCTTGAACCAGTTTTCGAGAAATTCAGCCTCCCTCCACACGCGTAGAATATTTACTTCTATCAGCTAATTATCACAATGAAGTAACTAATGACCACTAGCTTTCTCATTTCCCTCGGCAGTCAAGGATTACGAATTTTTAAAGGGAACTTACAATTTATAGAAAAAGAATTTGGGGAATCTGATTAGTTGAGACAGAAGGAGATTGGGTCCAGAGAGGATAGAAGGAATTGTTGACCTTTCCAGACACTGTACCAAAAAAGAATTAATAAAATTTCTCAATTTATCAAGGTATTGTCAATTTTGGATTGACTCCTATAAACTAACAAACAAAGACTTGTATCTCAGTGTATCAAAAGAGGAACTGGATCCCTTGCCATGGAAACTAGGAGAAACTGAATGGTAGAGGACCTTAAGCAAGCCATAATTACTGCCCTAGTGTTAGCCCTCTCCTCCTTGGGAAAGCTATTTCATTTGTTCATCAATGTCAACAAAGGGAAGACACCCGGGGTCCTAGCCCAAGAACAGGTGGGAATCTGGCAGCTGGTGGCATTATCCAAATTGTTGGACCCAGTTACCTGGAACTGGAAGCCTCTGCTCTTTTGAAATAAGAGAGTAGAAAATTAACATTTTGGGGAGGGGAATTGACAGGCAGTACCCCCATCACATATGGGCCATCCTGGAACAAAGAATAGGGAGATGGCTTACTGATTCTTGGATCTCAAAATATGAGGTCATCCTAGCGGACAGAGACAACTTACCTTTGACTACCCTCGAGTCCCTGAATCCAGCTGAACTTTTAACTGGAAGTCATGAAACTTTCAAGGGGAATTGAATTGTCTGGACATTATAGAATATTAAACTAGGGTCTGACCACACTTTGTTTGTTTTTGTTTTTGTTTTTTGAGGTAGGGTTTCACTCTACTCCAGGCTGACCTGGAATTCACTATGTAGTCTCAGAGTGGCCTTGAACTCACGGTGGTCCTGGGTCTGACCAAACTTAAAAGCAACTCCCTTTAAAACTCGGATCAGGCTTTTTATAAATGTATCCTCTGACTGAAAGCAACATGCATGATAGGTATGCTATAGTGGATGGAAATGCCCTGGCATTATAGAATAAGAGAGATTGCCAAATAACTTGCTAGCCCACACTTGTGAACTGTTTGCTCTGAAGTCAACCTTAAAATATCTTAAGGATCAAGAAGGAACCATATATATTAATTCCAAATATGCCTTTGGCATCATACACACCTCTGAAAAAGTCTGGGTGAACACAGTCTTAATTTACAGTAAAGGATAAGACATAGTCTCCAAAGAACTCATTACTAAGATCTTAGATAACTGACCAGTAACATATATGGTTACTGAACTGGTGAGTAATCCTTCTTGCAGATAAGTTAGCTGAGTATAAGAAATTTAACAATACCATATATATAATTCATACATATTTTTAACATATATAATATATTTTATCATATAATTATAATATACTATATTGTATGTAGTATAAACATATTAATATAAATATACTACTTATATATAAATATGTCACTACTATTACATAGAGAACCTTAGATCAAACAATTTCTTTTTAAAAATATTTATTTTATTTATTTATTTGAGGGAGAGGCAAGCAGACAGAGAGAATGGATGCATCAGGGCCTCTAGCCACTGCAAACAAACTCCAGATGCATGCACCACCTTTTGAATCTGGCTTATGTGGGTCCTGGGGAACTGAACCAAGGTCCTTTGGCTTGCAGGTAAATACCTTAACTGCTAAGCCATCTCTCTAGTCTCATACTGTTTCTTATTAATTGAAGAAACTGGTGGCTGTTTTTAAGAAGGCTTGTCCTTTTGAGGTAATACTTTTCATCTAACCATTTTCCTCTTTGTTCTGGCATGGCTTTATCCTTTAGACACTATTCTTTCAAGATGGTTGACTGAAACATTTTGTAAAACTACGTCTTAGTTCAATCTCTGAATCTCAGTTCAGAATTTCTTATCTACTTGGCATGCTCAGAAAAGAGCTCTGTAATTAATAGTTGAGATTTGTGCCATCCAATATGGTAGACACTGATCATGGGTGGATATTTCCATTTGCATTTAAATTAGTTTAAATTAAATATCAGACTCCTGCTGGTAACCTAAAAAATATACTTAAATTCAACACTATTATGATTCAGGGTATGTGCTAACCTTTTATTTTTCCATTTTTAATCTACTTTCATTCCAGTAACGCAGCCATCCATCCCGTCTTGTGAGGCGGGGCATCTATGTGTTTTGTGTGAAGAATCAAGTACTTGGAGGAGCAGGACGTGGAGCCCTTCATGAAAGCAGGCTATGTGTGTGGAAGGAAGGTCTGCAACTCGACAGACCAACTATGACTTTGAGCAACATTTACTTAACATTCACATGGGTGGTTTCTAGTAAAGTGAGACAGAGAGACACAGACATGCAAACACAGTAGAACATAGATAAGGAGATACACAGAGACAGAGAGACACAGCGACAGATGGTGCTGTCACTGTACAGTCTCCTCACAGAGCAGAGCACCTCTAGGCTGGGGAAGACTCCCAGTTCAAAATGCAAAGGAAGCTTTGTACTGGGCATGCTATCTCGTCCATGCCATTGTTTTGTTGAAAACATATTACATTGAACCATAAATGAAAGAAAGACAAAAAGAAAGAAAGAAAAAGAAAGAAAGATCAGAGTCCTCATTCTCACTAGTCAAGTGCTCATTGGCCACATGTGGCTAGTGGCTACCACACTGGATGGCTCAGATGGGGAACGTTTTCACTCCTTAGAAGGTATTAATGCCCAGTACTATGCAAGGGGAGCAACCCAAGAAGACAGCAGACACAAGACTAGAATGAAGGCTGCATCCCAAGTCCTAGTCTCCAATGTCCAAACTGTTCATCTTAGGTGGCACATTTGAGATGTGTTTTATATTTATTTTTCCTTTATTTATTTACAGTTTATATGCTATATCTTGTTTTTAAAAGACAGATATTAAGTCAGTTGACTGCAACAGATAAATTAGATGTGAGCTAGAAATTATGATAAGTCTATGAATCAAGTCCATAACACATTCTTTGGCCTCATGGAATTTTCAGAAGAGGAAGGCTAAAACCTAATGGCAGGGCCAGCAATAACAAATCCACTTGAGATGTGAGCTAGAATGAAATGATGATGGGTACATTGGTGACAGGATCGATATGAGCATCACTCAGGGATTTTCAGACCCCACAGAAGAAGAATTTCTAAAGGAGGAAGTCGTGAGAAGGATTAGTGATTTGATAAGTTGCATCTGAGGCAGATGCACAATGGCACATGCACATACTTCTGGAGTTCACTTACAGTGACAGGAGGCTCTTGTGTGACCATTATATCTATCTATCTGTCTATCTATCTATCTATCTATCTATCTATCTATCTATCAATCAATCAATCAATCATATGTCTCCCTCTCAAAAATTTTTTTCACAAATGAAGTTGAGGCGTCTTGATGCATGTATGTTAAACCCATCATCACTCAGCAATAGAGATGCACACAGGGAAGAATGCAGTGTAATAAGGTGGTGCAGCTGTACAGCATGCAATACCAAGGTTTGCCACAAACACCAAAAACTGAAAGAAACATGGAAGGCTCTCCACTAAGACTCGGGAAGAACATGGCAGGCTGACTCTTCGATTTTGCACTCATACTTCTGACATTATGCAAGAGTAGATTTCTGCTATAAGCTATGCTGTTTGTGGTACAGTAGTTCCTTGATATCTTTGAGTCATTGGTTCCAATGTGGATTGGTTCATATGGATTCCAAAATCTGAGACTGTTCAACGTTTATGTAGCAACATAAAATGATATGATACTTGCACATAACATACTCACATCTCCCTATGTGCTTGAATCATCTCTAGGTTACTTATAATGCCTAATACAATGTGTGTGCTATATCAATAATTATGTTGTATTATTTAGAGACTAATAACAACAAGAAAAGTCTGTACATCTGATGCAGTGCATGTTAGCAGAATTTTCTGTTTTTTTCAGTGGAAGGCCATTCATTGGAGTCAATTCATCAGTCTTACATACATAGCAAGTTCAAGTTTTTCTTTTTGAAAATTTCTGCAAATTAGTTCCCATCCGCAGTACTTGAATCTGTGGATATGGAACTTACACGAGCACAAAGGGGAAACTCTACTTTGTTATTGTCACCGCTAAGAAACTAACACAGATAGGAAGTCACCCCTGGGAGATTTGAACAGAATGGTCTGATCTTGAAACTATGCAGGTGCTGTGGCTACTGGGTAGAAGGCTGACTGGAGACACAGGGGGCATTGCTCAGTGGATAGTGCTTGCCTCACAAACATGAGGACAGTTCATATTCCCCAACACCCAGGAAAATGTTAGGTGGTTGTGACAACCTGTTCCTAATCCCTGTGCTCAGGAAGCAGGAACAGGGCATCTCCTGGGCAAGCTTAGCAAGCCCCAAGTTCAAGTGAGAGACCTTGCCTCAGTGGAGAATGATGAAGAAGGTACTCACATACTCTCCTAGGAAATTGACTGAAAGGTCTGGGAGTGTAGCTTAGTGATAAAGCACTTGCCTTGCATGCACATGATGCAAGGAACAGCCACACAAATGAAGCCACCAATATTCCTGGAGGACCCATATGAAGGCAGACATTGCAATCATTGGCCCTGTCATAACAGATCATTCAGCTAGCCCACTCATATGGTTCCGGGGAGATGACTTTCATGGTTTTTCAGTTTTCTTCATCAACAATTTTCACAGAGGGTAAAGGACATGGGTAATTACTCTGTGACTGATGAATGCTGTGGATGAGTTGGACTGAAAAGATAGACACATCCTAAAAACAAAACCTTGCCAACACCCCAAGATCCTGTTTTCATTTCTTTTGTTTCCTTCACTTTTACTAGAATTCATCTATTGCATGTATTAAAAAGTAACTTTATTCTATACTGAAATGTACCAGTTCTAGGAGCCCATGGGACCATCCTACCTCCTACTTAGGATGAGAAAAACTCGATTGCTCTTAGTTGTAATCAGTGACAACAGTGACCAGTTACCAACCAGTGGCCTACATTTCTAGTAAGCCAACAAGAGATTCCTCACAATGGGCATAGAGCTGCCTGGCTGGTTGTAGAGCAGTGGGCAGTAATGTTCCTACCAAGCTTGGATAGCATTCTTTCTTTAATAATAAATTTAAAGAAGCTACCCTTGTGGCTATAATGGAGAGATTTGTGAATTTTTAAATGAAAGTCTTCATTAGGAATTTATGCAAGAAAGGACATATTGACTTTGTAGCACTGAAAAAAAACTAAGATTTATTGCTCCTGAAGATAAGTAATAACCTTGACTTTATCAATATTTATCTCACATGTCAATAAATATTTAGCAATGTATTTCAACACAAGCCAAGACTGATACACAGCTGTATTTTCAGAGACCCCAAATGTCTCTGTTCTTTCTCATAGACAACCCATAGTCAAACCTGAGGAAGTTTCCTCAGACACATTTTATTTTTAGTGAGTTCAGTCTCATTATGAGAGCAGTTATATACAAATAACTTAATGTGGGTGGGAAAATTACAGACTGAATCTTTTTGTCTCCCATTCAATAGTTGTAACCAATGAATCTTCTCCCCAGTCCAGGTCTTTGCAAAGCTCATTCAAGTACTAACATCAGACATCCCATCTGGATGTACCAATGCTTTTGATTATATGCCCTCTGTTCCATTCTCTTTTAAGAAAAGACATGTGGAATGTACATGAGCCCACAGGAGCTGGTTTGTTGAGAAATTGTTTAGCCTGTCTCCTGCCTTTTGGATGCTCATGTTTACAGATGATTCTGTAAAGACCCTTACCACTTGAAATTTTTCATCTAATGTAAATTCTAGCAATCCTCCTACCTCAGCCTCCCAAATGCTGGATCTGAAGACTGCACCACAATCATGGGGACATACCTTAAGAATGTGTATTCCACTAAATTAGAAAATCTAAAAGAAACGAATGAGTTTCCAGATATATATGACCTACCAAAATTAAAGCCATATGAAATAAAACATTTAAACAGACTTGTAACTAGAAATGAGATAAAAGCAGTTATTTGAAAAAAATATGCCAACTAAAAATCTCCAGACTCATAGATTTACTGGTGTATTTTACCATGCCTTCTGTGGTGGTTTGAATCAGATGTTCCCCATGAATGCATGTATTTTGAATGCATGGTCCCCAGCTAATGGCAATTTGGTAGGTGGAGACTTGTTGGAGAAGGTGTGTTATTGGAGACACACTGTGGGGATTATAGTGATCCCCCCACTTTCCAGGAATGGTTCACTTTTGCAGCTGTTTTCTACCTGCTGTAGCAGAGGTGTTGTCCACCCTCTGCTCATGCCTTGCTTTCCATTGCCATCATGAAGCTTCCCCTCAAGACTGGAAGCCAAAAAAAAGTCTCCATCCATCATTGGCTTTTGGTCAAGTGCTTTGTCCCAGCAATAAGAATGTAACTACAACAGAAAGTTAGTGCCAGGAGTGGGGTCATTGATGCTATGAACTTGACTGTGTGGCTTTTGGTCTTTTGAAAACATTTGGTAGGCATACATGGAAAAATTTGAAATCCTAGATTAAGAGATGCTTAGAGTGCTCTATGTTGGGCTTGATAAAGCATTTTGGTGAGACTAGAAAGATATAAATGCAGAAAGAACTATGGATTACATAGGCTTTGATTATGAGAGAACAAACGAGCTTTGTCCAGAATGGGATAGATGGTAGTTTGTGTGAGAGGCATTCTGCCCATGTCTTGAGAACTTGAATAGGGTTGAGTTTAGAAGAGTGGAATGGTGTGAACAGAAGGATATTGTATATGTGTAATTAGAAGAACAGATTAATGGGGATGAAAAGGCCTAAGTGGGGTCAGGGGAAGAGATTCAGTAAAGGAAAGGTGGAGGGAGGGCTAATCAAAATCTAAGAAGATGTTAAAAAGTCATATGGAAACCTACTTTTCTGGACAATGGAACACTCAGAAGCCATAGATTGTTACTAGAAAATTTTCAGTGCCAGGGATGGGATACCTTCCAGTGAGTTGTTGGCCAGGGAGGTCACAGATACCCCCAAAATATTATAGGCCATTGCTGAGGCCCTTGGTTTCCTACCAGGAATAGATGGTAAGACCCTATTGCTGAAGACACCACATACTTGGGTGGCAAGCTCACTGAGAAAACCTGCTGGAGTTGAGCTGAAAACATCCTCCATGAGGACCAGCTGACAGAAAGCTGGAAAAAGCTACACTGCATGCAGTTCAATGGGAGAGAGAAAACTCCAGTGAAGATAGACAACAGTGAACACTGCAAGCTTCAAATTTGGCCAGCCAGGCCAAATGAGCCAGTGGGTGCAACAGTGGCATTTCTGTTATGGTGGAAACCAACTGCTCTCTAATTAGACTGGAGGCCTGCTCCATGGGAGGGAACACAACCCTGATACTGAAAACATACGACAGGGGTAGTCGTGAGCCCTAAGAATGTACTGTCTGCTGGTGTCTCGCTAAAAGTATATACTATGCTCACCAAACTGCCCAGTAAGCACTTCTCTTACTGTCCACTCCAATATATTAATGATACTCTCACTTTTGGTTAAAGAAGCTTCTCTTTTCAGATGGTGGCAAACTTGGGATAACTCAGAAAGTACCATGGTGCTGAGAAGAAGGGACAGAGGAGTGTTCAGCACTGAAACATCTCAAACCTACCTTCCAAGGCTCAGGGTCCATTGCAGAAGAGGGAATGGAAAGAATGTAAGAGCCAAAGGAAGAGTAGGACTCCTTACAATGTGCTCCTCCAGACACAAAATGGCCTGGATATCCATGACCTCACAGTGCCTGACACTACCCACATATCACCATCATAATAGGAGGAAAAGATCATGACATCAAACTGAAAAGAGAGACTGTTTAAGAGGGGGAGGGGATATGATGGAGAGTGAAGTTTCAAAGGGGAAAGTGGGAGGAGGGAGGGAAGTACCATGGGATATTGTCTACAATTAAAGAAGTTGCCAATAAAAAATTTTTAAAAAGAAAAAAATAAAAATTTGAGACTACATATTACACCCTAGTTCAGCAGAAATATACATTTTTAAATTTTTACACTTTTTATTAGTTATGCACATACTCAATATGTAAACAGCACATGTTGGTACCATCCTTTCCCTCATCCCAGACCCCCTCCAAAGGGACCCTCTTCATTGGAGATGCTAGTCATCCCTATGGGGTTTGGGGGTCATGTATTTTGAGGGCAGCCATCAGTTATGGGGAAGAAGCAATCTCTCTGTTCATAATGTCCCAACATATGGCTCTAACAATCTTTTCACCCTCCCCTTCCATGTAATTCCCTGAGCCATGTTGGGTTTGTTTTCAGTCTACTTCAGTGATGGGCTCTTAGGACCCTCTGTATCTCTGATTTGGTACGTGTTGAGTGTCCTTAGTGTCTATCTCCTTCACCCTTGTGCTGATACCAGGTTCGCCAAGAAAGCTGCACTCTTGCTCATTTCCCCAAATCCTCTGTGGTTTCTCAGCTGAAAAATTTTTTGAGAGATTGCCACCTTTGAGATTGGGCCAGTTATTGTGCAAAGGGACAGTAGGAAGAATGCTGAGAGTTTTCCTATTCTTTAAAGCTGGCTTTATTTCCTCCTTGATTAACAAATATCGTAAACAACCTCATCCTATAGAAGCATAACAATTGCAATAAAGAATGGGTCATTGGATTTGTAATTTTTTTTAAATGGCCACTGGTCAATATTTGGCAGGATTGTTGGACTCTCTATGTGGAGATCTGATTGAGTCATGAATATGAACTGTGGGTTTTGGTGGGGAATCCCAGGACTTTGGGCTTGCCAGGACTATGGGACAGCAGCCACAGGGAGCTACTAGCTCAAGATGGATTGTTCTTTGGGCTTTAAGCAGCCCAGATGGAGACTACATCATTGGTTCAGATTTCAGACTTGGAGCTATAGGATTCAATGTGTGCCCTGTTTGTTTTAGATCTTTCACATGTTTAATCTTTCCTTGAAATCCCATCTTTTGTAATGTGACTGTTTACTCTATGCTGTTATGTGTTTTTGGTTTTATAGGGTCACAGTTGAACTATGGAAATGTTTGAACAGTGTTGGGATTGATAACTATGAAGGCATTTAAAGTGGGCATAAATGCCTTTTATATCAAAATGCTCATGAGTTTATGGGGGTCAAGCATGGAATGTGGTGATTTGCATCAGATGTCCCCTGTAAAGTTGTGTGTATTGAATGTATTGTCCCCAGCTAATGGTAGTTTGGGGCATGGAGGCTTGCTGGAGGAGGTGTGTTTTTCAGGGCAGGTTTGGTATGCTATAGTCAGCTCTCCTCTTTACAGAGCTGACTCACTCATTGTTGATTTCCACCTGCTGTAGCAAAGTTTATCAAAATATGCAGGGATGGTTCAACGTACGCCAAACAAAAACTGTAATCCATCACAGAAATGGACTTGTGGACCAAAATTACATGACCTTCTCAACAGATATGGAAAATGCATTTAACAAAATCCAATATCTCTTCATGATAAAAGTCCTAAGGAAGTGGAATAGGAACGTATCTCAACATAATAAAGGCTATTTACGACAAATGTATAGCCAACATTAAACTAAATGGGTAAAAACTCGAACTATTACTTCTTCTTTCTGTGCCATATCCCTCTGTTCACACCAGTCCAATTCTATACAATGCAACTCTGCATAAATTTCCAGGACACAGATACAGAATGCAGCAAGCCTCTCACACAAGCTGCTTCTAGACCAGTCCTGACAAAGTTCTTTCCCACCCTCATAAGCCAAACATCACAGTCCATAGTTCTTACTGCAATCAGATCTTTCAACATTGACCACAATCCATCAAGCTGTACTTATAGCACTGCAAGGCGTCTCTTAGGACAAGGTTTCAAATCCTTCTACATTTCTCCCTCAAATCAGTTCCAAAAGGTCAAAAGCCACAGAATCAGGTTTCTAGCAGCAATAACTCCACTCTTGTACCACAACCTGTCAAAGTTCTCAAGAGGAACAGAACCGATAGAATCAATTGTATTAACAAGGGATTATCAGATTATTTTATGGCAGTTCAACAAGAGCAGTCTGTAAGCTTGAGAATTAAGGAGCCCAGTAGCTTCTCAGTCCATGTGGCTGGATGTCTCAGCAGTCCCAATCCAGTACTAAAGACCTGAAGGATTGCTGGAGAGCCACTGGTCTTCAGTCCATGTTGGAAGGCTGAGGAAAGTTGGTTCCAGTGCCAGTGAAGGCTGGCTGGACATGATAGATGCATGCGCAAGTGAAGGTGCTCACCACCAGATGCACCTGCAGCCAGGTCAGAGGAGGGGGGCTATTTTCTCCCAAAGCTTCCTTCATAAAGCCCTCTCTGGGAGGGCTTTCCACTCTGGGGAAAAGGCTCGCTCTGAGGAAAGGACTTCCTCCTTCAGTTAATACTGCCTGGAAGCTACCTCAGAGACCCAACCAAGAAGAATTTCTGCAGATTCCTAAAAAGATCAAGTTGATAACAGAACTTAACCATCACAGTAGGGTATATTTTTCTTTTTTCCTTTCATTTTTTTTTTTGAAGTAGGTTCTTGCTATAACCCAGGCTAACCTGGAATGTGCTATGTAGTCTCAGGGTGCCCTCGAACTCCCATGGATCCTCCTACCTATGCCTCCCAAGTGGTGGGATTAAAGGTGTGTGCCACCACACCCGGCTTTTTTTTTCTTTCTTAATTTCCTTTACTCACCATTTATATGATGTATTTTAATGATAATCATCTCCAGGTTTTCTTTTTGTTTTCTTTTCTCCCTCACCCTCCCAGTGAACTCCTTCACAGATAATCTCTCTTCTTCGATATTGTGTGTGTGCACACACTATTGAATTCAATTAGCACATGCAACTTTTTTTGAAGCAAGCCCAACAGACTGGCCAGTTGTTTCTTCTCTTATGTGAGAGAGAGAGAGAGAGAGAGAGAGTGCAAGAGATGATTGGCACACCAGGACCATCTTCCAGTGCAGTTGAACTCCAGATGCTTGCATCTCCTTATGCACATGTGCAATCTTGTGCACTTACATCACTTTGTGTATCTGGCTTACGTGGGACCTAGAGAGTTGAGTATAAGTCCTTAGGCTTTGCAAGTAAATGCCTTAACAGCTAAGTCCTCTCTCCAGCCCAGTACATGCACCTTTAAAATGGCTACACTACTGAAGAAAATGCCTGCCACCCACAGTAACCATTAGCTAACTGCCAATAATCCCTCAAGGAGGATGGAAGGCTCATGTCCATCTCTACCACCTATGATGGAATGATGATGGGTGCAATATTGTGCATGTAACCACAGCTTCTATGAGGTCATGTGCTGTCTGGAAGAAAGCATTCTGTAGCACTTCTCCCCATCTCCTGGCTCTTACATACTCCACCCCCCCCCCCATTTCTACAATGTTCTCTGAGTCTTAAAGAGGATGAAATATATGTCCCATTTAGCATTAACCACTCACTTATCTCAGCACTTTGGCTAGTTTTGAGTCTCCCCAATAGTATCTACCAACTGCAAAATGAAGCTTCTCGGATCAAAAGTTACTAATCTATGAGTATAAACATAAATATATAGAGGGTAACATATCAATTTATCCAAATAACAGGAATCATTTACTTCCCCAGGGATCTTGACCTCCCAGCCTGAGGCTCTTGGTTTGAATTTTCAGTACCAGGCATGAATTCTCTCCCATGGTTTAGGTGTCAAATTCAACCAAATATCATTGGGTTACCCCTATAACAGTCATGCCACTAGAGTACAAGTGGCCACAACTTCCTTGGCTGGCTGGTTGTCTGATGTGGAAGGAGTGAGACATGCAATGTGTTTTCTACCAAAGGGTTAAGTAAGATAGACAAACTTCATTTTGAGAGAAAATACCATTTAGTAAAAGCCTCTTCTGAGTCAGAAGTTCCTGGAAATAAAATTTTCAATCCATCAAGTTTGATTTTCCCCTAGAGATTGTGCTATTTTATACAAAGTAGCCAATCACATAAGAATTTGAGACTGAACTCTGATTAATTAGAGTGAGACACAGAACTCTGGCATTAGGGATAAAAGCCCAGTGGACTTTCCCCTGAACTCTGTGGCTGTGTACCCTTGCCAAAATACTTTGGCTTGCACAGTCATTCTTATGACCTTGCAGTCATTTCCAACAATGCTGAGGGCTCACCTGGGATTTCTCCATGGCAGGGTCTTATAGACCGATCTTCATCTGGGAGGGTGCTCTTTTCTGCCTTCTTGAGGCTGCCCCGAGTGTGGAGACGTTTCTTGACCTTGGAAGTCCAAAACTGGAAGTAAGCGTGCAACACTAGAGTAAGGCCTCCAAGCAGGAATGGTGGCAACCAGGTAATTCTGTGCAGGGAGCCAGGTAGAAAAAGTCAAAATTTAAAGTACTACCTTGATGACTGGGGAATACTGGAGGCTGTGGGAGTGTGATTGAGACAAGTAACCAAATTCAAATTCCATGTGGGCTCCAAACCCAAGTTCCAGGCTCCTGTGAGGGACTTAGCCAGGAACAGAGAAAGCGAGTTTGGGTAGAATACAAGAAACCTCCACATGGGCCCTGGGGGTCAATCCAGAGGAGGTCTTCCTCTGGCATGAGGTAGTTAAAACAGACTTTGTTTAGGAGTGATCTGGTCAGAGGCTTATACTGACCTGCCAGTAGCCAAGAAACACCTCAGAGATGCTTTCTTAGACCCCATGATAGAAGACAGGTGGCTGGTGGTTGAGCCTCTAGTAGGAGCACAACCATAGGGATGGGGTGGAAAACAAAGCTTCCACTTTCAATAAGGAAGAACATAAGGGACTTGAGGCTAGTAACAAAATTCCTTCAGATCATCCTCGGGGCTCATACTGCCTTGTTGGGGAGAGAGCCTCCAAACAGAAGGGGATAGAAACAACAAATGGTAAAGCACTTTTTTGTTCACTTGAACCCAGGAACCTATTCTTAAACCTGCAGGGTTTTTTGGCCAAAATTCAACTCCAGTAAAGATCGAGTATGGCAGCTTCTTATAGAATATGTTAATGGCAAACCCCTGCAAGTCAGGAGGGGATGGATTATGGGCTTTGTTGGAGGAAGGGACCAGTGACCCATTTTCCTCTGAAACAACCACCACCAAAAAACAAAAAGAAAAATCAAGAAGAAGAAAACTCACCCTCTAAATGGGATTCCCTTTCCTACCCTCCTCCTCCTCTCCCATCTGGAGCTCCATTACCTGAACTGTTGCCTCCCCCTGTAGTTTATCCTGCTCCTCTCCTCTTCATTACATTGGGCATACCCTTCAACGTCAGCTTCTCTTTACCCATCACTCCATAAGCTAAGGAAAGAACAGGAACAATGCCAGAGAGACATTCAAAATTTCCCCTTTCCAGAGAAGAGTCACCCCCAAAAACATTCTGTGTAAAGGGAGGTTCCTCTGGGAACCTCTTCTCTAGTTCAGAGGTCCAAAACCTAAAGAAAGAACTAAAGCTCCTTCTAGAGGACCCATATGGGGTGGTTGACCAGTCAGATCAGTTCCTTGGGCCACAATTCTATACTTGGGTTGAACTAATCAATATTGAGTTTACTCTTCTCTTGATGAGAGAGGGGGATGATAAGAAGGGCAGCCGTGACTGCCTGAGGATGGTGATACACCTTGTGATGTAGTGTAGCCATAGAGGAAAAGAATTCCCAAAACAAGAACCTTATTGGAATGATAATGATGCTCAGCACTGAGGCCATATGAGGGACCCAAGAAACCTGGCTATCAAAGGTACGAGGGACTCAGGAGCTCAGTCTCAAAACATGAATAAACAAACCCTTCTGCATACAACAGGATAAGGAGCAGGGCCTACAGGATTCTTAGAAAGATATAAAAATACTCTGGATTAGATATAAATGAACCTTTGGGACAAGGGATGTGAAAGTTAGGTTTTGTAACTAATAGTTGGACAAATAAAGCCAAGAATTTATAAAAGATTGAAGACTGGAAGGACAGATATTAAGAGAGGCAAAGGAAGTTTAGAGAGAAATGGAAACAAATAGCAAAATCATGCTGGCTACCAATTCTGGTAAATTAGGAAACAGGAATCCAAAACTAAAATTACCAAATTAGGGGACATCAGCAAGGTCAGGACAAAAGGGAAGCCCTAGAGGCAGAGGGGGGGAACGTAGGTGCTATAAACAGGAGGAAAGAGGAACTTCAAGAGGGCCTGCACCCTGTGGAAGAAGGAAGAGAGAATGTTACCCTTTGTTACCTTTAAGGAAGAATAGTGGAGTCAAGGGCTCTACCACTTAGAGGGGCATCACTAAGAAGCCTTGATAAATTTGGAGGTTGTGGGTCACTAAAAAGAAAGAAAAAATCATTTTAAAACAGATCCTGGGGCAAATTATCCTTCCTTTTCCTTTCTCCCCTCCTTCCTCACCCTTGCCTGATACAATACCATCAAGTTTCAAGGGCTAAAGATGAGGGTTTTAGGGTTCATATATTAATGCTAGTAGATATAAAACAGGGTAGTCTGCATGGAATTACTCTCTGTCCAGAAAGCAAGGGCAAATCTTTTGGGAAGAAACCTGACGACTAAGTTAAGGACAGGACTGAAGATAGATAAAGCTGAACTTTAAGGTTCTCTAAATCTCTTGACAGCAGAAGCAGAAAATAAATACTGACGTGTGGGTGTGTGGTAGTTTGAATGGATGCCCCCCAGTAGATCCAGAAGTTTATTAAAGTTTGTATTTATTAAAGTTAAATATCCAGTCTTCTGGCTGGAAGAGGTGTCACTGTGGGCAGATTTGAGGATCGGACAGATCTGAAATTCAAGCTAAAGATATGAGGTTTGAGCTCTGCCTGGGCTTCCTGGAGTGTGTTTGCTTGTGACGCTGCTGGTGGTTTTTTCTCTTGTGTGAATCTGTGTAAAGGGACCAGCTTCTTCCACCATCATGGAACGTCCATATTTTCTCCCTCCCCATCTCTTTCTCTCAAATAAATAAATATTTTTTTTAACTCCTAGAGAGGGGCTGCAAAGATGGCTCAGAGGTTATGGTATTTTTCTGCAAAGCCTAGCAACCCAGGTTCAATTCCCTACTGACCACATAAAGCCAGATACATAATGTGGTGCATGCATCTGTAGTTCATTTGCAGCATCTGGAGGCTCTGGCATGCCCATTCTCTCTCCCTCTCTCTCTCTCTCTCTTCCTCTCTCTCTTTCTTCCTCACCCTCTCTCTGTCTCCCTCTGTTTGCAAGTAAATAATTTTTTTTAAAAAACTACTGGAGAAATGATTAAAAGGAAGCACTAGCTCATCCCAAAGGAAGGGAGGAAAGGATTATCTCCACTTATCAAGGGTCTCCTTGAAGATAGAATTTTCACCCCTGCATATCCCCTACAACATTCCTATAATGTAAATCCCCCTAAAACACTCCCTGTAAATTTGAGATGGAACTTAAAGACTGGTCCAAGGCCTGAAAGCCATAAATCAGATTATTTACAATATATACTCAGTATACCAAATACTTAGACCCTTTTGACAAAGATCCCTTATGATCACAGATACGTTAGTGTGAGTGTGTGCCTGCACCTTGGTAGAAGAAAGTAGGGATTTTTTTTTTTTTTGCCTTTAAATGGGAGAATCCAAATATCAGAACAAAATAACAATGCAGATGGATTGTCCTTCTTCGAGGTTTCATGGATGCCACTAATGTATTTGGCCAGATTCTGGGAGGGACATTAGAGAAATTTTCCATTCCTCCCAGAATTAAACTCTCCACTGAGCGGATGATTTTTTACTGTCTGGCAAACAAAAGAATGAAGTTATAAGTTCAACAATAAATCTACTAAATTTCTTGGGAGGGGAAGGGCTTATAGTTTCAAAAAAGCAATGAGAATTTGTGGAAGAGGAAATAAAATACCTAGGACATCTAATCACCAAGGGGAACTGGAAACTAAGTCCAGAAAGGGTATTCAGAGTAGTTAACACCTCACTCCCCAGAACTAAAAGAGGACTTGGAAAATTCCTGAGCCTAACAGCTTATTGTAGACTTTGGATTGATTCCTATGTTACTTACGCAAAGGATTTATATGGTAAACTCTTACATGAAGAGCCTGATTTTCTCCTGTGGGATATGAGGGAAATCAAGGCTATGGAAATTTTAGAACAGGACTTAATAACTGGTCCAGTACTGGCCTTGCTCTCCTTGGAAAAGCCTTTCCATATCTTTTCCAGTGTAGACAAGGGCACAGCTCCGGGAGTACTTGGTCAAGATCACGGGGGAAAGAGAGAAACAGTGGCCCACTTAACAAAAGTTCTAGACTTAGTCTTATGAGGGCAGCCAGAGTGCATTCAGTCAGTAGCCACCCCCACCCTCCCTCCTCACTGAGTACAGCCAACAGTTCTCATTTGGTGGTTGTCTAATTGTGAGTACTCCTTGCCAGCTAAGAAAATCCTTCGACAAAAGGGCAGGAGATGGGTAACAGACTCCAGGATCCTAAAATATGAGCCCATTCCCCTTGCAGGAGCTGATCTTCTCCTATATACTGATAACTGTTTGAATTCCTGAATAGAGAGGGTCTTCTTGTACCTACCAAACACTGATAGAAATGATCTAATTCTGTAGACCGATGACTGTATGAATTCCTGAATGGAGCAGATCTTATTGTACCCACACAACATTGACAGAGATGATCTAATGCTATAGACTGAGGACTGTTTGAAGTCATGAATGGAGGGAACTTTTCTGCAACACTGTTCTCTAGATTTCATTGATTACCAGATGAAAAGTATGCACAATCCTGAAAGAAACCACCACGTCCTCTCAGAGACCTACATGATTCATAGTTGGGTATTCCAGAGTAATTCAAGAAAAAAAAAAGACATAGTGGGTATTCTGTAATTGATGTAATGCAAACATTATTGATTCCAGGCTATTGCTGAATTTCCAGTCAGCACAGACATATGAGCTATGCACTCCAAACCAGGCCCTTAAGAACCTAAAAGGAAGGGAAAGGATCATATTCACTGACTCCGAGCATGCATTGAGAGTAGCTCACACCTTTGGAAAAAGTTGGACTGAAAGTAGGAAGGGAAAGGACTGGACACGTAAGAACTAATTGCCCGATCACCGGAATACTTGCAACTGTGTGAAGAAATTGCTAAGGTTCACATCCTTGACAACAAACACACAGCTTCAAGGCCCACGGAAATCAAAGGAAGCCATATGGGCATCTGTGGTTCTTATCCCTACCCTTCGTGAACCCCTAGGAACCTCAAAGTTCACACAGACTGAGGAAAGATAATTAAGTATAATAGGAGCTGTCAACACATCAGAAGGGAAAAGGGTTCTACCTGATTGGAGAGAAATGCTATCCAAGCCATAAAGAGGGAGCCAATGTCTCAGTTACATAATGGAAGTCAATGGGGTCTCTCTGACAATGTGTAATGTTATTTGGGGGCTTATGAATGTATAGGATTCTATACTATAGTCAATCAAGTTAGCAACAGTTGTGCTTCCTGTCAAATAGTCAATAACAATCAGAGTTGTAACAAGTAAGTATTTGGGAGACAAAACCTGGGGTTAAGACCATTCAGAATTACTCAGGTAGACTACATGAAAGTATTTACAGGTTGTTGTTGATGTCCTCACTCATTCCCTCTCCCTGTTGCTACAGCCAGATAGATATATTGTAAAGATACCTCTAGGATCTGACACCCCAAGATTTGGACAGCTGCAGAGAGTGAGTAGTTTGAATATTGTAAATATATTCAGTGTTTTACTAGTTAAAGTTTGCATCTGCAATCACCTTCTAGAGGCAATGTCACTGGGGCTGGTCTTAAGGTTTGAGATTCCATTGTAAAGATATGCAAATGTGCTGCAGAGTTCCTGAAGTGTGCTGTGTGACCTTTTGGCTGACAGTTTTTCATGTGCTGTGGTGGCTGGTTGGCTTTTGCTCTCTCTGCTTGGCCCTGTGAAAACCTTCTTCTGAAGAACCCCTGGATCTTAAGCTTCAATAAATTATCCCTTCCTCCATAACTGTGCCTGGTCTGGAAGTTCATCTCAGCGAACCTGAAGCTGTCTGCAACAGTGACATTTCATTGCAACTTATCTTAAAACCCATATGAAGCCCTTAGATATTAAGTGGGATTATCACACGCCTTGGCACCCTCCTTCCTCAAGGAGTTGAAAGAATGAATGATACCCTAAAGTAGTAAATCACTAAGCTCATTTGGGAAGCTAAATTACCATGGACTAAGTATTTGGCTATAATTGCTTTGAATTCACACAGCTCCTCGGAAGGACATAGCACTGCTGTATGGAAATACATAGGTAGAACCTCCTGACTCTGGAAACTAAGGACCAATACTCAGAAATTATATGTTGGGTTGCTCTTCTACTTTGCTTTCTCTTAGTTTACAGGGTCTCCTCACCCAGACCCCTCCAATGGAGTTTCCTACTCACCCTCATTAACCAGGGGACGGAGTGTTAGAAGCTGGACTGAGCACAAGCTGGAACTGGCCTGTAGGGACCTTTTCTGGTGCTGTTAACCACAAAGGCCACCCACTGTATGCACTGCAGGAAGAAGTGGACTCATTATACTCCTGGGCACAGGCCAGTGAGAAAGACTCCAGTGAAGAGAGAATAAAGGCAGAGGACGTCAGGGGAAACTTTGAAGTTAACCTTAAAACTTAGGCATGGATCTTCTCCAGATGAAAATCTTAAACCCACACCTTATCCTGCTGCCATATATCTTGATGCTGCGTTCTCTTATGGATTTTTGTGACTCTGCTTATATTAGGATTCTCAAGAGGAACAGAACGGATAGAATGAATTGTATTAAAAGGGAATTTATTGGATTAGCTTACAGCAGTCCAACAATAGCAGTTTGCAGACCTGAGGGTCAAGGAACCTGGTAGCTGCTCAGTCCATGAGGCTGGAGGCCTCAGCAGTCCCCATCCAGCACTGAAGGCCTGGAGGTGTCCTGGAGAGATGCTGCTCTTCAGTCCACACTGGTCTTCAGTCCACACTGGAAAGCAGCAAGCAGCCAGGTGGGAGGAGGGGATATTTTCCTTCCCAGAGCTTCCCTAGATAAAGCCCCTTCTTAGAGAGGGGCCGCCCACTCTGGGGAAAGGCTCACTGTGGAGGAAGGACTTCCTCCTTTAGTGAATCCTTTCTGGAAGCCACCTCGGAGACCCACTTATGAGAAATGTCTGTGGATTCCTAAACAGATCAAGTTGACACAAACTTAACCATCACATTGTTCATCTCCTTTCCTAAATTGATATTCTCGTATCATTTCTGACCATGAATGACTTGAAATGCAAAAGAAAATAGTTTCAATCGTCCAATCATGGGGTAGAATAATAAGAAACTTGGTGATGAATATAAAATAACTAAAGTAACCTTTTTACCAACCATTCCGCTGGAGGCATGTCTAGTTTTACCCTGTGCAAAAGTAGAAAGCCAGAGGTGACTTCTGGAACAGGCATGTGCTGGTTTCCCAAATCTTTCCCACATGTGCCCTGCTGTTCCCTCTTGAGTGGAATGGCATTCTGGTAGGCCACCCTACACTCCCCTCTTCTAGCCGCTCTTTTAGAGATCTCCAGGAAAAATACAACTTATATGAGGATATGCTCAAGAAAGTGGCAAAACCTCCAACGTAAGCTCCCTCCTCTAATAATAAACAGACCCCAAGAACTGGCTCACGAGCCATCCACTGTCAGAATACACAGACGAGTGAAATATGTATCCAGTGGGGTCCTCTGAAATGGGTTTCTTTTGAATTTGATCACTACACCTAGCCCTGCCCCTAGACTAGGTATTTCTAAGGATAAAACTGACACTATCAAAATATACATAATAGAAGTTAAAGTTTTACAGCAAAGAGAGATTGACTCCAGGTATTGGGAAGCAAGTGCATGGTTGGAATGGAATAACTATTCTGTTAGTGCATTAAATAAGAGCAATTGTTTTGCTTGTGTTGTAAGGAGGACAGAAACCCAAGTGGTCCCATTTGCATGGACCTTATACATCCTTGGGAAGGAATGCATGACCCTCCTCTTTCAGGATAAAATGGCCTGGGGAACTAAGTCTTGTCAATCCTGTCCTTTATGTTCCTAACTGCCATGAGACCTAGTCAAAGACCCCCTCAAATTATCCAACCTCTCTTATTAGGAACCAATTACACCTGCTTCCCAGAAAGGGGTGTTAATTGGATTTTTAAGGGAACATGGCTGGTGCAGTCATGGCTGCCATACTTTAGAAAAGATGCAGAGCTGCTTCTGCCTGAGCATTTACAAGGCAGATGTCGGTGGCATTGAGGTGGATTGTTGCTTGAGACTATTCTTGTTAATTGGAGTGGGACCTTCCCTTTGGTCCAGTTGGCCATCCCTTTTATTATTGCATATTGTCAACCTACCCAAGTTCAACGTCCATTGTCTTGCAGGAAAAGGACACTTCCAACTCCCGGAGGGCCATGTGATTCTCACATTTATATGGACTCTATTGAGGTGCCAAGATGAATCCTCAACAAATTCAAGGCCAGGAACCAAAGAGCAGCAGAATTTGCATTAGTACTATTCTGGTGGTCTACCATAAATAAAAGTGTCGATTGGATATATATGTTGTAACCAACAAACATAGTTCACTTCTACTAAAGATGCTATTAAAGGCATAGCAGACCAATTAGATGACACCAGTTGGATGGCGTGGTAAAATAGACTAGCTCTAGATAAGATGTTAGTCAAAACAGGAGGGATCTACATGATGGTAAGTGGCTAATATTGTACTTTCGATCCCAAAAATATGGCTCCTGATGGTAGTGTCATCAAAGCTCTCCAGGGTTTGACTGCTAAAGCTATTGAATTGGCTGAAAACTCAGAAATAGATGATACTTTTCCTCACCTCATGGAGCAATGGTTCGGAAGATGGGAAGGAGCAATGACCTCAGCCTTGACCTCCCCTGTTCTAGTCCTAGGAGTTCTAACCATAGTTGGGTGTTGTGTTATCTCATGCATATGGGGACTAACTCAGAGACTCATTGAGACAGCTAAAACCAAGTATCCTACCCATATTATTATCAAACTAGTTTGTTATGAATGGAAATTCTAGAATATGAAAGACAAGTAATGTTAAATGAATTTGAAGAAAAGAATAAAAGTGTATTACAAAAGAGAGTGAAATTGGGAGAGGTATACTGTGTTTTCTACCAAAGGGTTAAGTAAGGCAGGGAAAGTCCATTTTGAGAGAAAACACCATTTGGTAAAAATCCCTCCTGAGTCAGCAGTTCCTGGAACTAAAGTTTCCATTCACTTAAGTTTCATTTTTTTTCCCTCCTGGAAACTGCACTGCTCTATATAAATTAGCCAACCACGTCAGAATGGGAGGCTGAGCTCTGACTAGTCAGAGTGAGGCTCAGGGCCTTCCAGTGAGGGATAAATCCCAGCAGATTTCCTGCTGTGCTGCGGCTTGCCCGGACTCTTTGGGGCCGAGCGCCCTTATGTAGAAGTAAAACATTGCCTCACTGAAATTCCCTGGGTTGTGTGGTCACCCTTGCAACCCCAGACTCATTTCTAACAGTAGTATGCAAGGTCCACCTCTGGGAAAGACTTTTGATGACTTTTCTCTTCTAGAAGTCCGGTAGAACCTTCCAGCACAGTGAAAACCAGCCATCAGGGAGCAAGTTTCCAGCTCATTTCCAGCTTGATTTCTCAGTGTTCTGCAACCAAAGCATGTGATGTCTTTAATAATAACATCTGACAATCTTGTTTTGGTGGGCAACCAAGAATATTAGCAAGAGCCTGATTTGTTTTGGTGGCTTCAGGGGGCTCCTTGACGAACGACTCACTGGAGCTGTCCCACCCATAGCAATGGGTTTTCTTATACTAACCTATGGCTTTTGGGAACAGCATTATTTACCCATACAGGGTATCACTATTCAAACTTAAAAAAAATTATATATACAAATTGTATATCGACATACATACAGAGAGACGAGAGAGAGAGAGAGAGAGAGAGAGAGAGAGAGAGAGGCAGATAGAGAATGGGCATACCAGGGCCTTTAGCCACTGCAAATGAACTCCAGTTGCATGTGCCACTTTGTGTATCCTATCTGGCTTACATGGGTCCTGGGGAATCGATCCTAGATCCTTCGGCTTTGCAGGCAAGTGCCTTAATTGCTAAGTCATCTTTCTAGCCATAAGATTATATTTTTAAATAATCAACAAAGAAATAGGTTTCTTTTTGGCTTTTTCATCATTAATTTTGGTTAACTTTCTCCTCCTCCGCCTCTCCATCCTTTCTTCCTTTTTTATCTAGGAGACACTTCTATATTTAGGAATATTAAAAATGTCACTAGGACAGGCTCTAGAAATAAACATGATCAGAGAAAGCAATGATTGCAAAGTTCCATACACAAATTTGTCACCTCAGGAACAATGCAACACGCAAGATACACATTTTGAAAATATCATAGGGACATGCCATGTCACATTTTTCACAGTGTCTTCCTCCAATAAGAAAGTTATAAGTAAAGTGTAATTATATCATAAAATTTTCTGTCAATTTTATTTTCATTTCAAAACAACTTGATATGAAAAACTCTTTTTTAAAAAGTGTATATATATGTTTTTTGAGGTAGAGTCTCACTGTAGCCCAGGCTAACCTGGAATTCACTCTGTATTCTCAGGGTGGCCTCGAACTCATGGTGATCCTCCTACCTCTGCCTCCCAAGTGCTGGGATTAAAGATGTGTTTCACCATGCCTGGTATTTTTGGAAAAGTATTTTTATTAGATATGGACATATTTAGTATGTTAAGACCACATGTTGGTACCATCCTTTCCCACATCCCTGCCCCTATTCCTAAAGAGGCCTTCCTCACTGGGGATATGGATCAGCCCCATGGGGATTGTGGGTTGTGCATTGTGGGGACAGCAGTCAGTTTTAGGGGACAGGCAATGTCTCTGTGCAAAATGTCCTAACTTGTGGCTCTAATAATCTTTCCATCCCCTCTTCTGCAATATTCCCTGAGCCATGTTGGGTGCATTTTAAGTCTACTTCAGTGATGGGGACTTAGGATCCTCTGGATCCCTGGTTTGGTAGGTGTTGAGCATCCTCAGTGTCTATCTCCTTCACCCTTGTGCTGACAGCAGATTCACTGAGAAAGCAGCACTCTTGCTCATTTCCCCAGTTCCTCTGTGGTTTCATTTGGGGCTGGGGTGAAGTGTGCTGGGCCATTTATCTCCTGAGGTCCAGCTCCCATCTGAAAAAGAGAAGCAGATTCTCCAACAGAGAATGAAGTCAGCACCAGTTAAATAGGATAACCATTATTAATTTAGAGAGAATTTAAAGGGTGTAGACCTTCTTATAGCCCAAGACTAGTGGGAGCTTGACAGTGGAAAGCAGAATCGTTATCTGGATATGATTCTGACTTGTTTCCCAGTTCCATATATGGTTTCCTTTCCACTGAGTGGATCTGTTAGCAAATCCAGGAGCAGTTGGCTACCCGCCATGGCTGTGTGCCACTATTGCACTTGTGTGAGCATCACGTCATGTTGGTTGCTTTTGAGTTGCTCAGACAGATGTTGGCCACTTTCCCCTGGTAGCTCATGTAGCTCCTTCTAATACTAGATGGGATAATTCTGTGGGGACTGGCTCTCTTCCGGATTCTAACCAGGTCTCTCCGTGGTTTGTGCTGACAGCATATGGTGTCTTCAGCAGTAGGGTCTTACCATTAACCTCTGGTGGATAATCAAGTGCTCTGACAGAAGTATGTCTTGTTTGTTTTGGGAGACCTCGTAGGTCTCTCTGATCAACAGCTCATTGTGGGTGTTAACCGCATCCTGGTACAGAGAATTACAGGCCAGTGCCAAGGAAAAAGAAAAAAACAAAGAGACAGAAAAGAAAGAGAAACAGGAGAAATTTAAGGTTAGGCTTCATCTCACCTTCTCCGGGGCCCTTCGATTCAGGTGCTCCCCCTAAGGTCCTCTTGAGTGTTCCACCTTTTAGTCTAATTTCCAGGATATAGGTTTATAAGGTACCGGTTTAATTTGGGTTCAGTTTTGTGTGCCCCCCCACCCTTCCCTTTTCCCCAATCCTGACCCTCCCTATTGTCCAAGCCTCAAGATGCCATTCAGGTATGTCAGTAATTCAGGCTGATCCAGGTTAGGAATGGCAGATAAGTGAGTAGATATGTCAATCAATTGTCTTTCTGTGATTGTGTGAGTTCACTTAGTATGATCTGTTCCAAGTTTGACCATTTTTCTACAAATTTCATTGTGTCATTTTTTTCTTACTGCTGAGTAGAATTCCATCGTATAGATATACCATATCTTGGTTATCGTTAAATGATGGGCACCTGAGTTGATTCCAGTTCTTAGCTATTATGAACTGAGCAGCTATAAATATGGTTGAGAAACTGTCTCTGAACTGAGATGTGGATCTTTTAGGGTAAATGCCCAGTAAGGGGATAACTGGGTTGTTGGTAGGTCTATAGTCATCCTTTTTAGGAGTCTCCATATTGCTTTCCATAGTGGTTGTACAAGCTTACATTCCCACCAACAGTGAATGAGGGTTCCTGTTTCTTCATAACCTCACCAACATTTGTTTTCATTTGACTTTTTTATTTTTGGAGAGAGAGACAGAGAGAAAGGGAGAGGAAGACAGGTAGAGATGGGCGCACCAGCAGACTCTCAGCTGCTGCGAACGAAATCCAGATGCGTGCGTCCCCTTGTGGTCAAGTGCGGCATTGTGCCCTTGCGTCACTTTGCATCTGGCTAAACATGGGACCTGGAGATTGGAACCGCTGGAGATTGGAACCAGCATTCTTAGTCTTAGGAAGCAGGCGCCTTAACCGCTAAGCCATCTCTCCAGTCCTCATTTGACTTCTTAATGTTTTCTATCCTTAGTGGGGTAATGTGGAATCTCATAGTTGTTTTGATTTGCATTTCCCTAATGGTTAGGGATATTGAAAATTTCCTTAAGTGTGTGTTAGCCATTTGTAATTCTTCCTCTGAGAACTCCCTATTTAATTCTCTTCCCCACTTTTGGAGTGGATTGTCTGATTTTTTGTTGTTTAGTTTTTGGAGTTCTTTGTTGATTCTAGATATTAGCCTTCTGTCAGTGGTATAGCTGGCAAAGATTTTCTCCCATTCAGTAGGTAATCTATTGGCTCTTCCAGATTATTCAATTTTGTGGAGTAGAGGTTTTAGAAGTATACCCTGATGATTCTTCCAATTTCATTGCTATCTGTTGTGATCTATCCTTTTTAATCTCTGATATTGTTAATTCGAGACTTCTCATTTTCTTGCTAGATCAAATTGACCAGGGGTTTGTCAATCTTGTTTATTTTTTCAAAGAACCAGCTCTTCATTTCATCATTTTTTCTTTATTAGTTATGTACCTACGCTGTGTAAACAGCACATGGTGGAACCATCCTTAGTCTCCTCCCTGTCTACCCCCTCTGAAGGGACCCTCCCCACTGGGGATGCCAGTTATCCCCATGTGGATTGTGGATCATTCACAGTGAGGGTATCAACCAGTTATGGGGAAGGGGCAATGTCTCTGTGCATAATGTCCCAACTTGTGGCTCTTACGGCAATCTTCTGTCCCCTCTTCCACGAATTTCCCTGAGCCATGTTGGGTTTGTTTTAGGTCTACTTCAGTGATGAGGTCTTGGGAGCCTCTGTGTATCTGGATATATGGTTTGGTAGGAGCTGAGTGTTCTTTGTGTCTGTCTCCTTCACCCTTGTGCTGATTCTAGGTTCACCAAGAAAGCATCACTCTCACTCATTTCCCTAATTACTCCATGGTTTCAGCTGGGGCCCTGGTGAGATGTGATGGGCTGATGCTCTCTTCAGGTTCTGAGTCCATCAGAAAAAGAGAAGCAAATTCCCCAATTAAGAGTGATAAATGGGATAACCATTATTATTTTACAGAGAATTTCACAGGTATAGGTCCTCTTGCAGCTCAAGATTGGTGGGAGCTTGATATTGGAGAGCAAATTTGTTTTTTGGGTATGATTCTAACTTGTTTCCCAGTTCCAGCTATGGGTTCCGTTCCACTGAGCAGATCCATTAGCCAATTCAAGAGCAGTTGGTTACCCACCATGGCTGTTTGAACACTATTGCACTTGAGTGAGCTTTATGTCAGGTTGTTTGCTGCTGAGTAGCTTAGACCACGAGTTGCTTGAACAGATGTTGGCCGTTTTCCCCCAGTAGCTCATGTAGCTTTCTCCTGAATATCCTGCAGGCAAATAAGACACAGGCCAGCAGGTTAGCATTCCCCCTCGCTCCCTGGGACCACAGTCCCAGCTGCCTCCCTGCCGTGCGCAGACCAGCTCATCGATTTTTTAAATTGTTTTCTTAGTTTCCAATTCATTAATTTCTGCTCTAATCTAGGTTATTTCTTTCCATCTGGAGCTCTTTGGGTTAGATTCCCAGTACCTTTAGGTGGACAGTTAAGTTATTAATTTGCACTCTTTCTATCTTTGTAATGAAGTCATTTAGTGTTTTAAATTTTCCCCTTAGGAATGCCTTCATTGTGACCCATTAGTTTTGGTAGGTTCTATTTACATTTCCAATTCTAGGAATTTTACAATTTCTTTTTCTGATTTCTTCCATGACCCATTCATTGTTTAAAAGTGTGTTGTTTAGTCTCCAGGAGTTCTTGATGTGTCTCTTGTTAATTTCTAGCTTTAAAGCATTGTGATCTGATATGATGCAGAAAATTACTTCAATTTTCCTGACTTTATGGAGGCATACTTTATGTCCTAATATATGGTCAATTTTGGAGAAGGTTCCATGGGCTGCTGAGAAGAATGTGTATTCTGTAGAGTTGGAGTGGAAAGATCTGTCAATGTCCGTTAGGTCTAGTTGATCTATGATATTGTTGAGCTCTATTATTTCCCTGTTGATTTTCTACTTGGATAGCTGTCTGTTGATGGTGTTGGTGTTTATTTCTGTTTTATTGTGAAGTAGCTTTTGTTTTATATCCCTTGATGAGTAAGAAGGGGCCTTCTTTATCCCTTTTGATTACTTTTGGCTTGAAGTCTATTTTATCAGATATTAATATTGCAACACACACTTGTTTTTTATTTCCATTTGCTTGGAATATCATTTCCCAACCTTTCACTTTGAGGAGGTGTCTATCCTAGTGGTGAGGTGGGTTTCTTGAAGTCAGCAGATAGAAGGGTCCAGTTTTCTGATCCACCCTGATAACCTGTGTCTTTTGATTGATGAGTTAAGACCATTAATATTTAGGGTTATTACTGTGAGGTTTGAATTAATCCCTGCCATGATGAGGTGTTTTATGGGGTTTGGTGCTGTCTTGTGTTTTGTACTATGTTGAGCCTGGTCTATTTTTGGTTATTGTGATCTTCTTCTCGTTGGCTCTTGAGATTGGTTGACTGTTCTGTGTGGAGTATTCCCTGAAGTACTCTCTATAGGTTTGGCTTTGTGTTCATAGCATCATAGAGTCGACTTTTTTCATGGAAAGTTTTTCTTTCACCATCTATTATGAAGGATACTTTTGCTGGGTAGAGTAGCTTGCATTGGAAGCCATAGATTTTTAGACTTTGATGGGTGCCATTCCAGGCCTTTCTGGCTTTCAGGGTTTCAATTGAGAAATCAGACATAATTCTGATGGGATTGCCTTTGTATGTTGTGGGTTGTTTCTCTCTTGCTGCTTTTAACATTCTCTCTTTGTGTTCATTAAGAGTTTTAACTATAATGTGCCTTGGAGAGTTTCTTCTTTGGTCCTGTTTATTTATGGTGTTCTGTGGGCTTCTTGTATCTGGATGGGCTTCTGTTTTGAGAGATTAGGAAAATTTTCTTCAATAATTTTGTTGAATATGTTGCCTATGCCTCTGGCCTGGATTTCCTCTCCTTCTGGCATAATTATGATCTGGATGATTGGTTGTTTTAGGGTATCCCACAGTTCCCTCGTATTCTGTTCACTTGATTTTTTGAATTTAGCAAAAATTTTGGCCTTCTGATCAATTTCTTCTGTCTTGTCATCCAAGTCAAAGGTTCTGTCTTCCACATGAGTGACTCTGTTGGTGAGGGGTTCTAGAGAGGTTTTTATAATTTCTATTTGATTTTTGCTTTCTGTTATGTTATTTTGCATCATGTCCATCTCTTTTTTTGATGTACAATTTGAGTTCAAGTTCTGATTTTCTTACTGCTTCTTGGAATTCATTCTTGCATTTGATCAAGTCTTCATTAAGCTTAATCAACTGGTTGTTGAGATCTTCCATTTCTTAGCTACCTTCAATTCATTCATATCTCTTTGAGGGTTCTAACATTTTCTTCAATCAAGTTAAGCCTGCTTTCAAAAGCTGAATGCTCTAAGAGATGATTCTGTTCAATTTCATTGATACAATTGTTGGTTCTTTGATGGTTTGCTTCCAGTTCAGTGATTCTTTTGATAAGGGTCTCGTTGGTTGTTGTGTTTTCATTTTGGGAATGAATTTCTGTTATTTTCTTTATGATTTCATTGGAGGCTTCCCTTGTAGGACTAGCCATCCTTGGTGGAGATCTCTCAGTGTTCTGGCTTTCATTGGCTTTTTTGTATTGTCTATCCATTTTAAGGAGATTCTTTATTTTATTGAGGCAGAAGGAATTTTTTGTCCTTTGGCACCCTCTTCACCCTCTGAACAGGTGAACAGGGAAGTTGGTACCTAGTGGCCAGTCAGGATACCAGAGCAAAAGGTCTTATTCCACAGCCCACACAGGTACCAGGCCTACCCAAGCAAGGCACAATGGGACCTACCAGGACCAGGGTACTGGGAGGAGCCAGGGAACAGGGATGTAGCTTACTCATTCTGCACCACACCCAACTGCACATAGTCTGGTACAGGGTACCTAGATCAGGAAGCTGCAAGGAGCCAGGAAAGAGTAGTCTAGCCTACTCACTCCATGCCTGCCTACCCCCAAACCATCCTACACAGGGAATCCCATCCTTTCTTCTTAAAGGATACTGTGTTCATTTCCTGGGACTGCTGACCCAAAGGAATACAAGCGGAGTCAGTCAAACAACAGAAAGTCACTGTCTTGTAGGGACAAGAAGTCCCAGTCAAGTGTGGGAGCAGGGTCAAGTCCTTCTCAGAGCTGGGAAGAGCATCTGTTTCAGGTCCCTTGTCAGCTTCTGGTAAACACAGCTGTGTTGGTGGATTCTTGGGAATATCTACCTTCATAGTCACACAGTGTTGGGAAGAGAAGAGGCACTCACCATCAGCACTGTGTAATCCAAACTCTTCCCCACTCTGAGGATATGGCACGCACCTGCCCTGTGTGCTAAATTTGATATCTGAGAGAAGCTGACTGAAGACATTTGCAATGGGCACTCAGAACAGAATGCATAGAATAGAATTTGCTCCATCTCTAAACAGGATTATGAAGCTGAGATATCAGGATGGTTGTTTTGTTGCCAAGTGGGATGGGGAGTAACAGGTAGCCTCGTTTGTCTTTCCTGCCCTCCCCCACCATTTCTTAGCTCAGCCTGCACTTGAAGTCTTACCAAGTGTTCTACCTTGGGGTCAGTGAGCTCTCACAATTTCTTCTCCAAAATGCCATATTTTCTTGCCAAAGTCATATAAGGAAAGTTTATGTTTAGGAACTAAAGTTTTAACTGAGGCTCAGAAGGCGAAAAAGTGCAAAGCAAAGGACTGATAGTTGGGCAAGATTCCCCAGGCAGAGAACATGTGCTCAGAGACCAGGGAAACATTGACTTTGAGAGGGTCGTCCGCCACTGCAGCACCCCCACACACGCAGAAGTTGCCTTCCACAGAACAGGTACTGCTTCATGCTTTCCACAGACTGGCTCAAATGAGTAAGAAAAGCTTTGTTTATCATCACCTCCCTACCCAAACCACACTCAAATAAGCAGTGAAAACCTCCAGACCTTAGTCATCAGGCAAGGTAAATTATAAACTTCTAAGAGTGTGGCTGCTCTGAGATCCCACATTTTCCTCATATAATGAGCCTGCAGTTTGTGGCAAAGAATGACTTAAGAACAAGTGAACTCACTGTCTAAAAGGAGAGTTTTTATCACTATCAATTGCTCTCTGACTGACAGGGCTGTATTTCTTTCAGTTGGAGCGAAGGCTAAAATACAGAGAGAGGGAAAAAAATACCTAGAAATAAACACAGCCTGCATAATAGCAAGGTTTTGTGTTGCCAATGTCAAAAGAGCAAGTTCCTGGGTAAGAAACTTCACTTACTCCTGTCCCTGTTGCACTGCTTTTACAGTTTCAGAGTCCCCTCAAAGCAGCCACCAAAGGCCTCTCGCAGTTGTGGCAGTGTGGCACTGGGAGGCAGCAGTGTGGGAAGCATCCCGCGGTTAGGAGTTGAACAGGAAGAGACTGCTCAGCAAAGCAGCAGAGAACTTCAAGTTCGTGGCATGGACATGGGGTGTGGGAGGAGGAGCAAAGATAAGAATTGGATGTGATCACAGAGCCTGCGCCTGGGTGATGGCTGGAGATTGTGAGAATTAATTTCTATCAACTTGATTGGATCAGGAATCAAGTAAGAGACACACCTCTTGGGTGTGTCTGTGAGGGATTTCCAGGAAGGATTAAAAGAGGGAGGAAGACCTTCCCCAAGAATAGGCAGCCCTTCTGGTGGCAGCCTATATACGAAGAGGTTTCAGGAAAAAGTGGCCCCTTTTGTCTGGCTGTTCCTGATCCTTGCTGGTGAGTGACCTACCCCATTGCTGGCGTCCTTTTGAACATGAGAACCCAGCTTCATCAGTGTTCCAATGGGTACTGAAGAATGGTGGCTCTCTAGAAATCTCCAGGCCTTCAGTGCCAGCTTGACACTGCCAAGGTATCCAGGCTTCTAGACTGAGCAGCTACTAGGCTCATAGACTCTCCAGTCTACAGATAGCCATTGCTGGACTGTCCATCTCTTTTTGTGTAAGCCACTCGAACAGATCCCCTTCACCATATGTATTCATTCTATTGGTTCTTTTCCTCTAGAGAACTCTGACTAATACAGATCATGGTAGCAGGAGGGGATCTACAGAAACAAGAATTGTAAGAATTATTTCCTCTAGTGGGCTTGGAGATATCTGGATGCTATTTGGAGCCTTTTCAGGTCCCCATAGGTGAATCACAGTAGAGGCTTTGAAGGTTTTGAAGCAAGGCCTTGCCATCCTCTGTAGACAACAATTCGCTCTTTCAAAAACAACTCTTGGCCTGCTGTTGTGCTTTAGTGGAACCTGCATACTGGACCATTGTCCAGCAAGTTATCATGAAACCTGAGCTACTTGTTATGAGCTGGTTGTTATCTGACCCACCGAGCCATAAAGTTGGAGATGTGCAGCATCAGTCCATCATGAAAGGGACATGGTATATACATGACTGTGCTCCAGGGGGCCTGGAGGGCACCAGGAAATTACAAGAAGAAGTTTCCCAAATGCCTCTGGCTTCTACTCTTGTACAATGCCTTCTGTCCCTGAACATGCATCATAAGGGTATGCCTTGTGATCAACTGACTGAGAAGATGTCTAGGACCTGGTCTATAGATGATTCTTCACACTGTGCATGTAGCAACAAGGAGTGGACAGCTACCTCATTACAGCCCCTTTCTGGGACAACTCTGAGGGACTGTGGTGAAGGAAAGTCTTCACAAAGGGCAGCTCCCATGGTTGTACATTTTGCTTGGAAGGAAAAATGTCCAAATATGTGATTATATACTAATTCATGGGCTGTAGCCAATGTTTTGGCTGGATGGTTGAGGACTTGGGAGAACCACAAATGGAAAATTGTTAAGAATGACATTTGGGGAAGGTATATGTGGATGCAGCTTTCCAGATGGGAAAAGGCTGTGAATGTATTTGTGTCCCATGGACATGCTCATCAATAGGTGACCTCAGTAGGGGATGACTTTCATACTCAAGTAGGTAAGATGACCCATTGTTGGTCATCCCTGTCGAACGGGCTCATAAAGAAAGTGGCCATGGTGGCAAGGCTGGAGGTCATGCATGGGCTCAACAACATGGACTTCCACTCACTAAGGCTGACCTGGCTACAGCTTCTTCTGAGTCCCAAGTCTACCACCAGCAGAGACCAACACTGAAATGGCACCAATCCCTGGGTGACCAGCCAGACCTGGTGACAGGTTGAGAACTTTGGACCATTTCTATCATGGGAAGACAAGCTCTTTGTACTTACTGGAATAGATCCTTGTTCAGGGTGTGTATTTGCCTTCTTGCATGTAGTGCATTTGCCAAAACGATCACCCTTGCACTAACAGAATGCCATACTCACAACCATGCCTTTGATTCTGAGCAAGGAACTCACTTCATAGCCAGAGAAGGGCTGCAGTGGGCATGTCATGCTGATGGAATTCACTGGTTTTACCATGTTCCTCCAAATCTTGAAGTGGCTGGTATGATAGAACAATGGAATGGCCTTTTGAAGAAACTGCTATGGTGCCAACCAGGTGGCAGTCACCCGGAGGCTGGTGCAGGTTCTCTAGAAGGCTGTATAGCTGTGAATATGGTATTATTTCTTCAGGGTTCACAGGCCCAGGAGCCAAGGGGTGAAAAAAGGAATGGTACCATTTACCATCACTCCCAGTGACCCACTAGCAAATATCTGGTTTTGTTCTCATGACCTTATTTTTTGCTTGCTTAGGGATCTTGGTTCCAGAAGTGGAGTGTTTCTGCTAAGAGACACAACAAACGTTCCAGGGGAAGCGAAGACTTCCCACTACTCCGGCCCTTTTGGCCTCTTGAAGTTCTTGAGTCTAGAGTTGGAAGGAGTTACAGTGCTTTCAGGCAGAACTGACTCAAAATACCAGGATGAACTTGAACTACTTCCACAAGGGAGGTAAGGAAGAGCATGTTCGGAGTGCAGAAGATCTTTTGGGATGCCTCTTGATGTTACAATCCAATCAAGGCAGAATGATAAATTGACTAGACAGTTCAGAAATAAAAGTGTGGGTCACCCCTCCAGTTAACCAAAACCTGCTGATGTACTTTCTTTGGGTAGAGGAAATATGGAATGGGTAATCAAAGACGGTAATTACAAATACCAACTAAGGCAGTTATATATAAGCATCAAGGTTTGTAATTGCCAGGAGCATTTTAGTCACATTTTGTTAAGGAGAGGCTTGTGTGTTCTTTCCTCTACTTATTTTCCATGCAATATAATATCATTTGAAATAACATCAGGAGTAAAGTGCTGTTAAATCTATATCATCATATTTAAGTTATTGGATACTAAAGACTAAGTCTTCATCAAGGGACTCTGACATGTACTTGGGAAGTATAAAGAATATTGGATTTCCATTTGTATATGATGTAGCAGTTTGATTCAGGCGTCTCCCATAAACTTAGTTGTTCTGAATACTAGGTTCCCACCTGATGGAGATTTGGAAATTAATGCTTCCTGGAGGCAATGTACAGTTGGGGGCAGGCTTATGGGTATCATAGACAGTTTACCCTTGCCAGTGTTTGGCACACTCTCCTATTGCTACTGTCCACTTTATGTTGGCCATGGGGTTGTGTCCACCCTCTGCTCATGCCATTGTTTTCCCCTGCCATCATGGAGCTTCCCCTTGAGTCTGTAAGCCAAAACAAACAAGCTTTTTCCCACAAGCTGCTCTGGACTGGGCGATTTCTGCCAGCAATGCGAACCTGACTACAACAGTAAAGTTGGTACCAGAGGAGTGAAATTGCCACAAGACTGACTGTGTGGCTGTGGCCTTTTGGAGCTGATTTTGAAGAGTAATGTGGAAGGATTTGAAACCTTGGCCTAAGAGACACCTTGCAGTGCTGTAAGTACAGAGTGATGGACTGTTCTGCTCAGAGTTAAAAGACCTGAATGCAGTAAGAACTATGGACTGTGAGGTTTTGCTTGTGAGGATGAGAAAGAGCTTTGCTTGGACTGGGCTAGAAGCAGATTGTGTGAGAGACTTGCTGTTATGCCCGTGTCCTGAGAAGTTGTGCAGGGCTGCTTTGCGTAGAAATGAACTGATGTGAGCAGAGGGATATGGCACAGAAATGAAATCTTTGAGCCCAAACTACTGCCCAGTTAGCTGCAATTGTATGAGAGATTATAGCCATTGAGATTGGGCCAGCTGACCTGCATTAAGATGACAGACAAAAATATGCAGTCTTTTGAAAGAGTCTGAGTTCTGAAGGAGTATCCTGTTCTTCAAAGTCTAATTTATTCCCCCCCCTAGATTAACAAATTGGCACCCCACCTGGTATTATGGAGTATAAGAAATGCAGGAAAGAAAGGGTCATTGAATTTGCAACACGGTCTTGTGTTTTGGAACTGGCCATGGGCAGTGTGAAGCAGGTTTGCTGGGTGCCTGCATGGAGACCCAATGGAGCCATGAGGATGGATCATGGGTTGCAGTGGAGATGCAGTGGAGATGCCAGGACCATGAGACAGCTGCTAAGGAAAGCTTCTGTCTGCAGATGAAGTTTTCCAGGACTGTGAGTAGCCTAGCTGGAGGGGCAGAATTGGAACTCCGGAGACTTGTTGCTGGTTAGAATTATTGGACTTGGAGATTTGTCATTGGCTAGAGTTGTTGGATTTGGAGGTACAGTTTGATGTTTGCCCTGATTAAATCTTGTATTGGTTGAATATTTCTCTGCTATACCCAATGCCATATTTTGCTGTGTGAATGTGTATTTTGTGCCATTATGGGTTTTGGGAGGATTTTTTGGTATTATGACTCAGTTAAAAGATCTTGGACTATGGGAATGTTTGAACATCATTAAGATTGATAAAACTATGGGGACTTTTAAAGATGGACTGAATGCACTGCATTTTACATCATGGGTGGTTAACAGTTTATGGGGGCCAAGGGCAGAATGTGGTGGTTTGATTCAGGTGTCCCCCATAACCTTAGGTGTTCTGAATGCTAGGTTCCTAGTTGATGGAGATTTTGGAATTAACAACTCCTGGAGACAGTGTATTGTTGGGGGTGGGTTTATAGGTATTATAGCCAGTTTCCCCTTGCCAGTGTTTGGCACACTCTCCTGTTGCTATTGTCCACCTTATGTTGGCCAGGGGGTGATATCCACCTTCTGCTCATGCCATTATTACTCCTGCCATCATGGAGCTTCCCCTTGAGTCTTTAAGGCAAAATAAGTCCTTTCTTTCTACTCTTGATTGGGCGATTTCTGCCAGCAATGTGAACCTGACTACAGCACGTGGGTAGTTGTGTTAGGTAGAATTATTATCTTGTTATTGTATTTACTTGGGAATTAAGCATAACAAGGAGATGTGATTGAGTGGGTGGACATTTGGCAGTTAATTTCTATCGTCAACTTAATTGGATGGGGGTTGAAGTAAGAGATGTGTCTCTTGGGCAGGTTTGTGAGGGCATTTCCAGGAAGGATCAGCTGAAGAGGGAAGACTTTCCCCCAGAGTGGGCGACTCTTCTGATGACAGACGAAGAGGTTCTAGGAAAAAGTCCCCTTGTCTTCCTGGCTGTCCCTGCTCCTTGCTGACTTTTGCATTTACCCCAATTGCTAGTATCTGTCAGAAAATCAGAGCCCAGATTCTTCAGCTTTCCAATGTGGGCTGAAGGATGACAGCTGTTCAGTAGCCCGCCAGGCCTTCAGGGCCAGGTTGAGGCTGCTGAGCCTTCAGCCTCCTCCCTGATCAACTTCTGGGTTCTCAGACGCTCCAGCCTGCAGATGGATGTTGCTGGACTGCTCATCTCTCTCCCTTTCCCTGTAAACCAGCATTCCAAGTTCCCTTTAGAATATGCACTAATTCTATTGGTTCTGCTCCTCTAGAGAATCCTGAGCAATACACTGATGTATCCGGATCTAAGATTTAGCAATATCCCTGCAGCAATGCCAAAGTAGTCAGCAACCTCATGCCACAGCCAGAGCCATGTTCTGCTGCCAGTGAAGACCTGTGAGGTTGGCCCTGGCAATGCGGAAACCTGTCATCTTCCACCCATTGGCCCATCATCTGCCTGCCACCTAGCTGAGCTGGGGTCACTTTACCTTGCAAGCTCCAAATGGCACCAATTGTTCCCATCACTGAACCTCATGCAGTACCTAGCCAAGCCAAGACCAACCAAGCTGAAGTCAGTGAGGGCCAATCTGAATGCTATGCTACTCAGAGCAGCTGCTAGAAGCTTACTCCAAGTACTGGGGAACCACCCAAGAGCCACTTCAGCCAGAGCCAGAGCAAGAGCCAGAGCTGGTAGGAGATCCACAGTAGGAGGCAGAGCTAGTTCCAGAGCCTAAACCAGAGCTGGAGCTGGAGCTGGAGCCTGAACTAGACAGATTCTGGTCCAGAATAATCCTCAGGAAAAGACAAGACAGGAAGTAAACCCCTCATCATAAAGGCACTTCCAGCAGTGAGACAGCCTTCTCAGAACTGGGAAAGGACTGTAATATATGCAGGTAGAGTCCAGTAGTCAGCGGGTCTACCCCTGGGCATTGACTGTTGTTGCTGACAGTATTTTCTTAAGGGAGGCTTGGGTCTAGTTTAGCAACCTAAACACTAGACTAATAGAGGAGAATGACACTTCCAATGTACTACAATCTAGTCCTCAAGAATACTACAGATGCTCTGAAAGGAGGAAGGTGACCTAAAACATTCAACTGCTGATCTGTCTCTTGATGTGCAAGTCCCAGTGGGAAAACGCAAGTTGCATGAAAGACCAAGACAACTTTTCCCCAAATCATGAATTCCAGAGTAATGGCCTCTAATGAAGAATTCAAAAGAGTGATTATAAATATGTTAAAGGAAATGAAAGATAACTTCCAGGTAAAATGGTGGATTAGAAAATGGCTCAGTGTCAGTTGATAAAGGTGAAAATAAAAATAAAAACAAGCCGGGCGTGGTGGCGCATGCCTTTAATCCCAGCACTCAGGAGGCAGAGGTAGGAGAATCACTGAGAGTTTGAGGCCACCCTGAGAATACATAGTTAATTCCAGGTCAGCCTGGACCAGAGTGAGACCATACCTTGCAAAATGCAAAATCAAAAATACATAAATAAGTAAATAAATAAATAAATAAAGACTCTATCCCTAAGTGGTAAACTGAACAGGAATCTCAGAATACCATGAAGAAGTTAATACTGCCCACCCCCCAGAAAAGACCTCAGAATTGCAAAGATCAGTGTCTGTGGCTCCCAACCATGCTGGGAAGATCCGCAATGGGCTCTAAGCATAGCTCCACGCAAGCTCTCCACCACAAAGGAGCTGCTTGAAGCCCCCAGTGCTCTGTCTTACTGGAAATGAAAATCTGAAGTTGAAGTCTCCCCAGGAGTGCACAGGCAAGCATCAGAAAAAGGGCTTAGATATTTGAAATTAAGTGACTTCTGAGTGGCTGGGACTGCAAAGATGGCTCAGTTATTAAAGGTGCTTCCTTGCAAAGCCTGATGGCCAGGGTTCAATTTCCTAGTACTTATATATAACCAGATGCAAAAAGTATCACATCCATCTGGAATTTATTTGCAGCATCAGGAGGCACTGGCATATTCTCTTTCCCTCTCTCTCTCTCTCTCTCTCTCTCTCTCTTCCCTCTCTTTCTTTCTTTCTCTCATAAATAAATAAATATTATTTTTTAAAAGAGACTTATGAGTGGTCTATGGGACCCTTCCTGTCATGGAGAGTGTGCAGTGAGCTGTGGCTTGCCAGGGCTGCCATTTCAAGTGCAGTGATCCTGGACCAGGCTGATGCTAACTTCTCTTCCCACCCAAATCCAAATCCAAGGTCTACTGTTTAGGCACTGGGGCTGAGCAGCCGAGGACAATGAGATAGCTATGGGCCACTCCTGTGACAATCCATGTTATACTATCACTTTGGGTCCTATGACTAGAAGTTCCTCTGAAGAATGACTTCAGGGTTTTCCTGTGACAACAGAGAGTCAACATCCAGGTGCCCAGAGGAGCGGCAGAAATAAGAATAAAGGAGATCTGAAAACTTGCTCAAAAGGCTTCTTCAATGAACAAATGACTTCAGTGAACTTCCAACTCCCATGTCTGTGGTCATTAACATGCCACTCCCCTGACAGGCCAGCACCACTTACTGAGGGCCACAGCTGTGTCCTGACTAATGCCAGGCCACAACTACCCTACAATAGCCTCAGGGTACACATCAGCAGTCACCAAGGGCCAACCCCATGAGGAAGTGGCCCAAGGAGTCCATTGAAAACCAGGCACAGAATAAGTGCTCACTTGGGGTCTAAACAGATTGGAGATTGGAAACCCTGAGCTTTGCTATCGGATGGCAGATACCCTTTCTCATACACAAACACACCATAATGGCAGTGGAACTCCACCCCTCTTAGCTAACTCAATATGATTCTCAAGTGGGAAAGACACCTGTATTCCTCCAGGTCATAAAGCCTTGCTTGGCAGAACAGTAATCACATACCTGTAAAGGTGCTGGTTCATATCAGGCTTAGGGGGCAGGGCATCTCAAGGTGGAGAACTGAGAAGAAAATTACTACAGAACTCTTTCTCACCCAAATGACCCATGCACAGACCTAACCTGGTTGACATGTGGTGCTATGTTTACAAACTTTAATCCAAAAAGGGGAAAAAAAGAACACACACATGCATGCAAAATGACCAACACCACACACACACCTTTTATATTATTGATGGGTTTAGTTATTCTTTTCCTTTCTTTTCTTCACCTTACGTTCTCACTTTCTTTTCAAATGTACTGCTTTTATAGTTCCTTTGTTCTCTTTTTTTCTTTTTTAAATATTTTTAAAAATTATTTTTATTTATTTATTAGAAACAGAGAGAGAATGGGCACCCCAGGGTCTCCAGCTGCTACAAATAAACTCCAGATGTGTGCACCCCCTTGTGCATCTGACTTATGTGGGTCCTGGAGAATTGAACCTGGGTCCTTTGGCTTTCTAGTCAAGCACCTTAACCACTAAGCCATCAATCCAGCCCAGTCTCTTTATTTTATTTTTTATAAAAATGTATTTATTTATTTGAGAGAGAGAGAGAGAGAGAGAGAACAAGAATGGGCACACCAGGACCTCCTGCCACTGCAAAGGAACTCCAAACACATGTGTCACTTTGTGCATCTGTCTTAACATGGGTACTAGTCTATGGCACAATGCAGGTTGGGACCTAGCCAGGCCGCCTGCTAGGAGGAACCAGGAAGTGGCTTCTGTGGATGTGGCATTCTGCACACGCCTGGCGTGACAACAGCTACAGCCCCATACCTGCTAGCAACCTACTGCGAGATGATCTGTCCGGAGACAGGCTGTCACTAATCACAAGAAGGGAACCACGCTATACAACAATTGGCCAGCCAAGCCCTTAAAAACCCCTATACTTCCTTGAATAAATGAGTCTGTAGCAGCTCGCCCTCTGCCTGCTTTCACCCGACTCTCAGTGTCTGTGTCTTGACTCCACGCCTCTCACCCCCTGCCTGGTGGAGACGCTGCATCCCCTCCTGCGCTGGCCCTAGGAGGAACCCCAATATACTGGGGAACTAAACCCTAGCCAGCAGGCTTTGGAAACAAGGACCTTAACTGCTGAGCATCTCTCCAGCCCATGTTATCTTTGATTTTTTTTTGTGTGTGATTCAATGTGTTTTATTTATATATTTTTAAAAATATATTTATTAGCTATAGATATACTCAGTATGTAAACAGCATATGTTGGTACCATCCTTACCCTCATCCCTGTGTCCTCCAAAGGGACCCTCCTCATTGGGGATGCTGGTTATCTCCATGGGGATTGTGGGTCATGCATTGTGGGGGTAGCCATCACTTATGGGGAAGAGGCAATGTCTCTGTGCATAATGTCCCAACTTTGGCTCTAACAATCTTACCTCCCCTCTTCTGTGAATTTCCCTGAGCCATGTTGGGTTCGTTTTATGTCTGCTTCAGTGATGGGCTCTTGGGAGCCTTTGTATCTCTGGATCTCTGATTTAGTAGGAGTTGAGTGTTCTCTGTGTCTATCTCCTTCACCCTTGTGCTAATACCAGGTTCACGGAGAAAGCAGCACTCTTGCTCATTTCCCCAATGACTCCATCTTTCAGCTGGGTCTCTGGTGAAGTGTAATGGGCTGATTCCACAGGTCCTTCATCCATCTGGAAAAAGAGAAGTGTATTTTCCAATGGTGAAGTTAACACAGGTTAAATGGGACAGCTCTTATGAGTTTAGAGAGAATTTAATAGGTGTAGGCCCTCTTGTAGCCCAAGATTGGTGGGAGTTTGATATTGGACAGTGAACTCATTAGTTGGATATGATTTTGACTTGTTTCCCAGTTCCAGCTATGGGTTCCTTTCCACTGAGTGGATCTGTAAGACAATCTAAGAGCAGTTGGTTACCCACCATGGCTATGTGCCACTATTGCACTTGGGTGAGCATCACATCAGGTTGTTTGCTTCTGAGTAGCTTAGATTTTGAGTTGTTCAGACAGGTGTTGGCCATTTTCCCCCAGTAGCTCATGTATCACCTTCTGGCACAAGATGGGCTAACTTCTTGGGACTGGTTTCTTCCAGATTCTAGCTTGGTTTCTCCATGTTCCATCCCAACAGCATATGGTGTCTTCAGCAGTAGGGTCTTACCACTAACCTCTGGTGGGGGATCAAGTGCTTTGACAGAAGTCTGTCTTGTTTTGAGAACCCTTTTGGGTCTATCTGATCAACAGCTCGTTGTGGATAGTAACCACATCCTGGTACTGGGAGTTAAAGGCCAGCACCAAGGGAAAAGAAGGAGGAAAAGAGGTAGAAAATATAAGAGAGAGGGAGGAGGGAGAGAGAGAGAGAGAGAGAGAGAGAGAGAGAGAGAGAGAGAGAGAGAGAAGAGAAGAGAATTAAGGTTAGGCTTCATCTCACCCTCTCTAGGGCCCTTTGATTCAGGTGTTCCCTCTAAGGTCCTGATGAGGGTTCAACCTTTTAGTCTGTCTTCCAGGATATAGGATTTTAGGGTACCAGTTCCATTTGGGTCCAGCTTTGTGTCCTCCCCCTTTACCATTCCCTGCCACCTCCCCCCCGACTGGTCCTTGAGATGCCTATTAGGTATGTCAGCATCTCAGGATGATCCAGGTTAGGACCACAGACGAGTGAGAACATGCCATTATCTTTCTGTGATTGGGTGAGTTTGGTGAGATTGTTCTGTTCCAAGTTCTACCATTTTTCTACAAATTTCATTGTGTCATTTTTTTCTAACTGCTGTGTAGAATTCCATCATGTAGATATACCACATCTTGGTTATCCATTCGTCCAATGATGGACATCTGAGTTGATTCCAGTTGTTAGCCATTATAAACTAAGACATGGAGCTTTTAGGGTAAATGCCCAATAAAGGAATAGCTGGGTCTGTTGGTAACTCTATAGTCATCCTTTTTAGGAGTCTCCATATTGCTTTCCATAGTGGTTGTACCAGCTTAAATTCCTACCACCAGTGAATGAGGGTTCCTATTTCTCCACATCCTCACCAATATTTGTTTTAATTTTCTTTTTTAATGTTTGCTATCCTGACTGGGGTAAAGTGGAATCTCATAGTTGAAATTTGCATTTCCCTGATGGATAGGGATGCTGAACCTTTTCTTAAGTGTGTATTTGCCATTTGTATTTCTTCCTCTGCCATTTGTATTTCTTCCTCTGAGAACTCCCTGTTCCATTCTCTGCCGTACTTTGTGAGTTTTTTTTTTTTTTATTGTTTAAGTTTTTGAGTTCTTTGTAGAATCTAGACATTAGGCCTCTGTCAGTTATTTAGCCAGAAAAAATTTTCTACATTTTGTGCATAGTCCATTGGCTCTGCTTATTGTGTTTGTTTGGAAAAAAAAAAAAAAAAAAAAACTTTTTCAGCTGCCTGAGATTCCAATGGTTGAGTGATTGTTTAAGTTCATGAGCTACTGGGGTTTTGTTATGGAAGTCTTTTTCTCACTCCTATATCATGGAAAGTTCCTCCCATTTTTTTCTTCCAGTAGTAGCAGAGTTTTGGGTCTTATATTGAAGTCTTCGATCTATTTGGACTTGATTTTTGTGCATAGTGAGATGTGTGGGTCTAGTGTCATTTTTCTGCATATGGTTATCCAATTTGTCCAGCACCATTTGTTGAAGATGCTGTCTTTTCTCCAGTGTACATTGTTCGGGCTTTTGTTGAAGATCAAGTAGCTGTAGTTGCTTGACCTAAAGTCCAGATCCTCTATTCTGTATAATCCAGTTTTTATGCCAGTATCATGCTGGTTTTTTTTTTTTTTTTTGTTTGTTTGTTTTTGAAGTAGGGTCTCACTCTAGCTCATGCTGACCTGGAATTCACTATGAAGCCTCAGGGTGGCCTTGAACTTATGGTGATCCTCCTACTTCTGCCTTCCAAGTGTGGGATTAAAGGCATGCACCACCACACCTGGCTCATGCTGTTTTTATTACTATGACTTTGAAATATAGCTTTAGATCAGGTATGGTGATGCCTACAGAGGTTTTTATTTTGCTGAGGGTATGCTTGGCTATCCGAGGCCTGCTGCCATTCTGTATGAATTTTTAAAATTTTATTTATTTATTTGCAAGCAGAGAGAAGAGTGACAGAGAGAATGGGTATGCTGGGGTAATATTGACTGAAATCAAACCAGATGCTACTGCCCCTTGTGCATTCTATGGGTACTGGGAATTGAAGCCTGTCCTTTGGCTTTCTAGTCAAGCACCTTAACCACTAAGCCATCAATCCAGCCCAGTCTCTTTATTTTATTTTTTAAAAATGTATTTATTTATTTGAGAGAGAGAGAGAGAGAGAACAAGAATGGGCACACCAGGACCTCCTGCCACTGCAAAGGAACTCCAAACACATGTGTCACTTTGTGCATCTGTCTTAACATGGGTACTAGTCTATGGCACAATGCAGGTTGGGACCTAGCCAGGCCGCCTGCTAGGAGGAACCAGGAAGTGGCTTCTGTGGATGTGGCATTCTGCACACGCCTGGCGTGACAACAGCTACAGCCCCATACCTGCTAGCAACCTACTGCGAGATGATCTGTCCGGAGACAGGCTGTCACTAATCACAAGAAGGGAACCACGCTATACAACAATTGGCCAGCCAAGCCCTTAAAAACCCCTATACTTCCTTGAATAAATGAGTCTGTAGCAGCTCGCCCTCTGCCTGCTTTCACCCGACTCTCAGTGTCTGTGTCTTGACTCCACGCCTCTCACCCCCTGCCTGGTGGAGACGCTGCATCCCCTCCTGCGCTGGCCCTAGGAGGAACCCCAATATACTGGGGAACTAAACCCTAGCCAGCAGGCTTTGGAAACAAGGACCTTAACTGCTGAGCATCTCTCCAGCCCATGTTATCTTTGATTTTTTTTGTGTGTGATTCAATGTGTTTTATTTATATATTTTTAAAAATATATTTATTAGCTATAGATATACTCAGTATGTAAACAGCATATGTTGGTACCATCCTTACCCTCATCCCTGTGTCCTCCAAAGGGACCCTCCTCATTGGGGATGCTGGTTATCTCCATGGGGATTGTGGGTCATGCATTGTGGGGGTAGCCATCACTTATGGGGAAGAGGCAATGTCTCTGTGCATAATGTCCCAACTTGTGGCTCTAACAATCTTACCTCCCCCTCTTCTGTGAATTTCCCTGAGCCATGTTGGGTTCGTTTTATGTCTGCTTCAGTGATGGGCTCTTGGGAGCCTTTGTATCTCTGGATCTCTGATTTAGTAGGAGTTGAGTGTTCTCTGTGTCTATCTCCTTCACCCTTGTGCTAATACCAGGTTCACGGAGAAAGCAGCACTCTTGCTCATTTCCCCAATGACTCTATGCTTTCAGCTGGGTCTCTGGTGAAGTGTAATGGGCTGATTCCACAGGTCCTTCATCCATCTGGAAAAAGAGAAGCGTATTTTCCAATGGTGAAGTTAACACAGGTTAAATGGGACAACTCTTATGAGTTTAGAGAGAATTTAATAGGTGTAGGCCCTCTTGTAGCCCAAGATTGGTGGGAGTTTGATATTGGACAGTGAACTCATTAGTTGGATATGATTTTGACTTGTTTCCCAGTTCCAGCTATGGGTTCCTTTCCACTGAGTGGATCTGTAAGACAATCTAAGAGCAGTTGGTTACCCACCATGGCTATGTGCCACTATTGCACTTGGGTGAGCATCACATCAGGTTGTTTGCTTCTGAGTAGCTTAGATTTTGAGTTGTTCAGACAGGTGTTGGCCATTTTCCCCCAGTAGCTCATGTATCACCTTCTGGCACAAGATGGGCTAACTTCTTGGGACTGGTTTCTTCCAGATTCTAGCTTGGTTTCTCCATGTTCCATCCCAACAGCATATGGTGTCTTCAGCAGTAGGGTCTTACCACTAACCTCTGGTGGGTGATCAAGTGCTTTGACAGAAGTCTGTCTTGTTTTGAGAACCCTTTTGGGTCTATCTGATCAACAGCTCATTGTGGATAGTAACCACATCCTGGTACTGGGTGTTAAAGGCCAGCACCAAGGGAAAAGAAGGAGGAAAGAGGTAGAAAATATAAGAGAGAGGGAGGGAGGGAGAGAGAGAGAGAGAGAGAGAGAGAGAGAGAGAGAGAGAGAGAGAGAAGAGAAGAGAATTAAGGTTAGGCTTCATCTCACCCTCTCTAGGGCCCTTTGATTCAGGTGTTCCCTCTAAGGTCCTGATGAGGGTTCAACCTTTTAGTCTGTCTTCCAGGATATAGGATTTTATGGTACCAGTTCCATTTGGGTCCAGTTTTGTGTCCTCCCCCTTTACCGTTCCCTGCCACCTCCCCTCCGACTGGTCCTTGAGATGCCTATTAGGTATGTCAGCATCTCAGGGTGATCCAGGTTAGGACCACAGACGAGTGAGAACATGCCATTATCTTTCTGTGATTGGGTGAGTTTGGTGAGATTGTTCTGTTCCAAGTTCTACCATTTTTCTACAAATTTCATTGTGTCATTTTTTTCTAACTTCTATGTAGAATTCCATCATGTAGATATACCACATCTTGGTTATCCATTCGTCCAATGATGGACATCTGGGTTGATTCCAGTTCTTAGCCGTTATAAACTAAGACATGGAGCTTTTAGGGTAAATGCCCAGTAAAGGAATAGCTGGGTCTGTTGGTAACTCTGTAGTCATCCTTTTTAGGAGTCTCCATATTGCTTTCCATAGTGGTTGTACCAGCTTAAATTCCTACCACCAGTGAATGAGGGTTCCTATTTCTCCACATCCTCACCAATATTTGTTTTAATTTTCTTTTTTAATGTTTGCTATCCTGACTGGGGTAAAGTGGAATCTCATAGTTGAAATTTGCATTTCCCTGATGGATAGGGATGCTGAACCTTTTCTTAAGTGTGTATTTGCCATTTGTATTTCTTCCTCTGAGAACTCCCTGTTCCATTCTCTGCCGTACTTTGTGAGTTTTTTTTTTTTATTATTGTTTAAGTTTTTGAGTTCTTTGTAGAATCTAGACATTAGGCCTCTGTCAGTTATTTAGCCAGAAAAAATTTTCTACATTTTGTGGATAGTCCATTGGCTCTGCTTATTGTATGTTTGTCTGTGGAAAAAAAAAAAAAAAAAAAACAACTTTTTCAGCTGCCTGAGATTCCAATGGTTGAGTGATTGTTTAAGTTCATGAGCTACTGGGGTTTTGTTATGGAAGTCTTTTTCTCACTCCTATATCATGGAAAGTTCCTCCCATTTTTTTCTTCCAGTAGTAGCAGAGTTTTGGGTCTTATATTGAAGTCTTCGATCTATTTGGACTTGATTTTTGTGCATGGTGAGATGTGTGGGTCTAGTTTCATTTTACTACATGTAGTTATCCAGTTTGTCCAGCACCATTTGTTGAAGATGCTGTCTTTTCTCCAGTGTACATTGTTTGGGCTTTTGTTGAAGATCAAGTAGCTGTAGTTGCTTGACCTAAAGTCCAGATCCTCTATTCTGTATAATCCTGTTTTTATGCCAGTATCATGCTGTTTTTTTTTTTTTTTTTTTTTTTTTTTTTGAAGTAGGATCTCACTCTAGCTCATGCTGACCTGGAATTCACTATGAAGCCTCAGGGTGGCCTCGAACTTATGGTGATCCTCCTACTTCTGCTCCCAAGTGTGGGATTAAAGGCATGCACCACCACACCTGGCTTATGCTGTTTTTATTACTATGACTTTGAAATATAGCTTTAGATCAGGTATGGTGATGCCTACAGAGGTTTTTATTTTGCTGAGGGTATGCTTGGCTATCTGAGGCCTGCTGCCATTCTGTATGAATTTTTTAAAATTTTATTTATTTATTTGCAAGCAGAGAGAGAAGAGTGACAGAGAGAGAATGGGCATGCCAGGGCCTCTAGCCACTGCAAACGAACTCCAGATGCTTGTGCCCCTTGTGCATCTGGCTAACATGGGTACTGGGAATTGAACCTGGGTCCTTTGGCTTTGCAGGCAAACACCTTAATTGCTAATCCATCTCTCCAGCCCCCCCCCCATATGAATTTTGAGATTGTTTTTCTATCGTGAGGAAAAATGCTGAGATTTTTATTGGTATTGTGTTGAATCTGTATATTGCTTTTGGTAAGATTGCCATTTTTTACAATGTTAATTCTGCCTACCCAGGAGCATGGAAGGTCTTTCCTTTTCTCAAATCCTCCTTAATTTATTTCTTGAGTGTGTTTATGTTTTCATTGTATAAGTTTTTCACATCCTTGGTGTTATTCCAAGACATTTTATTATTTTTTTGTTGCTATTGAAAATGGGACAATGTCACTAATTTCTTTCTCTGTATCTTTGTCCTTTGCATATGGAAAGGCTACTGATTTTTTTGCATTGATTTTTGTATCCTGCTACTTTGCTGAAGAAATTAATAACCTTTCAGAGTTTTGAGATGGAGACTTTTGGGTCACTTATGTATAGAATCATGTTGTCTGCAAATAAGACTAACTTAACTTCTTCCTTTCTAATTTGTATCCCTTTGATTTCTTTCTCTTGTCTTATTGTTTGGGCTAGAACTTTTAGTACTATGTCGAAGAGCAGAGGTGAGAGTGGGCACCCCTGTCTTGTTCCTGATCTCAATGTGAATTCCTTGAGTCTCTCCCCATTAAGTATAATTTGGACTTTAGGTGCTTTATATATAGCCTTTATTATGTTGAAATATAAACCATCCATGCCTATTCTTTCCAATGTTTTGAATATGAAGTGATGTTGTATTTTGTTGAAGGCCTTTTCTGTATCTATCAAAACAATCATGTGGTTTTTGTGTTTAAGCTTATTTATGTGGTGTATTAAATTGACAGATTTCCATATGTTGAACCATCCCTGCATTCCTGGGATGAAGCCTGCTTGCTCAAGGTGGATAATGCTTTTGATTTACTATTGAATTCACTTTGCAAGGATTTTGTTCTGGATCTTTGCATCTAAGTTCTCAGGGAAATAGGTCTGTAATTTTATTTTCTTGTTGTATCTCTGTCTTGTTTCAGTATTAGGGTGATACTAGCTTCATAAAAGGAGTTGGGGATCTTTCCCTGTTCTCTGATTATGTGGCACAGTTTGAGAAAAATTTGTTTCAGTTCTTCCATGAAGGTTTAATAGAATTTAGCTGAGAATTCATCTGATCCTAGATTCTCTTCTTTTGGGAGAGGTTTTTGATTAATTTTTCATTTCAATCTCAATAGGTATGATAGGTTTGTTAAGGAGATTAATCTGCTCTGAGTTTAGCTTTGGTAGGTGGTATGTGTCCAGGGATTTATCCATTTCCTCCAGATTATCCAATTTTGTGGAGTAGAGATATTTGAAATAAGTCCTGATGATTCTCCCAATTTCACTTATGTCTGTTGTTATCTCTCCTTTTTCATTTCTTATTTTGTTATTTGATGAATCTCTTTTTTTGACTTGATCAAATTGGCCAGGGTTTATCAATTGTTTATTTTTTCAAGGAAGCAGCTCTTTGTTTGATCAATATCTTAATTGTTTTCCTAGTTTCTAATTCATTAATTTCTGCTCTGATCCTGATTATTTCTTTCCATCTGGAGCTTTTTGGGTTGGATTCTTCTTGCATTTCCAATGCTTTTAGGTAGATGGTTAGGTTATTGATTTGGGAGCTCTCTGTCTTTGGTATGAAGGCATTTAGTCCTATGAATTTTCCCCTAAGGACTGCCTTCATTGTGTCCCATAAGTTTTGGTACAATGTGTCATTATTGTTCAATTCTAGAAATTTTGTAATTTCATTTTTTATTTCATCCACTGCACATTTATTGTTTAAAAGTGTGTTGTTCAGTCTTCAGGAGCTGATGGAGTTCCTGGCATATCTCTTGTTGTTAATTTCTAGCATTACAGTATTGTGATCTGATATCATGCAGGAAATTATGTCAATTTTCCTAACTATATGGAGGCAGGCTTTATGGCCCAATATATGATCTATTTTAGAGAAGGTTCCATGGGCTGCTGAAAAGGATGTGTATTTTGTAGATTTTTGGTAGAATTTTCTGTAGATGTCTGTTAGGTCTAGTTGGTCTATGGTGTTGAGCAATCTTACTTCCCTGTTGATTTTCTGTTTCGATGATCTAGCTATTGATGATAGTAGAGCATTGAAGTCCCTGATTATGATGGTGTTGGTGTTTATTTCTGTTTTGTTGTCAAGTAGGTTTTGTTTTATGAATTGTGGTGCACCTGTGTTTGGTGCATAAGGATTAATGATTGTGATATCCTCTTGTTGGATCATTCTCTTAATAAGTAAGATGTGGCCTTCTTTGTATTTTTTGATTACTTTTGGTTTTATAGTCTATTTTATCTAATATAAGTATAGCTAAACTTGCTTATTTCTTGTTTCCATTTGCTTGGAATATCATTTTTCACCCTTTCACCCTGAAGAGGTGTCTGTCTTTAGTGGTGAGGTGGGTTTCTTGAAGACAGCAGATTAAGGGGTCTAATTTTCTGATCCACCCTGTTAGCTTATGTCTCTTGATGGGTGAATTAAAGCCATTAATTTTAGGGTAATAATCGTGAGGTTTGATTTAATACCTGCCATATTGTGGTGGTTTATGTTGTTTGGTGTTTTCTTGGTCTTTGTAGTTTTTGTGCTTTCTTGCGGTTTGGTTATTGTCTTCTACTTCTCACAGGCACTTGGGTTGGTTATTTTTTTCTTCTGTGTGTAGAATTCCCTGAAGTACTTTCTGTAGGTTTGGCTTTGTGTTCATATAGTTGTATAGCTGACTTTTATCATGGAAAGTATTTCTTTCACCATCTATTATGAGGGATACTTTTGCTAGATAGAGTAGTTTGGGTCAGAAGCCATAAGTTCTTAAAGTTTGCAGTGTTCCATTCCAAGCCCTTCTGGCTTTTAGGTTTTCCATTGAGAAGTCTGAATTAATTCTGATGGGGTTTCCTTTGTATGTAATGTATTGTTTCTCTCTAGCTGCTATTATGACTTTCTCTTTGTGATTGATGTTTAGAGTCTTAATGATAATATGTCTTGGAGAATTTCTCCTTTGGTCCAGTCTGTTTGGAGTTCTGCTAGCTTCTTGTGTTTTGATGGGACTTTTTTTTTTGAGAGTGGGAACTTTTTCTTCAATAATTTTGTTGAATAAGTTTTCCATGCCTCTGGTCTGAATTTCTTCCCCTTCTGGTATACCCATGATTCGAATGTTTGGGTGCTTAAGGGTATCCCACATTTCCCTCATGTTCTGTTCACAGACATTTTTTAACTTATTGAAACTTTTGGACCCATGAACTGTTTCTTCTGTTTTGTCTTTGTTCTCAGTTTCTATGCTCCACTTGGCTGACTCTATTCTTGAGAGCTTCTATACAGTTTTGGGCTTGTGCAGTTTGGTTCATATTTTCTACTGCTTTTTTATGTATAGTTTCCATCCCTCTGTCAAGTTCCCTTTTCACATCATTTTCTGATTTTCTTGATGCTTCTTGGAGTTCATCCCTGCATTTTTAATGTCTCCATAGTTGGTCATTGAGGTCTTCTTCTTCTTCTTTTTTTTTTTGCTCTCTTTCAGATCATTTAACTGTCTTTAGACACCTTCATGGTTCTTTTCTATTAGGTCTAATCTAGCAAGGACACAATTCATACAATTATTGGCTCTTTGTTGAGTTTCTTTCGTTCTGCTATCTTCTTGGCCAGGGTTGCATAGCTTGTCTCTTCATTTTGGGGTTCTGATCCTATTGTCTCTTCTATGTTTTCATTAGAGACATCCATTGTGGGACTGGGCAATCTAGCTGGATTTACTTGCATCTGACTTTTCATGCTATTCTTTTTTCACTGTGGTCTGCCCATCACAATGGTTCAGAAAGGCTAGGGTATGGGACAATAGCCTGCTGGCCTTGGGTTGGGAGGCAGTGGTCATTGTAAGGGTGATTGTCCACAGAGTTCAGAAAGGCTGGGGTTGGGGACACTGGCCTGCATTCCTGTTTGGGGGTGGAAGGGGTCAGCAGTGAGTGTTATGTTGATCAAGCATGTAGAGCTCAGAAAGGTTAAGGCAGGGCCACTAGCCTGCTGGCCTGCATCCCTGTTTGGGAGTGGAAGGCAGTGAGATGGCGGTCAGGCAGAGCTCAGAAAGGCTAGGGTGGGAACACTGGCCTGCTGGTCTGGGTCCCTGCTGGGTGTGGGAGAGGGCACCAGCAAGTGGGATGGCAGTCATGTGCGTGGAGCTCAGAAAGGCTAGGGTGGGACCAATGACTGGGACCATGATCATGCCCATGGATCTCTGCACAATGGTGGGAAACCCTGGGGCAGAGGTCCTAGCCTGCTAGCTTAGGTCCACTTGGCCTGCCGTTAGTGCAAGAGTGTCCTCCAGCTGTGGTTGTGGCTTGAAAGGATTGGGGAACTGGTGGGCTACCTGAGAGCATGGCAATCAGTGGATTCCCTACTTTGTTCCTCCACACAGGAAGCCTACAGGAATCAGCAACCCCCTAAAAAAAACCCTTGAGCCTGAAGGGTCTTGCCTTTCCTTCCCTGTGAGGTGAGGTGAGGTTAGGCAAACGCCATCTTGACCAGAAGTCCCCTCTCACTTGATTTTTTTGAACTTAGCAAAGTTTTTGGCCTCCCAATCAATTTCTTCTGTCCTTTCTTCCAGGTCAGAGGTTCTGTCTTCCAAATGAGTGACTCTGTTGGTGAGTAGCTCTAGAGAGGTTTTTATAATTTCTATTTGATTTTTTTCAGTTGTGTTATTTTGCATTATATCCATCTCTTTTTTGAGGTATGATTTCAGTTCAAGTTCTGATTTTCTTGAAGCTTCCTGGAATTCATTCTTACATTTGATCAAGTCTTCATTAAGCTTAATCAACTGGTTGTTGGGATCTTCCATTTGACTGACTTTCAATTTATTCATATCTCTTTGGAGGGTTCTAATGTTTTCTTCCATCAAGTTAAGCCTACCGTAAAAAGCTGAATAGTCTAGGAGAGTATTCTGTTCAAGTTCATTGATACAGTTGTTGGTTCTTTGATGGTTTGCTTCCAGATCTGCAATTTTTTTTTTTTATCAGGGTCTCGTTGGTTGTTGTGTTTTCATTTGGGGATTGAATTTCTGTTGATTTCTCTATGATTTCATTGGAGGACTAGGCATCTTTGGTGGAGATCCCTCAGTTTTCTGTCATTTTTTTTTTTTTTTTTGCATTGTTGTCTATCCATTTTAGGGAGACTATTTTATTTTATTTTATTGAAGAGAAAGCATATTTTTGTCCTCTGGCCCGTGCACCCACTGAATCAGGTGAACAGGAATGTTGGTACCAAGTGGCCAATCAGGAAACCAGGGCTAAAGGCCTGATTCCACAGCTCACTCAGGGAGCAGGCCTCCCCAAGAAATGCACAATGGAACCTACCAGGACCAGGGGACTGGGAGGAGTTGGGAGGAGCCAGGAGACAGGGGTCTGGCCTACTCACACCACACTGCCACACCCCGAGAAGCTTCTTTGTTCAGTTGGCAGTGGTAACTACAGCAGTTCATAATTAGTAAAGTGATTCAAGATATAACAGTGAAATGCCAGCCATAAATGTGACATCTATATAACCCCCTAGGCTTGGGGGAGATCTGGAAGCAGGAGAAGAGAATGTAAGAGCTACTCCATCTCATGAGACCCCACCCCTCCCTAGGGGTTTAAACACAGCACCTATGAAAAGAAAAGAGGCAGAGACAGGAGGCTCATGGGAGCCACCCTGGTGACTGGTGCCCTGAACAACGAGAGATTATGCCTCAGACAAGGTGGAAGGTTAGGAGTGACCTAAAAGTTGTTTTCTGACTTCTACACAGGCACCATGGCACATGTACACTGGCGCTTACACACTTATGCACACATAGCATACACTTATATACACACAACACACATACAGCACATGCATAGCATACACACATACAACACACAAACAACAATTAAAATGAAAATGTTTTAAAGAATGTTTTACTTCCATCAATATGAAAAATAATAAAGTTTACCTCACAATCAAGGAATTTAATTTTGCTGTATTCTTTGGTTACTGAAAAGCATAGTTCACAAAAAGTATGTCCACACTGAGGTTCATGGTGGTGAACTATTGATGAAATTCCATCAATTAAACTGTCCACAGTTTGTTAATGTTGAATGGAGAATAGTGATCTACAGGGGGGCAGATTCCAACAGTACTTTATTGTATAGGAAAAGATAACCAGCTTAGTTATATATGGCTGACTTACTGAACTACAACTTAGCTAAAACCCACAGGTCAGAAGGAAGGAGAAATACCAGGAAGCAAAGCCAGGCAGAAGTTGCAATATTGTCATTCATTCAGATGATTATTTTGAACCTCTGAAAAACATGGCTTTGCCATATCTTATAATCATGCAGATAATCATTCAGAGTGTCCTGACATATATCATGGGTAAATGTCATGGATAAATGGAGAATATTTTGTCCTACCTAGAGATGGAAAAAACATGTTGGTAATTTGGTCAATTAAATGATATAATCAAGATTTAAAAAAAGAAAATGAATAAAAGAGTCTCAAGTCTTGGGCTGGAGAGATGGCTTAGCGGTTAAGGCGCTTGCTTACAAAACCAAAGGATCCCACTTTGATTCTCCAGGACCCACGTAAGCCAGATGCACAAGGGGGCCAGGCATCTAGAGTTGCTTTGTAGTGGCTGGCGACCCTGGCATGCACCCATTCTCTCCCTCTCTCTCCTATCTTTCTCTGTCTTGTCTTGTTCTCTCAAATAATATATGTATATATATATATATATCTGTCTCAAGTCTAGTACATGGAGGATTCAGGACAACTTATTATCCAGTAGCTAAGCTATTATGTCAATCCCAGTTGAGGATTCTTGACATGGCATTGAGACAGGTCTTACATAGCAAATGGGAAGTTCATTTCCTTTTCTGTCTGCCCAACTGTTAATTTTGTATTGTTGCTAGAAACATTCTTCAAGGCAGCAGCAGAAGGCACATTGCATATGGCAGAAATATTTTTCACAGCTTTTATGGTGAATAACAATATACTTGACATTTTTCTCATTAAATGTGAGCTTTGCTGTATGATTAAACACACAAGGCATCTGCAATCTAAAATTACAAACGTGAAAAGCAACAGCTCAAATATTTCAGTCAATAAATACACAGGAGACAGTCAACATGCAACAACTCCTTCATATGCTCTCTTCAAGGAGAAGCTCCATTGACATTGACAATGGTTTTGGCAATTGCCTCACCTTCCCACAGGAAACTAAGGGAACGGGAGTCCCAGGCTGATGATTATACCCCAGTATTCCAATAGGAGTGAGTAGTTCCCACTAGCAAAATTCAACTCTGAGGGCTAACATAGCTGGGAGGAAGAGACATTTTATTACAGAAATTAGAGAATTACCAAAGGGATTCCTGGAGGGTGGAACTGTACTAGCACGATGCAGCCATCCTGGGGAAGCATGGAAGATAGGTGGACTAGAGACCACAAGGTCATGTGCATATCTCTTTGCTTAGGCAGGTCTCCTCATTGTGTGCTGTCCTGTGTGTGTGCATTTGTGTGCAAGTGCATTTCACACTTTGCTAAAGGAGAAGGTGAAGATTTCTGAGTGACAGTTCTCACACAGGCTGATCACAGAAAGCCAAATGACCTTCCCTTCAGTATTTGCTCTGATCTATTGGCACAGCAACTTACAGATACCACTGAGAAATATTTGTGTGTCTACATCAGACCCACAGCCAGCAGTGTTGGGTCCCCAGTAATATTTGTCATGTATAGGGTACTGCAAGTGGATCTTAGCTGCTGTTATCATGTGTCCAGAGAAAGAAAGCAGGCAAGCACAGAGCCCAATAACTAGAGGATACATGTGGGAGTGACAACAGGGTAGAAGACCACATCCTGTTGAAGAAAGGAATAAGGAAGCCTTTTATCCTACTGGGCACACCTGCATGTTCCTAAGACATGGCATGGCATGGCATATGCAATGCACAAAGATAAGGGGACCAGGGCTTCCATATGTAGAATCAGGATTATCCTTTGGCTGTTCCATTCTATCTGCCCCCTCTTCTGCAATAGGCCCTGAGCCTTGGAGGGTGTGACAGATATGTTTCAGTGCTGGGCACTCTTCCATCCCTTGTTCTCAGCACTATGTTGCCTTTTGGGTCATCCCAGTGGTCATCGCCATCTAAAAAGAGAAGCTTCTCTAATCAGAAGTGAGAGTAGCATTAATATGTGAATATGAACATTAAGTGTAGTGCTTTCAGGGCAGCTTGGTGGGAATAAAATATACATTTAGTCAGACAAGAGCAGGCTTTATACCCCTAAGGCTCATGACCTCACCTGCCATAGACTTTTGCTTAGGTTTTTTTCAGTACTGGGTACGTATTCCCTCCCGTAGAGAGGGCCTTCAGTCCAATTATGGAGCAGTTGGTTACCCCAAGAGTAGACATGCCACTATTGCACCCGTTCAGTCACTGGGTCTGTGTGACCAAACTTGAATATTCAGCGTCCACTATTTTCACTGCTGATGACTTCTGTCTCCCATACGCTGCATGCAGTGCAGCTTTTTCCAGCTTGCAGTTGGCTGGTCTACAGGGAGAAGGTTTTCTGCTCAGCACCAGCTTTCTGAGAGAGTTCTTAGCTCCTTCTTTTCCTTACCAGTCCCAGGGGTTGGAGCCCACTAGGCAACCAACAGGTCTGGAGCACCTCACCTGGCTGAGGAGGGCACCCTGACCCAGGAGACACACAAACCCTGGGGCATGCAGACAAAATATCACCTTCCAATCGTTACTCATTCTATACAAGTCACAGAACTGTTAGTACTGTGCCACCTACCTGACAAGGATGGTGGGAGACTAGGAGGGGATGGAAGAGTCCAGGAACAGTGCCAAGCCCACAATAGTTTGTCAGTGAATGTCAGATCTTTTCCACATATGGTGTACCCCTCTCCAACTCTTCTAGTCCTGACCAAGAACATCCCCTTAGCTGCCTGGCTGCACACATGCTCTAGCCCTATCACCCTTTATGCTGGGAGCACAGCTAGTATGCTCCTGCCCATTGCGAGACATTTAGATGCTTTTCCCTTCTCTCACCGTGAGCAGTGTGCTTTAAGGAAGTCTCCAGGCAAGAAAGACGTATGGTCCGAGGTATCTGGAAAGATGTTGTGTTGTATATGAGTTACGTCAACCAAACATTCCTCTTTGATGTAGCAAAGATTCCTGATATCTCAACATAGGCATTTCTGTGAATAGTGTAGATGTATCAAAACACTCAGTGGTAGAGCCCCTTGCCTAATATGCTCAAGGCCCTGGGTTTTATTCCAAGCCAACAAAACAAAACAAAACAAAACAAAACAAAACAAAACAACCTACATAAACAGTAGTTTCAGAGCTTTAAGACTGACACAGTGTCCTCTTGACAGATACTACCTCCCTAGATCATTTTCTATAACCAGACTTCTGCTCGTGGTCAGCAATGTTGGCACATTCCTGGAATACATCAGCAGTCAAGCATACACAACTTTCTGCATGTTCCTAATATGTGGACATCTGAGGGACAGAGCCATGGGCACACGAGTAAGCAATCCCTCCAAGCTCCAAGAGTCAGAAAGCTAGCAGAAGCAGTGACTGCTGGGGCTCTCAGCTGTCCTCAGGACTGGCTCGTCAATTCCTTCTGCTCCACTTTTGGTCCTCGGCATGTTCTCCAGCTTTACTCTGAGGAAGCAGTCTCCCTCCATCCACAGAAGAGCTCTCAGCTTCTATCACCATGAGCTTCTTGCTGCCGTAGGCACTGGGGACTGAACCAAGCTTCCTTAGCTCTCAGTTCAGTTCTTCTCACGAAGGATTCTGATTTGCTTACTCAAGGCAGTGCGTGTCCCCACTCTACATTCTCAGTACTCCTGCAGAGGCTATGGTGGGCCACGTGAGTCCATGAAGCCAGAGACTCCTGATCATGCCATTTGCTGGAGGTCTGGGACTCCCATGCAAAGGACAGGTGAGTTGCATGTTTGTTTTTGGAAGTTGGAGCTAGGATTTCTCATAATGAGTTTTTGAACACCTTGGACTTCTGTTTGCATTGAAGCAACCTTGGACATAGAAAGTTAGCACCATATACTAACTGTATGGATACCAGATCACTCAGCTATGTAGTTGAGTCCAAAATACCCATAACAAGGTCCAGTATTATGCCACAGATGCAGCCATGGGCACACGATCAAGTGGACTCTGCCTGCAAATGTAAGTAAATACAGCCTCATAAGCCAAGGACTGTGCTACTTCACAGCAATGAGGAAGGTCTTTATGACATGTTTCCCTGTATTGCTTCATACTTTTCTGGAGTTTAACTATGTCCTAAATGAATCTAGTATAGTTCCATCCAGTTGGAATGGAGCCAGCACTAAGAAGCATTAAAGAACTGCAGACCTCAGATGTGTTGTTCCAGTGAGAACGTAGCTCCCCTTCCTTGATCCCCTTGTTCTCCACAATGGAACCAAAAAAGTTGGCTCTACTGTGACAGAGCCCCTATAGATCTCTGTGGGCTCTGAGCTGGTTGGCATTGGATTGTTCAGACCGTGATTTTTCCACATGGGTGAGAGACAGGTATATTATCCTCCCTGGTTCCTTTAAACCCTAGAACTCCTGCAAGTCATATCAGTGATTCAGTGATGTCACCTGCTCATGGATCCTGATCCAGACAGAGCTCAGAGCAGGTGCTTTGGGCTTCCTGGTGATGGACCTTCAGCTGAAAAGATGTATATGCTAGGGATTTTCCACTTGTGGGCTTCTGCCTGAGCTAGGATGACTAAAGCAAGGCTCACCTCACACTACAGCATTGATACAATATTATGGCTTGAAAGGTCTTTCTGGAGCCCAGGCCGACCTGTAATTCATTATGGAGTCTCAGGCTGGCCTTGATCTCACGGCGATCCTCCTACCTCTGCTTCCCGAGTGCTTGGATTAAAGGCGTGTGCCACCATGTGTGGCATGGCTTAAATCTTAAATGTCTTGCACAGGTTCATGTTTTAAATGTTTATTCCTCAGGTGGTGGTGCTGGGCATTGCTAAACATGGGCTGGGACTGGGAGGAAGCTGGCCTGGGCTGTTGGACATGGCCAGGGACTTTGGGCTGTGGGGGTTGCAGTTGGCCTTATCATCGGGAACCCACTCTGTCAATGGAGCTGGCCCTCCCTTTTCACAAGGTCATAGTGTGCCTCATCTTCACCCAGAGGAGGTGGAATGGTGGGCCCTCCCCCCTTCCCAAAACACCTGAGCATTCCATAATCTAAGGTTTTGCCTCCCCCCCCCCATTTCCTGACTTTGTGACCAGCTTCCCAAGAGACCCTTGTATGGTAGTAAACAGTCTCCCTGAAGCTGTAGCCATCCAATATGTGGCTGAAGTCACATAGCTTTTCCCGCCACTTCTGTTATCTCCCTTACAGCTTTTCCCTCGCAACTTCTGCCTTCCAATACCAGCCAATTAGATAGCAACCCATAAACCTATGTATCCAATCACCTTATGATCTGAATGTGCCTTCTCAACCTTTCTCAAGTGTTTATAAACCCACTTCCCTTTTGAATAAACGAGAACACTATCCATCAGACCATCTCCTGAGTGGTTCATTGCCTGCCACACTCACCCACTTCAAGACTCTACTCTCCCCCCAACTCCTCCTGTGCTCAGGACGTCGGTAGCCAAGGACAGGAACAGTGAGGACCCATGGTGATAGCACTATTTTCTGGGGGTGGGTGGAGAGGCAATGGCACGTTTAGAGGAGACCCCCGGCTGGCAGAAGGAGATCACTAGGGTAGGCATTTTCAGGGTAAAAGCCTAACTTCGGGATTCTGCTTCCTGTGAACAGCCACTGCTATGCACCCCTATGATCCTCCATGCCATGCCCATGAGGACTCGAGAGTCATTGCAGCTGTGAGCCAAAGTAAACCTTTTCTTTCTTAGGTCGTTTCAGTGAGATACTTTGTTCAGAACGATGCAAAATTAACCAATACATGTGGCCTCTGTATGTGACTCGGGCTCCTCAGTTACGTGGCTGAGAATGTGAGAGTGTCCACAGAGGGATATTGTAGGAAATAAACCTTCTAGAAAGATGTATGGACTTTTCTGATGCAGCAAGCATCCTCAAAGGAAGGGGAAGGCACCCACCAAACTTCACCATGATGTCCAAGTCAGCCACCTTGTAGCACAGCCCTAGTGTGACAAGTATTTCCACAGCCATCTTTGGAAAATATAACCCCACATATTTTGGTGCCAAGAGCTCCTTCTGACCTTTGACTATAGGATTCAAAACCAAGGGTGACTGTAGCCTAGGGGAGGCCTGTGGAGCACGGTTGTCTCCTACCACTGCAGAGACTGTCTAGCTTCAGCACAAAGCATGGTTTAGATACTTTACTACTGTACACTCTAATCTGTGTGGCCTGCTGTGACGCCTTGCTGTGTAAAGAGACAGAGCTAAGGGCTTTAAAAAGCATGGTTTTGGGGAAGAGGAAGAATGAATCATTGTTTCAAAGAATACAGGGTCCATTTCGCATGGGGGTCAGGTCAAGGTCCCTTCTATGTCTGTGTCCCCAGTTTGGCCTGTAGTGTTATGTCTGAGGGTTTGGTAGGTGAGAGTCATTGAGGAAGAGGGGCTGTGTCTTGCTGTGGTATCCAGAGCTGTGCCTCTGCAGCCGCTCACAGCATTCCCTGTCAGTGCGGGGATGTGGTCAGCGTGGAAGCCTTTGATGCACATCCTCACTCTGGATGTGGGAGGGGCTCTGGTGGCATTATCAGCAGACAAGGGGGCCTAGATGTGGTAGGACGCTTTAGCTTTGAGGAGGAGACAAAGAGGCATTGTGCGCAGAGCTGAGATGGAAGTTCTAGCATCTAATGTGTGTACTGACCCTCCAGATCCACTCAGTGCCTCTCTCCCCGTGCTGCGTTCCAGGAGTTGAACAGTATGTGCTACTCCAGTCATCTCTCTATCTCCTGCGGTTACAAACTGACTTACAACCACTGGAGATCAAGGGGGGGCAGAGGAGAGAAGTCACATGCCCATTTCCCATCATCTTTCTTGACTTCAACTTTCCCAGTTTGAAGTGCACTGGTAAGTGAAAAATGACTGCATTGTGCTTCCAGCCAGAGTGACTTCACACAGGGACAAGGGAATCTTTTCCAGTGGGACAGAGCTGTGGACAGAATAGAGCTCTTCTTTGAATACGGTGAGGTAGGAGGCCTGAGGTACAGATGTACGTGGACCCCTGGAAATTGAAAAATGGGTTAGCTACTTGAACAGGGCCTGAGAAGAAATGGGGGGGGCAGGAGGATCTGGGCAATAGATATACGGGTTACCTATGGCTTTGGGACTGTAATAAGCATGCCTTTAGGTTTCATGGGAAGAGATAAGGAGGCATTGTATACAGAGTCAAGCCTCTATTACTTCCACTGACCCTTGAGATATACCTAGCTTCCCTCTTCCCCTAAGTTTACTTTTACAGATTCTAAGGATTTTGCCAGAATAAGCAACCAAAGACTGTATAAATTAACATGCTGCTCCATACCAGTGTTTATGAGTTGAATTGTGTCCGCCCAAAAGATATGTTGAAGACCTAACTGTTGGTGCCTGAAAATGGGACCCCCTTTTTAAGGTAGAGATTGCTCTTTTAAATAAAATGAGTAGAATTCCTTGATCTTGACTTTTCCCATCTCAAGATATATTTAAAAACAATCTCAATTATTTATATCACCTACTTTATGGTATGTTCTTACAGCAGCCTGATCACATTAATTCATCAAAGAACCCATTTGATAGGAAAATCAATTTGGTGATGGACATTTGACAATAGGGTCCTCTGGTTTCACCAGGTGCCCCCATTCAGCTGCACCTGGTTGAATGAACAGCCTGTAAAAGCATGAAGCGTAGATGGGGTGTTTGTTGTGGTTAGTTTCTTGTTGCTGGGATAAAGCTCCAGACCCAAGGCAGCTGATGGGTGACAGTTTTTATTTTGTCTTATGGTCTTGTGATGTTGGGGGAAAGCATGGCGTGAGCAGAGGTTGGACAACCCTTCTACCGCAGCAGCAGGAGAGTGAGCTGAACTCTGCAAAGGGGGAACTGGCTATAATAGCACCACCCTAACAAGAATCCACCTCCCCAGATTGCCACCAGCTGGGGACCAAGCATTCAGAACACATGAGTTTATGGGGGACCTCTGATTGAAACCACCAGTGTTTTTCAGAATGTTTGGTCATGGGCTGGTCTCTGTGTCTCCAGTATCTGGCATACTGTGTCTGCGAAGGAAAGGGCTGAGGTGTGCTTGATGCTTTTGCCATCACTTCCAGGAACACCTCTGGAAGTTGTGCTTTCTGCGTCTATACACTTAGGCTCTTTACAGGTTAGCCAGTCTGGTTCCATCTGGGGAACTGATTCCCTGGGGGGTTGGGACACAGGAAACTATCCATGGAATTCCAAAGGGCACTGGTCAGTATAGGTTCTAGTGTACTGGAACATAAAAGGAAGAATGTACTGTGCTTGTGGGTTCTTATTAGAAACTGGAGTTTCTGACTGCCATAGAGACCATGTCATGTGCATCTGAAATATTAACTATGGTTTTGAGAGCTTTAACTAGTCAGCATGGGAGCAAATAAAATTCTTCTCCCTTCATATCCCCAGATAGATTCCCTGAGAGCAAGTTGTTTTGAGAACCCATCTGAAGATAGCTTGAGAAGACACAGGATACCATTTCATGGCTAGTTCAGAAACATATCCTTTGATACTGCCTCACTGTTTTTTTTCTTTCTTTCTTTGTTGTGTTTTGGGTGTGTGTGTGTGTGTGTGTGTGTGCGCACATGTGTGCATGAGGAAGCCAGAGGTTGATGTCTGGTGTGTTTCTCAATTACTCTCCACTTTATTTTTTTTTTTATTTGAGAGAGAGATAGAGAGAGCTAGAGAGATAGAAAGAGAGACAGATAGAGAATGGGAGCGCCAGCAGCCTCTCAGCTGCTGTGAACAAACTCCAGATGCGTGCACCCCCTTGTTGGCAAGTGTGGCATTGCGCCCTTGCGTCACTTTTTGCATCTGGCTAAATGTAGGACCTGGTGATTGGAACCAGCATTTTTAAGGTTGGCAGGCAGGCGCCTTAACCACCAAGCCATCTCTGCAGCCTTCCACTTTATTTTTTGATATATTGTCTCCCACTGAATCTGGAGCTCATTGATTTAGCTAGACTAGTTATACAGCCAGCCCAGTGCTCGTCCTGTCTCCGCCTTCCAAGTACTGGGATTACAGGCTCACTAGGCTGTACCCAGATTTTACATGGGTGTTGGAGATTCAAACTCGTTTTTAAGCATGCATGGCAAGCACTTTACTGACTGAGTCCCTCCCTGCCCTCCTCACTCTTATTTTTCCTCACTTCTGACTCTCTGGGCTTTTCTTCCCTGATCAGTTATTACCCTGTAAGTATTTTCCCAACCTTGGTTTTTCAGGGACCTAGAATGAGATAGTATAATGTGGCAAATACATGATATAGACTTAGGCAAAGGCTGTGGTGAGTTAAGTCCTCTACAAAATGAAGAGGTCATCAATTCATATTAAGAAAATCATGTGTTTTTCTTAAACCTACACCCTGTCATATTTTAGCCATGACATTCTGAAGGACATCACACCATTGGCTTGTTTACATACCTTCCTGCAGACACTGGCTTCCCTTCATGCACCGTCCTATTCAGCTTTCAAGATACTATTTCCAGTACAGACATCGTTAACATCAAATCCCCACAGGTCTCAAAGTCGATATGACCCTCCTTTAGAAAGATATGAACCAAGGATGTCATGTGGTGATTGCTTTGTAGCAGGAACTCTGAAGGAGGAAGAATTCTGGTACTATATTGACGATGCCAGTCACATAGCCAAGGTCTCCTTTGGAAGTCCTGTGATCCAAAGGGAACATGTTGCTCTTACCTTCACATTGCTGGGACAAACAATCAACCAGGAACAGCTTATGGGAAGAGAGGATGTATTTCAGGCTCATAGATTCTGGGGAAGCTCCATCATGATGGAAGAAGTTGGCCCACTTTAGCATCCATCCTCAGCAGAGAGAGAAATACCAACACCAGCAAGCACAAACTGAGCTGGCTTCCTTACACACCTAGTAAGGCTGGACTCCATATTGACCCCCAAAGGACACACCTCTGCAGTACAGCTCCACCTGCTGGAGACTAAGTTGGAAGCTTAATGAAAAATACAGGAGTCTATGGGGGACATACATTTACATTCAAACTTCCACAGAGGCTGTATGTAAAAATGCAAGGAGGGTAAATTTTGAGATCTTAAAGCACCATACAACCAGGATCACTATACACCAAAGCTTATGATCCTGTCTGGGGCTTTGTAAGTTACTTTCTGGTTTAGAATCCAAAATCTGACCTTTATTAGCTGTGTAACTTCAGGCAAGTAGTTCTTAACCACTCATATTTAAGAACTTTACAGTTAAGTCTCAATTAGATATTGCATGTGAAGCACCTTGCACACTCAAGCGTGGTGGGGCTGGGCTGGAGAGATGGCTTAGCAGTTAAGCCACCTGCCTCCTAAGCCTAAGAATGCTGGTTCCAATCTCCAGCGGTTCCAATCTCCAGGACCCACATTTAGCCAGATGCAAAGTGATGCAAGGGCACAATGCCACACTTGACCACAAGGGGCTGAACACATCTGGATTTTTCATTTGCAGCAGCAGAGAGGCTGCTGGCGTGCCCATCTCTATCTGTCTTCCTCTCCCTCTCTCTCTGTCTCTCTCCAAAAACAAAAAGCAAATAGTGGTGGGGCTGAGATGTCAAGGACTAATTGTTGATTTAGTCCAGAGAGTGTGGCCAGAGTCAGGATCATGTCTTAGAGTGGAGTCCCTCTCTCAGTATTAAATGAGGATGGCTGCATTCAGCATAGAACACGTGTCCTGGTATGTGCTGACCTGTGTTGTCACTTCGGGCTGAGCAGTGGTGAATTCTTTAACAACCCTGCATGAAATGAGTCACATGAGACTGGGTCTCTCTGACTTGCTAAGTTGCTTCACGCCTCCTTGCCTCTTCCCACGAAACTTAAAGACATGGTTGTTGTAGTCTCAAAGCCATCGGTGACCATATCTATATTTCCCAGTCTTTCTTGCTCCCAGTTCCCTATTCTCATTTGTTCTCAGGCTCTGTTCAAGCAAGCAACCCATTTGTTAATTTCCAGGGGTCCATGAACATCTGTCCCTCAGGCCTCCTCCCTCATCATATTCAAAGAAGAGCTTCTTCTACTTACAGCTCTTTAGTCTTTAGGAAGGGCTTAGGAGGGCTCTATAAAAACCCTTACAGGGGAGATGGCTCCACAGTTAAAAGCATTGCTTGCAAAGCCCGATGGCCCAATGATTCAGTACCTCAGCCACCCATGTAAAACTGGACACAGAAGTGATACAAATGCCTGACATTCTGTTTTAAGTGGCAAGACACCCCTCAACCTCCCATACATATAAATTAATTTAAAAAAACTAAATAAATAAATAAATAAATAAATAAATAAATAAAAAGGTGGCACACGCCTTTAATCCCAGCCCTCGGGAGGCAGAGGTAGGAGGATTGCCAAGAGTTCGAGGCCACCCTGAAACTACAGCCTTGACCAGAGTGAGACCCTACCTTGAAAAACCAAAAAAAAAAAAAAAAAAAAAAAAAACCCTCTTATATAAGGAGGTTGTATGAATTTTCAGGCTGACAAGCATATCCATGTATTGGGTGGATGGTACCTCTCAAATCCATGCACATAGGGCTCCTGCTGTATGGATCTTCTCATTCTTTCCTGTGAATCTCTCCATCTGGCTATTCATCTGTATCCAATGAAACATTCTTTACTGTAAACCAATGAAATGGTTTCCTGAATTCTATAAGCTTTTTTGTTAAGTTATTGAATGTGAGAAGGGCAGTCATAGGAACCCCAAACTATAACTGGTTGATCAGAAATACAGATCTCTACCTTAAAATTGCAAATCTTACCTGAAGTGAGGCCAATTTTTTTTTTTTTTTTTAGATTTGAAATTGTGGGGTCTGAGGTTATCTCCAGGTAGATGGTGTCAGAATGGAACTGATTGTAGAACATTCATCTGAGGTGTCTTGGAAGATTGCATACTATGTGGAGAAAATAATCCATCTTCCAGTTACAGAAGTACTCCATGTTGTGGGAGTATGGAAGAAAATAGTTCATCTCCCTGAGAAGCTTTCATACTAAAATACTAGTCTGCATAAAGCCACAGTTATTTTCTCACAATTCTGAAGCCCAGGTGCTGATGAAATCAGTTTATGGTAGTGGCTCTTTTTTTTTTTTTGTCTTACAGGCATCTCCTTCATGCTGTATCCATACATAACTTTTCCTCTGTGCTTGTGGAGAGGAAGGAAGGGAGGAGGAGCCAGAACCTCTTATAGCTAATAGGTACCTGCTTTCTTAAGGCCTACCTTAATTATCTCCCTAAAGGCCTATGATGCTTAACTTTCATTGTTCACTTGACTGGACTTAGAATCACCATGGACCACACCTCTGGCTGTGTCTATGAGGGTGTTTCCAGAAAGATTTAACTGAGGAGGGAAGACCCACCCTGAATGTGAGTGGTAACATGGTCCACCCTGAATGAAAATGAAAAAGAGAGCTGAACACCAGCATTCATCTCTCTTTGCCTTCTGGTTGCTGATGCAGTGCAACCAGCTGCCTCACATTCTCCCCCATTCCTTCCCCACCATAATGGATAGTACCCTCAAACTATGAGCCAAATAAACCCTTCCTTAAGTTATTTCCATCAGATATTTCATCACGGTAACAAGAAGATTAACTAATACAAGACCCTATTTCCAAATACAGCAACCATAGGGGCTGGAAGTTCCACCAAGAGTGGTGTGTCACAACTCACTTCCTAACAGTGAGCTATGCGGAAAGTTTTTCAATCAAAGTTATAATGTGCATGGCACACTACACTCAGTGTTAGAAGTATCAGTGTTAGATACGAGTAATACATCAAAATTTGCAAATTATTTGCCAAACATCCAGATGGATTTCAGTTTAATCCAAGACCTTCTGCCATTTATCTGCTCCCACTGTACATTTGCCCTCTGTGGAATCACCCATATCTTCACATTACCCAAAGGAGTGTCTTCTTTAAGTACACATGTGCCAACATGGACAAGAGACTGAAAAGCATTGTGTTAGGGGTCCCTGAGTGCAGGGTGTCATGAAGCAGGTGTGAGTAAACCAGAAGAAATGCCTGTCTGATGATGCTGACTAATCCACTCGGGTACGGTCGGGTTTTGGCAGAGCATTTCTCATAGAATGCTAGTTGTCATTATTTTGTCAAGGTTTTTTTGTTTAAGGAAAAGACATACCATTTTGAGGCTTGACACAAGAGTGGTAGGTAAAATAACTTTGTGTGTTGGTGGCTGTACCACTGGAACTTCCCAAGGGCTTTTCATAGGCTCACTTGCCAAAGAAACCTTTGCAAAAAATGAATCCCAAGGGGTGTTGGAGAGATGGCTTAGTGGTTAAGGAACTTGCCTGCAAAGCCGAAGGACGCAGGTTTGATTCCCCAGGACCCATGTAAGCTAGATGCACAAAGTGGTGCATGTATCTGGAGTTCGTTTGCAGAGGATAGAGGCTCTGGCATGCTCATTATTTTTCTCTCTCTTTCTCTAATAAATAAGTAAATATAAAATATTTTTAAAAAATCCCAAGAGTATGTTTCCCAGACACACAGGCAGCCACCTGAGTAGACCTAGCATATAGCAACCTGATTCTACCCTTTCAGACTATTGTTTGGAATTAGGTATAACCAAATATGCCAACAAAATACCAATGATTGTGATTTCTCTGTATTCCTGTTACTAGCTTGTTTCCAGAACAGAATTCAAATCTCTTAACTGTTTAGCATCACATTATAATTTACTGATTTTATATGTTGGCCAAATTGCTTTTTGGTTAGTTTTTACAGTGACTAACTTTCTAGGTCTCAAGAGCACTGCTTTTATTGCAAAAACCCATGGGATGAAGGGTTTGAGTCCTTACTGGGAAATGTAAGGCAGGAATTTCAGCCTTCCACTGCCATGCTAGCTTCATGTTGAGTGGGGAAACAGTCATGCTCACTCAGCTCACATATATGTTTTTAATTCAAGGAATATTTATTGCGTTGCTTGATAATCCATTGTCTTTGCTGCCACTCTTTTCTCTAACGGAGTAGCCATGGTAGCTTTTGAATGCTTTATAGTGGAAGGTCTGTTATTATTGTTACTTTTGACTCATTGCTCAATAAGATCCTCATAAAATACAATAGAAATTAATTGCCAGAGAAATGAAATAAGACATACAACTGGTATACCCTAACTTTTTATTATTAGATTCAACAGACATAAAATTACATTTGAATAAGTATAATTATAACAAATATAACATAATTGCTCTGAAAGTCTCTGAACATGCGTAATATTCATCTCAATTATATCTTGGAAGCAGACAATTCCTGGACCAGGAGTGGTCCTTAGACCAGGGTTGGCATCATCGTGGAGTTGAGATCCCTCTGTGGACTTCCCACCCTAGTAAACAGCAGCTCTGCTCCTGCAAAAATCCTTCCTGTGAGTTTTGGTAAATGTGCTTTTTCTAGGTGATCCTCAGTTGGAAATATGGCAGCAGTGAAGGAGGCTGTCAAGTGCAAGTCCTAGCTATTTGGGGCTGGTGTTATGTGGGCCATGCTTGGCGTCCTTGACTGGTTGCTCATGATAGTAGGATGGCTTCCTGGTGCTGGTTACTGCTGGGAATGGGTCAGAAAGCAATGGTACATATGGTCTGGCCATTGTCGGTACACTCAGCATCTCAGCAGGGATGAGAGTGGGGACAAATTTGACCTTAAATGCTTGTCTCACCCCATCTTAGGTTATGTCACACAAACCTACGTCATTTGCATTACATAATGACAAAGAATAGGAATTATTAGATAGAAGTATAATATTAGGAATGACAATGATGCCCACAAAGTAGTTCATTTATGCTGCTATAACAAAATACCTGAGGCAGAGTGACTTATAACATCAAAAAGTTACTGCTTACCTAGCTGAAGGCTGGAAAATCTAAGATCTACAGTTCTGTTTCTAAAACGGTGCTGTAGGAGCTGGGGAGATTGCTCAGTGGTTAAAGGATTTACTTGCAGGATGGTACTGGGTTGCTGTGCCTTCTGGAAGGAGAAAGGCTGTGTCTATACATAATATAAGGTAGAGGGGTGAGAAAAGCAGTGAAACTTCTATTTTGAGAGCCTTAATTCAGGGGCAGAGGTGCTCCCATGGCCTATCCATTCCTTAGTTTCCCCACATCTTTGTACCATCACAGTGGAGATTAAGTTTCAACCCAGGAATTTTGGGAGACATTCAGACTATAGAACCATGTTCTCTGTTTGCTTCCTCTTCTAAAAGGAACCAAGAAGGGAGATAATGTAGATAATGTAGGAACCAAGAAAGCTCAGTATAGGGTTGGGGATATGGTACAATGGTTGGACACTTGTCTGGCATGTATGAAACCCTAGGTTCAATACCTAACACTACCATAAAGTCAGAGAAAAAACCTAATAAAGAGGTAGACTAAATGAACAAATGAGAGTGGATAGAGTAACACAGGTTCTAGGGACAGAAGTGTTATACCACCTTCTACAACCCCACTGACAAGGTGAAGCTATTTAGACAAGGGGGTCTAAGAGGCATCTATCTCTAAAGACGTAACTGAGACAGGGGCTTATGACAGGCGAGCACCTGTGGATGGTAGTGGTGTGGGCTGGTGGTCATAAGACATTGGTTCTTGATGTGGTGAGGACCTGGAAAAGAAGGTGCAGGTTAAGGCAGCCATGCTAAACTGATGCTCATCCCAGAAGCTCATACTTTCTGAGCCAGGACTTTTGCCTCTCATATCGGGGGGGGGGGGAATCCTGAGTGACCATTGGAGCCACTACATTCTTTGAAAATTAATAAAAAAAAATGCTATGGTTCCATGGCAGGAGTTCTGAACTTCTTTTCAGACTCATGTGGACAGAGATTTGTTTTTGCCAGAATCTACTAGATTTCCTTTCCCCCAGGGATTTTACAGTAACACAGAAGTGACCCAGAGTGTGAGGTCCAGTCCAGGCAGAAGGAACAACTAGGGTTCAGGAACATGGAACAGCATTGGGACTTTAGGAAGCAGAAAAATGATGAATATGACAGGAACTTGAGTATAGGAGAAATAAAGAGATGCAAGCAGCAGTTCAAAAAGAGACCCCACAGTCATATTATAAAACATGAGAAAACCAAGCTGAGCCGCAGCTTCCTCTAGGATGGGACTGTTAACTCGGTAACACTGAAATGTTCACTTCACTGCCAGTTTGGAGTAGTGGAGAAACGTTACCACGCATGTGTTACTCCTCTGTCCCTGGATTAGAAAGAAGTATACACGTAGTGACTTCCTCCCACCTCTGCACGCCTTTAATCCCAGAACCCCTGAGGCAGACATAGGAGGATTGCTGTGAGTTTGAGGACAGCCTGGGGCTACAGAGTGAGTTCCAGGTCAGCCTGGGCTAGAGTGAAACCTGCCTCAAAACAAACAAACAAACAAACAAAAACAAACCAACAACAACAATAGGAGGAGCATTAAAGAAGCTTTTTCCCATAAAGAAGCAGAAGGCTTCACACGAAGTCGAATTAATGCTTCAAACAGCACAAGGGGAGGGGGCTTATTACTAAGTCTGGTCAGCTGAAGATAGTCCTGCAACAGGCATGTAACCTTCAAGAGAAACAAAAAGCCTTGTTAAACACCTTGAAAGCCAGAATACAGTTATGCTAAATTCAAATTAATTCTTTCTATATCTGTAAAAGGGATTTTAAATTTAAACTCCAAAATGAATATCTTAATAACATAAGGATAGAGAAATATAGCAAAATTCCACTCATAAAACTTTCTGTACCTCAGCCTTTGCTTTAATTCCATCTCGCTTCATCAGAGTCAACACTGAAGACCAGAGGCTCCAGATTCCTATTTACCTGGAGGTCAAATCTGCCTCCGGAAGCCTGCAGTGTCCCCTTCTAAACAAGGAGGACAACTGGGGCTCAGATCTCTGGGTTCCTGTGAGGGTCACATGAGGTAACGTGCATCACTTGCCTGCCGTGTCTAGCACACTTTAGCTCTTATTATTATGAAGAATAAACCACAGAGCAGAGTTTACTCTTCTTAGGGTGTTTTGAGAGCTTCTTCCATCTGAGGACTAGGTTTTGATCTCCTTGCTAATATCCCTTTGGCCACTTATAAAAGAGGTGTGTCTAAATCTCACTACATCATTATGAAAACATGGCTCACTGTGGATCATGTGGGCGGTAGCCAGACACTGTGTCTTTGTTTGGTCATTTAGTGATGTAACCCTTGAAAAATCCTCTCAGATAATTCTGTTGGGAACAGTTTCGAAAGCCATTAAGATGTTATTGTTGCAAGTCCTCCTGTGTGGGCAACCGGGGAAGGGAGACAAAAATGTGATGTCATTTGGGCTTTGCCTAAAATGCACCGAACCTTCCTCAGCATGTTAAACTGATATCCATTCTGTACTCAGAGCTGTGACTTGCTGATGTTCCATGTTAAGGATGCGGGTAGAGGAACAGCTCGTTGTGTTCACGGATGTGGAATTGGGAGGCATTTCAACAGGAGGCTGTAGGGAACCACTGCTGCCAGGGCTAGGAATGGTGGAGGGATTTCCTAAGAAAGTGGTATTTCAGAAGAAACATTTACTCCAGAGATTCAACCATTTGGCGGGGGTCATTCATTTACATGGAGGTAATTTGTAATTAGTTGTAAATAATCCTCGTCTATTTTTGAAGCAGTTCCTTTACCTTAGAAAACTTTAAAGGATTATAAGGGGTTATTCTATTCATACAATGGAATATTGCAGCCACATGAACAAATTAACCCAGCCTCCTAATTTTGCCTACAGTCGGAGGCAGGAAAGAGGAGGGCCACCTGGTGGTCAGCGGTAGAATTTGACAGATGAGAGCCTGGAACAGGGAGACAAGACAAGATGGACTTCTGGTCCAGCTCAATAGATTGGAGGAGGTTTCATGGACCACTATGAGACAAAGTTCATGGACCACTATGAGACGAAGGACCACAACATGGCCCAGGGGTATGATGCCATCATAGCTACTATAAAGGGTCATTTATGGACCACAATTTCAGATTATTGTGTTTATTAATATACATATTTTAAGGGGAGAAATGTTTCCTTTGGTTCATTTTCAGGGGAATATAGTTTATCACCAGAGAGGTCTGGGAGCTGGGGTCATTGTGTCCCTATTGGACGGAGCCCGAGGCAGCAGTTCCATGTGCCTTGACAGATCAGAATGCAGGAGGAGCTAGCTCCATATTGATTATACACCAGCTGTACATTCTGTCTGTGATATATCACCATGCAGACCCTGAGGGCATAAACCCATAGCATAGCATAATCACATATTCCTAGAGCTTTAGCGCCATCGGCAGTAGATGACTTAAGAGCTTTACTTTTGGAACATGTGGCACTTTTAGGTAAGATGGTGGGATACAAGTCAAGTTGGAGAGAACACAGAAAGAAATACACAGAAACACAGGTTCAGGAAGGCTTCTCTGCACGGATAAACCACCAGTGCAAACTCCAGGGCAGGTAGAGCAAGAAATACAACCCTGGCAGAAAAAAAATCCCTAGCCTCGGACATTGCAGACCAGCAGCCATTGCAAGCCCAGGCAGAACTCATTCTCCCTGATACAGAACAAAAACACACCAGAGAACAAGATGCAGTGCCCTGGCACCAAATGATCAGAATCACCTCCGGCAGGCAGGCAGGCAGGCAGGCATTCCCCCGGGTAGCTCCCAAGCCCTTTACAATCATCAGAAAACAGCGCCAGCAAGCTTCCCAAGCACAGATCTGCAATCCCAACAGCAGTTTGCTGTGTAATGTTGACAGCATACACAGGGCATCCCAGCACTTCCAGCTAGCACCTGTCAGCATCCCCCTGGGGGCAGAGTGGGTAGTCGGGAGCTGCGCTGCTAAAGAGGGTGGGTGCAGCCACCTTCATCCCTGTGGTTTCAAGGGAACCCAGCCATCAAGCTAACACCCACACTAGCAAGTGCTCCCTTGGAGAGCTGAAAGGCAGAGTCGCTCTGCGAAGGCAAGCCAGCTGGCTTCCTGCTCCACCCAGCAGTTACAGAGTTGCTCCGAGTCTCAAGCCACCACAGGGAGATCCTTCAGTGCATTCCTCCAGCCCACAATTCATCTGACCTTTGGGGCTGGGAGCCAAGGTCTGAGATCAGAGGGACAGAAAAGGTTTTCTGGGTTATCCCCCCCCCCCCGCCCCCTTTTCTCCTTTCTTCTTCTCTGAAGCAGAGTCTCACTACAGAACTGCACTCTCTGTAGCCCAGGCCAGTCTTGAGCTCAACAATGACCCTCATAGAGCTGGGTTAGTGCCACCATACCCAGATAACTTCATCACAGAATGTATTCTTTCCTGAAAGACATAAATACAGAATCAACCTGGCTGAATTAGGGTGTCACTATTACAAACTGCAATCCGAAGGGAGGATGAAAGGATGGTTAATGTCATTGTTTTTAAACTTTTTCATTTTATTTATTATTATTTTAATTTTATTCCCATTTATTTATTATTTATTTATTTATTTAGTTAGTTAGTTAGTTTTGAGAGAAAGTTGACATACCAAGGCCTCAGCCACTGAAATCAAACTCCATACACTTGTGCCATCTAGTGGGCATGTGTGACCTTGCGCTTGCCTCACCTTTGTGTGCCTGGCTTGCATTGGATCTGGAGAGTCGAACATGGGTCCTTATGCTTCGCACACAGGTGCCTTAACTGCTAAGCCATCTCTCCAGCCCATTTTTCATTTTTTTCTTAGAGCTTCTTTGCTTGGTTTGGTTTTGTTGGTGGTGTTGTTGGACCATTATTTGTCCTTTTAAAATATTTGTTTGATCACTGTTTTTTTGGGGGGTCTTATTTATTGCTCTTCTTTTCTGCTTCTCTTTCCTCTTCTCTCTTCTCACTATCATGCCTTCTTTTTAGGCCTACTGCTTTGGCTTTTACAGTTCTCTGACTTTATATTAATATTGATGCTGATACTGTTTTATTTGACATGGATGTCTAAGCCCTAGTAGCTGAGCTACTCTAATAGTATATTTGTATTAATAGCTAGGTTACTACATATTAAGGACACTACATGGTAACACAAAAGGTTATCATTCAGCTGAACAAACTCAAAGGTAACAACAAATCTTTTAGACTCAACAGGAAGATCCCCCCACCTTCCAACTTGATGGAAACATACCTCTGAGTGAATCTAATACAACATTCACAAGGAAAAGAAACAACTAAATCTAATGAAAGAAAAAAAAGCAGAGGGACAAATAAAAGAGGGACAAGGAACTTCCTTGTCCATAAATGCTCAAGTAATAACAAAGAAACTCAAAGAGTAAGAGACCAGGAGTCACCAAGACACACCCTCAAACTCTCAACTCCCCTACAAGAAGAACAGCATGTGAGATGGCCGAAATGCCAGAGAAATGATTTAGAGCTCTACTTCTCAAAGCAATCAAAGGCCATGTAGACTCTTCACATAGGCAGATGGATGTTGCAAAAATATTTAAGATCTTGACAAAACAATCTCCAAAATAAATGAAACAGTTAGTAAATTAGAGGGGAAAACTCATGAACATGGAGGAAAATTTAGCAAGGAAATGGAAATGCTGAAAAAGAATCAGACAAATTATGGAAATGGAGACATTGATCAGCAAATGCAAACCATATCAGAATGTAATGCTGACAGACACAAGCATCAGAGGAATGAATCTCAGAGACAGAGGACAAAATAGAGACAATAAAACACACTCATAGAAAGGGTAAAAAATAAAAGAGCATGACCAGTATTTCCAAGAACTCTGGGATAAATTCATGAGACCAAACTTCAGAACACATGGGGTAGAATAAAGAGCTGAGACAAATACAAAAGTAATTGATTAACTCTTGAATAAAATTATAAGAGAAAAATTCAAGAAGCTGGCGTCCAAACACAAGAGGCAGATAGAACTCCAATGGACTTGCCCACAAAAGGACCACTGTATGGCACATCACAGCAATAATCTCAAAAATCCAAAGGGAGAAAAAAATACTAAAATCAGTAAGCGCAAAAGGCCAACAACTCATATACAAAAGTAGGAATTTCAGAATAATCTCAGACATGTTATCAACAATCCTAAAAGCCAAAAAAGATTGGGGTGATACATTCCAAGCCTTAAATTTTCCAACTAATTTCCAACAAGGAATGTTATGCCTAGCATAATTGTATTTCAAAATTGTTGGAGAAATAAGGAAACTTCAAGACAAACATATACTAAGGCAATTTATGACACCTAAGTCATCTCTGCAGAAAATTGCAAAGGGAACACTTTACAGGGCGAAAGGAGAAGACAGCCTATCCATGAGAACACAGGATGGGGCCCTAAAACCAACACATGAACAAAGAAGAAATGGGTAAGATTCACTTATTACTAACACAACAACTCAGCATACTATCAATGGAAAAGGAAGTGGGAGTTGGGGGGAGATGGCTCAGAGGTTAAGGCATTTGCTTGTGAAGCCAAAGGACCCAGGTTCGACTCTCCAGATCCCACATAAGCCAGACTCACAGTGACACGAGCATGCAAGATCTCACATGTGCACAAGAAAGTGCACATGTCTGGAGTTCAATTGCAGTGGCTAGAGGCCCTTATGCATCAATTCTGTCTCCCTCTTCCTCTCTCTCTCATTCTTACATAAGAAAGGCAGGCTGTTGGGCTTGCCTCAAAAAAAAAAAGAAAGAAAGAAAAAGAAAAGGAAAGGAAATGGAAAAGCAGCACTCAAATATTAAGAAACAAACAAGAAGTATCTTTCTATAATAACCCTAAGTGTAAATTTTCTCAATTCTTCAATTCAAAAAAGTGCTCACTGAATGACTGGATTACAAAGCAACACCCAACTATTTGCTGCCTCCAAGAAACCCATCAGTCCAGCAAAGATGTTCATAAACTGAGTACCAGCTACCAAGCAAACAAGCAGTAGTGGCCATCCTTATATCAAAGTGAACTTCAAACAAAACCAACAAGAATACCACATGTTGGAAAGGCCTCACATGCTTCTGGATAGGGAGAATTAACATTGTGAAAATGGTTATCCGACCAAATGTAATCTACAGATTCAATGCAAGGACCATCAAAACTCCAATAGTGTTTCTCACGGAGCTAGATAAAAGGAATCTGTCAATTCATAGGGAATCACAAAAGACTACAAATAGCCAAAGCATCCTAAGAAGAAAGCACACAGCAGGAGGTATCACAATACCTGACCTCAAATTATACTACAGGGCAGTAGTGATAAAGACATTGATACTGCCACCAAAAGAGACATAAAGATCAATGGACCAGGATAGAGGAAGATCTAGAAATTATACCAAAAATTTTGGTCACCTACCTAATCTTTGAGAAAAAGGCCAAAAATATTCAGTAAAGAAAATACATCTTGGGCTGGAGAGATGGCTTAGCGGTTAAGGCGCCTGCCTCCTAAGCCTAAAAGAACGTCGGTTCCAATCTCCAGGTCCCACATTTAGCCAGATGCAAAGTGACGAAAGGGTGCAATGCCGCACTTGACCACAAGGGGGCTCATGCATCTGGATTTTGTTTGCAGCAGCTGAGAGGCTGCTGGCACGCCCATCTCTGTCTTCCTCTCCCTCTCTCTCTGTCTCCAAAAAAAAAAAAAGAAAGAAAGAATGAAAATACATCTTATTTAACAAATGGTGCTAGCAAAACTGGATATATACCTGTAAATGAATGAAAGTAGATCCATATATCTCTCTCCCTATATAAATATCAAGTCAAAATGGATCAAAAGACCCCAGTCTAAAACCAGAAACACAGACAATGTTAGAGGAAAAAATAGGGAACATGATCCAAGAGATAGGCAAGAAGCTTTTGAACAGGACTCCAATGACATAGGAAATAGCCCCAATAATCAACAAATGGGACCACATGAAATTAAAAGATACCACAGCAAAAGACACCATCACCAACATGAACAGACAAGGTACAAAACGAGAGAAAATCTTTGTCACCTACACTTTAGACAAGGAGCTAATAACCAAAATTTCCCAAGAGCTGCGATATTTAAGTTCTAAAAGATTAATTTTTCAATCACTAAATAGGCTAAGGAAATGAACAGATGGTTCACAAAAGAAGAAACACAAATGGCCAAGAAGTGCTTAAGAAAATGTTCAACCTCCCTAGCCATCAAGGAAATGCAAATCAAAGACCTTCATGATAGCATCCTACCCAATCAGCATGGCTGTCGTCAAGAAAACAGACAGATGCTGGCTGGATGTGGGGAAAATGAGACCTCGTCCACTGCTGACTGGAGTATAATCTAGAACAGCCATTATGGAAATCAGTATGAAGATTACTCAAAAAATTTTAAATAAACTTCCCATATGAACCAGTCATACCACCTCTGGCCATATGCCCTACTGACACCACACTCTACTACAGAGATACTTGCATATCCATGTTTATTACAGGTATATTTACAACAGCTAAGAACTGGAAATTGCCTAGATGCCCAGGGACAGGTGAGTGGTCATGAAAATATGGTATTCTTCTATTCATCAAGAATTCATGGAATTCTTCTATTCATCAGTTAAAAAATGGAATTTCCAGGAAAATGGAGGGATATGGTAAGAATTATAGAAAGAGCACCACCAGCTATAGATTATATACTCAGATACATGAGTATATGAAAGACATCTTACCTTGAAACCATGACATTTCATCCCTAGACCCCCCAGACTCATGGATATGTCATGATACCAAATGCATTCAGCCCAGCTTTAAAAGTCCTCATAGTTTTTTGTTTGTTTGTTTGTTTGTTTTTTGTTTTTCGAGGTTGGGTTTCAGTCTAGCTCAGGCTGACCTGGAATTTGCTATGTAGTCTCAGGGTGGCCTGGAACTCTCGGCAATCCTTCAACCTCTGCCTCCCAAGTGATGGGATTAAAGGCTTGCGCCACCACTCCTGGCTCCTCATAGTTTTTATAGTCCCATTAATTGTTCAGAGCCCAAAGTCTCAAAGCCTTAACTGTGATCCCTGTAAAATCAAAACACAAATTACATACTTGCAATTCCAAAACATTCCCATTCCAAAAGGGAGAGGTGGTGGCATAGAAAAAAAATCAGTGAAAGCAAACTGGGAAGCCATCAGGGCCAACACCAAATCCTGCAGTTCTGCTTTCAGTATCTGACCTGTACAGACTTTTAATGAAATTCTCTGGACTTCAAAAGACTTGGGTAGCTCTACCCTTCAGATCTTCTACCTGTAGTCTCTCCCATGTGCCAGTTTTGCTCTGAGGCTGCAGATGGGCCTGGCATCTCTAACACTCTGAGTTCTCCATTGAAAGTTAGGGTTCATCTTCACAACTTTATGAAGTGGCCTCCCAAGGCCTCCTGGCAGGGACTCCTTCCCTCTCTCACATTGCTTAGCCTCAATGGCTCCCTGGAACTTGTGGTGCAATCTTCCACGACCTCCTGAATTTTCTATCTTTCATTCTTGCAAAACCAGTACCATGTGGGAAGTGGTGTTGCGTTCTGCTGTCAGGTTGGGATGAAGCCTAAACCCATGGAACGCAGCTTTACAGTTTCATTTTGCTGACCTAGCGGGACAGAGACCTTCTTTCTGTCTTCTTCCTCTAGACATTTTCCTTCAGAAGTATTTCCATTCTTCCTTCAGTGGGTGGGGACTTTCCCTCAGGGCACCTTTTCTGTTGCACCAATTGGCTTATCTTCAAAGGTGGCAATCTATTTAACAATTACTGTTGAAGTGGTTAGAGTATATGGGTCTGTACTTTTAAATCGTTCCTTTTTTTTTCTGTGTCAAACTTCATATTTTTCCTGTCTTTTTGCTCTGAACTTACTTTCTTTCATTGTAGACTTTAATTAGGGCAGCTAAAAGAAGCTATACCACAGACTCAATGTTATTCTACTTTAAAATATCCTCTGCCAATTACTTTTTAAAAATTTTTTAGTTTTTTGAGATAGGATCTCACTCTAGGTCAGGCTGACCTGGGATTCGCTAGGTAGTCTCAGGGTGGCCTCGAACTCACAGCGATCCTCCTGCCTCTGCCTTCTGAGTGCTGGGATTAAAGGCAAGTGCCACCACACCCCTCTATTCCATTACATTTTTTTTCATTTGACATTCATGTTGGTGCCTTCGGTAGCTCCTCCCTGTCCTCCCCCCTCTGAAGGGACCCTCCTCATTGGGGAATGTGGGTCATGCATTGTCAGGGTAGCCAACAGTTATGGGGAAGAGGTAATGTCTCTACATAATGACACAACTTGTGGCTCTAACAATCTTTCCGCCCCTCTTCCATGAATTTCCCAGAGCCATATTGGGTTCATTTTAGTTCTGTTTCAGTGATAAGGTGTAGGGAGCCTCTGTGTCTCTGGATCTCTGGTTTAGTAGGAGCTGAGTGTTCTCTGTGTCTATCTCCTTCAGCCTCGTGCTGGTGTCAGGTTCACTGAGAAAGCTGCACTCTTGCCCATTTCCCCCGTTACTCTATGGTTTCAGCTGGGGCCCTGGTGAGGTGCGATGGTCTGATTCTCTCCTCATGTTCTGCGTCCATTACTTTAAATTCAACTTTACTCAAGCTCTCAAGGCAGGCAGAGAGCAGTCAGATTCTTGACCAGAATAGAACATGAACTTCCTGTAGCCCAATTCCCATAGTCTTTTTTCCTCTCTGGAACTTCATCAACCAAGCCTTAATGGGTACACATTTCTCTTGCCTTTCTGGTCTCCTACCCGAATGGGCCATTAAGCTCTGCTTACAGCATTGTAAACAAGGCTTCTCTTGTCCAAAGTTTCAAACCCTCCTACATTCCTCCCCAAACCATTTCCAGAAGACTAAGACCCACGCAGGCAGATTTTATTGCAGCAATAGGTCTACATCTTGGTACCAGTTTTCTGTATTAGTTGCTTTCTATTTGCTGGAAAAAAATTCCAATTAGATCAATTTATTGAAGAAAAATGGTTTAATTTGGCTTATAGTTCCAGAAGGTAGAGTTCACCATGGTGTGGAATGCAGCGCTGGAGCAGGAAGCTAGTGCCATAACCCCATAGCAGCAGGGGAAAATGGTGTGAGAGAGAATAGCAAGCCGGCTGGACTATAACATTTCAAGTCTCACACACAGAAACATAATTCTGCCAGCAAGGCTCCACCTCTAAAAGTTCCACAACCTTCCAAGACAACTCTACCAGGCTGGAATTAAATATTCAAACACATGAGTGTTTGGGGAATATTTCCATTTAAACAAGCACAGGGCACAGGGGAAATGTCATGTTAATAATAACATTTACTGGATAAGATGGCATGTTGTGTATTTCATACATCTCATATTGAGACAAAGATGTAGTACGCCAAGCCCTTAGATTCCTATGAATTTGTCCTGCTTGAATTTTCACTTGATGAAACCTGTTTCCCTGCAAAGGAGTTAGTTAGCAAAATATGATTTTATTTACTCTGTGCTTATGTTTTGCCTCTTCTAGAACAGAAAATGCTGCCAAACTATTTTGTCACAGTAACTTTCATCTTCATACTTTAATCCATAGGACAATCATTTTCCACAGCCAATGGTTAATTAAATATAATGATATGTTTCTGTTCTCACCAATATTTCTTTATCCCATTTTCTCCCTATGGGTTTTCTTTTTCTACCTAAAAGAAGACTGTTCTTTCTATAAGCCATTGTGGTGAATTTTTAGTCTTTGAACTTGAAAGACTGGACTCACAATTGAAAAATGATTATGTTCAAAGTTCAAAGTTGGCCATTATTTGGCACGTTGCGCACAATCCCATTGTTGCTGACAGGAAGAGCACTGCCGCTCGGATTACAGGTCTTGTTCGTGTGTTAGCGTCAACATACGTTCCTGGTGTTCTCACTTCGTAACCACTTGCTTGGGTGTATTGGGTGAGGTTTTTCGTGTACCCCAGTTAGAACTCAGAGTGAATTTTCTTTTTGGATTATCTCTACAATTGCAGAAATTCTCCTTGCTTTTTTGTGAATTAAATTTTTTCCTTTGCTCTTTTAATGACACCCCCAGAAGTATGTTGTAGCCTCTAAATCTGTTCTCAATGGATGTTAATTATTGTTTTATTCAAATAAAATTTGTATTTTTTAAGACTGAGTTCTGGATAAATTACAAGCTTTCAGCTTTCCAGTTTCCTTTGGCAAACACTTTTGAATTTATTCAACTTTTTGGCTTAGTTAATTTTTAATGTGTATATTTTTCACTTGAAGTATTTTTTCACTTCTTATATGTGCCATTCTTTTTTCACTGATTATTCCCAGTGCACTCATTCGAAGTTTATAATTTGCTATGTTTTGGCAGTTGTAATCTTTTGTAAACATCACAATCAAGATGCCCTTTTGGGGATGGAGAGATGGCTTAGTGGTTAAAGTACCTGCTTGCAAAGCCAAAGATCCCAGGTTCAATTCCCCAGGACCCATGTAAGTCAGATGCACAAGATGGCACATGTGTCTGGAGTTCATTCACAGTGACTAGAGGTCCTGGTGCACCCATTCTCTCTCTCTCTCTCTTAAATAAATAAATAACAAGAGCCCCTTTGCAATCATCTCACTTCCTGGATTCAGCTTCAAGAGTAAGAGCTGGGATTTCTGTTACTGAACTTTTGCCCACTTTGGGTCTTGAGTTAGAAAAAAAAAATCATACTCTATAATATCTTTCGCTTTTAATTTCTTTCACTTAGAAGAATAATTTATGATTCATTGATATTTAATTTATCAATGGTTTTATTCTTATTGTTCATTTAGTGTCATACATTTTCAATTTTTCATCTTATTGTCATAAGAATAATTAAAATAATATTGTCATATGTGGTGGTACATGCTTTAATCCTAGCACTCGGGAGGCAGAAATAGGAGGATCACCATGAGTTCAAGGCCACCCTGAGACTACATAGTGAATTCCAGGTCAGCCTGAGCTACAGTGAAACCCTACCTCAAAAAAAAACAAACAAAATAATACTTAAGATAATATCTACCTTATTAACAAAATTTTAAATGCAGAGTACATTGTCTTTGAGTACATGTCCAATAATGTCTAGATTTCTGAAGGTTATTTACCAAAATACACAGAGTTCCAGGCTTAGCATGTTATCACATACAGCACAACTCCCTTCTTTATTAAAGGCTGGGTCATCTGCCACTATATACACATACTACGTTTTCTTTATCTATATATGGATGTTTAGGATTTCCCCAACTTGCTCTTATGAATAATGCAGTCACACACTTAGTAGTAATACTATCTCCTTGCAAATCTTAATTAAACTTGAATAAATGCCAGACATGTAATTAGTAGTTCTATCTTTCATTTTTAGAGAAATTTTCATGCTTTTTTCTATAATGATTGCACCATTTTCATTCCTACAGACCATGTTCTACTTTCTATACTTCACTCTCTCTCTCTCTTTTTTAAATAGTCATGCAAAGAGACATCTCTGGGATTTTGATTTGCCTTTCCCTTTGGTTAGTGACATTGCGCTTTTTACATACACTTGTTTTGGACAATGGTATATCTTCTCTTGGGAAATGTATGTATAAGTCATTAGCCCATTTAAAAATATCAGGTTATTAGTTTTTTCTAAGTTATGAAAGTATTTCATATTTTGGATATCAGCCCCTGTGATGGTTAATCTTGATCATCACTTTGACAGAATTTATGACCTCTAGGAGACAAACCCCTGGGCTGGTGGTGAGGGTGTTTCTAGGTGGGGTTCATGGGAGCTGTTGGACCCACCCAGACTGAGTGGAAAGCTTAGTGACAACAGTCATCTCCCTGCTTCCAGACAGAGATGGAATGTGACCAGCTTCTTCATGCCCCTGCGTCTATGACTTTCCTGTCTTGATGGACTGTACCCTCAAACTGTGAGCCAAAACGAATCCTTCCTTCTGTTGCTCTTGTCAGGTATTTTGTCAGAGCAATAAGAAAAGTAATCCCTTTCCCCTTTTCACATCTGTGGTTGAAAATGTCTTCTCCACGACAGTTGTCTTTTCACTTTTTTGATTTTATATTTTCTTTACAAAAGCTTTATAGCTTGCAGATATCAATTATCTATCTATCTATCTATCTATCTATCTATCTATCTATCCATCCATCCATCTATCTGATACATAGACAACCATAAAGAGTCTGTAATAAAGCTATTAAAAACAATGAAAAATTTAGTGAAGTTGCATGATAAAACATCAACACACAAAAATCTGTTGTACTTTTATGCTCTATTAACAATCCAAAAGGTATGTTAAAAAACAAATTAATTTAAAATATCACTAGGGATTAAGGTTGGGGATATAGCTCAGTGGTGGAGTGTTTGGTTAAAAGGCTCTGACTTTCATCTTAAGCACTGAAAAAAAATCACAAAAGACCCACTACTCAAAAAAAAAAAAAAAGAAAAGAAAAGAAAAGAAAGTAGGAAAGAAAAAGAAAAGAAAGCAAAAAGAAAGAAAAGAAAAAACTAAACATTTTAAAAAAACTTAGGAAAAAAATTAAGTTAAGGTGATGAAAGACGTGAGTACTGGAAAGTGAATGTTCTGATGAAGACACAAATAAATGGAAAGATATCCTATGTTGGAGCATTGTAAGCCCTCATATTGTTCAAATATCTCAAGGTAGCATGTGGATTCAATCTTTATCAAAAGCTCATAAACATTCTGTCACAGAGTAGGGAGAGGATCACGGGGATCCACCCCTTCCTGAGTTAATGGTTGTGGGTGAGGGAGAGAACAAACCCTCATTCATGTTCTTGTCAGCAACCCTAACGAAACTCATTGGGTGACAAAAGGAAACAAGGACACGAAAGTATGAGTGCAAGTTGGGAAAAGGAGGGGGATTGGTAGTAGCAGGAGGGGGACAAAAGAGTGCAATAGGGCAGGTGAATATGATTAAAATACATTATGCACAGGTATAGAGTGTCATAATGAAACTATGATGTATAATTAATATATGCTAATAAAACCATTGAAAGTGATTACTAATAATAACAAAAATCTCAGTGTCACGTGTACACATACAACAAACACATGCACAGAAAAGTGTGAGGCAGGGCTGAGGGAGGGCCAGCAGAAAATCTATTCCTTGTCTAGCCACCACGGAGCTCTCTATGAGGTCACTTCCCGAGTCTTCTCAGGTCGTCTTCAGAACCGCTTGTCAGGAAGTTATCCAGGGAGAGGAAACGAGGAGCACTTACTTGCCAGCTCCCATCCTCACTAGTCAAAGCTCTCATAACAACAGATCATATTTCAGACGTGTGTGTCATGGTCTCCACGCTGGGATGAATCCTCAGTTCCTAACAATGAGAGACCCTCTCTCCAAAAAGGTAGACAGCTGATCTAAGGACAATGTCCAAGATTGTCCTCTGGCCTTTGTGTGCATGCACATACATACGTACATACACATATGTACACACAAATGTGCCTAAACACACACACATTTGCTTCTACACACATGTGTACCTACACACATGTACACCAAACTCATGTGTGGCTACACACACATGCATACACATATGTGCACCCCTACACATGTACTCACATATATACACATACACACATAAAAGATAGCAAATGTAAAAATAATCTCCTGCATTATCTGGAGCTGAAATCATGCCTTAAGTCTCCTTTAGAGACCAAGATACTTAGAACAACCTTCCAGCTGATATTGGTGGTATAGGTCCATAACCCAAACTACTGGGAAGCAGGAGGAAGAAGGATATGCAACTTTTAAGCCCGCCTGGGTCACAGAGTGAGCTTAAATCCAGCATGAGCAATGTGGTAAGATTATGTCTTAAAGCAAAAGCAAAAGGCGTTCTGGAATATAACTTAGTGGTAGAACATTTGTCTAGCATGCAGAAGGACCTAGATTCAATCTTTAATTTGGCAAAAAAAAAATATGTTTTAATATTTTCCACAGGACGGAATATCATGACTTGACATTATGTTTCTGTTCATCAGTTATTTTCCCTCTCGGTATGTGTTCTTGTAGGTGTTTCTAATCTGTACAATGGCACCATCTCTCAGGCCATCTTCCCAATCTTGTCTCTGCAGATATGATACTTATTCCAGGTATGCACTAGTTTTCTTTTTATGGATGATCTGGAGGTTTCTCAGCTCCTTCTGAGGGACTGTATCGGCTGCCATTGACCCCTCTTCATTTTCCATCTCCAGTTGGGCCTGCAGTGTTTATTGAGGCATAGTGGTTTTGCCAGGACAGTGAAACAATCCCTGTCTTCAAGAGATACCTAGTTCACTGAGTGGAAAATAAGGTGTTCTGTACTTTGTTTTAGAACACATTTTGTAACCAGCAACCAATGTTTAGGTTGTCCTTTCCCTTTTCCTATTGTTAAAAGATGGGAATGCCAGAACTAGAAACCCAGATTGACTTTGCTCCCCTGTTTCCTTAGGACATATCAGTAGGATCAAAGATGTTGTCAGTGCACCTTGGTCTGCAAGACTTACTCGGTGTTCCTTTATTATCTCCTAATTTCATCTTTATGTCCTCTAATTTACTTTATTTCTCCCTCATTTGAAGATTTGAGCCTTCTTGGAGAAGGCTAGATGGGGATGAGGCTTAGGACAATGTCTTTCTCTGTCATTTGTCGACACCTTCAAATCTAGACCAACAGTATGTCCATCCTCATTCCCCTTGTTTTAAGCTTACCATACTCCACCACTCAAGCATGGTATTCCTGACATTTTTGCCTGTCTTTGTCCTGCAGGAGAAAGCACACCAGAATGGTAATGTGCATTTATTTTTTTTAAATATTTTATTTTTATTTATTTATTTGACAGGAAAAGGGAGAGGGAAAGAAAGGAGGGGGGAATGGGCACACCAGGGCCTCTAGCCACTGCAAACAAACTCCAGATGCATGCGCCCCCTTGTGCATCTGGCTAACGTGGGTCTTGGGAAGCAAACCTGGGTCCTTTGGCTTTGCAGGCAAATGCTTTAACTGCTAAGCCATCCCTCCAGCCCATAATGTGCATTTTATTCTTGGTTATATCTTTTACTTGCTTATGAATTGGTGGACGTTCTCAGGCTCTTTTCCTGTGATGTGGGTATTGTAAAAATTTATTCTGGCTACCTGGTGTTCTTAGCTCAAGGGTCAAAGCCAAAGATCACATATGTTAGATTTCCTTGGAAAACTGTGAAGTTCTAGAAAAGTATCACATGCTACTATAGTAAAACACTGCTGTTTAAGTTTTACAGTTAGAAATTGACATTCACCGAAGGCAATTGTATAAATCAATGGCCCGGAACCTAATTGAAAGATAATATTCCACAATTTGCATTCTACAGCCTCTAATCAGAAAGGTAGGTTTCTCCATTGCCGATCTTGGCTCAGAGACTTGAACTGTGTTTATGCTCTACTTCACTGTGGACAATCTCAAAGATCATGGGGATTGAACTGAATTACTGGAAAATGTGAGGTTAGGAAAAATAGGCAAGCATATTTTCCCGGTTTTATTTGCTTTGCTTCACTTTTGTCCCATTAACAGAGTCAAAAATGAGTAAGTAGAAACTTTGTTTTTTTTAAGTTCTTTTTCAAATTTTATTTATTTACTTGGAGAGAGAGAGAGAGAGAAATAGGTGATCCAGAGCCTAGTGCCACTGTAAACAAACTCCAGACATATGGGCCACTTTGTGCATCTGGCTTTACGTGGATACTGGGGAATTGAACCCAGGCCTTCAGGCTTTGCAAGCAAGTACCTTTAACCACGAAGCCATGTCTCCAGCCCCACAAACTTCAATTTTTATTCATATAATTTATTTTGACATAAAATCTCAAATAACATCACAGATCTCTTTTGCATGCATTTTAAAAGCATCTTTTTTTTCTTCTGAGATGAAGGCCAGAGGAAGTCATGTCACATTGATAGGTGAGCCAACCATAACCCATCTTCTTTTCTACATTGAGACTTAAAAACAACAAAGTTAATGTATCTGTTTTTTCTCCTGGCAGCTTACATTTTTAGGTGCTTCAGGCACTTTTTAAAAATTTGTTGAACTTTATTTCACCTGTTACAAGCATCCTTATCAAAACATTCCTGCCCTTGTGCAGGATTAATCTGTCTAGTGATTCTATGCCAGTGTATCCTGACATCCTCTAGAGACACAGCTCCTATTTATCCTGTTTTCTTTGCATACAATAGCTCACCCCCAAGCAAAAGTAAGCGAGTAGAAACCTGCTTGCAACCACTGTACGTAAGCACCAAAGAAAAGAGTCCTCGTCAGTATTCATTATGCTCAGTCCAAGATGGGATGCGACATAGGACGGCAAGTGAGACCTCCCACCTTGAAAAGATAATAAGCAGGATTTCAAAAATAATTTTCTAACCATTCTTTACTTACTAGAAATGCTTAAAACTGACAGGATTTCTAATGAGATGTTTGTCCATAGCTTTGCTCTAAAATAAGAAATTTGCTAAGCAAAAGTCATTCCCATCTATGTGTGTAGTTGGCCATCAAATTGTTATTTTTTTGATGCTAAGACTCAGAAATTTCAGTTTCTGCTTAGGTACCATCTGGCACTTGGACATTTGATGTGGAAATACCTGTGAGTGTTTTCTCTTTCACGCCACTGGGGTATTAGTATCCCATCAATAGAGAGCATATAACAGTTAAAAAATCAAAAAAGAAAGAGAAAGAGCCTTTGATGCATGACTTTGCACATTCAAGACTTCAGGGCTGTGTGTGGTGATGTGTTTTGCTGCTGGGTTCCTCAGGTTGTACAGTGAATTACATGGGGAGAGATAAGAAGTATGCATGTGGACTGGATTCCCCCTTTTACAAAGCCAGGAGGATTCCATCACAGGGGCTCCATCCTAATGATTTTATCTAATTTTGATCACTTCCCCAAAGTCCAATTCTAAATATTGTGACTGAGTTAAGTTTCCACTCTCTCAACATATCACAATAAGAACTAATTTTTTAATTAAAATTATTTATTTATTTATTTGAGAAAAATAAACAGAGAGGGGGGAGAGAGAGGGGGAGAGAGAGAGAGAGAGAGAGAGAGAGAGAGAGAGAGAGAGAGAGAGAGAGAGAGAATGGATGCACCAGGGCCTCTAGCCACTGCAAACAAATGCAACACACGTACCACATTGTACATCTGGTTTATGTGGGTCCTGGGGAATCAAACTTAGTTATTTGGCCTTGTGGGCAAGTGCTTTAATCACTAAGCCAGATCTCCAGCCAAATGATTCGATTTCAACATGAGTTTTCATATGCAACACAAAATATTCAAACCATGGTGCTGACCATGTGCGTAATTCCCAGATCCCACACAGCAGAGGTGAGAGCAGGGTGCTCAGACTCAGCACATCTTGGTCCTGTGCCTGACAACTCCTGGCATCCTTATCCGCGTTAATCTTCTTGTCAGTTGAATGGAGGAATTTGCTGCACCCATTCCAGTTCTCCTTTCCAAGGATTAATGTAGATATTGGCTGTGAAGTGTTTGGTTAGCCTAGCACTGAACTTGCATGATCCTTCAGCACACACCTACGCAATAGCATCCAGCCTCCGTTCTGATAGTGGCTGCCTCTTGTTTATTCCCTTGGCTGTAGCTATAGCCAATGTCAAAGCCTCAGGAGAGGTTGGGCTCCCTTCTACTGCCTTTTTACCAGAGTGGATCATAGCTACCCTACTAAGGAAAGCCACAGCCATGATTCTAACTTGTAAATTCCCTATATTTACTCACTGCTCAATGGATCAGAGTATAGAGTTTCAGACAAAATATTATTAGACTGTGTGCACATCTACATTTTCAGACTATTTCTAATTATAAGACAAAATAGATATTTGACTAGTGGAAACAAGTGATTATCCATTTTTCCTCCCTAGATAACTTTGTTAAATTTCCATTTCTATCACAAAAAAAGTCAGACTTAAACATAGTATAAGGAAGAAATACTTATTTTGGTTAATTGTTTTGGTCCATGGGTCTTTATCCTATTGCTTTTGGGATCTTGAAAAGGCAAAACACAATTACAGAGCAAACTGGATCACCTCATGGTAGCTGGGAAGTGAAAGAGTGAAGGAGGAAGGGGCTTAGATTCCAAAATATCCCTTCCAAAGGCATGAACATTGTGCCTAGCTTCTTTATTATAATCAAAAATCTCCTAAATGTTTCAGCACCTTCCAATGGTGCAATGAGCTAGCAACCAAGCCTTTAATACATGGGCTGTGGGGGATACGCTGGATCCAAACTGTATCTGTCAATTTCCATTCTGAATGGTACTTGATTTTAGAAATTCTGAGGTCCTCAAATTATTTTCCCAACCTGTGGCTCTTACATTCTTTCCATCTCCTTTACTGTTATGTTTCCTGAGCCTTGAAGGCCATGTGAAAAATCTTTAGTGTTGAGATCTTAAAAGACTCATTTTCTGGGCTGGAGAGATGGCTTAGTGGTTAAGGTGCCTGCCTGCTAAGCCTAAGAACCCAGTTCCAATCTTCAGGTCCCATGTTTAGCCAGATGCAAAGTGAGGCAAGGGCGCAATGCCGCACTTGCCCACAAGGGGGCGCATGCATCTGGAGTTCATTCACAGAGGCTGAGAGACTGCTGGCCCGTCCATCTCTATCTGTCTCCCTCTCCCTCTCTCTCTCTCTCTGTGGCTCTCTCCAAAAATAAAGAAAATAATAAAAAAAAATTTTAAAAAGACTCATTTTCTGCTTTGATGTGTTGAGACTCCTCAGTGTCTACCAGCATCTCCATAGAGAAGGTTCTCTGGCTCGCAACACTCATGTACATCCCACCACTCCCTCTGCAATGTTCTCTGAACCCTAGTGGCTAGGATAGAGATGACAGATCCAGTGCTAAGCGCTGGACTTTCTTTTCTAGTGGCTATGATAGAGATGACAGATCCAGTGCTAAGCGCTGGACTTTCTTTTCTAGTGGCTAGGATAGAGATGACAGATCCAGTGCTAAGCGCTGGACTTTCTTTTCTAATCATCTATGAATCTTGGATTCCCCCCCATAACCACTTTTTTTTTTAATGCTTTAATGCTTTTTTTAATGTTAGCCCTGGTTGACCTGGAACTCACTCTGTAGCCCAGGCTGGCCTGGAACTCATAGAAACTTTCCTCAGCCTCCCTAATGCTGAGATTAAACACATGAGTACCCATGTCTGGCCATGACATATTTTATTTTATTTGGATTTTTATTTTTTATTTTTTGAGGCAGGGTCCCATTCTAGTCCAGGCTGTCCTGGAATTCACTATGTGTTTCAGAGTGGCCTTGAACTCATAATGATCCTCCTACATTTGCCTCCAGAGTTCTGGATTAAAGGTGTGCACCAGCACACCTAGCTACATATTTTAGATATATTTGAAGTTTTGATATTTTGCTTTTTTTGGTAAGAATTTTAGTAATTTTTATAATGTCCTTGGTCAAATTATCACCATCATCTTGGACTCATAAATTCATTTTATATTCTGTAGAATTTACTCATTTTCTGTGGAAGCATGTGAATATATTTGCATAATCTTTATTTGAGTGCCCCATTTGTTTCTTGATAAATGTTGCTATAAGATTATAAGTTACATTAGGATTTTTCTTTCTTTTTGGATACTTTGTTTTCTCAGCACCTGGTCTTCTTGATTTTGAGTCCTTCTCTCTCTCTCTGTGTGTGTGTGTGTGTGTGTGTGTGTGTGTGTGTGTGTGTGTGTGTGTTGTATACACATAATTGTGTACAGATGTGTGAGCCAGAGAACACTGGGTGCCACCTCCATTGCTCATCTTTATCTTTCCCTAAGACTGGGTCTGTTCTTTGAACTGAAGGCGCCATTTTGAGATCTTCAGTGATTCACCAGTCCCTGATTCCCACAGTATTACAGTAATAGGCATATATGGCTATTACATGGACGCTGGAGAATAAAACGTGGGTGATCTCAGGCACTCAAGCTTGGACAGCAAGTGTTGTTTACTGCTGAGTCATATCCATAGCCATGGGTCCTTCTAATTTCTTTGAGTTCATCTGTTTCAAGCTCTTTAGACAGACAGTAGACCAGTGATTTTTCATATGACCTTTTAGATGCTTTTTTTGTTTTTTCCTTTAGCCTCTAGAAGTATCAATCTTATTTAAAACAACACTGCCATGAAGCCATGGTAAAATATAAGTATTCTCATAGATTTACTTCATTTTACCTGAACTTAACCTCCAAACATTTACTTTACATTTCAGCTGGTCAATGACTTCAGGAAGGTGCATATGAAACTGTTATCACCTGTCACCTCAGAAATGCACAAACTCTTTCTGTTTTGCACATGTTGCCATTTTATTCTTCAAGCTACACAACCAGCTAGCCAGGCAAGATATGCCCACTGGTGCAATAGTGGTATGCCTGTTATGGGGGTAAACCAACTGCTCTGTGATTGGGTTTAAGATCTGCTCCACAGGAAGGAATTCATATCTGGTACTGAAAACTCAATTAAAAGCCTATGGCTGGAAAGGTCATTGTCCCTAAGGGACAAGCTACTGCTGTGGTTTGGCTATATAGATATGTTGTGCCTATCAAATCACCCTCTAAACACTATGTTTATGCCCACTGATTAGTGCTGCTCTTACTTTGGGTCACAGAAACTTCTTTTTGAAAATGTCAGTGACTACTAGGGAGACTCAAACTTCAACAAAGAGCTGAAAATAAGTGACTCTTGAGTGGTCAGTGCTAAATGACACATCTTTATCACCCTCTCCCCAAGGCTTAAGGAACATTTCAGGAGAGAAGGTGAACAGAATTTAAGAGACAAAGGATGGGGAGGACTGCTGTGGCATTCTGTCTTCTGGACATGAAGTGGCCATTGCATCCATGACCTCACAGTATTGTCACCTGCACAGTATGTGCACAGTGACAGGCCCATCCACATTCTATCATCGATGAAGGAGGATGGAAAAAGAGAGAGCAAAATAGAAGAGGAAGTAGTTGGAAACAAGGGTCCAGTGGAAGGGGGAAGAAGGGACAAAAACTGTAGTAAGAGGGGAAGATGATCAAAATACACATGTAGATGTATGAAATTTGTCAATGAAAACATTGAAAACCTTACAGCTTGGTGATTGGTATTCTGCTTTTCATCCAACTTTTATTTAGGTTATGGGGAATTGAACCTGGCCAGGCAAACTTGGAAAACAAGTACCTTTAAACCTCTGATTTATCTTCCTAGCCCAATCTTTTCCATTTTGTGTAATTTAAGAAATTTTGCTGTGGATAAACTTGGAAGATGGAACATTAGACACATCTGTGAGAACAGGACTTTGGGTGGAAGAAAAAGATGCAAATCCATCAATGCAGAAATAAGAGAAACAGCTACAGGAAGCCAAGATGAGACAAAGAAGTGTGTCTTTCACAAAGAAGCCACCCAGAGTGTAGTCTTACCAAGTGGTGCTGGGAAGAGCTGAATCCTGTCAGGGAAGTGCAAGGAAGGACTGAACACTTTGTCCTCATGAGACCTGAGGGGACAGTTTAGGCTGCTAGAAAATCAAACCAGAGGTTGAATTCAATCTTCATTTTATATATATATATATATGGCATTCAGGAGGCAGAGGTAGGAGGATTGTGGTGAGTTTGAGACCATCCTGAGACTGCATAGTGAATTCCAGGTTAACCAGGGCTAGAGTGAAACCTACCTCAAAAACTGTATTTTATTTAGAACTTTAATATATGAACATGCTGCAAATAGTTCATAATCAAAATAAAGAGAAAAAAAATCAAATTGGAGATGAAAGGGAGCTATTATAGCTGATTTCAATGAAATCCAGAAGATCATTATGGACTACCTCACAACTTATATTCTTATAAGTTTGAAAAAATGTAAGAAATAGATACATCTCTAAATGCATATGACCTACTAGAGTTAAAGGTAAAAGTCATAAATAATTTAAACAGGTCCATACCAAACAATGGGATTGAAGTAATAATTAGGTCTCTCACAAAAAGAAGCCTAGAGCTGTATGGATTTGTTTAAAGGAAGATAGCCTATCAACACTTCTCAGACTGTCCCACAAAACATAAAGTGAAGGAACACCACCAAATCACTATTATGAAGCAAGTATCACATGGATACAAAAAGGAGATAAATACTCAGTACAGCAAGGAAAATTACAGACTAATCTCTCTGGTGAACATAGACGCCAAAAATTTTCAACGAAATACTTGCAAATCAAATTTCAAGAGAGAATTAAGATGATCATGAATACTTTGCAAGGTTGAATCAAATTCCATTGTGTATAGGTGCCACCTTGTCATCACCCATTCATCTGTTGATTATCCATTCATCTGTTGGCTGATTCCATTTTCTTGCTATTGTGAAAATATCTACAATAACCATGGATGGGCACTTATCTCTGTAATAGGATGCGGAGCCATAAATAAAAATGAAATTATGAAATTTTCAGGAATTCTAACCCTCTTAGGGTGAGAAGGACAAATGCCACATGTTCTATCTCATATGCAGGTCCTGGCATTTGTGATAAAGTGGGAATAAGAGTGGGTAGAAGCCAGGAGACTAAAAACAGATCCATGAGATAGAAAAAAAGAAAAGGTTAAGGAAAGGATGAGGAGAGCAAGCAAGCACATGAACTATGAAAGAAAGGAGAATTGGGAATTCAGCGGTCAGAAAGCTCCAGCAAAGAAAGGGAATACAGAGGGAGGGACTGCATCTTGACTGAATATGTACATTTTTCCTGTCACACTTTCCTCACTACTATATTAACATGGTGTTTATATTGTGATAGATATACATTTTAAAAATCACATCACAACTAATTTGGTTTTGGACATCATATAATTCATGGTCTTTCTTCCCCCTGTGAGACAGCATAGTTCTTACTGCTTAGGTGTAATCTCCCTGCCACCAACATGTTTTATATATTTTATTCAGGTTGACTTATACAGGGAAGGTTAAACCCTCTGCATATGTTTGGCTGGAATCAGATCTGTCCCCAAACACACCTTAGGGTTGGACAAGTGACAAGCTTGAATAAAACTTCTGAATCTACTGGGTACATCCTTTTAAACTACCATACCAAGCAATAAGATTAAAGTAGTTATTATTTTTAAAAAATCTCCAAAACAAAATTATCCAGGTTCAGATGAATTCACTGGTGAATTTTACCACACCTGCAAGGGAGAACTAATACCAATTCTTCTCAAACTATTCCATAAAATAGGAAAGGAAGGGATACTATCACACTTCTTTTTATGAAGCCTGTGTTACCCTGATATCAAAACCAGACAAAGACATACATTCACACAGAAAAGAAAATTGTAGGCCAGTCTTACTCATGAACATAGCTCCATGAACAAATCTAAACATGCTGTTTTATACAATTGCCCTTCTCATCATCATTAGAAGAGAAATGCCCTGGGCTATGACACCCAAAGCTTTTAAGGCACACTTTACTCTCTATCCTTCTTCTGGGTATTTAAGACCACTTACATAGCCAAAGTTATATATATATATCTCCATATATGAAGGTCAGTTGCAGCTCCTTGGGAAAGATTTTTAGGGACCTTCGAAGAGCACGATGGCTACTTTAGGATTCATGCTATCAATGACCCAACACAGTGCCCCTGGGACTCTTCGCTTAGTGATGGGAGTGGTCTGCACTTATCCATGCCTTGTGTTCCAGGTCCAAATGCCTGTCCCTTTCACAGTTGCTCAAGCCCCCTCACTGTATTTTTATTGCACATTCATGTGCAGATGTGCATACCTACTTCACTTCTCAGTTATACACATTTTTTTTTATTGACAACTTCCTTAATTGTAGACAATATCCCATGGTAATTCCCTCCATCCTCCCCTTTGACAGTCCACTCTCCATCATATCCCCTCCCCCTCTCAATCAGTCTTTCTTTTTAGTTTGATATCATCATCTTTTCCTCCTATTATGATGGTCTTGTGTAAGTAGTGTCAGGCACTGTGAGGTCATGGATATCCAGGCCATTTTGTGTCTGGAGGAGCATGTTGTAAGGAGTCTTACTCTTTCTTTAGCTCTTACATTCTTTCTGCCCCTTCTTCCACAATGGACCCTGAGCCTTGGAAGGTGGGTTAGAGATGTTTCAGTGTTGAGCACTCCTCTGTCCCTTCTTCTCAGCACCATGGTGCCTTCTGAGTTATCCCAAGGTCACCATCATCTAAAAAGAGAAGATTCTCTAACCAAAAGAGAGAGTAGTACTAATATATGGGTATGGACATTAAGAGAAGTCCTTACTGGGCAGTGCGGTGAGCATAGTATATGCATTTAGTCAGACACCAGCAGACATTACAGCCCTAGGGTTCATGACTACCCCATTGTAGGTTTTCAGTATCAGGGGTGTATTCCCTCCCATGGAGCAGGCCTCCAGTCCAATTAGAGAGCAGTTGGTTTCTCCTAAAACAGACATGCCACTATCACACGCGTTGGCTCATACACACTATCCTTCAAGCATGTCCCAACTACCAAGGAACTATTGACCATTAAGAAAAAATAAAAGAACCAAAATCCTCTAGCAAAAATATTGAACTTTAAAATGTCAAGGAAGCCAATTAACTTCTAATAACTATGTATTCTCTTAAAGCATTTTGACTCTCTTATTCTTTAGTCTAGATGGGATGCAAACATAAAAACACTCAGGATGAATTTCCCATTTAAGTCTTTAAGCTCTGCCTGGGGTTTTTGTAGTGTGATTGCTTATGGGCTGATGATGGTATTTCTCTACGCATGAACCTGTGAAAAGGGACCAGCTTCTTTATTTTATTTTTTAAATTTTATTGACAACTTCTTTAATTGTAGACAATATCCCATGTTATTTCCCTCCCTCCCCCCACTTTCCCCTTTGAAATTTCACTCACCATCATATCTCCTCCCCCTCTCAGTCAGTCTCTCTTTTCAGTTTGATGTCATGATCTTTTCCTCCTATTATGATGGTCTTATGTAGGTAGTGTCAGGCACTGTGAGGTCGTAGATATCCAGGCCATTTTGTGTCTGGAGGAGCATGTTGTAAGGAGTCCTACTCTTTCTTTGGCTCTTACATTCTTTCCACCCCCTCTTCTGCAATGGACCCTGAGCCTTGGAAGGTAGGTTTGAGATGTTTTAGTGTTGAGCACTCCTCTGAGGGACCAGCTTCTTTTGCCATTATGGAACTTCCCCTGGATCTATAAGCTTCAAATAAACACTGTTCTTCTGATAACTCATGCCTGGTTTGGAAGTGCATTCTAGAAACCTGAAGGTGATTATGAAAGAATTGGTACCAGTAATGGGGTATTACTGCACATTGAATCTGACCATGTGGATTTGATCTTTTGCAACTTTTGTTTCAGTGGAATGGGCATGGACTTAGTACTTGCAGCTGAAGACACCTTCCAGCGAAGTAAGCCAAGTTTTATGGCCTATTCTGGTGAGAGTTTGAAAATGCTAAGTGCAGAGAGAATTGTATTTGGAGGCTTTGCTTATGGATTTCTAAGGGGAAAGAATGATTGAAGGTAACTTTGATGAAACTGGGCTACTGGTATAAAGGCTGGCTTCATTCTGCTGCCCATGCCCAGAGTTTGATCAAGGTTAACTTGTAATGGATTAAAATAAGAAGTATCTAAATATTTTAAAAAGTCAAAAATAACAAAACAACCATAGCATAAAAGTCATCAAAAAGGCAAAGTATGCTAAACTTATATCAAATCTAAAATGTCCCCATTTCTGCTTTGGTGGGATGGGTGTTGAATTCTTTCCTTTAGAAACCTGCCTTGATATGGTATTTGAGATTAGCAGTCCCAGTTTAAATATACAGAACAAGATATGGGATATGCATTTCTTCAAGTCTAGTTGCTGTTTGGAGCATTTTTCTATTTCACCTATGCTAAGTTGTGAAGAAATCGTGAAGACAGTTTCCTTCTTGGTGCACTCTTGGCTTGCCTTGTCTCCATGGCTTAGCTGGGCAGAACTTCGGCTCATGTGGTTCTGTGGAGTGGGCAAAGGGGAGCATTTTACTTCCTGCAATCTCTGTTTTCCTGGTGATAGCCTATGGGGAAATGTTGTCTGGTCCCGTGCTTGAAGAAATGATCTATTTCCCATCCTCTTCTTAGGGGTTCTTCTGATCTTGCAAAGCTAGTATGTAGGGATCAGGAGCCCACCTCTCCATGTCTCCCATTGACCTCACAAGGGCAGTGGCTTTGTTAGCAAGGAAGCAAGGAGAAAGACTTCATGGAGGCTGGCCTGAGTAAAACTGTACTGATTAGCAGTGGCTTCCTCCTGCTTCTCTGTGAGGATCTCCACTAGCTTGATGTGTTCATTTGTACATCTTGTCGCTTTCTGGAAAAGAGTGTATTACCTGTGATCTCATTTCCTTTGTGTCTCCAGGGAGCCTTCTATTCTTCTATCTTACTTGGAAGTTTCCTTGTGTTTTAAATAAGCTTTTTGTTCTTTTAAGAAATTTTTTCAACATTCATTGTTCATTTTCCATAATCTGTTTTGATATTGGACAGTTTCATTCTCGTTTATCTTTCAAAGCTGTAGCCACAGTCAGAAAAAAAAATCCACTTTTATAGTCTATGTGAACTCTAGAATTTCAAGTATGCTACAGTTTGGGTCAGGCTGTCCCACAATGGGTCATATGTTAAAGGCTTAGTGCTCAGCTTGGTGCTATTAGTAGTGGTAAACATCTTTAAGGATTTGGGTCTAGTAGAAGGCTTCCAGTTATTGGTAGGCATTCCCTTAAAGGGAATTGTTGCATGTGAGTCTCTTTCTTTTGCCTTCCAGTAGACATGAGGTGAACAGCTTTCTCCATCACATCATCCCATCCATGACCTTGTATCTTCAACAATGGCCCAAAGCAACATTTCTCTTTAATCCCAGACTGAAGTGACTGACACCATGAGCCCAAACAAACATTTTTTCCTTTTCAATTGATTATTTTTACATCATGGGTGGTTCTCAGGCTGTCCATCTGCAGCAGCAGTAGGCCCCCTCTCTCTGTGTCTGGACATGTAAAGCACTTTACATGATAATGGCTCCAAATCATGACTTCTGTCTGCCTTCTGGGACTCAGAGGGAACCTGATTGCAAGCATGTACTATGGTCTAACTACTAACTAAACATTCCTTTCTTTGGATACAGGAGCACTCTACCTTCAGAAACCTTTAAGCGAGGAGCTTAAAGCTGGAACCAAAAATCCCCTTCTCTCTTCGAAACTCCATCATGCTCTGTTAATAACCTTCATTAATAAATCTTTTGGCTGCAAGAATAATCCAGCTCAGTCTCCCTCTCTCAAACCTTACATAGAGTGCTGTGACTTGGATAAAGACATCAGTGGGGTGTGTTGATCTTAAGGGCCTCCTATAGCCTTGTCAGTGCTTTATCCCCCCCCCACAACAATGACTTTTGGTTTCCTTTGGTGGGTTTCTTATGTTCCCAGTACCCCTGTCATCTGTGGAATGTTCAGGAAAACCAAGTGCTGGGTCTAAGGCTTTTCCTGTGGGCTTTGGGGTCAGATCCCATTCCTCAAGCCAGTTCCATTTAAGTATGTTGAATATGGCTTCTGTTGGGTAGTTGTGACACTGGTCATATAAGGGAATAAAGAGGCACAGGACATCACATCAAGGAATCTCTCTGCCTGTAAAGGCATGACTCTCTCTTGTACATACCACCTCAAGTGCTACAAGTAGTTCAGGACATAAACATTTTGGCCGTATTTCTTGTCTTAATCATATACCAGCTCCTACTAAGAACATATCCTGGTGGACTTCCATATTGTTGGGTGACAGTCATGTTTGGCTACGTCAAAACTTGAGTAGCCCAAGTAACTAAACAATTCTAATTCTCTATTTTATGTTTTGCTAATTCTTTCATATTTAGATATTTTTTTTAAACTGCCTAAGATAATTAAACTTTTGTCGCATTCCCAAGTGATAAAAATAGTGCTACCCTTGGTTTAGTCAAGTCACAGATGAGGATGATATTATGTCCTTTCATTAATTAAGTATTTGTTATAATCAGTTATTTACCTAGGCACCCTACCTTAACACAAGATTTCATGTTTCAAAGAATTCATGTTTTCCCCCATTATTCACTATAAACTAAATGCTAAAATTTTAGTTGTTAAATTTACAATAACTTATTTTAAATTTTTCCAAAGGATATCCATTTTGGAGGTACTTATAATTTAAATTCAAACTCTTAGAGACTAAAACAAATGCTTTCCTATTAAAACTAATACTAACTGGGTCTAATCCTTTGGATTACTATGGTTAAAATATGTTGAGAAAAAGTTGGTGGCTCTAAAAAGCCCTATGACTATAATGAAAACTTCTAACAACTTTAAAGTAACTTTAATTCTGTTAACTCTAATTAGGAATACTCCAAATTTGGGTTAACTTTTCTAATCAAAATTATATAAAATATATCAATCTATAATAATAATATACTACCTGGTGTTTTATACATTATGAGGTACTGTTCCTCAACTAAGTGAGCATTTACTATATCCTATAGCATAATTATATTATATTAATTATATTAATATAATTAGTTATTATTATTATATTAATTGTATAGTATAGTAAAATGATTAAAAATTTAACACTATTTATATTTGGTACTAAAAAGGAAATGGTCAATGTACAAAGTGACTCTATAGGGGTCCCATTTGCCTTTCTAACTGTAAAATTAAAAAAATATATGGTGATTCCACACACCTATAAATCCTAATAAATCTTACATGTCTGATATTTTTGTTTCTATCCCTATTTCCAAAAATAGTTGGCACATGGGAAAAGGCAATTTTGTTAAAAGAAAATCTAATGTGATACTGTATTGTTATCATACTTGTTTTGTAATGTGATTTTCCCTTTACTTTCCAAAACTAAAATTTGGCATAATACCAAGACAATAGAACAGGCCAATTTATTATCCACAAATAAGAGTTATAATAATTTAGATATTTAAAGTTAATCTTTCTAAAAATGAGAGTTAGCCATCTACATGAAGTTATAGCTATAGAGTCAAACTGTTCAAGAAAAAAAAAAAACTGGTTGTCCTTTTAACTCCAGTGACCCAATTGGATTTGTTTTCTACATATGGTTATGAAGCACTCAAAAGGACAGTTACACTAGCCTTGAAGAAAAGTGTGGATACAGAGCACATCTGATTGCCTCCAAGGAATTATATAAGGCTAAAAGTCATTCTGTGTAACACAGAATTAGAAGCTTAGTGATATTGCAAGCCATATTCTAGAACACAGAGAGCAGGCATGTCTTATGTTTTAAAATACTTAATGAATGTAAGTAAAGGCAGAACATGTTACCAGCCATGGAAACATCTTTTCATTAACAATTTTAAATAATCTGATTTGATAAAGATCGATTAAACATGTAGAAATTGTCAAAATTGTCTTTTTCAGGAAAAAAGAAATTTTGAAAACATCTTTGGTTAATATGTATACTTTTTAAGGTACTAATTACCCAGAAAAGACTAGAAGCAGAAAAAGTTTGATTTTGGTGCTTCAGGAACAATAGAGATCATGACTATCTATTTCAGATGAAGATCATTGTTTGAGCAGAATGTTGTGTCTGGGAGGGGATATGTCTCGAGAGTTAACTTAACTTTAAGCAATAAGCTTGAGAAATAAAAAGTGAGACAATAATTTAAGTAAAATCTTAACCAAAACTGTTTGATTATATGTAGCTTAGTAATAGTAAAGCAAAACCTGGTCAGTGATGAACTAAAATATCTTGGTTTTTAAAATATCCCTTGAGCTGGGCATGGTGGTACACACCATTAAGCCCAGCATTCAGGAGGCAGAGGTAGGAGGATCACTGTGAGTTCAAGGCCACCCTGAGACTACATAGTGAATTTCAGGTCAGCCTGGGCTAGGGTGAGACTCTCTCTTGAAAAACTAATAATAATAATAATAATAATAATAATAATAAATAAAATATCCTTTTGTTCTACCTTGGACAAGTGATGTTCTTTGCTTAATCATGAAAGAGAAATCTGTACTAATTAATCTGAAATACATTGTAGATTTTTTAAATTCTATTTATTTGTTTATGAGAGGTAGGGAGGAGAGAGAGAAGATGGAAAGAGAGAGAGAGAAAGAGAGAGAGAGATTGAGAATGGGAACACACCAGGACCACTAGCCACTGAAATGAGCTCCAGATACATGCACTGCCTTTTGCATCTGGCTTATATGGGCACTGGGGAATCAAACCCTGGGTTCTTAGCCTTCACAGGCAAGTGCCTTAATGTCTAAACCATTTCTCCAGTCCCATTGAATCTATTTTAATGAACATAAAGCAATTTTTATGTTTGACCCATGACAAAATAGATGAACCTTAAGTAAGCTATCTAACAGTTTACATCTAAATGGAACCAATATCATTTTTACATAATACAATTGGGGTTAATTCACATTTTCTGGGACATTTAAAATGACTTTAAACACAGAAGTTACTAAAACATGGAATCCTCTTTTTTTCTTTAAGAATAAGAGTAACAATGACTGAAACTATATTATTTCCTTTACAACACTTAAATGAAAACCCAATAATGATCATTTGGCAGAATTAGCATGCACAAAACAGGAAATTAACTACCTTTAAAGTTACAGTGTTCTCAGATTGATACTTGTAATAAAAAATAAACCTTGATCTTAAGACTCAGTTTTCCCAGTAGTAAAAAGCTTGGCAGTCAAGGAACATAGCTAACTTGATTAAACACATTAAGGCCAGTTTTTATAGATGTTATCATGATCAAACTAATATTAAATGAACTGAATTTTAATCTTGGCAGGAGGTATAGTGACATAAACTTATAAACCAAATGACATGACATCCTGTAACAAAGTAGGATCACTGATTTTAGCCTGTTATAAGTCTGAGCCAAGCCTAGTAGCTGATTTTGTACTTTAAGGGTCTTGTATTCATTTTATTTTTCTGTCTAACTAAGATCTAAGAATTATTATATTTTAATAAGAAGTAATGGAGCTTTAGCCAACTGATAGAGAATCATCTTTATGCACCCAAAGTTAAGAGAGATAAAACTACAGCTTTCCTTACCCTTGACCTTTTCTCCCTTTTCCTTGTCATTGAGCCAGAGAGCCAGTCTGTTTCAAGTAAAGGAAGTCTTAGAAAGAACTTTACTTTAATCATCTTGGATCTGAGACAGGGAACACTTGATCCCAAACATACATCCAGCTTTAAATAATTCCTTTTAAAATAAATATATTTAAATGGGCAATATCTTTAAATAGCACACAGAATTCAATTAATACGATTTGCATTACCATGAGCAAAAATAAATGATAGAACAGAGAACCAAATACGCTCATTTGAATCCGATGTCCCCCATCACCTCATGCCTTTAGAAAGCTTGATTCCCCAGATGATTTCAGTTTGGGAGGTGGAGCCTTGCTGGAGACGAGGTGGTGTTGGTGGTGGGCTTATGATGAGTTATCACGTTCTCTCCCTTGCCAGAACTGAGCTCAGTATCCTGATTCTGATTTACCTCTGCTTTGGTAAAGAGGTGATGCCCAGCCTCTGCTCATGCCATGCTTTTTCATGCTGTCTGTAGTAGACAGCTTCAGATGTGGGGATAAACCTCCAGAACAGATGCAGCTAGGGGAGAAAAGGAATTTATTGAAGCTTACAGGCCAAGGGAAAGTTCCATAATGACAGAAGAAGCTGGTCCATGCAGAGAGAGAAACCACCACCCTCACCATAAGCAAGCACACTCCAGAAACCCCAGGCAGAGCTCAGACATTCTGCATTCCAAACTGGAATTCCATATACACTCCCACACCTTAGGATGGACCCTAGGATCCACCAACAGTGACACCTCCTCCAGTCAGGTGGCTGAAGATCTAAATTACACGCTTTGATAAACTCCTTAATCAGTTGGGGGACATCCATTCAAACCAACACACCATCATGAAGCTTCCTTCTGAGACGATAAACGAAAGCAAAACCTTTCCTCCCATTATCTGCTTTTGGTCAGTCACTTTATCCCAACAATGAGCAGGTAATTACAGCAGAAAAAAATGGTACTAGACAAGTGGCATTGCTGCTACTTGAAACCTGACTGTGTGGCTTTTGGAATTTTGGAACTAATTTGTGGGAGGAATTTGGGAGGCTTTGAAACCTCAGTCTGAGAGATGCCTTGCAGTGCTATAAGCAGAACTAGATGGACCAAACTGGTCAGAGATGAAAGATCTAAATGTGGCAAGAACTGTAGACTGTGATCCTTGGCTCTTGAGGGGAAGCAAGAGTTTTGTCCAGACTCAGCTAAAAGCAGTTTACGTGAGAGGCTTGTTGAATTCTACCCATATCATAAGAACTTGAGCAGGGTTGAGCTTAGAAGAAACGGAGTGTTATTAGCAGATGGATATGCACAGAAATAAATGAAAGTTTTCTGCTGGGAATTACAGCTTGACTCAGTTGCAATTCTTTGAGAAATCAAGATATTGAGATTGGGCCAGCTATTCTGTATTGGGACAATAGAAGGTATGCTGAGTCTTTTGAAAGTAGAGGACCAGAATGATAAATGAGTTTTCCTGTTCATAAAGGCTGGATTTATTCCCCACTGGATTAACAAATTTGGTAGCTTACCTGGTACTGTTGGAGAATAACAAATGCAGGAAAGGGCTGTCATTTAGTTTGCAACATATTTTTGGAAATGGATACTGGGCAATGTGAGGCAGGGTTGTTGGATCCACGCAAGGAGACCCAATTGTGCCATGAGCTGTACCATGGGTTTGCAGTGGAGACCTCAAATTTTTCTGGAATTGCCAGGATGATAGAATGGCTGCCAAGGAGAGCTGCTGGCTCTGGATGGAGATTTCCCTGGACCATGGGCAGCCCACCCAGAGACTTCACTGCTGTTTTGAGCTACAGGATCTGATGTCTGTCCAGTTTGTTTTAGATCTCGCATTGCATCGATGTTTCCTCACAGTGCCATCATTTGCATTGTGATTGTCCGTGCCGTTTTATGTTTTCAGTTTTACAGCTTAAAAATTAAGAGACCTTGGGCCATAAGGATGTTTCACCAGTGTTGTGTTTGGTAAAAACTATGGGGACATTTAAGGTTGGACTGAATGCATTGCCTTTTAAATCAAGATATTTGAGAATTGATGGGGAGTAGGAAAAGAATGGGGCTGTTTGATTAAGATGTCCCTCATAAACGCATGTGTTCTAAATGTTTGGTTCCCAGCTGACGTCAACGTGGTTGGTGAAGCCTTGTTGGAGGAGGGGTGTTGTTGGGGCAGGTTCATGGGTGTGATAACTAGCCTTCCCTTGCCAAAGTTCAGCTCACTCTCCAGATATCGTTGTCCACCTGATGTGGCAGGATGTCCAGTCTCTGCCCATGCCATGCTTTCCTCTGCAGTCATGGGGTTTCCCCTTGAGACATAAGCCATAAGTAAAACCTTTCCTCCCATCAGCTGTTTTTGTTTGGGTGTTTTGTCACAGCAATCAGAAGGTAACTGCAGAAGCATGTGTCTTAGCGTGTTCACCTTACAACTGCAGTCATGAACAGAAAAGCATCTATGTAGAAGAGACTGCAAACGGTTAGTCAAGCCATGGAGCAGAGAAGTTAGATGTTTTCTTTAGGCTTTGAGGGCCAAAGGAATCTGTTTCTCTGTGGGCTTGTGTCCTGTGATGTGGGCCAAACATCTGTGCTGTGAGCCCAGCATTCACTCTGAAAAAGAAGCGAGGGATAAGGTAACATTCCTGTCTTCTGTTATTCACAAGACATCGCATGGTCTAGGTCTACTGACACATTCCTGACAATTGTCAGAGAACAAGCAAAGAAAAACAAAAAATCAGGCTATCAAGGATACTGAAGCCCTGCCATTTGGTTACCCTGCTATGAGAATGACTTTATCTCGCTTTAGATCTGTGGCCCTACATAGAATACCCATCAGACTTGGGGCTCATCGTGACACATCAGTGTAGCAAGGAGTTACCTGTGTCTAGCCTGAAAGCCATTCTTCTTTACGTCCCTCTAGAAAGAAATTGAATCTATATTGCTTTGGCCATGGCACTTTTAAAACCAGACATTTTTAAAGTATTGCCATTGTTTGCATTTTTGAAAATTTTATTTCTATACATGTCTGTAAACTTTCTGTTCAAACTTACTCAGCTCTTGTACACATGCTTTTACCTTATCATCTGTGAAACCACGGTAAAGAATCACCGTATTTTGTAAAGTCCCATTTTACAAACAACCTAGGATAACACTTCCTTTCTAGTTTATCATCTAACTATTCTATCTCTATAAAGTAAAGGGAGAACTATCAATAAAAGCTTTCTTTTTCTCACATTGTTTTAAATTCTGTCTATTTGAACAATTTTGAAAGCTTTTCTTCACTAAACAACCAAACCTGAGTGAAATGATCATAGGCAAAATCAAAATCCCTAACACAGTACCTCTCATTGTGGTCCCCCAAATGGTTTTAGATTGAGTTCCCATGCCAGCAGCACTCATATCCACAGTAATAAAGAACTGAGAATACAGACTAAGAGGAGGGAAACGTGTACGATTTGTTTTGGGGAGAGTGAAGACAGAAAGCAAAGCAGGAAAGCACCCAGACATAAAGAGATTCTCCCCCTTCCCTGCCTGGCTGAAGAGCCTTATAAGATCCCCCTTATAGAGTGAAGGAGCAAGGAAGCTTGGGCAGTTAAGAGACAGCAAAGAAGACTCTTACAAATGGTCCAGTTATATGAATCAGGCATCCAATGAGAAATAGCCTCATCATTGGACTTGGGTATTTAATGAAGGGACCTGATTTTTCCATGGACCAGTCCTTAGTTAACTACCTACGCATCAGCACAAATGCTACCTTGCCCCTAATCCATATCTCACACTCCTCCTTCCCTGAGATGAAACTCTAACTGCTGTTAGGGAAATGAGGCAACGACTGCCGTACCTTCCTCAGGCAGAGGAAAGTACTTACTACCTCATGGTAGCACTCTCCCCAAGGAGGGCATCCATCCAAAGGCCCATGGTGCAGAGGAGTTTCATTTCTAGTGGACCAGTCGTGTTGTCTCATCATCTTGAGTATGTAGATCTTTTACTTTGGTCTGTTCTTTTGAGCCTGGGGAAACATTTTTACTAGGTAGAGAGTTTAAAACATTATGACTCTTATCAAGATAGTATGAAAGAATTTTGTCCTGTTGGAAAGAGGAGTCATTCAATGTTAGAGCTCAGTGTTGTGAGCCTTAAAAGAAGCCTCAAGGGGGCTGGAGAGATGGCTTAGCAGTTAAGGCACTTGCCTATAAAATCAAAGGATCCCAGTTCGATTCTCCAGGACCCACGTAAGCCAGATACACAAGAGGACAAATGCATCTGGAGTTCGTTTGCAGTGGCTAGAGTCCCTGATGCGCCCATTCTCTCTCTTTCTCTCTCCCTCTTTCCCTCCCTCCCTCTTTCTCTCTCTCAAATAAATGAATAAATATATTTTAAAAAAAGAGAAGCCTCAAGGGAAGTGTAGCTCTATATTCAGCATCAGATTTTGAAGCCTGTTAGCGTGAATCTGTGTTTATATTATATTTTTTTTGGTTTTGCTATCTTGCTCAGTGTTTATGGCCATGTAGGTAGCAAAAACTGACACGGAGGTTCACCCAGCCCACACATGGTAAGGTTGAGAAAGAAGCAGGCTGCTGATGCTAGAGTTGTTGCCATCTTGGGTGAGACTGAAGCAGATATGAGTTCTAGTCCTGACAAGATAGGCAAGGTGGCTTTGAATCCATATAAATTCTACTTCCATTTTAGCGAGAAAAGTCTTACTTCGAAAGAACTGAGAAAAATGAAACCTGCCTGTCTTTTATAGCACTTGTATGAATTTATCAAATAATATTACCCTTGCTTTGTTTGCTTTCTGTTGCTACAACAGAATTCCTAAGTCTATGTGAGTTGTTAAAAATACAGGTTTATTTTTGCCTGTGGTTTTGGAGCCTTGGAACTCAAGAGCATGCTTGCTTCTTATGGTGCATTTCTCGTGCTTTTCACCTCGCAGGGGAGAAGAAGGACAAGCGGGCATAGTCACAGGAGACACACACAAGGTACACCCCTGCTCCTCACACCCCCCCCCAAAGTGTTCATCTTGTTCTAAACTCACCCAATCCTGAGAAAATTAGCCCATTCTTGTGAAAATGGCCTTGGGACTCAAATATCTTTCATGCCCTAGTACATCTCAACACTGCTACACTGGGGAGCACGTTTCAACGTCAGTTTTGGAGGAGACCAATTGTATTCAAACCACAGTACCTTCGAAATCATCCATCTATCCATTCAGAGCCTGATCACAAATAACTTTTGCCCTGGAGTTCAGATTTCAACAATGTGTTCAATTCATGTTTTGTTGCAATGAAACTAACTAGGAGAAACCATCTGAAAGGAGGAAGCATTTATTTTGGCTCACAGTTTCAGTGGTTTGGGTCAATCATGGAAGAAGGTATGATAGAGTGAAGTTATTCACCTCATCGTAGATGGAAAGCAGAGAGGAGGGATGAGGGATAAGATATTTCTTTCCAGGGTACAACCCCAGTGATTTACTTTATCTAGGCTCCATGCCCTACATTTCCAATAATAGCATCATTTTATCAATCCATCAAGAGAATAATTCAGTGATTATATTAGAACAACCAGGATCCAATAACTTTTCAAAATCCCATTAACTTGTGATTAAACCTTTAACAGATGAACATGTGGTGTTGGGCATTGCTAAACACAGGCTGGGACTGTGAGGAAGCTGGCCTGGGCTGTTGGGTATGTCCCGGGACCTTGGGCTGTGGGGGTTGCAGCTGGCCTTATCATTGGAAACCCACTCTGGCAATGGAGCTGGCCCTCCCTGCCCTTGGGCAAGGTGGTAGTATGCCCTGTCTTTGCCCAGAGTGGGCAGAATGGTGGGCTCTCATCCCCATCCCAAAAGCATCTGACCATTCCAAAGTCAGGCTTTGCCTGCCCTCTCCCCACAGTTCCTGACCTTATGGCTAGCTGCCCAAGAGACCCTTATAAAGTCTCTCTGAAGCTGTAGCCATCCAATACGTGGTTGAAGTCATGTAGCTTTTCTTGCCACTTCTGTTATCTCCCTTGCAGCTTTTCCTTCATGACTTCTGTCTTCCAACACCAGCCAATTAGATAGCGACCCATAAACCTATGTATCCTATGTATCACCTTGTAGTCTGTATGTTCCTTCTTAACCTTTCTCAAGTGTTTATAAACCCACTCCCCTGTTGAATAAACAAGAGCCTGCTATCCATCAGACCATCTCTGGGTGGTTCACTGACTGTCATACTCACCCGTTCCAGGACCCTTCTTCCCCCCAACTCCTCCTGTGCCCAGGACATCAGTGGCCAATGACCCCTGGGAATAGTGAGGACCTACAATATGGGAGATTTTTTTTTCATATTTTATCTACAGAATTCCAAGAAGATGCATTTTTTAACATTTTTATTGGCAACTTCCATAGTTATAGAAAATGAACCATAATTCCCTCCCCTCCCCTACTCTCTCCTTCACAAAATCCACTCTCCGTCATATCCCCTCCCCCTCTCGATCAGTCTCTCTTATTTTGATGTCATCATCTTTTCCTCCTATTATGAGGGTCTTGTGAAGGTAGTGCTAGGCACTGTATGTAAGGTCATGGATTCAGAGGCCAATTTGTATCTGAACAACTGCATTGTTTGCAGTCCTACCCTTCCTTTGGCTTTAACATTCTTTTCACAACCTCTTCTGCAATGGACCCTGAGCCTTGAAAGGTGTGATAGAGATGTCTCAGTGCTGAAAACCTCACTGCCACTTCTCCTCAGAACTATGTTGCCTTTTGGGTCATCCCAGTGGTCACTGCCATCTGAAAAGAGAAGCTTCTGTAACCCAAAGTGAGAGTAGCATTAATATATGGGTATAAACATTCACAGAAGTGCTCACAGGGCAGTTTGGTGAGAATAATATGTGCATTTAGCCAGACGAGAGCAGGTGTTGCAGTCCTCGGGCTCATGAGTACCCTCCAGAGCTTTTGATTAGGTTTTCCATACCAGACATGGATTCCCTCCTGTGGAGCGGGCCTCTAGTCCAATCAGAGAGTGGTTGGTTTCCCCCATAACCGACATGCCACTACTGCATTTGTTTGGTCATTTGGCCTGTCTGGCCAAACTTAAGGCTTGCAGTGTCCACTGTTTCACCACTGATGACTTCTCTCTGCCATAGGGCTGCGTGCAGCATAACTTTTCCCAGCTGTCTGTCAGCTGGTCTACAGTGCCTCCAAAACATTATATGCTATTGCCAAGGCTCTTGGTTTCCCACCAGAAATAGATGGTAAGACCCTATTGCTGAAGACTCCACATGCTTGGGCTGGAAGGTCACTGAGAATTCAAGCTTGAGCTGAGCTGAAGATGCATTTTCAAGGGATGGTCAGGACTGGGCAAAACAAGAATCTGAAGTTGTTTCTTGGTCCATCCAGTCTGTTACAACAGGAGAAGTACTCTCTGTTATTATCATAAAATAGTAGTGATTTAAGTTTTACATCAGGATAAATTCTAAATTTAATCATTTCTGCACTGAATCATATTACTAAAAAACAATCAAAACTCACATCAAGTCTAATGGTAAATCATCTCATAGTTTAAAATGGCCAGACCCAGCCAGATGCTTGTGTTATAAAGCAGCCATAAAGTGGCCTGAAACCAAACAATTTTTAAGTTTTTAAAAACTCAATCATCCCTATATTTTTACCACATGATTATTCTAATCTTGAATTCTGAAACATTGCTGACACATGATGATATGAGCCATTCTTGGAAGTCACCTCAGCGTCTGCTGTGGCTCAAACAAGTGTCCCCCAGAGACCCATGTGATAAAGGCTTGTTCTCTCCTCTATTGAGAGGTGATGAACCTTTAAAAGTTGAGGTGCAATGAGAGGAAGTTAGGTTACTGGGGGATATCAGTCTCCACTTTCTTCCTTTCCCTCCCTGGATTCCTATCTACTCAGCTCACCCTCCTGTGGCTTTCTGCTTCCTGTTACGGCACAAAGTGATGTTTAGCTTCTGCTCTGCCGTCCTTTTTCTGCCGTGATGAAGATGTCCTCAAGATTGTAGGCCAGAATCAACTTTCTCGCTCTGCTGCTCAGCTGCTTTGGTTCAGGCATTTTTGAAGTTACAAAGGTAATTACAACATAGCTGCTACTTCCACAATCTTCCTCAGATCTCTACTTTCCCAGATAGTCAAAGAAAAGCACAATCGCTATCATTTACTGTCCCCCCCCCATTTCAGTTGTCATTATCATTGTGGTAAAATTTTGCAGTTATTAGGAGTCAAGCCACATGTCTCGATGACACAGTTGGTTAGTGACTGAGCCAGATTCAGTCTCTGGAATCTGGTAATCGAGTCTGTGCTCCTACACTTTTTTTGTGTGTGTGTGTGTGTGTGTGTGTGTGTGTTTTAGCTGGGAGCCCAAGACTAGAAACTACTCAAAATGCACTCCCATGTTCTCCCTGGCCTTTCCCATCTGCTGTACACAACATGAACCTCTGTTATTCAAACAGGGTGACTTCCCAACCATTTCCCTATTTAGAAGCACTATCAATGCTGCAAATTAAATGTTGAACATGAAACAACAAAGACTAGCCTTTTTTTAATTATTAATTTTTTATTGACACCTTCTATACTTACATACAAAAAACATATGATATTTCCCTCCCCTCCCCTCCCCCCATTCCATTTTAGAACTCCAATCTCCATCATATCCCCTCCCTCTCTCCATTAGTCTTTCTTTTAATTTGATGTCATCATCTTTTTCTTCTATTTTGAGGGTCTTGCGGAGGTATTGCTAGGCACTGCAAGGTCATGGATATCGAGGCCAATTTCTGTCTGGGCAGTTGCATTGTAAGAAGTCATACCCTTCCTTTGGCTCTTCCATTCTATCCGTCCCCTCTTCAACAATGGTCCCTGAGCCTTGGAGGGTGTGACAGAGGTGTTTCAGTGCTGGTCACTCCTCTATCCCTTCTTCACAGCACTATGTTGCCTTTTGGGTGATCCCAGTGGTCATCGCCATCTGAAAAGTACCAGTAAGCTGGTAAAAGGCTATAAGGGAGGGAGGAAAGGGAAAGACTAGCTTTTAAATACATAAGAAGTAGCATTCACATAACAGACCACAGGAGACTGAAACAGTGTGGCCAAGGAGCCAAGGGCCACCCTGAGAGGGAGAAGGCAGATGGCTGTCAGGAACCAGGGAAGGCCAGTATTCTTAGGGTGTTAGAGAAGGGTCCTCTGGGGAGACTATGTCCATGCCATGCTTCCACAAAGAGGAGGAACCAGCCATGGGAGAGCTATCAACAAGGGCCCTGGCTGGTCCCAGCTTGTTGAGTTAGAACAGCTCCCAGAATACCTGTGCTTGTTACTGGAGCCTGCTTAACAAAGCATCCCAGGTGGGACTGTGTAAGGAGCATAAGTGTAGCTTTCCCCACTTAGTCTGGAAGCTGTAAGACACGTGTCAAGGAGCATGCTGAGTGGTTTTCCCTATGGCTTCTGTTCCTGGTTTAAGATACTAGCACCTCCCTGCATCTTCACACAGCTGTGCCTCCGTGGGTTTTGTGTCTTGATGTCTCCTGTTATGCACATCCAGTGCCACTGGCTCAACACCCTGCCCTTATGACCTCATTTAATCCTAATGACCTGTTTAAAGAACTTTCTTCCAAAATAGCTGCATTTCAGGCTAAGGTTCCAATACACTGATTTGAAGGAACACAGTTTACTCCATAACAGACTTTTCTAAATTCTTACTGGCAAGCTGGGCATAGTGCTACCTGCCTGTAATCCTAGCACTGAAGACAAACAGGCAAAAGCATGGAAAATTCAAGGCCAGCTGGGTGATGATTTTAGCTAGTTTTAGGCCAGCCTTAGAAACAGAAAAATTCCGCCTACCATAAAATCCTATATCCTGAATAACAGGCTAAAACATTGATCCTTCAACAGGCCCATAGAGGGAACACCTGAATCACAGGGCCCTGGAGAGGACATCATGAGGACTAACCTTAATCTTTTCCTGTTTCTCTCTCTCTCTCTCTCTCCCTCTTCTCTGTATTCTCTCTTTCTCTTTTATATTACCTATTTTTTTCTTCCTTCATCTTCTTTGGTGCTGACTTGTAACTCCCAGTACCAGCATGCTGTTAACTTTCACAATGAGCTATTGATCAGAGAGACCTACAAGTTTTCACAAAAGAAGACAGATTTCTGTCAGAGCTCTTGATGACCCACCAAAGGTTAATGGTAAGACCCTACTGCCAAAAACATCATATGCTATTTGGACAGAACATGGAATGACCTGGCTGGAATCTGGAAGAGGGTCAGTCCCCAGACAGTTAACTTGTCTAGTGCCAGAGGGTGCTACACGAGCAACTGGGGGAAAATGACCAACATCTGTACAAACAACTTGCAGTCTAAGCTACTCAGCAGTAAACAACCTGACGTGATGCTCAAACAAGTGCAATAGTGGCACATAGCCATGGTGGGTGACCAACTGCTCTTGATTTGGCTAACAGATCTACTCAGTGGAATGGAACTCATAGCTGGAACTGGGAAACAAGTCAAAACCATGTCCAAAAAATGAGTCCATTCTCCAATATCAAGCTTCCACCAATTGTGGGCTATAAGAGGGCCTACACATATAAAATTCTCTCTAAAATAACAATAGGCATTCCATCTATCTGGTGCTGACCTCTCTCTTCATTGGAGAATTTGCTTCTCTTTTTCAGATGGATGCCAAACTGGAAGGGAGGATCAGCCTATCGCACTTCACCAGGGCCCCAGCTGAAACCATAGAGTAATGGGGGAAATGGGCAAGAGTGCAGCTTTCTCGGTGAACCTGACACCAGCACAAGGCTGAAGGAGATAGACACAGAGAACATTCAACTCCTACTAAAGCAGATATCCAGAGACACAGAGGCTCCCTTGACCTTATCACTGAAGTAGACCTAAAATGAACCCAACATGGCTCACAGAAATTCATGGAAGAGGGGGCGGAAGAGTGTTAGGGCCACAAGTTGGGTCATTATGCACAGAGACATTGCCTCTTCCCCATAACTGTTGGCTACCCCCACAATGCACGACCCACATTCCCCAATGAGGACAGTCCCTTCAGTGGGGGGAGGGCAGGGAGGCAGCTACTGAAGGCACCAACATGACTGTAAAATAAAAATAAAAATAAAGCATTACCAGGCATATATATATAGTCTGAACTTCTGCAGCAGGAAGTCTGGGGTAAATTTTGGGAATTCTTTTCTTTTCCCTTTTCCTCTTTCTTTTCTTCCTCCCTTCCTTTCTTTTCTTTCTCTAATTCTCTGTCCTTATTGCCTCTTTCTTTCCTTCTTTATTTCTTCTTTCTTTTTTCTTTCTTTCTTTTTTCTTCCTTTCTCTCTTTCTTTTCTTCCTTTATTATACAGATAATCTAACCAGAAACCTTGTGCTACATCTCCAGCCACAATAAAAATTATTATTTTTATATTTTATTTCTTTATCTATTTGAGAGACAGACAGAAAGAGGCAGGTAGAAAGAGGAAGAGTGCCTGGGCCTCTAGCCACTGCAAATGAACTCCAGACTCACGTACCACTTTGTGCATCTGGCTTACATGGGCACTGGTGAATCAAACCTGGATCCTTAGCCTTCCTAGGCAAGCGCTTTAACCACAAAGCCATCTCTCTAGCCCCTATTAAAATTGTTATTATTATTATTATTAAATTATTTTGAGACAAGGTGTCCCTATACTTCCAAGCTTGGCCTTGCTGAGGCCATCAATGTGGCTGGGAATATAGGATTACAGCCCCATGATACCCAGCCTAGCTGAGTGGATGACACTGAGGCTGCTGGTCCAGGAACCACTTTGAGGACCATTTTAGGTATAGAGAAGGACACTGAGGTAGCTGTGTGGGGAAGATGGAGACAGATAAGCTTGGAGAAGTGGGCAGGATCTAGCATTTCTCTGAGGAACCAGTAGACCACCAAGGGACAGGGGTGAATTTCCCAAACTCCATGCCAGTGTTCTTTGGAGAAGGGGTTGTTGGGGTACAGGTGTGAAGCTGTGGTGAGTGCCCCAGATGGCACTCTGGTGCTCAAATGCAACAGGACAATTGAGTGTGTATGGATGTTGTCATTTCTGTAATGAAATTCACCATGGGGATAAGGCCACATAAGGGCAATTCTTGCTCAAGTCTAAATTTTGGTCTTAACCAAAGTCTCTATCGGTTTCCTTTGTCCCACTGCCTGTGCAGTGCCCAAGGCTGAAAGATGTCTTGAATTTCTGGCACAAACTGTCCAAAAGCAAGAGTGATTAGAAGAATGCTAAAAGCCTTTGCTCACCCAAGTGAAAGCCCTTTTGCAACTCGATGTCAATGTGCCCAGCCTCATCTGCCTCTCTGTGGCTCAATTAGACAGCCCCTGTAACCTAATAATGACAGCGCCATCAGAAATGCTTCCTCATTCACTCAGACATGTCAGCTGTGTAGTCATCGCGCATGGAGAACAAAGCTTGCTTGGCACACATTTGTGAATCCAATTTGTCTCAACCAGACCTGCTTTCCACTTTGAGGCCCTGAGTTTTGGTAGAAAGGTAGTTTCTATTTATATGCAAAAAAGCACATCGTGTGAGATTTTATATAAAGTCCATATGAAGTCCATTTATAACAACGCCATCGTAACAACATTAAGTAGGATGGTTTGAACAGATTTTTCTAATAGAAAGTCCAAAAGATTCTGGAGTTAACCATCACCTTTGGCCCATGACATGCAATTAACTTCTGCAGAGGACCAGGCCACATCAAGATGCTGAGGGACAGATGTTGAGTACAAGGACCACCAAACAGCGGGGGCAAACTCACTGCAGGGCCTGGAAGGCAGGAAGGAGATGATGTGGAGGCAAACCCTCAAGGTTGAATGAAGACCTTAAGTCACCCAATAGGAAAACAGTGTTTGGGGAGATACAGCATGTGCCAAGGATCTGAGGAGAGAAAGAGCTAATGGGTCATGGTGTGGGGAGCTGGCTGAGGCCTGGAGGAAGAGTCAGGAGATGAGAACAAAAAGAATTAGGGACCTTACCAAGCAGAAAGAATAGTTTCCAACTCATTTTCTTCTGTCTTTAGTTCAAGATGCCAAAATCTGTAGATCCTCAAGTGTTTTATATAAGATGGAAGAGTGTTTACATATGGCCTGCATACATACTTCCCTAACTTATAATAACTAAAAATTGTAAAAGCTGTATTGTTTAGGAAATAATGACAGTTTTCGAAGAGCCTGTGTATACTGAGCACACATACAATTTTTAAAATATTAACAATCTTCAGTCAGCTGTAGATTTGGAACCCATGAATACAGAGAGCTGATTTTTTGTTTGTTTGTTTGTTTTTGGAGACACACACACACACACACACACACACACACACACACACACAGAGAGAGAGAGGAGGGAGGGAGAGAGAGAATGGGCACGCCAGCAGCCTCTCAGCAGCTGTGAACGAACTCCAGACGTGTGCGCCCCCTTCTGTGCAAGTGTGGCATTGCGCCCTTGCATCACTTTGCATCTGGCTAAACATGGGACCTGGAGAATTGAATGGGTGTTCTTAGTCTTAGCAGGCAGGCGCCTTAACCGCTAAGCCATCTCTCTAGCCTGAGAGCTGATTAATTTTAGATGAATCTTCATACCAGTTTTGCCAGGGAGGTGTGATTGTTGTGGGTTTAAAAGGTAAAAGGGCTCTGCCGAGGGGACTCTTCTTGTCATTGGCATTGCTGAGCACAGAGCCCTGTTCTTGATGGGGACACCGTCCTGTACATCTTAGTACAACAGGAACAGCCACTTTGGTGGGCTGAGTTTATGTTCTTAAATTTATGTTAAATTTCTCCTCAGAACCTCAGGCCTAGGCTGGATTTAGGCCCTTTGCAGACATAATAAGCTACAATTCACCCATTAGAGTGAACAGCAACATAATGTGACCATGGCCTTATAAGAGGAGGGAAATAAGGTGCCAGTACTCACAAAAAGACAGCCATGTGGAAACAGAGAGAAGAAAGCCATCTGTAAGCCAAAGAGAGAGGGCTAATAAAAAGCCAGTCCTGCCACTCCGCTCCAGAATAATGAGGAAATAGACTTCTGTTGTTGCACTTGGCCAGTCTGAGGCATTTCTTCTACGAGCACATGGACGCTAATATCTCAGCACTTCGACCACCTTCAGAGCGACAGACACCACAGCATCTCCTGACCGTCTCCATGCGTTGGTTCTGATGTCACTCTCCCTGTAAGAGAGCTACTCTAGTTTTCAAACGTTGACTTGGAGTGGGGTGAAGAGATGTGCAGATTTCAGAGCCAACAATCCAAAGGCTCCTATAGAGACATGCATCTACAAAACTGGGGTAAGCCCTTGCCGGCTGCTATGGAGGTTGAAGGGAATGCACAATCAGTGGTGAACGTAGCGGTGGTCTTGCAAGTCTCCCACTCCCGAGGCACCTTAGGGAGCCAGAGTCCACTCTGTGACAGCATCAGCACCAGGTCATAAGACTGAACAATGCATTGAGTGTTAGTGCAACAAAGCAAAGCTGAGCATGGAGACCTGAGGTGCTGACACATCTTCCTCCTTGAAGACAGGAAGCTGATCATGGAGACCTGAGGTGCTCACACAACTTCCTCCTTGAAGACAGGAAGCTGAGCATGGACACCTGAGGTACTGACGTATCTTCTTCCTGGAGGACAGGAAGCTGTGCTTGGAGACCTGAGGGGCTGACACAACTTCCTCCTGGAGGACTGGTAATTAAGTGACACTAACATACATTCTCACCTCTGCTCATTCCGTGTACATTGTATTAGCCTACACAATCAATTCCGGCTTCCCACAGGGTAATAAACATATTCTTTGGACAAACAGAAAATTGAAACATAATTTTCTCTGATGTTACTCCTTGGTTACATCTGTTTCTTGAGTTCAATGAGCTGCAAATATTGAGCCAAACTAGGCCTAGGTGTAGTGTACTTCAGAATTCTATAGCGGACAGGATGCAGTTCATGTTTTCTTAATGTAGGGATGTTCAATACTTATGCGATTTTACCTGCAGTCTTGTTGTGGTGCTCCACTATCATGACCTAATTATGGCACTGAGCTTAACCACAGTGCAGCAAGAACACTCCAGCACAACTGAATTCCTTTGACCAGCCTGGCTTGTGACTAGAATCAATTATAGAGCCATATCAATGCCTCTGGAACCTTCTATTTGCAGGCATACTCAGGCAATATGTTAGCTATCTGTAGTCAGGGTCACCAGTGTGTTTTCTAATTCTCCAACTGAAGCACAGTGATGATTCATATTTTCAATAAGCTGTGTGAGATGATCAACACCCTGAACAATGTATGGCTTTTTTTTTTTTTTTTTTTTTTTTTTTTTTGCTTTCTGTTGCTTTCATTTGCATTTTACGCAAACTCTTGGCACAACATCAGTCACTATGAGACCTGAAGTTGGAGTCGGGAAATGGCTCAGCAGATAAGAGCACTTGTCATGCAAACATGCAGACATGAAGTGTCCTAACTTCCATCCCCAGCACCCACATAGTAAAAAGCCAGGTGTGGACATGCCTGTCTATAACCCCAGTCCTGCAGAGGGCGGAGAGAGGAGAATTGCTGGGACTTGCTTGTCAACGAGTCTGACCAAAACCAGCTCTCGGTCCAGAGAGAAACTCTTCCTCAAGGACGCCACGTGGACGTGTGACAGAGGACACCTCACAGTCTCACATATCATGACTCAGGACCACAAGATGTGCTATCTCCCCTTTGTCCAAGCCCAGACTTTCATGCATCCTCCTGACACATGCTCCCCCTGCCGGCTGCTACTATACTAGGAGTGTTTCCACACAACCATTGTCACATCTCTCTTACCTCAACTATGGCAGCCCGGTGCTGGCTGTGAACCATGTTCATACGTCACCTGTTGCTACTTAAAGGTCTGTCAACAATTCCCATTATCATGTAGATTTTCTATGAAGTTAAGCACCAAGCATCAAAAGAATTAGGAGTGTGGGAGATCCAAATATGTGTTCTACCTGTCTCAATTGCTGACTACGCCTCTTATTTTTCTCTACCTCATTTTCCTCATCTTTAGGTGGCATGATAATGCTCACTATCATTTATTTCTTATTTTTCTTGTCAGACTGGGGATCAAATCCAGTGTGTTGAGCATGCTAGGCAAATGTTCAACCACTGAGCTATATCTCCAGACTACTTTTTCTTTTGTGTGTGTGTGAGCATCACATATTGAACCTATGTGATTGGGGCCCATTGAATGTATAATATTACCAATAAAAGATACAGTGAATCACAATGGTCGCTACTTTCTTCAGCTCCTACTATCACAACAAATTGCTCCCTGGACAGTTCTAAGGCCTGTTCCTACACAGGGCTAGGGATGGCCTGAATTTCTGAATGCATTGTTTCTGCCCCACTTCTCTTCCCCATGGCTGCTCTATGGAACTCTGTAATTAGCCTAACAACACCATGACCACAAAGGTGCATCTGCTTCAAAGAGCCAGCGTTAGGAAGGTTGAACCGCCCTGAGCCCAGCTCAGAGGACTGAGCCCACAGGCAAGTAGGGAGTTCCACTCACATTGCAAAATATCTGTGCACAGGGATGAAGAGATGGTTTAGTGCCATTTGCCTGCAAAGCCTGAGGACCCAGGTTCGATTCCCTAGGACCTATGTAAGCCAGATTCATGAGGTGACACATGTATCTGGAGTTCATTTGCAGTGGCTAGGGGTCCTGGCATGCCCATTCTCTGTCTCTTTCTCTGCCTCTCTCTCTCAAATAAATAAATAAAAATAATAATATACAATATAATATATATTAATATATATAATATAATATATGATAAATAATATATGATATAATACAATAATAAAATAATAATAAATAAAAATATTTCTGTGCTCTGTGGAGAGTCATGTGTGTAAGTATGTGAGAGGGTGAAGGCTGAGCTCTGTGGAGAATCCTGATGAAAGCTTAAGAAATGGCAGCTTTTGAAAGGAGATTAATGAAGCCCACAAGAATACACTGTGTTTTGCAGGTCATGGCTTCACTGGATTTGTGTACAGGACAAGAATACACTGTGTTTTGCAGGTCATGGCTTCACTGGATTTGTGTACAGGACGTCTATACATGTTGTTAGAGGCTGCCTTGGGCCACACTGAACAGGAGCTGTTAGCTGAATCCTTAACATAAGATCTCTTCTGCCTTCAATTCCGAGCCATCTTCAAAGCATGGTCATATACACAGGTGCCAGAACTACCTGTATTACATGTAGAACAAATTATGTGTGTTCTTGAATCCCGCCACCACCCACTGAATCAGAAAGCCCTGGCTAGAAGCCAGAGAATTTGCATTTTTAACAAGCTCCCCTGGTAACTCTAATGCAATTAAAGTTTGAGAGTCTATGCCTTGTGCCCTACTGAGTCTTCTAACTCCACACAGACATAATTAAGCCTCTTAATTACACTTTTCACCAAGAATTAACAGCATCTTAATTATCTGAGAACACTGATTGACAATAGCAGGCATGAGATAGTGTAGTTTTCTCCAAACCAAAGGGAAGACTTGAACATGGCATGACTGGAGACTTACCATGGACATTCTGGATGGCTGTCCACCTAGGTAAGCTAATACGGGAGCGTGGGGTTCTCAGGGGCCAATTCTGCAGGCCCAGAAACTACTTCATGAGCATAAGCCTGTTAAACTCTCAGATTTTCCCACATGAAAAGGGACAACTTGTCCCTGGAATAGTAGCCATTTGGGTGTCTCTAGTCCTATCCAGATAGTTGTGAATGCCTAACTTTCCTGCCTACTATCAGGCCTGACTGTATGTACTAACTCTAAGAACTAGTTAGTGCCCAGTGGATAAGGCTGCTTTTGCCTAATGCTCACTTAAAGTGCCCAGGCTTGAGCAATTACATCATCTTAACCAGCCTGGTGTGGAAATGGAGGCACAAATGCCACGTTCGCTTTTTCACAGGGCAAAGAGTGCAAGCTGCTTGACCTTGTCTGTGACACTCATAGGGCCTTTCTGCTCCTCCAGCTCCATTGTTGCTGTGGCTGGAATTTGAGGCCTGGCTGAAGAAGCAGGATATGGGGAAGCTGTGTCCTGCATCTGGCTTTGCAGGTGTGCCATGGAACACTGTCCTCATTGTGTATGTGCACTTGCTATATGCCACCTGTCCTCATTGTATGTGTGGGCTTACCTAACATCTGCCGCCTGCTCTCATTGTATATGTGGACTTAATAACAATCTTCATCCAGTCATCATTGTATATGTGTATTTAACATGTGCCTTCTGCCCTCACTGTATATGGGGGCTTACCTTCCATCTGCCACCCATCATCATTGTATATGTGAACTTACTATCTGCCAACCATTCTCATTGTATATGTGGAAATACCTACCATCTGCTGCCCATCCTCATTGTATATGTGGGCTTACCATCTGTCTCCATCCTCATTGTATAAATGGGTTTACCATCTGTCACCATCCTCATTCTGTATGTGGGCTTACCATCTGTCTCCATCCTCATTGTATAAATGGGTTTACCATCTGTCACCATCCTCATTCTATATGTGGGCTTACCATCTGTCTCCATCCTCATTGTATAAGTGGGTTTACCATCTGTCGCCATCCTCATTCTATATGTGGGCTTACCATCTGTCTCCATCCTCATTGTATAAATGGGTTTACCATCTGTCACCATCCTCATTCTATATGTGGGCTTACCATCTGTCTCCATCCTCATTGTATAAATGGGTTTACCATCTGTCGCCATCCTCATTGTGCATGTGGACTTACCATCTGTCGCCATCCTCATTGTATAACTGGGTTTACCATCTGTCTCTATCCTCATTGTATAAGTGGGTTTACCATCTTTCTCCCATCCTCATTGTACATGTGGACTTACCATCTGCCGCCGATCCGCATTGTATATGTGGGCTTACCATCTGTCACCAACCTCATTTATATGTGGGCTTACCATCTGTCACCATCCTCATTGTATATGTGGACTTACCATCTGTCGCCATCCTCATTTATATGTGGACTTACCATCTGTCTCCATCCTCATTGTGCATGTGGACTTACCATCTGTCGCCATCCTCATTGTACATGTGGACTTACCATCTGTCGCCATCCTCATTGTGCATGTGGACTTACCATCTGTCACCATCCTCATTGTACATGTGGACTTACCATCTGTCTCCGTCCTCATTTATATGTGGACTTACCATCTGCCACCCATCCTCATTCTATATGTGGAGTTACCATCTGCCACCCATCCTCATTTATATGTGGACTTACCATCTGTCTCCGTCCTCATTTATATGTGGACTTACCATCTGCCACCCATACTCATTTATATGTGGACTTACCATCTGCCACCCCTCTTCATTGTATATGTTACTTACCTTCTGCCTCCCATCCTTACTTGACTGTCTTCAATATCATCCTGTCATGATGGGTGCTTCAGTCCTATAGAGGGCTGCAGACACTCCTGGGAGGTGAAGTGCCATGTGCTATGGGGCAGGTGCACCACTTGAGTTGTGCATTTCTGATTATCATTTTTATTGATTCAATCCATTTTCACGCAAACCCTTTCAATAATTTGTTTAAGTGAAGGTCATGAAGAAAGATGTGGAGCTTTGTTGATACAAGTGCTGGTTTGAGGCAGGGAAAAGGAGAATAGAAGTGAAAGCAAAGGAGAACATAAGTGCATGAATGCATGGACAAATAGTTCCCAGTCATATGGTCTACTGAATGCTGCCTGTGGGCTTACCCTGACTCTCCTTCCCATCCCTGGACCATAAGGGTCCTTATGACAATAGAGTTCACTTCATGTGGGAGTCTTCACCCTGGATTATGACAACACTTTTCCCTGCAAAGTCTTGATCACTGCTGTGGTTTTGATGCTAATTTTTAAATATCACAATGAGGTATTGTGAAGTAGGACCAGAAGAGTCATTTAACAGTGGTAAGTGGATTAGTAATGAACAATTAATCGATTAATTCACTCATGGGTTCATAGTTCTGAGTTAGTAGGTTCTCATAGCTGACTAATTAAAGGAAGTCTCTGCTGACCCTGGAACTTTCTGTGAATACTTCTTCCTGAGAGCGCCAGTGGTCCATCTTGGACTCCCAGACACATCATCACCCTCCAGCTTCTTTTGGCTCCCTGAACATACAGTTCCTGGGAGATGGGCAACCTCAACAGTCACCTGCTTTGTTTGTTGGATCAGCAATCTCACATGAATGAATCAGTTTCTGTAACTGCCATTGTTGCATATGCTAGTAGGTTTTAATGAAGAGTGCAAGTTTGCATTTCGATTTAAAAGACAAGGATGAGATATAGTGGTTAATCCTTGCCAGACTGAGATCAATTCCACAGCACTTACATAAAGCTAGAAACAAAGTGTCACATGGCATTTGTGATTCCAATATATCTGCAAAATGTAAGGTGGAGACTGTAGAATATTAAATCACATCTAAGCTAGTGTGGCATTAGTTTTCAATCTAGTAGTTTGTTTGTAGTAGCAAAAGTCTATGTCTCAGAGAAGGCAGAGTACAGACACTTCAAAGTTGTTCTCTTATCTCCACATGCATGTTGTGTGGCATGCGTATACACAAAAAATAAATAAAATTTTTAAAAGACAAGAATTTAACTGGACATTTTTGTTAGTGAACTAAGTCAAGCACAAAGATGTGTCACATTTGCATGAGAAATATTTTTAAAGAGTTGGTATTGTAGAAGTTGAGCATAGATTTGTGTGGAATCCAGATGTAATATATATAACTAAATATTACATATAATACATATGCACAGACATATGTGAAAGTTGAAAGGAATAAGCAAGTCTAGGGGATGAGGACAAGAGGGAAAAGGGCCATGAATATGATCACATCACATGGTGTATGTGGAAAAATGTCACATTGCAAGCTGTTATATTGTTCAATAAATACTTACTAATTAAAGAAAAAGAATTGAGATGATGGCTGTTATTAGAATCTGGGAAAAGCATGGGTGAGATGGGAGGGAGGTGTATCAATGAGCGCTAAGTTATACTTGGCCAGAGGTGGGAAGTGCTGTGGCACAGGTCATGATTATGCACATTTCAAAAAGCTAGAAGAAAGGATTTTTAGTGTTTTGCTGCAAAGATATGATAAATTATTGAAGAGGTAATTATGTTTAACCCTATTTGAACATTATGCAATGTGTAAGTGTATTAAAACACCACATAGCACCTCTTAAAATATGTACAATTTTTACGTTTAAGTGTAACAGTTACAAATTTTAAGACATAGGACTTGAGTGAAGGCATAAAGTCCTCACTGCTCAAGCTGGAGTTCAATCCCCAGGTCCCCTGTAAAATGCTGGATGTCAAGGTTGGCTTCTGTAATCCCAGTGCTCTGATGCTGATGCTGACGGCAGGATTAATGGCAAGATAGGAGAATTATCAGAAGCTTGTAGCAAGATCAGCAAAAAAAAAAAATAAAATCAATGCTTGTGGCGAAAAACACTATTTCAAATGTGGTGGAAAGGCAGACAACTAATCCAAAAGTTGTCCTCTGACCTCCACATGTACACCATGGCATGCACACCTTTTACACACTTATATACATTAACAAGCATGCACACATGAACATGCTAACATATATGAACAACTACACACACAAATAAAAGAATTAAAATCATTGAAATATAGCATAAAAATTAAAGGTCAAACATACGGATTAAATTGAATATAAATTGGCTTTAGTCTCTTAACACAAAAAGACTGTGAGATGGACAAGGTCAAATCTGGCTGTGAGACACAGATACACTAAAAAACTCAAAAACTCATCATCAGCGGTTATGGCTGACAAAACGCTAGTTTATCACACGTTACAAGAAAGCAGCATTTATGCTCGTGTTTGCTGGGCCGACACATCGGGGCCATGGTCATGTCTCCTCCTTGCTTCTCCTTTGGCTTCTCCTTTCTTCTTGTCTTCTTTGGTCTTCACATAGGAGACTGGACTTGCTGGAAAGTGAATATGTCCTGGAGCCATCCCTGCCCAGGGACAGGAGTTGACATATAAGTACCTAGCTCCCTCATGCTTTGGCATGATTGTTTATGTTGATTGTCAACTTGAAAGGACCAAGAATGCCCAGTGAGGGATCACCTAGATTAAATTAGCCTCTGGGAATGTCTGTGAGGGAGTACCTTGATTAGGTTAGCTGAGGTGGGAAGACATACTTTTAACTGTGGCCTAGCACCATTCCACAGGGTGAGGTTCTGAAATATATAAAAATGACAGAACTGTCTGAGCATCAGGATTCATCACTCTTCTTCGTCACTGTGGACTGAATGTGACAAACTGCCTCAAGCTCCTACTACCATGCCTTTTCTGCCAAGATGGACTGTAACCTGAAATGGATTTTGTCCCAGCAATGAGGAGATAACTAACATTCTTGGATACAAGAGCAGCAGCCTGTGTGGAGTAAAGCCACATGAGTTCTATGGCCATAAGTGGTTTGTGCTTCACCTTTTATTGGTTTCCCATCATCCACTGGATCACTTTCTCTCCCCTAACCAGGGTGCTCATCCTTTCCCAACTCAACCGCTCAAATCAAATTCTTGTCTCAGGATCCACTTCATAGAAGTCTAAAGTAAGGGGCTAGCACACACAGCAGAGTTAATGATCTAAACTTGTGGTTTTGTTTAGGCTTTGACAGAGTTTCATATGACCCAGTAGAAGTAGATCAAAACACATTCATAACAGGAAAACTTTTCTCTGTCTAAGATAAATGTAGTAGACATTATATTTATTAAGAAAATAAAATACCACATAAGTAGGTTCACTTTATCAGTATACATGGGACTTACACAAAGCTAGAGATAACATAAACCTTCTTCTAAGAGCAAAAGCATGTTTCCAAAGCATATAAAAATCTCAAGACTCTAAAAAATTGTTGATAGCATTTATGACCATAATGTAATAAAATACAGATTAATGACATCTTTTAAAGACCAAAGCTAACAAGTTCCATCGCTCTCAATGCAGTAAGAGACAAGTGTTGGGCTCACTTCACAATTTTTCTTCATTTCAGGGACCATTTCACCAAGCAGTTAGTTGTTGAATATTAACTCAATAAAAATGGGAGAGGTGAAACTACATTTCAGAGCTCCTAGAAAATAGTAATAATGGAAACATAACACATCAGAATCTAAAATTCATAACATCAAATATATTTTTACTATAAAATGAAAACACATGAGGAATTTGCTGAGTCAAAATGCCAGGAAAAATATGAACAAAGTAAAGTGAAAGGAGAAAAAAGTCAATAATCATAAAGGCAGATTAAAGAAGGGAGAATTAATACCTGAGTGAGAAAATATAAATTAATATTCTTTGAAAATAATGGCATCTTAATAAAACAAATGAAAGACAGAATACACAAGTACATAAAAAAGTTGATCAGTGGATGTTTTAAATTTATTTGAGAGACAGAGAGAGAGAGAGAATTGGTGACCCAGGGCCTCCAGTCACTGTAATTGAACCCCAGACATGTGCACCCTTTTGTGTGCATGTGCAACGTTGCACACTTGCGTCACTGTGGGTCTGGCTTATGTGGAAGCTGGAGATTCAAACATGAGGTCAGAGGCTTTGCAGGTAAGCACCTTAACCACTAGCCCATCTCTCCAGCAGAGTTTTGAAGGTGGTGAGTGTTGCAGTGTGCTTTGCATTCCTGGCACTTTTTTTTTTTTTTCTGATGGGAGGAAAGGGTTTATTTTGGCTTACAGACTAGAGGGGAAACTCAGTGATGGCAGGAGAAAAACATGGCATGAGCGGTGGCTGACTATCACCTGCTGGCCAACATCAGGTGGACAACAGCAGCAGGAGTATGCCAAACACTGCGAGGGGAAGCTGGACTATAACATCCATAAACCTTCTCCAAGAAGGCTTCAATTCCTACATTTCCATCAGTGAAGACCTGGCATTCAGAACACATGAGTTTATTCAGGAAGACCTAATTCAAAGCACCCCATTCTTCCTCTGCTCCTCCTTAAACTGATGTCCATCTCTGAAATAAAATGCAGTGCATTCAGTTCAACTTTAAAAGTACCATAGTCTTTTCCATAACATCCTCATAGTCCAAGATCTTTTAACTGTTAACCTGTATAACAACACCAAAACAGAATAAAAGAGAAAAAAACCATAATGGCACAGAATAAACATTCACACTATAAAAGATGGCATTGGGTGTAGCAAAGAAAGATTAAGTCAATACAAGATCTAAAACAAATAGGGCCAACATCTTATCCTTTCCTCTTAGCACTTGGTACTCAAGTGGAATGGCCACAGGAGGTCATTTTAAAAATATTCCTGCAGCATTGATGGTTTGGTATCCCCAGAACCTCTGTGGAATCCATTCTTGGGGAATTCAGAGCAAGTGTCATAGACTTTACACTGAAGCATAGCCAGCAGAACACCTCTAGACTGAATCACCCAGAATTCAGCAAGGTGCTAGGAGTCATAGTCTGCAGGGGAACATAGAACCCTACATTTAAGTTCCAACTGCCTGCTGGATATCAGAAAGGACTGTATTGGGGAGGGGGAGGGTACCAGCATCCCCATTCCAACCCATGAAGCAAGGACAAACATTTGTGATCCATCCTTACAGAATCAAGTACCAGCAATTGGACTACTCAGAGGTATGACTGCCACATGTTACTAAACCTGTAAAGGGACCAGTGCGTGTAACCAAAGCTTCCAAAAGACTCCCTGGAGGTAAAAGGAGTATTTGCAACCACAAACCTTGAAGGACATCCTCAAATGAGAGCAACATCCAGAGGTGTGACAAGGCTCTGGGAGCACAGGAAAGAATGTGCCACTGGAATCAGCAGGCACACCAGACTGTGTTCATACTGTGCACCCACCTGGCCCTCTTCACTCCACATTTATTCCTCTTATCTAATGCCAAATGACCAGCTCTGTCTTAGTTCTTGTCTTCTATCTTTTCTTGTCCCCTATTCTTTCCTTTCTGCCTTTTTCTTTTCATAGGCTTTTTATAAAGATTGTGCTGTGGTGGTGGTGTGGTGATGGTGGTGTGTGTGTGTGTGTGCGTGTGCATGTGCAGGTGAGGGGAAACAATCACTACATTATCTCTTTATTCCCCTCTTTGCTTGACTGGCCTGCTTTATCCCTTGCAAATGCAGTTGACTATGTAGACCGATTGAGAGTGCTTTATTTGATTTTTAGACAGGACCTCTCTTATTTTTTTTAATTTTTTTTTATTTTTGGAGAAAGACAGACAGAGAGGGAGAGGGAGACAGATAGAGAATGGGCGCACCAGCAGTCTCTCAGCCACTGCGAACGAACTGCAGATGCATGCGCCCCCTTGTGGGCAAGTGCGGCATTGCGCCCTTGCGTCACTTTGCATCTGGCTAAGTGTGGGACCTGGAGATTGGAACCGGGTTCTTAGGCTTAGCAGGCAGTCGCCTTAACCGCCAAGCCATCTCTCCAGCATTCTTTTATTTTTTTAAACAAATTTTTAAACAAATTTTAAATCTTTATTAAAAAGTTTACATAGTCATCTACCATCCTTTTATTTGTCTCTCTTACCATCCCCGTCACTGAACTTCTTCTTCTCTCTTATTATTCTCCCTTCTATTTTGATGTCTTTTTCCCTCTCTACCCTCACCCACGACAGCCTCTTAGGTCCAATGTCGTGAAGGTCTCGTGAGTCCATGACAGCCACTCTGGAGACATGAATGCAGCAAAGAACAGGCATCAGCAACACAGCATTCCAGTGTGATCCTCTCTGGCTCTGTCGGGCAGTGGATAGTGACTGGACTTCCAGAGTGCTCCTCTCCATCCTTTGGCTCTCACATTTTTTTCTCCACCTCTTCCACTATAATCCATGCAGTGATAAGATAGAAATGCCTCATTTAGTGCTGAACACTCAATTGTCATTTCTTTTCAGCACTTTGATGAGTTTTGAGGCTTTGTAGTAGTCACTACATCTGAAAAGAGAAGCGGTGAGAGTAGCACTAATAGATGCACATGAATATAAACATTTAGAGGGCAATTTTGCGGGCATAATATATCCATTTAGCTAAAACAAAGTAGTGTGCTCCCTGCCTAGGACTTACAACCTTCTCATCCATGGGCTTTAGTATGAGGCACAAATTCCTTCCTGTGGTGGAGCCCTCCAATCTAATCAGAGGGCAGTTAATTTCCCACATAACACACATGGCATGATTGCACTAGTGGGCCTCTCTTGCCCTGCTGGTCAGTTGTGTAGCTTGCAAAGTCCACTGCTGGTTAATACTCCTGATGTCTTTTCTCCTCCAGCAGGCTGCATAGCCCTTTCAAGCACCATGAAAGCTAGTCAGCAGGGACAAGGCTTCCAGCTCTGCACCAGCTTGATTTCTCCATGTCCTACAATCAAAATATGTGCTGTTTTCAGCAATAGGGTATTACTAACTAGTTCTGGTGTGCAACCAAGAACCTTGGCAATAGACTATATTGACTAGAGGCCTCAGAGACTTTCCTAAACAACTCACTGGAAGGTACCTTAATTGTGGCACTGAAATCTTTCTGCAACAACTTATGGCTTCTAGCTGGAGCATTATTCACATCCACAGGGTACTTTCAACCAAACCCTTTTTTTTAACTTGTATTTTTTAATTAGCTAAAAAAGAAGTTATTTTCCATATAGCTTATTTATAACACTTTTAACAATAAGCATGTGTGAGCAAGTATTTCTATAATAAAATATAATATAATAAAATAAAATACCTTAAGGTATTTGTCCAGGAGTAATATGGCTTGGTCATATGGTAAATCTATTTTTATCTGTCTCAGAAACCTCTGCACTGATTTCTATAAAGGCTTCACCAGATCACATTCCCATCAGCAATTGGTAAGATTTTATCTTCCACCATACCCTCCCTGGCATATACCATCAATTGATTTTTTTAATAGCAGCTATTCTATAGGAGTGACATGGGATCTCAAAGTAGTTTTAATTTGTATTTCTCTTATGGCTAAAGATGTTGCATATTTTAAAAATATTTATTGGCTATTTGATTTCTTTTGAGAACTCTATAGTCAGTTCTTTAGACCATTTTTATTTGGGATGCTTGATTTACTACTCTTTAGGTTTTTGAGTTTTTGCATATCCTAGATATTAATCCTTTGTCAGATGTATAGCTGGCAAATATTTTCTCCCATTCTGTAGGGCAACTCTTTGCTCAGTTAACAGTGTCTTCACTATACAAAGGCTTTTAAATTTCACACAGTCTCATTGGTTGATTGTTAGCCTTATTTTTCTATGTATTCTTTATTTGAGAGAGACAGAGAGAGAGAGAGGAAGAGGCAGAGAGAGAATGGGCATGCTAGGGCCTTTTCAGGTGCTGTGAACAAACTCCAGATGCATGCACCCCCTTGTGCACATGTGTGACATTGCATGCTTGCGTCACTTTTGCATCTGGCTAAATGTGGGACCTGGAGATTTGACCTAGCATTCTTAGGCTTAACCAGTAAGCCATCTCTCCAGCCTTAATGTATAATTTTATTACTGACCACTTCTATTCTTACAGACGATAAACCATGATAACTCCCTCCCCTCCCCCACTTTCCCCTTCACAACTCCACTCTCCATCATATCCCCTCCCTCTCTTCATTATTTTTGAGCCATTAGAGTTCTATTTAGAAAGCCTTTGCCTATTCCTAAATGTGGACATGTCTCCTCAACCTTTCCTCTAGAAGTTTCTGAGTTTCAGATATGATGTTGAGGTCTTTGATATATGTGGAATAGATTATTGTGCTTGGGGGGAGATAAAGATCTGTTTTAACCCTTCTACATATAGATATCCAGTTTTCTCAGCACCATTTGTTAAATAGGCTGTCTTTTCTCCAATTTTGTATTTTTGTCAAAAATCAGATGGCTGTAGCTGCATTGGTTGATAAATGGATCCTCTATTCTGTTCCATTTGCCTGCATGTCTGTTTTGTGCCAGTTCCATGCTGGCTTTGTTGCTATGGCCCCACACTGTACCCTGGAAGGCAACTAAGCTCACCATTATACCACCAATGCTGTATCCATAATGCACCTTGAGATCAGGCATGGAGACACCTCTAGCCTTATTTTCGTTGTTCATGATTGCTTTGGCTATTTGTGGTTTTCTGTACTTCCAAGTGACTTTTAGGAGGTTAATGTTTATTTTAGTGAAGAATGCCTTTGCAATTTTGATGAGGATTGCATTAAATCCAGCTACTTTCTCAATATTGGTTTTCCAATCCATGAACATGGGATGTCTTTCCATTTCCTAGTGTCTTCTTAAAGTTGTCTTTTGGCTGATTTAAAGTTTTCATTGTAGAGGTATTTGACATTCTTGATTAGGTTTATTCCAAGATGCAATTTTTTGAGCCAGTTATGAAGGGTATTGTTTCCTCAATTTCACCCTCAGCACATATGGTATTGGTAAATAGGAAGGCTACTGACTTCTCTGTGTTAATTTTGTATCCTGTTACTTTGCTGAAAGTGTTTTTTCTTTTTTGACTCTAACAGTTTTCTGGTAGAGTTTCAAACACAGAATCATTTACAAATAAATGTAATTTGACTTCTTCCTACTTGTATCTTTTTATTTGTGTTTCTTGTCGTATGGGTGTAGAATACTCCAAGTACTTTATTGAATGAGAAGGAGAAAGTGGACACCATTGTCTTTTCCTGATTTTAGCAGAAATGCTTTGAGTTTTTCTCCATTTGGTTGGATGTATGTCTGTCATATGTAGTGGCCTTATTATGCTGAGGTATGCTCCTTCATTCCAAGTTTCTTCAGGTCTTTAATCATGAAGGGTTGTTAGATTTTGTCAAAGGCCTTTTCTGCATCTATTTCAATGATTGTGTGATTTTTGTCCATATGTTTATTTGTATGTTGTATAGATTTATTGATCTGCATATGTTGAACCATCCCTGCACTTCTGAAATAAAGCCCACTTGATCTGGGTAGATGATGTTTTGGATGTGTTTTTGTAGGCAAGATTTTTCTTGAGAATATTTGAATCTATGTTCATGAGGAAGGTTGATATGTAATTTTCTTTCTTTCTTGAGTCATTGGTTTTGGTGTATGGTAATACTGGCTTCATAAAAGGAGTTTGGTATGTTCCTCCCTATTTTACTTTATATAATAGTTTGAGATGCACTAGAGTCATTTCCTTTTGGAATGTTTGTTAAAATTCACCAGTGAATCCACATGGGCCTAGACATTTTTTAGTTGGAAGAGTTTTCATAACTGCTTTAATATCATTGCTTATTATAGGTCATATTAAAAATTTTATCTCTTGTTTGGTTTAATTTTGATAGGCCATATATGTCTTGAAATTCTTCCATTTCCATAAGCTATTCAAATGTAGTGGAATATATATTTTTAAGGTAAACCCTTATGTTTTCTAAACTGTATCTGTATTTGTTGCAATAGTTCTTTTTTACATCTCTAATTTAATTAATTTTCAACTTCTCAATTTTTTGGTTAGATTTGCTAAGGGTTGATTGATCATATTTATCCTTTCAAAAAAACAAATCTTTGTTTCATTGATTCTTTGTATTTTTGTTTCTATTTTATTAATTTTTACCCTGATATTCACTGTTTTTTTCTGTCTAGTGATATTTGGTTTGGCTTGTTCTTCTTTATACAAGGTCTCAAGTTATATCATTAAGTTATTTAATTGTGATTGCTCTAATTTCTAACATAGGGACTCAAGGGTATAAGTTCTCCTCTTAAGGCTACCTTCATTATATCCCATAGGGTTTGACATGTGCTTTCATCATCACCTGATTCTAGAATTTAAAAAAAAAAATCCTTCTTCATTTCTTCCATGACCCATTCAATAATGCATTTTTTAATTTCCATGAGTTTGTGTATGTTCTATAATAGCTTACAGTACTATGACAAGACTTCCTCTTCCTTGATGTTTCTTTGGCCTGAACAGGACCAATGACCAGTGCTGACAAGGAATGTTCAGATGCTGAATAAATTTAAGCTATGCTCTTTGCCCAATATCTACCTTTCTTCCTTCCTTCCTTCCTTCCTTTCTTTCTTTCTTTCTTTCTTTCTTTCTTTCTTTCTTTCTTTCTTTCTTTCTTTCTTTTTTTGAGGCAAATCCAACAGACTGGCCTTTTTTTCTTTATGGGAGAGAGAGAGAGAGAGAGAGAGAAAGAGAAAGAGAAAGAGAAAGAGAAATAATTGGCACACTAGGGCCTCCAAGAACTGCAAATTAACTCCAGACATGTGCATCATCTGGTACGCATGTGCAAACACGCTTGCATCACTGTGCATTTGGCTTATGTGAGACATGGAGAGTAGAACATGAATCCTCAGGCTTTGCAGGCAAGTGCTTTAACCACTTAGCCATCTCTCCAGCTGTCTTTGCCCAATTTCCTCAGTAGGCTCATTAGACTCTTGATCCAGAACAGGCATGAGAAGTGCTCACCATAGCACTGAAGACAATGTTAGGAAAGAATTGTCCACAGAACTGCCACAGATCTGTTGAAGACAACAGGCAGGCTTAGTGTGATCACATTTGTGAATGGTGTGTGTGTGTGTGTGTGTGTGTGTATGCACACACATGTATGCATGTGTGTGTGTGTATGCTCTAAATCAGCAGAGTCCAACAGACCATATCCCTAAATGTATTCCTTTAACATATATTTAAGATTATCCAAAATCAAAAGTTCCTTACCTTATTGTCCAAGCAATGTTCAACTTGTTCATATATGACTGTTCTTTGGCTGTGCAATAAAAGTCCCAATTAATGCCTTTCAGCTAAGCTACAGCCTCAGAGCATCAGAGCAGCAGCAGATGCAGCAGGTTTATTCTTGCTTTAAACAAATCCAGGATCCAGTTTTCTTTCTCTTCTCCTAGGCTTTACTATAGATGCAGCTAGCCTACTCTTGTATAACCCCACGGGATAGTTTCCTCTTCATCAGACTCTTCTAAATATAATAAGCAGCTAGCCCACTCTTGGGTAAATGACTTCAACGATTAATTTATATAATTCCAAGGCTGTGCCCCACAATTGTACAGATTACAAAGAATCATTTTTTTGTATTGTTAAGATTAGCTTTGGGCTGGAGAGATGGCTTAGCGATTAAGGCATTTGCCTGCAAAGCCAAAGGATCCCAATTGAAGACTCCAGGACCCACGTAAGCCAGATGCACAAGGGGGATCATGCATCTGGAGTTCATTTGCAGTGGCTGGAGGCCCTGGTGCTCCCATTCTCCATCTTTCTTTCTCTCTCTCTCTCTGCTTCTTTCTATCAAATAAATAAATAAATAAATAAATAAATAAGTGAAAAAAAGATTTGCTTTATGTCTTAATAGATCATCTGTTTTAGAGAAAGCTCCATGTGCCATTGAAAACAATGTATATTCTGCCACATTTCAATGGAAACATCTGTAGGTGTCTCTTAGATCCATTTATTCCATGACGTTATTTAATCTAGATGCTTCTCTATTTATTTATTTTTGCTGGAATGACTTCTCAACTGGTGAGATGGGGTATTAAAGTCATCCACTGCTATTGTGCTTGTGTTAATATGTTTGCTTAATGAAACAGTACATGCATGTTCAGTGCATATGTTTAGAATTGTAATGTCCTCTTGTTGGATTGTTCTCTTAATTGGTATGAAGTGGCTTTATTTATCTCTTCTGACTAATGTTGGCTTGGAGTTTATCCTGTCAGATATTAGAACAATACTAGCTTTTTTCCCTGGCCATTTTCTTGAAATACATTTTTTCAGTCCTTTCCCTCCATGGTAACATCTGTCTTTAATTGAGAGTTGAGTTTCTTGGAGGCATATACACAAGGATCCTACCCTTTAATCCATTCTATTAATCTGTGTCTCTTGATTAGGCATATGAAGGGTTATTATTGAAAGGTATATATTAATTCCTGCCATTGTTGTTGCTTTTGTCATGGTTGATATTTTTGTTTTTCTCTCTTGCAGTGTGACTTATTCAAGCACTGTTTATTGTGTCCTGTGGCCTCATCTATGTGTTTTTCAGTCTCTGCAGTCTGAAAGATCCCTTCCGATATTCTCTGTAGAGCTGACTCAGCGATCATGGATTCCTTCAGCCTCTTTTTGTCATTCATGGAGAGTCCTTTCTCCTTCAATTATGACAGATACATTTGTTGGATATAGTAGTCTGGGCTGGCAGATAGGGAAATATAGCTAACTTGATTAAACACCATAAAGGCAGTTTTCTTTATAAATGTTATCATGAGCAAACTAACATCTGTGGGCTAAAATTTTTCTATGGGCAAGAAAGGGGCTAGAACAGAGAATTTGACTTTTTACACATGTCTAATATAATTTGTAACCATTTAATAATTTTGTTTCAATATAAATCACAGGAAAGCATAATAGAATCATTTCGACCATGTAGACAGTTCAATATTTAACATTCAAATTTTTTGTATACTTATCAAAACACATCTAATAAATATTTAACATCATCTAATTAATATGCCCAAATAGTAAGCATTTTGGGAACCATCTGAAAATTTTGGCCTTTAATCAAATCTATAATGTAACTTAAGTGCAGAATTGATTTTGTAATTCAGGAACATCTTAAAATATATCTAGATAAACATTTTGAAATTATAACATTTGATGGTCAGATTTAATTAAGTAGCACTTGGACACAAAACATAACTTAGACAGAAATATAAGCACATACCATAGGCATTTAAAAAGACTAACTACATGAAACATATGTGGATATAGTATCTGGCCAGCTCTACACTAACATGACCATGTAACAGAGTTAGGAAATATTTGTCTTTCAACTTCCACTTACATTGAAAACTGAAAGGAATTTGACCTAATTTAATATTTTTAATTTATATGGGTATTCTAATAAGACAACAGACAATATATACTCTTAGTCACAAAGACCCCAATGAAGGCCAAATTGATTGTGGCTTTTAAATTGGTAATTTATCCATTTTAGAGTTAGCAGATTGAATTTTAGTCACTGAGCCATCTCCCCAGCCCCTAGCACTTTGAATTTTAAAAGGACTTTTCTTTTCTCTATGTCCCATAACATGGAGCCAAAAATGAATGACTGGGGGTCTGGTATTCAACAGGGCAGGGCCATGGCCTGTCCTAGGGCTCTGGAGTCTTATCTGTCAAAGTTAATGGGGACAGAAAGAATTTTTCCTTTAAAACCATAAAATGGCAGTTTGGTGGCAACTTTTAAAAGGTTGCCAGTGTGTAGGTTGCAGCTAGTCACCATCTGGGAGGAAGAGGAGAGATGGCCTACCTGTCTTCCTGTAGCCCTTAGATTGTTGCAGAATGCCCTGGACTCTGGCAGACTTTTAGAATGTAATAGAATATGGGAGGCAGGAGTGAGATTTAGTGAGCTTTACAGAAAAAGAAACAGTTAATTCATTGAAGAGGCAGTCTATAGAATGTGAAAACATCTTTGCTAGCTATATATATGACAGAGCATGAATATGTAGAATATATAAACAACTCAAAAAAAAACCAGATAACAAGAAATCCATCAAGAGGCTAATTAAATCAACAGAATTCTTAAAAGACAAAATATAAATGACCAATAAACATGTGAAAAAATGTTTGATCTCACTGAACATTAGCTAAATGTGAATTAAAACTAAATTGAGATTTCATTCTTCTCCAGTGTGAATGAGATCATTAAGAAAACAGCCACAAATGCACAAACGCAGGCAAGGATGTGGATAAATGGGAACCTTTATTTACACTGCTGGTGTGGAATGCCTTAGAAAACTAAAAGTGGATGCGCCTTGCAACCCAGCTAAACTGCGGCTAGGTGTTTCCACGAAAGGCTCCATCAGAGATACGTGTACATCAGTGGTTACTGTAGCACTATTCACAGTAGTTAAATGATAGAACCAACCTGAGATTGAGCAACAGAGGAATGAATACGGAACATATGATGTGTATGTACATGATGGCACTATTTTTAGCCAGAAAGAAGAACGAAGTTACTCCTTTCCATATCATAATATGAGTGGGCCTCTTCTAAACAGTAGAAGACTGGAACAGCACAAAAGATAGACCTTCCCTTTGGGAATCAGGGGTAGGGGAGGGGAGAAGGGGTATTGTACAGCAGACAATAAAACAGAGGAAGAAGTCAAGAAACGGTATTCATATGGATGTACTCAGAGAAATGGAAAGAATGAAGTTATTCGTAATTTATAAAACAAAATGGAGGATTTGAATCACAGGCTAGTGAGGAGGATCAGAGGCAGAGGGTGGTGTGACAAAAAGGTGACTTAGATATTTGCACTACCTAATGCCCATTTTTAGTTACTATTGGAATATTGAAAGAAATACTGAGCAGAAAAAAATACTATTATAATTGCAACAACAAAACAAACTATAAGAACACTTAATGCAATGTAAAGTGCAGTTGTATTACTTTTGTGTGGAGGCAAAAAAAAAAAAAAGCATGATTTAATTTATGGTCTATTATCTCTGTGTCCACTGGTGCTGCATTCCTTCCTTGATCATATGTGAGATTCCCCGACGAGTTAGTACCAATGTTCAACTTCTCCCACTGTCCATGGCTCTGCAGTGAGAGCTCCATCACAGCTAACCTGACACACTTAATGACCTTCATGTCACATCATTTATTAGTTCCTGCTTTTCCTCTCACTGCTTCAACTGCCAGGGCTCACTTCCTGATGATCTGCATCCATGTCAATAGAGTGATGCTTCATAATCACACTCACTACTCCTTCTTTAAGACTTCATTGACTTTAAGAGGAATCCCAAATCTGTTGCTTGGAAAGCACTGAACACTAATTGTATTCCCCATACTTTAAACTTGGATATTTTGTTTTCTGGCTCTGCCAAGCACTCTGTCTAGAATGAGTAGTTCTCTGGATGTGTCAAGCACTCTGTCTAGATTAGCCACTTCTCTTGTCAAGCATTCTGTATAGAATGACCAGAACTCTGTCTAGAATGACCAGTTTACCCTTCTCGTTCTTTGTCTACTGTAAGTCACCTCCTTGGGGAGCTTTCTTCAGGTTCTAGCTGGGGTTGGGGGTGTATGTTCCATGTTTCTCTCACCTACACTAACCATTACATACCTCTACCCTAATGTCTCCTCCCAGGGCTGAGTGAGGAGGACCTGATCTCAGACGGTGTATGTACCCAGGGCTTAGCACTTGACACCTTCAATGATGCACAAGTTTGACTTTGCTCCAAACATCCTCTTCTACCTGCATTCTCAACATCTCTAAAAGACCCAAAGTTTCTGGTGATTAATTAATTCTGCTGGCATTTTCTAGCCTTGTCCCTGGAGATTCTTCATTATTCCCGAGTTTCTACCCTTTGGAATCAATTTGTAGTTTATCAATATTGTCTAATTTCTTAACATTTCTTTTCTCTTGGAATTTGAGTCATTCGGGGCCTCTAAGTGTCAGGAATAATGTAATTTGTTAAAACATCACTAAAACACATGATTGTTCCTTTTATGTACTCATTCAGATAAGGTGGATAATATCAGGGGAAATTACAAGTGTTTTGGTATCTTGAGCCACACACAGTACTTAGGAAGGGAAGTGCATGAATGATTACTGTAACTTTTTAGTAAATTAGGGAAGTGAAGGTGCATTTCCCCTCTTATAGTAATGCCAGAGGAAAAAGCAATCTGAAATTTGTAACTAATATCAAGAGAGATTAAACCCTGTATTGCTTGGGAAAGTTCCAGATTCACATTGATTCTGATATTCACTGGTGTTTATTCAAATTGTTTTGGACTTCAAAGTACTCCTCTTGTGATAGGGTGCTCAGATTTTGTTTTATTTGCTTTTCCCTATCTGGGCATTGGGTGGACTATTCAATTTGCCCTTCTAGACATTTTCTGTTCTCTTGCTCTCTGCTTGGAGAATGGTTTTCATGGAGCCCGGAGGCTGACCATTATAGGATTGGGATTCTGACCATTTCATACCTGGGATGCTCATTCATGGACCTGGGAGGCTGAGTGATATTGACCTGGAAGACATCATGGATTTGCATCTACACGTTCTTGTTCCCTGTGAATTCTAGTAGGGCCTGAACAAAGGGAAACACTGGAAGGGACTGAAGACAGGGGAAAGGGGACATTTGCTGTCCAAACATGCGGAGGTAGCCAGTAGGTTTTCTTTTTTTTTTTTGGTCATACAGGCCCATCTCCTGGCCAATAGAGTTGCTGAGTATAGAACTTTCTCCAGGATACGGTAACTCACTATCTCTTCTACTCCAGGGACCACAGCTGGCCCAAGTTTGTTACTCAACTGGCTGGCTGACTCCCCGAAGCTGTGCCCTAGCCTTTGGGAAGAGCCCAGCACTAGTCTCTTCAGGTGTTTCTGGAACTCTAGATGACCGTCATCAATGATCTTTCTGTTCTGAAAAAAAACCCACATAATTCCAAAATACAAAACAGGAAGACAGCAGAGCTCACAGAGAAGGGTACCTGCTAAAGCCTCCCCCCGACCCAAACCACAGCAAGGAAACCTGTGGTCACTATGCAGGACACAGGTCTGCTTTCTGGTGCCACTAAGATAAGCTGACCGATTGCACTCCTCTATCACTAACACCATTACCTCTCTCCTATCAGGAGGCTTTTTCATGCTGTGCATGTAGTGCATCGCCTTTAGGTCTCTGATCTCCTGATATCTACACTATGCACTTGTAATGTCACAGATGAGGAACACCAGGGGCTGAATTGCCACACAGCCCAGGGAATGTACGATGAACAGCAGGAGTCCCACTGGAGTCTGCCGAGAATCATATTCAAACTGTGTTGTATTTGCCTTTGACCAAAGCCCATCACGTGGGCTGAATCCAAAATCAAAGCAGAGTGCAAGAGTCCAGACCAATGGAAAGACTGTCTGAGCCCAGAAAGAAAGGCATCAGCCCTCCACACTGGCCGACATGGAGTTCCTCCACCAGCACTCAGCCGGAATGCTGCCCTTCCCAGGCCACAAGCCGCTGAGCCAACAGAGGCCAAGTGCCACCAGGTATAGCTGCTCTCAGGAGTCCTTAGAGATGTGCAGGGTTAGTCCTAAGGCAGGAGTCACATGGAAGCTGAGTCAGAGCCAGGAAGCTATCAAGGTCACGGGAACTGGCAACCTAGGAACTCAGGCCCACGTGGGCATGATTTTACTAATAGCTGCCTCATCCCTCCTACCCAGCAAGGCTTAAAGAATTACACATAGCCAGGTGCTCTGCTCAGCCCCCTGTGGCCAGGAAGCAGCCAAGATGCTCACACCGAGTGGCTCTGACTACTAAGACCCACCCTAGCAAGTTTGTGAAAAGATGTGCAGCGCCCCTCATCATTCAGGGAACTGTAAATCAAAGCCTCAGTGACATATTACACCATTCCTGTGAAGAGAGGCAAGCGGTGAAAATGTATACCATAGTGTGTTGGAAGGGTGAGAAGGGGACCTCGTGTGCTCCATGGTGCAGTGCAAACTGGTCCCTGGCCATGACAGCAGTACAAAAAAAGCACCAGTAGATCCATCATATGATCGAGATACCCCACCCCTAAAGATATGTCCAATAGAAATAAAAGCAGCAATTACATGTGTATTGCATAGTACTCACAATAGCCAGTCCACTGAATAGTTAAAGAAACATGTGGCCAATCAGCCATAAAAATGAATGAAATCCTATCATTTGTAGCAACATGGATGGAACTGCAGAACATTATAGTAAGTGAGAAAATAGCCACAGAAAGAAAATGTTGTGCATGTTGATGTCACAGAAGTACAGAGAACTAGAAGCTGGGAAGGGTAAGAAGAAGATGAAATAGACCAAAGAATAACGGGTACCAAAATGCAGTTAGGAGTAATAAGTTCTGGCACTCTGTGACACAGCAGGGTGGCTGTAGTTTAGAATAATTGTACATTATTTTATAAATAACTAGAAAGAGGATTTGGCAGGTTCCTACTATAGAGCAATGTTAAGTATCCTGATTTGAACATTACATTACATATTGTATTCATGTAAAGACTGTTTACTTCATACATATCTATGATTGAAAAGGAAAGTGAAGCCCAGAGCTGTGGGATGTGCTTGGATTTCCAATTATTTAGAAGGATCACTTCAGCCCATGAGTTCAAAGCAAGTGTGAGAAAGAGCCAGATCCTGTCTCAAAACACAGAACTGATCATCTTGAATGACAAAAACGTTTAATGAAGTATATCTAACTGTCCTTGCTTTTCACATGACAAACTTACCGCTTGCTTAATAAAGAAGAAACAAGAAGTGAAGAAAACACCTTTTGGGAATGTCGCCATGTTTCCACCAAAGTGAACGGTCGGGATGTCTGTGTTTGAGGAGAAAGGGCTGTCCTCCCGGTGGTGCCGGACAGAAAACCCGTCAAGAAGGCATGGCCACATCCCACAGAGAGAAGGAAGTCACAAAACAAAGTAACAGCAGAAGAGAGATGCAGCCCCTGCTAGCTGCCTGCTTGACACCGTGTGATGAAGGGTCATCAGGGCCTTACGCCCACTGCTTTTATCACTCCAGAAAGGTTCTTGCTTCACTTTTGGCATCACTTTGCTCCTGCAGCATATATGACACCACCCGGGAAAATTTGGGATAGTAAGTGTCACATCCTTATCATAGGGGACCAGGGATTGTGAAATGGGACCATCTGCTGTAGAACACACACAAGTTGATATGAAAACTCCAATCATATTTCTAGGATGGGGCCTAGAAACTCACATGTAAGTCTTCCTTCTACAGCATGAAGTGTCTAAGATCACACCAGCCACACAGTAGTTTTAGCACCAACACCACCTTATTCTCTGCAGCTGTGACAGCCCCTTGTTCTGAGCCCCACCTTGGACAACTCCTCACCTTTGCTGCCTGCAAATCTCTCCCTGGCCTGGGGCTTGGCCAGCTGTGCCCACGAGCTGGAAAGCTGCTAGCAAAACCATTCTTCCTTGTCACTGTTGTTCCTGCAGTCTGGAGTCTTTCCAGGGATTCCGAGCTGCCTCACAGGAACCTGACAGCTTTTCTCACTTGGGCATCTGCCCACTAGCCATTGGCCAAGCAGGCTTTCAAGAGTTTTGTACTCAGAATATGTTGCCAGTCTGGCGGGGGCAGGCACAGTGCCATTTAGTAAATGCCATACATTAATCTTGTGTTCCCAGGCCTAACATTCCCACATGGATAAGACATGGCCTACAGAGTTCTAGGTCACCAAAAGCAATACGCTCCAATGAGAGATGTCCATAGTAACAAGCAGTATCACATGCCATAGGAAGTAGGTGGCTACAGGAGGTCTCCCACGTGGGGCGGCATGATTTTGGAGGGTTGACAGATGTTGTTATCAAGCGTGGGAGAGCAAACCCTTGTTTGTCGTGGGACATGAAAGACGCTCAGCCTTTAGAGTGTGTGAAAGAGGAGTGGTAAAGACCACAGCTGGGCTGCAGAGGGCCACTAGACACACAGTTTGGTGACCAATTGTCTGTCCCCTGGACAGGCCCTTGACCTTCTGTGGATGATAGGGTCAGCTCCACTTCGGTTGCAGGGAACCTGTGTGTGAGGACATGGCTGCTCTCTAGAGACCTGATGAGCCTGAGCATATAGCGAAGTTTATCCTGGGCTGGCAGGCCACCATTGCTGCTGCACTCCTGCAGTCTCTGAGCACCAATGGAGGGCCTGGGATTTGAGCCAGCAGCCACAGTATGTTGTTCTCCATTTCAGAGAAACAGGCCACACTCAGTGCACACTCCATGTGGAAACATGGCCAAACCTCTCAGAGCAGACGTGGGTCTGCTTCATCGTGTCTTGGTCTTTATGCTTTGAATGCATCTGTATTTCTGGTGGAATACAGAAGTGGGAGACAGCAGCAGAAGTCTGTAATGCAACTGAGCCCTGGTGCAGAACCTCTAGCCCGGGTCTTCCTGCAGACATACCATGTGGTTCCTTGCCGAGTGGGCTTATTGAAAGTCAGGGACATGGTTTAATTCATAATTGTCCTCAGCAGCTCCAGTTTGGCCAAGCATTGTCAGTGTTAGATGGGAGAAAAAGAGAGGGATGGAGAGAGGAACAAAACAGTGTGAGTGATGGAACAAGCTGGAGGACAAATGCTTCTGGGGTTGTTGAGAGGAGGGCGCTGAGGACGCATGTCCACTTCTGGGGGGCACTGAGGACGCATGTCCACTTCTGGGGGCACTGAGGACGCATGTCCACTTCTGGAGGGCACTGAGGACACATGTCCACTTCTGGAGGGCACTGAGGACGCATGTCCACTTCTGGAGGGCACTGAGGACGCATGTCCACTTCTGGGGGGCACTGAGGACATGTCCACTTCTGGAGGGCACTGAGGACGCATGTCCACTTCTGGGGGGCACTGAGGACGCATGTCCACTTCTGGGGGGCACTGAGGACGCATGTCCACTTCTGGGGGGCACTGAGGACGCATGTCCACTTCTGGGGGGCACTGAGGACGCATGTCCACTTGCCTGGATGGAGCTGCAGCATGGCTGGTGTCTTGGTCTGCTGGGAGGGACTTTTCCCATATTCTTTCTTTCCTACCCAGCCACGTGGACACCTTGTCATGCCAGCCTCTGGCTTCTGCCTTCTCTCAGCTTCTCCAGTAATTGCCCAAATAATGGCATCACTGTCCCCTCTCTAGGCCTGCCTACCTGCAGTTTCCCCCCTGCTTCCTGGCAGCCAGTCTGATGCCCTCTCCAGTCACAGTGAGCTTCTTTGTGATAAGAAAATTAAATAAAAGTCTCAACTTAGAGAAGCAGATCTCACTGTAATGAAGCACTGTGGGGCAAGTGCTGACTTCAGGAGGACCCCGTGGCCGCATCTCCATGAACAAATGCCCCTGTGCACAGCTGTCATGAGCTGCCCCTTCGCTCCTTGCCAGAGCCCACATCTGAGGATCAAGGTGATGGTGCTTGGGCCACACTGCACTAGGGGATGTGGCTTGCATTGGTCGCCCTGGGCCTCTGCTCAGATAGACTGAGGGCAGCTGCAGCGAGACTCAGCCATAGAAACTCCTTCTCCTTCCTCTGCTCCTCATCCTCCTCTTCCTCCTCCTCCTTCTTCTTCTGCTTTCTTGGTTTTTCGAGGCAGAGTCTCACTCTAGCTGAGGCTGACCTGGAATTCACTATGTAGTCTCAGGGTGGCCTCAAACTCATGGGATCCTCCTACCTCTGCCTCCCAAATGCTGGGATTAAAGGCGTGCACCACCATGACAGCTTCTCTTCTCCCTTCTGAACCGTGTATCTGGGACAGAAAGGACAGTGGAGGGCCGGCCCTGCCCATTTCAGTATTTCCTTTTACTGTGCTCTTTGCTGCTTTATATCTGCCTCCCTATCTTCCCCTCCTTCCTCCTTTCTCTCCCTTCTTCCTTCCTCTTTTCTTTCCTCTTCTTTCTTTTCTTCCTTCTTTCCTTCCATAGTGGGTGTAATAACCATATTCTTGTCCCTTTTAGGCTGCAAACCAATTGAGACATGTGACACAGAAGTTACCAGGATGGTAATAGAGCTTAGTGTCTAATTCCCCACTGGCACCCTCAGCAGTGGTCTGCAGTGGAGCTCAGCTGCAAGCCCAGAGGCACAAGCACTGCCTAGAGCTAGCTGTTGTGTCTGTGTGAGAGCGTAAGGGAGTGGCAGGAGAGCTGGCTGAACTGTCAGGCAGTTGGAGTGATTCAGTGATGGTAAGAAGAGTTTTGGAATGAGAAGAAATGAGCCGAATACCTGTGGCTATGGGAGAAAAAGCACAAACTGATTTGGTGAGGAGTCACACAGTTCCTTCTTTCTGACTAGGACACCGAGGAGATGTCGCATCGGGTGGGGTTCACAGGCAGGATATACAAGCAAGAGGTTTTGCAGACAGGGGCTAAGTTGAGCCTTCCTGTGCACATGACAGTGGCACTTCGTACAGAAGTGGTGTACATACACAGTGGGAAATCACTCTGGACGCACTAGGCAGGCTACAGAGGGCTGACTCTCTAAACCCAGGTAGGAGTTCTAAAGGATTTCCTATTGGGGGTTACCAGCAGGCTTTTTGATGCTATATTCATCAGGGAAGAGTCTTGCCAGCCTTTGTTCTGGCTACCAGCCCTGCAGGAAGCCCCAAAGGACTTCTATAGGCTTCCTTTGGGTTGGAATGTGCTGTACAGGTCTCCTGCCAGGCTGGTGACCACAGCCAGGGCTGTTGTGTCTTTTCCCTGTAGGAACCAGGCTTTTCAGCTTCCTGCTTGCTGCAAGATTCCTCCCCTCTTTGTGGCCAGGAAGGTCGGAGATGAGGAGCCAGGTGTATGGAGTGGAGGGGGAAGGAGTTGACAGAAGCTTTGAGAAGGCAAGGGGAGGGTGCTAGGCAAGGCTGTAGTTTCCAGCCAAACGGGGAGGCTTCTGAGCATAGCATCACCAGCAGAGGACACGGTCAAGGAATACTGCGTACACATGATTTCTGGGTTGCACCCACTCATTTGCACATGGGTAGAGCTCACTCTCAACCTAGGAAATAGTGGAAGGGCAGGGGTTAGGGTCAGGGAAATGGAAAGGAGGGGAAATCGAGGCTGCTAATAACTTGTAGGCTGAGGAAGGGGTTTGGGTTTAATTCTAGGCATTAGGGAGCTGCAGAGAGGGAGAGAGCCACCGCAAGACTGAAAGCCTTATGAGGAGCGTGCCCACTCTTTGCAGCCTTCAGCCTGGCTTTACTAGGAAGATGAGCAAAGGTAATTGTGACAGCACTCAGCAGAAAGAGATCACGAGTCAAGAGAGAGCTTCCACCATTCTACCTCCCCACACCTCAAAATCCAAGGGTTTACAGAGCTTGAGATGCGGAAGGTAACACAACTTCAATAGGAAATTGAAGCACGTGGATCCTTCCACGCACGAACCGAATAAACTAAGGAGGCCCACTTCTGGACCTCTCGTGCTTGGCTGGGAAGCAAGATTGCAGAGGCAAGTGAGGGCTCCAGGCAGGCAGCGCATGCAGTGGTGCTTGCAGGCCGGGGAGCTATGCATCTTTGCATGTTTTCCCATTTTCTACAACAGCTTCCTCCCTGTTACTCTCACACCCCATGAAAATTCCCCCTGCGGGCCTCTGCACCCGCTCTTCTGGGGCTGGGTGGTGGGAGGACATATATCCAATGTAATTTCTCATTTCCTCCAGGCTTTTCCTTCCATGTCCCCTTCTCATTTGAAGCTTTCAATGAGAAAAAGCCATTTGACTCTTTTTCCAATGATTTTTTTTCTCCTTAGTACTTATTAGCATGCATGTGTATATATACATACATACAAACACACACATACACACACACACACACACAAACATTTTGCTTGCTTATTTGAAGGTGGGTCTTCTATTCTCAATCTAACCTCTATGAGGGTGAGGACTTCTGTCTGTATAATTTGTTGAAACCCAGTGGTCAGAGGGATGGTAAAGCACAGTTATAGTTTAGACATTAAGCTTTTCTAAAGGCTTGGTCCCGATCATGTGGCATTATGGTGAGGTTGGTGGAACCTTTTGAAGGTGGTGCTGTAGTGAAGGAAGTAGACCACTGGGGGTCTACCTATGTAGAGACTATTGAGACCTTAGACCCGTTCTCTGTCTCTTTCTTCCTGCCACCATGAGAGGAGCAGTGGCTTTACCACAGTCTTGCCATAATGTGTTGCCACGGGCCCAAAGCACCACGGCTAAATGACCATGGGCAGAAACCTCTGAAATTGAGCCAAAATAAACCTTTCTCCCTTGTAAGTTATTTACCTCAGGTATTTGGCTAATGATGGAAAGCTGAAACAAGAGTCAAAATAGTTGTTAGCTAAAGAAATGAGTCCTTCCATTCTGTAGGTAGGGTATCCCGACACACTAGCATGAAATCCACATGACAGTTACAGGATTTGATTTGCATTTATTTGTGGCACTAAGAGATCAGACAGCTGTGACTAAGAGCAATTGGCTGGTGGCTCTTGCTCCACTGAGAACGCTTAGGCACGTTAATCACACAACGCCAAGTCCCCATTCTACCTGATGCTGACACCTGAACAGTGTGACACAGTAACATGATTTTTTTCACTAAGATCGAAATTTTATTTCATGAACTTGAGTTCTACTCCTGTTTTTCTTCATATAACAAAAGGTTTTAGAAATAGGCAGAAATGAAAACCCACTGCTGTGCTTGAACTTTCTAATATCTATGGTGACGAGCTGTGTGTGCTACGAGAAGACTAAACACAGGGCACTGCTTCAGTGTGTTCAGACGACGTGCAAATCATGTCACACGCGGCACATTAACCTTCCTTCCCCCTGTGACATGGAGGCATCCAACTCACTGCTCCTCGGCCCTCTTCAGAACTTCAAGAGGTTCCCAGTGATGGCATGGGCTCTGTACACAGGCTGCCTGGGGGGGGTGGCCTGCCACACGTCATAGCCCATTGGTGGATGTGGGGACAGCTATACAAATAGGACATGACCTGTGTGGTTCTCATCTCTGCCAACCACCACCTTTTGAGGACTCAGAAATGTCCCGTCGACAGTCCAGTGGAGATATATTCCAGGTAGCTTGGGTTGAACTGTCATAGCTTAGCTGGTCTGATCATGGTCTGAGGTCTTCTGTGAGGTTTGAGTCTCTCCTGAGTGAGGGTGTGAATCTAGCAGTGGTCATCTGGGAAACGGCCTTGCGACTCTCTTCTCACCCCTGACACAGAGCATCACGTAGCACATGACATTCTCATTGTTTCTGTCTATTTATGCTCCCCCAATTCAAAAGGTTTTAAACAAGTAAATGACTTTGACCATGTATATGTGGTCAGTCTCAAAGACCCGAAGTTGCTGGAAGAGCCATGACTCTTCTCTAAGAATCAAGTGTGCATGGTGCTGGGTGCCAGCCCTTTTGTTCCCGTCATCTCACCACCGAGAGTAGTTTATTGGCAACTGTGAGCATTCAGAGGCAGAGCACATGTCGTTGGCACATGAGCCACACAGCAGAGATTCCGTCCCCTTTGCCCATTCCACTGGTACACTGAAAGTCCACCGTAGCAGAGTTGCTCTAGAGACACGAAGGAGATTCCTGTCATGAGGGTTCCTCAAATGATGGCTCTGGGTGCCGTCGAGGAGGGTTCTGCAATGTCCAGTCCTCTGTCCACAACTTACACGAGCAGGGGCACCTGAAGTGAAGACAAGTAGAGTTACTCAGTCCCGTGGGCAGCAGTACCGCAGGGGTCATGTGCTGATGAGCGGTGTGCAAGGCCATCCTTGTCCTGTGGGAGCAGACTGGCATCTAGACTGACAGCCATCACAGTTCCTGCCCCACCAGTAGCCTTTCCAAAATATCATTAGGCTTAAAACCTCTCAATGGATTGCTACAGCGTTTGAGGAAACAAAGGTGTGTGTGTGTGTGTGTGTGTGTGTGTGTGTGTGTGTGTGTGTAAGGGAAAGCATTGTGCAGTCCAGAGAGATCAGTCTGCAGACCCTCTCCTAGAGACTCTGCCCACACATTGTTCTGGAGCAGTGCAGGAAAGTGTGTGTGCGGGCGGGAAGACACCTGGAGACAGGCACTCAGCAAGAGTTTATTGCGTGGATGATGAAACGCATACTCCACTTGGCAGGAAAGATCATGCCTCCACCATCAGCTCAGCCCTCCGCTTCCCCTGATAGCCCCAGGCAAAGGAAAACCTGGACCTGCTGGACCTTCTCTCTTGCCTCTGACAGCAAAAATAATGTGTGTCTTAAAGAAAAGGGTCTGTGTGAAAGGAATACTTTTTCTCACTAGTGCATGAACTGAGCACATTTATGAGTACACTGGACTGAGATAGGCATTGCACAGGCGCAGGGACTCTGCTTGGCCCTGGTTCTACACTAGGCTGGATTTTCCCAAAGACTCACCATAACTCAGAATAACAGGCACACCGTGGGCTGAAAGCATGTCCCCCCACCCCCCAGGTTTTTAAACTGAAAGCCTTGGTCTTGGGGGATGGCATTAGGAGGTGGGGCTTTGGAGAGGTGACTAGATCCTCGGGATGGTGGGGCGTCTGTAGGGATTATGCCCTTGTTTGAGGACTGAAGCCCTCCGACACTGTCCACCTTCCCCGCTTTCAGTACATGAGGCAGCCCTCATCTTCCCAGAATGGCCAAGACCTGCTCTGGGTCCCCAGACTCTAATGAAGAGAAGCTACTGTCTATGGTTCCCAGCAGTCAGCATGGTCTTGCAGAAGGAGATATCTCTGGCACGCTAGCCCTGCAGCTTCCCTGACATCTGTGTCATGTACCTTTATTGGATACAGACTTCTGGGCTGCTGGTGAGAACTGAGGATGAAGGGGATAACATGACTGTCTGCTCCCCATTTATGACATGCAACTGGGGGGGCAGTGTGAATGGTGACCCTGTGGGTTGAGTGACATGAGAGATAGAGGATGGCTGTGACAAAGCATTTAGGAACAGACATCCACGATGTGGGGTCAAGAAAATACTTTCTGTAGCAGTGACATTCAATTGGAGGTCTGAAATAGAAAAATGGAAATTGATCTGGGAGCATTTCATGCACAAACAACAACATGTGCAAAGACCCTGAGGTGGTCAAGAGTGAGGGGTTTGGATAAAAGAAGTGAGCTGCACAGGATCTCAGTGAGAGGAGGGGCCGACTGGACGAGATGCTGGAATCTGCATGTGCAGGGTCCATGGTAGTCTAAGCTGTCCTGGGGGCCAGAAAGCCACCAACAATCAGGAGAGACATGACTGTATTTGCTACTGGTTGAGAAGGTACGAAGGGACAAGACAGACATCAGGAGCACAGTGTTGAAGCGGTGGCCACAAACTCCACAATGTTTGGGGACAGAAGGGAGAAGAAGTTCAGGGGTCTAATGACCAGGATGTGGACCGTGCCCAGCACAACAGGTGCTACACAGATGGCAATGTAAGAGGAGGGAGCAACGAGGTGAGACAAGGGCAGGAGCTCTGAAGGGAGCTCCCTCTGTTCAATCCTGAGCAGAGCCTGCCTGCAAATGACCCTAGAGGAGGTGGAGCCAGGGCTATTAGTCAGTGTGATAAAAGCCCTCAGAGCAGCTGGGAAAGAGAACAGATGTGGAAGAGCCAGCTCCAGGGCCACAGTGGAGATGGGGAGAGTGGCAGTGCCCCTCTGCAGACACTGGCATAGAAGGCCACGAGCCTTGGGCCTCTGCAGATGGGCAGGCGGGCCAGAGCAGTGCAGGTGCAAGGAGAGAAACTCAGGCTCATGGAGCGGAGCACCTGCGTTTTCAAGTAGCAAGGATGGTTTGAGTTCCTAAGCCAAACTCCGCATGAGCAATGCAATATGGGAAGTCTAGCCAGCCAGGTAGCAGGAGGGATGGAAGAAAACCCAGGGTTGAAGTTCACCTCTGATTCTCTGAAGTGGACATCTGTACCATAAAGCGGGAGTGGGTGACAATGAACTTGCTTTGTGTCTGACTGTGAAGGGGTAGCTGGGGGAGAGCTTAAAACGAGGCGGAGGAGGAAGGCATGGGTGCAACACTAAGCAAAGGAACATGCCGGTGTAGACAGCATTTAGTCATCTGTTGGAATGAGCTGTATAAGAAGAAGGAGAAAGATTCTGTTTTAACATGCTGTTTTTCTTTTAACAATTTAACAATTTTAACATTTAACTGAAATGTCTGCACACATTTAAAATGTAACTTTGGGGCTGGGGAGGTGGCTCTCAGGGTAAGAGGTTTTGTTACGCAAGCATGAGGACTTGAATTAGATTCCCAGCACCTGTGTTCAAAATAAACAAACAAAAGCAAAACACAAAACAGAACAAAACACATGGCTGGGCACACCTGGAACCCAAGCCCTGAAGGGGGGCCAGAGACAGGAGGATCACTGGAACTGTCTGGTCAGCCAGTCTAGCTAACTAATAGGGAGTTCCCTGTTCAGGAAGAGACTCAGGCTGAAGGAATTAAGATAAAGGAGTGTTAGAAGCGTGTCCACATCTGGCCTTTGCACGCAAATGGCACACATATCGGCACACGCAAGCAGGAACAACACGCGCACACAGACACGAATGCCACTTTAGCATGTTTTCTGTTGCTCCTTTTGCTTGTTTTGCCTTTTGAGAAAAACAGTCTCACTATATGGACCAGGCTGGCCTTGAACTTGTGGATAAAACGCCTGCCTCTGCTTCCCTACTGAGTGTTGTGATCAAGTGTTACCACCATGCCAGGCTAAACTTGGTATGTTTTAATAACGCAAGTACCAATGGCATTATTGCCATAATCAAGATCATGACTGTGTCACTCCCCAGAGTTCCTTCAAGGTCCCCAGACACTCCAGATTTTCTAACACTACAGAAGACTTTGTAATTTCTAGAATTTATAGAACCAGAACAATGCATTTTACACTTGCTTTATAGCCAGGCTACTGTCAGCATTGTTAGTTTGAAATGCATCCTGTGCTGCTGCACGTGTCAACACTGCTGTATTGCTGGGCAGTGATGCAGCATATGGATCCCACATTTGTTTATTCATTCTTTTGCTCTTGGGCATTTGTTTCTAATTTTGAGGCAATTATAAATGAAACTACTACAAATATTGTATGCAAATATAAATCCTCCCACCCTCCTTTCCAGTCTCCCGTCCTCCATCTCTCCCTCCCTTCCTTGCTCAGATGCAGTGACTAGAACTTCCACGACTGTTGAGTAGTGACAACAGACATTCCTACTTTGTTTCTGGTCTGGGGGAAGTAGTCATTTTTCTATCCTTATTATGGGATCAGCTGTCAGGTTTTCATTGATGTTTTTCATCAGTTCGAGGAAGTTCATTTCTTTTTAGAGTCATTCTAAGAGATGGACATTGGATATTGTTCAGTGCTTTTAAGGTGTTTATTAAGATGGCTTTTTGCTCTGTAGTTTGTTCACGGGGGACTGATTTTAAATATTAAGCCGTCACCACACACTTTCCTTTTTATATACTCTTTTCAATCTTGTCATATCTTTGTCTGGATTTAAAAACAAAGTGTTACTTGTTTATTTGTAAGCAAAGAGAGAGAGAAGAAAGACCGAGAGAGAGAGACATAGAGAAAATGGGTACTCCAGGGCCTCCAGCCACTGCAAATGAACTCTAGATGTATGCACCACTGTGCATCTGGCTTAATATAGGTATGGGGAATCAAACCCCTGCTCATTAGACTTTGCAGGCAAGAGCCTTAACCACTGAGCCATCTCTTCAGCCCCCTTTTCTGTATCTTTAATCCTTTATGGAGTGAGTTGAGAATACTCTCTTCAGTTTTCAGAATAAACTTATTTTTCACTTTCTTTACATTTTGGAACTATCTAGACTTGGACGTGTGTGTGCATGTACTTATAATTCAGTTTAACAGATGTGGAACTATTCAGAATATGTATTTTTTGAGTTTTGTGTTCATAGTTTTCAGTTTTGTGTTTAACATAATTTGTCAATATAAAGCTGTTTGTGACATTCCTCATGGTAATTCTCTTTCAATATCTGAAGAATCAGTGTAACAGCACATGTCTTATTCACAGAACTGCCAAAAAGTAATATTTTCCTTCATATATTTAGACACCGCTTTATCAAAGTTTTACTCTTGTTAAAGACCAATTGTTGGTTTCGCTAATTTTTCTTTATTGTTTTTCTATTTTATTGCACTGATTTCTGCTTTGATCTTTACTTTTTTCCTGCTTGGTTGAGATTGCATTTGTTCTTGCATCTCTAGTTCTTACGGTAGAAATGAAGCACACTCTGGAGTGAGAGTATGCTCACCACAGTGTCTCCAGCGCAGACAGCTCTGCTGAGGCGTTCCTTCTGTAGGAGAATGAGGAGGCACTGTGGGGTTCTCTGCAAGGACTGCTTTAGCAGCTTTCACACACCTGAGCCATAAGTTTAGATTCACTTCAGAATACTTTCTAATTTCTCTCTCTCTTTTTTTTTTTAATTTACTCATGGGTTATTTATAACTGTACTATTTCAAAATTGGATAATTTTCCCAAGACCGTTTTGTTATTAATTTAAAAGTTAGTTCTGTTAAATTTATAGAAGACACTTGTAATTTGTCTATTTTAAATATAACTACATTAACTGCTTAAATATCCATATCTGCCAGTTTCAGCCAGCTGAGCTCGTTCTTGGCAGGGCTGACTCATTACCAGTCTGTAATGTTCCAGGTTGCCCTGCTCTTGCCTGTTCATTGTTTTTTTTTTTTTTTTTTTTATTGGATGCAAGATGACTTCAGTTTACCTTTCTGGGTGCTAAATTGTTTTGCATTCATGCAATCATTCTGGAGCTGTGTTCTGGATGTGGTGACTTGGAACCCATTTGTTCCTTGTTTTTAGGATTTTGGGGCAGCAAGGAGCCATGCAAATAGTTGCCCACTCAGTGCTAAGAGAAGACCTTTGTGAGTTTCCACCAGTGTCCAATAGTCATGGGTGCTGAGACTGGCTGGGAGAGCCCCAGGCTTCGGTGTAGTCTCCTGTCTGCTCAGATGGTTTCAAGGCAGGACACATGGGCCATAGAGACTCACCCTTTGAGGTCATGTCTCTCAGACACCAGGGATTTGTGTGGCTTGATGGCCAATGACTTGGAAATGATATTTTTCTAACTGTTCGGTTATTTCAGGTGGGATGTTAAACCTAATCCCTAAGATTACAATTTGGGATAAAGCAGGAGTTTTCAGGGGTTCTTATTAAGCAGAGAAAAACTGAGCATTTAGAAAGCTCTTTTTTCCCCTCCCCATCCAATCCTCATGGGTAGTTGGGTTCCCCATTCTACATCTACTACTTTGTGTTAGCAGAGTATCTTCCAGTTTCACCAGGCTAGCTCCTCTTCAGCCTGCCTATACTCTATCCTGCTATGTTGTGGTGTGAATATCTACAAATCACTCCAAAACATGCACACTTATATATCTTGACAATTTTATATAACTACTTATTTATATATTCATTTTATTGTTATATTATATATTTATTAAGAATAGATATTTGTTATAGTATATTTATTCCTATGTAACACCTATAAAGTCTATATAACTATTTCTGTTTAACTTTTGTTCTAAACTGGTGTATCCCAAACCAATTTCAATTTTGTTGAAATTAAGAATTGTTAAACTGACTTGAGCTCAGCAAATACTTCCTTAAAATGTGTATATGCCCTTCCATACAGCTGCTTTTAGCTAAAAACAGCTGCACCACGGTGCAGGCTAGATTACCCAGAAGGGATATATAGTGAGGTTTACAATGTACCATAAATGCATAAAAATATAATTGGAGCCAGGTATGGTGGTAGGACACCTGTAGTCCCAGAACTGGGGAGGTTGAGGCAGGAGGCTCATGAGTTCAGTGCCAACCTGGGAAACACAGTGAGATCCTGTCTGAGAAAAGAAAAGTGCTCTGTGCAGGGGAAGGGGGGATAATGCAGGTGGAGAGATATGAGACCAAACAATATGCAAGGTGTTATAATAAATCACTGGGGTTATTATATTTAAGGGTGTTTCCTGTACAATTATTTTGACTTTTCAATATGGCATTTCATATGAGAAATGACCAAAAAAAATCTTCACACATCAAAAATGAGGGTAGTTGAAGTGGGTTATCAGAAGTCAGAAAAGAGATTGCTGTGAGCCCCTGGCAGGTATTCTAGCAAACTATGCTGCCGGCTTTGAGGTCACCCTCCCCCCATAAATAGTACCTAGATTTAAGATCAGCACATATGGGGCAGTTAAACATACACATTGTAGAGTATGGATTTGCATCCTAGCTGGGTGCATCTGGAAGAGCTGCTGATAACCTCTTAACCCCTTTTCTTTCACTGGTGAAATGAGAAGAAATCCCCATTACAGGATGCCCAGAGGGTGGCTGACAACATCTCACGGGATACCCAGCCCAAGGGCTCGCTTACTGCACCATTCCACTGAGCTGTGTGCTAGCTATGCTGCTGGGTGATATTGAAAATTCTCTATGTAAACCATTTAGACCGAAGAAAAGGTTATTTTGGCTCACAATTTTGTATGTTTCTGTCCATGTCTGGTTGGCTTCAAGAGGTTGGGCCTACCGAAGTTCATCATGGTGGCAGCATGTGACAGCGCACATGCGTTCTGTTCATGGCAGACAAGCAGACAGAAAAGCAGCATGGACTCGAGTCCTGGAATCCTTTTCAAGGTCAGAGGTAGGCCAACAATGGTCAGAAGAACTCCCAGGACTTTCCTCTAAAAGGCACCAACACCGCCCAAGAGTAACACCTTGGGGACCAACCCTTTGACATGTGGACCTTGGGAAGACACCCCAGATCCAAACTGTCACGCTGAGAACTGGGCTAGGTGGTCTATAAGGAAGGCTTGAGCTCGAGGCTGCACACTGAGTGGGCATCCCTCACACCTGCACACTGAGATCCTCCTGGGAGGCTGATGCCCTACCAGCAGGAATCTCTCACAGCACGTGGGGTAAGTGGGAGTGGGTCCAGCAAAGAAACGCGAAAGGGAGACAGCGGAGGCAAAGAGGCTGCTCATCGTCTGCTCTCAGGGGCAGAAGCCCTGCTTGGAGTGGCCCGGCCAGCGGAGGTCACTGCTGTAGGACCCCTGGGCAGGCACATATCTGAGTCAGTGCTGGTGTGGACATGCTCCCCTCCAGCAACAGAAATATGACAGTAAATCAAGAAAACATTTTGAAGGGGGGAAGTAATTCTCCAGATATTCGGTATTTAAGAAACTATAAAGAAAGACAACGTGGAAAAGAACCAGCGAGGTAAGACTTCCACAAAACAGAGTTTAGAGAGAAAAGTAACCACTGGGCTGAAGAGATAGCTTAGTGGTTAAGGCAACTGCCTGCAAAGCCTAAGGACCTGGGTTTGATTCCCCAATACCCATGTAAGCCAGATGCACAAGGTGGCACATTTGCAATGGTTGGAGGCCCTGCTGTGTCCATTCCCTATCTGCTCTCTCTCTCTCAAATAAATAAGTAAAATATTAAAACAAAACAAAAAAAACGAAAAATAACGTATTTTAAACTTACATCCATGACAGGTAATTTTAGCGTTGTCTTATGACGTGGTGGAGAGTGACTGCCACTGAGTTTGATGCGAGATGTGGGCCTGTGACCGAGGGCCTGCACCAGGCTAGGAGAGAGCAGACTGGTGTGGAAAGAGGAATGAGCAGTGTCTGCCTAAGGAGGCAGGCTGTGCACCAGAGCTCAGCTCAGATGCCAGAAACCAGAGCCTCCTACAAGGGTCAAGCTTGCTAATGGAATTTCTTTTCGCTTTTGTTCAACAAAAAGAACAACTTCCAATGGCCAAGGCTTGCCATGGGAGGCCAACAGACAAAGCTGTAAAAATACTCAACTTTATTTTTGACTCCTTGCCTGCCAATAAGAACAATCATTACGTGGAAAGCAGAATTGATTGGAAATAGTGCTTGAGAAGGGCAAAGACGTCGGCAGGAAAGCAAGAAATTCACTTGTTAGGTGCCTCTCTCCCTGCTTGGGTGGGCAGATAGATGCCAGGCACTGGAGGAACTCACAGGATACCCAGCATCTGCTTGCAGAGGGAAGGATACAAATGGGCCAGGGATGAAGCCTGAATATTCGAAACCAACCAACCAACCAACCAACCAACCAAACAAACAAACAAACAAACAAACAGACAAACAAACGAAACTCATCTTCCAGAAGGAAAGGAAGGTGTGTGCTTACAGCTTGAAGCAGATTCCAGGCAAGATTTCAAATCAGTTATGAAATGATCAGTTCTGGGCACACGGGCAGCGAGCTGTACCAGGAGGGCTAGGACACATGGCATGCAGAATGGCACCTTTCTGCTCCTTTCAGTGCATGAAGGAAAGCCTTCCTTGTGCCAGGAACTAGGAAAGGGGTGCTGATGATACAATGAGCCCGTGCCACAGAAGGAAAAGCACACATGAGTCAGAGCTTACACTCATTCTTAGAGAGAACATTTTTCCTCAACAAGGGAGGAAAACTATGAGAGATGAAACAGGAAAGCTAAGCCAGCCAGGGGACTGAAGGAGCTTCGTAGAGAGCTTGAGTTAACATGGGAACATGAGGGCTGAGTGGGAACGAGTTGGGAAAAATGTCTGGGGAAGAGCATCTGTGAAGGCCCTGAAAGTGGCCACTTGCAACAAGCTCCCACCCCAGGCTTCATAGGAAGAGATGACAGGTAGCTCAGGGAGAGTGGTCCCAAGATCCTGGGACAAACCTTCCAGAGACAAAACTGACTGCCAGTGCCTTGAAGTCATTCCAGTCTAACCAGACACAGGCTTACATAATGAACAGCCAGCCAGTGTGTGATGTGACTGTTCTCTGAGTCGGTTCTGGGCGGACATAAATCCCTCTTCCCTAGTCTCAGGAACACGGAGTTCTCTTTGGCTGAGAAGGAGGAGGTTTGTGACTGTAGTTCATCCTCCCTGACCTGGGGCCTCCTGACAGTGTCACAAGTCTAATCAGTGTTCTTGGGACTTCCTGTCAAGACCAAGTGGTGTGACATGAATATGCTACACCTGTGATTCTTGCAGTGGGAAAGAGGCCACCTGTGGGGGGTCTAACCATGTGCTGTGGCTCAAGGTGCATTTTGCAAGGTAGCCAGGAGCTGATAAGATGTCTGGGTACAGCGGTGGCCATGACCTAGGAAGGGCTGGCTAGGATAGTGATTTAGGATACTTGTATCCCACTTGCCTATCTAACCAATGGAAAGCACAACCTTCCTTCATAAGCAGATAAGAAGTAGGAGTGTGCTCTGTCCTCTATGGACCAAAGAGAATGACAGGGTGCAAAGCTGGAACTTCCACCAAGTTCTTCATTTGTTCTGAAAAGTTCCCTGTGTCTCTGTGTGTCCCTGGCAGAAAGCCTTGCCAGGCATAATGCAGCTTCATTCATCTGTCTACCCCAGCAGCTCTTCCAGCTCCTGTATCCTGGCAGGCTTTTCTGGAAGGGAGAGGGAATGGAGCACTGCCAGGTTCATGTTTACATATAAACACGGATTAAAAAGGGAGGAGACACACATTCCAGGCCCTGGGACATGTGCATTTAACACAGATCAGTCACAGTAGATAAAGGAAACGTGCAGTTTACCTCTACTGTGCATGAAGGACTGAGGGGAAGAAAGGAGTGATTGTGGGAGGTGGCTGTGCATTGAGCCTTGCCTCTGAGTGTGAAGGAGCCTGAGCTGGCCACAGTGGGAGGGAATGCACGTGCCCTCACTATAGTTGGAGGAAAGTGAAGCAGTGGGAGAACTCCCTGGCAGCCAGAGTCAGAAGGAGGCCCTTCCACTCACACTGGGAGGGCAACAACCCATTGAAACTACCTTGAAAGATGGCAATCATTTAAAAATGACTTGATTGGTAATTATTCCTTTCTTCTCTATCAAGTTGACTCCTCTGTATTCATTCACAGGTGGCATCTTGTCCATGGGAAAGTTACATTACAAATAGGATGACCAACTATTCCATTTTGTAGGTTCCTGTACTTAAAATTCCAAATCCAGGGAAAGGACTCCAGGAAGGTTGGGTCCTGAAGTTGAAAGGAGGAGGAAGCATTACTAAGGGGAAGAGGGATACCTACGATGTGAACTGGAGTCCCCCCCCCCCAACATCCAGGGAAACCCTGGGGAAGTCATATGACTTTTTCCTTGCAATGCCTGTGTCAGAGCTTGCCCTGAGTTTCCAGGCACGAAGTGTACCACACCTGATGCTGGTGGAGAGCTCTGCCCATATCACAAAAGCCTTGAATCTGCTGCATTTTCCTTGTGGGCAATAGCTTGAAAGGCCAGAGAAAGCTAGGAGACAATTCAGCCAGAAAACTGCCAGTCTGATCCCTAGAACCCACATAAGGGGGGAAAAGGCTGCTGTAGGCTCATCACCCCAGCGCTGAGGTGGCAAACATAGGCTGTCCCTAAGACTCACTGGCCAGCACATCTAGTCTAATTAGATAAGTCCCAGGCTACTGCGTGACTCTGTTTCAAAGAAGGTGAATAGTACTCCAAAAAATACACCTGAAATTGTCCTCTAGTCCCCACATACACATACACATGCACACGCATGAACATACATATATATGTACATACATACACAATAAGTAAATAAAAGTAATAAATGCAAATAAATAAATAAAAGACAAAAAGGTGAAAGGAAGCTATAGAAGCAATAAGAGGCAAACTTTTATTGTTTATCATTCCAGAGATTTGCATTAAAGCCATCACAAACCTCTGTGGTCCACACATGACAGGAAGGTGGCACATGACTGGTTGTTAGAAAAAAGATGAACTGTTACTTGAATTGCAAATACTTCCCTGATGCCCCAGTGCTCAAGCCAAAAGAGCAGAGCAGTAGAAGCCAGTGGTGTGCAAAGGCAGCTGGGTGTCTCTCAGGGAATCCAGTGTGGGATCCCAGTGAGATGAAACAGGTGAGTGTCTCTCAGAGAATCCAGAAATGCAGGGATCCCAGTGTGGGAGATGAGATGAACAGGTGAGTGTCTCAGGAATCCCAGTGAGATGAACAGGTGAGTGTCTCTCAGAGAATCCAGTGCGGGATCCCAGTGAGATGAACAGGTGAGTGTCTCTCAGGGAATCCAGTGTGGGATCCCAGTGAGATGAACAGGTGAGTGTCTCTCAGACAATCCAGTGCGGGATCTCAGTCAGATGATGAGTGTCTCTCAGGGAATCCATTTGGGATCCCAGTGAGATGTGAGGTGAGTGTCTCTCAGGGAATCCAATCCAGGTGAGTGTGTCTGGGTTCCCAGTGAGATGAAATGCAGGTGAGTGTCTCTCAGGGAATCCATGTGGGTTCCCAGTGAGATGAAATGCAGGTGAGTGTCTCTCAGAGAATCCAGTGTGGGATCCCAGTGAGATGAACAGGTGAGTGTCTCTCAGACAATCCAGTGCGGGATCCCAGTGAGATGAAATGCAGGTGAGTGTCTCTCAGGGAATCCAGTGTGGGTTCCCAGTGAGATGAAATGCAGGTGGGTGTCTCTCAGAGAATCCAGTGCGGGATCCCAGTGAGATGAAATGCAGGTGAGTGTCTCTCAGGGAATCCAGTGTGGCATCCCAGTGAGATGAACAGGTGAGTGTCTCTCAGAGAATCCAGTGCGGGATCCCAGTGAGATGAAATGCAGGTGAGTGTCTCTCAGAAATGCAGTGAGATGAACAGGTGAGTGTCTCTCAGAGAATCCAGTGCGGGATCCCAGTGAGATGAAATGCAGGTGAGTGAGTGTGGGTTCCCAGTGAGATGAAATGCAGGTGGGTGTCTCTCAGGGAATCCAGTGCGGGATCGCAGTGAGATGAACAGGTGAGTGTCTCTCAGAGAATCCAGTGTGGGATCCCAGTGAGATGAAATGCAGGTGGGTGTCTCTCAGAGAATCCAGTGCGGGATCCCAGTGAGATGAAATGCAGGTGAGTGTCTCTCAGGGAATCCAGTGTGGGATCTCAGTGAGATGAAATGCAGGTGAGTGTCTCTCAGAGAATCCAGTGTGGCATCCCAGTGAGATGAAATGCAGGTGAGTGTCTCTCAGGGAATCCATTTGGGATCCCAGTGAGGATCAGGTCAGTGTCTCTCAGGGTCCAGTGCGGGATCCCAGTGAGATGAAAGGCAGGTGGGTGTCTCTCAGGGAATCCATGTGGGATCCCAGTGAGATGAAATGCAGGTGAGTGTCTCTCAGACAATCCATGTGGGATCTCAGTGAGATGAAATGCAGGTGAGTGTCTCTCAGGGAATCCAGTTTGGGATCCCAGTGAGATGAAAGAAGGTGGGTGTCCATGTGGGATCCCAGTGAGATGAAATGCAGGTGAGTGTCTCTCAGGGAATCCAGTGTGGGATCCCAGTGAGATGAAATGCAGGTGAGTGTCTCTCAGGGAATCCAGTGTGGGATCCCAGTGAGATGAAATGCAGGTGAGTGTCTCTCAGGGAATCCATTTGGGATCCCAGTGAGATGACCCAGGTGAGTGTCTCTCAGGGAATCCATGGGATCCCAGTGAGATGAAATGCAGGTGAGTGTCTCTCAGGGAATCCAGTGTGGGATCCCAGTGAGATGAAAGGCAGGTGGGTGTCTCTCAGGGAATCCATGTGGGATCCCAGTGAGATGAAATGCAGGTGAGTGTCTCTCAGGGAATCCATGTGGGATCCCAGTGAGATGAAATGCAGGTGGGTGTCTCTCAGGGAATCCATGTGGGATCCCAGTGAGATGAAATGCAGGTGGGTGTCTCTCAGGGAATCCATTTGGGATCCCAGTGAGATGAAATGCAGGTGAGTGTCTCTCAGGGAATCCATTTGGGATCCCAGTGAGATGAAATGCAGGTGTCTCTCAGGGAATCCATGTGGGTCAGTGAGATGAAAGGCAGGTGGAATCCATGTGGGATCCCAGTGAGATGAAATGCAGGTGAGTGTCTCTCAGGAATCCAGTGGGATCCCAGTGAGATGAAATGCAGGTGGGTGTCTCTCAGGGAATCCATGTGGGATCCCAGTGAGATGAAATGCAGGTGGTGTCTCTCAGGGAATCCATGTGGGATCCCAGTGAGATGAAAGGCAGGTGGGTGTCTCTCAGGGAATCCATGTGGGATCCCAGTGAGATGAACAGGTGAGTGTCTCTCAGGGAATCCAGTGCGGGATCCCAGTGAGATGAAATGCAGGTGAGTGTCTCTCAGAGAATCCAGTGCGGGATCCCAGTGAGATGAAATGCAGGTGAGTGTCTCTCAGAGAATCCAGTGCGGGATCCCAGTGAGATGAACAGGTGAGTGTCTCTCAGAGAATCCAGTGCGGGATCGCAGTGAGATGAAATGCAGGTGAGTGTCTCTCAGGGAATCCAGTGTGGGTTCCCAGTGAGATGAAATGATGAAATGAGATGAAGGTGAGTGTCTCTCAGAGAATCCAGTGTGGGATCCCAGTGAGATGAAATGCAGGTGGGTGTCTCTCAGAGAATCCAGTGCGGGATCCCAGTGAGATGAAATGCAGGTGAGTGTCTCTCAGGGAATCCAGTGTGGGATCTCAGTGAGATGAAATGCAGGTGAGTGTCTCTCAGAGAATCCAGTGTGGCATCCCAGTGAGATGAAATGCAGGTGAGTGTCTCTCAGGGAATCCATTTGGGATCCCAGTGAGATGAAATGCAGGTCAGTGTCTCTCAGGGAATCCAGTGCGGGATCCCAGTGAGATGAAAGGCAGGTGGGTGTCTCTCAGGGAATCCATGTGGGATCCCAGTGAGATGAAATGCAGGTGAGTGTCTCTCAGACAATCCATGTGGGATCTCAGTGAGAGATCAGGGAATCCAGTGCGGGATCCCAGTGAGATGAAAGGCAGGTGTGTCTCAGGGAATCCATGTGGGATCCCAGTGAGATGAAATGCAGGTGAGTGTCTCTCAGGGAATCCATTTGGGATCCCAGTGAGATGAAATGCAGGTGAGTGTCTCTCAGGGAATCCAGTGTGGGATCTCAGTGAGATGAAATACAGGTGAGTGTCTCTCAGGGAATCCATGTGGGATCCCAGTGAGATGACATGCAGGTGAGTGTCTCTCAGGGAATCCATGTGGGATCCCAGTGAGATGAAATGCAGGTGAGTGTCTCTCAGGGAATCCAGCGTGGGATCCCAGTGAGATGAAAGGCAGGTGGGTGTCTCTCAGGGAATCCATGTGGGATCCCAGTGAGATGAAATGCAGGTGAGTGTCTCTCAGGGAATCCAGTGTGGGATCCCAGTGAGATGAAATGCAGGTGAGTGTCTCTCAGGGAATCCATGTGGGATCCCAGTGAGATGAAATGCAGGTGAGTGTCTCTCAGGGAATCCAGTGGGATCCCAGTGAGATGAAATGCAGGTGAGTGTCTCTCAGGGAATCTATTTGGGATCCCAGTGAGATGAAATGCAGGTGAGTGTCTCTCAGGGAATCCATGTGGGATCCCAGTGAGATGAAAGGCAGGTGGGTGTCTCTCAGGGAATCCATGTGGGATCCCAGTGAGATGAAATGCAGGTGAGTGTCTCTCAGGGAATCCAGTGCGGGATCCCAGTGAGATGAAATGCAGGTGGGTGTCTCTCAGGGAATCCATGTGGGATCCCAGTGAGATGAAATGCAGGTGGTGTCTCTCAGGGAATCCATGTGGGATCCCAGTGAGATGAAAGGCAGGTGGGTGTCTCTCAGGGAATCCAGTGTGGGATCCCAGTGAGATGAAAGGCAGGTGGTGTCTCTCAGAGAATCCATTTGGGATCCCAGTGAGATGAAAGGCAGGTGGGTGTCTCTCAGGGAATTCAGTCTGGGATCCTGGAGAGGCTAGCATGACTCAGGATCTGAGAGAGGCTGAAGGGGTGCTTATAATAGCACACCATTCTGTTCCTGGGTCAGATGGGGAAGGTCATCGGGCTATAACAGTGACAAGAACCTGTTCAGTGCCAATATGCCCTTGACACTCAGCACCCAGCTTTCATCCCAACAACACCTATTTACTGACCAGACCTTTACAGTTTGGATAAGGTAGGTAGAAGCATATAGGTGAATACCCAAAAAGGAATCCATACTTGGTCTTCGGAATGTCCTTTAAGAAGCTGACAGAAAGCTGGACGTGGGAGGAATGACAGCCTGGACTTCTATCTTGGCCAAGATCTTGTCATCATGGTGACCTTTCCTATAAACACTCTTGGGCTTCGTTCATATTGGCCAATTTCTTCCTCCTTCCCAAGTGTTCAACTGGTTTGGTTTTGGTGTAGGCTCTCTTTCTCTTTGTCCTCTCTTTTTTCAGATTATTTCCAACCCTGATTTTTTTCCTTTCAGTAAGTAGAGGGAGGAGTATTGGAAGAAGGGCCCTGGAGAGGGTGGGGTGAAGCCTAACTTAACCATTTGGCTCTGGCCTGTGACTCCCAGTGCCAAAAATTGGTTGATACTTACATTGAGCTGTTGATTGGAGAGACCTACAAGGTCCCCACAACAAGACAGGCTTCTGACATAGCACTTGATTACCCACCTGAGGTAAAAGTTAAAACTTACTGCTGAACATACCATATGCTGCCAACACAGACCATGGAGAAACTTGGCTGGATGGAATCTGAAAGACAGCCAGACTCCAAACAGCTCATCTTGTGCTGGAAAACACTACATGAGCTACTGGGGGACAGGTCAACATGGTGTGAACAACAAGCCTGGCAAGATGCACACACCAGTACAATGGTGGCACTCTGCCATAGTGGGGAACCAATGGCTTTGTGATTGGCTAAGAGATCTGCTCAGTGGAAAGAACCCACAGCTGGAACTGGGAACCAGGTCAGAATCCTATGGAGACAAGGATTATGGTCTCCAATGACAAGCTCCCACTAGCATTTGGCTAAAAGAGGAGCTATAGCCATCAAAATCTCCCTGAATTAACAATGCTTATCCCATTTAGCCTATGTTGACTTCATTCTCCATTGGAGAATCTGTTCCTCTTTTTCAGAAGGTAGCAAGACCCAAGGAGATAAACCACCACCCCTTGCACTTCAGTTAAACTGCAGAGGGACTGGGGGATGAGCAAGAGTGCTGCTTCCATGGTGAACCTGACAATCAGTGCCAGCGTGAAGCACACAGACGCCGAGGACCCTCAACACATACGCTCGGCAGAGCTCTTCACACCAGTACAGCTCAGGGACTGCTGAGGAAGGGGGGTGGAAAGGTTATAAGAGCCACAGGTTTGGGTGTCATACCCAGGCCACCCCTCCCCCCCAATAAATGACTGCTGCTCTCACAACTCATGACCCACAATCCCATGCGGAATACTAGCAACCCCAATGAGAAGGTCCCTCAGTGGAATGGGGGCAGATAGGAGGGTAAAGATGGTACCAGCACATGATCTATCCATACAAAGTAAATGAGTTAAATAAATAAATCAAAGAACTCTCAGAGGAAGCAGGCTCCAGGTGTAAGTCTGTAGCCCACTACTTGTTCACCACAAGAGCTGAGCCTTTAGCCTCACTGCATTCAGTGTTCTCTTCATTGCAGCAGGATGGAGAAAGTACCATTTTGAAAAGTTCCTACACCTAGCCATTGAGACAACAGATGCAAGCAGTGCAGAGACAAGAGTGTGCTACTAGCATTCAACTCAGTCGTTCCTTCTTCACAGACTCCCAGAGGATGCCCGAAACTTCATGGAGTACCAAATCCTATGAACACTGTTGTATCCTAGACATGCATACCCATGAAAAGTTTATCTTATATTATCAGGTATAGTAAGAGATTTAAGAGCTACAGCTAAGATTAATAAAAATATGCTAAAGGGGATGGAAGGATGGATTAGCAGTTAAGGCATTTGCCTGCAAAGCCAAAGGACCCAGGTTCAATTCCCCAGGACCCACATTAGTCAGATGCACAATGGGGCGCATGCATCTAGAGTTCGTCTGCAGTGGCTGGAGGCCCTGGCTTGCCCATTCTCTCTCTCTCTCTCTTCATTTCTCTGTCAAATAAATAAATAAAAACAAAGTAAAAAATATGCTAAGAAGCCGGGCATGGTGGCGCACGCCTTTAATCCCAGCACTTGGGAGGCAGAGGTAGGAGGATTGCCGAGAGTTCGAGGCCACCCTGAGACTACATAGTGAATTCCAGGTCAGCCTGGACCAGAGTGAGACCCTACCTTGCAAAACCAATATATATATATGCTAAGAATAGGTATTTAAAAATCATGATTAATTTCTGGAATTTTCCACTTAATATTTACAGACCACTGTGGACTGGCTTACTTGATGTCAGGGAGGGAAACCACAGATAAGGTGCCACTTGGTGCTATTCACCATACCTCAGAGGTATAAATGAAGTAGATAGTTATATCAAACCTTAACATAAGAGTCCCTTGATAAATGGTGGGACACAGCAGGCTGTAGGCGCAAACACCTGAAAAACTGGAGTCAGGGTGTAGATGTCTCCTATGGAGCTCATGTTGAGAAACAGGAGTTTGGGGACTTAGAAACGAAGTTTGTAAATGGACGTGCACTGAATGGTGACTTCACCAAAACGTCTCTGAGCCACTAGCCATGGAATGCTGTCACTAGGAAAAACCTGGGGCCCAGCTGGACCTTGGAGCTACACTGACTGGACTTACTTTTGCAGTCTGACTTTTATGAGTCTCCATCAGTAATTCATCCATCTCTACACTTTTCACAAGTCCATAAATTCATCAACACATACATTCCATAGGCATGGAAAACATAGTTTAAGTGCAGAAATAATCTCTCGGAAAATCCAAAATAGGGCCAGGGAGATGGCTCAGCAGGTAAGAGCAATTGCTGCACAAGCATGAAGGCCTGGTTCCCCCAAGTTTGTTCCCTAGCACCCACAAAACAGCTGGACATGCCCAGGAATGTCTGTAACCCCCAGCTCTGTGGGGCTCAGAGATCAGAGAATGCCTGGGGTTTGTTAGTCAGCCAGTTTAACCAGAAATGGCAGCTCTGGATTCAGTGAGAGACTCCATCTCAAGGAAATAAGGTGGAAGTGTGATTACAGGAGGACCCCTAATGTCTACTCTGGCCTGTACATGCTTGCACAAAGGGGACATGCATCTGCACACACACATGCGTATAACACGCACACACAAACATACACATTCTATCACACATATGACACACACATATACACCATTGTCCAAAATACCCATCTCCACATAATTAGCACCACTCTGCATATTTATCAGGGAAGTGCAGAGATAGAGATCCAGTGCCTTTATTGAGGCCGTTCTTGGAAGCCGTCTGGCCCTAGTATTCCTGAATTTGGAAATAGTATTGCAGGGACCACAAATGCGAGAGATTCAGGTGGGGAACACATGTGAAAGCCTGTATTCGACAGGCCAAAAAGAAAAATGGAAGAAGAGGAAAGGGGAGGCTCTGCTGGGAGACTTCAAGTTAATGAACAGCTTCTGCATTCTGTTTGTGAAGAGGAGAGAGGGTGGCAGAAAGGAGAGCAGACGGTGGCCCTGTTGGCTGAAGGTCCTGTGTTCCTGATGGCAGCGTTAGGGAGCCCGTGTAGATGTGGATTCTCTCCCAACCTGTCCCTGGGCAGCATTGACCGTGACTTAGAGGGGAAGCGCCTGGGGACAGAAATGGATTTAGCCTCTGTCTATCACCTAGGCAGCAGGCAGCATGTGGAGAAGGCTTTTTCTTCTGGGTCAGCTCTCCCTCCCAGTCACTAGCGCACACACCCTCCAAAAGCCGGGCTTCACAGTCTTCACCTCCGTGACTCTCATCCACACCAAAACTCACCTTTCTCAGTCTCGCAGCCCCTGTGCCAGAGCGGATAGCATCCATCAGTGCTTCCCTGGCATCCACTGGGCTGCTGAGGGTGCCTTCGTTGAGCCTAGAAGCTGTCTTTGATGCAGAGGGATCCTGGGAGGCCAGATGGGTTGGTGGTGGCAGAGCTGGTGGAAGTGGAAGGCCTACATGTTCTTGCTGAGGGTTTTCTGATCTCGGGGCCAAGAGCGCAGCATCCCGGAGGCTCTGGAGCTCTTCAGAGGCAAGGGATGAAACCTGGCAACAAGACAGTTAAAAATGACTCTAATAAAGTGAATGCTCATGTCCTTTCATCACATATATGCCATCCTAGTCCCCATGGGGATGGCATTAGCAGGTGGGGCCTTTGGGAGGTAATAAGGTCATGGGTGTGGAATCACCACACATGGAGCCATCACTCTTCGACAGTCCCTTGCACCTTCTAGCAGGAGAGTACTGTATGTGAGGCTGTCTATGAGCTGGGAGACAGCATTCCCCAGCTACCAAATCTGCTGGGCCAATGTGCCATGCAGGTGGGTTTGGTGGCTCGGATGATGGTTGAACATCCAGTTAGAGCCACAGAAACTTAGTAGCATCTGTCACCATTGCTGGGGACAGGGGTGGACAGGCATCTGAGTCCATTACACACGGGAGGCCCTCCTTCTTACCTTCCTCAGGCTATCAGTCCCACTGTGGCCCCGGATGGCTGCCAATAGGGCAGATCGCTCACTCTCTGTCTCCATATATGAAGGCTTCTTTGGTCTTCCATCCAAAGTGGGTTCTGTAGTCTAGAATATTAACAGGGTCAACATATTTCAAGCTGAGGATGGCGTATCAGCTAAGGTCTATATCATCAAGCTTGTCTGTTAAAAGTTACACTCAGGGGCTAGAGAGATGGCTTAGTGGTTAAGGCATTTGGCCTACAAAGCCAAAGGATCCCGGTTCGATTTTCTAGAAATCGTAAGATGCACAAGGGGCACATGTGTCTAGGATTCGTTTCCAGTGGCTGGAGGCCCTGGTGCGCCCTCTCTCTCTTTCTCTCTCCTTCTCTCTTTTCTCTTCCTCTTTCTTTCTCTCAAATAAATAAATAAATAAATAATATTTTTAAAAATTTACACTCAGATGGTCCCTACGGAGTTTTGGACTTTGCATGGTGTAAAAGCATCTGCAGGTAACCATTCTGTCTTCCACTTTCAGAACAGTATGCAAGCTTACTCCTCCAGCTTCGGGCTCCATGATTTTGCTCAAATGTAAGCTAATGTAATATTCTGAGCACGTGAAGGTTGACGAGACAAGACTACCTGGCTCAGGAACATAAAACACATTCACAACTTGGGATATTTTTAACTCGCCATGAGATAACCTAGGAGATAGAGGGGCATCTGACGTGAACCAGGAGCTAGAGGTTTGAGGTAGCATCAAGTGTGTCCCTTACAGTCATGTCACTCCGGTACTGGTCCTAGCTTCCCCAATGACAAGCGTGTGGAAATCTTGCTAACTTGGAAGGGAGACTTAGTGTTTGAAATTGGGCCACTCAGTCTTCCTCTTTCTGCCTCACCTACAAAATGGAAGAAATTACTCTTAATTATTATCTATGACTTAGCAATTAAACAATATTTTTTTCAAGGTAGGGTCTCACTCCAGTTCACTATGCAGCCCCAGGGTGGCCTTGAACTCACAGCAATTTTCCTATTTCTGCCTCCTGGGTGCTGGGATTAAAGGTGTGTGACACTATGCTTGGCTATAAATATTTTTTTTTTGTTTTATTTGAAGATATCACTCTAGCAGGGACTGATATGGAACTTACTCTGAAACCCCAGGCTGGCCTCCAACTCACAGCGATCCTCCTACCTCAGCCCCTCGAGCGAGCGCTGTGACCAAAGGTCTGTATCATCATGCCCTTAGTAGTGCTTTTGATGTGCTAAATGACTTGATGATGGAGGAATAATGTAAAATTCCTGTTATTACCATACACCGATAGTACATGGATTCTACAAAGTCCCAAGCCAAAGAACATTTCAGTCAACTTTAAACCATAGCAGTGACAGGGGACCTAGTACGGGTGGCTCACACCTATAATTCCAGTGCTCAGGAAGCAGAGGCAGGAAGATTCCCTACAAGGCTGAGGTCATCCAGGTCCACCATGGTGTGTTGCAGGTCAGCTAGGGCTACATAGTGAGTCCCTGGCTCACAAAAAGGTAGCTGAAATATTCCTATCACATAGTAATGTTGTAGCCATGAGAATTAACATCCTAGTGCCATGCATGATTCAGGTGTCAGTGACAATATGGGTACAAGCAAGCTATGCACTAGTATGTACATCCAAGAATGCTAGGGACAATCACACACATCCTCTAATAAGTGATTATGTCACTGGGTTAGTATTCACTATACTAAACTTTCTATGGTGATTTTGTGGTGAACTCCTGCTTTTCAGATGAAGTCTATCTTGTCAGAAAACAATGAGCCAGGCTACATCAGAAGCGGCATTACAGATCTTGTGTTTGTATCTCTTGATTGTGAACAGAGGTCCTGCCAAGTGCTGCCTTATGCCACTTAGGCTCACTCCACGGAACACCCCATGATGTTAGCAAAATGATGAAACGGACATGCAATGTGTTTCTCAAAACAGATCCCTGCCTTCAACAGTGCCGGAAAGCAGAATCACTGGCTGGGCTCTGGTTAGTCATGTCACGGTGCTCAGATGTTCCCCCGGAAGCTCATCCAAGTCCTCGTCCTCACCTTGGCACTAGTGGGAAGTGACAGAACTTTTAGGAGGGAAACCTCCTGGGAGGCCCAAGGTTGCTCAGTGGATGCCCTTGAAAGGGATGGCGGGGTGGGTGGGGGGAATCCTGCTCTCCTTCTTTATTTCCTGGTAAGTTGTTTGTTCTGATTCATGTTCCCACCATACTGTGTGGCCTTGCCACAGGCTCAAAAACAACGTGACAACTGAGTATGAATCAGAACCTCCAAGCCATGAGCCCAGGTCACTTTCTCCTTTGTAAGTTATTACAGGTAGTTTGGGAGGGTCCCATAACCTGGCCTTGCCCCATCCTAGCTCAGTGGATGGAAGTTTATTGGCGGACCCCCTTTCCGCTGGCTAGCTGGAGTCTGACAAGCCCCAAACCAACGTTGGCTAACCTTTCTAGTGGTCCTATTCAAATGCTATAGAGGAAAGGGACATGGATTCCAGCTGACTGAAACCTGTAACCTCACAGCTGTTCTTCTCTGTCTTTCCTCCAACCACAGTCTAAGGAATTAGGCCAGGTGTGGAAGCCCTGCTCAAGAGCTCCCTGCACAGACACCAGATGTCCACTACCTTCACCTTTCGGAGCCTGTCCTTCCCTCCCGATGTGTGGATGGCTTCCATCAGAGCGCTGTGGAGAGATGTGTCTTTTGGAACTGGCTTCTGAACAATAGGCTTGAATTTTTTCTTTGGCCCAAAAATGCTGTGTGGCAAAGTACCGTCCGTGACTTGGCCATGTGCAGATAAGGGACAGGGTTTCTCGTCTGCTTCTAGGGTGACATGGCTAGCAGGGCAGGCCTCTTTTGCAGAGTGAGGAGGCCCACTATTGCCCGGGGCCCACACAGAGCCATTCACCAGTGCCTTCCTGGAACTGAGGGCTTCTGCCCAATGTGGAGAGGGCGGACACTCCCCTCGCAGTGTGTGCATGGGGTCAGATGCTGAGCTGGCCTTCTGGATGCTAGCGCTTTGCTTTTTATTGAAACCGCAGCTCCGTCCCACAGAAACTTGATCCTTCTGGGAAGACATGACTGGGAGGAAACTGGAGCTTCTGTGGACAGCTTCAGGACAGTCTTGAGTAGATGACTTCCCGTTGCTGACCTCCCCTCTGAGATGGTCTCCCACTGGTGACGCTGCCCCAGGGTGGCTGGGAAGGTAGATACTGGGCTGTTTCGTAACCTGCTCGTGTGGCCGCTCCTCTGACAAGCTGGGAGCTGCATCCTCTCTCAGGGTGGGAGGTGCTGCAGCCAGCTTTGGTCCTTGGATTTCATGGCTCTTTCCAGCATTGTCTTGTGGCCTGGCCACATCAGGGTGGCCTTTCAGAGGTCCCATCCTCTTGGCAATAGCAGAGGCCATGTACTGGCTGGATGTTCTTCTCTGGGGTTTGAGGAATGTAACATCCGAGGTGTTAGCTGATGGCACTCTCACGTGGTGAGTGACTGCTGAAGGGGGCTGGGTTCTCCCCTCCTCCAGGCGTGCCTCACGCTCCTGGGGGGCAGGCTGCTGCTGGGGTGTGGGCCACGTGCGAGCTGCTTTCAGCCCCTTATCTCCCTGCAGCTTCACTGGCATGGCAGTGGCGGTACCGTTGGAGGTCCTTTTGGCCGAGGAGTCAGCCAGCTGGCTCCTGTGCCTTTCCATAGAATTGCCTCTCCAGAACTCTTTGACTTTCCCGAGGGGTGGAGTTTCTCTTTCTCTAATAGCTGACGACTGAGATATGGTCTTGCTGTTCACGTGTGGACTCACCAGATTCCCCTGCTCATCGATTTTAATTGCACCCGTGGACAGGGATACGCCCCTGTCATAACACTTCATTTCTGATTTGGGGGGAACAATTTTATATGTCGTGAGGCCATACTTAAGTCCATAACTTCCCCCTGTGGGCTGGCCGTGTTGAGTCCACAGTGGTGGTCCCCAGGCAGGATTTTTACCAACCTCACTGTCTCTTGGACTCACTGGCTGTGGGTTTACTCTGTGGATGGCTTGCGACGTCTCACTGCGAGCAGAACCATGCATATTGCTTTTCTGTGCATTGAGGTCATCTGTGTGAAGCCTTGAAACAAAAGAAGTCAACTTGGGTCCCATTTCAACTGGATTCCTATCTTCAGACACGTTGGCTAAGGTACACTGGATCCCTTTACTGATGTTCTGGGAAGGCAGAGAAGGGTCAGGCCTTATGTCACTAGTTCTAGCATACGCCTGGCTGTGCTCAGCCTGCTGTGGAGATGTGCCAGCTCTTTCACTCACAACACTCCTCATGTCCAAAGACCCAGCGTTGTTGTTTCTGTTAGAACAAAACCCTGAATCCATGGGGTCATCAGAAACCTCCCCGATGAACGTGACAGGGATGACATCCGAGTCACCGGCATGGATTATGGCCTCTTGCAGGCAGTGGTTAGACACACCATTTATGGAGTTGGTTAGAGAGCTAGTATCTGTCTCATAACTGTCTTCCATTTCTGCAGAGAAGAATAAACACAAGTCATTTCTTGTAGATTCCCCACACCATGACTTAGCCCAACCATAACCATGACTTTGATGTGTAGAGGAATACTTTTGTATATGCTTTTTTGTCAATACACATGTTAAAATGTTATCTTGATTTATAACTGACATATGCCTGAGGCCAGAATCTCAACTTTCATTATATGACACAGTATCATTTGCAGATCATAGATGTTTCTAGGTAAGGTGGTACATTTTGCAAACATCATTCAATAATAAAGAAAAAACCAGATTTCTAAATTCAGTTTACTGGCAAACAATGTTCTCAACACAGAAACGGAAATATCTGCTTGGGTTGGGACCTTTCTGTTTCTTTCACTCACCAGAAGCCAGATGTGCAGAACAACTTGCTCTCACTTCTGTTTCTTAAAGAGGGCTGACTTAGGCTTGAGGTCCTCATAATTACTCTGGCTTTTCATGGCACTAAACGATGCAGTGAGTCAAGTGGTCACAGGCTGTGAGACCCTGCATGGACGGCTCAGCTTCCTAGCTCTGCCAACCACACACTCTGAAGACAAGTTACTGAAACATGAGTCAGACAAAACCAGGAAGCAGTCTTATATCTGCTGTCTTCTTCATGTTCCCTCTGAAGGCATGGCTGATAACCAAATTCAAACTTAATTTCAGAAAAAGATCTCCTACTTAGTTATTAAAAACTATTTGCATCCAGGTGCGTGTGGTGGCCCATGCCTTTAATCCCAGCACTCGGGAGGCAGAGGACTGTGCTGAGTTTGAGGCCAGCTTGCTACTCAGAATGAATGTTAGGTTAGCCTGGGCTAAGGTGCTACCTCAAAAAAAAAAAAATACCTATCTGCATCTTTCTTGACCTCACAGTGTACTTGTCAAAAAAAAAAAAAAAAAAAAAAGCAAGAGCATAAATTGAACAGCAGTGCGACTGAGTGCTCCATTCTAAAGCTGTTTACCATGGACAAAAGGTTTTTCCCATTGAGAGATGTGCTATGTACCACTAACTAAGAAAGAGTTTCAAGTCATAATAAAGACACTTGCATCTCTTTGTTCCATCTTGTGTTTCCCTAATTCGTTAGGATAATCTAGGCCTTTCTATCTGTAAAATACGTGGAATGTTTTAATGTTCAAAAGTTGTTATTCAGCATACATTTAAATAGCCACTGTGGAGCTCCCTTCACACTGCTTTGAAGCCCCAGTGGAAACTGCAGAGCAAGCTCAGTCCTCAGGCCTGTGCTGACCTGGACTCAGACTCCACATCCAGGCCATCGGAACTGAGCAGGATTCCTTCATTCTCCTTGTGGAGTCAGACGAAAGTGTACTCAGAAGTCACACTTCCCACCTGTAGTCTCACAGGAGGTGGTGGGCCTTACCTTCCAGATCTTCATCCAGCTCTGCCAGGGTTTGTTGGATCTGTCCAGCTGTGAGTAGATCTTCACCATTACTTCGGGGCGTGGCAGGTTGCTCCGGTCTAGGGAAGCCCAACGAGAAAGGAAACACTCAATTCTCTTAGTGTTGACTGAAAGTACTCCTTCCCAGGAACACCACTTCTTATTCAAGTCTAGGTGTTTACACATCCACTGGAACACTGTTGTCCTTGGGACCACCAAGACAGATTGTGTGAGGGGTGTGCATGTACATGTGTGTGTTGCATGCATGATGGATGTAATATGTGGCATGTTTGGGCCCAGAGTGTTAATAATACCTGAATCACAAGTAGCTGTGGCCCATCCGGAAGCCTAAAGTCCATGTTTCTGTCCTACTGTACCTGGGTAGGTAAAGGTACTGGTGGGCCTTAGGTGCATATATGTGTGGTACTGCATCTGGCACCTGGCATAAGGAACGGGCAGCCTGGTTGCATGTGTGCATGATTCCTGGGCCTGTGTCTTGCCTGAACTCTGCACAGCTAGTGTATGCTTCAGCACTTCATGTGAGTTTTCTCACATAAACCTCATGGTCGTAGCGACAGAGCTGCAGGCTCTGGCACAGGGCATTGTCAGGCTGCTCATGTTGTTAAAGAGAATCTCAGAAAGGGGGAAATCGGTGCTGCCTGGAAACTGTTTCCAGAATCCAGCCTCCTCCTGGCCTGAACATTAGCAGTAACCCACCTGCCACATTTAGAAAGAGAGAAACTTCTCCCTCATCGACAAGGAGGGGCTTTCATGGTCTGTCTTTGGTGTCCCTTTGCATACTACTGCTCCAGCTGGGTTCCTGTACATGGCAGGTGGAGGCAGGAATAGGAGTTGGGGGAGGGTGATCGGTCATGCCACCCACAGTGCTACATAAAGACCCTCCGAGTTCTTTTGCTGTGATCACAAAGCCTGTGCCAAGGGTGGCAGAAAACGTCAAGGCCTGGAAAGCAGCCTTCACACGACCGAGCTGGAGTCGTGCTCTTCTGTACAAACTACGTTATTGTAATCTCACAGGTGACTTAGGAGGTAGGAAACTTTACAGAGAGACCCACAGACATGAGCAAGGTTGCATTAGCATTTAACATCTGTTCTAAACCCCGAGTAAGGACAGGTTACACCGACTAGGTCGCCTGACCACGTTTGAGGCCAAGAAGGAAAATGTGGCCTTTTGTGGCAGAGGGCGTCCTAGAGATGTCAGCTCACTGTTCAAGCAAGTGGGGGTCCCTACTTTCTTTGCGTCACAGGGACAAAGGCATATGGAGACAAGTGCTGCCAGAACAGTTTGAGAGCTGTCTTTGCACAGGCTCCTGCCTCTATTTTCCTATTGTGCAGAAAGTGCAGAGACATGTCTACCGTCATTGTCTGCCTTCAGTGAAAGCTGAAGATTCTTTGCCGCTGATTGTTAAAATTGAGGACCAATTTCCATCATTGCTAATCAGGCCCAGATAATGATGCATGAAATGTGCCTTGTACAATCTTCACTTACGTAGCAAAGTTTTTATTCTGATAAATGAGTCTTTCTTTTTTTAGTGACTATGTCCATTTGAGAGCCAGGAAGTGGCTTCAGGATCAGTCTTAGCTAATGTCCTCTGACAGGCCAGACAAAGAGGGCTAGAAGGAGATGTTTGTGCATGTGGACCAATTAATAAAGATCACAAGAGAGGTACATGATTGTCCTTCCCATTGCTTTGGCCTTCGTCTTTAACTGCTTGAATGCACGTTGCGAAAGCCTTTTCTATTTCAGGGACTGTGATGTTATAAATAGATTTAAATATTTCATGAAATATACAACAGAGGAAACAATGAGAATTAGCAGACAAAATAGTATTTGAGAGAGAAAACTAGGCCTTTTAGGATGCTTAGAGCCTACTGAAACAAAATTACACTTTTACTTCAAAATGTGCATGATCACATTATTTAAGCGATAAATGAAAAGAATATTAGTAAGACTGAAAATCAAATTCCGTTGATTTTTTTTTAAATGTTAAGCTATTTTAAAAAAATGACTCAGCTGGTGAAACTACGGTGAGTCTGACAAAAATGTGTTACTCTGGTTAACTGAAAACTTATTCCAACATATATCACTTTACCTGTGCAACCACCTTTCATTAGCCTCTATGTCGATAATGAATCCTAAGGAAAGAATCTAATAGGAGAGATATAAATTTGGCCATTTTCATTGTTCTCAGGTAAAGAACTTTGAGATATTCAGCAATAGGGAGAATCACCTAACTTGTAAAGGGCAACAAAATCAGTAACCATGACAACCAGACAGTCTATGCAGAAAGACAGGCGAGGCTTCTTCTAGCACATGCCCCGATGAAATCTAGATGTCAGACTGCATGTAGGATCATCATGATGGCATAAAAACCAGTACCTGCCTGTGGACAAGGCTGACCACCCAGGGAGCAAAAGACAAGCCAGTGTGACCTACTGGCAAGGAGAAGCACGGTGAATATTTATCACTTTAATGTAGAATTATTCTTGCTTTAGTATAAAATAGCTAGAGGGGGTAAGGTGATACAAATGAGGAAAACTTAACATACTACTTTCATTCTCTAGTTAACTGTAATTATTCTTGTCTTCCAAAGAGTTTACATTTTTCTTACATACGCATGGTTAAGCTCAACCTTCTCTCCTAAGGGAAAGAAGCTCCTATGGGCGTCTCCTGATCCCAGGACCTCGCTCGCTATCTTCCTCGGGCACAGGCTCGGCTGCAGCTACCCTGGACATCAGTATCCCAGTTCCAGAGACGAGGTCCTTCTCCCATGTTTTCTCCCTATGTCTAGGTCAAGCTGTCTTGCTTAAGACTGGAGACTCTACATTTAGTCCCGTTCCCTGTGTCCTTCAGCCTTTTCCCTCTCCTTGTCCCATCTGCTCTCACAGGCTTGCTCCTGATGCTGTTGACCAGTCCCAGGCCCTGCTGCCTCATCCCCATTCGACCATGGCCCTGGCCTTCCTCCCTGCTACTCTGATGTAATCTAGATCCTTATGGCCCTGCCTGAATGCATGCTAGGAGTGGCCAGCCTGGATGCCCTGTGGAGTGAGGGAGGGTCTGCAACCCAGGCCCTTTGCTGGTATTTCTTAGAGGCTACCAAGGCCCTGACATCTGAATGAGGCAGAGGTGAGCCCTCTTTCAGCTTCTGAACCTTCTTCTTCTGGTGGATCTCAGAGGCCAGGACTTCTGCATAAGTGTGGCAAGGTATAAATTTTGCATTTCAATCTGGGATCTGTGAGGGTGGGATCCAGTGGTCTATGCTCTTCCTCCATAGCTTCTGAAGGGGTTACTGATAGGCTGTTCATCTTTTTCTCTTGGACATCCGCCGGATCAATGCACTTAGTCCACGGCCTTGAGAGCAGAGCCTGTGCTCACAGGAGATCCTGAGGTTCGTATCACTGGAGATCCAGAGCAGGCAGGAGGCAGTGCCTCCGCTGCCGTAAAGAAAATGTGCACACGCACAGCTGTTTCTTTCCCTGGCTTCATTCCCCACCCCAACTCTACAGTAATCTTCAGACAGAGTTCTTATTGGCAGTTTGCTGTGGCTGAAGGCCAAGAAAATAGAAAGTAAACAAACACGAGGCAGGCATCTTGCTATCAGGCTGCACATGTTGAATAAACATTGTCAGAGCTCTTTTCTCACACAGAGTTGGAGGTGGTGACTGCACAGAATGTAACAATGTTCAGGCCACTGCCACACAGAATATGCAGGACAGACAAGAGCGCTAGGGACTTTCAAACCAGTCTTCCCGGGAGGCTCAGTAGCCTCCTACAAACTCTCCTTCGGGGACTCAGAGAGGAGAGGGTGTGGCCCCTATTCAGCTGAGGGGACACAAGTCCAGTTTGGTTTCATCACTTGCTCAACAGCTTTATGCAAAGCGAGAACAAGGAAACATCCTGGCCAATCAGCGCCTCAGCGCGGTGAGCTCTCGTTTCATTTGCTGTGAGAATGAACAAGTGAATGACTTGAATTTGACCCATGTCAAATTTATAAATACTCACAGCACATTAAGTTATGTTTGCAATTTATGTGGCTAAACGAGTTTCTTTAAAAAAAAAAAAAAAGTCCGCAATGACAGAATGTGTGAAAAAAGAAGGCAAGAGGAAAACCATGATGTTTCCTGGGAGCAATTCAATGTGCTGATGTCAACCAAATCAACCCTGTGACTGCACAATGCTCACAGGACCGACTCAAGACAGACACTAGATGACAGTCACAGAGATGTGACCTGTCATTCCATATGTGGGTGTTACTTACTGACTGACAAAGTTTCAGAGTCCTCGATCTTGGTATGCAAACAATAAGAGCCACGTATATGTTTTTTAAAGTTTTCTTGTAAATACATTAAAAACGTTAAAAAGACAGACAGACAGACAGACAGAAAGAGAGAGAGAGAGAGAGAGAGAGAGAGAGAGAGAGATTGCTCACTTGTTAAAGGCACTTGCTTACAAAGTCTGCTAGCCTGAGTTCAATTGCCCAGCACCTCCCAAAAAAATCCTTAGCCTGCCCATCCACCCCCCATAATTAAATAAACAAGTCATTTTAAAAGGGGGAAGATTGCTCAGTGGTTAAAGGTACCTGCTTGCAATGCCTGCTAGCCTGGGTTAACTTCCTCAGCCACACATGTAAAGCCAGATGGGCATTTGTTTACAGTGTCAAGAGACTCTGGCATGTACACACGTAAGTAAATAAATAGACCCTACCTCACAAAAACAAAAACAAAAAATTAAAAAGCAAAAATATAGGTGAAATTAATTTTAGTTACTTTAACTTTTAACTACTTATACTTGATGGTATTTCTTGACTGTGCATATTTTATACTTAAAATAAATTTAAACTTGGATGAGCCTCTTGGCAAATAAGTATTCAGCAGACAAAGATGACTAGTGGTTAGCTCATTCTTTTGTTAAGTTTTACTTTTATTTTATATATTCAAGAGAGAGATAGAAGAGGCAGGCAGACAGAGAGAGGGAGAGAGAGAGAATGAGCACGCCAGGGCCTTCAGCCACTGCAAACGAACTCGCGACACATGCACCACCTAGTACATCTGGCTTATGAGGGTCCTGGGGAATCGAACCTGGATCCTTTGGCTTCACAGGCAGATGCCTTAACCACTAAGCCTTCTCTTCAGCCCAGTTATCACATTCTTTTCTTCCGGAGATGTTTGGGATCAGATACAGGGCCTCGTTCCTATAAGACAAGCACTCTATCCCAGGGCTCTTCACATTCTAATGTGTCCCAGTGCTCCTCTGAAGGAGTCTATGATGCGTGACATATTTCCTCATAGCGGTGGTTATAAAGGCTCAGGGTTCTACATGACATTCAATGTTGATACATGGTCCTGTGGTCATATATTTCCTTGGGCTACAGTGTTTTATGATCACAGTTCATATATTTCTAGCTTCAGGGATTCAGAGGTTGAAATGATATGGAAATCCATGGCTAGCATTCCCCTCCAGTTTCACAAGTGAGAACTCAGTCCATCTATGAAGCAAAATATGCCTGGGATGACCAAAAGCAGGACCCTGACCATCACCCCCACCACTCACCAACACATTGGGGTTGGAAAGGCCTTTAAGTGGTTACCAAGCAGAGGGTGGGTAGAGCAGGAGGAAGGACAGGGGGCCCCTTTTCACAGTCAGAAGATTTCTGGACTTTGTATTTTCGGGGGCTGTGCATGTGATTTTATTTTGACCCCACTGGTGAGAGAATCCAAAGCCTCTCGTCTCTCTTGTTCCCCCCTCACGGCATTCCTGCAAAGCGATGCTCCCAAAGCAAAGTCCCACAATGTTCCTACAACAGATAAACTGCTTGAAGACAGGCCGACTGCTTACGGCATTCAAGTGTTTAGAAATGAGGCTAGTTCTGCCTCGCTCCTATCCAACTAGGAGGCAGTAGCATCCTCTCCATCTCTCCCCATCCGCCTACCATTTCCTTTCAAAGAAAGACATTATAAATAGTTTGACAGGGAAGCTAGAGAGATGGACCAGTGGTTAAAGGTGCTTGCTTGAAAAGCCTTATGGCCTAGGTGCCTTGAGTTCAATTCCTAGTATTCACACAAAGCCAGGTGTACAAAATGGTGCACACATCTGGAGTTCATTTGCAATAGCGAGAGTCCCGGTACATCCATTCATATTCTCTCTCTGTGTGTGTCTGTCACTCTCCTTCTCCTTGAAAATAAAAATATTTTTGAAAAGATTATCCAACAAATCAAATCTCTCCTTCTTCCATCACCAGTTGTAACTGGTAACAACAATAACAACAATAATAGTATCGGTTACCAATTTTGCAAGTTGCCAGTGTGTCAGGCACTATCCTAAGATGAAGTGCTGCAGTTCTCAATTTTACTAATGGAGAAATAGAAGGAAGAGGGATATTTGCTTGTAACCAAAGGCTGATTTTTCCAGGCAGTTGTATCAGCTTCTTTCTCATTGCTGATCAGGACCAACTTAGGAAGAACACAATTTATTTTGGGCTTACAATTTCAGGGGAAGTTTATCATGGCAGAGATGGAATCAAGACACAACAGGGAGCAGAGCTGGTCACACTTCACCACTCAAGAAGCAGAGAACAATTAGGAAACATTAAGGCCCATTCCTAGTGACCTACGTCCTCCCAAAAGGCTAGCCCCTTAAAGGGTCCACACCTTTCCCAGACAGTGCCACTTTCTGGCAACCAAGTATTCTATTACGTGAGCCTGTGGGGTCACTTTACATTCAAATCATAACATAGTCTATTGCAGATGTTTTCAGTCTTCACATTAAGCTGTTCTTTAACAATAAGAAATGCTGGCTCAGGTCACATACAGAGGACAGAGAAATGAATGGTGTCCATTTGCTCAGAGCAGAGCCTCTGGTGAGGCTCAAAGGATTTTCCCAGTGTTCTACTCCTGGATGTTTCCAGAATAATGGGTCACTATATATATTCACCTTTTGGTCTGAATTCCTCTTAGGGATGTTATTTAGTATATTAAATCTGGAAAGAGACTATAGAAAACTGATAGCCCAATTACATGATCAAGTTTGAATTCAAAGATGTGAAAATGTATAACTTGTTATATTCAAATGAATTGATGGAAAATATACTCCTTTCAAATTGTATCACCCACAACATAATGCACTTATGTCCTATCATTCACACTTCTTTGTCTCTAGAAGACAAGAATTTACTCTTAGGGCTTTTTTCCTAAATCCTAGGTTTCAAGATCACTTGGTGGGGGTGTTCACAGTGCTGCCTTTGATGAGGTAGCGGCTGAAGGGCAATGAAATGAGCCTTGCCACACAGCTGTGCAGAACGGGAGTTCTCACTTTGCTGTATGACTCCATAAAGGAAGAAAGACAGCTCGTGTTGAGTAGAGGCCAACTTCCACAATATCCTTGAACAGGTGGCCAGAACTTGGGAGGAGAGAGTATCTGTCTCCAATTTGTAAATATGCAAATCCATGCAATCATGCATACCCAAGACATACAAATGACTTTGATATGTAGAAGACAGAGAAAGTCTAAATATCTGGAAAAGCCAAGATTCAACTTTATACACATTATTATACAGGATTTTTTTCAGGTCATAAATGTCTTCACACTAGTCCCAAACAGTATTCAGTGAACTTCTAAGTCATAGACAGATAGCAGTACAAGACATCATGCTAGAAAAGTTGACAGGCATAAGTAATCTGTATTTCCCTGGTAACTGGTCCCACACTGCAAGACACTCTACAAGTTGAAATAATCTGTCTGGGATATCAGACTCCACTTTCACCCTACAGTACTGGCTGTGCCAATTATAGCAAATGGTAAGACTGCTTTGCCAAAGCTTTAAGGTGATAGAGAGGGACATGTCACAGCTGGGTTCTATACTATACTCTTGTGCAGTGAAACATGAGTACTTTTGGGAAACACAGGTGGCCACCTCGGGCACAGTGTCAGAAACTAGGTGTAGCAGTTATGCTCTTGTGGCTCGGATAAAACATATGACCAGAAACAGCTGTGGGAGCTTATAGTTTCAAGGAGAAGCTTCATCATGGCAGGAAAGTATGACAGACAGCTGTATGTCACATCTGCCTATCACCAACGTAGTCTGAGTGAGCTAGCTGTCACTGGTGAAGAGGCCAGAAGACACAATGCCAAGGCTGTCCCAGTGACACACCTCCTTCAAAGCTCCACCTCCCCAAACCTCTACAACTTTCTCACATTGTCACCAGTTGGGTATCAAATGTTTAACATACATGAAACTATGAGGGATATTTCACACTAACTACCATGTTCCATCCCTGTCCCCATAGGCTCTTCCTAAAATGAAGGATGGGGAATAGAATAGAAAGGAAATACTGAACCAGCGCAAGATAGGAAAACAGCAGAGCAAACATCAAATCCTACAGCTCCATATCCAGTATCTGGGTCCTGTGATGAAATCCTCTTGGCTCCAAAAAGCTTGGGCAGCTCTGCCCCTCCAGGTGTGCTGCTGGATCCCTGAGCCAGCGGAATACCTGGGAAGTTGTTCCATAGACCCATAGGAATCTCCAACATCCAGGGCTCTCCACTACAAACCATGGTATATCTTCAAAGCTCTGTGTCATGGCCCCACAGAGCCTCCATGCAGGAATACCATCCCTGACCCACACTGTCCTAGAACTGGGATTCAACTCAGTGCCCCATATTTCATTGATTTATCATACTTCCAAAATCAGTACCAAGTGGGCAACACAGCCAAATTTACATATCCAGTAGGCATGTGCTCTTGAGAAGCAGCAAACTCCTTCAGCATTCTTCATTCAGGCCTTTTCTCTTCAACAGAATCACTTCTTTTCCTACTGTCCCAAAGCAGAGCAGCTGGCTCATCTCAACGGTGGTAATCCTTCTATACACCTAGCAGGGCTGACCTCATGACCCACCCCAGTGACATGCCACCTCTGGAAGTTTAAACTTAATCAAGAATGCCTCAGGCTATGGGGAACACACAATTATATGCAAACTGCACAGTGTTCTTTTAAAAATAATTTTACCTTTTCCTATTAATGTTTTCATAACATTATTTATCTGGTTCGCTGTTAAAATTATATACAAATTGAAAACAACAACAAGCTAAAGAGAATTAACATGTCTCTCTCTAAAGAGTGGTAACAGGAATCTGCAGGGAGCAAGAGCAAACGCCATTACAAGATGGCGCTGGCTTCCTGCCTAGGTTGAGGCAAACAACTCCATATTAGGCAGTGCCTTGGCGCCAACCTTGCTTAAGGTATGCGCATGCGCTTGACATAACCTATCCCTAGCCTATCCCGTGGCATTTGCTTGTGGTGAGATTAGAGCTACCAATCAGTAGGTGCCTCGTAGCGCTCCCTCCTATAAAAGCAGCTGCAGATCTGTGCCCCTCGCCCCTCTCCATCAACCTTCCTTTCAACCAAGAGGCTCTCCAATAAAGTGTGATCAAGAAGAATCCTCGTCTTGTTGTCGTTCCTTTCCCGCAGGTCGGGAGGTTCGCTGCAGGAATCACATTTATGGTATTAGTACCAAGTAAGAGAAATTAACCATCTTATGCAGAAAAGCTCCATTGATATAGACTGATGTATATATGGAGACCTGACATCAGGCCAGAGTGGAAGTAGGAGTCTGGTGAAAAATAAATTTTTCTTCATAACACACCCAAAAATAAACATCAGGTCCAGCAGAGCCCTGAAGTGACAAAACAATAAGTAATCTAGACTATTTAGTTCCTAGGGTGAATGGAATAATCTTGTAAGTATGCAGCGATCATATATCTTTGGAAAATAGGGACACGTGTTCAATGTTATAACATTAGAGCATAATTATTATACAATTAAAATTAACAAAGTTAAGTCTAAACCTGAGACACACAGCAAGATTTAGGAGAAATGAGTAATTTCTAAAATGTAAGCATATGATTATTTTAAGGGCAAAGTGTACAGAAAGATGATTCACAGAAACCCAGAACAAACTCAAATTGTTAACAGACATACACTGGATGCTTGTCCTGTTAACCACAGATTAAAGTCACTTGGGATGATATTTGACACTTATGAGATCCAAAAATCTTAAGACACCGATTAGCCCTAAGTACTAGAGGAGGTGTACAATGACAGGTGCCACAGACCCCTGGAACACCTAGTTTAGAAGATAAATGTTTCATAAAGTTGAACAAGGCTCTTTCTGATGGTCCAATTTCTCCTGTATAGACCTCTCTATATTTAAACAGACATGTATAATTGGCTCATTTTTTTCCAGTCATTAAAAAAAAAATAGAATAACCCAAGAATCAGGAATAGAAAAACAGATTAATAAATGAATGACAACACGTACATTGTGGATAAGTTTTAAAACATGTTATTGAGTGGAAAGTATACCAATATAGCACATTTTGGTTGCTATGTCAAAACAAAGGAGGAATTATAATGTACTGTTTGCAATACCTGCATGTCTGCAGACACAGCTGCTGATAAAAAATGCCATATCAGAGTGGGGACACTTCTTTGGAAGGTACCCAATATATGAGTATCAATGATCTTTAATTGGGTTACCCTGACAAAGAATCCCATCCTCACAAACAGGAAGGTGGGCCAGGTGTGGTGGTGCATGCCTTTAATTCCAGCATTCAGATGGCAAGGGTAGGATAGCTGTGAGTTCAAGGCCACCCTGAAACTACATAGTGAATTCCAGGCCAGCCTGGGCTAGGCAACCTTACCTTGAAAAAAAACAAAATCAAAACCAAAAAAATCCCCACAAAACAAAACCCAAAAAACCAGGGCATGACGATTTCTCCCACTCATCCCATGACTTACTTGAGATGTGAGTTTCGAGACCCATTTCTTCCCCATGATGGGCTCTTTTGAGGACCCAGTTCTGGAGTCACAGCAAGGTCCTGGTCACTGCAGTCCTCTTGGTCCGTGGACCACTTATCCTTGGATTTCACACTGTCATGTTGTGAGTCCAGAGAGATGATATCTGACGGGGAGCTTATCACCCCCGAGTCTTCAGTTGTGTCTTCTGATGCAAAACAGCTGCCTACAGATGCTGTGGCTTCGGTTTCTGGCAGGGTGTGTGGGATGCCATCCACGCTGCAATGGCTGCCAGGACCCAGGGGCAGGCTTACTGCAGAAGACACGCAATGACAGGTTAGCACAAGTCACTCCAGGAGCCACACTGCCTGACAGGAGTAACAACCATCTGAGTCTTTGGAAATGCGGGACCCACAGAGCCCCGAATAAGGCAGATCTGTGATCCAACAACAAAACCTTCTCTGGAAACATCTCAACTCCAAGGGAGTCATGTGTGTATATGCCACTGAATGCAGATTCACCTCAAAACTCAGACATTTGGCCAATGAGCCTTTTATTCATATATATTTTTGTAGTGCTGGGAATGGAACCCAGGGTCTGGCACATGCTAGGCAAATACTGTATTACTGAGCTCCATCCCCAACCCCTTGGTTAGCCCCTTAAATGTGAACTCTCTAGGTATCTATGGGTGAATGCACCTAAATAGTCAAACGGATGACAAGGTGAACGTAATTGTTTCTGCTCTGACTCTTGGATGAACTGAAGTTGCTTTAAAATGACTTCTTAAAAAGAACATTAAGAATAGACAATAATATTGGCATAGGAACTTCTGACTGGTGACCACAGATCCACATGGAACTATGGTCTTAAAATGTTGACAGACTTTTTATTTTTTGACTCTGACTTAGATTATCTGCGTAAGACAGTAAGTTTTGGTATAAGCAAGAGATGACTCCCCTGACAGTGAGGGCAGTTTGCTTGAAGTAGGTGGACAAGGTCCAGAACGATAACTGCTGTCAAACACGGATGTTCAGATCATGTCTGCCACCAAGATGGGAAGGAACACTACAGCCATTCTGTACCCACCCACCCACCCACCAATTCCACGTTACATTAAATACAAGCACTGTGAGGTCAAGTTTTTCTTCTTGAGTGTCTAGGTTCTCTGAAACCACAGAAAGTTCTATGCATAGAGCCAGGGTTTGCAGGACCGTAATCTACAACTCTTGACCAGTGCTAGATCAGTGTTCCCACTGATTGATTTAAAGACAGATTCTAGGCCTTAGGACATTTCAGGGAATATGATCTAAGCATGTTCACGAGTCCAGGAATAAGGACAGTCCTACTGTAGTTCCAGTGTACTCTTCCAAAGTCACTCTTCCTATAGATAATAGTACCTGGACTTGTGATGTGAATGGAGGTGTAGACGTGTGTAAGTGCACTCTCCAATAGCATTGCTGTGCAGTGTCAGCCCCAGGCCTTGGTATCACCCTCCACATCTGTAGACATTTCTTCTGGTCGGCAATTAACAGCATGTAGTTAACAAATCCCTCATGTGTTGGTTTATGTGAGATTTGGTTCAAGAGAAACACAACAAACATTTAAAAGAATACAAATTTCACAGAACAGCATGAAGGAAGGGAGAGTGAGAGAAAGAGAGAGAGAGAGAAGGAGTCTAGAGAAGTGTGAAAGAAGCATAGTGAGAGAGCAGGAGTCTCGCCAAGCATAAATGCCGAAGGCAATGCGCTGAATGCACAGTGCTGCTGAACAGGAAATGTCTGGTTTTTTTTTTTTTTTTTAACCCAGCTAGTCTGTAACTCTCAGGGTCCTCTTGCCTCAGCCTCCTAAGTGCTGGGAGTGTGTATGCACTATGCCCAGCTGGAAACTAAAAAAGAATACAGCCAGTGGAGTCAGAGAGCCTGGAAGCTCTTTCCTCTTTCACCTCTGCAGTAGCTACCCGTGTTCCTGACAGCCATCTTCTCTGCTGGTCCTAGTGGAGCCATCTGACTGCCCAGGGCAAGGGGGTTTCTCTGCCTCATGCAACCCATGGAGGCTCAAAGGCATCAGTGGTGGAGGGAGAATGTCAACCAACCTCTCTTCTTTTACTAGCCAGTATGGGAACATCAAACTTGCCTGGGCTTGTCTTAAATTGGTCAGAATTTTTGAGGCCAAAAAAAAAAAAAAAAAAAAAAAAGATGCGAGAAGATTAACAGTCAGTGGTATTGAAATTAAGCCAACTGCAAAGCCTTAAATCAAGTGGAGTAAAAAGCCATGCATTCAGGACCCACATGCTAAACCATTTAAAGAACACATCATGTAGGGGAATAAGGCAGCGCTGCCCTCTTGCCTGGGCAGGTTTTCCATTTTCCAAGGGTAATGCACCCACAGGCTGTGGCTTGGAATCGGTCACGTCCTACCATCTCCACCTGGGAATGGGTGAACAGAGCCATGCAGGTACGGGTAAGGAAAGCCTTTGAGGCTCTGACTGATCTCATGAGGGTGGTTGCACAGGAATTGAAAGAGCGCCACACAAATGATGAGAACTGTGGAACATGGAGCCAAGTCCGGACAGCTAAGACATAAGGTGATGGAGCTGGCCGCCACCAAGGCCACGCTGTACCTGCTGAGTCTTTGTCGGGAGTACCGAAGGATATGGGAACAACTTTCTGGAAGTGCCTCCACAGGAGCGCAACAACGTAGAGTTACAGGTAGTGCCCACGTTTCTCGGTGGGCCATTGGGTTGGAATCACTTTCTAAACAATTTCTGATCTCTTTTAGCAGTAAGCTTGAGAATCTGCTGTTTAAATCAGAGGTCATACCAAGGATTTGTTCCCCTACCCCTCCTTAATTCTCCTTTCTTGTTTTGACCGGATCCAGTGACTAGCCTCATTAACCTTAACATGTTTTGCCAATACCAAAATGAAATAATGGTGAAAAGACCCCTCAGTACCGTGTCATCAATTTTAAACAGAATAACAAACATAGCAGAACTTGGAGCACCTTTGCTGTGAGGAGGCTCCCGGGCTCTACGTTTTCCATGGTGGCATCTTGTCTCTGCTCAGCCCGCACTGGGGTTCCAGGATCGCAGAACAAGGAGTCCAAAGACTACTGTAGTCCAAATTCTATGCTGAACCGGATGCTCCTCTCTGGTCTATGAATTCATCATATTTTGGTGCTGATGACGCCCAATATCTCTTCTAGATCTGTAATGCCCTTTGGCATGTTAAATCAAAGTACAGGGTTTTACTGATTGACTGATAGGTTAATTAGAGTTGGGTTTTTTTTTTTTTTTTTTGACATGTCACTCTAGCTCAGGCTAACCTGAAACTCACTCTGTAGCCCAGGCTGGCCTTAAATTCATGGCCATACCTTGCCTCACCTCACAAGATACAGGATTTTAAACACTCTTTTATAACTGATTGACAACTAATTATACATCTAAATATATTTTATTTATTTATTTGAGAGAGAGAGAATGGGCATGCCAGGGCCTATAGCCACTGCAGACGAACTCCAGACACATGCATCTCCTTGTGCAACTGGCTTACATGGGTCCTGAGGAATTGAAATGGGGTCCTTTTGGCTTTGCAGGCAAACGCCTTAACTGCTAAGCCATCTTCTCCAGCCCTAATTATGCCTCTTAAATGGGCATAAAACATTGTTTCCATCCTTTCTGTCATTTTCTGTCCATACTGAGAGCATTTGTGTGTGTGTGTGTGTGTGTTTGTGTGTGTAGAGTATGTGTGTAGTGTGTTTATGCACGTGTGTGCAGATGTGTATGGCCCATGTGCATGTGTACAGATGCCAGAATGGAACACTGAGTGCCCTCATTACCCATTTGCATTATGTCCTTGAAACAAGGTCTCTCCCTTGACTTGGAGCTAACTGTCTTCAGCAAGCCCCAGCGATCTCAGACCTGCTCCTCCACACACCGGAATTACAGATGTGCTGGGTGTGTGGCCCAAGATGCCCTCATGCTTAAGGGGCGAGCATTCTTAACTACAGTGCTAGTTCCCCAACCCATCAGTCATTATTTTAAAGTTAATTAGTCTGTAATCAAGTTTATTCTTCTCTGAAGATGTAAAAGGAAAAAAAAAAAAACTTTCCTGAATTCAAAAGTTATCAGCACAAGATTTTTACAATCCACATACTTTGTCTTTAGCCAAAAGTTAGTATAAATTCATGACTGAATTCTCTTTCAGCTGGGCAGCCACAGAGCCTACTTACATAAGGGATGCTACCCCTTCCCCTGCTCACATAAAGTGTGTAATCCTGTGGTTTGAATATCACCAAATCTAAATGGTAGCTTTGGAAATTTTCCTAGTTCATGTATAAGGATAAAATACAAAGCATTACCAATACTAAAGTTAAACTATCTCACTCAGTTCCCTACTACTGTATTTGAATTTGTCGTTTAGGGCCTGGGGAAGGGGCTCAGCAGTTAAAGGCACTTGTTGACAAAGCCTAAACGGCCATGTTTGATTCCCCAGTGCCCACTTACAGCCAGATGCACAAAGTGGTGCATGTATTTGGAGACTCTGGTGGGCCCATTCTCTCTCTCTCACCCTTTCTCTCTCTCTTCCTTCAAATAAATGATTTTCTTTAAAAAATGTCTTCTACACAGTTTTAAACCCTAAATACAAATATCCTCCAAAAGCAGTCCCTAACATACGATGCAAAGATGGTAAACATTCAGTAGAAATGGCTTGACTTCTGCTTGCTGCTGGGGTGCATGCCGTGTTCCGTGTTCTCTTGTGATGCTGGGCAGTGATGGTAAGTGGCGGTTCCCAGTCAGATACAAGTTCACGAAGAGAATTCCAGACAGTCTACCGTGAATGGTGTTGATAAGTGTCAGTAGGTCAGGCGTAGTAAATGTATTTCCACTTCTGATATTCCGGCTTGGCATGTCTTCATCAGGATGAAAGCCCATCACAAGCTGGGAGGCAATTTTACAGTTTAGTGGATTCATTTCTACTGTTGTTTTTGTAAGTGAAGAAGTCTTGAGTCCTACTATATGTTTTATTGGTCATCACAAAAGGAGTCAAGAGTCAATTTCACTAAGTTTATATGACCCAGAGAACATATTTCAAACAAAGACAAAAAACAAAAACAAAAAAAATGCTATACCAGAGGCTGGCAGGTTCTGTACAATACTTATAACTGGTGATCAATGCTTCTCCATCTCAACCAACACTGACTTCTCTAGGCTGTAGTATTGGGAATAAAGGACAAGAAACATGTTTCTGAACTACTAATGTCAACATACACATTGCATTTCAATAAGTATACACCCCGAGTGATTCTGAACAACTGTCGGCGTTACACTTTTAATTAGCATCTGAAAATTTCCATCATGAATTCCAGTGTTTGCACATGTATACCACACATTTCTACTGTGTTGTAATCAGTGATGTTTTCATATAAGTGCTTCTTATGAATGAATATGAGGAATCTGAGTGCCATGGTTCATGCCCAGCACTCCCCATGTAAAAATGAATAGGCAATTTTCCACTATCCTCTGCCTACTGAAATCAAGTTTGTTCTAAGACCTGGTTGTAGGCCATGTCTCTTCTTCCTTAAACTAATTTTCATTCTAAAATTGAATGAAATCCCATTTTAACTTATTTTAACATTTTACTTTAGGCTTCCGATACATTTTTGATTAAATCTTCTTTTATGAAATGTGTTCACAAGTAAAAATTAAAATTTTATTTCTTGTAACTATAAGGCAATAGGATGTTTTTTGTATATTGACTTATCACTGTGATGATTAGTGGACAACAAAGATTGCATAAATATTCTGTTTTTTTTTTTCTATGATCAATCACGAGGCTCTGTGTATTATAGACGGGCACACTTGTCATTAGCTACATGTCCAGCTGATTACACACACAAGAAAATAACATTTGTTAAAGATGTAAAATGACATTAGAAATGTATCCTATAACAAATTACATTACTTTTAAAAAAATTATCTTTAAAAAATTTTTTTGCGATACAGAGAGAGAAAGAGAGAGAAATGGGCATGCCAGGGCCTTTCAGCAGCTATGAAAAAACTCCAGAGGGTGTGCACCCCTTTGTACGCATGTGTGACATTGCACACTTGCATCACTTTCGTGTCTGGCTATATGGAACCTGAAGATTTGAACAAGCATTCTTAGGCTTCGTGGGAAAAAGCACCTTAACTGCTAAGGTAACTCTCCAGCTTGATTTTTTCAAATGACTCCTTAGAAAGGAATGAGTCTCTATTGCTAGAAAGAAGCAGATTTAGCATCAGTTCAATTCATAACTCTCACTTTTGTCAGATATAAATGCCAGAAAACACTGTCAATATAAGAGGTGAAATAATGAACTTTTGTTATAGCTATCTCATTCCACTCGATTTTAGAGACTCTTCCTCAAGTATATGTCAAAATAATTGATCTGCCATAAAGATATACTTAATGCTCTACAATTGGACAGTTCAGGTAGGTCCTTTGTGAATCTGGTTAGAAAGACAAATTGAAAAACACCTGATAGTCAAAAGGATTTGTCAGCAAGGCACTACTTATGTGTTCCAAATATATGCCAGTATTTCCATCTGTCCTGTTAGACACTTAGAATAGGGCTCATCCACCTCAGGCAGCTGCACCCCAGTGAGGTTCTCAGAAGGTGAAAAGTCTGTGATGTGAGGGAGAAGGACCTTGGCAGAGGTTGAGAAGGAGGCTTGAAGTGGCGCTGGTCGTTCTCAGATCTATCTGGTTTGGGAAAAGCACATGTGCAGGCAGAACACCTGGAGCAGTGCTCCCTCACAGAGTTTTGTTGTCCTCCCCAGGAAGCATGCTCTGGGTAAACTCACAAATGAACATACAATGTTTCTGAGAGTTGATCTGGAGGGTGTGGTTCCATGGAGAATGACAAGGTGATGTAGAAGAAGGGCAATCCACTCTAAGTAGAGAATCTAGGAAGTTGACTACCAAACCAGGTCTTAGGAACACACTTGATTTTGGCAGGTGGAGAACAGTGGACCAAGTGCAGGTGCATGAGCTTACATGGGAAAGGCTGGGTACCACTGACTAGCCAGGGAGGTCCCCAGTGTCTCATGTCATATATGTGAATGCACACATGTGTACATATGTTCAGGAGATTGGGTCAAGGAGGGACTCAGAGTCTCATTTTGTATATGTGAATGCACACACATGTACACATGTTCAGGAGATTGGGTCAGGGAGGGCCCTGGTGTCTCGTGTTGTATATGTGAATGCACACACATGTACACATGTTCAGGAGATTGGGTCAGGGAGGGTCCCGGTGTTGGGTCAGGAGATTGGGTCAGGGAGGGCCCTGGTGTCTCGTGTTGTATATGTGAATGCACACACACATGTACACATATTCAGGAGATTGGGTCAGGGAGGGCCCTGGTGTCTCATGTTGTATATGTGAATGCACACACACATGTACACATATTCAGGAGATTGGGTCAGGGAGGGTCCCGGTGTCTCGTGTTGTATATGTGAATGCACACACACATGTACACATATTCAGGAGATTGGGTCAGGGAGGGCCCCGGTGTCTCATGTTGTATATGTGAATGCACACACATGTACACACGTTCAGGAAATTGGGTCAGGGAAGGCCCCGGTGTCTCATGTTGTATATGTGAATGCACACACATGTACACATGTTCAGGAAATTGGGTCAGGAAAGGCCCCGGTGTCTCATGTTGTATATGTGAATGCACACACATGTACACACGTTCAGGAAATTGGGTCAGGAAAGGCCCCGGTGTCTCATGTTGTATATGTGAATGCACATACATGTACACATGTTCAGGAGATTGGGTCAGGGAGGGCCCTGGTGTCTCATGTTGTATATGTGAATGCACACACATGTACACATGTTCAGGAAATTGGGTCAGGAAGGGCCCTGGTGTCTCATGTTGTATATGTGAATGCACACACACATGTACACATATTCAGGAGATTGGGTCAGGGAGGGTCCCGGTGTCTCATGTTGTATATATGAATGCACACACATGTACACACGTTCAGGAAATTGGGTCAGGAAAGGCCCCGGTGTCTCATGTTGTATATGTGAATGCACACACATGTACACACGTTCAGGAAATTGGGTCAGGGAAGGCCCCGGTGTCTCATGTTGTATATGTGAATGCACACACACGTATACACGTTCAGGAGACTGGGTACAGAATTCCTCTGAGAGAGAGCTTTTGCCATCGAGGTATATACTCTATGGACTCGGCCCTGTGTAGTGGCCTCCAAATTTGCTTTCTTCTTTATTTATTCAATAATAATTTATTCCTAATTTATTCCCAAGGAAGTTTTCTCAAAGTGAAGATAACGTTCATTTAGCATTTTATATGAACATGCTTGTCAACACTCCCACAAACCACTACATGGTGAAAGGAAGAACAGAGCTAATCATTACAGAACACTGGCATGTTCATATTTCTCTCTCTCTAGAAAGGCCAGGTGATGAAAGCATTGATGTATTCAGAAACAGAGCTGGGTCACCGCAGAATCAAATGATGTGTTCTTGGTATCAGTGTACCCTTACACAGTCTGAACTCTACTCCTCAAATAACAATATAACTATTAGAACCTTAGTCCAAGAAGAGTCCAACTTCTGTGATTGCAGGACAGAGCAATATCCCCATTACGTTCTCCTTTAAAACATAATTAGAAAACATTCATTGCTTTGCTTTCTCCAGTCATGTTTCCTTCCATGTTGATGTTCAATGAATTCCATCCTCTCATGGGAAAGCTATTTCTCATTTTCTGGGTGATTCCATCACTCCTAACCAAATCTGGCCACAAAGGATAAGCAAAATAGGAAGCAAAGCATGGATAATTTGAAAACTATGGACATGATGACAGATCCAACGGGCATTTGTCTGGAGTTGGGCCAGTTCAAGCCTTCTCATGACTCCCCATCAGAGTTAATGGGGAGCTGGTCCCATAGATCTGAGATGGATGGACTGAAGGTGAATTTTGGATGAATGCTGGCCATATGAACTGGCATGAGGTTTCTCACTGGTTGGAAAAGAGGACAGCCCTAAAAAAATTTTCAGTTCATTGTGCCAAGCATACCCACAATAAAGATTTGTTTCTTGGAATTCCCAGTTATATGAGCTAAACAAAAATACACACAAAACCCATTTTGACTAAGCCATTCAAGATATATTTCTGTTTCCCAGAATGAAAGAATTCTAATAAATGTCTATGGTTCTCTGACTTTGCAATATATTTCATATTGACTTCACATTATGCTGTTTCTGTTGTAGGAAACTTTATGTTGAAGTATGATTTGGCAACTACATAACATGTCTTTCCTAGATTTATGATTTGTTATTACACACCAATAGAATCCAATTCAGGAAATGCTCAAGAGCCTTCCTGGAGAATATTTCCTCTGCCCTCTTCATCAGATATTTAATCCCCACACTTCTAACCCATCACGCTAATCATGGGGCAGCCACAGTAATATTCAGAGGAAAACCATTCCGGCTGGAGACCATATTCTAGGCTTTTCTCTTTTCTAGCACCTTGCCTGGTACATGACAACCTTTAGGATAGCATGATGTATTTCTATAATCTATCTCTAGAAGACTATAAAATTTTACTTTTAAAAAATTTTTAATTTTTAACCACTAAGCCATTTCTCCAGCCCAAAATTTTACTTTTTATTTGCAGATATCAAAGCTTTTTTTTTTTTTTTTTTTTTTTTTTTTGGAGAGAGACACAGAGAGAGACAGAGAGAGAGGGAGAGGAAGACAGATAGAGAATGGGCGCACCAGCAGCCTCTCAGCCACTGTGAATGAAATCCAGATGCCTGTGCCCTCTTGTGTGCAAATGCAGCATTGTACCCTTGCATCACTTTGCATCTGGCTAAACGTGGGACCTGGAGAATTGAACCAGCGTTCTTAGGCTTAGCAGGCAGGCACCTTAAATGCTAAGCCATCTCTCCAGCCCTCAAAGCTTTTTTAATTTATTCAATTACGGACATACTGAGTATGGATACACCATGAGTTGGTACCATTCTTTCCCTCGTTCCTGCCCTCCTTCTGCTGGGGTCATTCCTCAGTAGGGTTGCAGGTATTCATGTGTTGTGGGAGCAGCAGTCAGTTGTTGGGGGAAGACAATGCCTTTGGGCATGATGTCCCAACCTGTAGCTCATACATTCTTTCTGCCCCTCTTCCACAGAATTCCCTGAGCCATATTGGGTGTGTTTTAAGTCTTTTGCCAACAAAAGATGTCTAATATGTGTTCTGAATACTGAATTTCCATGAATGTTTTGATACACTTAAGTCTATTTTTCAGCAACAATGTGCTCTTGTTTTATGTATGTGATAATCTATTGAAAGTTTCCAAGGCAACAGCTAAACCCATTTAAAGCACTGCTCTATTTCCCAAGTTCTAAGCAACTATTTCCTTTGATCAGTTTTTTTGCCTGTCTCTTGTGCACTTAAAAATGGTACGGTAATTCTTGCATATTTCTCATCTGTTTAAGTGAGGGTGGTGACAGTGGCAGGAAGTGGTCCTCTGTGACACACAAACATCACTGTTTCCTTACTTTGGGATAAGGAATCCAAGGCCAGCAGCCCCATACGTGGTATGGAGTGGGGCTGGGCTAAGCCACTCCACTGGGTAGGGAGGTGCAGTTGGCTTCCTGGGACAAGCATCACATTATCTCAGGTCGCTGGCGCTTAAACTCTGTCACCTTGAAGCAGAAGTTTCATCTTGTCTTCATGTACCTTCTTTAAACATAGCCATGCAGAAATCCTGGCCAGTGGGAGCATTAGAGCTTTAAGAGTCCTCTAGAATACCAGTGTATTGATTGGTTGCTATGCAATAAGTCAGGTCAAATTGGCATTTGAAGGGTTCTGACATTCTGTGTAGTTGCAAGTAGACTGCACTTCACAGTCTCCTACTCAAACCTTCATGTCCCTCCAGGAAGATTGCTGCAACTCCTCTTCTGAAAAATGATAAAAGAAGTTCAGCCAACAAAGTTTTTTTATCTGTCCCCTGAGGTTATGTGTGGCAGAAATATACTCTGTCAGGCTTGAAGGGACAAGTCCCTTCAAAAATCACAAAAATTCACCTCAGCAAGAATTAAATGAACATTCTCAGAATCTCACTGGAAATAACTGAATTTAAATTTTCTTAAGTAAACAATCCTCTTACATTCAAGGGAACAAATCTTTCCTCCCACATGTCCAAGGACTTCAGAGTACTTGAAACTATTTTTTTAAGAAAAAAAAATGAGCCTTTCGTACACACTGCCGGGGCTCACCTTTTATGGCAGCAGGAAAATGAGAGTGTGGAGAGTGGTCCCAGCTGTCAGAACCACGAGAAGCCTTAGTTTCCATCATCAAAACAGAAACCGTTTCTCCAGCTGTCTAGTATAGTAGAGTATGCAAATTTCACTTAACCAACAACTCAGAAAAATTGACATTCAGAACTTGCCAAGTTGCTGGGGGACTCAATTTGGAATTGATTATGTCTCAGGACTGGCACAAAGTAGGTGAATCATGTGCTTTGTGGCCAGGCAACCTATGGAAATCCTGAGTGCTGCACTTTCAGTTCCTCTGATTTCCATGCTTTTACCATTAGAACTTGAGAGACAGTATTTGTGACCTACTTTTGCCTAGTTGCCCATGTGCATTGTGGAGTTATTACTCAATCTCAATTTGATATAAAATTGGCCAAATAAAGAACATTTTTGCATGTAATACTGAACTACTGTTGGAAATCTTACTTCCCAAGAACCCAGTGTCTTTTATCTACACTTGCCTCTTCAGGCAATGGTGGCATATACCTGTAGTCCCAGCATTTGGGAGGCCGGAAGGAGGATTATCACCATGAGTTCGAGGCCACCCTGAGACCACATAGTGAATTTTAGGTCAGCCTGGGCTAGAGTGAGATCCTACTTTGAAAAACAAAACAAAGAAAATAAAGTTGCCTCCAAGTTATGGCCTCCCCTTCCCCACCTCCTTCCTTGTTTTTATGGAGGAAACCATCCACTTCCACCCAGGCTCCTTTCAAACTGTGCGCCTAGTCTTCCAGGAAGGTTAGGAGCAGTGCTTTGTAGCTCCCTTTCTCATCTTCCTTTCTATAACATGCATCTCTGGCTCTCCTGCTTAGTTTTTTAGTCATTTTAGGGAAAAAAAAAAAGTGAATTTTATTTCCCACCATTTAAAGGAAAAACTTTGTCCTTTCTAGATTCTTCTAAATCTGAGTAACATTTATGATACAACAATATTGCCTTTGATGCACTTTGAAATTCAACATCAGTTTGAAATAAAACAGATATTTGCATCAAGAGAAGAAAAGGACTTAGTTCGCCCTTCTCTGACCTACAGTAGTCTGCAGGCACTATGCATGCACCCAGCCCAGCCCAGCCCTGATCTCAGGAACCCCAGAACTAGGCACCATGAAAATGAGGTCTGAGGCATCTCACTTAGTAAAGAAGGCCTCCTTGTACAGGCAAACCATGCTCCTGCGATTTCTGATGAATAATGCATATTTTGAGAGTTCAATAAATGAAATGAGCAATTTTAGAAAAACAATCTGAGCCTATTCTCGTGGGCAATGAAGAACATTCAACATCATCAGTCCCAATCCCCCCCTCAGAGAAGATGTCACGTGACCTGTAGTGCCACTATGCAATGTCGAACATCTCAGGAGCCAGCCTGATCTCCCAGGATCCCAAGAACCCTTGCTTCACACCAGTCACCTCTTCATCTTCACAGCTCTTCCCTCTTTTAGCTTAAGGTAAACTTGTCACTGCTCACCTGCAGCAGATCTTTTTATTAGGTACTTTTTTAGCTGTGTGTGTGTGATGTGCACACATGCATGGGCACACGTGTGTGTGTGTGTTATGTATGTGTGTAGACATACATGTGTGCAGGCATGTGCATACGCAGGCACATGCACATGTGTTTGTGGATGCACGTGGCAGTCAGAGGTCCACGTTGAGTGTCAAGCTCACTGTCTCATCTTCAGTTGCTTCCCACCTTATTTACTGAGACAAGGACAAGGTCTCTCACTGAAGCCAGCACTTCCTATGTGTCTAGTCTAGCTGGCCAGCCTAGCCTGAGCCTACCTGTTCCTGCCTCCCAAGTCCTGGGATTACATGCATGTGCCACCATGCCCAGCATTTACGTGGGTGCTGGGGGTCTGAACTCAGGTCCTGATGCTTGTAATGACAAGCACTTTACCAACTGAGCCATCGTCTCAACCCCTTGTTAGGTGTCACGGAAGTGACTTTTCAGAATCCCATTGTGCATATGCGCCACATCGTCACTAACCATTCATCTGTTGATGGGTACCTGGGCTGATTCCAGTTCCTGGCTATTGTGAACAGAGCAGCAATAAAAAAAATGGCTGAGCATCTGTCTCTGTGCTACTTAATAAAGCCTTTAGCGTATATGCCCAAAAAAGGTATAGCTGCCTTTAATAGTAGTTCTATTTTCAGCATTTTGAGGAGTCTCCATACTGATTTCCACAATGGCTGTACAAGTTTACACTCCCACCAGCAGTGGATGAGGGTTTGTCTTTCCTCACACCTCTGCCAGCATGTGCTGTCATTAGATTTCTTTTGATGGCTGCCATTCTGATTGGGGTGAGATACAATTTCATAGTCACTTTAATTTGTATTTCCCTGATGAGTAGAGATGTTGAATATATCTTAAGTGTTTAATGGCCATTTGTATTTCACCCATTGATAACTCTCTGTTCAATTCCCTGACCCATTTTTGAGAGAAGTGCTTGATTCTTTATTGTCTAGGCTTATTTTTTTTTTTATTTGAGAGAGAGAGAGAGAGAGAGAGAGAGGGCACCAGGGTCTCCAGCTGCTACAAATGAACTCCAGGCACATGTGCTACCTTGTGCATCTGGCTTACATGGGTCTTGGGGAATAGAACCTGGGTCCTTTGGCTCTTCAGGCAAGTACTTTAACTGCTAAGCCACCTCTTCAACCCTTTTTTAAGTTTTTGAGATTTTTGTACATTCTAGATATTAAAGCTTTGTCAGAGGTATAGCTGTTGAAGATTCTCTCCTATTCCATAATCTGGTGATCATTTCTTTATCTGTACAGTAGTTTTTTATTTTCATGAGGTCCTGGTTGTTGAGTGTTTGCCTAATTCCCTGGGCTACTAGAGTCTTATTCAGAAATTCTTTATTTTGCCTACATCTTGGAGTATTCGCCCCACTTTTTCTTCTAGTCGATTTATAGTTTCAGGTCGTATATTAAGATCCTTGGTCCATATGGAGTTGATTTTTATGCGTGGTGAGAGGAAGGGGTCCAAATTCATTCTTCTGTGCGTGGCCATCCAGTTTCTCCAGCACCATTTGCTAAAGATGCTGTCTTGCTCCAGTGAGCACTGTTGGCCCCTTTGTCAAAGATCAGGTATCTGTAGTTACTTGACCTCATACCTGGGTCTTCAATTCTATTCCATTGATCTATGTGCCTCTTTTTATGCCAGCACCATGCTGTTTTTACTACTAGGGCCTTATAGTATAACTTGAAATCAGATATGGCGATACCACCACAGGTGTTCCTTTTGCTCAGTAATTTTTGGCTATCTGGGGACTTTTGTGCTTCCATATGAATTTTGAGACTGTTTTTCCTTCCTCTGTGAAGAATGTTGCTGGGGTTTTGATTGGAATTGCATTGAATCTGTATATTGTTTTCTGTAGGATGGCCATTTTAACAATATAATTCTTCTCTTCCACGAGCACAGAAGGTCATTCCATCTTCTTCTGTCTTCTTTGAGTTCTTTCTTCAGAGGGTTCATGTTTTCAATGGATACATCTTTTACTTCCTTGGTCAGGGCAGGGAGGTCCCAAGCAAGACCTAGAAGGTAAGTGCCTATTGCTGACGACACCACCACTGTGGCCACAGAACATCACGTGATGATGCTGGAGCTGAGAGGGAATCCAGTTCCTGACCACCTCACCTTTATTGGGCTGGAAAGTGCCAATGGGAGTGGGTGGAGAATAATAGTAACCAACAGATTGAATAAGCAGGAGATCCTGCCAGATACAAAGTCAACCAGCCAAGGAAAAATTACACACTTGTGCAATAGTGGCACACAACTGCTCACAGATTGGAAGTGAGACCCACTCAGTTGGGGAGAATTATATCTGGCTTAGGGAACCAAGCCAGATTCCCAAGGACTGGAAACCAACAGGCTCCAGAGAGAAGCTCCACCGCTCTCTAACTAAGAAGAGTGGAAATACGCATCAATGTGTCTTTCTAGCAACCAAAATTATCCCCTTGAATCCAAACTGCTCTCACTTTGGGTTGGAGAATCTGTTCTGTCTTACGGATGGAGAATACTGGGGAGAACGAGGAGACATCAGTCCACCAGTAATGGACAGCCAGCTGCTTGTCATGACAAGGGCCACCACCACCTCATCTGCCACGCCCCAAGTCACTACAGAGGAAGCAGTGACACAATTATTCTTCTCACGGCCAGCCTGAAAACCAGCTCTAGGAAGACAGCAGCAGACACTGGTCACTCGTACCTCATAAAAGCGGAGATCCAGAGGCTACAGAGAAAGCAACAGGAAACCAGTGCCCGCCAAGGCTTGGAAAACGTTATGGGATAGTGGACAAAAAGATTCTAAAAGCCTCAAGGGGGGTGGAAATCGTTTGAGGTAGTCCATGCCCCCGGCTGCACCTCTACAGGCTGGTTCCCACAATGAATACCAGTCACTGTGCCAAAGACCCTCAGCATAATTGGGAGGGAGTCTAAGGTGATATACGAGTACAACCTTTTATATATGCAAAAGTCATTCAGTCAATAAATAAAAACAACAAAGTGACTTTGCTTTCTCCTTTTATATAGATTACATTTCTTCACCAATTGTCTTTTTCTTTCATATTAGATGGCTTCTTAAATTTTACCATCTATAAAGTCTACCCAGTAGATCTTTCCAGGTGATTAGTATAAAGATGCCTTCTGGCTCCTGTTCCAGATTCAACGCCTCAGACTGAATGGAGCCCTGCAGTGTGTCTCTGTTGCACAAGTGAATGACTCATAAGGTACTGAGAAGTTGCATGTGACTTGACTCATTTTTTTTCTTCTAATTGGCTTAGAGATGAATGACTGCCTGAATTTTGTTGTCCCCAGCATCTCTGTGAGCTGATGCTTGCTTCTTCCCAATTTTCTTTAAGAATCCTTTCAAGTTAGTTACTCACTTCTGTCACTTAAATAGTCCCCAGTCCAGACCCCATCACAGGGCCCTGGGGAGTGGAGCCAGCTCTATTCTCTATGACTCTAAGGCATAACAGCTCCTCTCACCCTTTCTTATGACTTCCTTCTTTCCACCCAGCACAGTGTAAATAAAGAGAACTTACTTATACTTATATTATACTTCCTGGTCCCAGTCTTCTCTTTTCAACTGTGGGAGAATGTTATCCAGTTGCCCTGCCCTCCATGGAGCAGCTAAGTGAATTGCAAAGGACTGGAGAGACTCAGGAGGAGAGGGTGACATGTAGGAACCCAGTAGGAGAAGGAATTATGCCTGGGATCTCAGGAGTAGTAAGCATGCACCCATCTCCAGCATCTTTCTGCAGGGAAGCTCACTGTGCCTACCTCAGAAAGTTGGCCTTGACCAGCAGCCTCGGTTTACATTCCTTCCTCAAACTTGCCATGCCCACACACTCTTTCTGCCACCCTGATGGTGCTTCTGTCCTCATGCCAAGCTCCTCAGTGGCTCTGTGAAAAGGCTCCTCTTTAGGTCTACCTGGTGGAACACTGGGTTCTTCTCCCAGGGTTCCAGGGGCAAACAAGCTGGTACAGAGGAAAGAGAGCAGCCCAGGGCCCAGACTCATCAGTTCCAGGACAGCCTGGAGGACATTTCCAGTCTCCATGCAGCTTCCCAGTCATTGGAAGTTATCCTAAAATGTCCTCAATAGAGTTCAAGTGTCATTTCCCTCCAGATAGAACTGAAATCGTTATTTGTAGAAAGTATATGAGAAAACTTTCAGAAAGACAGAATTAGGAAGTTAACTACAATACAAAATGCATATAAAATGCTTATAAAATATGCTACAACAAAGCTGGGAGTGGTGGTGCATAGGAGGCAGAGGTGGAGGATCGCCATGATTTCGAGGCTGCCCTGAGACTACAGAGTGAATTCCAGGTCAGCCTGGACCAGACTGAGACCCTACCTTGAAAAACCAAAAAAGGAAAAAATGCTAAAACAAGACTCAAAGCAAGGGTGTTGCTGAGGGGCCTTGAGGCTAAAAGAGCAGGGGCACATGGGGGTAGAGGTAAGTGGGATCCTGAGTCATGGAAGAGTTGGGTGAGACTCAGGTCACGGGTAACAGGGGGCTGTCAGACAGCTGGAACAGCGCATACAGATTAAGGGCGAAGTCACCACAAGCACAGAATCCATGCTAAGCAGTCCTGGAGGCTGGAAGAGTTAAAGAATCTTCCACTATCGATTTTATATGGATCCAGGCCCTGCCAACACCTTGACTTTGGACTTCTGGCCTCCAGGTCATTTATCTAAACCTCTCCTCAAAAGCCAGCAAGTGACATCTGTAAACGTGACAAGATGGGTGGAGGGGCAGACAAGAGCTCCCTGACAGACTGACAAAGTGAAGGTCTGGGTCACTGACCCATCTTATATTTCCACATTATGGTTTCTATCTATAGTTATAGCCTATCAGCCTAGCTTGTTAGTTTATTAATTATTTTCCTTCTTTATTTGTATAAACTGCCTGAAGTTTAGGACAGATGAAACAGCACAAACTGTGAGGATGATTTATTCAAACCCAAGTCTGAACTAATGAATAAACATTTATAATAGTTAATAGTGAAAAGCCATTCTGACAGGTGCTGTTCCCTTCTAAGAAATACAGAAACAAAAATGCTAATATATCATAAAAACATAGAGAAAAGCTTAGTGACTAATACCTACGTTTGTATAATATGCTCTTCTGAGACATACACACACACTACAAAATTACCCCCTAAAGGCCACTCGAACCCAGCGAGTGGTTAGCATCACGACAATGGAAAGTCACATCGTGATTTTTCACGGAGCTCTCTTACCCAGTCCAGCCAGCTTGGTGATGTGTATGTGCTTGTACCCGTGACAAGATCAGCATCTGAGCCCATCATTTGGGGAAACTTGTATAGAATTGTTTCTAGCCTTATCCAAAGTCAACAGACTACACAGCCAGTAAATTAAATGTTTCATACACAAACCACCTGTCCTAACGCACAATTATGGTGGCCCAAAATAACTTGGCTTCATTGGCCAGAAAACACTCACCTCAGCAAAACTTACCAATCCTCAAAATAACCTGTGTGGACGTTGATGTCCAGCCCTAGGTTTTCAGGGTCAGTCCCGGGGCCTGAGGTCAGATACTCTCTTCTGCACAAGTAAGCAGCCCTCACTGCTCTGTCCTAAAAGGGTGGCTTTAATTTCTCCCACTCCACTTAGGCTTAGAAGCATATGTCTTACTATGACATTTTACCTGGTAGTTTCTATTGCAATCCTTTTGGGGTTTAAAGTAAGGTTCTTTTCTAGAAAATAAGGAAAACACAAGCAATTGGAGTGAAAACAATCCCTCATTTTTAGGATAACCATCCCGAAAACAACCATCTCTGGGAGAACCATCACTTATATTTGGCTGCTCTCTCTCTCTCTCTCTCTCTTTTTTTAAGATTCATGCATAACAGTTTTACAATATATGAGGAAATTAAGACATCTCATCCAACTATGATGTTTATGTACTCATTTTGTGCTCAACAGATTTAAGACAATTTTCCTCCTCTATCTTTTGCACCAATGCAAACAATTATGCTACCCCGTGCTCACTCAGCTGTGGTGCTCAGCACATTTGTCTCTATGGACTCTGACTCGCTCATCTGTGAAACAGGAAGGAAGAGTACCGGCAACCACTCACTCGGGCTGCCCGAGATTCACGTGGACAGCCTAAGTTGTGTGAGAGCATCTGCAGCAGATGGAGACAGTATGTGGGATGTCACCATGTGTTTTGTTGTAATTTTCTTCTGTCATCAGCTTTCAGACAGCTAACTCACAATGTCTTAAAACAATGGCACATCTAAGCGCAAGATGGAGTATGTGGAGGTTTCAGAAATTGCTATCTTCAGGCTTTGGAGAACTATCCGTAAGGAAAACTCATCTCCATGCCCCATGAGTGGGAACAGCTCCAAGGTATTCGTGACAAGGCGGAAGGCTTGGGAAGCTGTGAGGAGGAAATAATATGAAGAGCAAACGAGCCTGGTGCGATGAGCCCTGAAGTGGTTCGTGGTCCAGTGTGTAAGCAAGTGCAAGCACGGCCACAGGAAGCTGGTGGAGGGGTTCCAGTCCGTGTTTGCTCACCTGCACCTCCTTCACCCGCCCCCCAGCATGTTGATCTATTCTCAGCAGCACTCTATTGATAAATCTGCCCCTTCTCGCCACCCCCACAATGCTGCCCCTGTTTGCTGCTTTCTTCTACTTCCTCTGCTTTGGTTCTTTGTGCTGCCCGTGTGGTCAGTCCACACATTCATCTCATCCCCTGGAGAAAGCCCATGTAGGACTGGAATGGAGACACTCTGACAAACCCATCACCCCAGGGTGTACGGTGAAAGCTCCTGCATGTCTCCCACGGGCTAGCCTTTTCTTAAGTGCATGCTGAACTTCTGGAACGTCAGGCCCGCACTCCAGAAAATTCCAGTGCTCACTCACCTCAGGTTGCTGAGCACCTGACCACCATCAAGTGTCGTGACAGGTTAATTTTCTGCATGATGACCAAAACAGAGGTTCATGTCTACAGGGCAGTACTTCATGGGAAGACACACTTCTCAGCTGCCTTTCTATCCTACCTCTATAGAAGCTTCTGCCCAAAGTACCTCCTGTGGACTTACAGAGTACCTTGCGCACCATCGTGGCATTCCACAGTGTGTTGCTTCTGATGAAAACTCACTCCATGGCAATGCTGTGCAGTGATAGACCCCAGCTCACAGAATTCACTGGTCTCACATGTTGACAGAACTGTGAGATGGCTTTTGTTGATGTGTAATGCGTTACTACGTATGGTGCATGTGTGTGTGTGTGTGTGGCATATGTACATATGTGTGTCACATATGCATGTGTGTGGAGGCCAGAGGAGTCCATCAGGATTCCTTCTCTTTCATTCTTTTACCTTATTTCCTTGAGACAGGATCCCACACCGAACATGGAGCTCCCTGTGTTTAGCGAGTGAACCTCAGTGATGTTCCTTTCTCCATCTCCCTCAGTGCTAGTGTTCCAGGTGTATTCAGCCCTGACTTACGTGCTTTCTATGTGCGTGCTGAGGATTGGACTACGATCTTCATGTTTTTATGGCCAATGTTCTTATCTGCTGAGACATCGTCCAAACTCAGCATGGCCTGTTGCTAAGACCTAGGCGGCTCTGGTCAGGTAGGTGGCAAAAGTTTCAGGGCTGAGCATGACTTTCCAGGCGGTTACGTATGCTGAGTTGGCACCCAGCCCATGGTGCTGTCCTTCCCACAGCTGAGACTTACGGCTCCAGGGATCAAGGGCTGCAAGTGGAGTAGCACCATGTCACTCTCAGCTCTAAGTGACCCACCAGCAAAACACTTGCCACTTGTTTCCTCAGCCTTGGGCTCTGCAGGCCTAAGGCTCTTAGGTCCAGATGGAGGAAGGGTGCCGTCGCTAGACACAATAATTGTTCTGAATATAATGAATGTCGAGGCCACTGCATTACTTTGGTATCTCATGCCTCTGAGTCAAGAAGCCAAGGAGAAAGTTAAGAATGCCGGCAGGGGTGACTGAGCTACACTATCCAAAGGGAAAATGGACTTTTGCTCACAGTGGGAGTAAGGAAACACATCCCGTAGGCAATTTCCCAGAATTACCATGTCCTATGATTAATGTCAATGGAAAACTACAACAACCCATTTCAAGCAAATTCACTAATAGCCTTGACCTTCAAGAATGAAAGTTTGGGTATCCCACCAGGTGAAGAACGAGGACTGGCAGAGGGTCTTGCTTATGGCCAAGGGAATACAGAAAAGATGATGGCAGTTAGAAATACTCACTGTGACCATGTGACACTACAAAAATGAGGACCGTAATTGTTATATTTCATCCTAATTTTGTTGTGAACATTTTTTCTAAAAAAATATGTAAACTCTTTCCAGTATGCTCTTTAACATGTAACACAGTTGCTAATGTATTATGTCAGTATTTGAATTATACTACTTTTATACCATAGTATGTGAATATGGGAATCAGGAAAAGTGTGAACATCTCTCTAATATCTACTTCACTGGGCGGGGGAATCCTATGATTTCAGTTGTGTGCAAGCTAGCTTTTTGTGTTACCTTTAACGATGGCCATGTAGGTATCTTTATTTGGAGTTGATGTGGTCTAAATACATGTGTATGGTTGACAAGGGGTACACTCTGATAGTGATTTATTTGTTAACCTGAATGGGGCTAAATGGGCAAAATATTTCTGGGGGTGTAGGAAGCTGACATTAACATTTGAGCTATTAGATAAATATTGTATGAAGGTCACCATTAGTGGTGCTGTACAACAGTGCCCACGCTGCTGAAGGCACAAATACAGCAAACAGGTGGAGCTGAGTGAGTGCGCTCTGTCAACATGGGGCCATCTACCCCCAGACCTTCAGACAGCAGAGTGCTTAGCTTGTGTTCCTTCACACTTAACTTAAAACACATCTCTGGTAATGCTGGGTCTGCGACCTGCAGAAGGCAGATGGTGGGACTTCCTGGTCTTTAGTCACAAGAGCTAGTCTTGATTTTAATTCTATCTCTAATTTTAATTCTATCTCTAAATATGTGCCTGTGTCAGAGACAGGAGGGCAAGGAAAGTCTTCTGTATCTATGGGATCCATACCTATGAGTTCAATTGCAGTGGATCAAAAATGCTTTATTAAAAAAGAAAAACATTATTATGTGCTAAACAATGTCCTTATCTAATACTTATATTGTATTGGGCATTATGAGTGACATAGAGATAATTTAAACCACGTGAGAGGGTTATGGAGTTTCTATGCAAATTCTATAGCATTTTCTGTAAGAGACTCAAGTATCCACATAGTCTGGCAATTACAGGGATCTGGGAACCAATTCCCTGTGAAGACTAAGGGAAGACTGTGTGTATGTATCATTAGAGTTAATTAGCAGAAAGGGTTAAAATATCCTTATTTCATAAAATCTGTATTATTTATTTAATTTTTAAAAATTGTTTAGGCTATTTCCTTTCCCCCCATGGGACATCGGGGCTGGTTTATTCCTGGGTTTCACTACCTCTTAGAAAGCGGAGTACTCTGGTACACACTAAGACACCTGGGGAAAGCTCAGGGGCACATGCAGAAGTGGTCACAAGGTTGCGGGGGGGGGGTGTGGCTCTTCCACTCATACCTGTTGAAGATCTGAAATCCAGAAGTCCCTGCCAGAGTGGGGAGGGGCGCTGCAGAAGTCAGAAGAGAAGTTGTGGAGATTCCCAAGTTTCAGGACATTTTGTTTTCATGAGCTAAGAGACATTTTAAGAGAACTCTAAGATGGTGCGCAATGTCAACCCCCCAAGAAGGAGGAAAGCGGAAATATCTCTGTATTTCTTGGGAGGCATATGAGGTAGGAAATTACTTTTATTATTACAGCAGAAACAACTTTTCTTTTTCTGATTCTTTTAGATGAGGGTTTGTGTCATTTCATCTCTCTAGTTTAATTAAATCACTGGGGACATCAGTGATGGCTGAAAGATGGGATGGCTTAACAGGGTTCCCCAGAGATGATCTGGAGTGCCACCAGCTATCTATAAACATCAGCAGCCGCGACTGTATCCTGCTACACTTTCACACAGCTAGCTCTCTTTCTCAAAATGAACTGAAGTCTAGATTTAAATGTATAATTCCCTGCACTCAGAGTTGTGGCCATTTTCGTAACGATGGAGGTATGTAGAGTGCTTGCTATTGTTTCAAGAAAAAACATATGCGTATTTGCATGTATAATTCTCAGAACCATTTCTTTCCCACCGAGACTCTGACACAGGGGTTTAGGCAAGCTTCCTGAGGTTACTCAGTACCTGAACTAAGACCTGAGTCCACACAAGGAGCCCTCACCTGTCTCCTGTCCTGTGATATGCTTCAACAGCCGCCAGTGGATTCCTCAGCATCACTCATGCCCCTGCCTCACTGGGGAGCAGCCCAGTTTCCTAGGAGATGGACCCCAGTCATCCAATCAAATACAGTAATCTCATCCTTCTTGCTTCTGAATGGTCTGTGCATTCAAGCCTGAATAAATAGATGCATGGCTTTCTCTCTGCCTCTGTGATGGGTTCCAGAGCCCGTTTGGGTTTTACTTTGAGTGACTGAGCCAGCCCAACCTCTAGAGCATCATGTGATTTGTTCTCAGACAAAAGGCACACTAAATGATGCACCAACAACCCACTTCCGGTTCTATTATGGCAAAAAAAAAAAAAAAAAGGAAAGCATGCTCCATGTTCCCAAACACCTGTGTTCATTTCAACATTGTTCTTAATGACCAAGAGATGCAAACAGCTTGCATGTGTGTTAACGGATGAAAGGGTGGTATACAAACACAATGGAAGGTGATTTGTTCTTAAAGGGAAGGCAATTCTGCCATATGTTAGTATATGAATAGTGTTTGAGGACATTACACTAAGGTCAGCCACAAAAAAACAAATACTGTGTGATTTATGTGAGGAAGGTAGCGTTGTCACATTTGATGAATAGAAGTTAGAAGTCAGGGTTGTGCTTGACAGAGGCTGGGGCAATTGGGCCTGGGAAGTTGGTACAGAATGGTAGGCATGCAAGATGCTCCTGCAGACCTTCTGCCAGCAGTGCGACCATATGGATGCCTCACAACTGGACAATGGAAATAACTAATATTGGAAACTCGCTAGCTTTTAGAAGTTGTAATTTTTAAAAGCATGCTAACTGATTCAGCAGTTTATTGAAACAATTTAAGTGGCCGTGCACAGGTCAAGCAAAACAAGTCTCAGCAAAACACAGAGGCTGCTAGGGACTGGGGCAGAGTCTCCAAGGCCCTTGTGCCTGGGAAGTCTGCAGTGCAATCTGCACTTAATGGCTAAAATTCTGGGCCCAGTTTTCATAGGAGTCTTTAGAGGGAGAACTCAGTGACCACACAGCAGCCCTTAAGATGGATCGAGTTCATTACATTACAAGGGTGTGAGTAACTGGTTTCGGGAGAACATTTGGAAGTCCGTATGAAATATCCTGCCAATGCTCTGCAGGCAGGATGAAGAAAATCAAATGATGAGTTTAACATGATGACTTGTGAAGCTACAATAGTTCAGTGCTGCTGAGGAACAAGACACGTGTGTGTGTGTGTGTGTGTGTGTGTGTGTGTGTGTGTGTTCACACATGCTCCCACTAAGGGTCCTTTATGTATTCACAAATGTCTGAAAGATCCAAATGAAGGCTGAGTGTATGGCGGGGAGGGAGGGGAGTGGGAAAGCTAAGGAGGAAGAAACTCTGGTTTCTGCATCGTGTATAGAAAACCTCAGCCCTCACACATTCTTGGAAGGGTGCCCCCTGAGATCCTCAGCTGCTCCAGGAGCTGTGGGCGAGGATGGAATTCAATCCTCGGGCAAGGAGAGGATGCACGCAGAAGAGGTGGCCCCTTCAGGGCCAGGAAGGCATGGGCCAAGGCAGAAATTTGGACAAAAAATAATCAGCACAGCTACCTGCCTAGATGGCACAGTGTTAACATGGAGTGACCCTGGCACTGGAAGGTGCTGCCCTGCGTTTACATAGAGTACATCAGACTCACTGCAGACTGGCCCATTTCCTCAGCACTCTCAGAACCACGAACAGCAATAGCTATGGGCCAAACTATGCTCTCAAAAACCCACGTATTGAAGTTTGAATCTGGAGTAAATTCAGAATGCAGCACTCTGCTCATGAAGCCTCTTGTTAAAGGAGTAATTCTGAAAATAAGGTCACATGCGTGAACCTTTAGAGGTGGTGGAATATGACCAGTATCCTTTAAACATAAAGAGATCCGAGCAGAGAGGCAGAAGGGAGGGCCCCTCTGAAGTCAAAGTGGAGAACCTGCACTCCATAAACCAAGTAAAGGGTAACACCAAATCTGCTGACACCTGATCTCAGACTTGCAAAGTTCTGAGCGAGGAGAGAAAAATGGCTTGTTTGAGCCACCAGTTTGGAGCTCTGGTCAGCAGGCCCAGAAAGACCCTGTGCCAGTACACTGTGGGGAGAAGAGCTGAGCAGAGGACTTAATTCTGAGATGTGTCCATGTGTGCTTCAGTGCACAGCTGAGTTGGTGGATGCCCACTCAAGACAGTAGCCTAGTGCATGACCCTCACTCCTGTACCTCCAACAGGAAGACCCTCCATGTTCTCCTCCCTCTGTCTCTGTGGTAGGGAGGGGAGACCAGAGCAGATGCACAGCACCTGCCCACACTCTAGTGCACAGTGAAGGGAGGTGGTAGAGTAGAAATTCATTAAGTATATGGGACCAAGCTCGCAAGGAGCAAGTCTTGGCTTAAGATTAACTTGCTTTTGGCCTCAGACAAGTTTCTTATCATCTCTGTACCATGGTTTTCTTATTTGTTAAAATGAAGGTGATAACAGCACTGGCTTGATAGGGCTGGGGCAAAGATTAATGGTTAATCTATTTTAAAAAATGGGGCACTTCTAACTATTTTCTGCTTTTCACCGCAGTCCAAAAGCCCTGCCCATCTCCAGCCAACTCCCTCCTTCAGGCTAGCATGCGCAACCTACTCAGGGCCAGGTAGCAGCTGGCCAGCAAACAGGAGGGGAGTGAGAAGGAGCATGCCATCTGGTGGCAGGAGACCCCGCTCTGCTCACCTGAGCATCATTGCATCATGCCCTCTTCAGGCTCGAAATTTCTTTCTGGTGACAAGTCAGGTAAGGTGGTCGTTTGAATATGAAATGTGCCCCGTAAACTCACGTGTTTCAACACCGGCTTCCCAGGAGGTGGTCCTCTTTTGGAAGGCTGTGACCCTTCAGGAGGTGGAGTCTCACTGGAGGAAGTGAGTCACGAGGGGGAGACCCCAGGGGTTTTGTAGTTGGCTCCACTTCCTGGTCCTCTGCTTTCTGCTTGAGGTTGCCTCGTGTTCTGCTGTGCCACGAGGTACAGTTTCTCCTCAGAGTGCAAGCCAAACAAGCCATTCCTCTCTTAAGTTGCTTCTTGTCAGGTATTTGGTCGTTGGCACCAAAGGAGGAGTGGACAATGATTTCTGGGAGGACACGGGATCCCTACAGATCCTGCCAGTGAGTCCAGCACAGGTTCAGGATTATCTTGTGTGTTAGCAATGAGCTGATATCATCACTCGTAGTCCTGACTTCATACGTTGATGTGCTCACATGCACATGTGTTACATACATGTGTCTGGATGCAGGTGTGTATTATGCATTCGATATACACACACACACATGCACACACACAATATGGCCACATCCCTTATGTGTACACTTGTGTGCATATAATATGTTGGGTATGAAGGTACAAGTGTACAGTATATATGTGTGCTTATACATTAGGCATGAGTATGTATACATGCTCATGGGGACATGGCGTATACACGTATACATGTGCACACACCATACATATACACACATTTATCTGCCAGTCCTTCCAGCCACAGTGGATAGAGTCTACTAAGCTGAGCATAGGCGTTTCACTGACTTCAGCAAGGTCACCTCTCTGGCCTCTCTTCTTATGTGAGTAGACGGATCAGCCCTGTGACTGTAGCCACCAAACATGCTTGTTCTGTGTGACTCTGGCTGCAACATCATAGCGGGGTTTTTTTTTTTTTATATATATCTTTGTTCCCATTCTGTCAAGCTGGTCACCCAGGAGGATGACCAGGGCTCCCCCTGGTGGTTAAAATATGCATGTTAACCAATTTGTTATCAAAGATGCAACCTTAAATAAACCAGCCCCTTGGATACCTAAGATTGATGCTTGGTGGGCTTCTGATCCTGTCTGCTCCCCAGATGGAAATGTGGCTGACGTATGTGTATACAATATACTCATGCCTCCTTGTCAGGGGACCATAGGTCAGTTTCTTGTGGGTGTGTGCTCATGTACCCACCTTTTCTTTAAAAATAACACTTTCAAGCCACAGGGTGGGAAGTATGCAGAGGCATTGTCCCCCCGAGTGACTGACTGTTGCATTCATGACTCATAATCCACAGTGAATAGCAGTAAGCTCACTAAGGAGGGCCCTCAGCGGACTGGGGGTGGGGAGGAGGGAGTATAATGGGATAATACGAGGGGAATGGGACCACTAAATGATTTGTGCACACAACAAAGTTTGTAATTAATGACGACTGCCTGGACTAAATAATGCTGTTCCTGGTTCCTTTCTTCACAGGTCAGTGAAGTTTACCATTAGGGGCATCACTTAGTTTCTCTTCTCTTTTCTCTTCTTTTCTTTCTTTTTTGAAGTAGGGTCTCACTGTAGCCCATGCTGACCTGGAATTCACTCTGTAGTCTCAGGGTGGCCTCAAACTCATAGCGATCCTCTACCCCTGCCTCCCAAGTGCTGGGATTAAAGGCGTGCACCACCACAGGGGCATCACTTTTAACATACTTAAACCTGTCCCTGGTTAGATAATATGGAACTTCACCTCTCAATTTATTTGCAAACTTGTCATTAAAACGTATTTTTAGTGGGATGGGAGATAGCTTAAGCAGTAAAGTGTTTACCTCACAAGCAGGGCCCGTTTAAGATACCAGTCCCTATGCAAAATTTCCAGTGTAGGGCTGGAGGGATGGCTTAGCAGTTAAGGCACTTGCCTGCAAAGCCAAAGGACCCAGGTTCGATTCCCCAGGACCCATGTTAGCCAGATGCACAGACATGCATCTGGAGTTCATTTGCAGTGGCTAGAGGCCCTGGTGTGCCCATTCTCTCCCTCCCCCCTCTCTTAAATAAATAAATAAATAAATAAATAAATAAATAAATAAAAATAAATAAATAAATAAATAAAATTTTTAAAAATTTCCAGTGTAGCAGGGCATGCTTGTCATCCCAGCCCGATAGGCTCACACAGGCATATTCATTCTCTGGGCTATGGGCAGCTGGTGAGCTCCAGGCCAGTCAGAGATTCTGTCTCAAAAACATGTGGATGATACGCCTGAGGAATAACACCCAAGGTTGTCCTCTGGACTCTACATGTGTGCACACATATACACACACCTGCACACATGTTGCAGCACAAATATGAATATGCACATTGCATATGTGTGCAATATATTTTGTTAATTTTCCCAATTAGGTCTGTAGTACTTTGATAAAACACTCTATGTAGCTACATGTGTAATATTTTATTTGTGCATAAAGCACACATTCAGAGATAAACAGCTACACATGATGTAAGTGAAGTTTTTGAGGAGCTGTGGCACAGACTCAGGGTTCACCTGTCTGGGAGAAGGCTGAGAAAGAGAAACTGGGAGGGAGTGTGCTCAGTGGAGTGCTACTGCAGGACACAGCAGCCACCTCCAAAGCGAGAAACAGCCCAGAAATGCAAAGGTCATTACTGTCCGAGAGCCACCCTTTTCCTCTGGGTGCAGGCTTCACTCTGCCCTTGACTACACATGACTCCTCGCCCCTGACTCTTACTGGAAAGAGAAGTGTCCAGGAGGCCATCAGTGTTGGTCTCTGGGGACGAGTGAGCTCTATGGTATGCAGTGAGCTCCCAGCCTGACCAGAAGGGTACCTTCTGCCCAACTGCTGTCCTGGCTCCACTGGAGGAACCTGAGCCAGTGCCAAAGGTGCCCTAACTCTAGCAGGGATCAAGATTTTCACTCAGACCTGATTTTCAACAATGAAAACTTGACCAGGCCAAGAGGCCAGAGCTTTCAGCGACACAGTGAATCCTGCTACCCATGGTCTTTGGTTTGCCACTGATGTGAGGTATGGAGTCTTACAGTCTCCACAAGCATTTCTTTACGGACACCAGTGAGGTAGCTTTGCTCTGTAACTTTTGTCCCTTACATGCCAAAGAAGAATGTGTGGTACACAGCAGCTCAGTTCTCTTGACTCAGCTTTTACATGTTAGCTTTTTTGTTCTCATTTTCCTGCCTTATCTACATTTTTTCAAATCTGGAGATAATGTATTGAACTTAAATAATGTAAATGGCTCATCTCTTTCTCAGGTTTTCCCCCTTCTCTTTCTTTACAGATACAGTCTTCTGACTTTCATGTAGCTTCATTCATTGTAATAAAAATGCATTATTTTCTTAAGAAGGAAGAGGAAGGCTGCAAATCATTTAAAGAGAGAAAAAAGCAAGTAAGCAATGACAAATTTGAATCACACAACTTCTAATGAATATTCAGTGTAAGACTTACCAATTATATATTGCTTTTGATAAGAAATAAAGTACAAAATCCTCAAATACACAGATGACTGTATCCTCAATGTATTTAGTATTTGGATTTAGGTCTCTGTTTTCATTGAAGTGTGATGCTTCATAACCTTGTGAGAAAGGCTTTTATTTCCTCCTAGAATTTTTGGAAAATATACTCCTACCATTGTTGTAGAAAAGTTTGTTTGGCTATGGGAAATGTTAGCTTGCACACAGCAATGTTGTGAATCTGGTTACATGAACTTTGAAAGTTGTGAATAAACTGAATCATATAATGGATCCAAATTAACAAGAAAACTGTGAAAATTAGCAGCTGATAGCACCACAAACACAGATGCAATGTGGGATTGATTATATTAGGAACTAAAATGAAATATCAGTGAATAAACAGTTTTAAAATTTCTCCAAATTTTGACTACAAAACAGGAATAATATATATATATATATATATATATATATATATATATATATATTAGAACTTTCATATGAAAAGTCAAGAGGGGTGTTGAAGTGTGGTGACAAGCATTATTGTATGAAGTGGACATGGTCCATGGTCCCTATTAAAACTGCAAAAATTTAAGCATTTGTAGTTGACACATAATTACAGCTAGTCTTTATTTTACCTTAGCTATAGAATCAATGGAGCCTTTTGTTCCATGAAATTGCACAGGCCAGTCACTAGATCTGCTTCAATTTGTGGGTCTCTAGTCAGGACGTGTGAACTATGGCTGTGCTTTGTGGACAGCATGCACAACGATGAAGAAACCAACAAGTTAGTGAACCAGGAAGAGAGGACTCACGTGGTCAGGGGTGGATTCTGATATGCAAATGTTTCGTAGAAAAATTTAAAGATATTTCTTATTTAATTTAATTAATTAAATTATTTATTTGAGAGAGAGAGAGAAAGAAGCAGAGACAGATATATAGAGAGAATGGGCCTGATGCATGTGCCACCTTGTGCACCTGGCTTATGTGAGTACTGAGGAATCAATCCTGGGTCCTTAGGCTTCATAGGCAAGCACCTTAACCACTATGCCATCTCTCCAGCCCTTAAAGATATTTCTAACTTGTTAGATCTGTAAAAGATTATACACTGACCAGCATAATACCTCAGCATATGTGCATCTTTCGTGCTGTCTGGGGCTGAAGTGTCCAAGGTTTACTCAGGTGGGTATCAGGTGTTCAGGTGCTCTCACAGATACAGCAGGTTTTATCAGAGACTAGCCATCCATGTCGCTGGCGACCTTCATGATAACGAGTGGATTTTTGCCATGGTCAAACCATGCTGGGAGCATACTGAATTGCTTCCTCTCCCACAAGGATGTAGCTTGTTTTCACTTGCCTTCAACACACTTTTTGCACTTTACTTCCCTGCTCTCCAACCAGTGATTCCACAAGCAGTGTCACGCTTCCGTTGTGCTCGTGTTTTGTCTTGAGAAGCTCTGCGGCCATCTTCCTCCCGCGTCCGAGCTACTTCTCACACAGATGCTTGCCGCTGAAGCTATATACAATCTTCCATGATCTTTCCTGCCAGGCTCATAAATCCTGATCCCGACATTTTGTAAACATCACCTTTTCTTGTTTAGATTTTCCCCACTTCCTGACTGGAGGTCAAATGACTGCCACTTTTCAACGCAGAAGGAGAAAGAGGCACTTTCTAACTCACTCCTTTGTAACGTTTGAATTTTGTCTTTGTTTCACCAACGCAAGGCACTAAATTGGTTTATATAGCTCCAGCTTATATATACTTTTAATCATGCATATCAGTATCTGCTATATTCTTTCCTGCACTTGTCAGCTAACATTTCCATTGTAATCAGGCAGACAACATTCTTAGAAGTAAAAAAAAATACTATTTCTTTCTTTTTTTTTTTTTTAAGAAAAAGGTCTTTTGGATTTTTTAAATATGTGTCTTTGTACAACAACAAAGTTAAACAAAGGAAGCAACAGTTTTTTTTTTTTCTAAACCCTGAATCTTCACATATCAGCTCATTCTCCAGGGCCTGCAGAAGGAAAGTAACTGAGTGTGTTTCCACGAGACAGCAGAGGGGTCTTGTGTTCAGGGAAGAGCCACAACATCCCTGTGCATACAGCTGTTATGTCTTTGCCATTTGAACAAGACTCAGGACAGGGCTCGTCAAATGGCAGGCTAGTGTATGGAGATCCATAGGTGAGAAAACCCCAGTTATCTGCTATTCACTCGTATTGCCTGGAATGTCGCCTGGACAATGGCTGACATTAACTTCTATCAGTATCTGGTGAAAAAAATGGATGAAAAATGAACACATGAAGAAGAAAAATCCTTTGCCCTTTTTATTCTTTTGTAAAGTAGCCAAATGACAGGAGGTCACAGTAATATGAAAACTAGAGAAGCCCAAAGGAGAGAGACCAATGTGTCCCTAATAGCGTAGGTGAAGATCCCCGGTTGTGTATTCTAACAGGTTGTTATTTTAATTGTGTGCATGCCCTGCACATAGTTTTATCAGGTAAGTGGAATATTTTCATTCTACCCAAACTGATAGCACTGAGCAAATTATAGCAACAAGATAGTTTTAAGGAAAATTTAGAATAAACTCTGAATAGAACACTGAGTAAGAAAAGTATGAATTAATAAAGACTTCAAAGGAAGCAACATACTTCACAGGAACAGATCCACCTATCAATGAATGTCAGATAGGGTAATATTATCAACCTAAAGTGTATATAAAAAAGTTTTTATGCTAGGCATGGTGGCACATGACTTTAATCCCAGCACTCAGGAGGCAGAGGTAGGAGAATTGCTGTGAGTTTGAGGCCAGCCTGAGACTACATAGTGAATTCCAGGTCAGCCTGGGCTAGTGAAAGACCTAACCTCAAAAAATCAAACCAACCAACAAACAAAAAAGAGGTTTTACTTCCTCCATAAATGTGAACATCAAGCAGATGTCTGTCACGTATGCATTTATGTGTAAATATTAAGGAAAGTAAATGGTGGGTGTCTAAACGAGAGCAGGAAGAACGCAGAGTGACAGGTCGTCAGAGCCAGGACAGCAGAGACACGGGCAAGGCCTACGGCAGGAAGAGGCCTGTCCTTCAGACGCGCTTGGCATGAGTAGGGAATGACGCACAGCAATACACTGTGGGGAAAATAGATGGCAAAAGTGAATGCAGAATCCCGTGAAGCAAATGCCTGCCAGTATCATGCACCTTCAAGCCCCTGGAGATTTACCACGGCACCACAAGCAATGTGCTGCCAAGTCACACCCGCACCGCTTTCCCACTGCCTGTTGTTCTTTGTCCAGGTCTGTCGTCCGAAAGCTCTGTCAATCTATCAGAATAATTTTGTCTCCTGGAAATACCATGTGTCACTTTTCTCACTGAAGGGTTTTCTAATTATTAAATAACATTGTTTTCATATGAAATGTTGGTGCCCTTGTTAGCAGTGACACCCTTCCGATGGCAGGCGGAAACTTACCCCTTGAAAAAACGTACAAGTTATCTACATGACATGACTCTGTACTGCCTCCACTTTCAGAGCAGTGTTTCCCTGTGCTGCTGGAGGGAGTAGGTAGGTTCAAGCATGAGTTCAGAGAGCAGCAGCTTCTTCACTGAGCTGGAGACAGACAGAAGCATGTGCTATGACGCCCTGTTCAAAGGAGCAAAGCCTGCTGAGCCCAGCTGCTTTTCCAGAGTGCTACTGGCCTGGACTATAAAGACCACCACAGGAAAGTAGTTTGAAGTCCCTAAGGGCCTTATATGATAGGGACTGAATTAAGACTGCATTCAGGGCTGGGGAGATGGCTTAGCGGTTTAGGTGCTTGCCTGCAAAGCCAAAGGACCTTGGTTCAATTCCCCAGGACCTGCAAAAGCCAGATGCACAAGGTGGCACCTTGTCTTGTGTCTGGAGTCCATTTGCAGTGCTGCAGGCCCTGGCGCACCACTCTCTCTCTCTCTCTCTATGCCTCTCTCTCAAATAAATAAAAGAAAAGAAAATATTTTTTAAAAGACTGAATTCATATCACTGCATACAGATAGATCCCCATACACACAGTGTACATGACTACCCAGTTTACTTTTTAACTGATAAAAGAAAGCATGGAACCCAATAAAATTTTGAGCCATTCTTGAAAATAATAAGGTCCATGCCTTATTTCTGAAAAGGACTTCAATTCACCGGAACCAGAAAGAAGTTCTCATAACTCTTCATATTTACAAAATGGGAATTTATGCCTAACTTGACTTCAGGTTAAAGCTTCAAGAAACATAGGCCAAGGTGTTAATTATTTGGGTCAACTTAATGCTTGATTGACTTCTAAAAGTCAAAGATAAACATGTGTCCAATTTAATTAAACAATTTTACTTCTTTTCTGCATTCTATTTATATATGTTGCTTTTTTAAAAAAATTTTTATTTTTTATTCATTTATTTAAGAGCGACAGACGGAGAGAGAAAGAGGCAGGTAGATAGACAGAGAATGGGTGCGCCAGGGCCTCCAGCCACTGCAAACAAATTCCAGATGCATGTGCCAACTTGTGCATCCAGCTTTACGTGGATCCTGGGGAATGGAGCCTCAAACCGGGGTCCTTAGGTTTCACAGGCAAGTGCTTACCCACTAAGCCATCTTTCCAGGCCCTATATTTGTTGCATTTTTACACTGATATGCTGGTAAACAATCATAAAATGGTTATGAGTTTTGTAGATATAAAGGATGGAAAGGACAATATGTATATGAAATAATGAAATATACAATACTACTTTTGTAAGCTTTATATAACCAATTTATTCTCACAGAATGTCTTTGTGAAATGTTGCCAAATTCTTTGATTTCCAGCTCTTCTATTAGTACTATTCGCAAGGAAGCATAATTTCAATCTGATTCAGATTCCTCATTCTTTAAGGTCTCGGTGAGAATAAACTTCTTCACTGTGTAACAATAGCACACTGTTGCTTAATAGCTTCCTGGTGCTTCATACAGACTTGGTAGATATGAATAGTGTGAAATACATAGAAAGAGTAGAATCAGAGATAATTCGGAAGTGGCAAGTTTCTAGTGTTTGCTACCTCTGTTTTTAATATGTATTTAATTTAAGATTATGTCATTTCCATTTTAATAATGTCTATTGACTGTATGGCTTGCAAAATTCCTGAAATTGTAACAATCTGCTCTCTTGAGCTGGTATAGAGCAGGCAGACCCATTGAACTGAGATGTCGCTAAGCTCTTTAATTCTCTTTCAGTCAAAGAGATAATACTTTCTAAAGGGCTAAAAAGTTAAGAGCAAAATGAAATAAATTCTTCAGTTTCCTTTTTCTTAAGCCCTATGTGCAGACGTTATGTGGTTCTCATTGCTTCCTTCCTAATAGCACTCATCTCAGTCCAATCTAGGTGGAGTTAATGATTTTCAAGACACAAAAAATAATAGACTGCAAATCCAGTCAGGAACATTCTGCTCCCACAGTCAACAATTTCCTGCCATTTTATGGTAAGGGCTGCTTGCACATGATCCATTTCCTGTTTTCCCGGATACTCTGCTTTCCCCGTGTTTCCATGGCAGCAGAAGCAGCTGGGTGTCTGGCTCCCTTGCCATGGGCAGGAAAGTGGCAAATCCACACCAGGAAAGGCCAGCCTGCTTCCCTGTGATTGCTCAGATCTGCGCACCTGGGGGCTTCCGAAGAGAAGCAAGGTTCACAGCACCATGCTCTTGTCAGGAGCTTTGACATTTGTGGCTTTGTTTTAAAACAGGAAAATTGTTTACTTTGGGCTCAAATCTAAGAATAAGGTGATTTAAAAGACTGTTACAGATATCAGGGCATCTCAAAAGTCCTGTCCCACTGCATTTGTTTTAGGGTCTCTGTTCAGGCAGCAGGTGCTGTCAAAGCCAGACCATTTGCGTCCAGAGAACAGAGCTTTAGAGACATGTTTCCATAAACTAATGGGCGCATCTCAAATCGCCCTAGCTTCTCAGTGTCTCTGCTGGGTCACTTGCCTAGTGTGTGCGTTATTATTAGTATTAATTTTGCATCTAACTTATCACCTTAATTCAGAATGGTATTCATTTTTCCCATATTATTGCCCTAGTTCAGAGTTCCCTAGATGTGCTTTAGAATGGGGTACTGGTCACAAATTTAAAATCAACCACAGAAATAATATGATGGTCACCATTTGTGCTGAGAATAGGAACTATCTTTCCTACATGCTATTACAAATTATATATATATATGGAGAGAGAGAGAGAGAGAGAGTCTCCAAAGAGAGATTTATTTCCTTAAGCCAAGTATAGGCAAATGTGTAAGAAAGTGACAATCATTAGCTAGTTTGAATTAATAACTTTAAAGCAGTGCTGCAATTTGAGCTACACATACATTGACCTGTAAATCCCCAAGGTCTTCTAATTGAAATAATCTCATAAACAATTCAGTGCAGCTCATGCAATAGGCTCCACTACTGTGATGCACAGCAAAGTTTGAACAGAAAACAAACATCGGCAGAACACAAGCCCGTTAGAAAGTTTGACTCAAAATCCAAATGCACACACAATCCTATCGGTTTTGGCCTGCACACGCTTGCATATGTGAGTGGATACCTAATGACGAATACAAAGCTTTTCAGTAAGAAGCAGAGGTTAAGCGATACACAGCAAGAGCCCTCAGTCCCGCGCACTTGCAAGCATGCTAACAAACCTCACCCAGCCCTATGGAGGATGAATTTTGTTCCAGGAGGCTTTGAGAGGTTCCAGAGCTCAGTCCCTCTTTCTCCACAATGTGGTATTTATACAAGCAGAGTCTGGGGATGTGTGACTGTATGCATCCAACCAAAGGAAGCTCACCTCCGCAAAAGGCAGTAAGAGAGGGAATGGGCCATTTCCTAGCAGACCCAACTTCACCTGTCCTCTTCTGGCTTTAAAAAGGTTGTGTTTTTTTTCAGTATGTTTTTCTTTTTCTTTTATGTGTGTGTGTGTGTAGGGGGGTGGTACCCAGTATGCTCCCTGGTAGCAGGGAGCACCGCTTACAGTGGCTGGAGCTGAAAGGAGGGTGTCTCATTCCAACTGCTTTTCCATCTGATCTTCATTTTGAGCCGGTCTCTCTTTACTGATTCTAGAGCTTGCAGAGCCCCAGTGGTTCTTAAGTCTCTGCTCTTCTGTGGGATTAAGGTTTCAGGTTGCATGGTCATACCCAACTGTTTATGTTCTAGAGATTTGAACTCCGGGGCGGGGGGGGGGTCTCAGGTCCCTTCATGCTTGCACAGGAAACATAATTAACTGTTGAGCCATCTCTCTGGCCCAAGGCTGTAGTTTACTTATGATAAAGTCACATAGGAGGATAGGAAAGTGTGCTTTCTACACCAGCGAGTAATTTTGAATGTGAACCAACATGGTTAAGATTGGGGCTTGGGAGATGGCTTAGCAATTAAGGTACTTGCTTGCAAAGCCAAGGATCTATGTTTGATTCCCCAGGACCGATGTAAGCCAGATGCACAAGGTGGCACATGCATCTGGAGTTCGTTTGCAGTGGCTGGAGGCCCCGGAGCACCCATTCTCTCTTTATCTCTCTCTCTCTCTTTCTCTCTCTCTCTCTCTGCTTCTCTCTCTCTCTCTCTCACACACTCAAATATTAAATAAAATAATAAAATGATTTGTGAATGGGATATACTACTTTACCAGTACTATTTAATCTTTTAAAAAAATTATTATTGAGAGAGACAGACAGAGAGAGAGAGAGGAGAGAGAGAGAGAGAGAGAGAGAGAATAAGCACGCCGGCAGCCTCCCAGCCACTGTGAATGAACTCCAGACGTGTGTGCCCCCTTGCCGGCAAGAGCAACATTGTGCACTTGCATCATTTTACGTCTGGCTAAATGTGGGACCTGGAGAATTGAAGGGTGTTCTTAGGCTTTGGCAGGCAGGTGCCTTCACCATGAAGCCATCTCTCCAGCCCCTATTTTATCTTTTTTCTACTAAGATTATCCAGACTTCAGAGTCTTCAGTCTTCCTTACATAATGTAGTTGCCTATCCTGGCCACAGGGTGTGTGCTCCAAAACCTCCAGGGAATGCAGGAGAACACTGGTGATACGAATCTCTACATATTATAGACTGTGCTTTTTTTTTTCTCCGCCCATGCTTTCTTCCCTCTTCCCTTAAAGGGAGCATGCCTGAACTGGCAGCATCATTCCTCTGAGGGCATCCTGTGGTGGAGCAGTGACTTGAATGTAAGCAGTGAAGTACCTCAGCAGTCGGTCTGCAAACCGATGTGGCTGGGAACACTGCTAGGAGGCAGCACCAACAGTGGACGTCTCAGGACACAAGGATGATTCAGGCCTTGGGGCACGATGGAGCTGGTGGGTGTGAGACACACTTCTTATAGAAGAGTCCACAGTTTAAAATTCAATAGTTATTTCTGGGGTTGGGAGATGGCTCTGTAGTTAAAGGCACTTGCTTTCAAAGCTGGCTGACCCAGGTTTGATTTCCCCAACACTCATGTAAAGCCAGAGGCCCAAAGTGGCACAGGGTTTTGGAGTTCATGTGTAACGAGAGGTCCTGATGTGCTCATTTTCTATCTCTGCTTGCAAATAGACCATAATATTTTTTTAAAACTGATTCTGGAATTTTCCAGTTGATCTTGTAAGACTGTGGTTGACTGCAGGTAACTGAAACTATGGGAAGGAGGACCGAGGTAAGAAGTGATGTTTTGATTCAGGGCTAGCCGCTCCATCAGCAGCTCGGCTGGACTGTAAATGCAGAAAGCGAGAGATGTAGGTAGAGGCCATGCCCGAGGTGGCCAGTCTTGCATTGAGATGTCCCTCAAGAAGGACTATGCCCTGGTGGTTATTGGCTTTTGGAGGCTTGGCTGTACCACTTTTGGGCCCAAAAATCCACACTCCTTCACCAGCTCACAGCATGTCTTCTGTTCTCTAGACTATGCCCTACACAAGGGCTTTCACCCACGCCTGGTAGACACTTGTGCCTATTGGCTGCATGTACAGGATTGACCATGTCACCTCAGTATCTGACCTCCAGTGTTGCCCAGCAATTTCCATGTTCCTCAGGGAGAGCAGGTCCCATCTGCAAAGATGGGCCTGGAACATCTAAGGTGTTGCTCTTCTTCCTAAGGCTAGGATCTGTACATTAGCTGGTGTGGTCTGTGAATCATGGGACTCTCCAATGGGGATTCCTTCTTCCTGTGAAATGCTTTGCATCAATCTATCTTCTTCAGAAGAGTCTCATGTGTGACTAGGACTCGTGGAATAGCCACAGACCCCTTGCTACCAGTATGAACAGAAAGCCACCCAAAGATGACAGACACGGAACAGCAAGAACCTGGATCCCTGCTGACCAGTTTGGGCTCACCTTTGCAATTCCTGATTCATGAAATACCCTATTAACTCACTGAGGATGTCAATGAGTGAAAAAGAGTTGTTGTTTTTTTAACTTCTTGTTTGAGCTACAGAACAAATTGTCCCGATGTGTAGCATCAACTTACTTCACAGTTTCTGTGGGACTGGAGTCTGGGCACAGCTCAGCTGGGTGACTGCGGTTCAAGGTCTCTCACAAGACTGTACTCTATACAGGGTTTATCCAAGTTGTGACCTCCTCTGTAGGCTCTGCTGTGAGGGGGTCTGCTTCTATCCTGACTAAAGGAGCTGCTACAAGGATCTATTCTCACGGTCAGGACTGAGGGCCTCAGCTCTTTACCACAGGGGTCTCCAAAGAGGAGCTCACACATCACAGACAGCTTTCAACAGCGGGAACGGGTGACGGGGTGCCCAAGAGGGAAGCCACAGCTGTTCTTTGTGCTCATCTTGGAAGTAACCAAGGGCTCCCTACTCCTCTGCCACATTCTCTTCATTAGACAGGAGTCACTGAAGCCACAAACGGAATGAGCATTGAAGGCGGGTGTCACTGGGGGACATTCTAGTGTTGCCTACCGTAGCAATCATGAGTGGGCTGAAGAAGAAAGACACAGAGGATGAGCGTATGGATTTCCACGGGATTTTCACACCTTTCTCAATGTAATGGTCCGAAGTCTTTAACACATTGCTGATCTAGCGATGACGTCCTACGGCTGGGTGCCCTTGAGCCTCAGTATACTGACGCCAAGTGGAATACTGAATGCCACTGAGTGGCACCAAGTTGAAGGGCAGAGACAAGTAAGAATAAAAGCCTCCAACTATCTTAGGCACCTACCAGGGGATGTAATGGGGGAAAAGGGCTAAATGCCTACAGGATGACAGGAGAAATTCAGGCTAGACATTTGTATGGCTATTTCTGGTCATGGCAGCAGGCTGCCCACGGAGAATACTCCCTGTTTGTCTGTGGCTGGAGCATCTGGGGCCACCTCAGTTAGGCTAAAGAACAGGTTGGGGACAAGTGGCTTCTTAAACAGTGCACAGTTACTCTTCCTCTCTTCAGGAGCTCCTGATCATACATTGGGCAATTGAGTTGCAGCGAACACATGGATACCATCTTTTCATTTTGCCTTTGTTTCTGGTGCACATGTTTTCATCAGCGTGGATCAAGTACCGATAACAGTTTAAGCATGCAAAGTGGTAATAAGGAGTCTGTTGCGGCTCAGTGCTCAGGAAGGCTGGCAGCAGCCAGCAGTAAAAGGGCACGTGAGTAAGGTCTTCAGCAGTGGATTCAAGATCCCATAGAGAACAGGAAGGAGGTCAGGGGAGAGCTGGAACAAAAGGCCCAGAACGGGAGCTGTTCAAACACACGGTGAGATCCGAGGAACTAAATCATGTCCTCTCATCACCTCCTCATATTTGTACAGATCTTTCAACTACCAGCTTTTGGCATGTGTTCAGCTTATGAAGGATTAGCTGGGTGCTTACCATTTCAGGAAAGCACAGCAACTTCCTTGATCAAGCTGAGTGGAACAGGACAAGTCACCATGGATTTGCCACAGCTAAAGGTGTCCTATGGGAGTTTTTAGCACAATGGGACAAGTGGTCAGGTGATGGAGGGAGGAGTTTGAGGGTCTGGCATCCTATAATGACAAACTCCGCTGTATCTCTTATGGTGGACAACATTCAGGCTCATGTTCCCTGAAACAGCCCTGCCGTGGGCAATGCATGAGACCTGTGTGTGGGATGCCTGGCGTACCACCTGGCCCCTGGACGTACTTAGGAAAAGTTCCCACGTGGAGTACGGCATTTCTTCTATAAGGAGTGTGGCTTTAAAACAACACAGGAGAGGATGCACAGTAGCTTGTAGCTGGCACGAGAATGTCTCAGAGCTTCCATGAAGCCCGAAATAGCCAGAACTCTGATCGGGAGAGTAGGTGAGAAGCATATGATGTGGGCACAAATTCACACCCGATACTTTATGTGCCAACCACTTATGCCTCTCTGGAGACAAGTAAAGGACCAACAGGATTTCAGCATAATAGAAAAAAATAAAAGAACATAAAGGATTGATTTTCTCTAGCTCTTTTTTATATCCTAAATCAAAGAAGGCAAGTTGTATGCTGTTGAATTGGGCAGGCCATCCCAGTTTTCAATGCTGTAAACAGCAGGCAGGCCAGTTCTGCTAATTAGGCAATATAATATGTCCACACTGGATGCACGAGACGCTAATGCACAGGCAGAAAAGAGAGCAGCAGCAGAAAGGTGAGAGAGGGGAGACTTTGGCTGATCCCAGGTCACTTGCTCTGTAGGCAGTGGCTGCCCTCCATACCCAGTCTAAAGATGCTCTTAATCTGAACATCACTTCCTCTCTGACTTTTAAAAAACTTATTTTGTTTATTTGAAAGAGAAAGAGAGGAAGGCAAAGAGAGACAGAGAATGGCACTCCAGGGCCTTGAGCCGCTGCAAACGAATTCCAGATGCATGCACCACTTTGTGCATCTGGCTTATGTGTGTCCTGGGGAATTGAATCTGGGTCCTTTGGCTCTGTAGGTAAGCACTTTAACTGCTAAGTCATCCCTCCAACCCCCTCTCTGACTTTTCACCTATAGGGCAGCTGAAGTCCAACAGCGAGTTTGAGTTTGAGAGATTGACTCATCACATCACTTTGACGGACATCTGCATGACTCACGGGCGTCCGTGAAGTCAGACGCATTGCATTGAGCATTTGGAAAGAAAAGTGGGAAAAGAGAGGCCTGACTATCCACAGGCAAGAAGAAAAAGACTGTGAATCCAGTTCAACACAAGTAGTGGCCAGAGAGACACATGGTCAACACACAGCTGGAAAGGAAGCAAGAGGCACGTACGTTTGGGTTTCAGCTCTGAGGTCTTGGAACCAGCACCTTCCTCAGGAGAGCTGACAGGCTCTGCCACATCTGTGTCAGGAGGAGGGTAGGGTGGGGGCGGGGGGAGCACTAACTGGGGTAGGCCCCGAATTGCACCTCTGGGAGGCTTTTGTGGCACCTGTCGTCCAACACCTACATGGAATCAATGGGAAGGATTCAAAGGTTAAGCCGAAAGATGCCCTGCCTTCCGACCGAGGGCACACCACCATTATTGCTCACGAGACACCAAACCAGCTACTCCCAGCACCAAATCCTCACTCTCAACATCAAATCCACTCCCATCCAACACCCAATCCAAGCTTACCTGGTACCACATCCAGTCACACTCAGACTTCAGCATTCCACACACATAGGGCTCTATGTCAGCTACGATTTGGAAAGATCTGCCTGGTTTCCATTTGTCTCCAGCAGGTTCAACTACATAAATTCTGGGCCAGAAAATCCCCAAGGCAACACTGCCAACATGAAGGAACCCTGCTCCTCTCATCAGCCTTTTCCCGGCTTAAGACCTGTGCCCTCACTAAGCTTGTTGTTAGACACGGTCACCTAATATGGGTGGGCTAGCCAGTGACTCAACTTTTTAGCCCACTTACTGAGGGCAACGCTCTTCAGTGTTTCTTCCAAGGTGAGTTGCAGAAAGTTAGGCGAACTGAGCCCCCCGCTACTTCGTCTCAGGAATCGGAGTAGCCCCGTGTTATTCGTGACATGTTGGGGTACATTCATAATTCTGTATGAAATAGTATTCTTATGCTAATGAAATTTTTGAAAGTCAGCGATTTAAGGTAATATATGATATAAATTGACAATGTTATAATTTCTCTTTACTAGTTTTTTAATAATGCTTTCTCCAAGCCTTGTAGTTCAGGCTCTAGTGATCATAGTCTGTGCATTGTGCCCTTCAGCTAATCAATAAAGCCCAAGAAACATCTTATTGACCCAAGAGATACAGTCACTCATTCCTTCTCTGGGTTCCCTAGAGGTGGGACTATGTTCTCCATGTCAAAACACCATTTCTTCCCTAAAGTATAGGGGAACGCACATCAGTCTGGGTGGGTAGTGTTACGGGCCCTCAGCAATGTCCTTACTTGAGAAGGTATCTGAGTGTTGACAGAAGCAACTGCTCTTTACTTTCAACCTAATGCCTATATTTTGTTTATGAATTCTGGGAGCTGCCGTTTGTGTCCCTTTAATTCATGGGTACTTCTAATGAGGAGGGGAATGTGACTTGTCATTGTCACCATGGCCTTCCCCACCTTCCTCTGCCATCAATAATGGTCAAAATTATTTTTTTTTTTTTAGCAGGAAAGAGGGTTTTGACCTTCACAGACAAGTTATGGGCCAAAAAGTAAGAAGTATAGCAAAGTGTCTCTATTGACACATCCTCACTGTAAGATCTTTGCAATTTTAGAGCACCTGCCTCATATCTCCTCAGCATCTAAGGGTGCCTGCTTGATCCCCCATGCCTATCAAGGTCCAGAAGTTCACATGCCATGAGGAGCTTCAAATGGGTGGTCTGGCTTAACGCAACCACACTCATGTGGGCATTTAAAGTGGGTGTTTCTGAGAACCTCCACAAAGAACCCTCTAAGTCTAAGGGGATTGTTCATTTTTAAAGAGAAAGGAGAGGCTTCAAGGGACGAAGGTGCTCTCACCATGAACAGAACACTTTTGTTCAATAGGACAATCCCGTGGTAATATTTCCCCCAATCCTGGAAAAGGGATGAACTGTTATGAAACAGATTGTTGCTTCATGGGTAACTGATTCCTAGTCTGTGAAGTGCTAGGCATTAAATGGGAGGAACTGACTACAAGGGAACATGCTAATGAAGAGTCAACGAGTTCTTGTTAAAACCTTAGACACTGACAGTGCAACAACTTGTCCTTGGGAATACCTTTCCTGTGGGTAGAAAGGAAAATTAGGCTCCCTGGGCCAATTAAAGGGCATGGCCAGTGGCTATCTGATGACTTCAGAAATCAGCTCTGATGGGCTTTGTACCACTGGGGGTCTCAGGGTTAGGAATGGGTGAATCCTCTGATGCCATGTAAAGTTATTTCTGTTTCTGTATTAGTGGAGTAGCAGACACTGAGAGATCTTGAAATGAAGTTTGCTTCCCTGTCCAATGACCGGGAAAGTCCACCTCTTAGCCTCTTCCCCCTCCCCGGCCGCAGACAATGCCTCGAAGGCATAATGTGTATGATGACCTTACAGGTTGTTTTCTGCTTACGGGTGTCAGGACGCACCTGTCTTTTTTTTGGTGGGGGGGCATCTGTTTTTCTTAACAAAGACTGGGATAAATGTATAAAAGGTTTATAAATGGAAATCAATTCCAAACCAGATGACATGGTGACTACTCAGGTCAAGTGTCCATAAACTGAAATACTCAGAACCACATGCATTTTGGATTTTAGATTTTTCTAACTTTAGAACATTTGCATATACATAAAGAGATATGTTGGGTTTGGGACTCAACCTTAAATATGCAATTAATTTATGTTTCACATATACTTTGAATATAGAATCTGAAGATTCTATTTTATGCAAATATTTTAATATTTTTGATCATGAAACCAAGCTTCACGATCTGGAATTTTTCTACCTGGAGCATCATGTTGACATTCAAAGAGTTTCATTTTGGAGAATTTCAGATTTTGGATATTCAGACTAAGGATGTACACCATGTCGAGACCACATGGGGGCCTGTGATGTCTTTCAAATGCCAGGTACTTTCAAAACAGCCTCCATAGACATCCTCTTAAGAACTTCTCCGGTCAGAGAGACACATGCCACAGCCACATTCACTCATGCTGCATTTGTTACTTTCTCACCAAACCTCCCCGCCATCCTCACCCCCTCAACACCTTCCTCACAGTTAGACAGTAAGTGAATACCTAACTATTCATTTCTAGACCTTCTGTCATTAGCACGAACATTTTCTGGGTTAGCGCCAAAAGCCGCAAGTCGATTGCAAGGGTTAACAACAGTGTTAACGTCAGGCATCGCAGAGGCATGCAGAGCGCAGGCCAAGTCCACTCACCCACTGTGCTCTTCCTGTTCTCCTCCTTGTCCTCCAGGCGGGTGGGGACCACAGGACTTGGTGGCGGCGCTTGTGGCAGAGGTGCTTGCGGCAGAGGGGGGCTGGTGCTTGCCGCTTCTTCTTCTGCAGATCCACTTGTGAGCTGAATGAGGTCTAGGAGCACCAAGAAGGAAGACAAGAGCGAGTGAGCTGAGGGAGGTGTGACAGTCAGGGCCCCTGTAAGGGCAATGGCTTCTTGGGACATATGAGCCACTCAGTGTGGCTCAGCTGCTCAGGGAGGCCTGTCACACTGTCATGCCCGTTCTGGGTCCTCTTAGGCAGGCGGGACAAGGCTTGTACACTTCCCTAGTGTACCCTAAGGTACCAGAGTGATGTTACAGGCCCCTCGTGCCTCCTCCTCTCCACACTGTGAGTGCAGGAAGCTCATGTTTTCTAAGGAGTCTGGGAAAGTCTGCAGACCTGCTGCAAAGGCCTCAGAGAGTAAGCGAGAAAGTGACCCTTGTCCTTATTCAAGTAATATTCCTTCTGGGACCATAAGGGTAGATGCAGCTCAGAGAGCAGGCTGCTTGCTTGCTTCAGCAAGAGGACATTCCAGAAATGCCAGGACCCTAGATCCTTATATAGGATATCATTCTCCCACTCAGAACAGCTTCTAAAGGCCAGTTTGTCCATCTTGGGCAGGTACGATGGTGGAAGGCATGTAAACTTGAATCCGCTGATTTCAGTCCTTTGTTTCTGAAGGATTCCTCATTTCTCTTCCCTTCCTCACTGCAGTCAAGTTCGTCCCTCTCATTGTTTTAACCTATTTAAGAGTGAGTAATGAGTAAGAGAGGAGTCTGTGTGTGATGGAAGTGATGACTGTGCTCTTTTTATGCCGAGTCACTCACAGCCAACACTCAGCATTACCGACCTTTCCAGGGCCCTTGGCTGTGATGGAGCCTGAACACATCCCCACCCTTGGCCACCTCAGGTTGGATCGGACGACCTTTTGTTTAGCAACTTGTGCACAATCCTGTGTACTTGAATTCAGTACACACTGAAAGCACCTCCTTTTCTGAAAGCACATGGTATTTCAAACATGGCTATAAAACATCCTTTTAAATTTTATCAAGAATACACATTAATTGCTAAAATAGCTAAAGCAAAAGTTGTGTATTACTCACTATGCTTGACAAAAGCAACTTAAGGGAGGGCTCATTTCAGCGTGTGGTGCCAGGGGTTATAGTGCACTATGGGAGGGAAGGCACAGAGGCAGAAGCGTGAAGCAGCAGCCGTTGGTTACATTCACTCACAGTCAGGAAGGAGAAAGTGACATATGCTAGTGCTCAGCTCTCCTTTTTGTGAAGCCCAGAATTCCTACACTAGGGACCTCAATTGTCTGGAAACTCCCTCACAGAAATGCCCAGAAGTTTGTTTCCTTGGTGATTTTAAATTGCATCAAGTTGACAACACTAACCATCACAACTCTAACCTTTGTCAACTTGACTCAGATACATCATTTTGAAGCCATGACAATCTACCCCTTGTCTGGAAGTCTTTACTCATCCCAGTACTGCTTAAAAATCCAAAGTTTCCTCTGAGACTCAAAGCAATTGCTTAACTGACCCCCCAAAATTAACAAATAAGTCACGTACTTCCAATTGCACTGGCACAGAATGGGCATTCCCATTCCAAAATGGAAGGATGGGGGCATAGAAAAAGAAAGATAAAACCAAAACCAGACTAAAACCCAACAGGGCAAACCCAAATGCAGCCGCCCATGCAGAGAACCTGGGGTTTGCACTGGGCTTAGGCAGTCCCACTCCTCTAGCTCCACTGCCTCAAGACTCTCTCTTGGGATAGCGCCTAGGCCTGTAGTTTTTTCTTGGCAGACATCCCATGGTTCTGGTCTCTCTAATGTCCTGGGGCCTCTATAACAATTTAGGATTCACCTTCCTAGCTTCATGCACTGGCCTCTTAGGGCCTCCTAGAGGGGATTCCAACCCTGCCATGTATTGGCTGATCTCAGCAGTTCTCTAGAACTGTGCAGCAAGACTCTGTAATTCCCTTGGTCTTGTATCTCTCATGTCTCCAAATCTGGGACCATGTGAATAACACTGCTAAGTCCTGCTGCCAACTTGGGAGGTAGCTGGACTCCCTCTAACCACAGCTGCAGTATCATCTGTGTGCTGAATCTCTGAAAACATTTCCCCTGGTTTTATTTTTGAGCAGGGGGTCCCTTCTGTGGTATTCTCTGCTGTTTCTCTTCAGGCTTTCTCCTTTCCGAAGCATTTGCATTCTTATAAGTTAAGAGTTTTCTGTGGGCAGGGTCTTGCTCTGAGGGAACCTCATGGTTTCTCTTTAACAATTATAGTTACTTTCTTAGCATGCTCCTTGTAGGAAATGTTAAAACTCTCTCACATTTCTCCCCTTGCCAAACTTCACATTTTTCACATCTCTGTGATGTTTGTTTCTCTCTCACTGTAGATCAGAATAAGGTCAGTCAACAGTAGCCATTCCACAGCCTGAATGCTGAGGAGACTGTTCCAGAATTCCTATGAATGGCCCAGTTCCTTCCTGAGTGCTCATTTCCCTCTGAAACATCACGGCTGGTCCTCCATGGTCTGCATTTCTCTCAGTATTCTGGTTTTCCAAGCTCCCAGCAACATAGCCAATTAAGGTCAATTTATAATGTTCTAGGAAGTTCTGACTTTTAAACTCTTTCATATTCCTCCCAAACAACCAGGGACTCCTTACAATGCAACTGTCCAGACAGAAATTGGCCTCGATCTCCATGACCTCGCAGTGCCTAGCAATACCTTCACACGACCCTCAAAATAGGAGAAAAAGATGATGACATCAAATTAAAAGACAGACTAATGGAGAGAGAGAGGGGATATGATGGAGAGTGGAGTTCTGAAGGGGAATGGGGGAGGGGAGGTAAATATCACGGTTTATTGTCTGCAAGTATAGAAGTTGTCAATTTAAAAAGAAACAACAACAACAAAAACAAAAACCCTATGAACACATGTTCGGGTTAATCATAGCGATGGCCCAACCCACACCACCAATTTTCTGTATTAATTACTTTTTTCATTGTTGCAACAAGTACTTGACAAAAACAGATTAAAGCAGAAAAGTTTGTTTTAGCTCATAGTTTTAGGGGATATACTCCACGAAGACAAGGAAGTCACGGTGGGACCAGTAAGCTCCTACTAGTTGGCATATCTTTTAAAATAATCTTTGTTTTTTTCTTTAAAATTCATAGTTTTCTGTAACTAATATATTATAACCATTTCCCATATTGTTAAAGCTCTACGGCATATTTTGCATAAAATGTGGACACAGAATAAAATCAAAGAAAGCTCAGCATCAAAGTGAGTGATTTCTCGTTTGCCACTTTCACTCCCGTAGCAGGCGCTCCAAGCACTTCTTTGAGGACGCGTACTCTCGCTCCCTCTGCAATAATGTTCCGCAGCTGTGCACTGCTTTGCGCATGTTGGGTTTTTCCTTAAATTCCACAGGTGGGGATTTCAGTTCTTTGAGGTGCACACCCACTGGCCTTTTTCTTCTCCATCCACCCCTAAGGTCACAGCGTCAGATTGTTATTAACCATCTAGCTACACAGTTGTCAATCCTGATGAATAGCCTTAGTTTCCCCTTTCAGTTCTGTATACCCAGTTGTCATCTAAAACCATTAAGTGGAAAATAACCAACTGTTAAGTTTCCAATTGTGCACTATTTTGAGTAATACAATGAAGCCTCCCACGTCATGCTGTATCTTGTCCCTTTGGTCAGTGCACCCAGTACAGTGCTCAGTTAGTCATCAGCTGTTTATCAAATGAGCTGTGGTGATGACCCCAGAGTAGAAAAGAAGTGATACTGCCAGATCAGTTAAAGTGTACCATTATAATTTTACCATTAGTTGTTCATCTCTTGCCTTGGCCAATTTATAAATTAAATATTGTGATAGGTGTGTATAGCAAAAAGAGAGAGAGAGAGATTAAATATTGTGATAGGTGTGTATAGCAAAAGAAAGAGAGAGAGAGAGAGTGTGTGTGTGCCTTCACACTATACTATTTAGGGATCCAGGCATCATGGATAAAGGGGACTTCTGTACATAGTTAGAATAGATACTATAATTATGTAAAACAGAATGTTTAAAATATTTCTTTTACTTTTACTTATTTACTGGAGAGAAAGAGAGAGAGAGGGAGAGGTAGGGAGGCAGAAAGAGAATGGTCATGCCAGGGCCTCCTGCCACTGCAAGTGAATTCCAGACGCATGTACCACCTTGTGCATCTGGCTTACATGGGTACTGGGGAATCAAATCTGGATCCTTTGGTTTCACAGGCAAGCACCCTAATAGCTAAGCCATCTCTTCAGCCCCTAAAACAGAATTTTTTAAGGAAGACTTTTCCCTAGCTAAGATGCATCACGTATGTGATCATTACACTTCATTTCCTTCTTGATTTTTCTGTACTGAATGACTGATTTGTTTTCTCTGATCCTAGCTGAACTTACAGGAAAATCAATTTTTTCATTGCTATTTTGATTCTTTGTGTTTTTGGACAAAATGCACCTGGAAAGTATTTTTGAGACCTTGATAAAATAAATATGTTTTTATACTGTTATATTGTGTATCAGCATAGATACTTGCAGAAACACAAGGTAGAACAAGCTGTCTATGAAATTCTGAAAACATTTAACCATCTGTCCAGCCCTCTCTTAGCTTGTCAACTGGTCATGGCAACTCAATTGTGCAGTGGAGATGCCTGTGCCATGCCTTCCACTCAACTGTTCCGCCAAGACTCCAATGCCACCCTAGGGCCACCTTCCACTGAACCACACAGCCGAGACTCCAGTGCCACCCTAGGGCCACCTTCCACTGAACCACACAGCCGAGACTCCAGTGCCACCCTAGGGCCACCTTCCACTGAACCACACAGCCCAGACTCCAGTGCCACCCTAGGGCCACCTTCCACTGAACCACACAGCCCAGACTCCAGTGCCACCCTAGGGCCACCTTCCACTGAACCACACAGCCCAGACTCCAGTGCCACCTTAGGGCCCCCTTCCATGTGCTTTTGTCTTCCTTCCTGCAGGACTACAGCATCTTCTCACACCTGTGTGTCCTGACATTCCATGCACCTGGGCTGGTACTTCTCATTCACTCTGGGCTTTCATTGGACCTGAAAATTTATGTATCTCCACAATTTTCTAGTTGTTCTTTTTAATTTTTTCTTATCTTCCCCCTGCTCTGGGATTTCAATCAGTTGAACATTGAGGATTGTAAATGAGGATTGTAAATCAACTAATTCTTCTTGAATGCTCTTACCTATTTTATTTTCTGATTCTCCATTTGTTTTTTTGCAAAGTCTTGTCCAACTTTACTTCAAAGCCTAACTTACAAAGTTTAAAAGCTATTACTATATTTTTAATTTCCAATAATTCTTTATTATGCATTTTTAAAATAGCATCATGGTCTCCTTTCTTAGGTACATTGTTTTCTTGACAGACACACACACACACATACACACACACATATGGATTTTATTTTTTTAATTATATTTTTTATTTTTGGAGAGAGATACAGAGAGAGACAGACTGAGAGGGAGAGGAAGACAGATAGAGATAGGTGCGCCAGCAGTCTCTCAGCTGCTGCAAAGGAAATCCAGATGCGTGCGCCCCCTTGTGGGCAAGTGTGGCATTGCGTCCTTGAGTCACTTTGCATCTGGCTAAACGTGGGACCTGAAGATTGGAACTGGGTTCTTAGGCTTAGGAGGCAGGCGCCTTAACCGCTAAGCCATCTCTCCAACCCGGATTTTAAAAAATATTCTATTTTCAACTGCCTTTAGATTTACATGTTATGTTTTCCTGTCTTTACCCTCTACTTATCTCATTTTAATCTGCCTTTAATTGCTGACTGTTTACATTGTTTACACAGATAGAGTTTATTCCCATTCTAATGAGCTCCCCTGCAGTTTATCTGGCTAGGTGATGGGAAGGTCCTCACCAGTCACCTCTACAGGCCTCTCTCTCTCCTCAGTTAGCCCTCACCTACATAGTCCTTCTTTCACCTGCCTGGAGGTGGCAGCTTAGTACCAGGCAGAATCTTCCAGAAGGCCCCACGTGGTCCCATAGCATGCTGAACTCTGCCCAGTCATGTCTGCTAGATGGAGTCTCAGGTGCTTAGTTCAACTCTTCTGGGGGTCAGAATGGCACCTCTGGGTCAGAATGGCCATGAAGGCCTACTGTTCCCAGCATACAACAGCCCATCTGGTCTGAACTCTGCATAGCAGTGTGTGGTTGAGATTCTCAGACTGGTGGGATTCTGGACCCTTCCACTATCCTTCCTTATCCCAAGAGTCAGCATTCAACTACTTCCCCTTTACTAGGTATTTATCACCATCAAAACACGTTTGTACTTCCAACTGTCTTCTGAAAACTGCCATTGCAGTACTCTTTTTCTTTGTCTCAGTGAACAAATAATTTTTATTCATTTCACTAGGGTAGGATTTTAAGCGGAAACACAGCCAGGCATGGTGATACATACCTTTAATCCCAGTATTTGAGAGGCAGAGGTAGGAGGATCGCCAGGAGTTCAAGTCCAGCCTAGTATGACAGAATGAGTGCCAGGTCAGCCTGGGCTAGCATAAGACCTTACCACAAAAAAGAAAAGAAAAGAAAAGAAAGATTTAAACTAATTTGCTTTAGTAGCCACTTTTTTATATTTTTAGCTTTATTAAAGTATATAACAAGTAAATGTTACCAATATTTCATGAGTACAAACTGCTGATTTGATATATATATATATGAATTGTGAATTAATCACAATCAAGCTAGTTAACATTTGTATCACCTCACAAAGTGAATGTTTTCATTTTTATTCTCTCTTTTCTAAGCAAAATGCCAAAGCTTAATTAAGAGAATCTTATTGCATTGGATAGAATAGCATGATAAGTCTAGCCTTTTTTCTTTAGTTGAATATTAAGAATGTTTGGTTTTAGTTATTATAAACTGAATTTCTTAGAACATGCTTACAATATTCTTTTTCCTATATTTTCCCTTTCTCCCTCTCTCTTTCCCTTCTCTTCCTTCCTTTCTTCTTTTGAGCTTTCAGTAAATTCATTTGTTGTACCTTTTCAAGCAAAGAAGATGTAAGATTCTGAAATCTAAACTGCTAATCCCAATTCTAAAAAAATACATATTCTTACAGAGGAGTGGCATCAGTAAGGTGGCAAAATAGGGAAGCTCTAGACCTACCTTCTGTGGGAGAACTTTAGAAAGAGTGACTTAACAAGAATGATCCATAGTCCTAAAAGCTTTATATGAGAAGTCCAGCAATCAGTTAGAGAACTTAAAGCCAAGAGTGGCTGTACTGAAATGACTAAGAAAAGCCAATTCATTTCAACCAAGAGAGCCCAGCCTCACGGTCACAGCTACCCCTCGGAAGGAAGGAAAGCGAGGAAGCTCACGAGGCCACTTCCCAGGTTTCCAGCACTGCCGGAGGGCAATGGCTCTTTCTTGTGTGACTGGGAGCACTGAGGAGAGCTGATGTCCCTTGGATGGGGGAGGGCATGATACTGAAGAAATAAGACCTGGCATTGCCACTGGCAAAGGCTGGCACAGCTAGGCATAACCAGGAGAAAACACTAGCTTGCAGCAGACTATCCCTCTAGAAGGGATGAGAAGAGGGAGAAGTTAAAGCAGCGCTCTGGCCTTTTGGAAGACTTGCAAGGGGGGACGACTGGCTGGCCTCTCTTGGACTGCACAGCTCAGAGGCTGGGGAATGTGCTCTAACACCTGCAGTACCAGAGACAGACACAAGAGGGCGAAACTATAAACTGCTTGAAAAAAAAAAAAGGAATTCACAAGCATTTCCAATTGGGAAGCCTATCCGATGAGACCAGAGAAGATGCATGGGGGCAGAGGCTGGGGGGCGGGGGAGGGTTGAAAAGTCCTTAGGATCCTCAGAACTGGCTGACGTGATGTGCCCATAACAAGATAGACTATCAAGTCTGGGAGAGGGAGCTATTTATTTCACATGCACAAATTACAAGATAAACTAACAAACCAGGCTGGAAAGATGGGTCAGTGATTAAGTCGCTTGCCTGCAAAGCCTAATGACCTGAGTTTGATTCCCCAGTCCCCACATAAAGCCATATTCACTAAGGGGTACATGCATCTGGAGTTTGCAGTGGCTGGAGGCCCTGACACGACAATTCTCTCTGTCTCTCTCTGTCTGATTGCAAATAATTTAAAAATATTAACAAAACACTAACAAACCACATCAAAAGCCTGAAAAATGCAGCATGATTAAAGAACAAATTAGACATACAGAAAGAAATCCCAAAGAAATGGGCACATATGAGCTGAACACACTGAGTTCTTGTCTTCGAGGAAGCTGGTGCATTCTAAGAGGATGAGCAGATGTCTGGTGAGTGCATAAGGAAAACAAGCATGTGAGCAGAAGTACAGGGTCCACACAGAGACAAAAGCCATGAAAGAGAACAAACATAGAAGAAATTCTGGAGTTAGAGAATTAAAAAAAAAAAACGTAAAAGTTCACTTCTAGGGCTGATCAGCAGGCTTGATTAAGCATAAAATGAATGAGCAACATTGAAGAAAGGTCTTTGTCCATGACTGAGTCAGAAGGCACTTTTGAAAATGAATTAAAATGACTTGGGTGACAACATCACAGAGACAAGGTGCTTGCACTGCAGAGGTCTCAGAAAGGGACAGGGACAGAGAGTTTGTTTGAAGAAATAATAGACAGCCGTCCACTTGGAAGAGGGAGACACATGCAAATTCAAGGAGCTCAAAGGATTCCAACTAAAATGAATCCACGGAAGACCAGAGACAATGGGCCATGTAATAAAAGTGTCAAAAACACGAAGATAAAACTTAAGAGCAGCAAAGGAAAGTAATAATGCTATACAGAGCACACCGTAAGACTCTACTTGGTCTCTCGGAAGAAATGGCAGGTCAGATGGAGAAGGGATGATGCATTCAAAGTCGTGAAAGAAAACGTTAACCAAGAATACTCTCTGAGGAGATGGCTCAGTACAGGCGCTTGCTTACAAAGCCTACCAGCGCTGGTTCAATTCCCAGCACTCATAGAAAGCCACACACAAAGTGGACACAGATATACATCTGTGGTCCCTGTGTGTCTAGAAAAGGGGAGGTGGGGCCAGGACAATCTGAAGTGTTCATTTGAAGTCTAGCATTCAATTTGCAGTGGCGAGAGACCCTGTCTCACAGAAGGTGGAGCACAGACATCTCGAAGTGGTCCTCAGACCTTCACATGCGTGCATGGCGCACACAGCTAATGCTCTCCTAGTAAATGAAGATCTATCTAATAATAATTGTCCACACCAATGCCTTTCCTTGTATCATCCCTTGTATCTTTTCTTCCCGAAACTTTGTTTCAGGTCTTACTTCCCAGTCTTTTATCCATCTTCCCAGTGTCTGTACTTGGAATGAGACAGGGCCCAGTTTCATTATTTTATGCTTGGATGACCAGTTTTTTTCAGTACAAGTACTGAAGAAATTCTCCTATTCATTAAATGATGTTGGAGCCTTTATGGAAAACCAGCTGACTATAAAACCTTCAGGTTATTTCTGGGTTTTCTATTCTGCACCAGTCATCAATATATTGATTTTTCATGTTGACATCCTGCTGTTTTGGTTATAATTGCTTTGCAACACCTTATAATGTCCTTTGAAACCAGGGAGTATGACGTCTCTGCTTTGCTGGCTTTGCTGGCTTGTGCTTGTGGTGGCTTGCTCGGGGTCTTTTATGGTTGCCCATGAATTTCAGGGTTGCTCTTTGTATTTCCACACTGGAGTTTTGATAGGAATTTTACTTAAGCTATAGGTTATCTGGATATTATGGACATATTAGTAATATTAAGTCTACTAATCCTGAATATTCACTATTTCTCCATTTATGTCTTCTTCAATTTCTATCATCAATGTTTTATTATTTTCCCAAGTACAGATATTGCCCCCTCTTGATTAAATTTGCAAAAGTGAGAAGAAACAAGTGGGATTATACCAAATTAAAAAGCTTTTGCACTGCAAAGCAAACCACAGAGCATGAGAGAAGATAAAACTCATGACTGGGAGAAAATGTTTGAAATTATATAGTGGATAAAGAGATAATATAAAAATATATATGGAACTCAACATCAAGAAACAGATAAGCCAATGAAACAATGGGCAAAGGTATGAGCAAACATTCTCAAAAAGAATGGGTCAGAAGCTGGGCACAGCAGTTCACAGCTGGAATTCGAGCACTTAGTGGGCTGAAGAGGAGGGTCGTCACAAGTTTGGGGTAAGCCTGGGCTACATAGTAAATTCCCACCAAGCCTAGGCTAAATGTAAGACACTATCTTGAGAACAAACAAAAATGGTCAAGAAACATGTGAAAACTTGGTCAGCTCAAAACATCGAGGAAATCGAGGAAATACAAATTAAAACCATAAGACCACTTCAAACATATTAGAATAATTATAAAAATGATAATGTGGCCAGGCATGGTGGCACACACCTTTAAGCCCAGCACTTGGAAGGCAGATGTAGGAAGATCACTGTGAGTTTGAGGCTAGCCTGAGACTACATAGTGAATTCCAGGTCAGCCTGGGCTACAGTGAAACCCTACCTCAAAACACCCCCCAAAACAACATAAAAAGATAATATATGTTGAGGAAGACATGGGGTAATAAAAGGGAGCTGTTGTACATTGTTGGCAGAAATGTGAATCAGTACAGCCACTCTGAGAAACAGTGTGAAGTTTTACCATTGAAAAACTATGAGGAGAAACTACAGGATCTACTCAGTCCACTTAAGGATACGGATCCAAAGGAAGGGATAACAGCATGTTGAAGTGGTATTTTTTTTTCTTGGATACCACTCACAAAAGCCAATATATGGAGACATGTTTGTCAGTATATAAGCAGAGAAAGAACTTGTGGAATCTATTGCAATGTAATACTATATGGCCTTTAATGATGGGGAGCTTGTCTTTCAGACAATGTGGACAGAACTGGAGGGCATTATGCTAAGTGAAATAAGCCAGGCACAGAAAGACAAATGTTGTAATATTTCACTTCTGTGTGGAATCTAAACATGTCGGTTTCAGGGAAATAGAATCTGGAAAGGTGGTTAACATAATCTGAGACTGTAGAGGTGGTACAGAGAGGGATACTAAATTTCAAATAGACAGAAGGAATAAGTATCACTGTTCCGTTATCTGCATGGCGACCATCACAAGTGCAATGTGCCATATTTCTTAAAGTACTCACAGTATCGATTTTTCTGATTTTCTCCCAACACACAAAAAATAGCTTAATCAACTATTTCTATAACAGATCAAACATCACATCATACCCATAAGTGTACATTATTATCTATCAATTTAAAAACCAATAAATCTTTTAAAATGAGGAAAAAAATAAAGACCTTCCTAGATAGAATTTGAGGGAGTTCATTATTACTATAACCTACATTATGCTTTGTCTGTGTATTGATGGTAAAAGGAGTCCTTTCGATTGAAATTAGTGAATACTGGCTAGTAGCGTGAGAGCATCTGCACACAGAAAGGGTCCTGGTGAGATAATAGTACAGAGATGTGGAAGCTGACACCCGTGCTGGGTAAGTCAGTTTTATTTCTAGAACTTAAAATAAATACAAAAGTATAAAAAATGTAAATGTAGAATGATGTCAATGGGTACACACTATAAAGGGAAGCAGTTTGTGACAGTGATAACACAAAGGGAGCAGAGATTTTTAATGCTATTCAAGTCAAACTGTTATCAACTGACAACACACTGTCTTACCTACCAGATGTTTTATATAATCCCCACGTATAGCACAAAGGAAATGCTGACCGAAAAAGCACAAAGGAAAATGAGGAAAAATCAAAGTAGGTCATCTCCGAAACCTCAATAAAATGCAAGGGAAGGCGGTGAGGAAAGGAGGGCAACGTACAAGACGCGCATGCACAGTCAGAGAAAGCACCAAGGAGTCCTCCTCTGCCCGCAATTACTTAAATAAATACAACTGGGTTAAATTCCCAAAGATACATTGTAGCCGAATGGGAAGAAAAGACAAAGACCTAACTCTGCTATCTACAGACAAGACTTACTCAGATATAAGGATATAGGTAGTTTTGAGGAAAAGGATAAGAAAATATATTTCATGAAACCAGCAGCCATAATACACATATAAAGTGCGATGCTCAAGCCATACTTACTCTTGGCAAGAAAAACAAAATCAGTTAATATAATAAACCCTATTAACAAGATGAAGGACAGAGACCACATCATCTCATGCACCAAAGATTTTGATAAAATCCATAATCTTTTCAGGATAAAATATCACCAAGTAAGCTAGGAATAGAAGGAATTTGCCTTAAATATATTATAAAATCTGAATATAAAATTACAAAGCTAATATCATACTCAATGGTGAGAACAGAACATGTTTCCTCTAAGATCAGAAAGAAGGTCGAGGTTTGTGCTCTCACCACTTCTATTCAAGACAGTATTGAAGGTTCCAGCCAGACCAGTTATGCATGAAAGAGAAATAAAAGGCATCTAAATTGGAAAGCAAGCAAGCAATGAACTTCTCTCTTTTGTGTATGACATGATTTTATATATGGAGAGATCCTCCAAAAAAAGACCAATGAAAATTAATGAATTCAAACAAGTTGGAGAATACAAAATAAATACAAGAACCAGTTATGTCTCTGTAAGTTAAAAGTAAGTACTCTGACAATGAAGTTAGTAAAATGATCCTATTTAAAATAGCATCAAAATAATAATAATTAAAAAAAAAGGCAGGCATGGTGGTGCACACCTTTAATCCCAGCACTCGGGAGGCAGAGGTAGGAGGACTGCTGTGAGTTGGAGGCCACCTTGAGACTACATAGTGAATTCCAGGTCAGCCTGGGCTAGAGTGAAAAACCCTACTTCAAAAAAACAAACAAACAAAAAAAATTTAAACAAAAATATGGAAGACTGAAACCTAGGAAACAAAGGTTTGAAGAAATTAAAGAAGATACAAGAAATAGAAAGATTCCCCCCTCCATGATCTTGAATTGGAAGCCAATCACTCACATTCAGCAACCACATATGCAAGAGAGGAGGCTTCCAACTCCCTGGTGACTCTCAGTGAGCTAATGCAGGCAGCATCACAGCAAGTGTTTCACAAGGCCAAGAACTGCTTGATAAAGACAGGTTCTAACGGGCGAAAGTTTTTCTGAAACTTCTGGAAGTTTAACGTACACAAAGAAAGGCTTCAGGCAGAAGAAATTACAGACATCCAGAAAAAGTTAACAAGGGGTAGTCACAAACATTTATTAGACATTTATTGACAGTGACAATGGTATCTTATAGGACTACCTCAAAATCCACTCCCAAAAGGTCAGTTTACCCTCTGTAATTTAGAAAGTTAAGAAGCCGAGGCTTATGGAAGCTAGCATGTTTGCAGTCACATTGGAGTTCTCGCTGTTTAAAACTAGACATCTGCTGACTGTGTGTACCAGAAACCACTTTGTGGAGATCCAAGATGGCAGAAAACACTCAGGCACAGTCTGCCAGGGTTTTCAGGGACTACTCTGAGGGCAGCTAGAAAATGGCTCTCAGAAAAGCAACAGACATTGTCAACAGCTTCAAGCAACGTCACATCCAGGACAGGAGCAGCATTAGCAGAGGGGAAAGCTGGGAAAATCTTATGACAGTGCGTTCAGCACTGGCCACTGACAGAACAGAAGTGAGATGCTGTTTTCCAAGGACTTCTGTGGTAGTGGTTCTGCAGCCGGAAGGCTCTGTGACACACACTCTGCTGAGTCACGGATTGTACTGTACATTGTAAGAACGTAGATCCACACAGTATTCATTGCATTGCAGGAACCAATGTATACACGGGAAATTTCATACTATCTGAGGATGGCACAGGATATTGGCAAGAGCTGCACAGGCACAGGGCCAACTTTGACAACCAGAAAAAAAGAAAGTGCACTGAGAGCTGCAAAAGAGAAACACTTAATTACATATAAAGGCAGAGCAATCTAAATTAACTAGTTTCTTAAAAGAAATTTTAAAAGTCAGCAGGGCATGGAACAATGCATTTCAAATTCTGAAGGACCACAGTCACCAGCCCAGACTACTAAATGTAGCAAAATTACTTATTACCACTGATGATAAAAAAAATATTTCATAATAAAAACAACCAGGATACAGGGCTGGAGAGATGGCTCAGCGGTTAAGGTGCTTGCCATTGAGTTCAATTCCCCAGTGCCCATGTAAAGTCAGATGCACAAAGTGGTGCATGCATCTGGAGTTCGTTTGCGGCACTGGAAGCCTTGGCATGCTCATTCTCTCTGTCTGTCTCTCTTCTCTCTTTCTCTGCTTTCAAATAAAAAAGATAAAAAATATTTTGGAAAACAGAATACAGGCATGTATGACCTTTAGACAGCTCTACAGAGGATACTAGAAGGAAGTCTTTAGTCTGAAAAGAAGGATAAACACATCCAAGAGGCTACACAAGAGGGAAAAAAGATGCTAGAAATGAAATTAATGCAATGAGGAAATCATCAGACCAAACCCTGTAAATAAATGAAATGGCATGAACTGGTTCAGATCTTTCAATAATGTCAATATTCATGGCCTCGATTCCCCAGTCAAGGGAGACAGGCTAGCAGGATGGATCACACTGCAGGATGTACCCCTAACTGCCGTCCACGGATACACCTCAGCATGAAAACTAACCTTGCCTTAGGTGAGAGGATGGAAAGTGGAACTGAGAAACAAGCAGGCCTTGGTATGCGAATATCTGAAAAAAAATGACTTCAACCCCAAACTAGTCAGAAGTGACAAAGAAGGTCAATTCATACTGATTAAGGGAAAAATCCATCAAGAGCACGTTACAGGGCTGGAGAGATGGCTCAGCAACTAACTAAGGCACTTGCCTGCAAAGCCCAAGGACTCAGGTTTGATTCCCTAGTACCCAAGTAAAGTCAGATGCACGAGGTGGCACATGTGTCTGGAGTTCATCTGCAAGGTAAAAGGCCAGGACCAGTACCTGAGGTGATCCTCTGATCTCCACACACCTGCCATGGCGCGTGCATGTGCACACACACACACATGAGGTGGCACATGTTTCTGGAGTTCATCTGCAAGGTAAAAGGCCAGGACCAATACCTGAGGTGATCCTCTGATCTCCACACACCTGCCCTGGCGCACACACACACTCACACACACACACTGCTCAGTCTCTGCCTTTCTTCTTGGGTTACCCGAGGTCAAACACATCCATGGTAACACAATACAGAAAAATAAGGCAGTGCTGGGTCTGGAATAGCTGGCCTGGCGGTGCCTTGGTTTCTTTACTTGCAATGGTGATAGCACTCACCTGATGGTGTTAATGTAAGATTTAATGAGTGCTCAGAAAGCTCCCTGGCTTCTGCATATGCTGCTAGGAAAATGCTATACCATGCGTACACATGAAATAAATGGGAAAGCAGCCCGATAGCATCAGAGACACAGGCTCAGGGCGAGGCTTCTAGCTCTTGTGTTTTCTAGGTGACAGAAGAGAATAGTGTTTTTAAAACCAATGGCATCTTAGCCATCCTGCCCGGTGAGAGGGAATAATATTGGCTCCAGCTACTGTTTATTGCACACCTACCGTCTACCAAAGCAAGATCTGGGCTCAGGGTTTCCTGTGCGTCACCATCGTGGTTAATCATAGCAAAGACCCTAAGAAGTGACACAGCTGTGACTTTTATTGTGCCAAAAAGGGAAGAGAGCATCGAGGGGTCAAGAAAGTTGCTCTAGGATGCCAGCCAGGGTGTGGCAGGACAGACAGCCTGCTGACTGGATCTGCTGCGTGCCCTTGCTTAACAAAAGGCACATTTGGGGTGGGGGAAGGAGGCAGCTTTCAGCCAGCCTGCAAGTCTCCCATTCTGTGTCCTCCACAAGGGAAAAAGGCTGGGGCTGACCACTGTACTGGAACATTCCTTGTTCCTTCGCCTGTCTAGGCTGTTCACTCGGTGTTGGTGATCTGCTGAGTCACGGTTCTTACCAACAGCATCCGTGGCACTAAAGCAGGACGCCATTGGACAGATACATTCTCATGAGTTTATGACCTGCTAAGTGGGAAGCACGGAGAAGCACTGAGAGGAGAAGGGGAGGGGCAATCTTGGCAGGTTAATCAGCAGCACAAACAGGTGTTCCTGGGGGAGTCAGGGAGTAAGGTGATGGGTATAAACTACATGGGGCAAGAGATGTGGCTTTTCATGGTTGCTGTCCCTTCTGACACAAAGTCAGGACTCAATGAACCCCTGCTGAGTTGATGAGTGAACGGGGTGAGGACAGGTGGAAGACCAAGGGATGGAAGTATGGAGGAAGAACGAATGTAGAAAGGGAGTAATCTCCCAGCACGTGGGATGCCAGACTAGGCAGGGAGCCAGCTGCAGGAGGTAAGACCCCTGCTCCTCTCATGGAAGGTAGCGAGGGGCAGGTCTACAAGTGAGTGGCCTCACATATGATGGGATCCTTCCCATTTTAGTTGTGTAGTAGCAACAAATTGCCACATAGTGTGGAGAACTCTTTTGGAGGAAGAGGGGACTTCAGAAGTGAAACCCTTCTGCGGATTAGGATTGGTGTCAGCTAGGAATGGAGTCTGACCTGAGGCCACCCCAACCTATGGGACTCAGTTGTCGTGCCCCAGCACGACTTGAGCCCAGGACATCATCTCTGTGTGTTCTAGGCATATACAGAGATTGTGCAAGAACTCAGGCAAATAGTGAGATTTCAGGCAAGAAAGGAGGGAGGGAAGGAGGAAAGGAGGAAGGCAGAGTTCAACGTCTTGGCTCTTTGGGCTGAAGACCTTTATGAGCAAACAAGAGGTACATAAAGACTGGCGAGCACCAGCCAGTTCTGCTTGTTTGAAACCCAGGATTCACCACGCATATGCAACTCTGCGTTAGTCTGAGGCTCCTCTGAAAGGCTGGAAAGATTCCAATCAAATACAGATGCCTCAGGCCAGCAAAATGGTTCCCTTGATTTTTTTTTTTTTTATACTGACTGTATTTGCTAAAATGAGAACGTCTTCACAAGTGGGCACAGGTATACAGGCAGAGCAAACCAACCATATATATCATCACAATCTTAATTCAAGAAAGAAAAATATGGGACACGGTTCACAGGAAGTTTTGAGAATAGGGCTGGGGAAACGGTTCTTCAATTAAAGGCACTTGCTTTGAAAACCTGCCAGCCTGGATTCAGTTCCTCAGTACCCATGTAAAGCCAAACGCACAAAGTGGTGCGTGTAACTGGAGTAGATATGCACTGGCAAGAGGCCATGGCGAAGCCATTCTTTCACTCTTCTCTTAGATAGATAAGTGAAAATTATAAGAACAAACAATACTTGTCATTTAAACACTTTCTTCTTCCCTGACTTGAAACAAAATCCTGAACACAGAATACTAATGTATTTCCAGCTCTCGTGTGTGTGTGTGTGTGTGTGTGTGTGTGCACGCACACACACACACACATGTATTTGCAGCTCTGAACGGGCTATTTTAACAAGTGTCTTTTAATTCTTATGCTAAAATTGTATTGGGTAGAGATAAGTGCAGAAGTTTAGAATCTCTTTACTATTTAAAATGATGAGGGAAAAAAAATCCCCTTTGTTTTAAAATTTCACACCAAAGTACATAAAACCTTGCAAATCATTAGTGATGTGTCACTGTGGGCAAACGCCCCTTCCTCTGAAAGATGACTGCACTTAGGACCCTGAGAAATCACAGCTCAACTTGAGGAGAAGGGAGGATCATCACAGATTGTGAGTGAAGACCAGGGGCTAATGACCTAGAAAGCAGGCCTAACACAGAATGCAAATCAGGCAGGGAGTCTCCTGAACAGACAGAAGTGACGATATGGAAATTATGAAGGGTTTGTGACAGGGCGTCTCCGACTGAAATTGTTGCTAGTAGACCACAAACGCTCCCCATGGTTTCTTCTTCCCTTTCTGGGTCTCACTGCTACCACAATTCCATTTCAGATGAGGCTACACTCTCACTCAGTTAAAGTCCAGATCTCCAGAGGAAAAGGAAGAAACTCCCCTGCCAACCCCTGTCTAGATAGTCTGGGGCCTAATGCCAGATTTAGTGCCACCTGGAGACCTATGCCTGCAGCCTCCTGAGATCCCCTCTTGCTTTCCCGGCCACTGCAGCAAAGCACTTCAAGCATTCTGACTCTCTGTGGCCACCTGGTGGCAAGAGTTTGAATTCATTTTTGTCCATCTTAGGCTCCTTTTCACTCTCTGAGATAGTCTGTTGCTATAGGAAACCACAGACAGGTCCTTCTCATTGCTGTGCCAGGAACAACACAACACATGAACAACCCACTCGTTACTGCCCACCCACTGTGGCCAGATATTCACTGGCATCTGCCTCTTCTTCCTCCTTTATCTTTTTTCTTATTTTGCCTTCTAGTAATCCCCAAGCATAACAAAATTCTGTATCAAAGGAAAACATCATTATGGCCCCTTTAAGATAGAATGTAGAGGCAGAAGAGATCCTGTCTATAGTTCTGAGACAAATTTTGACTGAAAACTTTGATTATAAGGTTTGCTAAATCATAGCGAGACCCTCTAGAATCACCCTATTGACTTTTTGACTTTTATAAATTAATTCAAAATTTCCATTTGCAAGGCTGTCTCTCTGCTGATTAACTCTTAAAATATGGAAAGACATCAATTTAATTCTACATAACAAGCTCTGCTTACCTTTTTGCTTCCTATTAAGTCGTATCTCTGATTAGATTAAGCTCTGTGTCTTTGAGATATGAATTTTCTATGTTGTTTCTACTGAGTGCACTTGGAGCGAATGTTAAGTGTGCTGTATGTTCTGCTAGTCTGTATTCATGAAAATTGCTGGTTTCATGTAACTGTTCATGTGTTATTTTTGCCTGTTAGTCTAGCTGTTAACCTGCATCTTTGGTATGATATTCTTGTTTTGTTAGTATATTTATGTATAAGACTATACAATATAGAGGCATATTTTTTAAAAAAATTCTGGGCTGGAGAGATAGCTTAGCAATTAAGTCACTTGCCTGCAAAGGACCTCAGTTCAATTTCCCAGGACCCACGTAAGCCAGATATACAGGTGGCACATGCATCTGGAGTTCGTTTGCAGTGGCTGGAAGCCCTGACACATCCATTCTCTCTCTCTCTCTCTCTCTGCTATTTCATGTTCTCAAATAAATAAATAAAAATAAAAATACTAAAAAAATTTCTGCATCTAAGAAAAAAGATATTCAAAACCAATACCTCAAGCCCATTCTCCTAAAGTACAAACATACAAGAGATAATTTTCAAACTGGCTTGTGATTATGGAAAAAATGCAAAAGAGAAGCACTTTAAAATCTAAGTGTCAGAGAGTTTTACCTCATATTTACAGTTGCAATAATGAAAGGTTTATGTATGATCAAATAAACAGATAACCTTAATTTATTTCATTCTGTTATAATTTTTTTTTACTCATTTTAGACTGGTAAATATGTCTGTTTTAATATGAGTTTTGTCATCTTTGTCTGTCAGTATGTATGTTTCTGTATCATGGGACATAAAACAACATTTGGCCTCTGAATGCACAAAGTATGATGCCTGGACAATAGGGTAAACAGTGAACTGAAGTTTCTAGAAAAAAAAGTCACACCTACATTGAAGATTCAGCAACCCTGACTGATTAGAATTTCATTGCTCTAGAGTTATAATGTTGGAAATGGAGAGCTGAATTTATCTTGCTTTGCCTTTATTCCCCACAATAGCTACTTATTGCCCCTTCTGTATTTTATCTTGCACCATTTCAACTATCAGGTAAAACTTTTGTAATGTATTAACTTAGCAGTGCATTAGCTTTGAGCAACTCAACAGCTAAGAGTGTCACCAGACAGCATCGGAGAGTTTTTGCCTTGCTGTATCCACCTACCAGCTGTCAGCACCTTTGAATGTGGTCAATTGATTGATTTGTAATGTCTGATTCTATGAGTATAAATGTTCATGTGACCACTTGCACAACAAGTATATTGTTTAAGGCAAGCCAAATCAGTGTTTGCAGGCCACAGTCACTCATATTTGGTTCAGAATAAACTATCCCTTATCCCCTTTGATGTGGGAGCTGTGGTTTGTGTCAACATTCTCTTACAGAAGTCTTCATCACCTTTTTTTCGCTAGACTACCAGGGCTTGAGCCCATGGTGACCTCAGGGATCGAGTGTGAGACCTTGTCTCAGTAAACAAGGTGGACACCTGATGCTGGCTTCTGGTCTCCACAGAGGCACAAGCACCTGCACACACCCATGCCCCCACATATATGAACATGCATGCACACATACCCTATACACACTGCATGCATACACTGATCAAAAAAGGTTTGAGGGACAGGAAGTTATTACTGTTACCCAATTCCATAGGCTAAAATCGCTAACTTGGTTTCTTAATTCTTTGTTTCTTGGCCAACATAAAAGGCTAAATAGAAAAAAAAAAACTTACATGGTCCCCACCCAAAGAAAACTTCCTGATTTGTTGAAATTATACCTATAAATCCAATAGGTTTTGAAGAAGGAATTTTCTCTGGTTCAATAAGTCCTTTACAAAGAAATTAGTCCTAAAGTAATTTATATTATATTTCTTGAAATAATTTCTGTTATAAATCAGAAATACTTATTTGCTCTTCTCAGCAGTTTTTAGTTTGTAAGAAACATTATTGTCAACTAGAAATATGAAAGAAATTTGAATTGGCTAGAACTAAGCGTATTTCCAATATAATTCAATATTATCTATATTGATGCTCTAAAAATAACTAAGTGTCCATGACTGGGTTGAAGCTTTCCACACAACTTCAAGCAGCACATGCCCTCTTCAGGTGCAGGACAAATGAGGAACTAGTCTTCTGGGAGCATGCTTTCAAGGTTACTGTCTGGGATCCTCCTCAGATCACCAGTGAGATGCTTGTAATTTGTGGCCAACACTCTTAATTGTGGAGCATGACCTGGGTCTGCAGAAAAGCTCTCCTTCTCTTTCACAGTGTGGCCTGTGTTTTTCCACAATCAGGATCCTTCATCAAAAGGGATTGGTCTTTTACTACAGGCAAAGCCTTATTCTCAGCGGGATCCATTAAAGGCGAGTCCATGTGAACAGGCTCATGTCTGACACTCCTGGTGAAATACATACTTAGGTGCTGGGTCTTATGCAACTCAAATCCACAAATAAGAAGTGGTTTTTACATTGAGTGTTTCACATGGGAACTTCTTCCAAAACAAAAACCTCGCTCTTAAGGGAAACAATTAAATGATCAAAGAACTCAGAGTTAGCCAGAACCCATACCAATACTATTCCTATCAAATGATAGTACATGATATTGACTGAAGCACAAAAAAGAATACATCCTCGATTTCATTAACATAGTGCTCTAGCTTCCTAAGTTCTTCTTTGGGGACTCTGTAAACACGCTCAGCAAGGTGTAGGTTAGTCATCGTGAATTTTCCTTCTTGAAAAAAATACAGTAAAAAGACAGTGGATCATGTCACAAATGTCCCTTTTCCTAAGATACTTTCTGTAACTGGTCTGCATCATTAAAGATGGCATTAAAGATGATCAAAGGGCTTGGGGATGTAGCTTAGTTGGTAGAGTCATTGACTAGCATGGTGAAACCACTTTAAACTAGGTGTAGTGGTGCATGCTTGTCATCCCAGTGTTCAGGAGGTGGAGGCAGAATGACCAAAAGCTCAACTACAGGGAGAGTTCCGGGTCAGGCTTGGCTACATGAGACTCCCACCACTAATGTGTTTTTGTTTGCATTTTCATTTCATTCAGAATAGTTTCTAACTTTTTTCTATGCTTTCATCTTTGCAATAGGTCTTTTAGAAGTATTACTCAGTTAATGGCTGTTTTCTTAGACACATTATTGGTGATTTCTAATTCAATATTCCATACTATGTAAATCCTTTTAAATATACCGAGACTGGCTGACATATGCCATATGGAACTATCTTAAATATCAACATATTTCTACAGACCCTTCACAGCTTTCTAGAGGCTGCATGAGAAAGCATCTGTAATCTAGAAGTAAAGACAGAGTCGTTTTCAACCACCAGAAGTCCACCAACATTGCAAAGAAGAAATCTTATGATTCTCCTTGGCCTGGGTCCCAGGTGATAGACATACGCATTTGTCAGGCTGCCAGCTTTCCCTCACATTCTTATCTGTTGGCTTTAAAACCAGGTGAACCTGAAGCAACTTAATTCAAACCCTTCTGACAATATTTCTACTAAGTCTTTGATAATCAAATGGATGCCCTGTTCTTAGTAAAATGTGCCTTTGGGGGTTCACTCAACAGAGTTTTATGATTTCCTGTAATATCTGATTTACTAGATCTAGGAAATAGTGATGCTTCGTAGTAAATTTATTCCAAACAAGATCATCCTACTTGTGCATGTGGTATGAGATACCATGTTCTCATGTACACAGGTCCACTGTGTTAAGAGCAGTGAATGGCAATTCTCACTTTCAGACACCCACAAAAAACCCTACTTTGGATTATACTAATATCTGATAACAAAAAAAAAAAAAAACCTCAACCATTTTGATTGCCAACGTCACTAATTATTGTAGCTGTAAGGCAATAAACCTAACATACATAACATGAACTTGTCATGCTCCATTAGACAGAAATGGAGACTGGGGACCAGGGAGGATGTGGAGGCTGTGTGCCCCACTAGGTTGTATGCAGCCTCTGCTCATAATCTAATACAAACTTACAGATCCAAGGGCAGAACAAAAGTATGAAAGCATTAACAAACAGAGGAATGCAAGCTCTCCCCAGGAACACGTCACTCAAGGAGCTCTAGCCTGAAGCCAGCTGTAGCACACAGGGATCCCAGTAGAGACATCGAAAGGACAGTCCTTGCAGCACAGGCAAGGGAGGAGGGGACCGTGTGGCTCCCAGGGGTGTAGAGAGGAGGAAATTCTGTCTAGAGCAGACAATGATCTCCTACAATGCACTCCTTGGGTCCGAGCTAGAAGAATTAGGAACTAATTTTTGTATTTTAAAATCCAACTTTAGGCCTCAGCTTTCTGTATGGGAATCTGTATAGCTGTCTCTTGGATCAGCTTTCTGTATGGGAATCTGTATAGCTGTCTCTTGGATCAGCTTTCTGTATGGGAATCTGTATAGCTGTCTCTTGGATCAGCTTTCTGTATGGGAATCTGTATAGCTGTCTCTTGGATCCATGAGGCTTTGTTTCCCGGTCTCCAAGCATGTCAACAACTGCAATGCTCAAGTCTCCTATATAACATGGCACAGTGTCAGTGTATGACCTATGTATATCTTTCCATAGATTGTAAATAATTTCTAGATTACCTAATGAAAAGCAAATGATAGGGCAATCATTGTATTTTTTTTTAAATTTTTTAAATTTATTTATTTGCAAGCAGAGAGAGAGAGAGAGAGAGAGAGAGAGAGAATAGAGGCAGACAGAGATAGAATGGACACACCAGGGCCTCTAGCCCCTGCAAACGAACTCCAGAGGCATGTGCCCCTTGTGCATCTGGCTTACGTGGGTCCTGGAGAATCGAACCTGGATCCTTTGGCTTTGCAGGCAAACACCTTAACCGCTAAGCCATTCTCCAGCCCCGCGATCATTGTATTTTTATGACATAATGACTTAAAAACAAAGCCATGACTGTGTGTGCTCAGCACAGACACAATCACCACACCTCCCAGTCACTATTAATCCAGGGATGGTTGATTCTGCAGATATAGAATCTGTGGCTATGCAGGACCAACTGTTATGTAATTATTATTCAATGGCATGGATTCATTTATGGTCATGTAAATCTGCTGCTGAGGAAACTCTCCACATCTGTTACATCTGATGAATTAAAATGCTGAGTGGTGATTCTCCAAGTGCCACTGGATCGAGCAGCAGAACAGGTGCTGAAATGCAAATCCACAGGCTCCCTCCAGACTTAAAGAACTGGAACTGTAGGGTGGAGCATGGAACAGATGTGTCTAACCCTGTTCCAGAGTGACACTGTGCCTGCTTAACTTAAGAAGTAGTGACTCAGCATCAGGGGTTAAACCAGCAATACACCATTCTGTCTGAAAGTTCCTCATGACAGACACTGATTGAAGTGTTGCAAGCAGAGTAATGGGGCTCTGAAAAAGAGGCAAAGAAGCCCTAATACCTTCCTGAAGAGTGCTATGGCTTCCATCCACCTCTCTTCTCGAGTGTTTCACAAACAGGTTTGAATATAGGTACCTAACATCATTTATTTCCCAGCTGCAATACTTCTGGGAAAAGATTCTCTTCAAAATACCTTAGTATATCAGAAATAAATACTGATGATTGTCATGAGCACACAATCAGGACATATATATATATATATTTGAGGTAGGGTTTCACTCTAGCCCAAGCTGACCTGGAATTCACTATGCAGTCTTCTCAGGGTGGCCTCAAACTCATGGTGACCCTCCTACCTCTGCCTCCCGAGTGCTGGGATTAAAGGCGTGTGCCACCATGCCCAGCTGATACAATAATTTTTTTTTTTTTTTGGTTTTTCGAGGTAGGGTCTCACTCTGGCCCAGGCTGACCTGGAATTAACTATGTAGTCTCAGGGTGGCCTTGAACTCACGGCGATCCTCCTACCTCTGCCTCCCGAGTGCTGGGATTAAAGGCGTGCGCCACCACGCCCAGCTTGATACAATAATTTTTAAAAAAGTGTTAGATTAACTGGAACATGACTAAATTATTCTGCCTTTAAGGCATGAATAAATAAATATTGAATTTTTCCACCTAGTTGATAAAAAAGTATCTTTTGAAATATAAAAGCCTAAATGTTATCTTCTTATAAACTGGGTGTGTCATGGGAACTAACCCTTTCCACCTGATTCAGGATACTGATGTCAGAAGCAGTTGCATATAAATAAGGTTTTCAAACAAATCTTATTTTCTTGTGGGAGGAAGTTCATGAAAAAGGAATTAAAGTTCTTGTCCAATAGCCAGGGTAACTGATAAACAACAAAGTACCTTTCATTGATGTAAAAAAGCCATGTGATTAAAAATGTTTAAATGTGGGCTGGAGAGATGGTTCAGTGGTTAAGGTGCTTGCATGCAAACCCTAACGACCTGAGATCAATTCTCCAGTAATCATGTCAATGTAAAACCAGATGCACAAAGTGGCACATGCATCTGGAGTTTGTCAGCAGTGGCTAGAGGCCCTAGCACACCCATCCTCTCCCTCCACGCAGTCTTTCTTCTCTGTGTCTCTCTCCCTGCTTGCAAATAAAATGGGAAAAAAATTATGCTTAAATCGGGTGTGGTGGCACACACTTTTAATCCCAGCACTTGGGAGGCAGAAGTAGAAGGATTGCCATGAGTTTGAGGCCACCCTGAGACTACATAGAGAATTCCAAGGTCAGCCTGGGCTGGAGTGAAACCCTGCCTCGAAAAAAAAGAATGCTTAAACGTAATCCATATTGTCACTACTATGCTTAAAAAAGAAGATGGGGGCTGGAGAGATGGCTTAGGGGTTAAGGCGCCTGCCTCCTAAGCCTAAGAACGCTGGTTCCAATCTCCAGCGGTTCCAATCTCCACGTCCTACATTTAGCCAGATGTAGTGACTCAAGGGTGCAATGCTGCACTTGACCACAAGGGGGCGCACGCATCTAGATTTCGTTCTCAGCAACTGAGACACTGCTGGTGTGCCAATCTCTGTCTTCCTCTCTCTCTCTGTCTCTCTCTGTGTCTCTCTCCAAAATAATAATAATAATAATAATAATAATAATAATAATAATTTTTTTAAAAAAGGAGATGGTTTCCACAGGCCAAATTTTCCTCTTCTCCTTTGCCAAATAAAATATTTCAATAAAAAGATTTTACTGCCTTAGAAGAAACTCTGTTCATTCTGCAGGGAAGGATGTAGTATTTATTTTGCATTAGAATTCCCAGTTCTCTACTTACTATATGTTTTTCTGCGCATACAGGCTTTATCACCTATGATGGTTGATTAAAGGCAGAAAAAGTTAACATTTTTGGAAGAAAGAAATCTTTATGTGCTGCTGCAGTTAATGTGTGCTTTATCACATTAAGAAAATACAGTTATTATTGAAGAAAAGTTTATATAATATTGATTCTGGAATTCATATTTTTCATTATTAAAGAAGTATACCTATTGATTGAAACAAAAAAAACCCAATTCAGTCTGGATGTTGTGAAAAAGTTTAGACTCTAAACCAATTAAAGTGATGGGAAACAGCTTAAATGCCTTCTGAATCATTTAACCATGCAAGTGTGAAACAAACTCATGTGCCCTTTGTGACTAAATTCCTCTGATCAGAATATAGCTTCAGCATCATGGATATCTCAAAGGAAACAGGAAAGTGTTTGAGACACAAGCTAAGAGTATTTTCTTCTAAAATGTGTTGCCTTATAGGATCTTGAGACAGAAAGCTTTTAGATGGGCACAAGGGTCTTCTGAGACACAAGGTTAAGGATGTTCCTGAAGGAATAAAGATCCCAGAGGACTCACTCTGATAGCACTGTAGAGGCAGAGGGAGCTGCAGACAGACATTCAACTGAGGAAGATGGTTATCTTCGTTGTTAACTGCATCTAGAATCTGACAACACACCTGTGTGTTTATCTATGACAGTGTTTTCAGAAAGGTTTAATAGAGGAAGGAAGATCCACTCGTCCAGAATGTGGGCAGTGCCATTCCATGGAATGAGGTCCTAGACTGCCTAAAAAGGCAGAGACCCACTGAGCACCTCTATTATCTCTCTGTGCTTCCTGAGTGCAGATAAAAGGTGACCAGTGGCTTCATGCTCCTGTTGTTGTGCCATAATGGACTGTGAGCCAAAATAACCTCTCCCTTGTTTAAGAGGCTTTTGTCAGATATTTTGTGTGAGCAATGAAACAAGCAACTAATTCAGGTATCAAGTATGATGCAGAAACCCTGCCACAGAGAGCTGCTGCTGTAAAAAACCAAAAAAGACCCAGGGCCCAAACTTCAAATTTGGGAGATATGGTTAAGTTTCTAGAATATCTTAAGAAAAGCCATTTTATAACTAAGCAACAAAGGATTCACACCTGAAGACCAGTAGGGCTTCAAGCTCATCGGTGACGTTCAGCTCTAGGAGGCAGGGACAGGTCAAGAGTATCCAACAGCAGACAGGAGTGAGGAAATGAAATCCACCCAGAATAGTGTCTCACGTGCACTCCCTGTGAGACGGGTGTTTAAGTTACACTGTCTCCCAGAAAGCTGAGGTGCAGGGCTGTCAGAAACATGGCAGCCTGATACAGTAAAATGTATCCTCATCCTCACCTCGCATCTCAGCATATGCATGGAGAGGGGCAGTCTGATTGCCTGGGGAGTTCTGCTTCTTGAAGAGCCAACAGCCTGAGCCCTTTCCAACTACCTCTGCTTATGGCCTCCACCATACCTCACCCAGGCAAGAATGAGGTCACAACAGTAAAAGTTTACTTCATTTTTCTTTTCATAGTCACATTCAGAGAAAAGAGAACTCACAGTTTTCTCCATGTCTGTGGTGTGGCAGCCTGAATATGGAAATGTGTTTTGGGCTTTTCTGTAAACCTGAATTATGTGGGGCATCTATGTTGTGATGTGGATTTATCTCCTTTACGATCTTCAGATCTCTTGATGCAGCTTTCCCTGTACACAGGTTTCAATGCAATCTCACTGACACCTGCCAAGTTTCAGTGCTAAAATAAAATACATGATAATTGACAAGCCCTTAAAAACCAAAGGCCTCAAAATAGTTTGTGCTTTCAGTAACTGAAGCAGAGTGGCATCTCACCTTTGCTTCTAAATACAGCCCAGATGTTCCTTGGACACTACTTGCTAAAACCACAAATGTACAGAATGACAGTATTTCCAAAGAGTGGCAGGTGAGTTAACTGGGTCACTGACAAGATGCTTTGTTCAAGAGAGGTACAGCCCCCCTACCTTTTCTGATGCCTTGTCTTGACTCAGCAGCCCTGGGCTTGGAGGAGGAGGGGCTCGGCGCTTCTTCATCTCTGACTTCATAGATACCCCTGAGATGTTGCCCAGTGAGAGGGAGGGCCCCAGTGTCAGTGATCCTGAATGCATGGACGGGGAGTTGGGTGTTGTTAAGCATCCCTGTGGGGAAGAGAAAAACAGCATCCATGAAGCAACTTCTCTCTGAAGTGACAATCCACTCAAGCTTCTAATAGCATCTATTTCCGGGGACGGCCTTGGAAGACTGGTGTAAAATCACTAGTTTTCACTTTCCTGGGGAACTTATATAGAAGGTATTACATTATAGATTTATGTTGTAAGATCTATTTTCTTTACAGACGAATGCTTAATAGCTAGAATCATGCAATATTCCCATCTGCCCTGCAGGTATGAATTAGTGTCTTTAAAAACTTTAAAACTTAAACCTGTGATAAGAGTGAGACCTTACACGTTGGGAAAAGAAAGGGCTGATTTAACTGCATATGAAAGGGGGGATGAATCTTTTCCTTGCCTAGGCTGCTCTGGTTGGGCATTTTGTCACAGCAATGAGAAAATAACTGATACAGAAAATTGGTACCAAGAAGAAGGCTGTTGCTACAATAAACCTGAGCATATGCTCTTAGTTTTGTGGAAGCGGTTTGGAAGGCTTGGGACTGTTTGACTAGAATAGCCTTACAATGCTGTAAGCAGAGCTTAATAGGCCATTCTGCATTCTGGTGGGAGTTTGGAAGACCAGAATGCAGAGAGAAATGTGGATTGTACAGTTTTGGATATAAGGACTCTATTAGGAAATAGGCTAGAGAGAGTTCAACTTGCTGGTCCACTCTCTTCTTTGTCCCTGTTATTTCACTGTGTGAAGCTGGCTGTCTTTGTCGGCCATGGTTTTCTCTCTATGATAAAAATTCCTCTCAGTACTAAAAATGGAAATAAACCCTTTCCTTTCTTAAAAAAAAAAAAAAAAGAAATAGATAAAAGACACCAATTAGAGTAAGCAACAGCCCAGTATTGTGCCCATCCATCAGTTTTACTACCTTTTAGCACTGGAAGTTGAACCCAAGGATTTATTTGAACATGCCAGGCAAGTGCTCAACAACTGAGCTGTGCCCCCAGCCTTCTTGAGAAAACTTTCGAGTCCTATTTCCTTCAGCTTAATTATGAAAGCAAAAGGATAAACCTTTCAGGCATGTTGCTTTGCTCTGCCCATTCATGTGTTCCTGAGAATCTGAGAGTCCAAAACATCTGAGCTCTTAACCATTACTTTAAGAATTCCAATAGGAAACACATAAAGAACGAGGCAGAAAATAATCTGGAACCCAGAAAGCTATTCAGTTTTCACCTAATTGTCCACCCAAAGAAAAGTATAAGAAGTGCTATTTGGTTTTGCAGACACATTGTATTTATCACTAAGCAAAAATGTCAGTACAAAATTAAATATTCCCTCTGGCTTGCATTTACCTTCACACTAACTGTGAAGTCTCATGGACAAAGAACTTAATAGCTTAACGTCCAGATGACTAAATGAAGTTTATGAAACAAACCAGAGAAGGGGCTTTGATCATCCAATGACTGGAGTTGGGAAAATATTTCACAGATTACTGGTTCAGTCAAATGCCTTCAAACTCAAGGGCAGTGCAAGCATTTCCTCATCCATAGTCCAAAGCATAGATACTAGGATCTTCCAAGTTGTTTGGTTTCCTTATTCATAGAGTCTGTGACAGTGACTGCATACACACATGCACCTGTGCACAACCACATGCACACACATGCATATCCCCACATGTAGCAGACAGCTTCAGGTTCACCTCCAGCAAGGTGGCTGCAGATGCAAACTATAAACTAATAAAACACTGCATATATTGGGGGCCAACTATTCAAACTACCACACCATACAATTATGCTTTAAGCACACTTGGTATTCTTGCACACTCTTGTTCCACAGGTTGGTTTATAGCAAAGACCAAAGACACTCAATGGAGAACTACACTCCTGAACCTTTTGGCATCCCAGTAACATCGCTCTCAGAATAATGCATTTCACAACTCTGCATCTGACTGTTTCTCTTCACTCCATGCTGTCCAGTCGTAGAACTTCCTGTCCTCATGACACTGCGTGTGACTGGCTGATCACTCAACACACCTGTGAAATGACCCTTGTTCTTTAAATGTCGTAAGTGTGAGCCTTGTAAGAGGTTCCATACAGGTGACTCACAAAAAGCATGGTCTAGCTTTAATTGCGCATTCTTTCTGCCCTCACAAGATTCTGACAGAGACGATCCACAGCTCAGGTACGGACTACAGAGGGCTGCTATCATCTTTAAAATGGAGAAAATTCTATTTGCTTCAAAATTGTTACAAGCATTAAATGAGATACCTGTAACAAAACACCTAAGCATATTTCTGTTACATTAGAAGTATCAACGGGATGTGGCTTCCTTTTCCTCTGATGAATGTTTATTAAGCATGGCCTCAATAAGATGGGTAGCAGGAGCCAAAAGCCCAAAGTTCTCCCATCCCAAAGCTCCTACAAAGGCATGCCATCAAATTTTCTCTAGGCAGTGGGCGCCTCACATTACATCATCTGCATCTCTAGAATTTAATTTAATTAAGGCACAGCAGGTAGGTATGTTTTTCTACTGAATTTGCTCAATAGTCAACAAACATCTCTTCCCAATTCTGCCCACAATCAATTATAAAGTTTAGTAGACGTTGCCCATCCAGTATTGTATGAGAATACTCAATATCATTTCAAAGCACTTTCAAACCATGGGCAGCCAAAAATTCTTGTGGTTTAACTCCTGTCTTTTCTTTTTCCCAATCTTGAGGGTTTGCACACAGAACTCAGAAAACAATCCGATTACTCTATGATAGGAGGAGTACACCACGTATTAGACTGTCTTTACAACACCTACTCAAAACAACACCATCACCATCCCGATTTGGCTTCAGATCCGAATTTTAAGTTAGACTACATATATGACTGATCACTGTGATATGAATTGTACTTATAATATCAGAAACTTATATTTTTTCTGTTTTTTTGTACCTGTATTATTTATGTAATGTGTGTGTAGTGTCTGCACGTGTATGTACCCTTGTGGCACCCCATGTGCTAGCTTGTGGTGGGGGATTCTTCTCTGAGGTGGCTGGAGCAGATCACTGAGTGTTCTGATCCATCACTCTTCCACCCATTCTTCTTCTTCTTCTTTTTTTTTTTTTTTGACATGGAATTCACTATGTAGTCTCAGGTGGCTTTGAACTCATGGCAATCCTCCTACCTCTGCCTCCCGAGTGCTGAGAATAAAGGTGTGTGCCACCATGCCCAGCTTCCCTTCTTTATTAGTCTTTTTTAAAGCAGGGTCTCAATCTAGAGGCTGACCCGGAACTCACTCCGTAGACCTAGGTTGGCCTCAAACTAACAGTAATCCTCCTGCTTCAGCCCAGCAAGTGCTGGGACTAAAGGCGTGAGCCACCGCCCTCTACTTCCACCCACTCTTGTTTGAAATGGAGTCTCTTGTTGACACTAGACCTTGCTGCTTTTCCTGAGCCCAAACAATTCCCTGGTTTTTGCTTCCTATGGGACTGGGGTTCCAGGTGCACATGGGTCCACACATGTTTACATGGGTTCTGGAGAATCAAAACTGGGCATTGTCAGACCTCTCAGGCCCTCGCGCTTGTGCTGGTAGCACATTTAACCTCGGAGCCACCTCTCCTCGCCTGTCCTACTATTTGTATTACCTTCGTGTAGTGTACTGCTGGTAGAGGCAAGGTACCTCCTACATACATCACAGTCAACATTTGCACCGTCTCTGGATGAAGCTCACATACCGCACACCTATCCTTGTTCTGAGAAGGGAAATTAGTCTCCCAGAAAAGCCCTGAGTGATAACCAGCTAGTGGGTATACTCAGCTTGGGCTCTGGGATATGGCTTTGTCTCCTACTCATTTCAAGGCTCTGTATAGGCTTTGTAGAACCTGCCATGGGCAGCAGAGAATTACTAAGATCCCTGTTGCTCCAGGAATACTGTATGGTCTAAACTAACTAGGATATATAGGAAGGGCAATACAAAGTTTTCCCCCTCGTTGAATAACTTGCAATTGACTGGAGATAAGTAGTGGATAGTTATGCCTGTGTTCAAGTCATCACAAAGTGCCAGGTTCCCTCCCTCAGCTTCAGATTTTCACATGCATGCACATGGCTGTTAGGAAAGCACACCATTTTACTGTGTGAAATATTTACAGTCTGTCCACACAAAGGGCTCAATGAACAATGGCTATAACATTTTTCCATACACAAATGCATAAATGTTATACTCAAATCCTTTCTCTTTATATTCAATTGATTTTTAAAAAAGAATTAGGAGCTGGAGAGATGGCTCAGCAGTTAAGGCACCTGCCTGAAAGGCCTTAACATCCAGATTCAATTCTCCAGAACCTACATCAAGCCAGATGCACAAGGAGGCGCAGGCATCTGGAGTTCGTTTGCCATGGCTGGAGGACCTGGTGCACCCATTCTATCTGTCTGTCTCTATTCTCCTTTCTCTGCTTATAAATAAATACATTAAAATATTTTTAAAAATTAGGATAGTAGTTCCCTTGTTCCTAATTCTTAAAACTACCCCTTCTGGAAAGTAAGTTTGTAACCTGAGAGAATAAATAATGCATTTAAGTATACCGAGAGTTCGAGGTGATCTTTTATCACAGCTTGTGAAGAACACAGGAGTAGATGCTTGTTTAAAGATTAAGGAAAATCTTTTGGTTCAATAATTATCCCCACAACCCCCATTAGTACAGACTTTTGTATATTGGATAAATAGTGTTTTGCTGGGAAGAAAAATGATGTTAAAGGGAACTGAGCCACTAAAATGGGGTCAGATCTAGCAATTGCACTGAATTATGCTTCCAAGCTCTCATTACACCATGCAGCCTCTTCAGAAGATTTTAGTACATTTTTAATGTTTGGTCAACACTAAAGAAAACTCCTCAAATGACTAGAAATCAACTTCCATCTGATCTAGACATCCTACTCCTGGCTCTTGATCCGAGGGAAAGGAAATCAGCAAGCCTTAAAGACACCTGCATCCCATGGTTATTGTGGCACTACTTACAATAGCCAAGTTATGACTCAGCCTGAATGCCCATCCACAAGTGATGAAAGAAAACATGTTCTTGCATTCTTCCTCACAGTGAGGTGACTACTTCCCAACATTCTCAAGCCTATTTTATGAAGAATTAGAAAGGGGGTTGAAGGCTCCCGACATTGAGAAAGGAGGAACATATAAAGGCATGGAATGTAAGCTTGACTTGCTCTGGCACACGGCATTCATACTGAGCCCCACAACTAGGTACATTTATTATGTGTCAATTAAAAAGAAAAATAAAGATATTGGGAAGATTGCTCAGTGGTTAAAGGTGGTTGCTTGCAAAGCCTGTTGGCCTGGGTTTAATTCTTCAGTCACCCATGAAAAGCTTGGATGGGCATGTGTTTGCAGCAGCGAGACCCTGACATACAAACATACAAAACACACACACACACACACACACACACACACACACACACACACACACAACCCCTGCCCCAGAACCCTTCGATTCTGTGGCTCTTCTGCAATGCATATCAGCATTCCACCACTGAAATGTTGTCTCCTGGCAGAAATAAAAAGAGTGGCACAGGAAGGATATGCCAGTGAATTTACAAGTGCCAAGGCACAGAAGGTGGCAATAGCCTGGAGTCCTGAAGAAGTATACACAACTGGAAAGAGCTGAGTCTGGTAACCAGACATGTCTGATCCACATAAAGGAGTCTAACCATGTGTGTTCGCTCTCTACTCTTTCTACGGTTTCACCTGAACACCAGTGTGTAATTCTCTCAGCCATGTTGGGAAGAGGAGAACTTCCTTCTGCTTGGGTAGCTGCCTGTTTGTCTCCTACATGGATCTTGTTTTGGGGTGCTTTCTTGCTTTGGCACATGTGTGATCTTTCTCTACTCTCTGAATCCTTCACTATTTCTTAGCCCTCTATGGTCTTTTATGTTAATTCTCCTCACTATTCATCTCCTGGTGTTTGTAAAAAGGTTGCAGGTACCCAGTTCTGAGCACAGCACAGGTGAGCTACTCAGAGATGCACAGGGGGCTTACCCACAAGGGGTTGCTGACAGTTTTATCTTGACCTGGCTTTCTCCCGAAGCACATCCTTCAAGGGTAATGTGTTTCTGCACGTGTCTTCACACAACCAGCAAAACAACTTCCCCACATCGCTACAGTTCTCTTTCCCACTTTCTGAGTAATTTTTAAACTGGCTGGTACACTTGTTGAAATGAACATGTGAGCTGTTCATTTCATGTTGCTTTCTAGATTGTTCAACATTGCTATTTCCAGGATTTGAGGCACTATCTAGTTCTTATTTCACTACCTTCTTTAGAATAGATAAAAACAAACTTGTTGGTTACTTGAGAACATCTCCTGTTTTCTTTATCTTCATTTACAAAGTGTGCCTCGTTAGTCAAGAGACATGTCTATGCATGTGTGAGTGTACATGCACAACACGCATCAAACTCCTGCATGCACAAAGTGGTCATGGCTTTCCCCAAAACCACTGTCATCGGAGGGAGAGGAAAAAGAAAAGGAAGGCAGAAAGAAGGGAGAAGGCAGGCAGAAGAGGGAAGGAAAGTAGTCTACTCAGCACTGCCAAGTTGTTTGATGTTGGGCATGCCTTGGGCTCCTTCTTCAGCTAAGTAGCTCATGGATCCGCAGAGTCTTCCCACCTTCTGGTCAGTTGTGAGGGCAACAATGCCTAGTGCCTGTGGCTCTCATTCAGCAAGACAGCCGGCCAGGTGTCTCTCTACATTTCCGGCAAGGAAAATGATTGAAGGTAGGCATAGCAAAGTGAAGGGAAGCTACAGAGCAGGCCTCGTGCCCATCCCATTCCAGGACAGGCAGTATTCAGCATTTGGATGAGGCCTCTGCAACAGTGCTGCTTTAAAATGGTCTCCTTTCTCTTGGATAAGGCCTCTGCAACAGTGCTGCTTTAAAACGGTCTCCTTTCTCTTGGATAAGGCCTCTGCAACAGTGCTGCTTTAAAACGGTCTCCTTTCTCTTGGATAAGGCCTCTGCAACAGTGCTGCTTTAAAACGGTCTCCTTTCTCTTGGATAAGGCCTCTGCAACAGTGCTGCTTTAAAACGGTCTCCTTTCTCTTGGATAAGGCCTCTGAAACAGTGCTGCTTTAAAATGGTCTCCTTTCTCTTGAATAAGGCCTCTGCAACAGTGCTGCTTTAAAACGGTCTCCTTTCTCTTGCTGTACCTTTGTTGTCCTCAGCATAGAGGGAGTAGGTAAAGATAAATCCAACCTTCCAGAAGAAAATGGAAAAATTAACTTCTTCTTGTGTGGAGGATGAGGTAAAGGGGACAAAACCAAGCAGCCGCAGATTCTAGTGGAGTTGCAAGCAAGTACCTTTAACTAAGGCATCTTCCCAGCACCTTGTTGCTGTTTTTAACAGTATGCTTAGTTTACTTAAAGCCATACAGACTAAATATTTTTTTAAAAGGGGGAGGCTATAGAGATGGCTTAGTGGTTAAGGTGTTTGCCTACAAAGCCAAATGACCTTGGTTCGATTCCCCAGGATCCACATAAGTCAGGTGCACGAGGAGGTACACGCATCTGGAGTTCATTTGCAGTGGCTGGAAGCCCTGGTGTGCCCATTCTCTCTCTCTCTCTCTCTCTCTGTCTGCCTCTTTCCCTCTCTTGCTCTCTCAAGTAAATAAATAAATAAAATTTAAAAAATACAGACAAGTTTTTATCTTCCTACAGGGTAAATAAGAATTTTAGCTGCTAAACTCAAACTATTTCTTCCACTTCTACCATTTCTTGTGGTTGGGCAAGGGAGGTGGGAGATGGTGGAGGCAAACACAGGGAGAAGGCTGTGGCTCTTCGGAAAGGTAATACACCTATCTATTCTCCCTTCCTGTGATTCCAACATCAGTGCTGTCACACGTTGTCCAGCCAAATGTCATCATCTCCCAGGCTCCCTTGCAGCTGTGTACAGCTATGTCCTTAAATTCTCATCAATAAATGGACAAGAGTTGCATACAACTTCTAAATCGGTCTGTACAGTCCTCATCATGGACATGTTTTTCATGGTTTCTTCTCCACCTGGTAGAGACACACATGGGCATAGTGCACTTTGTGGTGCCTCCTTTCCTGACCACTGAGACCAGGAGGTGTGATGCAAGGGTGACCCAAGCCTCCGGACGTCGGGAGCTTACTTGTTATAGCAGCTTATCTCCCCTTTACTAACATGGAGGCCACAGTGACCTATGTTTGGGTGTGATGGATGCGAGCCTAGAGAAGGAGGCCTGAGAAGGGTCTATAGCCACAGTGTTAAGAAGTCTGTAAGGGTCAGGCACTGGATCTGACAATAAAGGGTACAGACCTGTGACCAGGAGTCACACTAGGACAAGACCACATGGGAGTCATTCCGGAGTGTTCAGTGGAGGAGGTGGTATTCTAAAGGAGGCAGCAGAAATGGTAATGTGGATTTAAAAGAACACAATCAGTAACCTGGTGACTCAATATAAACTTTAAAAATGAAGCCCTTTCCTCTGAAGCCTCTGTCCCATAGATGTGCTATGGCACTTGGGGCATCCTCTACCTTCTGAGCCAGTGTCCTCCACATGAAGAGAGCTGGGTTCACTGGTGTCATCAAGGTCTGGGTCAGTGGCACGTCTGCCTGCTCATCCCTCTGTGTGTGCTCCCAGAGGTGTTCCAGAGAGGAAAAGCCAGTAGAACTGATTGCATCGCATCGCTCTCTGCTATCCAAAGAGGGAATCCTTACCTCAAATCTCTGCACTAAAATTTAGAGTGTTGTGCATCTGTGACAGATGTGTCAATAGGCATCCATCTTTTGTTTTTCCTCTGTATATTCTTACATTATTTAAACACTTCCCCTGTGTTTTACTGTAAGGTATAAAATGTTGACAAATCAGAACAGAAATCAATTCCCATTGGTTATATATTTCAGATCATGACACCTAAGCAAATACTTAATGGTTTTTCACACACTCCCTATTCTGGTTCCCCAAATTGCATTCTCTAATGCAATCAGAATTAATTATTATTATTAATAATAAATGGTGTTTTCTCTGTAGAGTTTCAGGTCATTTCCCCTGTGTGCTACCCAGCAACTCCAATGTTTCAACAAAAGCAGGCTTCAAATGTTTGTGGAACCCAGAAGTGACCTCAAAGATAACAGGCAGAGGTAGATTTGGCATAGCCAAGTCAATGTAGATGAGTGGAAAGAGCAGACTACACCCACTCCTTGCCAACGCCATCAGATATACAATGTGTAGACAATATAGTTTCATTGGTAGTAATAAGATCTACATGGTTCACATGTGCCTTTAGCTCTCATTCTGCATATTATAATCTCCCTCCCTCACCGTGAGTTAGGGAATACTCAAAGGTAGGCCAACACCTAAGTATTGAGTCAATATTTGATTTAATGGAACATACACAGAGGAACACCATCTGATTAGTGATATTTAAATCTACTATTTAACTTATTTAGAATTTACTTGAGGCATTATAAGAATTTCTGCAGAGGACAGCCTGAATCATGAGTCAAAAGGCCACCAGCATTTATGCCTGCCACTCCACACAACCAACAGGATTCACATCAGTCACACCAAGAGGGAGAAGAAACATGCAAATTTAAATACGACTTACATTTTTTCCTGTAAAACACTGTGTTTCCAAAAGAATAAGCTTCACAATAATTGTATATACACAAATACGTGTGTGTGTGTGTGTGTGTGTGTGTGTGTGTGTGTATGGATGCAAGTCTATAGCACATATATGCTAGAAATGTATCTAGACCACCTAAAATAGAAATCCTTTATGCTAAAAGCAAATAAGTAACAATTTAGGAATTATCACCATATATGTATACATATATATGTATATATCTACTTATTTATTTACGAGAAATGTACCTACACCATCTAAGACAAATACGCTAAAAGAAAATAAACACCAATTTAGAAACTATAACTAAATATGTATTTTTAGTTCAACCAAAATACTCTGAGGTAGATAATTTTTTTTTCAAGCCAAGAAGGCAAGCAACTCTGTTCTTATCCTTTTTCCTTGGGTTTTGTTCCTTTTTTAACGCCCCCCCCCCACAATGTCCACACAGAAGCTATTGTCCAGATCTACTAATATCAGAATGCAGCTCAAAGCCAATCCCTTAGACATGTAGTTTCCAGAAAGCTTATCCCAGTGTTTCCCCCAAAGGACACAGCAGGCTTTAGTGAGCCTGTGGCTGGTAACATCACAGAGATGTGTACAGCGTTGTGGGAGAACACAGTTCAAGGGGATTTACTCATCGTATCATTACAGGGGCACAGGAGACCATCAAGGCACCAAGCCTTCTCAGACAAGCAAAGAGAGGAGTCATCCTGACTGAGATAAAAAGACTTCTCTGGTCGTTTTCCCTCCAGAATGAGGGTCAAATACGGAGAGCAGTAAAATATTTGTTCAGTGTGACTCTGAATACACAGTTCCAATGTACAATCATTAAAACCCACCCTTCAGACACATGTGCACACCCAGGTACACACACACGTGTTTACAGCACATGCTTACCACAGGCAAGGTTAAGAACATAATTGAACTTCCAAATTACAAGATACAGTTACCAAAGAACAATAAATTGTACTTCTAAGCTCATCTCTTCCCTCCCCCCTTTTTTTTGAGAGAGAGAGAGAGAGAGACAAACAGAGAGAGAGAGGAAGAGGCAGAGAGAGAGAGAGAATGGGCACACTAGGGCCATTTAAGCCTCTGTGAATGAACTTCAGACACGTACGCCCCTTTGTGGGCAAGTGTGGCATTATGCCCTTGCATCACTTTACATCTGGCTTAACGTGGGACCTGGAGAATTGAATGGGTGTTCTTGGGCTTGGCAGGCAGGCGCCTTAACTGCTGAACCATCTCTCCAGCACTCTTCCCTTTCCTTTTAAGTGTGCGGCACTTGTTCTGGAAGCACGAGCCCTAACCCCTACCCCCACCACACACACAGAGAACCCAGTCAGAATATGATTTCCAGAGGGGACGAGCTTCTGTGTTCAGATCCTCTTCCTCTCTTTTTGACCTGTGACCTCCAGCCTGGGTTCTCAGCAGTACAGCTCACCTGCCATAGGTCCCAAGTCTAAATTTCATGAGTCCAGAGATCCGTGTGTGAAGCTGATTTCTTGCTATCACACTGCTGTTTGATCTGCATGGCTGAGGGGAGCTGGAGTGTCTCTCATGAGAGCAGAGGCTGGGCTCAGGCCTGGGGCTCAAGGTAATTCCTGCCGAATAAGCCCACTCCGAGTGCCCTGGAGTGGTGCTGGGCCGGTGGTCACAGTGGACATGCCTGTGCGATGTGTGACTGCAGAGGAGGCCTGCAGCTCTGTCTTTTCTTCCCCTGAGAGTTTATATCCATTCTTACTTTCTTCTTTTTCCTTCCTTCTCTCCTCCTCCCTTTCTTTTCCTCCCTCATTTTTTTCCCCTTAGTATTAATTGTTCTTGTTTCAAGAGTCGAGATTCAAATGTTTGAAAAGAAATCATTTTGTAAGGTCATTTACTATACTTCACCATAGTGATAGAATCAACAACTTAACAACTAGCAGTTAAAAACTTGAAAAGTGCTCATGGTAGGTTTTAAATGTGCTCACCATGAAAAAAATTCAATGAGGTAATTGATACATTAATTAGCTTGATTCAGCTATTTCACAATGTCCATGTGCATGCAGACATTAAACTGTATTCAATAAAGTAATATAAATTATATCTTCCAGTTAAAGAAAAAGAATCATTACATTGTTACAATGTACAGAATGCTTGTTAAGATATAAGCACTCTGAAAGGGCTGTTTTGTTACCTTGGTGAGGAAGGAGAACATGGAACTTCAAAAGGAGGACGGGGTGGGATGTACTGGCCGTAGAGGGAAGCCTCACTTGCTGTGTGTGTGTGTGTGTGTGTGTGTGTGTGTGTGTGTGTGTGTGCATGTATTGTTTCTTGGGATGGAACTCAGGACCTTATACGCTAAAAATTAGAGTCCTATCACTGACTTGCCTGAGACATTTTGTTCTAGTAACCAAAGCTGACTAACAGATGCTTTCGAACCCCACATATTTTGAGTGTTAACTGTACTTTAAAGCTTACAAATTGTGGACCACTTCAGATATTGCTCTTTCTGATTAGAATCAAGTTCATTGGACAAGAGTTCATGGAAGCTTTAAATACAAATGTCTCTTTTGACAGCTTCCCGATTTGCCCTAAGAAGTGGTAAGATGTGAATTTTTTTTAAGTTTTTTATTTATTTATTTTTATTTTTAGAGAGAGACACAGAGAGAGACAAACAGAGAGGGAGACAGATAGGGAATGGGCGCGCCAGCAGTCTCTCAGCTGCTGCGAATGAAATCCAGATGCGTGCGCACCCTTGTGATCAAGTGCAGCATTGCGCCCTTGTGTCACTTTGCATCTGGCTAAATGTGGGACCTGGAGATTGGAACCAGCATTCTTAGGCTTAAGAGGCAGGCGCCTTAACCGTTAAGCCATCTCTCCAGCCCAAGATGTGAAATTTTTTTTAATTTTAAAAATTTATTTTAATTTTACATTCATGTTGGTGCCTTCGGTAGCCTTCTCCCTGTCCTCCCCCACTCCAAAGGACCCTCCTCATTGGGGAATGTGGGTATTTTAAATACTACTTCTCGTGGCCGAGCAGGTATGCAAAAACAAAACAAAACCCTTTGGATACAGCCCCCCCCAACTACACATTAAGGTCTATTTACCTCCAAATTCGTAGGAGTTTTGTAAGCAAGGTACATGCACAGAAATGGAAAACAGAGTGGCTTCACAGGGAACTGGGACTTTTCTTTCTGGGAGGCAATGTGGTGTAACATCCCACTGGAAGCCATACAATCCCCAGATGCGCTGAGTCACTAGTTCTTCTGCAAGACTCAATCATAAAGAAAATTTGCCTAATGAAAAAGATGTGGGGACACTGATGGGCCTGAAACTATTTATAATTCCAGAGAAAAGAAAAACAATGATGAAGAACAGGAAATAAAATTAGCTAGGCAGTCAGTTTAGGATAATAGGGCCCAGAAATTGAACAGCTTATTTTTTTTTTCTTGTCTTAAAGTGGGAAGTGTTCTTATGGAATCTGTTCCTTCCTTTTCTCTTTTTCCCTAAAAGTGTCACTCTTTCCTGGAAACCAGATGTGCAATGTACCTGGATACCTAGCTTGGAACTGGAGTGACAAGTTCATGTGCCTGTCCAGTAAAGCCTTATTAATTCTAAGGTAGTAGCTTTCAGTGGTATTGCATTTACTCTCCTGTATACAGAAGCTCTGTATTCTTTCCTTCTCTTAAACTCTATGATAAAATCTTCTAAACATCACCCTCTATAGTCTGTGGAATTATTCATTGAATTCATAAGAAAAGAATACAGAAGCCACTGACTCAGATGATAAGCATCCAGCACCTCAACTCCTCAAGATCCAAGAAACAACCTGGGCTGGAGAGATGGCTTAGCTGTTAAGGTGTCTGCCTGCAAAGTCAAAAGATCCTGATTTGATTCTTCAGGACCCATGTAAGCCAGTTGTACAAGGGGGCGCATGCATCTGGAGTTCGTTTGCAGTGGCTAGATGCCCTGGTGTGCCCATTCTCTCTCCCTCTGTCTCTCTACTTCTTTCTGTCTCTCTCTCTTAAATAAATAAATAAATAAATATTAAAAAATAAAGAAAGGATTGATACCCCCAACCTATGCTGACTGCTCACTTAGCATCATTCAATTCTGAAATGCTGGGTGGTGACAACTCTCAATCCCCACCATTCAGGGGAATTCAAGGATCTAGGAAGTCAAAAAGTTGTATGTGCCTAAGTCAGGATCCAAATTCAAGCACACAAAACCCAAACCATTTTTTTCTTTTTCATGTTGGAAATGAAACACAGGACCTGGCATGTGCTAGGCAAACTCTACCGCTGAGGTGCGCCCTTTCTTCCCTTTTATGAAAGAACACCCAGGCATTTAACTATGAAGGAACTAGAAAGTATTGTAAGTGACATAATGCTTAGCTGGAGAGGGGGATATGTCTACACTCTATGTTGGTCAGAGACAATATGACAACTGAGAAAAATTCAAAATGACAAGATTCCCTCGGAGGCTGCAGGTATTCAATATGATTCCCACTCGTAAAAATTATCATATGTTATTCCTTTTATAATCCTGAATATAAAACACTTTCTAAAGATACAGACTTTATTTTCCAAATAGCTTTACAAATTTATTATGCATAAAACAACAAAAAATTCTACCCCACAATCATGTAGCTCAGCCCTCAGGGTATAGATTCTGATTCTGAATTTGCGAGCTTGCAGAGGTGGAGTATTTTGAGCTTTTTCCAGGCCAGGACTATTCTGTCCTATTGTGCCTGTGGGAATACTGCCATCCTGTGGCAGAGTTAGCTCCACACATGCTTCAGGCAGCATTTACAAATTCATCTTGGTCCCCTTGAGACCAGTGCCAGCTGGAGAAAGTCAGGCTCGTTAGAATGCAGGGGACATGATAGTTAAAAGGATGGACTGTCCAGAATTCTTCCTAAAAGTGTCCTTGTGCCTCAGGGCTTCCTTGCTACCTTCTGAGATCCTGAATCCCTGACAACAGCAGAACCCAGACTGGGAGGGGCACTGTTCCCCAGATTCCTGAACCCTTCCTAGGGATTTGAATAAGGACTCCACTTCAAAACACAGGAAAGGCTTCTTCTGTCCCAGGGAAGCCACTGCCTGAATAGGACAAATGTCACCAGGTTTTTTATTTTCCTTACTTTTTGAGACAGTGAGTTTTCAAATCATTTGTCAAAAGACTTTACTGTAGCAAGCAAGAAAATGGCAACTGATATTACTCATGTTAATCAATTTAATGATTATAGAATTTGTTTTTAATCAAAGATGTGGTCCATTACAGGTCACTTATTTCCAAGCGGTAATTCTGTTATGACTTGCTCAATGTTGCTCAGTTCATGACAAAACCCTGAAGCAGATTCCCCTTTATAGATATAGAGAAAGGAAAATTTCCTGGAATACGTGAGAGATCACAAGAAGGGAAGACTGGATCACTTGGACTCTCCACATTGGTCCTTCTGTTGAGCAAATTTATGCTCACAGACTGGTTTATAGACATGACACGCCAGTTAAAGGTTTCTCACAAAAATACAATCATATCTGCAACCTTTCTAGTAAAGCTCTTGTCATTTCATTCACCATTTCAGAAGGTTTCCTGTGGGTATTGGTAGGCCACATAATTACTATCCTGCAGGGGCAATACTGCTTTATAGACAAGGAAGAGAAGACAAGACAGATTCCCCTGCTAAAATCCAAACCTCACTCACATCCCAGGAGAGGTGATGCACTTCCCCGCCGGGCTGACCTTCCTGTTCCCTCCCCACGCTCCTCAATAATGTTTTCATTTACTATAGCTGGAAAAGTCAGTAAAAGCACAGAATTGCCTGCCACCCTAGGAGCACCCCTGAGTCACCACTGCACACCTTGTAAACCAACTCACAGCCACTTACAGGACCTGCCCCTGAGGGAACTTCACAAGGAGAGGGAGCTCTTGATCTTTATCACAGGATCTACACAGTGAAGGTATTCTACACAGAACAAGTAGGATAAGAAGAGCTGTGAACTGAAGTTCATGGGGAAAAAAACAAAAACACGCTGTGCCTATTTCAAGTATCCTGCAATGTATGAGAATTTCAACTGGAGAGACTGGAATGTTGCAGGTCCAGAGCCAAATTATCTTGGGATATCTTAGACTCTTTAAAGGCCAACTAACACCCATCTCAGTGTTTAACCTAACACCCTGTGATCAGATGAGTCCTACTGAAATGCATGAACAGACTCCTGCCTTCACCAGCCTGGAAGATGAGGCTGTCATCAGACTGGCCAATAGCAGGGAGTCCTGTTGGCTATATCCACCTATCTGACGCTCCCACCAATGTGTTTAGAACATGCCTTGTTCTACGACTTTCGTTCTACAACGTTTTATAAAAACTTCATGTGGGCTGGAGAGATGGCTTAGTGGTTAAGGCGCCTGCCTCCTAAGCCTAAGAACACTGGTTCCAATCTCCCACCGTTCCAATCTCCAGGTCCCACGTTTAGCCAGATGCAAAGTGATGCAAGGGCGCAATGCCACACTTGACCACAAGGGGGGCGAACACATCTGGATTTCGTTTGCAGCAGCTGAGACACTGCTGGCGCGCTCATCTCTGTCTTCCTCTTCCTCTCTCTCTCTGTCTCTCTCTGTGTCTCTCTCCAAAAACATAATAATAATAATAATAAAAACTTCATGTAATTGTTAACATATTGGAACATGGAATTTGGAGTAACCTGAATCTGTGTACTCAGGACATGGTAACTCACATGTCCCTTGTGCTGTGAGCCTGGTACCCACATAGAAGGAAGGTGACCAGAGAGGTTTCTCTAAATCCCTACCTTCCAGTCAGCTGATACATTTCTAACAACTATCAGAGACCAAGGAGGAGAAGCTGAAATCAGATTATCTAGAGTTACTGATTCCTGGCAGTTCTCTACTCTGCCTTAAGGTCTCCTTTATCCTGAACTTGTGCCTAGAGAGGTGGTTTTGAATATTCCCAGAGAATATAAAACTGAGTGTAAGAGCCAAAGGAAGGATAAAACTGCCTACAATGCACTCTTCCAGATGCAAAATAGCCTAGATATTCATGAGCTCGCAGTGCCTGGCACTACTTACACAAGACCCTCATAACAGGAGGGAACGAGGAATCAGGCATCTGATGAGGACGAGATTCATCATCAGGCTCAGTGTGTAGGAGGAACTTGATGGGTAGATGCTAGTTGTTGGGTTGGTGAGGCCAAGAAGAATCTGACTCAGGAAGGGCCCACCCACAAGTGCTAAGCCCCAAAATTGAGAAAGAAACATGAATCTGTTGCATTGGTGAGAAGGGGATAGGGGGTTATTGGTTACAGCCATCTTGAATAAGCCTAAATAAGACACAAGTTCTAGCCTTGTGTTTTGTTTTGTTTTGTTTGGCCACATTTTACCTCCCTTCTTTGTGGGTACCAGGTTCACAGCACAAGGGACAGGCCCACAGTGCAGGACACAAGCCTAAACACAGGAAAAGAGATTCCTTTGCTCCTCAAAACCTAAAGCAAACTTCTAATCTTTCTCTCTTCCACTGCTTAACTGGCCTGTGTTCAAGACTGTAATTGTAAGACTAACATGCTAACATGGTTGTTTCTCTGTTCTACTTTTTTCTAACTCCTGATAATGTAAGATATAGAGTGTCATGTGCTGTTTAAACATGTGAATTCAAGTGAAGGGCTTCTTGCCTTAATCCAAGCTGATTTAATTTAATTCATGTTTTCCCTACAATTTCCTTCTCTTGAGACAGCCCTGGCCCTCTGGCTCAGTGACAAAAAGTGGCCAATAAATAACTCAATGGTAATATAAAACCACACATTTTCTTTCTTGCTTTAGGTTACTTAAAAGTCGTCTCTTTGTCAGGTCACTGAAGTTCTATTCTTCCTTGCTAGAAAGAATTACTAGATTTTTGTTATATGGAGTAATAAAATGTGTACAAGCCACTTAAAGTACATAGAACAGCCACTAGGCTTAGGTAAAGCTTGGCTAAACCAGGTAATCCTAACTTGTTGTAAGTTGTCATGTCATTCAGATTAAAAATGTGTTTATGTCACCATGCCTCATAATGTAAAGGTTAAAATTCAGTTCATTGATATTGATCTTCTCATGATAATAGTTATTAAAAATTGGCTTTAAAGTGCTTAATCAAGTTAGATATATGCTTCTACTTGTCAAGCATTTAACTCCTGGGGAAACTGAGTCTGAAGATGAAGATTTATTCATTAGTTGCTAATTTTTCTTTTATAAGACTGCATGTAAGTATCATATCTGACAACATTGTAACTTTAAATGAGCTACCTTTCTGTCTTGCTTGTGTTAATTCTACACAATGATCATTACTGAGTCTATCATTTGGGTTTCATAAATGAAATAATCTGGTTTCAGTTATTGTGACTTTGGTTCTTGAAGACGCAAAGAGGATTCCATGTTCTAGTAACTCCTGTGTTTCCTTAAAACCATGTTGAGGTGCCCCATCCATCATTACAGAGTCAGTTACCTCTGAGTTATAAATTGGAATGTGGTATGCATACACAATGCTCATAGTTTTTAAGTATGCATTGTTGGGTATCTTACCTCGGTTTCTTCTATTTCAATAGTCATGTGTAAAACATAAAATTGTTTTATAATCAAAATGCCTCTAATGGACATCAGATATATTACTAGAGATTTATTTTTCAGGTGTAAGCAAAGACCATCACTTGTCCAAATGTGTTTTCTCTGTCAAGCAAATTTATCAAGAGTTGTATTTCGTCAAACTTAGATAAAAAAGGGTTTTAAAACCAAGCTATTTTAGTTTATCAATGACCAGTTTCTGTTTTATGCTTGTTAATCTATGTTTAATCTAATAGTCGTAGTCAAAATTTTGTGTAAGTAATATCTCAGATCTGGTATCTCAAGCTCTTATTGATTAAAAGTATGTTAACTGTTAAGACATGCTCCTGCTGCAGGATAGGCTTATGCTCAAAACATTGTCTTCATCTGAGAGAAAAGGTCGTGAGATCTACTATTCCTGAAATTCAAAGATTAAAATGTCTCTGCCTCCAGACTTCCCTGAGTAATTGGCATCATTACCTACCGATTGACCAAAAGTGGTTTTAAACATAGACAGCAAGGCTTTATGCTGACAAGTTCTAGATGTTTACTTAAACTATATCATGTCAATTAATAGGAAATTTGTTTCTAGGGCTGTTCAGATATCTGGGCTGCATCCATAGCTGTGAGATATTTTAAAAGATAAGACAGTTCTGCTTTCTATGTTCTAGGCTTGGCTTAAAATATCACTAGGCAACAAAACTTAAATGTTAGATAGAATGAGTTTGAACTTTTATAACCATTCCTTAACTAGATCTGTTTTGCTAAAGAAAAAAGCGATGAAACGTGCTCTGTATCCACAATTTTCCCAAGACTTCTGTAACTGTCCTTCTGAGTGCTAAAAACCCACTTGTGGAAGCCAAAGCCACGTGAGGACAGCAGACCTAAAAGGGCATCCAATATTTTTTGTCTCTGCTCAAAAAGGTCAGAGGATATGATAGGACATTCTTAACATTTTCTACAGCTTCAGCAGTTCCACTGTCTTGTGGGTCAGGAAGGACATAGAAACCTAGAGATTGGACTACAATATTCAGTCTGCAGGGAAGTCACAACAAAAGATGGCTTCACAGGGAAACCTGAGGGTCAGCGCAGCCCCGACTCATCTAAGAGGATGACACAAACGCGAGGGAGCTACAGAACTCCCCCCAGGTCCTTGCTATCTGCTTTTCACCCTCTCCATCATTGATTCTCATAACTTATTGTTCTATGTCACATATCACAATTTTTTGATAATTTGAACAAGGACCTAATTTTGATAATTTGAACAAGGTTTAGGAGCCTGGGGGGGTCTCCTCCATCTTTATGGAAACCTCATCCCACTATGAGCTCCAACCCTGCATCATTCGGTAGCAAGACAGGTGTTAGTAGGATAGACCCCTGCTTCCATGGTAACATTAAAAAGGAAATTACTGCAAATGCCCCTCCATAAGGTTTAAAATGTCATATGAGAGAAAGATTATGGAGGAATCAGGATTTTGGTTGAGTTCTATTAAGGAAAAAACTATTTCCTCCTGGCCAGTGGAACAAAGTCTGTGTTCTGCCTCTGGCCCTTCTTGGAGACATGGCATTCTAGACATCCCATAACACAAGGTTACAAAGACATAATACTGTCACCTCTCTTAAAAGTTAATTCAGGGTTGGAGAAATGGCTTAGTGGTTAAGGTGCCTGCCTGCAAAGCCTAAGAATGCTTGTTCAATCTCCAGGTCCCACATTTAGCCAGATGCAAAAGTGACATAATCACAAAATGTCACACATGCGCACAAGGGGGTGCACACATCTGGAGTTCGTTTACAGTGGCTGAGAAGCCCTGGCACACCTATTCTCACTGTCTCTTCCTCTCTGTCTGTCTCTCTCAAATTATTAAAAAAAAGTTAATTCAACTTGACTTGTCAACCCCTTGCCCAAATCTCACCTAAAGACCTGCTAAAGAGATGGGAGAAGTGGTTAACCCATTAGTTAGATAATGTGCATACACACCCAGCCATAGCCCCTTGACCAATGTATTAGTTACTTTCTGTTAGTGTCCCAGAACTCTATATTGATCTCCTTTGTCTCCCCCTCCCTTCTGGCCATGCTCTAAAACTAGGTGTAGTAGTTTGAATTGATGGCCCCCAATATATTCAGTGTTTTATCAGTTTGCAATTTGCATCTGCAGTCACTTGGCTGGAGGCAGTGTCACTGGGTGGATCTTAAGGTGTGGTGGTGGGTTTAGGATTTCAGTCTAAAGATATGCAAAATGCACCTGGCTGGAGTTCCTAAGGTGTGCTGTGCTGTGTGGCTTTTGCTTGTGGCTTCTCTGTGTTTGGTCCTGTGAAAGCAGGCCGGTTTCTTCTGCCATTATGGAACTTCCCCTGAACCTGTAAGCTTTAATAAATATCTCTTCCTCCATAGCTTTGCCTGGTCTGGAAGTTCATCTCAGTGAACCTAAAGCTGTCTGTTACAGAAAGTGGTACCGAGGAGTGGGCTGAGATGAGCCTAACCATGTGGATTTTCATCTTTTTGAACCTTTGTTTTGGAGAAATAGGCATGGACTTGGTGCTTGCAACTGAAGATGCCTTCTGGAGTGGTGAGCCAAGTTTAATGGACTATTCTGATGAGAGTTTGAGAATACTAAGTGCAGACAGTATGGAACTTCGGGGCTTGGCTTGTGAGCTTTCAAAGGGGAAGGAAAGACTGCAGAGGACTTTGTTGGAACTGGGCTACTGGCATAAGGGATGGCTGCATCCTACTGCCCAGGACCAGAGAGTTTGATCAAGGTTAAATTTGTAATGGACTGATGTGCTTGGATAAAGATATTGGATGAGTGATTTAAGATTTTAAGTTGGAAAACCTCAAGCAAGTTAAATTAGAGGCACTGAGACTGGTTTTAGGTTACTGGAGCTGCTATTGTCAATGCATTAGCAATCTTAAGGAAGGTGGCCCAACTGCTTCACATTAAAACAATGGAGAAGATGCCTGAGGAAAGACTGTTAGAAATGCAGACTCTTTTGGAAAGAGTTTACTGGGAAAAGGAACCTGCTTTTCAAGGTTATGATTTATTTCATTCACAAATTAAGAATATGGCTGTGTCCTGCAACCTGGTATTAGTTTTGGCAGCATGAGAAATGCATGGAGTGGTCATGATTTGCACATGGTTCCAGAAGCTGCTGCTGAGATGTGACATAAGGCAGGGTGTGATGCCCTTATAGGCTGGAAGAGCCTTTGGAAGATGGACCATAGTTTGTATGGAGACCTGAAGATGAGCTGGATATACCATGACTGAGCAACGGCTTCCATGTAGTGCACTGCTGGCCTGGGATGGAAGTTTTCCCTGGCTACTCTGCCCAGCTGAGGGCAGAATTGGAAAACCTGGAGACTGTCAGTCTGGTTATATTGATTTGGGACTGCAGAAGTTTGATGATTGCTGATGGTGGCTGAGTTTGCATTGTTCTAGTCTCTCCTTGCTATGCCTTATACCAGTTAAAAATGTTTACACTGTGCCTTTATATGTTAAAATATTTAACTTGTTTGATTTTACAGGACTCACTACTTTAAGTAGGTCAAGACCGTGGGGGCCTTTGAAACTGGACTGAATACAATTTACAGTATGTGATGGTTTAAAATCTATTGGGGGCCAGGGGTGGAATGTGGTAGTTTGAATAGATGTCCCCCAATATATTCAGTTCAGTGAACCGGAAGCTGTCTGCTACACTAGGCCTAGGAGTCTAGAGTTACCTGCTGGCATAGTAGTTGAGATCTAAAGGAGAGTTGCCTCCCCTCTTTCCTCCCTGTATGTCAAGACTAGGTCTGGGATATTACAATCCCTTCCTACTATTATGGCGATTGACTAAGCCTTTCTGCACCTGAGTTGGGAGGAAAAACAATTTCCTCAATGTCACCATCTGTTAACTCCAGGTACAAAGGAAATTCAAAATCCTGCTCCTCCAAAAGGGTTCACTAGGGGTCCAGTCAACCCTCTTCCCCAAAACATGTAGAGCAGTGCAGGATCTTCCCTGCTTTTCTTCCTTTCCACAAGAGGGATTTAAAAAAATTCTGTCCTTGTACTAGATAGTTTAAGGTCTCTTTTTGCCTTGATTTGACCCTGCCTGGCTTAATAAAACCTTGGCCCAAGAAACTGTCTAGGTCTATGATTGTGTACCCTTAACAAGCCCCTTTCCTGTTACTGTGATAAGATAGCTTAAGGAAGGTATCTATTTTGACTCACATTCTCAGTGGTATCATTCATGCAGGTGGAGAAGGGATGGTGACAGGAACAGGAGGCTGGATGTTCACACTGCATCCACAGCCAGGAAGCAGAAAGTGAACAGGAGTTGGGGCTGGGCTATAAAACGGGGCCTTCGCCCTGTGACCCACTTCCTCCAGCAAGGCTCCACCTCCTGAAGGTTCCATAACCTTCCCAAACAATGCCACCAGCTGAGACCAAGTGTTGAAACACACCAGCCTATGGGGGCATTTTAGACTCAGACCAAAATAACTGGCAGCTAGTTTTTTTGGATTCCCTTTTAGCTGCCAGGAACTTTACCTGTCACTTAAGAAATCATCTCTGCTTTTCCCACTTGTTGTATTCCTCTCTTAATATTAGAATGATTAGGGCCAAACCTGTGCCTCATTCCCCCTGGTCAGAAGACAAGTCCTCAGCACAAAAATCTACATCAGAAGAATTTTCAACATGTAAAAGAGGAAGCCTTAATGCTTTCCATGAAGATTTTCTTCAGCATCTCCCTTTACTGAGCTCAGTTTTCCACTCTTGGCTCATCTTTCTCATTGCAGTTAGTTGACTGTGTTCTCTTGTTATTCATTCAGGCACTGTTCATCTTCTCTTTGAGGTCATACATGTCCCTATTGTGTTCTTTTAGTTGATTCGCTTGCATTTCAGTCTTCTGTTTTCATATCCTCTTTAAGGTTTTTGTATATCTTTATCATAGTTGCAGTTTGGAATGTTTCTTTTCCTGAGGTAGGGTCTCACTCTAGCCTAGGCTGACCTGGAGAATATGGTCCCTTACATCTCTTGGCATTACAAAAAAATGCTTCAAAATGTAGTCTTTTTAGGCAGAGAGGCAGGCAGTAGCAAGTATGGAGGCCACTGAGGTTAGACCCACCTTTTTGAGACAGAATCTCTCATTGGCTGGCAGCTCTCTAAGCTAGACTGGCTGCCAAGTGAGCCCCAGGGATCCACCTGTCTCTGTCTCTCCAGCACCACACCCAGCAATTTCACGTGGGCTCTGGGAAGTGAACTCAGGTTTTCAAGCAGTTTACTGATTGAGCTATTTCCCTAGCGCCTGTTAAAGAATTTAGAAAGAATTTTTGATCATAGGTCACTCTGGTTTTGTTGTGCCACTGACAGGGAGAAGCTATCGAAGGTACCAACATGAATGTATTCACTTTATGTGCATAACTAATAAAAATAAATAAATTGGAAAAACACATTTAAGAATCAGGAGCTGGAGAGATGGGCTTAAGGCACATGCCTGAGAATCCTAAGGACCCAGGTTCGATTCTCCAGGTCCCACATAAGCCAGATGCATGTGGTGGCCCATGTGCCTGGAGTTTGTTTGCTGTGACTAGAGGCCCTGGCATGCCCATTCTTCTTTGTCTCTCTCTTCCTCTCTCTGCCTCTAATAAATAAATAAAAATAAATATTTTAAAAATATTAAAGAATAAAAAGGTACTGCTGCAATATAACTCTTCCATCTCAGATACTAGTTATATAAAATGTTCCTGGGGTGTACATCAGTTAAAATGGAAAGAGGCACAAAATAATACTGAACATTTCCTAGGTGTGTGCATAAATCTCAATGACACATGGAATAAATGAAAGACAAAGTGTTTTAATCTCATTAAGAAATGTCTACTCTAGAAAAATTACTTTTTGTGCTTAATTATCCTATATCAATAATTGTTGTATTTTATAGTTTTGACTAGTTTTTCTATTGTTATAAAACCTTAATCCAGAAAAGAAATTCGGATTTATAGCTTTGTAATTACAGAAGTGAAAGAAATCTTAGAGTTTTATATTTGTCTATTTCAGGCTTTTATAAAAGGTTTTCAAGTATAAAATACACATCAAATAGAATGAAATTTGACATGGGAATTGGTGTGCAAGTGTGAATTTAAGAAGTTAGTTCTGATATGAAAAACTTTGCCCAGAAAAGTTTTCAAGATAAATTTTCAACCTTTATTAGATATACTTAAAGTACTGAAAATTATAAGCTGTCATGAATTACACTGTTGTAAGTACTTAAAATTATGAGGAAACTTTCTACGTGATGACTTTGAAATGTGAGTTTGGAAAATCCCTTCAAGGTTCTCTGAGCAAGTGTGGTCACACCACGGAGCTTAATCATTGCTAGCTCTCCCCTGGCTATAAATCACCAGGGTGCTCCCAGCAGGGTGTGAAAAGGATTTCAGAAAGTGTACATTTAGCTAACCTAATGGAGGGTTCTTCTGATCATGTTCAATGGGACAGAGAAGAATAGAAAGGAAAACACCACACATTTTCCAGTAGTAGCCGCCGCTACAAACAGCAGGCAAACGCGTGAACTGAAGCAGGTCTGAGACGTCCTAACCCATGAGGTCACACAAGCAGCGAGTTCTGCAGAGTTAGCAGCAGCACCTGCTGGTTGTTAGTACTCACGTTCATGCCCCTTCCAGAGACTGGCTTCAAGGCATCCTCATCACTGTCTGCACCTGACTGCCCGAGATGCTCCACCTGGAACACAGACATGCACCCTCCCATCATTTCCAAGTGAGGTTAGTCCAACAGGAACAGGCATCCTTAGCAATCATTAAGCAAAAAGAGCCCGAGTGACCACACTTCCAGGCAACAGAATGTGTATCCTATAGTAACTGGTAGTAGTCCATGCCACTTCCTCCAACAGCTCCTTAAAACAGCTCCTTTCCAAAGTGCAACCCGATTCCAAAATCACAATGGTGAAATCCACAACTCAGGGGAAGGACTGACCCTCCTTCCTACCAACCTCTCACCTCCCTTCCTTTCTTCTTCCCTCCCTCCTTCTCTTCCTTCTTCATCAAAGCATATCTTTAACTTAGAAAATACATAATTTAGGGGCTGAGGAGTTGATGGCTCAGCAGTTCAAGGCTCTTGCTTACAATGCCTCTCAGCCCAGGTTTCAGCTCCCCAGTACCCACATAAAACCAGCTGTATGTACAAAGTGACACATACATCTAGACTTCATTTGAAGTGGCGAGAGGCCTTGGTATGTCTATGTGCACTCCCTCCCCTCCATTTTTCTCTCTCTCTCTCTGCCTCTCTTTCCCTGCTTGCAGATAAATACATTAAAACTTTTAAAAATAAAATACACAATTTATAAAAGGCAAATGAGGACAGAAGAGGAGGAAGAGAAATGGCAGAGGGTAAACTAGTTGCTTGAGGCTCAAAAGATCTCACTGGTAAGACAGACTGAGTACAAATGTTCAAAAAATGGGGGGGGGGTACAGAGAGAAACAGCAAAAAGCACACACAGCCAGACCAGTGATAAACGTAAGAGAATGAGAAAACTACTAGCAAAATATCAGGATGAAGAAAGAACAAGTTGAGGTTGGTGAAAACTCTGAAGACAGAAGAAATCTCTAGTGGAAGGTTCTAGCTGCCTCCACAGCCAGAACCTTCTAGGCCTGGGACTCTCGGCAAGACACTTAACTTCTCTATGCTCTTGAATCCTCATTAACAAGCCTCGGGTGCATCATAATTCTAAGCCTGTAGGTTGGGGAAGGGGAGGGCAGGACACATTTGCAGCCTCTGACACAGGAGTGCTGTGGAGCTGAGAGACATTTCCTGAACAAGTCTAAGCCTACCCTCACTTCGTAAAACCACAGATGGACAGCTCTTCCCAACTGAGGGGAACTAATGCCAATCACATATGGCAATGGTTAGTCTTTTTATATCTTATTATTATTTTAAAAATGTAGTATGTATTAGCATGGTATGCATGTTACATGAATGGAATAGCAATAGTAAGCATGCTTTGCTGTATGGTTATAAGGCATTTATGGCTTTGACTTATAACTGAGTACTGAAAGAAATCTTCATTTTTATTCCTTGTAGTATGACTTTTCTATAGTATGACCTTTAGTGTGACTATGAAAACTTATTTAAAAAAGACTAACGAGATGAAAACAACTTACAATGTTCTATATTCCTAGATCATATTAAAAATACCAAAGAACTTTAGAAAAAATGGATCAGTTCTATACTGGGTTCTCTGTTCTGCAAAGTGGACTTAACTACAGCTTCTCCAGAATTTATGGGTCAAGTTTTAAAGTCACAGTTCATTTGTAGGACACTAGCACTGGTAGTTAAACTTAAGCAAAACAGGCATTCACTCATTGATCCACCTAGGTTGTGTGCCATATTCCACCACATGGCAGGGGTGGAGGCACCCAGCACAGGAAAGGCTCACAGTGGCCTTCAGCGTACAACACCTCCTCCTAACGGGACTGCTCCAAGGACCAGTGCAAAGTCAGCCATTTCTAGGAAGTCCTCGTCTCTGAAGAAATAGCACTGAATAGAATTACGAAGAAAAAACACCAAGACAGGTTTAGTACAAATATGTGTAAGAAATTATTTTACACTTTGCAACATCTATGTGAATGTGGGCTGGCTGTTACCTTACTGTTGCTTCTTTTATTAACTTTGAAAAATCCCAGAAATTTTTTCTTTTCTTTATCCGTCTCATCATTGTTAAGTGATGACTTCCTAAATGTTTCTGAGGGAGGGAAAAAAAAAAAAAAGAAAAAAAAGTACTGTTATTTTTTTAGCATTTGAAAGAAGAGATTAAACACTTCATTTTAATGAATCCTTTAATCTGTGAGTTCTAAGAAGAAAATCTTCACTACTTCCTTCAAAGCTTTTAGAGCAGCCTCAAAGCCCTCAGGCCCAGAAGGGAATCCATGAAGTTCTTACACATTCTTTTAGTGATGAAGGCAGTGTTTTCTCTGGGTGTGGTTTTGTCCTTGTGGAAGATGGGAAAAAAAAATCAATGAGGGTTGATGGCAGCCCAGCTCAAAAGACAAGGAATGCAAACTATATGTGTCACTTTATATTTTCTGGTAGCTGCATATAAAAATAGGTGAAATTAATTAATTTTATTTTATCCAAGTTATCTAACATATTTTGTCACATGATCAATATAAAAATTATAGATGGGCTGGAGAAATGGCTTAGTGGTTAAGGTGCCTACGAAGCCTAAGGACCCATGTTCAATCACTCTCCAGATCCTATATAAGCCAGACACACAGGGTGAGGCAAGCGCAAGGTTGCACATTCCCACTAGGTGGTAAAAGTGTCTGGAGTTTGATTGCAGTGGCTGAGGCCCTGGTGCGCCAATTCTCTCTGTCTCTCTCTCATCCTAAGACAAAATAAAATTAAAAAAAATAGTTACTTTATATTTTGGTTCTGAGTCAGTGTTCACCTCAGGCTGACAACACATCTCCACTTGGAACAGCTATTTGAAGTCCCAAGAGCCACATGCAGCCTGTCACTGCCCAGACAGCAAAGGTCAAAGGACTATGACCTCAGTGCAAAATACCTGCTCTATGAACAATGGTAGATAAATTGAGAACCTTCCTGTTCATTCCTAGAGCACAGAGGATCAGGGATGGACATCCAGGTGGTATTTAAAACAATCATCTCATATCTCCAGGGACACTTGTTACCATTTTCTCTCCAGGGGATAGCTGTTGTATTATTTTAACTTTCTGAGCTTTAAAGCCTCAGTCTTCTGTCTTTGGAAGTTCTTCATCAGGATTTTAGCTCAGATGGGCTTCTCTTGTTTAAGACAATGACCTGAAGCCAGACCTGGCAGAACGCCAAGGGTATGATTCCCACAGCCAGGTGAGACCAGGGGCATGGGTACCACTGGGAACTTGCAGAAAGGCTAACTTCAGGCCTACTGGGCCTCCAGAGTTAGAGCTCATGGCGCATTGCTCACACTGCTCACCAACCCCAGACTCAGGTCTGAAAACACACCCAGGACACCAGGGAGAAATGCAAAGCATCTGCCACATGGTGGACAGCCCGACACACTGTTGGGTGAAGCTGCCTAGGGAAACTGTGCAGGCTTCTCAAGCCTTGCTTTCTTCAGGCGCAGTTTGCCAGCGAGCAGGTGGGGACAGTGTCCGGCTCGACTCGACCCCTTACTGGTGCTTGTCATTATGATTTGCCCATCAAGGCCATTCTGGACCTTGCTCTTCTATTCCAATGTGTACAAATATGACAGAGGAAGGAAAACGCGTGTCCATAAAGGGTACAAAGATCCATTTTCCCATGTCAGATCACTATCACCTGCAAGAAGACAGCCAGAGCTCTAGAGAAGTCTCTGACTGGGATTTGAGAAAGTCGGCCATCAGTGTTCCAACTCAGTGCAGTGAGCATTCATTCGTATCTGTACCTACTGAAGCATGATATCATTTCCAAGTTATAGAACAACATGAAAGATGCAGGACCTACAACCATGTTTGCTCAGCAAAGCAAAAACCAAGCTTCCTAAGCCATTCTACAAGGAGCAAAAAGACTTCTGTCCTGTTCATAGGAGCTGGGGCACTTGACATGCATGGGGCTCCCACCAAGGTTAGACCTGTGTCCTATGCATAGTAGTTGGGCCACTCGACATGCACAGGGCTCCTGTTAAGATTAGTGAGCTCCTTGACACACAACACTCAAACCAGAGGAGTTATTCACAGGATGCAACTGTACAGATACACATGCACACATGTACTACACAGACATAGATGTATACACAGATATACATATACCACTTCATGATACAGATATACATATACTACACCCAGCATATATATATATATACACACACACTTATACAGTACATATACTACACAGGTATACATTCAGTACTTACACTGCACAGATATGCATATACTAAACAGATATATATGGTACACTTATATTACATGCACTACAAAGATAGGCACACACTACATATGCTACACAGATATATATACACTACTTACACTACAGAGATGATACATGCACACATATACTGCCAAGTTAGTCACATCAAAACCTTGAATTGGTTAGGGGTAGACAGCTACGGAGAATAAAATATATTACACCACAGAGTAATACCATATCTAGACTATAGCATACACTAATGGGCAGATTTGTATACATTTGTAACCTGTGCTATTTCTAGCACTGAATAGTATGTGGCTTGGATATGTTAATATAGATAATATTGTAATACCCTACAGATGAATGAGAGGCAGGACTAGCACATAGGCCACACGACACTAGCATGAAAGAGAATGAACTAGAAAACTGCACTGAAAGTGACCCTTTTGTTTCTCTCCCTTAACAAAGACAGTGTCAGGTCACAAGACCAAAGCCACCCTATGAGAAAGGTTTAGTATAGCCCTGGCACCAGAATGGACTCACAGTGGCTGGAGAGGCAGTCTGTCTTGCCACTGACCAACAGCTGTCCGGAGGTGGCAAAGTCTTAAGACACACGGGTTTATGCAAGGCCTGGAGCCCGTGCTCTGTTCTTAGAGAGGCTTTGCTGGCACATTGACTGGGGATAGTTGACAGGCACCCGCCACAGCAGAAGCTACGTGCTGCAGCAGGGTCAGCGGGAGAGGAAGACCAGAGGACTCGACCTTGGAGCAGACAGTCTCCACAGGATGCCAGGTTGTGCTGACAGGGCACTGAGAGCTGAGGGTTTCAGCCTGCTCTGGACAGCATATGCTTTGAGAACTAGAATCATAGCTCAGATGGGCGATCATGGGACCACAGTGCTGATTTCAATTGAATTTACTCCAATTTAGAAAAAAAAAATTACATATTGACAGGGCCTAATGTCTAGAATGACAGCCAATAAATTAATAAATAAAATTAAATATTGATAGAAGAGGCTCACATTTATTCTGTAAGAAAGCACTTCATGTTTGGAAACATTAAAATGATGTAGAAAATGACAAACAAGTCGAATGATACTAGGGGTGGGAAAGCTGAAGGAAACCTGAAATTAGTCTGAAGCCTTCATTTGTGCACTTGAGAAAAGGGCACGTCTGGACAGGTAGAACAAGGCAGCTAATCTAGGGTGGGAAGGTGGATGGGTGCTGTCTCCATACCCTCCATGTGGGCTTTCTAGTCTCCAGCCACTTCTATGATCACTTTCCATCACTAGGCAACCAATCACAGAGCAGAGTAAGGAAAAGCCCAAGTTCGGCTCTTCCTGTCTTCTCAGACTATCCAAATCCTCAAATGGAATCATCCAGAATGGCCGACGCACTCATACGTGTGAGTGACAGTTTAGAATAGCTGCTGCTTAAAGCACCCGGAAGGACATCTTTGTTTCTAACGTTCTTCAGCATTGTTGAAGGGGCAGATCAGCAACAATCAGAACATCAAAGACTGCTGGGGCCCACAACTCACACACTCCATCACAGACTGGGCTCTGGATCAATGCTGAGTTTTTCTTTCACTAAATGTCCTTCTGGAAATAAAAGCTGCAATGAAGTACTTTAACAAACAGGACAAAACTTTCTGTAGGAGAAAAAAACTCATTGAATAGTAATGAACCTGCTGTGCTTAAGTTTACATGTCATGAGTATACTTCAAAAGGCTCATTAGAGCCCCCACTATATAATGTGTGTGTGTGTGTTTACATACATATGTAAATGTCTCCATATATATGCATGTATTTACATGGCTATAACTATATGTACAAAGAGAGAATTTCTAAGAAATCGGTGTCAGAATAAGTGCTAAATCTGGGCTGATTATTTGCATACTTATTGCATACTTATCCAGGGTTCAGTTTCAAAACCTTTACTGCTCAAACTCTGCAGCATGAATAGAGCTGAGCAAGGCAGCACAGGTAAGAACCTACGAGGGAGGGAGGGAGACGGGAAAGAGTGCCTTTCTGCAGACATCACTTCTGCTCAGCCCTGAAAGTCTAGAGGACAGAATTTCTTTTCTATAACAGCCTCCTTCATTTCTGTGGATTAAATCACACAGCAAGTTCTAAAACAAGGAGCATCCTTGCCTGAGCCAACCAAGGAACTCACAAACACAACCATATCCAGCAAGTCCCCCTAAGGTCTCTTCAGCCAAACTTGCTTCCCCTGGGTCTGGCACACACCCATCATTTCCATGCATCCTTCCAGCCAGTGCCATGCAAAGTTCAGCCTGTGAGCTCACTGTACCTTGACAGCTCAGGGAAGGCTCAGACTGCGTTTTGGTCAGAAGAACTGGAAAAGGCAAACAATAAGAGAATAAGGACCATCTTTGAGATCTGTAGCCACACCCCCAAGCTCTGGCCACTCCTCAGGTGACAAGACCTGCACCTTCAGGCCTGTCCTCCCAGGCCCCACAGCTGCACGGGTTGCTAGGCCTGCTTTGGACACAGGGGGCAGCAGAACCTTTGTGCTTCTTCAAGCTGCATCGCCTGCCAGCTGCTTCCTTTTCTTCTGCAACAGCAGGGCTGAGCAGAGGAAGGCGACGTTCATCCCCTCCCTCCTTGGTGTATCAAAAGAGGAGCAGTGGATAAGGTACTCCACTCACACGTAAACCACCCAGAAGCTCGGCTGCCGAAGAGAGAAGGGTCTTCGGAGACACATTCTGCAAGGGTTATCTTCTCAGACACTTGAAGGACGGGTGAAGGTACGTGGCGGGGATGGTAACTAAGGATCTAACAGCTGGCACGGTCCAGGTGCAACTAGTCAGTGCTGCGGAATCTGAACAGCCAAGTTGGCCGCACCTTCCATGCTGAAAGCCTGCCCTGTCTGAGGACTCCCTGAAGACTTCAGCTTTCCTGCTCCACATGACCAAGGGCAACAGGGCTGCTCCTTATCAGTCTGTACAACTTCTCCAGGAATCAGCTTTCCCACTGCCCTTCAGGTCACGTCCAAAGGTGAGCACGCGACAGAAAAGATTTTTCTGCTTCATACTGATACAGGAATTTTGGAGTTCCTTATAAACCAATGCACCAATAATTTGAGGTGTTCCCAGATCCTCGTCTTATGACTTTGGATAATGAAACACACAGACCAGAGGCTATTTCGGTCTCTATACCAACATTACACTGGGGGCTGTCATTCACCTGCAGCTCTAATTAGGACCTCAAATTAAGCACCAAATTCACACTACGGGCACAGTGTCACTGGCAACAATGATGGAAGGGGAACAGAGGTCAGAAACTAGCCATCGTGTGTTTGGTTTCAGAGGACAGTTAATGCACTTTTTGCACGTGTCTTGGATACAAGCAATGGCTACAGCCTGGAAGGAGCAATGACAACTAAACAGAAATGTCAAGAGAAAGAATCTGTGTGTGGTTTCTGAACAAGCAGAGCAGAAGGTCTCCCCCACACCTTAGGACCTCCTCCTTGTGCTTTCTCATCAAAGCTCAAAACAAGATGGAAAGCAGAAGTCACGTACATGGAGGGAAAAGGGAGGCATTAGAGAGACAGGGAGTGAAAAGCAACCAAATACTTCACCAGTGGGCAAAACCCGCAGTGCTGAAGACTGTCCCCACTCACCTCTCCCCAGAGCCACTGAGAGCTGCCAGGACAGGAGGTGGGCATGCCTCACACCTGAGTCACACAAGGTAGGGTGTGCACAGCACAGCGAGCCTCACCTCTTCTGTTGTCCCACGCATAGAGTTCCTTTATGCCCAGCTCATTCAGGGACTTGGACAGCTCCAGCTCCTCCCCTGCAATGCTGTCCCTGAGCAGAACCACGTGATCCGGGCTGACCTCACACTTTGCACAGATGACTGGCAGAATGTTCTGCAGTGGCACATCGGGGCTCACACGCACGACAGCTTTTTGCGTTCTCAGGTAATTCACTACCAAACGCACAGATTTCTGGAAGAATAAACAGGCACAAAGAATTCTATGAATACATCTTCCTGCAATGGCTTCAACTTCTGTTTGTATCCTATTATTAAGTATGGCAGGACGTTTTGTCCAGCTCTGATTGCTCTTCCAAAAATTCAGTGAGTCCTGGGGAAACTGACATGATGGATACTGAAAATAAATGTCCAAAATAATATGTTAGAATCTTTCTTACTGATGAATGTATTCCTAAGCTGTAGAGAAGTGGACAATAGAGAGGCCTCTAAAATTAAAATCTAATATGTGCACTGCCTTTTCAAGATTCTGACCAGACAGATACAAAGCATATATATATATATATTTTTTCTAATGGAAAACTGTTTAGTGATGGTATGATTATTTACATAAAACCTCAATAAAACAAAATTGTTTGCTTAAGAAATTAAAATGTCCACATAAATATATGAATACCCATATACACATGTATACATATAAGTATATGTAGGGCACAGATGCATAACACATATAGAGCATGTATGCAGATATATATATACATATATATACAAAATACACATATTTTAAGTCAGAAATATATTTTCTCTTTTAAATACGAGGTTTATCATAAACATGGAGAAAAAGTGAGTTTCTCCGTATTTGGTGAATTCTAAGTACTGTGATTCCAAGTATGCCATCAAAAAACTTGCAGGGTTCAAAGTATTCCACATACTAGTTTACTTCAGCCTTGCCAACTACCACATGAGGCTAAGACTCCAAAAGTGGAGGGAGCCGTGGTAGACTGTGTGAGGAGTGATTGAGAAATGTCACCGACCCTTTCTGGTGTGAGTGATAGGGTTAATGGTCTTGATGTGAAATTTGGGAGGAAAGATAGGTCATCACCCTTGACCTAGCCTCCACAAGAGGAACTACACACACACACACGTGCATGCACATGCGTGTGCACACCTTGAGTTTTAACTATCCCCGCAGTCAAGGTAGTTATGGTAAGCCTTGTTCTTGGCTCTTGGTGTGTTTTTTTTATTGTTGTTGTTGTTTTGTTTTTGTTTTCCGAGGTAGGGTCTCACTCTAGCCCAGGCTGACCTGGAATTCACTATGTAGTCTCAGGGTGGCCTTGAACTCTTGGCAATCCTCCTACCTCTGCCTCCCGAGTGCTGGAATTAAAGATTCAGCACATTGGTTTTATTCTAAGAATAAAGGAAATTCTCCTTTGGACTTAGAACTGAAGGGCAACAATTATATTTTATTCACTATTAAGACCTAGAAATTCACAAGAGACCACTATTTTTGTGTGTCTGTGTGCATGAGTGTGTGGAGGCATAGCAGGGCAACTTGAGTGTCATGCCTCAGGAGTGCAGTCCCCCCACCCTGTTTTTTTTTTTTCTGAGACAGGGTCTCTTACTGCCCTGGACCTCACCAGTTAGGCTAAACGAACTGGTCACTCAGCCCCAGGGGATGCTCCTATCTCTGCCTCTTCAGCACCAGGCCTGGCAATCTTTTTTCTATTTTTATTATGTGTGTGTGTGTGTGTGTGTGTGTGTGTGCTGAGTGTGTATATGTTAAGTGTGTTTAGCTGTGCATGTACCAAGGCATGCATGTAGAGGTCAGAGGACAACTTTGGGGTGTTTCTCCTCTATTGACACCATTTCTGTTTTATTTTTTTTTTAGAGTCAGAGAGAGAAAGAGACAGACAGAGAATGGGCGTGCCAGCAGCGTCTCTCAGCTGCTGTGAATGAACTCCAGAAGCGTGGTTTGCCCCCTTGTGGGCAAGTGCAGCAATGCAGTCTTGCATCACTTTGTGTCTGGCTGCACATGCCACCTGGAGAATCGAACAGGCATTCTCAGGCTTGGCAGGCAGGCACCTTAACTGCTAAGCCATCTCTCCAGCCCTCCACCTTTTTGAAACAGGATTTTCTTGCTATGGCTGTTTGCTAGCTTTTGGATTCTCTGGGCTCTGCCTCTCACTGTCATAGGGACATTGGAATTACAGGAACTTATGCCAGTTTGCATCTGGTTTGGGGTTGGATGCTAGGGATTATCAAAGTGGGTTCAGAAGGCTTGCAAGCAAGCACCTTTGATTGCTGAGCCATCTCCGCAGCCCCACACCTGGTATTTTTACAAGAGTTCTAGAGTTAGAAGTGAGGTCCTATGCTGGCAAGACAAGTATCTTACCAACTGAGCTACTCTCCAGGCACACAACTTGTCACTTTTGAAAGCAAGAACAGTTAGCCTATTTTTGAGAACTCTAAGAGTGAGGTAGCACTGCTCTTAGTGTAAGCTAAAAGATCCATCTCAAAGTCTGGTTAGAAAGCACAGTAATAACTTGGAATTAATTGTCATTAGTAATCAAAAGCCTGTAATGACACTTTGTATACAGGATATTCTCTGAATGCAAGTGTAAATAGTCCTGATAACACTTTTTAAAAGGGCCCACCCTCTTCTCTCCGTACTCAACGGTAAACTCGTTTTTATGGATCTCCGTGGCCTCCTTGGGCCAGCAGAGATCCAGGACTACACACCCCATGAAGATAGTCACCACACAATTACAATTCAATAAAATTACTGAAAATTCAGATTCTAGATCACAGCCACAATTTAAGTGCTCAAATACTGCATGTGACTTGTGACAATCACATTTGGAAATTCAGATTTATGAAAAATTTCATTTTCAAAGATAGTTCTAACAGATAGCACTGCTATATAGTAATTCCACTTAATAATTATTAAAGAAGCTATGCTACAATAGACAGAGTTAAATTTTTTTAATTTGTTTATTTTACAGGGAGGGAGAAAGAGTGAGAGACAGAGAATGGGCGTGCCAGGGTCTCCCGCCACTGCAAATGAACTCCAGACACATGCGACCCCTTGTGCATCTGGCTCACATGCATCCTGGGGAAATGAACCTGGGTCCTTTGGCTTTGCAGGCAAATCATTAGCCACTAAGCCCAAATATTGAAAATTCTGTCTCCAGTAACAAATTGAGTTTAGTGCCTAACCTTGCCTAGCACAGTTGTAGAGACTGCAGCACAATTCTCTGTTAGGTCCTGAGAAGAAACGCAACCCTTGCCTTCTTCAGCACTTCCCACCCACCACCTCAGACTCAGCCCCATATCTCGGTATGTCCTCAGACAACACCAGGCACCACTGACCTCAGGCACCTTGGGTAAGCCAGGCTTAATCTTTTCTTCAGGAACTTTTTCCTTCAGAAACACAGTGTGCATGTTCAAAGAACCAACCAAAGTGTTTGGCTTAAAACTCAAAGGCTGTTGGGTTTCTGAAGACCAGATCTCCAGGACATGGTGGGAAGGGTTCAGGTGGTTCTGAAGGCACAGCTCAACCAGTAGGTCCATCATTGCATGGCTAAAAAGGAAAAACAAAAAAACAAATCATAGTTAGGACTGTCTCCAGTCTCCCTTCTGCCGAGCTAAATCAAGTAGAACAAATGAGAATGGAGAGACAGGAAAGAGCAAATGCTCATGACATGAAGGACGACACAGAGACTTTCATACATGATTATAGGGCAGCAGGTTAACATTGCCAATGTAACAGATAAATCTACTGAAAGAAAAATGCTGTGACAGCTAATCAAAATCATAACATCTGTGAAAGTCACTGTTTTTCTAGCTAAATCCATGGATCCACTGAACTGAACTGTCTAAACAGCTGTGAGTTAAATGATTCTACTTAGGGGTATAAGATGCTGACTTTTTAGTTATCTGTAATGTGATCTACCTTAAACTAAGTTTTAAGTTGAAGAGGTTGATAGGCATTGTTACGAACAATACACCAACAAATTAGATAACCTAGAAGAAAGAGATCAACTCCTAGACGCATGCAAACTTCCAAGAATGAGTCAAGAAGAAACAGAAATCCTGGCAGATTAATAACAAATAAAGAAACTGAATTAGTTATTAAAACTCACCAGAAAGCAAAACCCATAACCAAAATGGTTCATCGGAAATTATACCAAATACTAAAAGAATAATACCGACGCCTCTTAAAATTTCCCCAAAAGTGGAAGGAGGAACATTTCCAAACTAATATGAAGGCGACAGCATCCTGACACCAAAGACAGACAGACTCTCCCAGGGGCAAAAACCCTTGAAGCACATGAATGTAAAAAAATGTCTTCAGGGGCTGGAGAGATGGCTTAGTGGTTAAGGCTTTTGCCCGCGAAGCCAAAGGACCCAGGTTCGATTCCCAAGGACCCACATAAGCCAGGTGCACAAGAGGCACATGCATCTGGAGTTCGTTTGCAGTGGTGTGTCCATTCTCTGTCTGTCCCTCTTCTCTCTGTCTCTCTCTCTGCTTGCAAATCTGAACACAAAAGGCCAGGGTTAACTTGTTCTGTATCCTGAAACTTTATTAAAACAGTCATGATTTTGGATCTGAGAAGATGGCTCGGCGGTTAAAGGCACTTGCTTGCATAGCCTGCCTGCTCAGGTTCAATTCCCCAGTACCCACATGAAGCAAAACACACAAAGCGGCACAAGCACAGGGAGTTTACTTGCAGTGACCAGAGGCTTTGGCATTTCTCTCTTTCTCTCTCATAAATACAATACAAATATTTTTATTAAAAAGAAAACATCATGACATGACTTTGCCAGACTGGGGCCAGGTTTCTTCTACTTTGCAGCTGCTACTGGCTAACATTTTGAAACTTTAAAGCCCTTTAGTTCTTTCAGAACTCCTTTGATGCTCCCGGAACCCAATGAGCACCTCACCCAGAAAGCAAAAGACAGCTCTTAGCCTTGTGAGGGAAGCCAACAATGGTCATAAGGTCCAGGAGTCCCTGAGGGTTTTCATTACAGATCCATCTGATTCCAACGTGCCTCCTGCTGCCTACGAACAAAGGACTAATGACTTCACTAATTGGGTGTTATATGTATTCCTCCACAGGTCTTAGTAGGTCACTGGGCCACAGGGCCACAGGGAATTTTCCAGAGACTGGCAAGGATGCCAGGCCAGTTCTAGGAGTTCTTACCACCTACTAGACCTGGCGCTCATCCCTTGCATATCACACTCTGATGAAGAAGTCCCTGCTCCTGACTGACAGCTCTCCTGGGGAATGGATCTTTCCTATGGCAACCCTGTGTTTGCTCAAGAGCAGCCTGCTGGGCATGCTGGTATCACCAACTCCACAACTCTGACCAAGGCAGCTGGCTATGCCCATGTGTGGTTTCCTCACTATGGGGGCGTTACGCTAGAACCTAGTTCACAGTGTAGCTGGAGTCTTGTGAATTAATACCTACAAGGCACTGGGCACAGAGCCAGGTCTGAGGTGGGCACCATGTCAGAGCTTGCTGTCTTCTCCGTTCGGGTTTGATTCGGTGAAGTTCACCCAGCTCAGGCAGAATTCCGTCTGAGTGAGGCTCAGTGACACTCTGCTCTCAGCAAGTGTCCACACAGCAGAACCTGGAACCGACAGCTGCAGGGCATTGTAGAACAATGTCTCTCATCTCACAAGCAATGACACTTCACAACAAAACGATGCTCCGAATGTCCAAGGAAGTGACAAGCATGCTAAGAAACTGACCAGTGCTAGACACACCTGGCCTTAGAGATGACCTCCTAGGAACATTCAGGACCCAAAGACAATTGTCATGCTCATTCTGCCTCCCTCTCTCTCTCCCTCTCTCTTTTTTCCCTCTCTCTCTCTCTCTCTCTCTCTCTCCCATTTCCATCTACATTACGGTAATCACAGGCTCAGTAGAAGGAAATAAGAGAGTTACGAAGGAGATCGATCTTCCCCCAAACAAATAGGTGAGCAGGGCCTGCTTATGACAGCCGATCATTTTCTTCATTGTTTTCCCCCGTTTGTCCTGCATGTCCTTTCTCTGCCAGCTTCTTAACCCTCTGTTCACAAATGCCTTTCAAGTTCATAACAAAGACATGAAACTTCTTTTCCGGAGTATGTGGTCTCTGGGGTGTGCATGTGTGTGCATGTGTGTGGACGCACACACATGTATGTAAGAGGCCAGAGGGCAACCTCAAGTGTCATCCTCAACAACACCATGTACATTTTTGGGGTGGGGGACAGGGTCTCTCATTGGTCTGGAACTCACAAATTTGGCTACACTGGCCAATGAGCCCTAGCGGCCCTCTGTCTCTTTAGCGCAAGGATTGCAAGTGTCTGTGCCACCATGCCAGGCATTTGTTCATTTTTATTTTTGGGGGGTGTGTGGCTTGTGTAGGATGTGTGCATGAATGTTCATGTACACATGTGTGGGCACGAGCATATGCATGTGTGCACACGTACATAGAGGTGTCTCCTTGTTCTCCATCACAGTTTTTTTGAGACAGAGCATTACAGTAAATCCACGGACCCCTCGCTTGGCTTTGGCTAGAGTAACCATCCAGCATGCACTGGGGGGGGGGTCCTCTGCTCTCCTCCTTCCCAGGACGGGGACTTCAGGCGCTCACTCACTCCCACATCCAGCTGCTATGAATGTGCTGGGCATCTGAACGCAGCTCTTCATGCTTGCAAGGCAAGTACTTTACCAACGGAGTCATCTCCCCACCAAGCCTTTGGGTTTTTAAATTTTAAAAGTGAATATAAGGCTGGAAGGATGCCTTCGCGGTTAAGGCATTTGCCTGAAAAGCCAAAGGACTCAGGTTCAATTTTCCAGGACACATGTAAGCCGTAAGCACATGGTGGCATATGTGTCTGGAGTTCATTTGCAGCAGCTGGAGGCCCTGGAGCAACCATTCTCTCTCTCTCTCTCTCTCTCTCTCTCCCTCTTACCATCAAATAAAAATAAAATTAAAAAATATATACATATTCATTTAAAAGTGAATAGAATTTTTATAATTCTTTCTCTTAAAAATACTACGTTCAATGTGTGTGCATACTTCAAAAACTACTTTTGCCTCAAAAACTTCCATAAGAAACAACCTGGGAGCTAAGAGATGGCTCAGTACTTAAAGCACTTATTTGCAAAACATGGTAGCCAAGATTTCGCTCCCCAGCTACCCATATATAGCCAGATGGGCATTCTTTTGCAGCAGCAAAAGACCCTGGTGTGCCCATTTGCACGTGTACACACACATGCCCACACAAACACATAAATACATAAATAAATACTATTTAATATAATAAAATAATACTTAAATAATATTTAATATGTTTAATAATAATATTTAATATGTTGGGTTAAAACAAGAAATGAAAAGAGCCTTTGTCACTCACCACCCTTGTGCAGAGTAGATGCTCAGTTGGGACACAGAGGTCACAGGCCATGGCCTGATAAACACAGGATCTTAGTGAACTGCCCTCCTGAAATGGAAGGGCTTGCTCTCTGTATCACGGCCTCTGTTCTACCACATCAAGGATGCCAGGTGGACAGACAACCTTCTTTGTCTGGGATCATAAAGCTGAGGAGGCCTTTTCCTGGGCTGTTTACATGTCACAGTCCCCTTCCATGTGCCATGGAGGTAGCAAGAGGCCAAGCTTACCTTCAAGATGGTGTGCCTGACAGCGGGCAGCGCCAGAGGCACACCCCACTAGCACAGGAGCTCCATGTAAACATGCACGGTGAAACTTCAGGGAGCTTTGTGGAGAGTTCGCTAGGCTCCACCCCAGGATTTCTGATTCAGTGGGGTTGAGGTAGGGCTGGCAAATGCATTTCTAACAAGTTCCCAGGTTATGTCAATGCTGAAGGTCCAGGGACCCGCTTTTATAGCAAATTCAGCCTAAGCACTCAGGGCATGACTATTTAGACTTGTGCTTGGATTAAATAATGGACCAATAGTGGATCGCTTGGTGCCAGGTATGTAAATTGTTTTGCGGTAACTATTTCCTGACTGACTTTCCATGTACTATAAAATCTTGAGCTGATCAAATTTAATCCAGTTTCTTGTGGTGAACCAAGGCCAACAAATGAGGCTTCTCTTCACTAGGACTGGCACTTGATCACTGTCAGAATCACAGCACCCTCTGCCAATGCCTAAGCAGTAAGACCACGCCCGGCTTTCAAGGATAGCAAGCACTTTAAAATTTCTAGCCTATTTCTTCATCTTGTTATATTTTGACAGAAAACATTCTCATTAAAAAGGGGTGGCTAGAGAGATGGCTCAGTGGTTAAGGCATTTGCTTGCAAAGCCTAATTACCCAGGTTCAATTCCCCAGGACTCACATAAAGCCAGATGCACAAAGTGGCCCATGCATCTGGAGTTATTTGCAGCAGCTGGAGGCCCTGGAACACCCATTCTCTTTCTATCTCTCTTCTCCCTATCTCTCTCTGCTTGCAAATAAATAAATACTTTGTGAAATTACAAATTAAAAACCCTAAAGCTTGGATGTTGGCACTTCCACTCTATACATTACAGTGATTTTTTATGGCTTCTCTGAAGCTTGGTGACTACTGCTGTGTGAGTCCTTTTCTGCTCAGCAAGGCTCAAAACCAAAAATCCCTGAGCAAGTATGACTACTGTGGGGCATCACAGGACTGAACACTGGGGAAAGAGTTCTTCTGTTCTCAAAGAAAACGCTTCTCCCTGCCACAGCCCCGTGCCTGTGTGAAATGTGTGGATGTGACTCGTTCCTGTACCAAGTGACATGACCCAACACTCGTTGCCTAGAACCGCCTGTGATGTTCCCATGGGGTGGAGGGCACTGGGCTCCTTCCAGATGCCAAGCAGGTAACATAATAGTTACAGACCTGGCAGGCCATCTTCCTTAGTTGGGAATGCCCTAATCCCATGGACTTTTTCCCCCAAACTTAAACAGAAACTCAAATGTTTAAAAGAAAACAAACTAGTGTGCTCAATGTGACTGTAAGCATCCGATCACTAAGACGTTTTCCTTAGCATTCGAGGAAGTATATGGATCAGGCTAGCTGACTGTACAGTGCTGCAAAGCACTTCATGAGCTGCTGGGGAGAAATGGCCAACGACATGAGCAAGCAGGAGACACTGCTGTGTGAAAGGAACGAGACTGACAAGACAGACATACCAGTACATTGGTGGAACCCAGCCTAGGTGGATATCCAGTGGCTTTCTGATTGGCTAAGAGATCTACTCAGTGCAAAGAAATCCACTGGGAACCAAGTCAGAATCCTGTGGAGACCAAGATTATGGGCTCCAAGGAGAACCTCCCCCTAGTTTTTGGCCAAAAGAAATGTTATATCCATCAAAATCTCTCTAAATTAACAATGTTCATCTCCTTTAACCTATGCTGATCTTCCTCTCCATTGGCAAATCTCTTTCTCTTCCTCAGAGGGAGTGAGAAAAGAGAACAACCAAAACCAGTCAACAAGACAAGAAAAGATAGCTGACTCCCTGGCAGAAGATTAACTACCTGTTGGACATCAGCTAGGGACCAGTGAAACCACAGAGGAACTGGTAAGATGAGCAAGAGAGCTGCTTCCATGGCGAACCTGACAACCAGCGCCAGAGTGACGGAGACAGACACTGAAAATTCACCGAAGCAGAAATCCAGAAGCTGCTGAGAGCACAACACTAAAGTAGACTTACAACACACTCAGCATGGTGTGTGTGTGGGGGGCTGGAGCGATTTTAAGAGCCACAGGGTGAGAGAGAATATCTAGAGGTTTTTCTTCCTTCCAATGACTGCCGCTCTCACAACTCCTAACCCCAAACCCCATGGTGAATATCAGCAATCCCACTGAGGAAGGACCTCAGTGGAATGGGGGCAGGGAGGAGGTAAATGATGGTACCAACACAGGATGTGCCCATACAAAGTTTCTACTCAGTAAAAAGGACAGATAAGCTGGGCGTGGTGGTGCACGCCTTTAATCCCAGCACTCAGCAGAGGTAGGAGGATAGCCATGAGTTTGAGGTCACCCTGAGACTATATGGTGAATTCCAGATCAGCCTAAGCTAGAGTGAGACCCTACCTTGAAAAACAAAAACAAGCAAACGAAAAAAAAAATGAAAAAAAGGAAAGAAAGGAAAAAAGAAACAGAAAGTAACTTCTAATCATTTACAAAGTTACAAAGTTTACTAGTGTCACCAAATATTTAAAAAACTGAACTGGGGTATCTTCTGCTTTATAGGGAAGAAAAAATACCTGAAGGTATAATAAGGAGAATGTGCTCAGTTTGAAAGCATTTGTTTAAAACAATATGTTTACTTTCCAGGAAGCAATTCTATTTTTCTCATGTATTTTTATTAAGTAGATCCATGTACTACAGTATCCAGACATGATCTGCAGTACCATTTTATTTAAAAAAAAAAAAAAAAAAAAAAGCAGTAACTAGAAATTGGGCCAAAATGTAAGAATGGTAAACACAGTAATGGGATCCATGCATATTCTAAAGCCACTTTTAACCTGGTGGGAAACATGTACTTAACAATGACGCCCATCCTATAAAACAAAGCAGCACACAGGGACTCTTACAACTGGACTAGTTGGCCCACAAACTTGTGCTGGGCCTTGTGAAATGCCACAAGGCATTCTCCAGGCATTGCTCACTGGTGCCAGCGTGAGTATCTTCCTGTGCTTTTGACAATGGCTGCAAGGAGGAACCTTGAAAAGCAACTCCTGGCCCACCCAGGGAGTATCACTCTCAAAAGCAGCGTGGCCTCACCTAGCACAACTAAAAACATCCCATCCTGTCATGTAACAATGTCCGTTCTGACCAAGAACAGGATCAATGTTTCCCAAGCTGTTGTTCATCTATCCCATAAAATAGTTTTGAAATGTTAGTTGTCTATGCTTTTGTCCATAAACTATTACTCAGAGCTCAGGGGTAAAGCACTCTGCTCAAGACATATGCCAAACGATACACACAAATAAGGAAATCAAAACATCACCTTGAGTTTTAATTCTGTTAATTAATCTAATAAACACGATAGAGTGGGTACATTTTGGCAATAGTCAAATGCTGGCACTTTAAAATAAATAAAATCCAATTATAAAACTCTTTCAATATTATCTGAAATGTATCCATGAGAAGAGAAATAGCCAGAGTGTGGTGTTTTCCTCCATTCTCTACCTCAGTGATTCCTACCAAACTGCTCTTTACACCTTAAACATTTTATGTCATTTATTTTCCTGCATTTCCACTCATTCCTAAACATACCAGGTGCACAATATATTTTTATATATGAAAGTTTGTTTGTCTTTTTTCTATTTACCTGTAAATTTTTATAATTGATCATCCCACCATACTTAAAAAGATTACAATAAAATGTGTAAACACTCACATTTATTTATTTATTTTTAGTTTTGGTTTTTCGAGGTAGGGTCTCACTGTAGCCCAGGCTGACCTGGAATTCACTATGTCGTCTCAGGGTGGCCTCGAACTCATGGCGATCCTCCTACCTCTGCCTCCCAAGTGCTGACATTAAAGGTGCAGGTGCACCACCAAGCCTGACTTTTCTGTTGCTAACATTTTATTATGGATTGAGTTACCAGCAGTAGCAATAGCTACAGCAATGCCTACTGGTGACATAGTGGCAGGTCTTATTTCTAACTGGATATATGGCATGCCTCCTGTGGGGGTGGGCAAAACCCAGGTCTGGGACTGTTAACCAAGTCAAAAGCTTATGGCTTAGAAGGTCATGGGTCATAGCAGAGAAGCTACCACTGCTCTTTGGCTAAATGGATACATGTGCCCATCAAACTGCCCCATATATGGTTATGTTTATGTCCATAGTTTAGGGCTAGTCTCACTTTTAGTCACAGAAGTTTCTTTCTGCAAATGTTGGTGAGTCCCAGAACATCCCGAGACTCCTCAAGGTGCTGAGAAGCGGTGACAGTCCAGCAGCTAGCACGAACTAAGACAGCCACGTGTATGACACCTGGCAGGGCTCAGGGGAGATTGTGGAGGGGGTGGAGGAAAGAAAAGAAGCTTCTCTGCGAACATGGCAGTCAGCCCTGAGGAGATTGAAAACCTCGTCGAAGTGCTGAAAGAAAGAAGCTGCTGAGAGAGCCCAATGCTAAATGAGACGTCTCTTGTCACATCCTCCAAGGCTCAGAGAACTTGCAAAGAGGGGTCAGAAAGAGTCAAACAGCCTCAGGTAGGAAGGAGCACTCTCTGCAATTACCCGTTGGATATGAACTGACTGGTACATTCAAGATCTCAAAGTAGAGGTTGTTTCTCCCGTAAGGCCTGCATGATACTGAGTCAATCAACAATTTAACAGAGTATAGAGGAGGTACAAACGAACGAGACATCACAAGAGAAGAGGGGCTGCTTGGAAAGGGGAAGGGTGCTCAGTGGAATAGGTCTGGGGGAGGGAGACCAAAGAGAGTAACAGGAGGGGATTATGATCAAGGTCTAATATGATCAGTTATTGAAATCCTCAATAAAAATAGTTACAGTAGTACAAAATTGTCCCAACAAGATAATTCTGATATATTCTGATCAACATCAAATCTAAAATTCCAGTGGTAACTAACTAATGCCCATTACTCTGGCTATAGGGTACTCCGTCTTGCTTCTGTGAAGACCATTTATGAGCAAGGTGACACTCAGGCACAAGTGCCCTCAGGCAGATCTACACTAAGGATAGTGAGGACATGAAAATCAGCCCTTTTAAACCTGAAGTCCATGGGTCCAGCTTTATTCCTTAATCTAAACTTGAATTACTTTCACGTGCAAAAGCTGACTGCTGACTACACATAGGCCAGCTTGTGTGTAAGTGGTTCCTTGACATGGCTAGCTCGGGAGGCCGCCCTCCTATGGGGAAGTTTAAAGCCGAGCATGCCTATGGCAGGCTGAGGTAGCTTGGATGGCTTTGGAGCCACTGCTCACCTCCTTGGAGGTGCAGGTGAGACTCTATACTGCCATCCTCTCTGAGCCCAGTCTCAATCAGGATGGGCTTAGAGTCCTTACTCCCTTAAAGGTACAGAGTTCCTGGCTACACCAGTTACCACATACTCGTTCCAGGCAGAACTGTTCAGGATCTCCTCGGAGGTGCCCTAGGTCCCAATCATACCGTGCACCTGGGTCAGATCCAACATGGAGTTAAGTTCAGTGTGCCCACACCTAGTCTCCACAAGCTTCCCCCACCTCACATGTGAAGATCACAGGGACCCCCACTCAGGTACTGGGTCTTTACCTTCCACTGACCACACTCTGCTTCTCCAGCCCACTGGGCAGAACCACAGTGATGTCCAAGGGGCTATTCTGTGAGGCCTCCTTTATATGAACCAGGCTCTGCTGTGAGCCAACAGCATCATGGAGAGTCTTCTGTTCCCTCTGGGCAGCAGGCTTTCCAGGAGGCGGTGGGGCACGGGCCTTCATCTTCCTCCTGGAAATGGCAACACAGAAGGACTGGGTGAGCCTTTCTTACTTGTTTCATGATGATTCATTCTGAAAAGCATTCATGTCTTGCTTCAGAAGTTCTCTGCAGCTGCAGGGTCCTTTAAAGTCAGTATATGAGCATCTTCAGTACTAATGGTTAATGCCTCCCCTGAACTAGCAAAAACTAAACCAGTTCAAAGAAAAATACAGGAAGCATATTTGGAAAGCGAGTGTTCTTAAAATGAAACAACCCCCAAATGTGGTCACTTCTGTGAGAAGCACAGCCAGCACACGCCCCCGGGTAAAGGGGTGTGTGGGTGCAGCAGTTTGCTTGGTCTAAGCCCTTCTGAAGTGTAGATGGTGACTTGTCATAACTAAATAGGTGGATGGCCCTGGCGGTCTGCAAAGTTCTTGCTTCCATCTTGCCCAGCTCAAGATCCAAAACTAGTTCTGAGCCCTGTGGCCTGTAAATCCAAGATCCTAGCTGCCTGGAGCCATGTCATCAGGGGCAAGGTTATCTTCCCGTCCAGCACCACTACAGCCAGTGGACGGTGTGGCTATGAGGCAGTGACAAGAAGTGGGTGACAAGGCCCTAACTTCTTCACTTTCACCTGACTTCAAACTGTGCCTTGATGTTCATTTCACCCTGTAGGAGATGTCTAATCCCCTGATCATGAGAGGCAAGTGGAATGCCATTCTTAGGAATTCTGCTTCAATCCAGATAATAAAAGCAACTGACCTTAAAATGTATAAGTGCTGTTTTCTATATATAGAATACCTACATATGTATATAAGCACATATGTGTATATATAAGTATATATGTATACATAAAGTACACATATACATGTAAATGTGTTTGTACTAATTTACATAAAAGAAGCTTATTTAATAATCCTTGGGTATTTTATTAGAACCATAGCTACTATTTACTCAGCACTTATCATTCATTAGGACATATATAATAAAAACCTTCACAATTTACCTAATAACTCCCTATTCACTTGATAGTACTTCATTCAGATTCCAAAATACTGTGCCGCTCACAGAGATTCACAGCTCATCTGAAGGCACAGAGGCGCTCAATGTCAAACAGGTGGAAACCAGACCTGGCTGACTCCCCAGAGCCCCTCCTGCTTGCCTTCTCCCCACCCTGCTCAGCTCTAGCCAGAAGATCCTCAGAGAAGCAACAAGAACCCTCCATGCACTCTGAAACTGGCTTCATAGTGACCTGCTAGGAGGCACTCTGCCTTGAGATTTCAAAGACTTTCAGAATATTATCTCGATGGCTTAGCGGCTAAGGCGCCTGCCTGCTAAGCCTAAGAATGCTAGTTCCAATCTCCAGCGGTTCCAATCTCCAGGTCCCACGTTTAGCCAGATGCAAAGTGAGGCAAGGGCGCAATGCTGCACTTGACCACAAGGGGGCGCACGCATCTGGATTTCGTTCACAGCAGCTGAGAGACTGCTGGCATGCCCATTTCTGTCTCCCTCTCCCTCTCTGTCTATCTCTCTCTGTCTCTCTCCAAAAATAAATAAATAAATAATTTTTTTTAAAAATATTATCTCGAGAAATCTATTCTGAAGAAACAACCTGAGAAAACTCTACTGTGGGACAATCAAAGATGCGCACATTGGCATAATTTCCAATGGCAAACAGATAATGTAACCATATACCAGTCAATTAATAAATCAAATAAATAACAAATATTACACATATTAATAAAAATATCAATAAATTTTTGTTCACTATTGTATTTGCCCTAAATATGTTTGACTGTACATAATAGTTAATCAACACAGATTTTTTTAAGAAAACAAGCTTCAACATCTGTGTTTAGAAAAACGTCTCCTTTACAGAGGACTACATTATAGGTCTAGACAAAACCAGTCTAGAAAAGCAGTGACCAGTGGTGACTTCTGGGTGATGCCAGGCATGACACATTGTCTTGATATTTCTATTTTTATGAACTTCTTAATTTTATATAACACATGTATATTTTGACCTATAAAATGAAAGAGGTCATTTAGAAATATATTTTTAAAAAGCCAGCTAACGAGGTCTAGAAGAAATTATAAAATGAATGATGTTCCTGTCACTGTTTAATACAGTACTTCTTCTCTGGACAAACTCTGTAGGTAGAAATGGTGCTCCTGAGAACTTCATGTGGCTTGGAAAAAAACGGCAGGACAGTGTTCAACTGCCTCAGGAAATGGAGAAAGAGTTGGAGATGGAAGATTGTGCTCACACTATGACAAGGTGGTAGCTGAGCTGGAACAGGCCCTGGTTAGTCCTGAAGGCTCCTTAATACCTCTAGGGCCAAAGATTCCTTCAACCATCTAACTAAAGAAGACGTTGCCAAGATTCTTCATGTACACTCAATTTCTGCAAACCAAACTGAATGACGAGGCCTCAGCATAAGAATCCACATAAGGGCTGGAGAGATAGATGGCTTAGCGGTTAAGGCGCCTGCCTCCTAAGCCTAAGAACGCTGGTTCCAATCTCCAGCGGTTCCAATCTCCAGGTCCCACGTTTAGCCAGATGCGAAGTGACGCAAGGGCGCAATGCCACACCACAAGGGGGCGCACACATCTGGATTTCGTTCACAGCAGCTGAGAGTCTGCTGGTGCGCCCATCTCTATCTGTCTCCCTCTCCCTCTCTCTCAAAAAAAAAAAAAAAAAAAAAAAACCAGAATCCATATAACACTCTTCTCAAAGCTCAGCATCTCCCAAACTCATTACAAGAGTACCTTCTAATTTAGAAAAAGAGAAATCAAGAAAAGGACACCACATTCAGACCATAGCTAAGTAGAATAGCTGTGAATTGAAACGATGAACGTGGGACACAGCCTCACCCGTCAAAGCCTCACATCTCAAGACAACAGGCAGGTGCTGTCGTGGGGAAGCCAGACCCAGGATACTCTCAGAAGTGCAAACCACTCACTGAATCCTGGTTCTGTGCCACAGAGTCCCCAAATTAGCAGGCCAAACCTAACTAGGACACTGCCAAGCTTTGGATCCTCTAGCAGATAGCTCTATTTGGACAAACTATTGTAATCAAAGCCCTCAGTTTCCCCATGAGCTGATCAGAATTTCGTAGTCTTCCTGACCAGGTTTGCTCGAAAATTCTATAAGTTACTCCCATGAAGTCCAAGCAGCGCATGAGGACACAGGCAGCGCGTTCAGCTCAAGCTTTCTTGACTCAGTTCTCTGAGACATAATCACAACAGCTATCGCTGGGCGTGGTGGTGCACGCCTTTAATCCCAGCACTTGGGAGGCAGAGGTAGGAGGACTGCTGTGAGTTCAAGGTCATCCTGAGACTGCATAGTGAATTTTAGGTCAGCGTGGGCTAGAGTGAAACCCTACTTGAAAAGCCAAAAAAAAAAAAAAAAAAAAAAAAAGGAAAGAAAACAAAGTAACAACAGCTATCTATAACACTCCCTCACCAAGGATTTCTACTGTTTAGAATTAAAAGAAAAACTGAGGAAAAACTAGTCAGGTACCTAGTTAGGGGAAACAAATAGATGCAACCCCTCCTGCCTGCTCCAGCAGAACCAAAATTCAGTGGCTGATTCAATCTCATCCAACCAGCTCTCTCTCACCTCTTACCCCCTTTGTCTTAGCCCACCAGGGCCTAGATGGGCGGGTGACCCCTACTTCCACGTGGGATCACTATCCACTCCTGCCTTCCACGTGGCGCGAGTGTGCTGTAATTTCTTTTCTCTCGCCTTCTCTTAATCTAATAAAGTCTTTTTAAGTCTTACCCTCTGGTCTATGGATTTAATTCTTTCAATTCATAAGACAAAAATCTGGGTACCCTAAGTTGGTTGGTGCCTTGGCATATTGGTGTATTGACAAGGAACCCCAAAACTCCCATTAGAAAACCTCTTTTGTAAGGGTAGAGTATTAGCTAGCTTATCAAGAAATACAACGAAAGCTCATTTTCTCAGTGAATGCACTGAAAACTAAGAAATCCTATTCATAAGAGAATTGCAGTTCTGACCTGGGGTAGGAGCAGCTTTCAATATAACTCCACACAGATTAGCTTTCCTGATATGATTCTCTGAGACATAATAACAAGAGCTCTCCATAAGCCTCGCCAAACTCTGAACCCAGCGGCCCGTATGCATGGGAACACTGCTATCTCCCTGCACATCAAGCACATAGCCAAAGAGGAGCATTTGAGAGCCAAGTCCCACAGCTATCATCCAACTCCTCGTAAGTTCAGAACGAGCCCATAGGTGTGGACGACTAAGCTACCGGGCAGTCACTCCACCCACCCTGGGTCTGAGCAGGGCAGTTCCTGCCCCGAAGATCAGATAAAATCTAGAGTTGCTGCATTGTTGACGACTACAGAAAAGGGGAGTCTCCTTTCAAAAATGGGCCCATGCTGCTCTACTGAAGTTTGAACATTCTTAACAAATGAACTGAAGTAAACCCGAGGGGGCAGTTCACTGCTTTCCAAAGCGGACGATGTTTGCACGCATTTCAAGCTGGAGGCCAAGAGAGGTGAGTGAGGGGCTTTGTCCCATCCACAAGGCTGTTCCCAGAGTGAAAAGACAGAAAGCTCTCTGCTCGGTCAGGACTGGAGGAGGAGCACAGCCCCGCCCGCCTGGATCCCGCCAGCTGCTGATGCGTGAGTGCCACCTGATGCAGCCCCTCACAGGCCAGAGGCTGCTGCTGCTGCCGCCTCCGCTCGGGCTCCCAGCAATAAGATAACAAGGCCCTTTGCAGAGTACAGCAAGAGACTTGTCTCGGTTCCCTTGCTCAGTGTCACCACTCCTCTGAGGCCAGAAAAGACACAGAAAGAGCAGGCGTTGTGCGGGAGGAAGAGAAGAGCTGGACGAGAGGAGGTGGCTGGCTTCAACGGGCTCCCCTCCCAAATAAGAGTCCAACCCCGCTACGAGCTGGCAGACGTCTCCTTGGGGAGAAAGCCTAATTATTCTTAGACAGCCAAGTCAGCTGTCCTGACCCAGCCAGCCAGCTTCGCACACTTCAGTGTTGCTCAGTTCGCACACAGCAGTTCTTCCCATCAGCTCTGCTGCCGAGCATCACCTTCTCCTGAAGGAGTTTTGATTTTTCTTCATTTTTTAATACAGAGTCTCATGGATCTCAGGCTGGTTTAGAACTCACTATGTTGCTGAGGGTGACCTTGAACTTCTGATCCTCCTACTTCCACCTCTACCTTCCCAGGTATGTACCATCATACCTGGTTTGTGCAGTGTTGGGGATTAAGCCCAGGATTTCATGCATGCCAGGCAAGCACTCTACCAACTGAGCTACATTTTCAGCCCCAACTTTTGATTTTCCTTTTCTTCTTCCCAATGCTATACATCCAAAAGCCCATCGTTTCCTTGCAGCAAAGTCTTTATGAGACAATGGGGTTTTTCAAGCCTGAAAGATATGCTTGGCTGTACCAAACAGCCCTGTCCTATCACAAGGAAACTGCTGAACAAATGCAAATACACACACACACACACACACACACACACACACACACGCATGCATGCTCACGCACACACACACAAGCAGGTATGCTTATGGAGCTGTGGGGCTCTCAGTTCTCCTGCAGCCAAGGGCTCATGGAGGGGTGGGCTTGACTTCGCTCCCGTTCTCCCCTACCTTTTTGGCTGCTCCCCTCTTCTCATTATATACTGCAACATTACCTGAATTAACAGCACACCTGGCTGGCAACTCCCAGAGTTCTGATCCACCTCTCTCTCTAGCCCCAACGAAGTACAGAGTAGGCCCTTACCAGTCCCCAGGGAGAGGCTCACCGCCTCCAAACGTCTGCACTGCGTTCAGCGTGTGCTCACAAGCCGAGAGTGCATGGGTCTGCCATGCTGTAACTCTAATGACGCCCTGCCAAGAACTCTCCATGGAGCTGCAGTTCCGCCTCAGTCCTCCACCTCTACTTCACTATCTGTAGGTTTCCACTGCACTCCCTCCTCCTTTCCTCTCTCCTCCTCCTCTCTGCATGTCAGTGTATGTCAATGTGACCTTTTCCCTGTTCCATTGGTTCTGAGGCTACGTCCTTCTCGTTCCTAGACTCTTAGGATAATCTCCCGAGGTGTCTCCTCCACCACTGTCTCATCTGCTCAGGGGTCTCACCTCCACGGGCTGGAGATTGGCCTTCCCTGGGTCATCTTTCTGGAGCTGTCCTTCATGACACAAACGCCTCATGATGAATTCTCTGACTGCTCTTCCTCGGGTGCTGCATCCACCACACCCATATCATTCATGACATGAATCTTAGTGTTTCTGCACAGAAATGTCTCCAGTCCCCATGGTCCATCTCTAGTTGCCACTCCCTTCTGGCCTCTAATGGATGAACGAATGAAGGAGTAAAATTAAAAACCACAGAGTCACAAGCCCAGCTGTCAAAGTGTCTACAGTGGGAGTGGGAATCAAAAGTGTGAGTCGGGCTGGAGAGATGGCTCAGCAGTTAAGATGCCTGACTGCCAAAGCCTAAGAATGGCCATTGGATTCTCCAGGTCCCAAGTTTAGCCAGACCCAAGTGATGCAAGGGCACAATGCTGCACTTTCCCACAAGGGGGCGTGCGCATCTGGAGTTCATTCACAGTAGCTGAAAGGCCACTGGCATGCCCATTCTTTATCTGTCTCTCTCTCAAAAAAAGTGTGAGTCTGATCTCTATCACACTTTCCAGGGCTCAGAGTGCATTGCAGAAGAGGTGGTAGAAAGAATGTAAGAGCCAAAGGAAGAGTAGGACTACTTACAATGCAATTGTCCACACAGAAAATGGCCTGGATATCCATAACCTCACAGTGCCTGGCACTACCTACACAACAGCCTCATAATAACAGGAAAAGATGATGACATCAAACTAAAAGACTGGTTGAGAGGGGAGAGGCTATGATGGAGTGAGGAGTTTTGAAGGGAAAAGTAGGGAAAGAGAGGAAATTATCATGGTTTATTGTCTGTAAGTATGGAAGCTATCAATAAAAGAAAGTGTGAGCTGGGAAAGTAATAGGGTGAAATATCAACACTGGCTGGGTTCAAAATCTCAGCACCACTGGAAGCAGTGCCTGATCTAACACAGCACTGTATTTAACCACCTGCTGCCTCCCTTTGAGCCCTCTGTATGGTGAGAATAACGGCCACCCCTTGGTCATAGGATCACACAGAGCTTAAATAGCATCATTCTTTGCAGTCCATGCTTAGTGTACTCCGTGTCGAGAGCCAAAAGTGCTGTGCAGTGCAGAAGCATAGTGGTCTGTGTTACATGCCTGCACAGCCTAGGAGCCAAGGCAGAATGCTACACTTGCATGCTAGAAATGCTCCTAGGGGCTCCCCAGTAACCAGCAATGAGCATTTATCACCCCTACACACACACTGGCACAGTACAGTAAAGGTGCAAGTTCCACCAGGGAGCAAGAATCTCAGAGGCTGGCATTCTGTCCAGTGTGTATGTAGCATGTCCTCCAGCCTCCCATAAGCTAGGTGAGGCTCCCACAGAACCACCACAAGGCTGGAGGGAGGTAGAGGCAGTAAAACTGGAGCCCTAGGATGGCCCAAGAGCACAGCGCTCAAACCTCGTGAGTGGCTAAAGAGAACCTCGCCTGATGCCTGCCTGCCCACCTAAGGAGGATGTGAGGGTGCTGAGGGGAGCTGTCCACATGAGCATGTGACAACATGAAGCAGGTAGAGGCTGCCGGGATGAGCCTTCTGGGAGACCCTCCCTCTAAGGAGCCTGAGTAAGAAGGCAGTACACAAAGGGCTAAGCAGTGGCCACAAGAAGGACAAGCACAGTGCATGTGGGTCCTTCATTTTCACAAGCCAACTGCACAAGGAGGCAGGGTGCCAGGCAGACCACCAGCAAGAGAACGACAGAGACTACAAGGCAAACATCCCTTTCCCATGTCCCCACCCAGGCCACAGAGGCAGAACCATAAGGAGGGAAGGTGAGTGTGGAAGGCGCGGCAGCTTTCCCGGCATAGGCTCCCCCGCTGTGGTCAGCCCATAGCAGGGAGGTGGGGGTGGGCGGGGAGCTTCAGTGGGACACCAGCTAGGAGCTGTGATCTAGCGCAGGGTGCACACTCCCCAGAACAATGGGACCATTCTGGCAGATGATGCCAAACAAAAGGCTCTGGAATCTGCCCAGACATCTTTCAGGACCAGGAAAGTGGACAGGAACATGCATGCAGAGCCTCGTCTGACCCTCCATGCATGTCTGCACATTATCAGCTTCATCATTCTCACCGTTTTCACAACCAAAAGTGAACCTCCACTCTGGAACTGCGGTTTTTAAAGGTCCTTTTCCTGAATATTTATTCAATTTCCTCCCAGGCTGTTTGACCACTAGTAGCCACACCCATGAAAGTATCAAGAACATTATGTATGTGGTCACTGAAGAAGGTTAAGTAATAGGTAGCTATGGAAACCACCATAAATAAATCATACAGTACAGAACGTTAAAAATGCTACCACATATCACAAGAGAGATTAGAAAAAATTAAGTAAGTTCTTCACCATACCAAGATGAAATGTTACAAACATAATTAAAACAAAATTCAGCAAATTATTCATGGTCTTCACCCTCTGGTTTCCCAGCACCATCAGAGGAGATGTGCTGGCTAAATTAGCCTCAGTTCAGCTCCTAAGTCCTAGGGCAAAATCAATAGCTTTAATCACTAATAGAATCACTAATAGAACTGTCCAGGTAAAAAAAAATTATATATGTCCCTTGTCACAGGTAAACAAGAAATACCATATTCAAAAGACAAGAACATATTAAGAATAGTCATTTGCTTTCAATAAGCCACACAATGTATGGTGGTATTTTTTTTTCCTTCAGTGGGAAAAAAGAAACAGAGCTGTATCAAGTTCCTTCCAGCAAAGTGTGAAGAAAAGAACCCATCTGCGCGGGAGCCTGAGATAAGGACTGCAGAGCCTGTAGTTAGACAGGAAGCCATACACTGTGAAACGCATCGCCACCCCTCACTGATAAGCCCTGCTCTATTGCTACTCACTTTTGTGAATAGCTGAAAAGCAGTGAAATCTGACAACCTCGCTTTCCATGTGGCCAGTAACTGATGGGAACAAGACCCAGCTCAGAGAATTTCTCAGGAAAATGAGCCCAGCTCCCAGCACGTAGGGCCATGGACTCGGGTAACTTCATAGCTCAGAGAAGGAACGTGCACGTGATGCCCCTGTGCCCATGTCTAACAGGGAAAGTCTAACTGGGGGCCTCTATTTGGACATAAAACTTTGTAAGAATCCTGGCAAAACAGTATGTCTTTGCTTTACAAATATGCCATCTATCTATTTCCTCAATTTAGTCACCTCACAATCCTATTTCTGCATTTGTTCTTAAGCAAAGTTTTTGCTGCCTAAAGCAGCGTGTTATGAGGGTGATATGGGAAAACACGTGAAGCTTAATTTGATATGGATATTTTTGGACTAGTAGGAGAGTTACAGATGAAGAGAAACAGCTAAGAGTTGGGTACCTTTAATTCTCCACTGCAAATGTGACACTAGATAACCTCACGGTGATTGCTTCTCAAAATAGGGACTGGGCCTCCCAGCAGATGCCAGGGCTGGCGAAATCTGAGCGGTGTGGTCTGGCAGGCTCTGTGAGGTGGCCAGCAAAGCCTTCCTGGCCCTCAGTCTACCCTCTCAGACCCACTGCCACCAAACTCTGGAGTACAGAACTCTTCAGTGAGGCCAGGCCTAGGACTCCAGCTCAGCAGACTCACCTCAAACACACCCATGGTGAACAAGAACCGCTATCACAAGGAACCCTCAAAAACAACATGCTGGGGCTGGAGAGGCGGCTCAGCAGGCAAAGGTGCTTACTTGCAGAGCCTGATGGCCTGGGTTCAATTCCTTAGTATCCATGTCAAGCCAGGTACACAAAGTGGCACATGCATCTGGAGTTCATTTGCAGCGGCCAGAGGCTCTGGAGTGACCATTCTCTCTCTCCCTCCCTCCTCCATCTCCTTGTAAATAAATGAATACAAATATTTCAAAGAGAACCCCCCCCCCACACACACACACAAAACACATATGATGGATTGTTAGGGGGGACTCAGTGCTTCCATCATCAGGACTGGCTGCCCAATTCACTAAGCATCCTATAAAAAGCAAGGGAACTGCTGGGCCTGTTAATTTTGTAAAGAAAGAGGGAGAAAAAGGAGCATTATGAACAAAGGAAAAGAAATGGAAGGAAATGAGGAAGGGAAGATATGAAAAAATGGGAAAGGAAGGAGAGAATAGAAAGGAGAGACTGAATTCTGTTTCCCGGGTGTGCATATTCTAAACCTGTCTCCTCTCTGGCTCTGGCTTTGGTGACTGGGAGGTCATGTACAGACTTCAAAGCATACTGATTATTCTTAAGGATGTCTCAAACCTCCTCAGCATGGCATTTTCTCCCCCATGGGTCTGCATTTCCAATCCTTACCACTCTCATGTCAGTCAGTCCATTCTGTTTATGGTCCACACAGAAATGAGGTGCCTTTTTTATCCTAACCCTAGATTTGTCCAAGTTAATTCCACTGCATTTCATACAAGCTCACAGACTTTGTGGACTAGCATTTCCTTTGATCCTGGTCTCACTGAAGAGCTACAAGTGTTGCGTGTGCCACCCTCTGACTTGTACACTGCTCCTCCTGAGTTTGCTGTGTAAATCTAGTCACCTTGCATTCCCATCCTGCTCCAGGGGCTTAGTCCTGCAAGTTTCCTTTAGCCACCACCAGACAAAAAGTGATGCAAGCGCACAATGTTGCACATGCACACAAGTGGGCGCACGCATCTGGAGTTTGTTCACAGTGGCTGAGAGGCCGCTGGCATGCCCACCCATTCTCTATCTCTCTCTCTCTCTCTATTCATCTCTCTCAAATTAAAAAAAAAAGAGGTCTTGAAGAGGTAATCAGTGCAAAAAAGAGGAGGGGCTGAGGAGAAGAGCCAACACTAGGGAGGGCAGGTGCCTGGGCAGACAAGGAGCTCTGGTGTGCTCAGCAAGAATAAGAATGCACTTCTTTCCTTCCTGGTATACAAGGTTAGGAAAGGGTGCACTTGTGTAATGGGGTAAATGTAAAATGTCCCCCTTAGCTCTAAGTGCTTGGGATTAAGCATCCTACTTGGTTCCCAGTTGCTGCAGCCTTCACGAGGTAGAGCCTCGCTAGAGGAGGTGAGATGCTGGGGCAGACCTTCACGAGGTAGACCCTCGCTAGGGGAGGTGAGATGCTTGGGCAGACCTTCACGAGGTAGACCCTCGCTAGGGGAGGTGAGATGCTGGGGCAGATCTTCACGAGGCAGACCCTCGCTAGGGGAGGTGAGATGCTCGGGCAGACCTTCACGAGGCAGACCCTAGATGCCGGGCAGACCTCACGAGGGGAGGGAGGTGAGATGCTCGGGCAGACCTTCACGAGGTAGAGCCTCGCTAGAGGAGGTGAGATGCTGGGGCAGATCTTCACGAGGTAGACCCTCGCTAGGGGAGGTGAGATGCTGGGGCAGACCTTCACGAGGTAGACCCTCGCTAGGGGAGGTGAGATGCTCGGGCAGACCTCCACGAGGCAGACCCTCGCTAGGGGAGGTGAGATGCTCGGGCAGACCTTCACGAGGCAGACCCTCGCTAGGGGAGGTGAGATGCTCGGGCAGACCTTCACGAGGCAGACCCTCGCTAGGGGAGGTGAGATGCTCGGGCAGACCTTCACGAGGCAGACCCTCGCTAGGGGAGGTGAGATGCTCGGGCAGACCTTCACGAGGCAGACCCTCGCTAGGGGAGGTGAGATGCTCGGGCAGACCTTCACGAGGCAGACCCTCGCTAGGGGAGGTGAGATGCTCGGGCAGACCTTCACGAGGCAGACCCTCGCTAGGGGAGGTGAGATGCTCGGGCAGACCTTCACGAGGCAGACCCTCGCTAGGGGAGGTGAGATGCTCGGGCAGACCTTCACGAGGCAGACCCTCGCTAGGGGAGGTGAGATGCTCGGGCAGACCTTCACGAGGCAGACCCTCACTAGGGGAGGTGAGATGCTCGGGCAGACCTTCACCAGGTAGACCCTCGCTAGGGGAGGTGAGATGCTCGGGCAGACCTTCACGAGGTAGACCCTCGCTAGGGGAGGTGAGATGCTCGGGCAGACCTTCACGAGGTAGAGCCTCGCTAGAGGAGGTGAGATGCTCGGGCAGACCTTCACGAGGTAGACCCTCGCTAGAGGAAGTGAGATGTTTGGGCAGACCTTCACGAGGTAGAGCCTCGCTAGGGGAGGTGAGATGCTCGGGCAGACCTCCACGAGGTAGACCCTCGCTAGGGGAGGTGAGATGCTCGGGCAGACCTCCACGAGGTAGACCCTCGCTAGAGGAGGTGAGATGCTCGGGCAGACCTTCACGAGGTAGAGCCTTGCTCTGACTGTAAAGGCCCACGCCAACAGAGGGAGTTCACGTCTGTAACCGTGAACCTGGTTGAAAGCCTGTGGTTGGGGAGGTCACAGACTCCAGTAGGGAAGCAACTACTTTTGTGGAGTGGGTAAGACGTGCCTATCAAATCACCTTCTAAATCCTGTGGATTACTGCAGCTACCTGCCTTGGTTGTGGGGAACTTCTGGTACTGGGTTATAGATGCAGAAAAGTCTCTAAAAGTGCTCAGAACAAGTAACTGCTGAGGGCGCATGGCTGCCCAGTGCTCACAAAAGGACAACAGATATACCATTCCTTCCAAGGCTCAAGGAACTTTTGCAGAAAAGAGATGGTGGAAAGAATTTAAGATCCAGGAGTAGGGTGGTGTAAGGCAATTTTTCCTCTGGGAAGAACATGATACCAGGTAGCCATGCCAACTTTGGGACAGAACAATACTGTGATACCAGGTTTATGGCAATGGAGTTAGTGACACTTCTGACATTTGCTAGCAGATTGCAGAGGGGAGAGTCACAGGACCCTCACCTGGGGTTCCAGCTATTGTTCCCTTTTGTCCCCTCCTCAGCTCCAGGTGATCTAGAGAGAAGGTCAGTTATATAGGAAGTATGTTAACTCGAAGGGCCACTCCATGGTTCAGCTTCCAGGAGGGCACTGTCCAGGATGGGGTGGGACTCTGAGGTGATGCAGCTGCCTTTGGGTCACCCATGCTCCTGTGAGCAGCTCCTCACCTGTGCTTTGTGCGTAATCCCGATAAACTCATCACTTCACCAAAAGTGGATTCTGCAGCAATCCATTTTGGACAATCCTGTTGCTTTCCCTCTCTCTCTAAAATAAATCTCATAATTTATTCTCCTCTGAGTCTGTCTTCTCAATTTTTTCTTGGTTAGAATCCAAAAACTGCTGGCATGAGGGTTCTAATGCCACAGAGCTCTCAATCCCACATGACTATAACGGTAGAGCTATACAAACGAACGTGGCTGCATTCTAATGCAACTTCAATTTACAAATACCAAACTGGGAATTTCATATCAGGTTCACATATTACAAAATGTCATTATTCTTTGGATTAAAAAAAAAAACAGCGTAGAAAAGTTCTTAGATGGACAGGCAACATCAAAACAATATCAAGCCTGTTGAGGAGAGTTTGTCAACTCTTGCTTTAGGCTTGAGGAAGTGATGGAGGAACTGCAGGTGATACAAGCATACTGTGTGCGAGGCCATGCATTGTGAATGGTATAAAAATTGAAATATTCCTGTACCATTCATATATTATATCCAATTCAACAAAGACTCTCATGTCACTAAAGAAAAAATATTCCAGTGTTTAATGTTGCACTTCCATTGCACATATGATAAAAGAAAATAAGCCATAAGCCTTCACATCAGACCAGAATGTGGTCACCAGTGTACCGGAGGATAGCTACGGCCTGGAGAGGGATACAGAGATGTAAGAAAGCATGTGTGGTGATCAACTTGCATTAGGCAGCTTAAATTAAAGAGTATTGAATGTTTTACCACGATTGTGACTTATATATTAAACATGCTTTGTGCTTACTTGCACAAACTTATAATTACAGGACCATTTTCTCAGGTGGCGGTGGGTGATCATTTGCCAGCACACCACTGCCTATCACAGAGGGTTATCACGGTTGCCCACAGTGAGAGTCTTGTCACTCACTTGTGTGCAGCCAGTGAGCACTGTAAAGGTAAACCTGGCTCATGGAGCCTTTTACTTCCCCAGGAATGCTCTCGGTAAAGTCGCTGGCATCTGCTCAGGATGAATACAGGAAGAGAAAACACCTTGGGCCTCCCTGCCCACACAGCCTTCATTGTCTTACGTCCTTCAGGGATTCCCAAGGAGGACCGAAGTGCACACTCCCAACATTCCACTAAATCCCCACCCTGCCCATTCAATAGCACACGAGGTAGAATCTATAAAAAGCTACAGAAGTCATTCTATTTGTTTGTACTTACTATGCAATGACAACTTGGGCACCCAAAACTCTAAAATTCAAAACACAATATTCTGAAACTTTTTGAGTAACATGATGAATTTACCACCCATGGAAAAGTCCCACATCTGATCTCATGTAAAATGCAGGCACTCTAAAAATATCACATAAAATCCGGGCGTGGTGGCGCACATGCCCTTAATCCCAGCACTTGGGAGGCAGAGGTAGGAGGATTGCCGAGAGTTGGAGGCCACCCTGAGACAACATAGTTAATTCCAGGTCAGCCTGGGCCAGAGTGAGACCCTACCTTGAAAAAAAAATCACATAAATTACTATATTTGTATATGACATTTGCATAAGGTATACATGAAACATAAAGGAATTTTGGGTTTAGCCTTGGGTATCATTCCCAAGATTCTCATTATATGCAAATATTCCAAAATCCCAGAAATACCCTCTGCTCTCAAGCATTTCAGATAAAGAATATTCAACCTGTATTTGAAGCCTAATTATATTTTGCACATTATGATTGTAGTGGTCAGGCTCAGGTTGCTGAGACAAACTTCCAGACCAGACACAGTTACAGAGAAAGGAATTTATTTGAAGCTTACAGATCCAGGGGAAGATTCATAATGGCAGAAGAAGCTGTCCTGCTTTCACTGGACCAGAGAGAGAAAAAAGCAAAATGCCACCCCAGCACCATTAAAAAGCAAGCGAGCACACTTCAAGAACTACAGGCTAAGCTCGGCCTCTTTGCCTTATCTGTAGACTGGAATTCCAAATCCACCCCCATACCTTCAGGGCTGGACCCTAGGGTCCACCCACACTGACACCTCATCCAGCCAGGTGGCTGCAGATCTAAATTACAAACTTTAATAATATCCTGAATATATTGGGGCCACCCATTCAAGCTACCACAATGATAGGCAAGAAATATACATCTAAATGCATCTTAGGACATAAGTTAATTGACTGCAAGTGAGAACAATGTCCCACCCAGGTATTCAGGGCAGGTAGAGGTAAATGGACTTAGGAGTCTCACACTCGTCCAGGGACCAGATCCCCAGTGAGAAAACATGATCCACCCCAGGCATTCAGGGTAGGTAGAAGTCAATGCATTCAGGAGTCTCACACTCGTTCAGGGATCAGATCCTTTGAAAACTGCAGCCTCTGTGCCTCATTCACAGTTACTGGTTCGCTAGATCACTGTCAGCCATTTGCAGCACGCAAAAGATTTAGGGTTTGCCCCCAACACTGCCAAAATATTTATTTGCATTTACACACACTTACTGACTTGCATTCTAAGTAAACTGGCTTATCTCCTACCTTGGGAAATAATAAAGCCTAGCAGGCACTGTAATTAGGGGAGCTGTGTTATAAAGTCAGTTTGTGTATATGACAAACTAAAATGTATCACAAGTAGAAAAAGAAACCGGTTAAATTGGGTGGTTGCACTTTGCTATGTGTAAATATTTCCTCATTCCACACATGTTTAAAAAGTCATCAAGCACTTTGAAGAGTCTTCATTCCTCAGCTTCCCACAACATCCACCCTATGAAGAAGACCGGTGGTTCTTCAGGGACTAATTCTACCCATGGGACTCCACAGGCTGGCCTGGCCAGATTCATCTCCATGCTAAACAGTATAAAGAAGATACCAGAAAGTTCCAGAATGCCACAGAATGACAATGGCCATTGACTTGTGCGTCTCTAATTCCTCACCCTCAAAAGAAGTCTATGGCCTCTGTGGTCACATCCTTGTTCCTATTTATATAATTTTATGGTCTTAATTCACAAGATCCACAAACCAACCAACCAACAGGAAATACTACTGTGGAATCTGAACACAGCTTGAGGCCCCTTCCTGGGCCCACGCCAGTGACATGTCACAAACGCTGGTGATAAAATCTCATGACACCTGCTACCTTGTCTGTCCTGAGAGCTAGGCCACGTGGGCTCACCCACCTGCACTGGGGCACCTCTTGACCATAGCGTGGGTCAGTGCTTTCTCTCCTGGAGGCCAAAATCAGCTCCACAAGGCCTCCTTAGGCCAACACCGCACATCAGGCAGAGGAAAAACCCACTAACCACTACCAAGTGGAGCACAGTTCCAAAAAGAAACAGCTGGGTACTCGCTAGGAGGCCATCCATCAAAGGGGAGAGACTAGACGTGAGGGGACACAGAAACATCTCAGGATCACTTCCTGTGCTGCGTACACTTGCAAGGTGCTACTTAGAGGAGGAAAGATCCCCTCTCTTCATTCCTCAGGACACATGGGAAAAACACAGCCAAAAGGAAAAGACTAAGGGGATGAGAGGCCACTCCGAGATGTGCTTTGCTGAGTGTGAGAGTCCATGGAGAGACAGAGACAGGTACAGGAACGGAATGCTAGGTATGACCCTCTGTCCTTGCTGTGTGTATCACCTCCCTTCTCTGTCTGTGCCGCGAGTCCTCAGGGGTAAAGCAGGGATGAAGATGACAGGACCACCATCATGGGGTGGTGAGCATTCCAGACGTGGATACATGCAAATCAGCTCTTACTGTGCCTCAAATGCAACACTGTTCTCACCTCCATGCACCATGCTGTTCAGTGCCGCAAATACTTTCTGGTGCCTCCCAAATGAGCTCCTCCTAAAAGCCACACCCTGCATCTTTTGACACTCAATTCTTCTCCACTTCCTGCCCAAATTAGAAGCCATTTATGCAGGCTCTCAATTAGAATTCCAGATCTGTAGTTCTAAACACTTTCTCCATAGCTGTGCAAAGCTTGCACCCATCTCCCTGCCAAGCAGCACAAGCTTTGTCTTCTCGCCAAAATCTGCACCCCACAGAGTTGCCAAGATACACTGAAAAGCAAATTAATTACATGAATAAAATAAATGGCATCAAAGAGTATAACCTAACAAATACAACTTTGTGTATTCCATATCAGACCTGTATACGTGTGTTCTCTGTCCATAGGTTCAACCAACTACAAACTGAAAATGTTGCTTAAAAACCTGCTGGCTTTGGTTATGCGTGAACCACATTCCCCATTGATGAGGGTCCCTATGGAAGAGGGAGGACAGGGATGAGGATAATGGAGTCACCACTATGAATGTAAAACTAGAATAATATACATAAAAATAAAAATAATAAAATTAAAAAAAAAAAAAGAATGCAAGAGCCAAAGGAAGGGTAGGACTCCTTATAATGTGCTCCTCCAGACACAACAAAATGGCCTGGGTATCCATGACCTGAAACTACCTAGACAAGACCAACATAATAGGAGAAAAGATGATGACATCACAATTAAAAGAGAGACTGATTGAGAGGGGGAGGGGATATGATGGAGAGCGGAGTTTCAAAAGGGAAAATGGGAGGAGGGAGGAAAATACTATGAGATATTGTCTACAATTAAGGAAGTTGTCAATAAAAAAATTTATAAAAGAGAAAAAAAAAACCTGCAGTGGGCTGAGAGATGACTTAGCAGTTAAGGTATTTGCCTGCAGTTCAATTCTCCAGGACCCACGTTAGCCAGATGCACAAGAAGGCACATGCATCTGGAGTTGGTTTGCAGTGGCTGGAGGCCCTGGCACACCCATTCTCTCCCCCCTCCCCATAAATGAATGAATAAATAAATAAATAAATAAATAAATAAATAAACCAAAAAAAAAAAAACTGCAGTAAAGGTAGGAGTGGTGGTTCATGACTGTAGTCAATGCCGGCTCTCAAGAGGTGGAGGTAGGAGTCCAAGGGCATCCTGGACTACATAACAAAACCCTATCCTCAGAAATAATCACATCTTTACTGAACATATGCACCTTTCCTTATCACAAATCTCTTAACAGTACAGAACATCAACTACTCACATAGCCCAGCATTATAGAAGTACAATTCACTGAGATGAGCTAAAGAAGACAGGATGTTGTGCACAGATTCTCTGCAGACTGTCATTTGTATCTGGGTTCCTTGTGGATATTGAGGGAGCACTACATTAGGACCTTCATTTATAAGAGATTTCCTAGGCAGTCTGTGACATAAATCATCCTGTGTTATATGGTCCCAGATTTTGGAGAAGTCATTCCTCTATTAGAGATAAGAAACACACTATTTAAACTATGAGTAAGTGATATAAAATACACAAAGGCATCTTGAAAATCATATGGCACTACTCAAACATGGGCATTTAAAAATAATAATTTTTTATAGTTTATAGGTTTATTAGATTATAGATAGAACTTAAGGTTAGGAAGACAGCTCATGCCCAGATCTTGGTCTGGGTTTCCAGAAATGGGAAGCCCAAAACTTCAGGGAAAGGAAGGAAGAAACAGTACAAAGAGCCCTGCCCATGAAGAGGCAGGAGTGATATTAATCCTCTTTAAGAATTGTTATTGACATTAAATCGTGCAACATGTAGCTGCAAAAGTGGCTCACTGGTTAGGGGTCTGTGCATACTAAGCCTTCCAGCCCAGGTTTAATTTCCCAGCTACCTATATACAGCCAGATGGTGTTTGTTTACAGTAGTGAAAGACCATGGTGTACTCACACACACACACACACACATAATTTAAAACAGTATAATTATGAAATCAAAGTTCTATGAAAGACAAACTTTGCCTGAAGAGTAGCTTACAATTCTGTAAAAAAAAAAAAAAAAAAAGTAATATAAGTGATATATTACTCAAAGGTTTCTCAATATGACATAACTTTCTGCAAGTGGAACATAAGATATCTAAATTATACCACATGGTAAGCACTGTCATTTATTTTTAGAAGAAAGAAGTAAACACGTTTCGTAGCATTAGGAAAATATTTCATGCTTCTATTGCTCCCTGAATTTTTTAAGAAAGAAATCTGAAATATCCTTGTCCTGATGAAATAGCAGCTGAGGATCTAAACATCCTACTTGAAGACAGCACTTTACTGCACAATCTTGACCAAGGGATCCACCTTCTTCCTCGGGGCTACATCAGCAAAGACCCATCTTTCCCCTGCCAGTGTGGAGCCCATGATAAATGTGGCTGCAGGCACCAAATAAACCTTTGCCCTGAGCTTCCTGCAAGATCCACCCTTTCACCTATAATCAGGCCAAAAATTCCATGCATGAACCAAGCCTCTGGCAAATAGCACAGACTCTACCTTGGCCCCAGCCCTCGAGCCCTTTTGCCCCAACTGTCAGCCCAGGCAAGGGTGGGAAGAGACAGATGTCTGTACACAACACAGCCTGGCACAGGGGTGTGACATGAGATACAGGCCATATAACTTCCATATCACCCTACTCAAGTACACTGAGTGCCGACTGATGCAGCCGTACAATGTGTATGAAGGAAAGGTTACAGCGGTCAGCGTTAAAATGTTTATGAAGGAAAGGTGAGAGTGATCAGCATTAAAATGTTTGTGAAGGACAGGTGACAGTGGTCAGCATAAAAATGTTTATGAAGGAAAGGTGACAGTGGTCAGCATAAAAATGTTTATGAAGGAAAGGTGACAGTGGTCAGCGTTAAAATGTTTATGAAGGAGAGGTGATAGTGGTGGTCCCTGCTCTATGATGCCCTTGATGTGATTAGATCTTAAACACACCTGACCATATTTTCAGACTTACTCTGAGGTAGGGCAACAACACATGGACTTCACATGCATTATAATTATGTCTTTTAAACTAGCTCAGAAAAAAATTACTATGTTAGAAAATTGTTAAAAGAAATATTCAAGTAAGCTTACAAATTAATCCAGGAAGGCCCTGTACCCACTGTCCATCATTAGAATCCAGCTCATTATAGACCAGTCAGATTCTGCATCTCTGTAAACCAGAAACATTTCAGGTCTTCAAAACTCAGGGTCTCACAGGGCCAATGGACACCTTTGACCATTGTCTGAATCTTACCATGTACAGCATCCATTCCTAAACTAGCAACATCACTTTCTCTCTAACTCCATTCTGCCTTGCTAAATCGCAGATCTTGCACCTTCACCACCACCAGCCAACCAGAGTTGGGTCTTCCAAATGACTGCCAACAGGAACTGGCCCTGAAGAAAACAGTGAACTTGAACCACTGACTTCCTGTTGCCCACAGCCCATGAGGCCGTGGTCTCGTCTCCCTCTAGGTACCCTTACCAGCCTTTGCTACAGCGCTTCCTGATGTTAGATAACATTACACTTCCCCTGGGAAAGGTGCAAACTTCAAAGAAAATGGAGATTCTTTTTTTAAAATTTTTATTTATTTATTTGCAATCAGGCAGAGAGAGAGAAAGAGAGAAGAGAGGCAAACAGAGTGAGAATGGGCAAGCCAGGGCCTGTAGCCACTGCAAACGAACTCCAGAAGCATGTTTCCCTTGTGCATCTGGCTTATGTGGGTCCTGGAGAATCAAACCGAGATCATTTGGCTTCGCAGGCAAACACCTCAACTGTTAAGCCATTTGTCCTGCCCCTGGAGATTCTTTTTTTTTTTTTTTAAGTTTTACACCTTGAACAAGATCCAGACAGCTGGAAGAGATGGTGATTGACTCTCCTATATATCTATCATCTGTCTGTCTGTCTATCCATCCATCCACCCATCTAACTGTCATCTATATATCTATCCATCACCTATCTATCATCTATCTGTCATCTACCTATCTGCTATCATCTATCTATCTATCTATCTATCTATCTATCTATCTATCTATCTATCTATCTGCCTGCCTATCTACCTACCTATCATCTATCCATCTATCCATCCATCCATCTGTCATCTATCCAATTTATTTGACACAGGTTCTCATGAAGCTCAGGTGCAAACACACCTTGACTTCTTGATAGACCATTGTTAGTCTCCCATGTGCTAAGATTATCAGCACGGACCTCCATGCTTGGCTTTTTTTATTTTTAGAAAATTGCAAAAAGGTGGAGCACTGGACAGGGGAGAGGTGGCCTCTGGAAGCATCAGGAATACTGCCAGGGATGAGGCTTATTCCTTGTCTCCTATAAAATAAAGGCATCACTGTGTAACTTGCTTCTTTGCCCTACCACAGTAGGCCTCTAGGTCAGCACTGCTCAAGGAGAGAACCATCTGGTTGCCATATTTGATCTGAATGGGGTTATCCCCAAGGCAAGTGTGTCTATTGAGTTCCTACTGAAAATGGGTAAAATGAGTTATTTTATTCAAAAAAAAAAAATGAAGCAAGCTCTACAAAAGATTGTAGTCTAGAATCCACAACCTTCAAACGGACAAATGGGCAACTTAACATAAAGAAAATCTATCCTCCTACCACACACCCCTTTTAGGAAATGGTTTCTAAACTGACTTGGGAAGCAGTAAACCCCTCTCCCTAAATTTAGAATGTGAAACAAAGACATGACGTTGGGCGATGACGGGGACCCTCCTAACTGGAAAAGACAGAGCAGCGGCCTGTCCTGATTTCAATGTCACTCCTTTTGAACTGCATTTTGTCACTTTGCCAAGCAAGACACACCCACATTTTGACCTCTCTTGCTCATATTTAACATCTTTCCTTTCATATTACTTCTGATTTATTTCTTCACTTTGACCATCCTGAACTTTTATTTCATTGGAATAGCAAGGGGATTCCCAGGCAATGATTCAGGAACCAGAGACCTGGCCCTGAGAGAAGGATCACATCCATGCTCCCTCCAAGGCGGGGTCTGACCATGAACATGAACTCCATCCCATGAGTGCAAAGTCAACACTGTCCTGACCAAAGTCTACAGCTCCCCACTCTTGTGTCTCCTTAACATTACAACCACCAAACAGCTGCCAGTCAGAGGACAGAGAATGCTTCCTAGTGGCTGACTGTTAAAATTTTAGAAAAAGGCCTAAGTGAGGTCAGAGGAAGAGATTGAGTATAGGAAAGGTGGAGGGAGGGCTAATCAAAATCTAAGAGGATATAAATCAGCCATATGGAAACCTACTTTTCTGGACAATGGAACACTCAGAAGCCATAGACTGTTACTAGAAACTTTTCAGTGCCAGGGATGGGATACCTTCCAGTGAGTTGTTGGCCAGGGAGGTCACAGATGCCCCTAAAACATTATAGGCCATTGCCAAGGCCCTTGGTTTCCCACCAGGAATAGATGGTAAGACCCTATTGCTGAAGACTCCACATACTTGGGCTGCAAGGTCACTGAGAAATCCTGCTGGAGCTGAGCTGAAAGCCTCCTCCTGCTGGACCAGCTGAGCTGGAAAAAGCCTCCTCCACGTGGACCAGCTGAGGCAGAAAGCTGGAAAAAGCATAGTGAGTTCCAGGGTTGAAAGACCAAAAAAAGAAAAAGAAAAAGCAGGGTGGCAGGGTGTGGTGGTGCAACACCTTTAATCCCAGCACTTGGGAGACAGAAATAGGAGGATTGCCATGAGTTCGAGGCCACCCTGAGAATATAGGTGAATTCCAGGTCAGCCTGGGCTAGAGTGGGACCCTACCTCAAAAAACAGACAAACAAACAAACAAAAGAAGATACACTGCATGCAGTTCAAGAAAAAACACCAGTGAAGATACTCAACAGTGAACACTGCAAGCTTTAAATTTGGCTAGCAAATGAGCCAATGGGTGGCATGTCTGTTATGGAAACCAACCACTCTCTAATTGGACTGGAGGCCCGCTCCATGGGAGGGAATACAAACCAGATACTGAAAACCTACAACAGGGGTTGTCATGAACCCTAGGGGTGTAACGTCTGCTGGTGTCTGGCCAAATGTATATACTATGCTCAACAAACTGCCCAGGAAGCACTTCTCTTAATGTCCACAACCCATATATTAATGCTACTCTCAGTTTTGTTTAGAGAAGCTTCTCTTTTTAGATGGTGGCAACCTTGGGATGACTCAGAGGCACAATGGTGCTGAGAAGAAGGGACAGAGGAGTGCTCAGCACTGAAAATCTCAAACACCTTCCAAGGCTCAGGGTCCATTGCGGAAGAGGGGGCGGAAAGAATGTAAGAGCCAAAGGAAGGGTAGGACTCCTTACAATGTGTTCCTCCAGACACAAAATGGCCTGGATATCCATGACCTCACAGTGCCTGACACTACCTACACAAGACCATCATAATAGGAGGAAAAGATCATGACATCAAACTGAAAAGAGAAACTGATGAGAGGGGGAGGGGATATGATGGAGAGTGGAGTTTCAAAGGGGAAAGTGGGGGGGAGGGAGGAAAGTACCATGGGATATTGTCTACAATTAAGGAAGTTCTCAATAAAAAATAAATTTAAAAAATTCAGAGAGCAAGAATTTGTGTTTATAAATTTATCACTGTTAGTTGTCCATGTAACTATAACTATATAACTTAATTGAATTTAAGGTAACACAATGAGATTTAAGGTTGACAACTATGTCCGCAGCTATCCATCATGTTGAAAAAACATAGTAAGATATTTAACTAAATAAAGATAAGGTTTATCATTCTTATGGTCCTAGGAGTTTCAGCACAGAAGTTATTTTTCTTGTTGCTGTGACAAAATACCCTGACAAAAGTAACTGAAGGAAGGAAGAAAGGAAGGAAAGAAGGAAGATAGCGGAAGAAGGCTGGTGCTTAGCTAGCTTTTGGATGGATATAGATATAGATATAGATATAGATATAGATATAGATATAGATATAGATATAGATATAGATATAGATATAGTTTAGCGTCCCCAGCCCATGGAATGGGGCTACCAATTACAATACAATTACAATACAATGGGGTTATGGTAGGATTTCCCAGCTTAATTAATTCCACCTAGATAATCTTTCACAGACATGCCCATAGGTTTGTGATTTGGTGACTCTGGACCCTTTCATTTGGCCATTAGTAATAATCAGCACATTCAGCCTGTGGTTGCTTTGGGCCTGTGTGGAACAGTTTTTCATGGTAGGAGCCTGTAGCCTGGGAGGCCTGGTTGCCTCATGATAGCCAGGAAACAGAACTAGCGGATCAGGTGTCCTCGCATCTCATCCAGGGACAGCCTCAGTGACATAACCTCCTTCCACGAGAACTCATCTCCCCAGAACACCACAGTGAGAACCAAGTCATCATCCTTAAAATACATCTTTTTGGGAGACATTCCAAATCCAAAGTATAGCCACTATAACAATGTGGAGAGAAGAGGCCTGCCAGAGATGAGTATGTCTTCAGGATAATTGCATTAATAAAGTGCTCCCAGACAGTATTATGCCCGTGGAAGCATGGTTCAAGTGGGTTGTGTGAGCGAGATCGCATCGCCCCTAGCATTGTGTCTCTTTCCTACACACACATGCCCTTCGAGTTTTCCACCATGTTTATGATGTAGCATGAGGTCACTACATTGACTCAGTTGCTGATCTGGGCTACCCAAGCTATATGCCAAAATAAGCCTCTGTTCTTTATAAATCAGCCAGCAAATAAAGACAGACTAAAACAGCCCTATACTTGACAATTTGCCAATAAATGTACTCTAAACATTTTTGCTAAATAAAAGGTACGTATGGGTTACATTTTGTAATTCCCTACCACAGATGACTGTTCAACATAACTGGCCAGTTACTGGTGCTACTTGTGAAGAGGTTGTGAGCACTTTGAACCTGCTCCATGACAGTCCTATTCTAGTAACAGGTTGCAGGAAATATTCTAAATATTCTCACAATGATTGACGGCACCTTGTGCAGCAATCACCCCCTCAATGCAATCTGCAAGGTAGAGGAACAGGGAACGCACCTGCAAATTAGGGAAAATATGACATATTGAAGAAAAGACAGCAACAAAATGCACATGACATGTCAAATATCTTGCTTCCTTACACCTTCAAGATTCTTTCCTCCAAGGCTGAAAGCACAGAATATATCCAACACTTAGTTAGTTTGCAATATTCCAGGAGTGAAGGCAAGATATTGAAATTTTTGAATTATTCCCAGTAAATGTTGATAGGTAATTCCACACACTGGTTTCAGGATGCCATGAGTTACATAACGCAGTACCAAATTAAAACACTTAAGTACGATCATGCGCCAAAGAACCACACCAAAAAGCGAAGTAAAGCTACTTTAGAACACCTTTTAGATAGGGTAAAGAAGTTAATTTCATTTAGGAAATTTACTTTTCAACACTAGTTATCAGTATTTAGATATGACAACCACTCACAGGTAGGGAACATATATTTAATTTACATTAGACTTTTCATGCTCATAAAGTAGAGCATCCCATACATGACCCACACTGTGCCTCCATCACTACACTTCATGTGGAAGTCTGTCCCATACATGAACCACACTGCGCCTCCATCACTACACTTCATGTGGAAGTCTGTCCCATACATGACACACACTGCGCCTCCATCATTACACTTCATGTGGAAGTCTGTCCCATACATGAACCACACTGCGCCTCCATCACTACACTTCATGTGGAAGTCTGTCACATACACGACACACACTGCGCCTCCATCACTACACTTCATGTGGAAGCCTGTCCCATACATGACCACACTGTGCCTCCATCACTACACTTCATGTGGAAGTCTGTCACATACATGACACACACTGCGCCTCCATCACTACACTTCATGTGGAAGTCTGTCCCATACATGAACCACACTGCGCCTCCATCACTACACTTCATGTGGAAGTCTGTCACATACATGACACACACTATGCCTCCATCACTACACTTCATGTGGAAGTCTGTCCCATACATGAACCACACTGCGCCTCCATCACTACACTTCATGTGGAAGTCTGTCCCATACATGAACCACACTGCGCCTCCATCACTACACTTCATGTGGAAGTCTGTCCCATACATGAACCACACTGCGCCTCCATCACTACACTTCATGTGGAAGCCTGTCACATACATGACACACACTGCACCTTCATCACTACACTTCATGTGGAAGCCTGTCACATACATGACACACACTGCGCCTCCATCACTACACTTCATGTGGAAGCCTGTCCCATACATGACACACACTGCGCCTCCATCACTACACTTCATGTGGAAGTCTGTCCCATACATGACACACACTGCGCCTCCATCACTACACTTCATGTGGAAGCCTGTCACATACATGACACACACTGCGCTCCATCACTACACTTCATGTGGAAGTCTGTCCCATACATGACACACACTGCGCCTCCATCACTACACTTCATGTGGAAGCCTGTCACATACATGACACACACTGCACCTTCATCACTACACTTCATGTGGAAGTCTGTCCCATACATGACACACTGCGCCTCCATCATTATACTTCATGTGGAAGTCTGTCCCATACATGACACACACTGCGCCTCCATCACTACACTTCATGTGGAAGTCTGTCACATACATGACACACACTGTGCCTCCATCACTACACTTCATGTGGAAGTCTGTCACATACATGACACACACTGTGCCTCCTTCACTACACTTCATGTGGAAGTCTGTCACATACATGACACACACTGCGCCTCCATCACTACACTTCATGTGGAAGCCTGTCACATACATGACACACACTGTGCCTCCATCACTACACTTCATGTGGAAGTCTGTCACATACATGAACCACACTGCGCCTCCATCACTACACTTCATGTGGAAGTCTGTCCCATACATGAACCACACTGCGCCTCCATCACTACACTTCATGTGGAAGTCTGTCCCATACATGACACACACTGCAACTTCATCACTACACTTCATGTGGAAGTCTGTCCCATACATGACCCACACCGCGCCTCCATCACTACACTTCATGTGGAAACCTGTCCCATACATGAACCACACTGCGCCTCCATCACTACACTTCATGTGGAAGCCTGTCACATACATGACACACACTGCACCTCCATCACTACACTTCATGTGGAAGTCTGTCACATACATGACACACACTGCGCCTCCATCACTACACTTCATGTGGAAGCCTGTCCCATACATGACACACACTGCGCCTCCATCACTACACTTCAGGTGGAAACCTGTCCCATACATGACACACACTGCGCCTCCATCACTACACTTCATGTGGAAGCCTGTCCCATACATGACACACACTGCACCTCCATCACTACACTTCATGTGGAAGTCTGTCCCATACATGAACCACACTGCACCTCCATCACTACACTTCATGTGGAAGTCTGTCCCATACATGACACACACTGCGCCTCCATCACTACACTTCATGTGGAAGTCTGTCCCATACATGACACACACTGCGCCTCCATCACTACACTTCATGTGGAAGCCTGTCCCATACATGACACACACTGCGCCTCCATCACTACACTTCATGTGGAAGTCTGTCCCATACATGACACACACTGCGCCTCCATCACTACACTTCATGTGGAAGTCTGTCCCATACATGACACACACTGCGCTCCATCACTACACTTCATGTGGAAGCCTGTCCCATACATGACACACACTGCGCCTCCATCACTACACTTCATGTGGAAGTCTGTCCCATACATGACACACACTGCGCTCCATCACTACACTTCATGTGGAAGTCCTGTCCCATACATCACACACACATGACACACACGCCTCCATCACTACACTTCATGTGGAAGTCTGTCCCATACATGACACACACTGCGCTCCATCACTACACTTCATGTGGAAGTCTGTCCCATACATGACACACACTGCGCTCCATCACTACACTTCATGTGGAAGTCTGTCCCATACATGCACCTCCATCACTACACTTCACTGCACCTCCACACGGCGCCTCCATCACTACACTTCATGTGGAAGTCTGTCCCATACATGACACACACCGCGCTCCATCACTACACTTCATGTGGAAGTCTGTCCCATACATGACACACACTGCGCCTCCATCACTACACTTCATGTGGAAGTCTGTCCCATACATGACACACACTGCGCCTCCATCACTACACTTCATGTGGAAGTCTGTCCCATACATGAACCACACTGCGCCTCCATCACTACACTTCATGTGGAAGCCTGTCCCATACATGACCCACACCGCTCCATCACTACACTTCATGTGGAAGCCTGTCCCATACATGACACACACTGCGCCTCCTTCACTACACTTCATGTGGAAGCCTGTCCCATACATGACCCACACTGCGCCTCCATCACTACACTTCATGTGGAAGCCTGTCCCATACATGACACACACTGCGCCTCCATCACTACACTTCATGTGGAAGCCTGTCACATACATGACACACACTGTGCCTCCATCACTACACTTCATGTGGAAGCCTGTCCCATACATGACACACACTGCGCTCCATCACTACACTTCATGTGGAAGCCTGTCCCATACATGACACACACTGCGCTCCATCACTACACTTCATGTGGAAGCCTGTCACATACATGACACACACTGCGCTCCATCACTACACTTCATGTGGAAGTCTGTCCCATACATGACACACACTGCGCTCCATCACTACACTTCATGTGGAAGCCTGTCACATACATGACACACACTGCGCTCCATCACTACACTTCATGTGGAAGTCTGTCCCATACATGAACCACACTGCGCTCCATCACTACACTTCATGTGGAAGCCTGTCACATACATGACACACACTGCGCTCCATCACTACACTTCATGTGGAAGTCTGTCCCATACATGACACACACTGCGCTCCATCACTACACTTCATGTGGAAGTCTGTCCCATACATGAACCACACTGCGCTCCATCACTACACTTCATGTGGAAGCCTGTCCCATACATGACACACACTGCGCCTCCATCACTACACTTCATGTGGAAGCCTGTCACATACATGACACACACTGCGCCTCCATCACTACACTTCATGTGGAAGTCTGTCCCATACATGACACACACTGCGCCTCCATCACTACACTTCATGTGGAAGCCTGTCCCATACATGACACACACTGCGCCTCCATCATTACACTTCATGTGGAAGCCTGTCCCATACATGACACACACTGCACCTCCATCACTACACTTCATGTGGAAGTCTGTCCCATACATGAACCACACTGCACCTCCATCACTACACTTCATGTGGAAGTCTGTCCCATACATGAACCACACTGCGCCTCCATCACTACACTTCATGTGGAAGTCTGTCCCATACATGAACCACACTGCGCCTCCATCACTACACTTCATGTGGAAGCCTGTCACATACATGACACACACTGCGCCTCCATCACTACACTTCATGTGGAAGTCTGTCCCATACATGACACACACTGCGCCTCCATCACTACACTTCATGTGGAAGTCTGTCACATACATGACACACACTGCACCTCCATCACTACACTTCATGTGGAAGTCTGTCCCATACATGAACCACACTGCGCCTCCATTACTACACTTCATGTGGAAGTCTGTCACATACATGACACACACTGCGCCTCCATCACTACACTTCATGTGGAAGCCTGTCCCATACATGACCCACACCGCGCCTCCATCACTACACTTCATGTGGAAGCCTGTCCCATACATGACACACACTGCACCTTCATCACACACACTGCACCTTCATCACTACACTTCATGTGGAAGCCTGTCCCATACATGACACACACTGCGCCTCCATCACTACACTTCATGTGGAAGTCTGTCCCATACATGACACACACTGCACCTCCATCACTACACTTCATGTGGAAGTCTGTCACATACACGACACACACTGCGCCTTCATCACTACACTTCATGTGGAAGCCTGTCACATACATGACACACACTGCGCCTCCATCACTACACTTCATGTGGAAGTCTGTCCCATACATGAACCACACTGCGCCTCCATCACTACACTTCATGTGGAAGCCTGTCACATACATGACACACACTGCGCCTCCATCACTACACTTCATGTGGAAGTCTGTCCCATACATGACCCACACCGCGCCTCCATCACTACACTTCATGTGGAAGCCTGTCACATACATGACACACACTGCGCCTCCATCACTACACTTCATGTGGAAGCCTGTCCCATACATGACACACACTGCGCCTCCATCACTACACTTCATGTGGAAGTCTGTCCCATACATGACACACACTGCGCCTCCATCACTACACTTCATGTGGAAGCCTGTCACATACATGACACACACTGCGCCTCCATCACTACACTTCATGTGGAAGTCTGTCCCATACATGACACACACTGCGCTCCATCACTACACTTCATGTGGAAGCCTGTCACATACATGACACACACTGCGCTCCATCACTACACTTCATGTGGAAGTCTGTCCCATACATGAACCACACTGCGCTCCATCACTACACTTCATGTGGAAGTCTGTCCCATACATGAACCACACTGCGCCTCCATCACTACACTTCATGTGGAAGCCTGTCACATACACGACACACACTGCGCCTCCATCACTACACTTCATGTGGAAGTCTGTCCCATACATGAACCACACTGCGCCTCCATCACTACACTTCATGTGGAAGTCTGTCCCATACATGACCCACACCGCGCCTCCATCACTACACTTCATGTGGAAGCCTGTCACATACATGACACACACTGCGCCTCCATCACTACACTTCATGTGGAAGTCTGTCCCATACATGACCCACACTGCGCCTCCATCACTACACTTCATGTGGAAGCCTGTCCCATACATGACACACACTGCGCCTCCATCACTACACTTCATGTGGAAGCCTGTCACATACATGACACACACTGTGCCTCCATCACTACACTTCATGTGGAAGCCTGTCCCATACATGACACACACTGCGCCTCCATCACTACACTTCATGTGGAAGCCTGTCCCATACATGACACACACTGCGCCTCCATCACTACACTTCATGTGGAAGCCTGTCACATACATGACACACACTGCGCCTCCATCACTACACTTCATGTGGAAGTCTGTCCCATACATGACACACACTGCGCCTCCATCACTACACTTCATGTGGAAGCCTGTCCCATACATGACACACACTGCGCCTCCATCACTACACTTCATGTGGAAGTCTGTCCCATACATGAACCACACTGCGCCTCCATCACTACACTTCATGTGGAAGCCTGTCACATACATGACACACACTGCGCCTCCATCACTACACTTCATGTGGAAGTCTGTCCCATACATGACACACACTGCGCCTCCATCACTACACTTCATGTGGAAGTCTGTCCCATACATGAACCACACTGCGCCTCCATCACTACACTTCATGTGGAAGCCTGTCCCATACATGACACACACTGCGCCTCCATCACTACACTTCATGTGGAAGCCTGTCACATACATGACACACACTGCGCCTCCATCACTACACTTCATGTGGAAGTCTGTCCCATACATGACACACACTGCGCCTCCATCACTACACTTCATGTGGAAGCCTGTCCCATACATGACACACACTGCGCCTCCATCATTACACTTCATGTGGAAGTCTGTCCCATACATGAACCACACTGCACCTCCATCACTACACTTCATGTGGAAGTCTGTCCCATACATGACACACACTGCGCCTCCATCACTACACTTCATGTGGAAGTCTGTCACATACATGACACACACTGCACCTCCATCACTACACTTCATGTGGAAGTCTGTCCCATACATGAACCACACTGCGCCTCCATTACTACACTTCATGTGGAAGTCTGTCACATACATGACACACACTGCGCCTCCATCACTACACTTCATGTGGAAGCCTGTCCCATACATGACCCACACCGCGCCTCCATCACTACACTTCATGTGGAAGCCTGTCCCATACATGACACACACTGCGCCTCCATCACTACACTTCATGTGGAAGTCTGTCACATACATGACACACACTGCACCTCCATCACTACACTTCATGTGGAAGTCTGTCCCATACATGACCCACACTGCGCCTCCATCACTACACTTCATGTGGAAGTCTGTCCCATACATGACACACACTGCACCTTCATCACTACACTTCATGTGGAAGTCTGTCACATACATGACACACACTGCACCTTCATCACTACACTTCATGTGGAAGCCTGTCCCATACATGACACACACTGCGCCTCCATCACTACACTTCATGTGGAAGTCTGTCCCATACATGACACACACTGCACCTCCATCACTACACTTCATGTGGAAGTCTGTCACATACACGACACACACTGCGCCTTCATCACTACACTTCATGTGGAAGCCTGTCCCATACATGACACACACTGCGCCTCCATCACTACACTTCATGTGGAAGCCTGTCCCATACATGACCCACACCGCGCCTCCATCACTACACTTCATGTGGAAGCCTGTCCCATACATGACCCACACCGCGCCTCCATCACTACACTTCATGTGGAAGCCTGTCCCATACATGACACACACTGCGCCTCCATCACTACACTTCATGTGGAAGTCTGTCCCATACATGACACACACTGCGCCTCCATCACTACACTTCATGTGGAAGTCTGTCACATACATGACACACACTGTGCCTCCATCACTACACTTCATGTGGAAGTCTGTCCCATACATGACACACACTGCGCCTCCATCACTACACTTCATGTGGAAGCCTGTCCCATACATGACACACACTGCGCCTCCATCACTACACTTCATGTGGAAGCCTGTCACATACATGACACACACTGTGCCTCCATCACTACACTTCATGTGGAAGCCTGTCCCATACATGACACACACTGCGCCTCCATCACTACACTTCATGTGGAAGCCTGTCCCATACATGACACACACTGCGCTCCATCACTACACTTCATGTGGAAGCCTGTCACATACATGACACACACTGCGCTCCATCACTACACTTCATGGAAGCCTGTCCCATACATGACACACACTGCGCCTCCATCACTACACTTCATGTGGAAGCCTGTCACATACATGACACACACTGCGCCTCCATCACTACACTTCATGTGGAAGCCTGTCCCATACATGACACACACTGCGCCTCCATCACTACACTTCATGTGGAAGCCTGTCCCATACATGACACACACTGCGCCTCCATCACTACACTTCATGTGGAAGTCTGTCACATACATGACACACACTGCGCCTCCATCACTACACTTCATGTGGAAGTCTGTCACATACATGACACACACTGCGCCTCCATCACTACACTTCAAGTGGAAGTCTGTCACATACATGACACACACTATGCCTCCATCACTACACTTCATGTGGAAGTCTGTCACATACATGACACACACTGCACCTCCTTCACTACACTTCATGTAGCATAGTGTCAGTTACATACATGACACACACTCATGTATATATGTGATGCATACTGCAGCTATTCACTATACTTTGTGAAGAATAGTGCACTGCATCCTGAAAAGACAGGCATCCACAGGTCTTCCTTTTTTTCCTTTTCCTTTTTCTTATGGTGGAGATCAGGGGCTCAGAATGAATCACAACTGTGATGAGCCCAGAGCTTCGAGTACACTGTCCCATGGCTAGGTGAGCCTTATGAAGGACTGTAAGTGACGCTGTGACCCACACAGGCTCTGCTAAAGGTGTTCTAACCTATCCAGCTACTAGGTTAACCAGGAGAGATGGCAGCCCACTCTGAAGCTCACCTCATGAGGGTATGGCCGTAAAGCCCTGGTAAGTGTTCTCGACCCCAGTATCAGCACATAGGTATCTCCCCATGAGCAGGAACAGGACAGGAGGGTATTTTTACACCCTGAACATAGTTATAAGGATTTCAGAAGCTCACTCTGGAAAGCTACGACCAGGATTTCTATGTCACGGCAGCTGCAGTGTTGGTTCCCAGCACAAAGGCAAAGTGCCTTGCCAGTGACAGTCACCCTTTAACTTGGCTCTGTTCACGTGGCCCTGGGTACTTCATCTGTCGAGAACACATTAGCATTCTCATTCTATATCTACTTGAGGAATGACCTACGTAAAGGGCTGAAGCCAAAGCCACAGAGATGTGGCCAAGGGACTTCTGCAGGAGCTTCTCCAGCCTTCCCTGCCCAGGATCCTCTGTGAGTGAACCTGCCGCGCTGCAAGCAAACCTTGGTACGTCAGAGAATCAGATGGAGGGGCCTCTCAGCACACACGGTCACAGAGCAGGGTCCAATGTTAAACTTCGATGGAGAAAATGATTGCACTAACATAGGTCACTGTTAGAACTGAGAAGCCAGAATCCTTGGGACAAGCTGTCATAGGAGCTGGCTACCACTGCGGGGACCCTGATTCCTTCTGCCTTCCCCAGTGATCCCTTCCTCGTGCGCTTACTCTTCCCAGCACATAGTTGGTTTTGCCTACAGAAGCCGACACAGGACAGGGCTGCTTTCATCATCCCTATTGACCTAAAGGAAACAGAAGCCTCCCCTGAGAAGCTTTGGGATTTCATGAGAGCAGCCAACCGGTTAGCTGACGACAGGTGCTCTAGGGAGAAACTTCAGTGCTTCACTATATTGTTAATCTCTAAACCATTTCCTGTTTGACAGCCTGATTCCCCAACTACCACTGCAGCTAAGCAATGACCACTTTTCCTAGACTGGAGTTTATTTATGGACCAAAGTAAGGGCAGTTTCCTTTATTAGTTTTTACTTATTCGCTCAGTCTATGGCTTCTAATGCAGACACGGCTTACAGATGCATACCGGAAACCCGGGGAATAGTGAGTGAAGCCCAGGCTAAGCTGAGTGAATGACGCGACATAAACATCACCTCTCCTTTCAGCAGCAAGATGGGACTTTGAGCATCCCGAACAGTCATCACAAAGACAAGCAGTCTAGGCAGACCCGACAATGAAAACGCAATGCCCTGGAGGACCCCGCTTCTATAGACCCCGGAGGAAAGGATACAGTGAGAAAGAGTGAGTTCCCGCCCCAGTGGCATGCCAAGTGCAGAAACTATCCCGAGCACCAGCCACCACTTCTCGCCTCAATCCCATTGATCTGACAACACCTCAGCCGAAACTACTCCACAGCATCATACCAGACCCCAGTTGTCTTCTGGTTAGGCTTAACTGAGAAGGAAAGATATCCTATTTGATAAATGCAGAGAAACGTAATAGAGGATGCATGCACTGAAGTGGACCAAGCACCTGGTATAGGCGGAAGTCTGCTGAGCATTTCTTCAGAAGAAAAGGCTAGCATGAACCACGCACTCAGACCTATCTCAAAAAGAAAAAGAAAAAAAAAAAAAACTGCTTTGTTTTGTTTCCATTGTTTGCTTGAGACAGGGTCTTACAGTCACCCAGGTTGGACCAAAGCAGGTCTTCCTGCCTCCACTTCCTGAGTGCTAGGATGATAGACAGAGCAGGCTCTTGAATATCTACAACTGAGGATGATGTGATCCTTCCCTGGCCAGGCCGGCTGCTGGCAGAACCCGCAGAGTCAGGCATCTTTTAGACAGCAAAGTCTGGGCCGCGGGAAACTCTGATCCTCGTCAGGAGCTCACGAGACGGGGATGGGCATTTTCTGCCTAAGGAGGGGAGGGGTGGCCTGAGAGGACAATGTGGGTCTGCTATCTGAGTCATATGTGGAAGAACAGCATCGACACCAATCATGGAAGAAAGGGTATGTACTAAGAGAAGATGAGAGCGCGAGAGGAGGTGTGAACCCCTGGTACTGTAGGGAGATCTCAGGTAGGGACTGACAGCAGTTAGGGGGAAGGGATACGGAAGCCATCTTAGAGGTGAGCAAAATCCAATGGAGGGCAACAGGCAGGATGAGAATACTATCACGTTAGGGTTTAGCCAAGACTTCTCTGGAGGTCAAAGGACTTCTGTGGCAACCTCAGTGCGCAGCCTGTGCCTTTCCCCAGAATCTCCTGGGGGTATCTCATAACTTTTCCTACCTCGAATCTGCCATTTCCCCTGGGGCCCAGCCACGCTACTGGCTTTCCTGTCCTGACATCTGCAAGATCAGTTGTGCCCCAGGGCATAGGCACAAGCTCTACCCACAGCACGGCTCACTCCTGTCTCCACTCTCCCGAAAGCCCACCCAACAGTAGCCCTGCAACGCTCTCTTCTACCTCGGTTGTCAATTCCTAAGATGACATTTCCATTAGAACGTTTACCACCTGTCTCCCCCACCGAACCTATGCGCTGTCAGTGTTTGGGGTGCCAGTGCCTGTCATATTTATGGCTGTGTGGGATAAACAGGGGCAGGCAGAGACCATCTACTAATTGAATGGATGCAGGTGAGCACAACTGAGAAGTCCAAAGCTCCAGTGGGGCACTGATCCCTACCATTCAGCCACACACACTTCAGAAAGCTGTGTGACACACATCATAGACTACATGGCCACTGAGCAATAAAGGGAGCCAACGACAGAGGCAAACTGTCGGGGCAATATTCCTAATGCTATCTAGCATGTCTTTATAGACAGAAAAGAAAAATAGTAATGTTGGTAGGTGAGCTGGTCGCACAGGAGTCAGAGAGCCCTGTGTTAGCAGTTAATTATGAAGGCCACACATCAGGGCTTTTAGATGAAACGTCCACAGTTTTCAGTTGAAATTTCAACCCAGGTATGGCTGTGGGCTCAGGGTTTCCGCAGGCCAGCCTACTTTAAGTTCAAGGACTGCCTGAGGAGGCCTGGGACAGTGAACTGGCTAGACTGGTCTTGTTGGATTGTAATGCAGATGGTGACATAATTCGAATGTTACTGAACACCGTTTTGGCAGCTTCCAAACATTTCATAAGTGTCTCTATACAAAAATAGTTGACATAGGAGAATCAGCCTCATTTCAAACGAGGAAAAGGAGGTAACTAATAGCAATGGCATGCTAGCTATGAGCATAGAGCCATGATAAGCACCCGACACAGTGTCTCAGTTATTCTTCATGACAGCCCACAAAGGAGAGACTATTGCCTCATGTTTATAGATGAAACTGAGTCCTAGATAAAGTCAAGATACGGGGCCAGGATCTGTTCAGCTCAGTCACCCGGAGGTGCTCATGGCAAAACAAGGTACAATAGGGCTGGAGAGATGGCTTAGAGGTTAAGGCGCCTGCCTCCTAAGCCTAAGAACGCTGGTTCCAATCTCCAGGTCCCACCTTTAGCCAGATGCAAAGTGACACAAGGGCGCAATGCCGCACTTGCCCACAAGGGGGCACACACATCTGGATTTCGTTCACAGCAGCTGAGAGACTGCTGGCACGCCCATTCTCTATCTGTCTCCCTCTCCTTCTCTGTCTGTCTCTCTCTGTGTCTCTCTCCAAAAATTAAAAAAAAAATTAAAAAATTTAAAAAAAAACAAGGCACAATAAAAATTCTGTACATAACAGCTTAAACAATGCTTTCACCTGCACATCAGGCTGGTGACATCGAAACATGCTACTTGGGCTATGCTGAGTGTAGATGAAACAAAACATGTTGTACAGAGGGATCTCATATGCACATGTATGTAAAACTAAACTTCACAGTTATATGAAACGTGCTACAGATAAAGTGTTGGAATCAAAGCAGCCTTAAATGCTTTGTCCCATTTTCCCTCTCATCCCAGACTGTCCAGAAAGGTCCCCTGGATCACACTAGCACTTCTAATGCCCACTGAAGACAATCCACCTCAGGGGCACTCTTACCATTTCCAGTACTGCCATGCACACTCACCTGTTACAGCGTCACATGGGTTTCCCAGTGGCATTTGTATCCTGACCTCTTCTGAGACCCAGAAGGCAGGAGCGGAGCATTGCTTAAACACTGTAAACACAGGGAGAAGCCCAGAGCAGAGCTCTCTTCAGCTGCTGACTTATGCACACGTCCCTGTCCCAAAGAAAGACCACTAAGAGCATGAGGGCAGAAGGCTCACCAGGGAGGGCACAGGTCTTGCTTTTGCTCTGTCAAGGACACAGGTACAGGTGAGGCAGATTCCCCACCCTGGGAAGATTGCTTATCGTAGTGCAAAGCGTAGTGTGAGAGAAGACAGTGAAGACACCGTAACTCAGTCAGGGTCATGCACAAAATCCCGCTGAGGTAGATCTCTGGTGGAGAGTCTGCCTGGCCACAGAAAGAAGGATGGGAAGGGAAGACAGCTGCTCCCTGTCTGCCTTGACTGCTGAAGCGGCTACACCCTTGTTCTTTGGTTTTTTGTTTTTTATACAACCTTCCCTCTGTGAATCAACAGTCCACGTGGACTGGCAGATTATTAGTTTGACCATATGAGAAAATGTGCATCTAATAACAAAGCCCAAGAAAACAGCATCATGAAATTCCCATCACCTATGAATTACTCTCTGACTCTCTAATAAAAACCAGGACCATATGGGCCTTGGGCTATTTATGCACTCTTGTTTGTATTTTGACTTACTATCCATCTTTCGATAACTTATAACCCTTCCAGTCTTCTTGGATCAATACAGTATTTAATATTTACACTGAATATGTAACATTCACAAGACACAAAGACAAATTGTGACATTTTAAGTATCTAGTGACACATGTTCATAAAATAATTTGGTGATTAACAATCCTATATGTGGGCAAATTAATCATAAAATTATATATTTTCTTTTTCTATAATGGAGAATTACAGAAATTTGCATTAAGCAAATACATAGTGGAATACAGACTGAAATTAAATCTGTATTATGAACAAAAGCTGCACCCATATGAATTTTTGACTTTTTTGTCTTCTCTGATTTACAAGTCAACTGGTTCTTAGTATAAATGGCAAAGAGAGAAACGTGTCTCCATCCCCTGCTTGCAGGCCTTTTACACACACAGCACCGCTTGTGTGGAGACACACCTTATCCCCCACAGGGAAAGAATGAAAAAATCTCAGGTCAAATGACCATTATATAGCTATCTTTTTTGTTGTTGTTGTTTTTGTTTTTCGAGGCAGAGTCTCACTCTGGCCCAGGCTGACCTGGAATTAACTATGTAGTCTCAGGGTGGTCTTGAACTCATGGCAATCCTCCTACCTCTGCCTCCCGAGTGCTGGGATTAAAGGCGTGTGCCACCACGCCCGGCTTTATATAGCTATCTTTAACTTAGATTGAGTACTACAAACAAATCAACAATGCAAGACGGCATTTTACTTCATATAATGCAACCTAGAGGTCTCAGAAGAACATGGTACAGCAAATTTGTAAATTGGCACCTATTTTTGATGGTCTTTGCAATAAAGCTCAAAGGGATCAAGGGCTCAAAGATGCCCTCTCAACTTGCAAAGCATTCTGCCCATCACACTGACCGCCCAGAAGAACACAGAGGCCACACACTGGTCAGAGTTAGAAGGCAAAAAACCTCTAAAAAACCATCGTCCCTTTACTTCTTTAAATTGGATTTTACATGCTAACTGTGGTAAAACTCTCCCAGCTCCCTATGTCAACTGCTGCCAGAATATTCTAACAGGTACGTGCTCAGCCCTGACAAGCTTCTGGGGGTTCCAAGGCACACAAATGAGCTGACAGAAAGAAGTCCATGGGTCCAGCCCAAGAGAAATAGCCATTCCTGCTGGTCACCAGGCAAGGGCAGCAGGGGCCAGTCTCCACAGCATTATCCTATCTGAAGACTTTTGCCTCCACCTCCATCATCGTATATTTAATTATTTAGGAATTATATGCACTTACGACCATATTGTGAGTATTGCAAAAATTACACACAAAACAGAACTTTGGAGACAATAAATATTTTCTTCCTAAACCCAGTGGATTATAAGGCATGCGCGCGCACACACACACACACACACACACACACACACACACACACACAGAGCGAAGCCTTTCTGGAGAACAAAGCTCTAACAAATCAGCAAGTGAGAAGTTTGAGAAGCTTGTGTCCGGGTCTAGTGGAGGACTAAGAACCCCACAGGCTTCTTCCCCTGGTTTCTGAGGACAGGCCGTCCCCTGCTGAGCCCCAGAGTTCCTGCGTCATCTGAGATTTCATTTCCAGCTTCTTGCCTGTTCACTCTAGGAAGGCAGATAATACATAAAGGGGATTCACCTTCGACCCAAGTGTTTCAGAGCCAGGCTGCAAGAAGCAGCAGCAACATCCACAAAGCAATGTCTGTGCAGGCTCCGAAGTTGCTGTGTTTCCAGGCAACCTGGTGATCCGCTCTGAAGTTACATACAGCAGTGGCCGCAGGACAAGAGCATAGGGAAGTGCTGCACTTGAAGGAGGACAGGAGCTTGTCACATCATTCTGACAAGGTTCAAAAGGAGTAAGATGAAGGATATATTCAGAACTCAAAACATTAAATAATAAGAAATCAAACAATTCAATTAAAAAGTGGGCTATGGAACTAAATAGAGAGTTCTCAGAAGAAGAAATACAGATGGCATATAAACATCTAAAAAAGTATTCTACATCCCTAGTCATCAGGGAAATGCAGATTAAAACTACCTTGAGATTCCATCTCACTCCTGTCAGATTGGCTACCATCATGAAAACAAATGACTATAAATGCTGGCGAAGATGTGGAAAAAGAGGAACACTTCTACACTGCTGGTGGGAATATAATCTGGTCCAGCCATTGTGGAAATCAGTGTGGAGGTTCCTGAGACAGCTAAAAATAGATCTACCATATGACCCAGCTATACCACTCCTAGGCCCATACCCTAAGGACTTGTCTCACTACCTTAGAGATACTTTCACATACATGTTTATTGCTGGTCTATTCACAATAGCTAGGAAATGGAACCAGCCTAGATGTCCCTCAACTGATGAGTGGATAATGAAGATGTGGCACATTTACACAATGGAGTTCTACTCAGCGGTAAAGAAAAATGAAGTTATGACATTTGCTGGAAAATGGATGGATCTGGAAAGGATTATACTTAGTGAGGTGACCCAGGCTCAGAAAGCCAAACGTCATATGTTCTCTTTCATATGTGGATCCTAGCTACAAATGATTCGACTTCTAAGTGAGTAAAAATAAAACTCAGTAGCAGAAGCCAGTAAGCTAGAAAGGGGATATAAAGGGAATAGAAAGGGAGGGAGAGGGGACTTAATAGGATGGTATTGTATATATGTAAGTAGAAGAACAGATTAATGGGGATGAAAAGGCCTAAGTGAGGTCAGGAGAAGAGATTGAACAAAGGAAAGGTGGAGGGAGGACTAATCAAAATCTAAGAGGATATAAGTAAGTCATATGGAAACCTACTTTCCTGGACAATGGAACACTCAGAAGCCATAGATTGTTACTAGAAACTTTTCAGTGCCAGAGATGGGATACCTTCCAGTGAGTTCTTGGCCAGGGAGGTCACAGATACCCCCAAAACATTTTGGTCATTGCCAAGGCCCTTGGTTTTCCGCCAGGAATAGATGGTAAGACCCTATTGCTGAAGACTCCACATACTTGGGTGGCAAGTTCACTGAGAAATCCTGCTGGAGCTGAGCTGAAAGCCTCCTCCATGAGGACCAGCTGACAGAAAGTTGGAAAAAGCTACATTGCATGCAGGTCAATGGGAGCAAGAAAACACCAGTGAAGGTCCTCAACAGAGAACACTGCAAGCTTTAAATTTGGCCAGCCAGGCCAAATGAGCCAACGAGTATAATAGTGGCATGTCTATTATAGGGAAACCAACTGCTCTCTAATTGGTCTGGAGGCCCGCTCTGTGGGAGGGAACACATCCCTGATACTGAAAACGTATGACAGGGGTAGTCATGAGCCCTAAGGGTGTAATGTCTGCTGGAGTCTCGCTAAATGTATATACTACACTCACCAAACTGCCCAGTAAGCACTTCTCTTAATGTCCACACCCATATATTAATGCTACTCTCACTTTTGGTTAGAGAAGCTTCTCTTTTCAGATGGTGGCAACCTGGGGATGACTCAGAAGGCAACATGGTGCTGAGAAGAAGTGACAGAGGAGTGCTCAGCACTGAAACGTCTTAAACGCACCTTCCAAGGCTCAGGGTCCATTGCAGAAGAGGGGGCGGAAAGAATGTAAGAGCCAAAGGAACGGTAGGACTCCTTACAACGTGCTCCTCCAGACACAAAATGGCCTGGATATCCATAACCTCACAGTGCCTGACACGACCTACATAAAATCATCATGATATCAAACTGAAAAGAGAGACTGATTGAGAGCGGGAGGGGATATGATGGAGAGTGGAGTTTCAAAGGGGAAAGTGGGGGAGGGAGGGAAATAACATGGGATATTGTCTACAATTAAAGAAGTTGTCAATAAAAATAAAAATTAAAAAAAAATCAAACAAGAGCCGGGTGTGGTGGTGCATGCCTTTAATCCCAGCACTTGGGAGGCAGAGGTAGGAGGATCTCCTTGAGTTCAAGGCCACCCTGAGACTACATAGTGAATTCCAGGTCAGCCTGGGCTACAGTGAGACCCTGCCTTGAAAAAAACAAAAAACAAACAACAACAAAAAAAGTCAAACAAAAAGTAAAGCATCTTTTCATATGCTTAAGTGTGTTTTACATTATTTCTCTCCTAAGGTCTTTAACCCATTTCTCTAGCCTCTGCAAACGAGCTACAGATGCATGTGCCCCTTCTGGCTTACCCATCTGGCTTACGTGGGTCCTGGAGAATCAAACTGGGATCCTTTGGTTTTGCAGGCAAATGCCTTAACTGCTAAGCTATTCCTCCAGCCCTGACCCATTTCTCTATGGAGTTCTTGTTCTTCTCATTTAGGTTGAATAATTAAAGTTGTAAATACTTTTTTTTTTTTTCAAAAAAAAAATGGAGTGAGATGAAGCTCTGCCTGGGGATCCTAACCTGCCCAGTCAGGCCAGAACAGGAGGCATGAATGCAGGCCTGGTGTTGCTGTGTGTGGCAGAGCAGATCACACTTAGGAGCAAGCCCCATGCTAGCCTTACTCCATCCCATCTGCAGCTTTCCTCTTCAATGGTTGTTTTCAGGGAAAGGGACAACAGCTGCTCAGCTTAAGGAAGAAAACAGCACAGAGGCAGGATAAGGAATCGACTTTCCTGCAGGTCCTGTGTCCACCCTTCTTATCTGTTTGCTCATCTTTTCAATTAGACAATTAAGTTCCTTTTCTATAGCACTACCTACTGAAGAGTTACTGATCAGCAGACAAGGTGACTTTGTTTCCCAGACTGGAAATCTCAGGGAATAAATCACCAAAGACAATCCTGTGCTAGCTGAAGGCTGCTCTACAAAGGTCAGAACAGTCCTCAGGGCGGCCTCTCCCCCCCCTCCCCCCTCCTCCCCTCCCCCCTCCCCTCCCCTCCCCTCCCCCTCCTCCTCCCTCCTCTCCTCTCCTCTCCTCACTTCTTCTCTCCTCCCTCTCCCTCTCTCTCCTCTCCTCAGAACCTCTCCTCACTTCTTCTCTCCTCTCCTCTCCTCTCCTCTCCCTCTCACTTCTTCTCTCCCCTCCTCCTCTCCTCTCCCTCCTCCTCCCTCCTCTCTCCTCTCTTCTCCTCTCCTCTCCTCTCTTCTCTCTCCTCACTTCTTCCTCTCTCCTCTCCTCTCTCCTCACTTCTCTTCCTCCCTCCCCTCCCTCCCCTCCTCCTCTCTCCCCTCCTCTCCTCCCTCTCTCCTCTCCCCTCTCTCTCTCCTCTCTTCTCCTTTCCTCTCCTCTCCTCTCCCTCTTCTTCCCTCTCTCTCTCCTCTCCTCTCCTCTCCCCTCCCCCCTCTCTCTCTCTTCTCCCTTTCCTCTCCTCTCCTCTCCTCTCTCTCCCTCTCTCTCTCCTCCCCTCCTCCTCCTCTCCTCTCTCCTCCCCTCCCTCTCCTCTCTCTCTCCTCTCCTCTCCTCTCCTCTCTCTCCTCTCTCTCCTCTCCTCTCTCTCTCTCTCCTCTTCTCTCCCCTCCTCTCTCTATTCTCCTCTCTCCTCTCCTCTCCTCTCCCCTTCTCTCCTCTCTTCTCCTTTCCTGTCCTCTCTTCTCCTCTCCTCACTTCTTCCCTCCTCTCTCTCCTCTCCTCTCCTCTCCCCTCCCCTTCTCTCCTCTCTTCTCCTTTCCTCTCCTCACTTCTTCTCTCCTCTCTCTCCTCTCCTCTCCTCTGGGTGAACATCATTGAGTCAGCAGATTGAAAATACAAAGGCACCAAAATGTTCCCAAGAGACACATTTCTGTCTGGAGTCTATACAGCCAGCTTCTGAAATAGACTTTGGTCATAATATACCTGTATTGTCACTCAGGCACACCTGCCAAGCATAACCTGTGATGGCAGTCCACTCAGAGTACCTGACTAAGCTTGGCAGGAACAAAATAAAATGCATCCTTTTCACAAGGGAAGAGAAGTATGAAAAGTTGGCTTATTCAGCCCAAAGACAGACAAGCTCCATTCCAGGATTAGCTCTGAGGCAGTGAGAAGTAGTCCCATTCAAAGCCTTCAAAATAAGATTTCCTCAATATGCACATTCATTCACATACTCATGACAGGCATACACGGTGCCAGGCATGGTTTTCATGGGGAGAAGTCTCATGGGGAAATGAAGGTAAGGTGACATCGCCTTAATTCTGGGAGAGGCCAAAAACACCTGGCCTGCTTATACTTCAGTCACTGTCAATAGAGATAGTGCCTGCTGCTGGATAAACAAGACAACACAAATCCTTCTGGGAGAGAGAACATACATAAATTTAATAACCCACTGTCAGACTCCAGCTTGAAAATAGAATACTTCTAGAGAAAACAAGGATGCAAAAAGGAAAGAGAATATAGAAACTAAAGATTCACAAAGGAATATCTGAGAAATTCAAAGTTCTTTTCCTTAATATCAATTTAATGTCAGTTAACTAAAAAATTACTATGCATTCCAAATACATCTTATCAATTTTTTATTCATTTAAATCAAGAATATCAGATTTTAGATATCTTTAATACACAGTTATAATACTTACAGTATGCATGTGTGTTCTCAATACACAACCCTGATGTGTTTTGTTACCTTTAATGATTTTTTAGACAACGTGTAAGAACTTAGCTAAGGAATATGAGTACACTAGTTTTCCTCACCAGTAGCAACCTGACTCCTATGCATCCTTTTGGTCAAGGAGGACCTGTGGCTGCCTGGCCCAGTCAGCACAGGACCCATCAGCTCTGACCACCTCCAGGCAGGCTTAGCAAGCTAGTCCATAAGTTTTAGCATATTTTATTTTGCACCTGGAGACCTTCCCATAAATGCAGGTTCCCTAGCAGTTTGCTGTTTCTGAGTATTTAGGAGGAGGAGTATTCTGGTTCATGCCGAGCATGCTTCAGGAGCCACCGGGAAACAGGCAGATTTTAGATGAGCTCTGTGTTACAGGTCTCCCTTCCACCTACGTAACTTCCGCCTGTTTGTTCACTCTAGCACTTATGTCTAGGCATCAGGAGGACAAACCTAAGAATACACATACATACTGTGGTGCTTTGAATCAGATGCCTGCCCCCAAACTCAAGTGTTTTGAATGCTTGGTCCACAGCTGATGGCAATTTGGAAAGAGTGTTATTGGGGACAGGTTTCGGGGTGTTAAAGCCAGCTCCCCCTAACTAGAGACTGGCTCACTTTCTTGCTGCTGTTTTCCACTTGGTATGGCAGAAGTGAAGTCTAGTTTCTGCTCAGCACATTGTCCCCTGCCATCATGAAGCTCAGCCACAAGACCATAAGCCAAAATAAAACTTTTCCTATGACTAGCTTGGGTGGGATGCTTTGTCTCAGCAATGGGAAGTTAAGTACAATACCCCACAGACACAGAAGCATGCTTCCCCCTACCCCCCAAAAAAAAGAATGCATTCATAATAGTTGAAGGTGGTACTGAGATTGAATTTCTCTGCTTGAATGACTCACTCTACAAGGCAGAGATGCAGCCTGTCTCAGGGAGCTGAGCTGTGACCTCTGGCCTACTGTGCTCAGGCAGGACGAGCTAAAAATGATTTTCACAACTTTAAATATTTTATTTATTTATTTATTTATTTATTTATTTATTTAACAAAGAAAGAGGGAGAGAGAGAGAATGGGCACGCCAGGGCTACCAGCCACTGCAAATGAACTCCAGACACGTGTGTCCCCTTGTGCATCTGGCTAACATGGGTCCTGGGGAATCGAACCTGGGTCCTTTGGCTTTGCAGGCAAACGCCTTAATCGCGAAGCCATCCCTCCATCCCAATTTTCACAACTTTAAAATGACTGAATGGGGAAACACCAAAAAAAATAAAAAATAAATAACACTTCATGGCACGTGAAATTTCCAGAAATTCAAGTCCCTGTGTCCACAAACAAACGTGCATTGGAACTCAGCCATGACTTACTTATATGTCGCTAGTGGCTGCTTCTGGATGCATGGCAGAGGAATGCCGTGGCAGCAGGTGGGTGGCCTGCAGAGACGGAAGCATTTTCTACCTGACCCTTTGTAAGACGTGTCTGCTGACTCCTCACTTGCGGGATCAAATCTATACTGTGCACAGCAATCCAGGCTGACTGGGATGAGGCCTGCCGCGCTGCAGCCTGTGACTCAGTACACGGCTTCTGCCATGCTTTCTCAGCTCTTTCATGGTCTGGGGCCCTCTGGAGGAGCCCTACAACTCCCACCAAGGTAGAGACACTGTCACCTAGAACCAACTTTGACATTCCCAAACTGTTGGGCCAGCCCGGCAAATATTAGTCATGCCACTTAAGTAGTTTTATAGAAGCTAAAATCTGTAAAGAAATAGCAATCGTATCTTCAGAAACATTAGTTCAATGTTTACAGAAAGCCTAGATGAGCTGTTATAAACAGTGCATATGGCCGGGTGTGGTGGCGCACACCTTTAATCCCAGCACTCGGGAGGCAGAGGTAGGAGGATCACCGTGAGTTCGAGGCCACCCTGAGACTACGTAGTGAATTCCAGGTCAGCCTGAGCTAGAGTGAGACCCTACCTTGAAAAACCAAAAATAAAAAAAAATAAATTAAAAAGTGCATATGGCTATAAGCAGCTGTTTCCTAAGGTGATAGAGAGTAAACTGAAAAAGACTGATAAAGAAAATCAATTGTCCATACCAGGAGGATTGGACACTCAGATTTACCAGCATTACTCTGAGCTGACTTTAGAGGAATTAAAACTGAAGTCTATTGACAGAACATTCTGGGATTGGCCCTTGGTCACAAGTCTACGTGTAAATACATTGTAACTCATGAGCCATCAGTACCAACCAGTGATCAAAGGACCCTAAACTCCCTGCTGCGTCAGGTATACAAGTCCCACTCAAGCTAGGACTTCTTTGAATGGGGTGGACTGTTTTCTCCTGCTGTCACTCCCTATATATGGGTTCAATTGACAAAGTCTCCCAGCTCAGGAGTGGCATGTTTAGTCTCAATCAGATCCTATCCTCAAGTCTCTATTACTCACTCTAAATAAGCCAGAACCACAAAACACTTAAAACTGTAAAAAATTGGAAAGATTTTCTTGGTTAACAGTGCCCCCCATTGTGGGTAATACAAGAAGATCCTCGTTTTGATTTGAAGTTTACAAAAGAGAAATCCAAACCTTTAAGAACAAGCTCTTTCAAGAAAGAAACTCACTTGAGAATCTCTAAGTTCCATTCTAGATCCAAAAAATAACAGTGAACATTTTCTCAGACATGGAAAACACTCAGACAAAGGGCTGCACAAGTTGGGCGAACAGGTCCTGAGGGGTACACGTGAATGATGCTCCACAGGTATGTGTGCTCACAGAGAAACCTGTCCTAGGAGTCTTGGCATGTCTGAGTGACAGCCCCACACAAACTGGGAGCTAGGAAGATGCTTGACGTCTCACTATCTGCAGGAAGAAGGAGATGCCAGGACTTAACACTGCATAGGTCCGCTCATCCCTTTCTCTGTGTGCTGTCAGTTGTGGAACAGCACACAGGCACATGTGCACACAACCATAACAACAAAACAACAACTTTCTCTCTGTTCCCCCAAAAAATCAAATGCCAACCAGCTAAAAATTTACCTCAGCTACAAATAAATTAATTTTAGTACATTTTAGTTTGCTGAAAATGTACTTAGGGCAATACAGCAGACCACATTATCTACAATCCCCCATTGATCAAAAAAGAAACTGGTACCTACAGTGGCATTGCTGAGAAAATCTTGCAGATGTTAGGTGGAGAAGAAGTGAGCTGCAAACACACCACTCCCACACTGCTTTCTGCTGTAAGACTGGACGCTGCCCCTCGTCCTCAGCTTCTGTCTGAGTGGCTGAGCAGCTACATAGGCACATATTTATAGCGGCAAGGCCCAGCTGGCATTTAAAATCTAGATTCTAAATATGAAGGACAAGCTCTGCCAGAGACAAACTAATTTTACTTATATGAAAATAACTTGCCTCAATACTTTGACAATTATCAAAAAAAATATGTTGACAATTAACAAAAAAAAACAAAAAAAAAAAAAACAATTTCTAAGTACTAAAACACTTCAGTGGCTTTGGAATGCCAACATCTCTGAAAACCCATTTTAGGTAAGTATTTTTAAGAGTGTCACTGAGCCATCCCAGCCCCTACACCCAGCAACCTTCCTCTACTTACACCAGCTGCACCTAGAGCTACAGGAACTCCATTCCTCATGAGGCTAGTCTTCCTCAGCCACGTGCCCTGGCTTGTTTCCTATCCTTGTCTCAAAGGTCATAGTGACAAAGGTCACAGAGACATTATGTCCCTCAGGCTGGGCATCTCTCTTCTCCCACAAAGGAGACCCTTCCCAGTACCCCCTCCAACACACTGGGAAGTAAAATTCGCATGGACCTTTATTCCAACACCTTCCTTCCCAAACACACTCCACATCACCCTCATGGTGCCTCACGCATGCACGTCCCCCTCCCTGCTTGCTCTTGTCTCCACACCCAAGTCAGCCAGGCCTGAGGACAGACAGCACCATCATCTTCCACCTCAGCAAGGGTGAAAACACATCCACTCTCAGATCCACTCAGAAGGCTGGTAGTTGAAGCATCTGCTTCTCAGCAGAAAACCTGAAGCCTGTTCTTGAAGCCTAAGTAAATGCTGAGGTCCTCTCTCTCCTGCAACTATCTCTTTCCTCAGACTTATGGGGGGGGGGGCGGGGGAATGAGGTGTCTGATTTAATAGAGAAAATTTTCCTCCTGTTACTTAATCTTTAATAACAATGAGCCTATTCTTTTCCATTAAAAATTACCCTTTGGTGGCCATTGCATTCATGACCTCCCTGTGTTATTACCTGCACACGACCTGGACAATATTGCCCCATCAACATTCCATTATATGATGAAAAAGAATAAAATAAAACACAAGAGGGACTCAGAAAGAAGACATATAATGGAAGTGGGGATAAAAGACTATATACTGGGGACTCTGTTCAAACTATATTATGTACTTGCATGAAAATTGTCAATAAAAAAGTTAAAACAAATTTCACTTTGGTTTCTCCAAATAAAGGTATCATTTGAAGAAATAAATGCCAGGCACAATCCTGAAACTCAGGCATGAAAATATGCACTGGGTTTCAAGGCCACACAACTCCTTTTAGTTGCAGTAGATAGGAATATGATAAAACAATATGTATGTTGAGGGGTGGAGGGATGGCTTAGTGATTAAGGTGTTTGCCTGCAAAGCCAAAGGACCCAGGTTCAATTCTCCAGGACCCACGTTAGCCAGATGCACAAGGGGGTGCATGCATTTGGAGTTCCTTTGCAGTGGCTGGAGGCCCTGTTGTGCCCATTCTCTCTCTCTCTCTCTCCCCCTTTCCCTCTTTCTCTGTCAAATAAATAAATAAATAAATAAATAAATAAATAATAATTTTAAAAAAATACGTATGCTGAGACAGGCCTCATGTTGTCCAGGCTGGCCTTGAACTTGCTATGTAGCTAGGATGATCTGAAACTCCTGATACTCTTATCTTTACTTCTTGTGTGCTGGGCTTACAGGTGTGTACCACCACTCCCAGTTTTATACGATCCTGGAGATCAAACCCAGGGCTTCGTGCATGCTGGGGAAGCACTCTTATCAACTGAGCTACATTTCCAGCCATATATTTAATTAGTACTCAGTCGTGGCTGGATGGCCCACACCTGTCCTCAGTACATTCTGAACCTGTGGAAGATAGATGTTCCTTGACCCCATTACGTTATGATTACGGGAGATACCAGGAGTCCAGCCCATATCATCTAGGGACCTGTGGTCCAGACACCTCTGATGAGCAAGAAAGCCACGCAAACATCTGGAAAAGTAGGCACTGTCCACAGAAGCTGTCAGGGTCAGGGTGGCCCAGGCCTAGTGACGTCACATGTGGAGCCACAAATGGAGAATCTGATTTCCTCCCAAGGTGTTTCCACACTGGGCTTTCCTGCTTTCCAGCTTTTCTTCCCCATCCTGCAGCACTGACCCTTCTTATTTTGGTACACAAACCTCCAGCAAGTTTTAAGGAACACCTCCAAGCAGACAGGGACCATATGGGTAGAGGATGAATGGTTAAGAGATCCCTGCTGTAAACAGTGGCCAAGGATAAGGGGAATTCTGTGTGAGGAGAGCTGAGCATGAAGTAGGAGCAGATGAGACAGAGGGAGTAGTTGGGCCAGGAGAAGGATGCCCGAAGAGAAGCGAGAGAAAACTTCAAGGCACTATTAGCAGGAGGAAGAGGAAAGCTGGACAGAGTGTCAGCCAAGCCTTAAGGGCACCTGGCCCAGATGCCTGAAAAAAAAAAAAAAAAAAAAGCCTGGCCTTTCACACACAGGAAAGAGGAGTCTTTTAAGACTTGAATGTAGGAGAGAAAGACTTGGCTGGTGAGAGTTATGAAGTACAGCAGAGGAGACCGTAGGGAAGGAAGACCTGGAACCTCGGACCACGCACAAAGGGGAGGGCAGAGGCAGGCAGTCCTGGGAGCCTCATGGTCTTGGCTCATCACCAGTTTCTCACAAAGGCAGCAGCCAGAGGATAGGAAAGAGCATCCCTCCCACAGCCAGGATGAAAGGCCCATTGCTGAGGCCAAGGGACGTACCCTTCTCAGCATCTGGGATGGCTATATATGCTCTGGGGTACAAGTTAATTGAGCCCCAAAGGGGTAGTTCTGCTCTTAAAAACTGTGAAGCCTAAGGACCCATGTTTGACACTCCAGGTCCCATGTAAGCCAGATGCACAGGTGATGCAAGCACACAGGGTCATACATGCACAGAAGGTGGCCCACACATCTGGAGTTTGATTACAGTGGCTGGAGGCCCTGATGCACCAATTCTTTCTCTCTCGCCCACTTTCACTCTTGCTCTCTCGCAAAAAAAAAAAAAAAAAAAAAAAAAAAAAAAAAGACAGTCTGTTGCCCTTGGATCAAAAAATATTTTTAAAAATATGTTTAGGGCTGGGGAGATCCTCAGTAGCCAAGGCACTTGTCTGCACAGCCAAAGGACCTCAGTTCTACTCCCAAGACACGCACAAATCCAGATGCACAAGGTGGCACATGCGTCTAGAGTTCATTTGCAATGGCTGGAGACACAGGCATGCTCATTAGCTCTCTATTTGCCTCTTTCTCACTCTGTCACTCAATCTCAAATAAATAAATAAAAATTTAAAAAAAGAAGCCAGGCATAGTGGCACACACCTTTAATCCCAGCACTTGGGAGGCAGAGGTAGGAGGATCGCTGTGAGTTAACCCTGAGAGTATATAATGAATTCCAGATCAGCCTGGGCTACAGTGTAACCCTACCTTGAAGAACCAAAAAATAATAATAAAAACTTAAAAAATATTTATTTTAATGTAAATTTTTCTATCAAAATTCTATCAGATGTGTATAGCTATCAGTCAAGTTCATCTGGAGAGCATTTTTAGCAGCTAGCGGCCCTGGTCAAAACTCCAATGTCCCAGAGTAAATTTCCAAAGTCTCCAGAACTTTCATGAATGGGCACAATCACCTTTGTTTCAGTGGGAAAATGGGTCTTCCTTTAAAAGATGTTCTTCATCCTTCATTCCTAAATTTTCTTTTACTGCAACTGCCTCTTCTTCTTTTTTTTTTTTTTTTTTTTGTAGAACTACTGATTTAGGAGGCTGAGAAGAAGGTGGGTCTGACTGAGGGGCCAGATACCTGTAGAGGACTGAGCAAATGCATAAACGTACTGAAAGGACTGGGAGGCAGGCAAAGCCGTGCTAGGGAATGAGCCGTAAATACAGAGCATGGGGAGGCTGGGAGGAGCAGAGCTGGACTGAGTGAGTTCAGGATGTGTATAGGATTCTCTGAGAGAGAAAGGAGTGTGTGTGCATATGTGTATGCACATGGGTGGACTTGTCAACAGACATGTGACATTAAGGAGCAGGAGAGAGGATGACAGTGCAAATGATGTCCAGGTTAACAACTAAGGTGTGTGTATGAAGAATTACTGGAGATTCTTTAATCATATAAGTTTTCTGCAAATTTAACATTATTCAAATGAATTGATTTTAAAAGTAAAGACAGGGTTGTTTTATATCACAATGTCACAATTTCTGTTTTACACATACCCACTCATGCAAAGGAGCCATGCTCATAGCCCAAATCCCTCGGTACTCCAGCCAGTCCCTCACCCCAATCTCTTGGCCTCCTGACTTTTCTGTCTGTGTGTATCTTAATTAGTGATTTAAGGGGTATAAGATAAAATATGTAATACAGGGCTGGAGAGATGGATCAATGGTTAAAGCACTTGTCTATAAAGCCTAATGACCCAAGTTCAATTCCCCAATACCCATGTTAAGCCAGATGTGAAAGTGGCACATGCATCTAGAGTTCATCTGCAGCAGTTAGAGGCCCCCGTGCACCCATATTCATTCTCTTTCTCTCCCTGCTTGCAAATAAATGAATAAAATTTTTTTAAAAATCTAAGATGACTTGACAAACTTTATCTGAAGCAATTTATTTTTTTCAAATAGGAGTTTTGGTCTAATTAAAAATTTTTAAATGTACAATGGGTGTAAATATTTTTTAAATTATTTATTTATTTATTTATTTATTAGCTTACACAGTAGCATGTTTCCTTATGATATTTTCTTAAAGTCTGAGTTTCGGTTGACCCCTCACCCCAATACCCTCTTCTTCCTTCATGCCCTGTGCTTCTTCCCCATTATAACCCCCCTCATTTCCCTTTTCACTTCACATCCCATTTATGCTATTACCTTCATCACCTTTTTCCTTAATGCCACTGTTATCCCCTCTAATGGACCCCTTTCTGATTTCCTGGCCTTGGCACACACTTCTACATAAACACACATGTATAAAGGCGAGAAGCTAAGATCTGGATATGAGAGAGCATGCGTGTATTTGTCTTTCTGAGCCCAGGTTATCTGACTTACATAATAATTTCTAGTTCCATCTATTTCTTGGCAAATTTCATGTTTTCTTTAGGGCTAAGTAAAATTCCAGTGTCATACATATCATATTTTCCATTCCTCTGTTGAGGGACTTTAGGCTGATTCCATCTCCTTGACCTTGTGACAGAAGCAGCAATGTCCAATGAATATTCAAAAATCTTTGTGGTGGGATGTTCAGTCTTTTGGGTATCTAACCAAAAGTGGTATAGCTGGGTCATGTGACAGTGTTTTTGGTTCTTTTTCTTCTTCTCTTTGGATAAAATAGTTACTACCATTATTATATGTGGTCTTTTTTTCCCCTGTGGGTCACTCATCCTAACTCAAAATCAAGAAGATTCTGTAACCCTGACTAATCTCCCTCAGTCACCAGTGTGTGACTCACCACTGATACACAAGAGGGTCAAGGAAGGAAGCTGGAGCAGACGGGGCAGAGCGTCCTCGCGCGCCTCTGCAGTGTGTGGACAGCCAGATGTGTGTGAGGAGCGCAAGGTCCTCGCAGAGCTGCTGCGGGAACCCAATTCACCATAGTGAGAGCGAGCCACAGGGAGCCAGGCCCCAAACAACAGTGATCTCAGCAGGGGAGGTAAATCCAGTGCCTCCTCAAGTCCACACAGTGTCCCAGAACTGTCTCTGAATGGTACCGGAAACAAGTGAGGGGGCTGGATCTGTGACATCACAAGGCAGGTCAGGTCAAGGTGACTGATCTCAGTGCTACCTAAGATGACAGAGACATGTCTGAGAAGCACCTGGTCCCAGGAGACTGCAATTCTAACTGTACTGGGAACACAGTGGCAGACCTGCAGTGGTAGGCAGCACTGTAAACACAAGAACACAAATGTCTCCCAGCCCCCCCTTTCTCTCCGTCACACACACCCACACACACACACCCACACCACACACACACACTCATACACGGGGGCGGGGGCAAGGGGGCAAATCTGATCTGGGGATGAGCTGAACTGAGAAAGCAGGTTCAGGGGAGGGAGGGAGGGCAGATGGGTGTACGTAGACTAGGGGAGAGAGCAGCCCATGTACATGTATGGTCACTCCCCCGGCCTCTTCCACCCACACCAGAGACAACAGTGCTATATTTAGATACATCCCTGACTCTATCTCCCAAGCCAATGGATTATACACACCAGCCTCTTCCACGTTCCATTCTTCCAAAAGCAGTAACAATGACAAAAACTATAGCAACATGGAAATGACAGCTCCGGGGGGGGAGGGGAATCTGTCAATGTGCACCGTCTGTTTTTTCTAGGGGATTTCAAATGGGAGATCTCTGGAAATTGCAGACCCGACTGAGCTACATGTAACATGCAGAGCCTGCAGACTCCTCCAGGGCTGAGCCGCGGTGGTGACTAATCCGCCGCGCCCACACAGCCTGGGGCAGGCTGCAGGGACAGGCAGGCGCTCCTCAGACACTTGTGGTCCCGTAAGGAATGGTACAGCTGCTGTCATTCTCAAATTACCCCTGGGCCTCACTCTGTGCCCCAACCCAGCACTGAGAAGTGAACAAGCTATGTCTTAGATTTTTAAGAAGCAGAGATTCAGAAGATAACACATGACATGTTTCTGTGAAAGTCAGTGTACACCCTTCAAATGCATCATCAGTGTTCAGCATCTTCAGAATTATCTGCTGGATCCTGGTCATTCTCAGAAGGGACACAGGAGATCTATGAAAGAAGTTAGTTAATGGTCATGGGGAGGCATGTCCTGCAGGTACTGACAAAGCGCATCGTGCTTTTCTTGATGGATGTAGTTCCTCTAGGCCTTTAAGTGATTTAAGGGAAATCTGCAACTATATTAATAAGGCTATGAGCTTCTAATCCCAGCAAAGATTTGACTATCGAGGCCACCCTGAGACTACATAGTTAATTCCAGGTCAGCCTGACCATTATTTTTTGTACATATGCATTATTTTACAATTTACAAACAGCAGTTTGAGTTCCAGGGAAGTTGAGAGGAGGCACAGAGACTTCTCTTACGGCTCTTCCCTCACATCTGCACAAACTCACCCATTCTCTGCACTTCCCACATCACATTGTTGCCTACTGATGTGGTGACGGGTCACTGTCACTGTCAGTTGCACTCTGTCTTCCTGTCAGGGCTGTGCAGCCTGCCGGGTAGCACAAATGTGTAACAGCACACGTCCCTCATTTGTGTCACACAAGCCCTTTCCTGCTCTACCTATCCTGTGTGCTCTGCATGGTCTCTCCCCAGTACTAGACCCTGGCACCCCGGGATCTTTCGACTGTGTCCATGGTTGTCCCTCTTCCAGAATACCAAGCAACCCGGAGGTTATTATGTGGTTTTAGATTGGTTACTTGACCTTAACAATAGGCACTTGAGGTTACAGCCATGTCCTCCTTATGGGTTGAATCTTTATTTCCTTTTAGAGACAAATCAAATCTTATTGTTTGGATGCATACAGCATGTGAAGTTTCAAAGACAATGTTTTTTTTTTAAAGTTCAGATAAAATGATCATGCTCTTTCCTCAGTGCAGCTGTTAGAACCTGGCCAGGAGGCACAGAGTAGCTATGGCAACTGTGCGAAGCAAACAGTAGTGGGCAGAAAGAGCATAAAACCCAGAGTTCAGAGAACCCCCACGGTAGCACTCCGTTTGTCATGCTTGCGCTCACAGCCGCAGTACAGCTGCATTGGGGGTGGGCCAGGCTTAGAGAGTGAGCGCCTGCAGATACCATCCCGCGCCGGAACACACAAAAACAGTGCAATATTTGAAAACAGTTAAGTAAAATAAATAACTCATACCAAGTTGCTCATAGATTGGAGGAATTCATATTGTGAAAATGGCCATCCTACCAAAAGCAACATACACATTCAATGCAATCTAACTAAAATCCCAGCAATTCAAAAACTAATCTTGAAATTCATATGTAAGCACAAACGACCTCACATCATCACCCAACCTCTCCTTAGCAAAAAGAATACTGCCAGAGGCTTCACCATGCTTGATTTCAAGGTCTACTAGAGCCGTAATAATTCAGACAGCACGATACTGGCACAAAAACAGACACATAGATCTATGGCATATGATAGATATAACCATAGCCACCTAATTTTTGATGGATGCCCAAACATACATTGGGGAAAAGACAGCATTTCCAACAAACGGTGCTGGAAAATTGAATATTATGGTCTGAAGGATGAATTTAGACCCTTATCTCTCACCATGCAGAAAAAAAAAAATCAACTCCAAATGGGTGAAGGACCTCAGTGTGAGACCCGAAACCCTGAAACCACTAGAAGAAAAAGTAGGAGGAACATTTGAGGATGCGAACACGGGGAAGGACTTTCTGAGTCGGAGAAATGAAGGAAAACTGTGTGCACAGAAAACATGGCCCCAGTCACACATGGGAAAAAAATCATCACCACATGAACATCTACGGATTAATATCTAGAGTATACAAAGAACTTAACATTAAACAATAAAAAGTAACGGGCTGGAGAGATGGCTTAGCCATTAAAGCATTTGCCTGCAAAGCCGAAGGACCCTGGTTCAATTCTCCAAGACCCATGTAAGCCAGATGCACAAGGGGTGCATGCATCTGGAGTTTGTTTGCAGTGGCTGGACGTGCTGGCATGTCCATTCTCTCTCTCTCTGGCTCTTTCTCTAAAAAAATAAAATAAAATAAAATAAAATAAAATAAAATAAAACAAAACAAAAAAAAAGTCAAACAACTCTATCAAAATATGGGCCAGGGAACTGAACAGAGAATTTACAAAAGAATATGTATGGTCAATAAATTTTTTTTAAAAATTTTTGTTTATTTATTTTAGAGCGACAGACAGACAGAAAGAGAGAGAGAGAGAGAGTATGGGCACGCCAGGGCCTCCAGCCACTGCAAATGTGCCACCTTGTGCATTTGGCTTACCTGAGTCTTAGGGAATCGAGCCTCAAACTGGGGTCCTTAGGCTTCACAGGCAAGTGCTTAACCACTAAGCCATCTCTCCAGCCCTCAATAAATATTTTTGAAATGTACAACATATTTTTGCCATCAGTAAAATACAAGTTAAAACTACTTTGGGATTCCATCTTACCCTAGTCAGAATGGTTATCATCAAAACTCAGATGAGGAGCTGGAGAGATGTCCTAGCACTGAAGGCACTTGCCTGTGAAGCCTAAGGACCCAGGTTCAATTCCCAGTACCCACGTTTGGTAGTTTGAATATATGTCCCCAATATATTTAGTATTTATTATAGTTTGCATCTGCAATCACCTTGCTAGAGGCAATGTCACTGGGGGCTGGTCTTAAGGTGTTGTTGGTGGGTTTGAGATTCCATTGTAAAGATATGCAAAGTGTGCCTAGCAGGAGTTCCTGTAAGTGTGCTGTGTGACCTTTTGGCTGTAGTTTTGCTCTGTGTGCTGTGGTGACTGGTTGGATTTTTTCTCTCTCTTGCCTGGTCCTGTGAGAGCAGGCCCCTTCTCTTGCCATTATGGAACTTCCCTGGATCTGTAAGCTTCAATAACTAATATCTCCTCCATAACTGTGCCTGGTCTGGAAGTTCATCTCGATGAACCGGAAGCTGTCTGCTACACCACGTAAGCCAGATGAACATGGTGGTGCATAGTCTGGAGTTCATTTGCAGTGGCTAAAGGCCCCTGATGCACCTATTCTATCTCATTCTGCACGCCAGGGCCTCCAGCCACTGCAAATGTGCCACCTTGTGCATTTGGCTTACCTGAGTCTTAGGGAATCGAGCCTCAAACTGGGGTCCTTAGGCTTCACAGGCAAGTGCTTAACCACTAAGCCATCTCTCCAGCCCTCAATAAATATTTTTGAAATGTACAACATATTTTTGCCATCAGTAAAATACAAGTTAAAACTACTTTGGGATTCCATCTTACCCTAGTCAGAATGGTTATCATCAAAACTCAGATGAGGAGCTGGAGAGATGTCCTAGCACTGAAGGCACTTGCCTGTGAAGCCTAAGGACCCAGGTTCAATTCCCAGTACCCACGTTTGGTAGTTTGAATATATGTCCCCCAATATATTTAGTATTTATTATAGTTTGCATCTGCAATCACCTTGCTAGAGGCAATGTCACTGGGGGCTGGTCTTAAGGTGTTGTTGGTGGGTTTGAGATTCCATTGTAAAGATATGCAAAGTGTGCCTAGCAGGAGTTCCTGTAAGTGTGCTGTGTGACCTTTTGGCTGTAGTTTTGCTCTGTGTGCTGTGGTGACTGGTTGGATTTTTTCTCTCTCTTGCCTGGTCCTGTGAGAGCAGGCCCCTTCTCTTGCCATTATGGAACTTCCCCTGGATCTGTAAGCTTCAATAACTAATATCCCTTCCTCCATAACTGTGCCTGGTCTGGAAGTTCATCTCGATGAACCGGAAGCTGTCTGCTACACCACGTAAGCCAGATGAACATGGTGGTGCATAGTCTGGAGTTCATTTGCAGTGGCTAAAGGCCCCTGATGCACCTATTCTATCTCATTCTCTATCTATTTATCTCTCTCTCAAATAAATAAATAAATAAATAAATAAATAAATAAATAAATAAATAAATAAATAAAATAATTTTAAAAACTCAAAAGACAACACATATTGGTGAGGATGAGAAAGCCTTGTGCACTGTTTGTGGGAGTACAAGCTGGTATGCCCACTGTGGAAGTCAATGTTGAGCTTTCTCAAAAAGCTAAGAATAGATTTACCATATGACCCAGCTATACCACTCCTGGGCATATATCCCAAGGAGTCTACACTTTACTATAGATGCTTGAACATCCATGTTTACTGTCACTCTACTTACAGTAGCTAAGAATTGGAATCAACCTAGATGTCCATCAACAGATGAATGAGCAACGAAGACATGGTATACATGTCCACAATGGAGTTTTATTCGAGTATAGAGAAAAATGAAATTGTGGAATTCCCAAGAAAACAGATAGGTCTGGAAAACATTATACTATGCCAGGCAACCCAGCCTCAGCCTAGTAATTTTTTAGATTTATATGCAAATTGGCATAAGTTAGTAGTAAAGGCCAGAAGCTAGAAAAAAGCCATGATGTAGGGTGCAGAGGGTGCAGAGTTTAAGTCAAAATCACATGAGACATATAAGTAGAGGGGCAGAATACTGAGATGGAAAGGGCTAAGTGGGGTCAGGAGAAGGGGGTGGAGAAAAGAAGGGGGCTGGGGAAAGAGTTAGCCAAAGCTAAAGACGTTATGACTAAGCCATGTATTAAACTACTTCTTTGTTAACATGTATATATAATTTTTTGAGATGGGGGTCTCATTCTAGTTGAAGTTGGCCAAGAACTTACTCTGTAGCCCCATGATGCCGTAAACTCACAGCAATCCTCCTACTTCAGCCTCCCATTCATGGGGGATGGGTGTACGGGCTGGGGACCGCTAATGGATTGTTGCTCAATGACATAAATAAAACAACTCTGACACACAGAATTGCAAAGCTTATATAATGAAGATGCTAGGCTAAAAAAATAATAAAATAAAAATCAATTTAAAAACAGACATTAGACTAAAGGGATGCACACTTCAAGAGCTATGTGGCAAATTGGAAAGCCACAGTGAGGGAGAGAGAGCAGACCAAGCAGATGCCAGCAAGCCTGAGAGAGGGGAGTGAACGGGGTCTCAGGGCTGAAGAGATGGGACTGTTCTATATCCTGACTGTAGACACAGTTCTGCAACATGCTCACACATTTGCACAGGTATTAAAATTCACAGACCAATATAAAAAAATAAGCCAACTGGACTGCTGATTCAAAAAAATAATTTTTAGGCTGGAGAGATGGCTTGCCTATGAAGCCTAAGGACCCAGGTTCAACTCCCCAGGTCCCATGTAAGCCAGATGCACAAGACGACAAAAGCGCAAGGTCACACAAAGTGAACAAGGTGGTGCACACATCTGGAGTTTGACTGCAGTGGCTAGAGGCCCTGGTGGGCCAATTCTCTCTTTCTCATGTTAAAATATTTTTTTGCCTGTGTATGTATATGTGGTGTTTATATGTGTGTTGGCATGGCATGTGTGCCTGGCATATGGAATCTTCCTTGATCGCTTTCCACCTTATTTATTAAGACAGAGTTTCTCATTTGAATACAGATCTGGCCTAGATAGCCAGCTTACCCTAGCTGAGAGCTAGGATGACAGGTGTGCTGCCACACCTGCGTGCTATTTATGTGGGTGATAGGGATTTAACTTAGATCTCTTGGCTTATACAGCAGGCACTTTAGCCACTGAGATATCTCCCCAGGCCCCAAAGTAAAAATTTTCAAGCATAAATAAAAAATGAGAACTTGATTCAAGTGCTTATCTTTAAGATGGATGCCCATGGAAAATTGAGCTCCCCCCTTAATGTCATTGTATGCAGCAACAGACGTCCCTCATCATGGAGGGAGGGACTCTGGGTATTCAGAATCCCACGGGTACCGAAATCTTCATCTGTTCAAGTCTCTTCTGAGAAATGGTAATGATGCATGGTCTATATATTTAGATTACTCTAGACTACTTGGAATACTGAATACATTGTAAATACCTTGTCCTGTCTATATATTAGAAAATAAAGACAAGGAAAAATGCCGTTACATGTTCAGGAGAGATGTAGTCTTTTTCCAAGCATTTTTTCTTGGTTTTTCAAAGTAGGATCTCACTCTACCCCAGGCTGACCTGGAATTCACTCTGTGTTCTCAGGATGGCCTCGAACTTGTGGGGATCCTCCTACCTCTGCCTCCCGAGTGCTGGGATTAAAGGCGTGCGCCACCACGCCCGGCTTTTCCAAATATCTTTGAGCTGCAATTGGCTGAAGCTAAAGATGAGGAACCTAATGATACTAAGGGCTAAATGTGTTCATTTTTTTTTTTCATTTTTTAACCTATTCTTAAGAATAATGGAAAGTAGTCATCAAGGGTCAAAAATGATGACTTCCCCTTCTGAATGATGAGGGCACACAGATCCCACTAAAAGATGAAACCAGGCCAAGCAGGGTGTCTCACATTCACTGCGTCCTCCAAGTGCGCCCACCATATTGGGGGGGGGCAGAGTTTGGTGCGCAATGAATAGAGATCATCTGATTGACAGCAGTGCTTTTGCTCTTTGTTTGCTAATGTTCTAGACTACCTCACTGCAGATGGGGTGCCCAGAACTCTACCTGCTCTCTCTTCATGTACTACTCCCTGGGATGCGGCTCATTAAAGAGCACCCTCCATATTCAGAATACCCAGGTAAAGGCCGTAGTCTTCGTTCTGTGACTTGAGCTACAAGTCTCAGTATGCGTGTACCCCTGAAAGGCCTCTTCTGTAACCTCGTGCCAAGGTGATGTTTTTAAAAGGTGAAGCCTGTAGGAGGTGTACAGGTCATTAAGTATGGAGTCTAATAAATGAGATAAGTGCACGCTTGCACCTTGATTTCCAGATGTGTGAGAAATGAATGTGTTGTGTAAGCTGCCTCGCCTATGGCATTTAGCCAGTCTGTACTATCAACAAATGGGTAGGATAGCAAGTGAAAATGCAGGGTGCCAGACCCAATGTGAACTTCAGATAAACAATGAATACTTACTACAGAATTTCACTTGTACATTTTGCTTTTTTCCTGAAACTCTCATTTAACTTGGATTCCTGTACATTATCCAACAATTCTAGACATTGGGCAAATTCACTAAATTCTAAAGGAAGTGAGATAGTGAGAAATATCAATTGGGTCAGAGAGAAAAATGAGAAGGTCAGTTTCACTTTGTGCTGTGTCTTCAGGAGGGTTGGCTTCTGCCCCACTTGGTGATCTCCAAGGCCTGTTCAGAGCCTGCATTCCCTGCAGACACCCCTTCACTCCTGAGCAAGCCAGGCAGGCCATACATCATTGCACTCTCACCCCATAGGAAAGCTGCAACTTTGATCCTTACTCCACATGGCTGAGGTTCCATACCTACTTTGCCAACCACTCAATGGCCCAAGGAGTCCACAGCTCTTTTCTCCGTGTGACCTCCACCACTCTGGCTGCGTAATGTAGTATGCATCTGTGAAGTGATGCTTCCTGGACCTGGGCTGTCCTTAGCTGAGGAGTCCCTGGATATGGTATCATTGGGCTTGCAAAGGGCCCTTCCAACAGTGGCTCTTCTCATGGCTTTATTATCATTCAAGTCAGCATCTAGAACCCCAAAGTTGCCTTATTCTCCCCATTCTGTACCTGCAATTGGTCCCCAGCCTCTCTGCTCTATCACTAAGGTGTGCTAAATCCCTTACTACCCAAAACCTCTCCCTTGCTTTGGGCTTTGCCACAGCCAAGTCCATACCTCAATACCAGCTATACTCTTCCCCACTGCCACCAGAGAGAGTTTCCTAAGACTGGAGCTAACTGTCCTTCAGCACCTCCACTACCTGTGGGCAAGGTTCCTAATGAATGGGCAGAGCCACAGGGTGGGTCTCCATGTACAGCCCTACCCAGATGTTCTCTCTGCTGGCTTCTCTTGCTACACCTGCCACCGTTCTCCTCTCCCACTCATAGGGCTCCTCCTCAAATGTCTCTGCGCCTGTGGTTGCATGCCTTTCACACTGCAGTCAGAGCCCAGGATGACAGGCCGGGTATAGGCAGCCCTGAGCTCTTCGATGCACAGCCAAAGCCCACAGCAGCGTAGCTCTGTACCATATCCCCAGTCATTCGTCACACTCCACACGCAGTAGGCGCCCTCACGTTGTCCGGGAATTGTGAGAGAAAGCCCGATTGAATGGGAAGAGCAATGACCAGTAATTACCAGTACTGCAAGTAATTACCTTTCTGTGCCAGGAAAAGTGATGCCTCCTCTGAAGAATCAGAACAAGTCCTACTTTTCAATGATGGGAACCATGGAAATTTTGTTTCCCTTTTGCTCGGCTGGTCAGAAACACAAAGACAGCTGACAGTGGCAAAACAGAGCTTTGTGACCACGGTTAATGTCTTTCTCTCTTTTAACTGCTTTATTGTTTGTATGTTAAATTTTTGTAAACTTATTTATTTATTTATGCACGTGGCATACATGCCCTGGAGTCTCTATTGCTGTAAACCAATGGCTGACCAGCTTTATGTGAGTAGCTGGAGAATTGAACCAGGAGCAGCAGGCTTTTCAATCAAGCTCCTTTAACTGCAGAACCATCTCGCCAGCCCCAATGTTTGTACTTTTCCTAACCTTACAGGCATGCCCTCTGATCGCTTTGGGGAAAATACATGATATACAGAGAAAAATGGCCACACCAAAGATAAACAGGGACATTCATTAAGAAGGTGTTAGAAACAGCAACAGCTTCACTTTGGGGTGGTCAGATTTCCATCTGAATTCGAGAGGTAATTATTGTTCAAGGTCTTGAGCAAACACAATTGGACACAAATCATGGAGACAGAACACAGGGGCAGGTCACAATGCCACTGTATAAATTATGTGCTACTGGACACTATAAGACAACCAGATTTCCCTTCCTCTGAAATCTTGCCATTAATCTTTGGGACATTTGGATTCTGAAGGGTCTGGCAAGACTGGAAGGCCAGACTCCAAATCACCAGGCCCTCGCCAGCAGAGACCACATGAACTCTGAAATGTCACCGCTCAGGTAGCTGCTTAGGGAAAGTGTGTCAACATCATTAAAATATTTGTGCTCAACCTTCCTTTAAATCTTTCTTTTTTACTCTTGTCTTAACCAAAATGTTCAGTTAACTACCCCTTCTCCCTCAAAATATAAACAGAAACAATGAAAAAGGGCAGTGAAGGATGTTCATGGTTCTAAAGTTCAATTTAAGCCTGTCCTCACCCTGCTTGAACCCTTCGGAGGCTCTTACCACCCTGAATTACCTCCCCAAGGCTATTACTCTCAGGCTGCCTTTTCCCCTTTGTAAGCTTTGGGGAGATTAAATTACTAAAAATAAAAGCAGTAGCCATGAATATACTCAATGACACTTCCATGCAGATGTATGGGCTCCTTTTCTGCGGTCAAGAATAGACCCCTCCCTGTCTGTGCACCCTGATGTTCTGCAGAAGCCCCCTGGGCCACTTTCTCCAGCAGAAAAGCCTCCCCTGAGGTCCGTGTACCTGTGGCTCTGGGCACATCTCTCTCCCAAAACAGCACGGAGCACTGCAGGACAGGAGGTCAGGCATCCCGCTCATGCCAAGGGCTAACTAGGTAAATGTCAGGTCATGTGTGTATAAGCTGCTGGACAGAAACAATACCAGGAATTCTAAGGAGAAAACCCTGGCTCGAGCTTCTGGGGCCACTTGAAAAGCAGAGACCTCAGAGTAAGGGTGCTCCTTCCCCTTCTGCACGCAGAGAAAGCAGTGTGGAGACACAGAAACACACTGGGCATCACAGGGCTCACGAGTGCAGCTACGCCACACGGCCACACAGGAGGGACTCTGCATGACTGAGACACGCAGGAAACATGAGAACACATCCACAGTAAAGCCAGCAGGGAGGCCTGGAAGGCCAGCTCTGCCAATCAAGTCAGGACTCCAGCTTTGGAACCATGACTACAACCGTGATTGATGTTCAATAATCAGTTTGTACTTTACAGGCATTTGTTAAATGGAATTAAATGAGTCTTGGAGGCAATGGTTGCTTCTTATTGGATTTGCAGAGGTCCTCTGCAAAGGATCTGTTCTAAGTTTTATTCATCTCATCATTCCGAACGAGCATTGTTTAAATATAAGTGATAACACTGTGAAGAGAAAATTATTGAGTCAGAAGCTGAAAAATATGTTTTTGGCCATACTAACTCAAGTGTATGGTTTATATGAACCTTGGCCTCCTTTAAAAACAAAAAGAAAAAGGAATCTGAGAATAAAACATCTTGTCTGTTAAGGCCTTGACGATGAATTGCTCTCGGTCCAGTTTACAGCTGTGTGCACAGCAGGCTGGGGAGCAGAGCTCCGCACTTTCCCTTGGGAAGGGACTCCTGCTCTGTCCTGTCCTGCTCCCCAGGCTGGAGGATGGGCAGGGAAGGGCCTCTGGCAGTGGATTACTCAAGGCAAGTTAACGGCTTCCCCTCAAGGCCCCAGTAAAGAGAACCTGGGCTGGGCATGCAGTGGGAGACCTACAACCCAGGCCTAGGAGCTGGTACCTTCAGAGGAAGTTACTGCCAGGGATGGGGGCCTGGGGCAGGGCGGGCAGGGCAGTGAGTCCATCTCCCCTTGAAAAAGACAACTGTGGGATTGAAGAAGGAAGTTACTAAACATATGTCATGCCCCATCTCAAAACATTTACATGTAAAATTCAATGAACTTGATACACCTAGAATGGCAAAAATTAAAGACTGGCCGGAGTACCTAATTTTCATCCATGGCTTGTAGGATGTGGAATAGTGAAACTGTTTTGGAAAAGCAGCCTAGCAGCTTCATAAAACATTAAATACACACACTATATGAGTCAGCCCTTCCACTCCAAAGTATTTACCCAAAAGAAAGGGTAAATGTGTCATACAGAGACTATACAAATAACAATAGTAGCTTTTTCTGAAATGGGCAACGCCTGACAACCATCCAATTATTCCATCAGCTGGAAAATGAATAGACAAATTGTTTTAAGTCAGCACATGGAACAGAGAAGTGCAGAGGCTCTAGAACCGCAGAAGGGGCAAAGATCAAACCACTACCTTTGGTGGGAAACACACAGTTGGGCACATGCCACATACTTATATCCACATGCACAAGAGAGACGGCAGTGCCAGACAGGGTGATGGGAAGGGAGACACTGCAGAGAAGTGCACCAGAACTTCGGGCACCAGGAGAACAACCTCTGCATCGTGATATTGTGGTGATAATTTCAATGATGCCAACATACGTCAAATTTGACATTAATCAAATGGTACACTTCATATATAAGTAGGTGACTGACATAAATAAATCTCACTTAAGTTGCTTTAAAATTAATGTGTTGAGAGCCGGGCATGGTGGCGCATGCCTTTAATCCCAGCACTTGGGAGGCAGAGGTAGGAGGATCATCATCAGTTCGAGGCCACCCTGAGACTAGATAATGAATTCCAGGTCAGCCTGAGCTAGAGTGAGACCCTACCTCGAAAAACCAAAAAAAATAATAATAATAATAAATTAATGTGTTGGGGCTGGAGAGATGGCTTAGCAATTAAGGCACATGCTTGCAAAGCCTAAGGACCCAGGTTCAATTCATTTGCAATGGCCAGAGGCCCTGGCGTGCCCATTCTCTCTCTCTCTCTCTCTCTCTTCCTCTGTCTCTAATAAAAAATAAATGAAAATAAAATCTTTAAAATTCATGTGTTTCGCTTCTTTCTGCTTTCATACCCCATGTTTGCTGTGTTGGGAGGACATCGAGAGACGGTGGTGAAAAGGGGAAGAGAAACAAAACAATTATTTTAAACATCACAGTGAAACTTAACTCTTTGTTTTTAACAAATTTAAAATAATTTAGTGTGCTTTAACCACACAGAGGAAAAAGAAATTCTTTAAAATGATCCTAAACTTCAACAGAATAGCATGAGAAATAGGATCTGTTACAACCAACAAAAGCCAAGTTCTTCCTACTTGATAAGGAGCGGTGGCTCTCAGAGCATGCACCTTGTAGAATTAATGCAATTTACCAGTCAAGAATTACTTCCGGGCCAGGTGTGGTGGCACAAGCCTAAAATCCCAGCCCTGGAAAGGTTAAGGTAGGAGGGTCAGAAAATTAGCCTGAGCTACAAAGTAAGATCATGTCCCCCGAAAACCAAACCAAAACTACTTTGTCTTGACCTGGTCTACATAGTTAACATTTTCCTGTATTTGCTCTTACTAAGTTATAGCTTCTAAGTAAACTAAGACGTCCTTGGGAAGCAAGTGTACGTGCGTGCTTTCTGTTGCCTCTAGATCTTGTATTATCCGAATGTGGTCTTGTCCAGCTTATGTAGAATTAAAAGCTTTACTGGTGTCACTTCTTCACTCAGAGTTATTCAAAGAATTTATTTTGGGGTTGGAGGGATGGCTTAGCAGTTAAGGTATTTGCCTGCAAAGCCAAAGGACTCAGGTTCGACTCCCCAAGACCCACGTTAGTTAGATGCACAAGGGGGCGCATGCATCTGGAGTTCGTTTGCAGTGGCTGGAGGCCCTGGCATGTCCATTCATTCGTCTCTCTCTCTCTCTGTTAAATAAATAAATAAGTAAATAAAAATAAAATATTTAAAAGTATTTATTTTAAAAAATAAAAACCTATAATTTATTTTATTCTAAAAATACTGCCCAGTAAAATGAAACCAAAGTGTCATCTTCTGTCCTTGGAGACTGTTCCTCCTTGGAGGCTGATTTTGCATGGATCAGGACCCACCAAGTAACACAAACAGAATGTGGGAGGACAGAGGTGAGGGCATACTCCTGGGCTGTATGTTCCATTCCCTTTGACTGTCCTGTGCCTCTTGCCTCCCGCAGGTGTTAAACAAATGGTGTGGTCAAGCACTTAGGGCACAACCTACACGCCTGACTTGCCTATCAGCTTCCAGAAATATTAGATCCTGACACTCCCACAGATATCTACACATCTCTAAACCATTTTGTTCTTCTTTCTGATCATAAAAAAAACACGAGTAAACGTCTAAGTATCTGTGTAAACTATTCTTGGTACATTATTTCTAGCTCCCCAGCCTGGCTGTGATGTGGATCTGCAAGGAGGGCAGTATTTGAAAACTGCTTCAGTAAAACTGTGTGCTAAGAAAGCTTTCATAAAAATAAGCAGGGTGCATCTGGGCCCCACCCCATACAGCAGAACTAATCGCTCCTTCGTTCCTGGGAACTCCTAAAGCTCTTTGCACATACCTCTGTCAGTGTCCTTGTCATAATTGTTTGTTTAGAGATCTGTCTTCACTATGTCATGAGCTTAGTCAGGAAAGGAATACTTAAGGAACAGTCCTCAAGTACACATGTTAGTTCTATTTATTTATTTATTTATTGGTTTGTGGAGGTAGAGTCTCACTCTAGCTCAGGCTGACCTGGAATTCATTACGTAGTCTCAGGGTGGCCTCGAACTCATGGCGATCTTCCCACTTCTGCCTCCCGAGTGCTGGGATTAAAGGCCACATCTGGCTTCATGCTTGTTTTTTAATCATGATCCAATTTAAAAAAGAATTTTTAAGGGCTGGCAGGATGGCTTAGTAGTTAGGCGTTTGCCTGCAAAGCCAAAGGACCCAGGTTCAATTCCCCAGGACCCATGTTAGCCAGATGCACAAGGGGACGAACACATCTGGAGTTCGTTTGCAGTGCCTGGAGGCTCTGACATGCCCATTCTCTCCCTCTCTCTCTCTCTCTCTCATTTTATTTCCCTCTTTCTCTGTCAAATAAATAAATAAAAATAATGAAATTTTAAAAAATTAAATAGTAGTGGTTCTCCAGTAAAAATGGACTGTTTCAATGTTTAGCCGCTATATCTATAAACATAAAAACCAGCACAGGGACAGGCAAATATGTTATTTAAATTTAGAGTTTATCTGAAGATTGAAAGTAATTGATTTAATAATAATAATTAAAAATAATTTAAGAAAAAAATAACTTAAGTGCTGGGGGTGTAACTCAGATTTTTTGTCTATCATGCATAAGGCCTTGGATTCAACCCCCAGTACTGTCAAAAAAATAAAACTTTTTAAAAACTTCTCTCTTTCTTTCTTCCTTTCTTCCTTTCTTTTTTTCACTCTAGTCCAATAGTCCAGGCTGACTAGAACACACTCTGCAGTCCTAGGCTGGCCTGGAACTCAGTGATCCTCCAACCTCAGTGCTGGGATTAAAGGCTTGAGCCACCACACCCAGCACCCTTTGTCTTTTGTTGTTGTTTTGTAGTTTTATATTTTGTTTTGTTTTTGCCTTGTTTTGTATCAAAAACATTGGGGCTGGAGAGATGGCTTAGCGGTTAAGGCATTTGCCTGCAAAGCCAAAGGATCCCTGTTTGATTCTTCAGGACCCACTTATGCCAGATGCACAAGGGGCGCATACATCTGGAGTTAGTTTGCAGTGGCTGGAGGAGGGCCTGGCATGCCCATTATCTCTGTCCCTCCCTCTCTCTCTCTCTCTCTCTGCTTCTTTCTCTCTCTCAAATAAATAAATAAAGTATTTTTTAAATAAAACAACAACATCCTTCCACCCAAGCTGTCCCGTCTGTTTTGGCTTGCGTACTCTCTGACGCTGAGGAATGAACAGAGGCCGCTAGACATTGACCCATGCAGCCATGTCCTTCTGCCTGGCTGCCTGGAAGTTGTGGAGTTGGCTGTTAAGAAAGAACTATATGCTAAAGAGCTTTTGTGCATCCTTTGCTACCATTCTGCTTTGTGACTGAAAAGAAAACAATTCAACAGACAGTAGTCATCCAGGCTCTGCTTATCTTCTGTGTGTTCTTACTTCTTGAAGTTTCCACAAGTTTCAAATGCACTGCTGGGTTAATATGCATAGCACATTGGCATAGAGACCAGACAACAGACCCATGGCCTGCCTGGAGCAGTGCTAATGGGGATGGGCACTGTGTCCCTGGGACCCCAGGCTAGCGCTCTTGACCAGAGGACAGACCTGGTTGGGGCCAGGGATGGAGCATTGCTTGAGTCACACCCTGTCCAGCTCTTAGCATCTCTACACAAGGTATGCTCACTTCCGAAACGGAGACCATCGTGTTCCCTCACCCAGGTCTACTGAGGGAGGTGAGAGTGACAAAAACTCTTCAGAAGCCCCCCGTGCATCACATGCACCATTCTGGCTCTCTACAACCACCGTTGCACATCCATCCACAGAGGCGACCTCACTAATGGTGTGCCTGGGTGTCGCTGCACCAGTCAGGGGTTATGAAAGTTTCTGGGGAGGAGGGTCACTCTCCATGGCATGCTTACTCGCTGTACACACATGAGACCGCCCATCCCAGGACTATAACGAACAGAGTCTTCACATCTTTCACCCTCACACCCAGCTCACTTGCCTCCCTACTCACTTGCTTTGTTCAGACTCCTCCATTTCTCAGGAGAAAGTCCCAGCGTGCAAGAAGCAGTGTGCATTCACAGGCCTCGTGCATCCCCGCTGCCTGTCCTCACCACCTGTGTGTTGTGGTGACATACTCAGGAGCCTCGTGGGTAAGCAAGGTGGATGCCTCCCCAAAGGAAGCTCTGGAAATAATACAGTAACAAATTGCAAGGCACCTGTGGTCGTTTGAATAGATGGCCCCCCGATATATTCAGTGTTTTATTAGTTTATAGTTTGCATCTGCAGCCACCTGGCTGGAGGCAGTGTCACTGGGCAGATCTTAAGGTGTGATGGTGGGTTTAGGATTTCACTCTAAAGATATGCAAAGTGTGCCTAGCTGGAGTTCCTGGGGTGAGGCTTTTGGCTTGGGGCTTTGCTCTTTGTGTTTGGTCCTGTGAAGGCAGGCCAGCTTCTTCTGCCATTATGGAACTTCCCCTGCATCTGTAAGCTTCAATTAAATAATATCCCTTCCTCCATAACTGTGCCTGGTCTGGAAGTTCATCTCAGTGAACCTGAAGCTGTCTGCTACAGCATCCATCCCACAGATTTCAGCACTGCTCAGAGCACACCCCTGCCTTCTTCTCAGGTCATCTGACAGCGTACACAGCTCTCCTCTCTACCTTCCCACAAAACCTCCCCTGCCCTCTGCATGGGGACATGGCTCAAGGCCCCCAGCATCCTTTCTGTGAGTATCTGAGGAGCACATGTGATTACAGCCATGTGATTACCAGGCTAGTGCATCAACTAGCAGCCACCACCACCCTCAGTCGTTCTTGTCTTTTATTAGTATATATTAATTATAAGTGATGGGTTTCCTTATGACATTTTCCTACATGTGCATGATATATTTTGACTGTATTCACCAGCATTTTTACCCTTTCTTATCCTCCTCCTATCTTGCTGAAACCTTACTCTTCCTAACTTGTCTCTCGAATGGTTTCGTGAATGTCTTTTGTTTACCATTAGATAACCCAATGAGTCCCATTCGGATTCTTGAACTTGAACTCATGCCGGCTGTGATTATCCTAACTAGACCTACACAAGACTTGAACTGTCAGCACCCTATCGTGGACAGGGCAGGAACTCATGAGGTCCTCGTTTTCTAACTAGGAAGAGTCTCGTGGGCTTTTGTGAAACACGATGAAGGACATTAGACAGTGCCTATCCTTATCAGTTCCCACGAATGCAGACTGTCATCACTGGGAGCCCAGCTCATCCCCCTGCCTTCTGTCAGCACTGGATCTGCTTTCGCTTGACCTTCTGGCCAGCCACAGCATCCATCCTTCCTTGAGGAGACGCAGGCACTAGGCGTAGAGTCCTGTCTCATGGGTCTTCCTGTCAGTGTGCAGCACCCTAAATCCCAGCACCGAAGAGAATGAATAAGGGAACGAAGTTCTTCAGACTCCCTCGCCTCCAACCAGCTCCCGCTTGTCTTATCTGTCCAGGACACTGACCACTCCAGTCACTCAGGCTTGACCACGCCAGCTGCACTGTCTCCACCATGACTGTGGAACTGCCATGCCACCCCACCTCCTAGAACTCATCAAACCAGGGGAGATTTAAGAATCCAGCTTGATCTCTTCTTCCTTCCCACTCACAATAGGACCAAGCCTCTGTCCCTTGAGGGTAGGCCACTGTCAACCTGGCTGTCCCAGCTAATCACAATACTTCCTCTTTTTCCCCTCACCATGTAGACAATGAAACAGCCTAACAACTTTGTCCACCAGTATCATTGTGCTTAAAAACCTTAGCTTCCTACCTAGTTTTTCAAGACAAACCCAAGTTCCACCCCCGGGCACTCATGACCCATCACAATGTATCCATGATCCTGGTATTAAAGCCACCTGTTATTCTTGCGTGACCTGCTGCAGACTGTGGGTCTGTCTGTGCTGCTGGTTGCACAGTGGAGGGAACAGCCTGTGCTTTCTTCTCTCCTCAGGCTTCCATTCATGGCTCTCCACACTTTACCCAATTTTCAACCTCCAGTGCCAGTTCACAAGCTCTGAGACCCTTCCTCAAGCTCTGAGACCGAGACCCCTCCACAAGGGCAGCTCTGCAGAGCTGCAGCTGATCGCACAGTAACTGTGCTCAGAGATTTCTTCTTATCTCATTTTAATGGGAAAGGATGGCAACTTGCTAAGAGCAGCTAACCACTTCCTGCCATAGAAGGACTGGCCTTACGCTCAAAGAACCAGACAACTGCTAGAGAACAAAAGTTTTTATAGAAGTCTAGAACCAAGACCTCCATGCAAACGCAGGGCACAGAGGTCCCAACCAGGTCCGCTAAGCTGAAAGAAAGCTGCACACAGAGGCTGGCCATTTGGTCTGAGCAGCCTTGCCTTTCATAGCTTGACACACTCATGATTGAAGGCACCAAGAGAGCTACAAACCACTCATGGTCCCCTACCCTCTCAATGCCAGCAACCTAGCTTGGAGCAAAGCCTGACCCTCCGAATCACTCTGCTGAAGAACGAGGGACACAAGAAAAACCTTGGGAAAAAATATACATCACTTTCAAATGTTTAAAACAAATGTTTTCACAACAATACTTATTTATCATTATAACACCATGGCTTTGCCGAAATAAAAATGTTATGCAAAGAGTATGCTGGCCTCCCTTCATGGGCAAGAGCTCACCATGCAAACCTGTCCAGTTTAAAGGTAAATCATTCATTCCTTCCTGCTAAGATCTCAGTTAAATTTTCACGCCTGGCATAAGAAACTTGCAAAGTTTTAAATTCATAAAATGGAAAGCCAGCATCCAGAAAACCTCTCAAACAGAAGATTTCCCACTAGGGCAGCTGCTCCAGTGACTTGTTTAGAAGCAAAGCTTTCCTCAGACCAGCAGCTCAAGAGCCAAAGCTGTTCCCTCTCACCTTTGCCTAACTCATCCGTGACAACTGCTTATACCAGAGGCAAGGATTCTGCTCAGGTTGGTCAATCACCACGAACAGGGAGAAATGGAAAACCAAGCTGAGAAAACACAAGGTGAGGAATGTGTGCTTCTTTGAGTCAGTGTTCCCCAGAAGCTCATGGTTTCTGAATGCTTGCTCCCCAGCTGGTGGCAATTTGGGAAGTGAAGTCTTCCTGAAGGAGGTGTGTTTCTGATGGCAGGTTTAGGGGTGTTCTAGGCACTTCCTCCTTTCCAGAGTTCCACTCACTCACTTGCTGCTGTTTTCCACCTGCTGTGGCCAAAGTAATGTCCAGCCTCTGTTCCTAACATGCTGCCCCCCTGCCATCATAGGGCTGCCCCTTGAGACCACAAGCCAAAATAAAAATAAACAAATAAATAATAAATAAATAAACAAACCACTTTCCTCCTATCAGCTGCTTTGGGTCGGCTATTTTGTCCCAGTGGCAAAGAGGTAACAGCAATAGGATGTTCAACTTACACAGACCTGAGAGTCAAGTCCATGCACAGGACAGTCTGCACTAAAAGTTCTCCAGGCAATGCTATCCGGGGCTAAGTGCATTGGCCCTAAGCAAAAAGACCCCGTGGCTTCTCACCTGGATGTGTCCTGGGCTAAGGTGTAACAATGCTGCCCTTTGGTTCTGGAACATGTCCCAAAGCCTATATGTTGATGGCTTAGTGTTCAACTTAGTGCTAGTGTGGAGGGGGGGGCTAGGAGGAGGAAGTTACGTCACTGGGGACTCCACCCTGTCTCTTGGCTTAGCGTGACCATGAAGTGAATAGCTTCCTCCATATGTACTTCACACCGCATGGGCGGCCACAGGCCCAAATGCTGTGAGGCCAAGAGACAACGGTCTGAAACTGATGCTTATTTTGTGCGCCCAAATAAAGCTATTTTCCTTCTTGGTATTTTGTTACAATAATGAAAAACTGACTAATATAAATAAGGACTGGTGGACCAAGAAACACAGACACCATTCGGCAAAATAACATATGAAGCACCAGACTAAAAGGCCACATGTTCCTCGTCTATTTAACAAGTCCCTAGAGAAAATTACAGCCCTCAGGAGTCCCAAGAGTGCCAAGTACACCCTTGCCAAGGAGCCCACTCACCCAAGAAAAGTGGTGGTTAAAGCATCACCCAGCTGGTCAGTGGAACTCAGCTCTGCTAACAAAGAACAAAAACAAACAAACAAAAACAAGCTGGCCATTAGCTTGGGTTCAGCAGCAGCAAGCTTCTACTTTGAAGGAAGCTGTCTCTCATTTACTGGGCAAAGCTGAGCCGTGTCAGAATAAGAGTGAGCAAAGTCACGACAGAACCGAAGGGAGGCCTGCCAGTGTTCATTAATTCATAAGCCAGGATCAAGGCCGAGCTCTTGCTGGAGGGAAGGGAGAGTCTGGGTTTGACTCCTCCTGTTAATCCATCCACGCTTTCGCCATGCCTGCCCACTGCCCAGTGCGGTCCTCTCCTGTTGCACACCACTCACTTCTTTCACAAAATTTAAATTCCACCTAAGAGTGTCAGGAGCTAGGCAACCTGAAAAGGCACCAGTAGTGTTAAAAATCAAATATGTAACATGCATCAAGAGTCTCCTGCATGAGGAACTTGCAAAGGGCTGCTGAAAAGCTATGGGGCATCAGAACTGTAGAGGGGACCAGGCGTGGTGGCACACGCCTTTAATCCCAGCACTTGGGAGGCAGAGGTGGGAGGATTGCCATGAATTCCAGGCCAGCCTGAGACTGAATAGTGAATCCAGGTCAGCCTGGACTAGAGTGAAACCCTACCTCAGAAAATGTAAATATGTATGTATGTATGTATGTATGTATGTATGTATGTATGTATATATGTGTGTATATGTGTGTGTGTGTGTGTGTGTGTGTGTGTAGAAAGAGAGGGAGAGAGAAAGAGAAATGAGCAGTCACCCAGCAGAAACTAGCAGAGGCTTTGGCAAAGGGGATGTTAGGAGCCATTTCTACTTGAAGCAGCACAATAAACAAGGGATAATGAGCTGGGCGCTAGGCTCCAGACTGCAGTGTCACGTGGCGATCTAATCTCCAACTTGGAGAGAGCAGTTATCATGCTGCTGATTTCAGAGGACCACCATGGGGATCCCATCATACTAAGGCCATACTAAGGCCATCTCCACCAGCTGAGAAGTAACATCTCCACAGTGACTAATGTCATGTACATCCTATCAACAATGCTTGTTACCTCCTTTAAGGGGAAAAAAAAAATTATAACCCCCAAAGCAACACCATTCTAAAAGCGTAAAATGTTAAAAGTAAAACACAAACTAAAAAATAAGGCAATATCCCAAATTGAAGTATTGTTTTCAACTTAAAGTTCATATAGCAGCTTCCATTACTTTTCTTAATGTTGTGAAATTCTCACATGAACTTGACTCAGCATTCTTTCTTTGCCCATCAACCCATGAAACAATCAGACACAACTGAAAAGTGGTAAAGGAAAGAAATTTCAGGGCTGACATTGCATGAGAAATTCTCAGATTTCAGGGCCTAAATTTACTCTTCTTAATTCACATCAGGTGATTTGGCTTGACTCAAAAGAGAACTCTAATTCATTCTCCACACACACGATGCTCTTAGAACACTAGAGTCATTACAGTGTAATAAGTGGTTTGGACTGAGTCGACGGGACAAGATTTTGCTTCTACCCCAAACCAGCTCGGCCCAGTAATTACAGGCAGCAAGATGGATGAGCAGACGGATATGAAATCTTGGCTCTATGTCTATTTGCAGTGGCACTGTTTAGATTCTGGCTACACGATAGCCAGACTCTTTCCAACATGTTTTGTTTATTGAACAGTAGTGGGGTTTGCTCTTAATTGGCAGGGTTCTAGCAAATAAAACTATATTTAGAGACTAGAAAATTAGCTACCTGAACAGAAGTATACACGTCTCTGAATTATCACTTCCACCTGATTTTTTTTTTAAACCAAACTCCCAAACCATTAAGTCTGAAAACACTGTGGGGCTGTAGCACTGTAGAGTGGAGAGTACTGCAGGCATGGCAGAGAAACAAAGAAGATGGCAGCTCCATTCTAAGTTGACATCTCAGTCCCAGCTCTGGGCCACCCACACTCTTCTCCTGAAGCCGCTCCCTCTTCATATTCCTCAGGAAGGCTTCTGGCACCTCTCAAGTCTGTTTTCAAGTAGAAACATTTTAGTGCCAGCTGATCAGTCTGTTCTCACATAAGTCTGGTAAAAATAAAGTGCCAATTTAAGAAAAAAAAAAAAGGTTCTTTTTGAAAGAAGCATTTATCATATTTTAGGAAATCTCTGAAATCATGTGATACCAGGGCTCCTACAGCCATCTATCCAGTTCTCTTCACAACACATGAGAAGCAGAAATCATTCAGTAGGTTCAAACCACACCCTGTCCCCCAGACAGATGACTAAACGCCGAGCGGGGAAAGCCGCCTGCACAGAGCTCAGGATTCAAGGGGAGAGAGACAGGTCCCTTATGAGGGATCCTGACAGAAGGCTCCAAGGAGACCTCAGAGATATTCTCTGTGGACTAAAGGCTTCTGGGAGCCATGAGAGAGAAAAGATCATCAGAGCAAGTATGAAACCAGAGGCCACCATGGAGCCACAATCAACCCATGACGGCATACGAGTCTCTAGCTGCACTACCCACAAGGCAGTCCTCGATCAGCACCCCTGACACACAAGCATGATTGGATGCCTCAGAAGCCTGACCCATAGGGACTCTGGGAAGGGTGCTCAGCTGGCTCTGGACCCAGAACTTCTCGTTCAAATGTTCTTCCTGCTCACCTTCCTTGTCTACCTGCCACAGGGGGAAAAAAAAATCAAACAGGATTAAACATTTGCCTGGCCCACGGAGCTCCTGGTCATCTCACAGAACCCACAAGAGGTGTGCCCCATCCTCTGGTGGTGATGCACAACGGAGAGATGGTGCCCCCGCTGGCTCTGTCTGGAACAACATGGGGACATCCCTAAGCGGATGGCTTCTTGGACAGGGAAGACTGGACAGGCACCGAAGTCAGAAGGAGGGAAGGTGGGGGGCAAAACTCTTGGCTCATCTCTTGGAATTGTGTCATTTTTTTTTTTAAAGGATAAGGACTTCAGTGATTTCGTAAGTCAATTTGCGGTTTTGGTTGTTGTCATTGGTTTGGCGTTACCTATGTGTGCGCTCATGCTGTGTGTTGTGAGGGAAAACAGAACCTACAGCGTGCTGAACGCTTTCCCACTGAATGAGAATCCAATGAGCTCTTAGGCCACATCCTCGCCTTGTTTGAGGCCGAGGCTCACTAAGTTGACCAGGCTAGTCTGGAACGCATCCTCCTCCTCCTCCTTCAGCCTCTCAAGTAGTGAGGCCTCTGCCAACCACACCAAGCTCTAGTGGGAGTCTTTTAACAAGGCAGTAAATGGTGTGGTGGAGGTGGGAATTGGATCTATAAAAGCATTTATGTGAAAGCATTTGTAATTTTCGAATGTGCCTAATCAAAGGTGCCTAAGAAAAAATGTATCTTGACAGTCAGTTTAAAGCTTTTTTCATTAACTGGAATATTTTTGGCTAGGGAACTTATGCTAATTGGAGTTGGCCTGCTGAAGACAGCCCTAGCCAGGAGCAGCTCAGTACCTGCTGAGAGAGACTAGACAGATAATGTTAAAACCCTAAGGGCCACAGAGCTTCTGCCAGCTGGGGAAAATCCATCTTTTTATAAGGCCTTGCTCAGAAGCCTAAGGAAGATTCTGGAGCTAGGCTATAGGAAATGTATACATATATACTGTCGGGAACCCACTGTCAATTATCACTGCACAGTCCACAGCAGCAAACGTGAGTCTAGGGTACTATGCGTTACACTTGAAAGCAAGCTTTGTAAAAAGCAACCGAAGCCATATCAAGCATACGTAATTCCACCTCAGCAAGAGACAGGTGGGAAGCAGAAGGCGGAGGAAGTCACAGGAAAGCGGGTTACCAGTCCGAGGCCCTCAACAATACCAAAACCAGTGACAAGTCAGACACAGGACAGCACAGACACAACACCAGGGACTGCCTGCCAGGGGCTAACATTTGCAATTCACTTAAATAAAAGAAAACCTTAAGAAACAAAAAGATCCACTAAAAATATGCCAGTAATAAGTGAATATTCAATATTTTAAGTATAGAAAGGTACAAAGAGGCAATGCAGTAAAAGCTTTCAGTGGATCATACCACATCAGAGGTATGTTTCTCCTACAACATAAGGAAACTGAAACACATCACTAATATTAACTGACACATAAAACCCACAGACTCAACAATTAAGTGTGGATGGAAAAGAAGGTACGTAAGGAGACGCCGCATAATAAACACACTCGTCCTCTGATAAAAGTATTTCCTTAATTCAAGTCTCAACAGGAGCACGTTACTCTGTTTCAAACTTGATGTGACATCAAATATTTCTGCTCAGTTTTTAAAAGGTTTGATCAATTTCAGAATAAAACTTAATCATAAACTTTATCACAAAGTACCAAAGGCTTAGATTCTTAAGCTAGCTGTGGTATATAGATGTATCTTATAATCACTGCTTTCTTAGTAATTACAGACATATGGTTGGGTGTATGCAAGTTTTGACCTCATTTTGCAAGTCTCAAATTAAAGAGGCCACAGAATTGAGGCATGCATAAACATGCAGACTGTCACCTCACCCTTCCTAGGTCACAGTTCACCCCAATAATATCAATCATGTATGGGAGAGAGTCATGGGAGAAGACCCAAGGAGGGGCTGCATGAGTCAGGAAAGACTCAACATTTCACAAATATCTGAGTATAAACTTTTAGTGTCCCTTCAATTCCACTGTCTTGACAAAATCACTGAAAATAGAAATGCTCTATTCTATGATGATTTGACATCGTGACTGGGTAATGTCCAATCCCTTTTACTAATAAATATTATAACTATAAAAAAATCCTAGACATAGTCAGCCATACGGAGATAGTCCTAATTACTAACTTTGGCATTAAGTAGGCTGCCAAAATAAAGACTAGTTCAGAAGTAAAAATATGGCTTAAATTCAGTGGTCAAGTTTTATGTAAAGAAAATCAGATTTTCATTAGTAAGACTATAAACACAATCTCCAAATGTATTAACCACAATATAAATATATATATAGGAATATAAACATTTTATTGTGATGTAAAGCTGTTACCATTTCTTTACTAACCAAACACATATGAGGGTTTCATACAAAACAGGACTGGGGTTGGCCATGCCCAAAGGGGCAGACCCTCCCTGCTTGGTATTCTGTTGGCAGCTGGCAGGCAGGAGTGGCTCAAGTTACCCACTGTGAACTAAGCATAGGATATACATCTATCATCCCAGAACTTCCTGCTTGAGGCAAGATGACAAGTTCAAGGCCAGCCTGAATTACATAAAGACCCTGTCTCCAAAAATAATAAAGTAAAGTCACCCACTTTATTTTTTTCAAATTGCTTCTTGCTCTAATAAATTGATTAAATATAAATATATACAGAAAAGTATAGCCGTATCTCCATGAAGCTCACTGACTTTTAAAATATTTATTTGTGTGTTTGTGTCTATGTATGTAGGCAAGCCAGAGTCTCTTGCTGCCACAAACACACAGGGGTCTGGCTTCATGGGGGTGCTGGGGAATGGACCCCTTGATTGGTGGGTTTTGCAAGCAAGTACCTTTAACTACTGAGCCACATCTCCAGCCCCTCACTGATTTTTCCTTAAGCAAACTAATTGAATAAAGCCTTTCATCAAATGTACCCACTGTTTTGAACTTTCATATCACTGGGGACTTTTTCATTCTACACAATAGTGTTTCCTACATCAAAAAAGTATAGCCATCATCCTGCCAAATGTGGAAGGTCCCATTCTTTATTCATACAGCGTCCAGTGCAAAATTCAGTCTCCAGTCCCAGCCCAACCACCTGCTAAGATGACCCCACAAATACTCAAACAGATAAACTAAAACACACAAATGCACATGGATATATTTAAAGGTTTCACCAATGGTATTTTTGCCATATTCTGTGTTCCTGATGATTCTGTCAAAGAATCTTTAAAACTAGTCAAGTGGGCCTGGAGAGATGGTTCAATGGGCAGAGCACTTACTGCCCAGGCCTTGGGCACCTGTGTGTGGATCCCCATACACATCACATGCAGGGCACAGTGAAAACAGACTTTGAAAATTCCCTCGGCAATACATCAAGCCTGACTTTTTTGCACAACATCTTTCCAAAAAGCTGCTTTCTCCAGACAGAAGTTGCTCATAAGTAATTGCTTTAATAAAAGTGCTAAGAAAAATACGCTTTTGATCCATGTAAGATTTGCACTTGTATTCTTAATGGAGACTACTAATGTCTACTGCTAATTGAACAAGATGGCTTACATATACCAGCCCATCTGTCCTGTCCGCAATGCCCCACTGCATGTTTTACAATGTACAGTCTCCAGAATTCAACGCACTCCTTTCCACCAGTACACACAGCACGGGTCTAACTCACAGTTTCTGTCACCAATATAAATTCTCCCCCCCCCCAGTTATTTGCTAACACGTGGGAAAATAATACCTACACAGAGTTTGATTTTATAACTAACCTTTGCAATGTCAGACAGGAAACAAACTTTATTTCAAGCACAGTGCAAACAGTGCCTATTCTCAAGAGACAAAGAAAGTGGTCACTTCAAGCACAAGCCAGCAGAAGCTGATAGCCCCGGGGATCAGACTGAAGCCAGACCTTTCCTTTTAAAAATAACTTATTTTTATTCACTCGTGGGTGTGTGGACATGACAGGATCTCTTGCCACTGCAAACGAATTCCAGGTGAATGAATCAAATGAATCAGAAATAACCTTAAGTTTTTTTTTTGTTTTTGTTTGTTTTATCAAATGCACAGCCAAAGGCCTTAGTTTCTCACTGTGACTCACAAATGAAAGCTAATTGGAGCTCTGCAATTCTGTGAGGAAGGCAGAAGACCTGGGTTCACTGGTTGGCCCACTGAAGTAGTCTGGGAAGAGTGGTTTCACTTTTATACCTGGACTCCTGCACATTGTTTTAATAACATACTCTGGGCTGTTTTGCAGGCCTCTTAACACATTCTCTTTTTCGTCCTTACTTAAAGATAATAGTGACAAAATTATCCAATCCCCTGGATTATAATAATAACAGGCTTACGATTACTCTAGGAAAGACCTAGTTATTTCAGAGTAGTCCATGCTCCCTAACGTGAAAAAGGATTTCCCAAATATATTTTCTTCAGGGGGAACTTTGATCAAAAAGAATTATATAACCACATCTGAATACACTGGGATAAAAGGTGGATGTTAACATTTCTTGTCTTCAAGATATCTAAATTGCTAAGTTAGCTCACTTTTTGCTAGCATTTAACAGAACTTTTAGGAAATAATGAGCATTAGTTTAAAAACCTTCTACATACTTGGTCAACAGCTGTGTATGTTGTGCATTGGGGCAGCGTGAGTCAGTAGGACATAACTGCGAAAGAAATTAGTCCCCAAAGCTGCTCCCTGCAATCCAGTTGCTCAAGTGGAAAGTGGGTCGCTTGGCAAGCAGGTGCAGGCCCACCCCAACTCATTCCACTCGCAATACTCATTGCACATTTGTTCCAGCGAGCAAGAGGTCAAAGGTTCGGCCAAGCCCTCATGAAGTCCACAAGGACTGTGCTGACCCCGTGGCCTGGACGGGATAGGTCTGCACTCATGGGCAGTTTCGGCCTGGGTCGGGATCCAGTTAACTCGCAGGACTATGGTCCTGCATTAGGGAAATTAGACTTTCTACAAGTAAAAACGCTTAATGTGTCACGGAACCTCTACTTACAAAGTGTGGGGACAGCAAAAAAGAAAGCAAAGCGTAAAGGCTGAGGCAGAAGAGGAATCTTCCGGACGAGGAAGATTGCCCAGACCTCCAGGTCCCATGCCGGGGGTGGCCCCACCCCAGCGCCACCACACAGCCAAGGACACCCAGGCTTGAAGGTAGGGGTGGAACAGTTGTCATGAAAGCCCCAGGTGATACCTTCCACACACACCTCCCTGATCGCCAGGCAGGGAGCCCCCCTCCCCCGCCTCCCGTGGCAGGGAACAGCAGGTCACCAGGGCCACGACGGGCGATTTCACAGGAGCACTAGGGACAAGCCAGGGTCAGGCTGGATTCGGAGGCCCGGAGTACCGCTGCCTCCCCCAGCCCCAGCCGGGCCCAAGGGGACCCCCAGCACTAGGTCGCACAGCTGCACAGCCCCGAGCTTGGGGCGCCAAGGCCAGTCCTCCCGCGGTCACCTGAGCAACGACCCCGCCGTGCCCACAGTGCCCAGCCGTGCCCGCAGTGCACAGTCGTGCCCACAGCGCCCAGCCGTGCCCGACGAGTGCAGCCGTGCCCACCGCGCCCAGCCGTGCCCGCCGCGCCCGCTTACCCAGTGGGGGGCCTGGCGGCCGTGGCGAGCGGCGCGTCCATGGTGCCGGCGGAGAGGCTCTGCGGAGGCCGCCGCCGCCGCCGTCATCCACTTGTTCCGCGCTGACCCATCGTCCTCCCACGCGAGGCTGGCGGAGGACAGCGGCCTGCGGAGGAGACGGAAGCGACGGGCGGGGAGGGGCCGGCGGGCGGGCGCGGGGAAAGGTGCGGCACCACCGCCCGGGCAGCTCCGCCCGCCCCCGCCCCTGTCCCCGCGCCCGTCCCCGCCCGCCCCTGTCCCCGAGCCGGGCTGCTGCTCCTCCCCGTGCGCCCCGCTCCGTGCGCCCCGCCCCGCGCAGCCCTCCGCCGCGCGTTCCCGGGCCGCCCCAGTCCCGCTTGGAAGCGCACACCTGGGCGGCGCTGGCCCTTCTGCTCCGCCACTCCCAGGTACTTGGGGGCGCGGTTCTCTGGCCCCTGAAGGTCTGGACCAGACAAACATCTGAGCACCTGAGGCTGGGCAGAAGCGAGTGTCGGTGTCACAGAGCTACTGAGGGGCCCGGCAGTCTCTGAACAGGATTCCAGACCTGTAGCCCCGAGAACATGGGAGCAATGCATGTGTTCCTATAGAATCAGAAACCACCCAGGCAGCACCTGCTGTGCCAACAAGAACTCCACTAGAGTTGGACGCAACTTATCCTTGCCAGCCTGCTTGGCTCGACGTGGCTGGACACCAAGGTGGTCCGGCCCTGTGATTCCTCTGTGAGCGCTGGTGAGCCGAAATGCCAGCAAAGGCAGCCAGTGTCCAAGATTCAGATCCACCCAGCTGAGCTTCTCCACTGGAGCTCACTGCAAAGGAACAAGAAAAGGGGATCCTGGTTGGTAAGCGATTCCAGCCTACAATTATACCAATTTTACTGGTTCCCATGGCTGGAATAAGATACCAGTAAGATGCAAACCTGTCTGAGCCGCGCTGGGCCCACCCAGGACAGGTGAAGCACACCCCCAGAAGCACAGCTTCCCCTGGTGTATATGCTCACACCACCTTAGCTTTAAGGGTCTGGGAACTCTGGAATCTGCTGATATATCAGCTCTTCCTGCGGGAGTCTTTTCCTAATCCTTTTGTCCTAAAACACTTCCACACGCCCTCAGCTCAATCCTTAGTTGCTTCTCTTGTTTTGATTTCTTTTCCTTGTTCACTTATCACTGTTTATATTTTTGGTGCTTTATGTTTATATTTATAAACAAAATGCATATATATGTAAAAATACACTTATATAAATACAAACATAATATAACTCTATACATATGTTCATATATTCATATCGTATTCAATATTTTTATGTCTTTGTAACGAGTTTTCTTCTGGAATATGATCTCAGTGAGCAGTAGATTTTTGTCTAATGTCCTCACGCAGCATGAAATTCATAGAGTGCACTGAATGAATGAATGAATGAATGAGTGAATGTCTAGGCCTCCATCCAGCTCTGAGTATGGATATCAGAAAGTCCACCCTGAGATCTCTGAGGCCTCTCCTCTTACTGGTCACCACTGTCATAATGACAACGTGGGAAGGGCCAGAGATAAGAACAGACCAGGTACTAGGCCTAGACTCCACTGAGGTCCCCAAGCAAGGTGGCATGTCACCTACAAATCTAGCCAGTACACCGGCAGCAGGTCTGGTGGGGCATAGGGCCTCGGGGTCTTATCAAAATGTAGGTTATGCTCCAAGCCTAGGGTGAAGCTGAGAGTCCTTTTTCCCCAGGTTGGAAAGGTCTGCTGGTCAAGGTGCTGACTCCAGAGTAGTGAGGCTTCAGTGTCAAGCACATTAGCTTCAGGCCTGATCCTGCACTTAAGGTAGTGCTGCCAGGAGCAAGTGCTTCTCTCTCGGCATCCATTTCCTTCTCTGTAACATGAGTGCAATGAGGGCAGATCCAAGTTTTGCAGGGCCTTATTCTTAACTTTAAGGATTGTTTAAAAAATCATAAATAAATAATAACAAGGTTGATACAAATTGAGATGTCAAGATAGGTATTTTATTTACTTATTTATTTATTTATTTATTTATTTATTTATTTGACAGTGACAGATAGGCAGAGAGAGAAAGAGGCACACACACACAGAGAGAGAGAGAGAGAAAGAGAGAGAGAATGAACACACCAGGGCCTCCAGCCACTACAAATGAACTCCAGATGCATGTGCCACCTTGTGCATCTGGCTTACATGGGTACTGGGGAATAGAGCCTCAAACTAGGGTCCTTAGGCTTCACAGGCAAGAGCTTAACCACTAAGCCATCTCTCCAGCCCAGGTATTGTTTTTGAATGTGTCATGGACTGAATTTTGTGCCCCCCTCAAAAAAAGTCATAGATTGAAGTGTTAATTATCAGTTTGACAATATTTAGAGAAAGGCTGTAAGGAGGTATATTAGTTATCGTTCTCATCGATGGGATAAAATATCTGATAAGAAAGGCTGGAGAGATGGCTTAGCAGTTAAGGTGCTTGCCTGCAAAGCCAAAGGACCTAGGTTTGAGTCCCCTGGACCCTCATAAGCCAGATGCAAAAGGTGGCACTTGCGTCTGGAGTTTGTTTGCTGTGGCTGAAGGCTCTAGCACTCTCTCTCTCTCTCTCTCTCTCTCTCTCTCTAATATGGCCTCTCTATCTCTCTTTCTAGTAAATAAAATAAAATGAAAAGTTTTTTTTTAAATGTCTGACAAGTCAGTGGGGGTGGGGGGGTGCTATTTCAGCTTACAGTTTGAGGTGATAGTACATCATATAAGGCTCCTGCATGGTATCAGGGCTGTGAAACAGCTGGTCACATTGTGTCACAGTCAGGAAGTAGAGATATGGATGCTGGTGCTCAGGTAGCATGCTGCTTTTTTACAATCCAAGATCACAGCCCATGGTGACAGCCATAGTTAATATGAGTCTTTCCCAATGAACCTCATCACAAGAATCCCTCACCCATTACAGGCTTGTCTGCCGGCTGGTGTCCTAGCTGATTCTAGGTTCTGTCAAGATGAGGATCAGTATAAATGGTGTGTATTAGGTCCTTTCTTCTTGCCATGACCAAATATCTGACCAGGCGCAATTTAGGCAGAAGGGTTTATTTTGGCTCACAGTTTGAGTGACAGTTCATCGTGACAGGGAACACATGGTGGCAGGAACACGAAGCAGCTGGTCATATTTGTTCACAGTGAGGAAGCAGAGTGGTGAGTGCTGATGCTCAGCCAGCCTTCTTTTGTGTAATCCAAAAACACTGCCCAGAGAGAGGTGCTGCCCACATTTAGGGTCTCAATTAACCTGATCTAGAAAATCCCTTACTGTGGTGCCCAGAGATTTCTTTCTGTGGCAATTCTAAATGCCATCAGGTTGTCAAGATTGACCATCACAGTAAGAGTAAATGAGGTGATAATCTCTAGTCATGAATCCCCCAGAGTAGGTGACCGCATAGGAAGAGGAAGGCTCCAGTATTCTCTATGTTCCTTAGCACAGAAGAAGTGAGGGTGCTGTGCACAGGGGGGCTTGTATACAACCCAAAAAGGAAGCTCTCAACTGAACCCACCCCAGTAGCAACTCAACTCAACTGTGGGTGCCTCAGCCTTGAAGACTCAGAAAGTGAATTTCTGCTGATTAAGTTACCCAGTACTTTTTATGGCTGCCTAGGTGGATTTATTAGAAAATAAATCATTACAAATGACAATTTTTCAAAGGCAACATTCCCACCACAAAAGAGCAAGTGAGTGCATAAAAGTGTCATCCTCAGGGATAGGAATAACACCTGTCACCAGTCTCTGAGTGAGGAGACCACATGTAAAGTGCTTGAGGTGGTGCCTGGCAGTAAAACGTAATCAATACATTTGAACTCTGACTTGATCAGATTCTATTTCCATTTGCTTTTGGTGCATAATCCTTTCAAACCCGTGCAGCAGGAGTGCTGGCTCTGAAAACACTTGTTAGATCATAAACAAAAGCCACAAAGCCACCACTTTGCTCTAACAGGGAGTAATCACCCAAGCTGTGCCATAGCCAGGAGGCTGTTGGCAGCAGAATATGCTGCAGAGCGGAGGTGTCTTTCTGTAGATGTGACTAAAGGGAATGCAGTCCCCATGCATCCAGGCTTTCCTCTAGCTGGCTGCCTTGGCTACTTCCATAGGGAAATTTGAGCCTATGGCTATGGACAAGGGCACCCAGCTGGGGTCTGCAGTGAGGAGTCATTAAATTCAGGCCCAAGGCATCCCTGAGCAAAGGCTTGAAGATCCCCATGCCCTGCCCCTTATGTTCTCAAGGTTGTTTCAAGGCAAGAGCTGAGTAAGTTCCTTTCAGGATGGTGTCTATACTGGTTAAGTCTTTTTGCATTACATGCACATGTGTGTGTGTGCTCATAAGTGTGTAGCTGCATAGGTATGAATGTATGTTTGTGAACATGCTTGTGCAGGCCAGAGGTTAACACCGGGTGTCTTTTTCAATTACATCCCACCTTATTTTTTGAGATAGGGTCTGTCACTGAGAGTCTCCAGATTTTCCAATTCCACCCCTCCAGCTGGGCAGAGTAACCAGGGAAAACTTCCATCCCAAGCCAAAACTGCACCCTATGGTAGCCCTTGCACAGTCCTGGTATATCCAAAATGTCTTCAGGTCTCCATGCAAACCACGGTCCATCTTCCAAAGGCTCTTCCAGCCTATTAGAGAATCACACCCTGCCTCATTCTGTATTTCCGCAGCAGCTCCTGGAACCGTGTGCAATTCATGACTACTCCACGCATTTTTCATGCTTCCAAAAACTAATACCAAGTGTGCAGGACACAGCCATATTCTTAATTCAGGGACAAAATAAATCACAACCTTGAAAAGCAGGTTCTTTCCCCAATCAACTCTTTCCAAAAGAGTTTGCATTTCTAACAGTCTTTCCTCAGGCATCTTCTCCATTGTTTTAGTGTGAAGCAGTTGAGCCACCTTGCTTAAGATTGCTAATGTGTTGACAATAACAGCTCCAGTAACCTAAAACAAGTCTCAGTGCCTCTAATTTTAACTTGCTTTTCCAACTTAAAATCTTAAATCTCTCAGTCCAATATCTTTAGCCAAGCACATCAGTCTATTATAAATTTAACCTTGATCAAACTGTCTGGGCCTGGGCAGGACTCAGCTAACCCTTATGCCAGTTCCTTCCCCTTAGAAAGTTCATGAGACAAGTCTCGAAGTTCAATGCTGTCTGCACTCAGCAGTGGAGCTCAGAGGAAATCCTCAAGGTGTGTGCATGCCACATTCTCAGATCTCTTGCTGCTGCAACTTTGAGCTGCATATCGCATTCAGCTTTTCAAGGGTGCTGGGAACTTGAACCTGAGCCAGCAGGTTTGCAAGCCAAGCCAGCACATTTATCCAGTACTTTTAGCTGATGAGCCATCTCCCAAGGCTATTTTGTTTGTTTGTTTGTTTTTTTCCTTTCTTGATGTTTGTGATGGTTAATCTCTGGTTGTGAATTTGACAGGATTTAGAAATACCATGGAAACAAATCTCTTTGAAGGTCTGTTAGGGGTTTTTCTAGATTAAGACCCCCCTGACTCCACGTAATGGGCTGGAATCCTGGACCGAATAAAAAGGAGAAAGGCAATTGTGCAGCTTCATTCAGCAGTCCCCTGTGCTCTCCATGCTCGTGACACCAGGTTCCTGCCCCTCTGTGATTTCCCACCATAGCAGTCTCTTCCCTCTGAACTGTAAGCCAACATAAACTCTTTCTGTCACTATTTTGCTTCAGGCTGGATATTTTAACCTAGTAGCAAGAAAATAAATAACACAGTGTTTAATTAGCATATTTTTCTTTTGTTATTTGTATGTTTGGTACTATATCTAAGAAATAACTCCTTAACCAAATTTCTATAATATAAAGTACTACAGAGTATAGATTTAATTTTTTTAAGTATTTTGTTTTTCTTATTTATTCATTTTGAGAGATGGAGAGAAAGAAGCAGAGGGAGGGACACACAGAGAGAAGCAGATAGAGAATGGGCATACCAGGGCCTCCAGTAACTGCAAATGAACTCCAGACACATGTACCACCTTGTGCATCTGACTTATTTGGGTCCTGGGGAATCAAACCTGGGTGGTTTGGCTTTCTAGGCAAGCACCTTAACTGCTAAGCCATCTCTCCAGGTCTGAATTTTTTAAGTATATATTTTTTATTTATTTATTTGAGAGAGAGAGAGAGAGAGAATAGGTGTGCCAGGGCCTCCAGCCACTGCACACAAACTCCAGATGCATGCACCCCCTTGTGCATCTGGCTTACGTGGGTCCTGGAGAATCGAACTGGGATCCTTTGGCTTTGCAGACAAATGCCTTAACCACTAAGCCATCTCTCCAGCCCCAGGTCTGAATTTTTAATTTAAAATGTTAATGACAGTATACCTTTGCAGGGTGGTAACTGATGGGTAGAACTTCACAGGGAAATTTGGAAAGGAGGAGTGGGTAGTTCTCCTCAGAGCCTCTCATTGTGGACCATCTTCTTGCTTAGGAGTGCTTCACATAATTGATTGCAGCTTCATCTGCTGCTCCTCGTGAGAACTGTATTTGAAACCTTCCCACATTAATCCAAGAAATGGAATCTATAAGACAGTTTCAAGTATGCGCAATTTAGTAGGACATGCAGGGAAGAGGTTCTGGTTTATAGGAATCTGGACATCAGGATGAGGGTTAGGGGAGTGGCTCAACTGTTTCCAAGTCTGAGAGTCCTTAAACAGAACAGGAACCAAGAGCTGGAACATAAGCGAATAGGGAGAGGTGGTTGGTTATGGTTGTTCTTCTATTTAACTTTTTGCTGACAATTTTTCATGAATATAAACTATATACTATGATCATAATCCTCTGCCTCCCTCTATTTTCCCTCCCCAAATCCTCTCTCCATTGAATCCTGTCCTCTTTCTAACTAGTCTCTGTTCTATTTTGATTTCATCATTTTTCTCTCCCTATTATGAGGCTCTTATGTAGGTGGCATCAGCCACTGTGAGGTCATGAATATCCAGACCACTTTGTATCGGGAAGACAGTATTGTAAGCACTCCTCCCTTCCTTTGGCTCTTACAGTCTTTCAGCTGCCTCTTCTGTAGTGGTCTCTGAGCCTTGGAGGGTATTTATAATATTTAGTAGTGAACACTCCACTGTCACTTCTCAGCACTTTGGTGAGTTTTGAGTCACCCCAGTGATCATTGTCATCTGAAAAGAGAGCTTTTCTAACCAAAAGTGAGATCAGCATTAATTAATGGTCATAAAAATAAATATTTACAGGGCAGGTTGGTTGGCATAATATTTCTGTTTACCCAGACAATAGTGATAGTGCTTCCCCGTGGGGGTTATGACCTCCCAAGCCATAAGCTTTTCATTAGGTTTTCAGTACCAGGCAAGGAATTCCCTCTCACTGAACAGGCCTCAAATCCAATCAGAGAAGTTGGTTTCTCCCATAAAAGCATGCCATCATTGCACCAGTTTGTCTGGCTGTCCAGCCATAAATCTTGCAGGGCCCACTGCTAATTAACACTGTAGATGACTTTTCTTCTCCTAAAGGCTACGTGCTGCATAGCTCTTTCCAGCATCCTGACAGCTAGCCAACAGGGAGGAGGCTTCCAGCCCAATTCCAGCTTGATATCTCAGTGTCCTGCACTGTCTTACCATCTAGTTCTGGTGGGCAACCAAGAGCCTTGGCAATAGCCTGTAGTATTTGGGGGGCATCATGGGCATCCCCGGCAAACAACTCACTGGCTGGTACCCCATTCTGGCACTGAAATTTTCCTAAAAATACTCTATGGCTTTTGCATATGACACAAGATACTTCTGCCCATTCTCTCTCTCTCTCTCTCTCTCTCTCTCTCTCTCTCTTTTTTTTTTTTTTTTTTTTTTTTTTTTTTGCGATAGGGTCTCAATATAGCCCAGGCTGACCTGGAATTCACCCTATAGCCTCAGGGTGGCCTCGAACTCATGGCAATCCTCCTACCTCTGCCTCCCGAGTGCTGGGATTAAAGGTGTGCACCACCACGCCCAGCTAAACTCTCTCTTTTGTAACATGTATATTATTAGCTAGTGAAGAAGAAGCAGATTGGTTCATGCCATTCTGGGAACTGAGTCAGTTTTCATTAGGGCTGGTTTATTTCCTTTGAACCATTCCCAGTGCTTACTAGTAGACAAACATCATGGCCCTCTTCCTCTCTTTGAGTACGAGTTATAATAACCAACTTCACGAACCTGATGTACAATCAATGGTTGAATGGGTAACATTTACAAACAGTGACCACAGAGGCTCAGATATAGAGCCCAGCACGCAAGATCGCCAATGTTCCATGCTAGCACTGCAAAAAGCAAAACAAAATCAAATGCCATGACTAGGTGACACACATTATGATAAACCTGTGAGCAAATGCTAATCATTTACTATTTAAAGCAAGTCCAAAGGGCTGGAGTGTGGCGCAGTGACAGAGTGCCCATTCAGCCTGCTTCCAGTACTGGGTTCAAGCCCGAGAACCTCCAAAGAAAATTAACCCCAAACAGAAAGTATTGTTGTCTCAATTTTACAGCTGGAAACAAAATTAAGGAGTCTGTGAACCTGACGAAGCCACTCAAGTTGATACAGAGAAAGGAATTGTGCCCTGGGACCCTTACCTACCACCCTAGGTTCTTCCCCATTCTGTGAACAGTCACTCGCTTGTATGTTGCCACCCAGCTGCCCTGGAGATGATTCCATGCAGAGGCAGCCCTAGGATTTGTCAGGAAACATGTGCTATGCCCACAGCCAAGCAGCAAATGGAGGGAATGTGAGGTGTGGCCATCCCTTCATCTTGTCATGAAGCTTTATTTAAGCCAGCAGCTGTTATCATTTTTCTCCTGGTGAGATCACACTGGGAGTTCGGCTGCCAGTTGAGGGATGCATCTCCTTGCCTGTCTGCCGAGATGTGAGGTCTGTGAACTTATGTAACGCTGCACTTGCACCTTCAGCCCACGCAAGGATTATGCAACTACACGGAGGGTTCTTTGGAGTGCTTTCCGGAACTATGAGCCCACCAAAGAAGCATCTGAAGAGTTCCGACTAAAGAGGGTTTTCTGACCTGGGCCAAGTGTGTGTTCTGTCTTTATGAGTGATTTTGATTTGTGCCTCAGAAGACTTGCTGCTTCTACATCAGTGGGAAGCGTCAGTCTCATTAGTCAACAAACAAGACTATGCCATTCTTGATTATTCAGTTCTTCCACTTTGATGTCATTTCAAAAGCCACAACTGGATTTATCAGTGTTCCCTATTCTCTTTCATTCTGTCCTGAATGCCACAAATCCTCTGCTTCCTAATCTGATCAAGGGTACAGGCATCAGCTCTTAGAACACCAATCTATTTCTACACCTTTGATTTATGGTTTCCAATATTTGTGGCATTTTGTGCCGTACCGTAGGATCCTTCTTCAAATGAAAATTTCACCTTTCCAGTAAGGGTATGATCCACATTTACAAGGTAAAGAAAGAGGAGGAATACTTTCTGCATTCCTCAGTTTACAAATTTAATATTTAACAGAGCTCCAAGTTCACACCCATACTTCACCCTCAGGCTGGTCTGAACAGGCCAGGTGGACGGAGGAGGTGGAATGCCGGGTCACTCCCATGCCAGGAGGAGCTGACAAGCCTTCTGGAAGGAGCTCCTTCTAAGGGCCACGGATGGAGAAGCACTGGGCATCTCAGGGAGTTGGAGTCAGGGACTGTGACGCTTCATACTGTTTCACACGCAGTCTTTCTTAGCACCTGCAGGTACAGGATAGGTTAGCATCTGAGCCCCATCATCTTGTAGTGTACTTGTGAAGGAAGCCCCAGCAGAGGGATTCAGCAGAGGCACCAGCAGCAGCAAAGAGGGTCACAGAGCAGAAGAGAAGGAAGCAGGAAAGTGTCACCTGTGGCAGGCAGGAGCTGGGCAGTGCAGGAGGAATATGTTGGGAAGTCCCAGAGCCAGGGGTGGTTTAGAGTTCCTTAAGATTAATAGGAAGAGACAAGGACATTTTTTTCTTATGACTCTAATTGGACATTATTTTCACTTCTTGGTGAGGATAGCCCAGGGAACTTCAACTGTACAGCAATCATGTGTCTCTGGAACATTTTCAAAGACCATCAAGAGTCTTCACATTCGTGATGACGGAAATGGTGATGGAAGGTTCTGATTTTTCTCAGAACATTACTTCGGGGAAGAGGCCTGTCCTGTGTCAGTATGCTTTTAGGACAAAGGTTCACTGTCCTGGAGGTGGCAAACCTTTGCATATTAGCATCGGGCATGAATAAATGAAGCCCAATTATGGTAAGGGCAGTTCTTCCAGTGTACTAAGTCAGAAAGATGACTAGACAGGGGGAGATATAGTTATTGGGAGGTGACGGAGGGTCAAGGGCCTCTCCTGATGTGCATCTCACCTGAGTCTGGTGAAATCTCACCTTCTTCCTTGACCAAGTGTTCTGGGAAGTTGGAAAATGAAATAGCAGAATGGAATCTCAAATCAGGGAATGCCAGCGAGCACTACACTCAATCTCAATCCCATTTTTTCTTTTGTTTTACTCATTGAAAGAAAAGCAAAAGTAGTAAGAGAAGGGTCTCACGGAGGACACACCAACATGGTCATGCATGTATGGTAAACTGCAGATATATCTGCTTCCTACACTTCCATATTAGAAATTAGCATAAGGGAACTGTTCTCGAGTGCAGGTCTAGAGTATTTACTCTTCTGTAGACATCATTTTGTTTTTTTGAAATAACAACTTTAACATCGAAGATCTCCTTGGTAAATGCCATGTCTCCCCATCTGGAGGATCCTGCCCTTGTTGAATGATTCCGTACCATGTAGGGTAGAAAGGGAGGAGGGTCTAGCCTTGCTCAGCACAGTCTCAGAGGCTGTGTCAGTGCATCCATTCTGTGGTCAATTGATATCAACCTGTGCAGAAGACGGGGGTCCTGTGCATCCTGTGGATGTTATACCTCCAAATGTGGGCTGATGTAAGCCCTTGTCTGGGTCCAGAGACAGCTATCCCAGAGCAGAAGAAAATGGATGTCCCCCAGATCTTACATTTTCCTACCCAACTCTCAACAGATTGAACGGTTCCCACCCACATTGTGGAATGAATCCTCATCTCCTCATTCAGATGTGAACCTCTTCCCAGAACGTCCTCAGAGGCACACTCAGAAGTCATCTTTTCTCAGGGTAAAACAGCCCAGTGAAATTGCCACATAATAACTCTACTCTTTGTAAACTTGATGCTCTTCCAAACCACCCTGAACCAAACTAAACTCCCAGTAAAGACATAACATGATAAAATGATCCTGCATACAATAAAGACAATCCCCATTTCATAGTTCCACATGACATGATAAAATGATCCTGCATACAATAAAATGACTAATCCCTTCCCCAGAAGTCACATGGCCATGGCTGGTATTTATACTTGATGTTCTTTTATTACCTGTTCTGTGTTCGTTCAGCAAACCCTTTGTTTCTTTACCTGGTGGAGAGGCCCAGAGCTTCATTCCTGGAGGGCCATTAGTATTCCTTCCTGGATTAAGTACATGTAGTTTTCCATTGACCTCATTAATCACAGGACATGGCCAGTCTGAGAAATACCCTAAGGGACAGTCTCTGTTCCAATACCTGCATTGTGGAACTCTCTTCCAGTTCCCCTTGGCAGTCTAGATCAGTCACCCCAGCCAGCATGGTGACTCTGTTTTGGGCCTATTGGCTCAGAGCCATGAAGAACCTAAAGTGGCCAGGAGGCAGCCTTGGCTTCTAGGTCAATGGAATCATTATTTGGTCTCCTGGTGTGGCAAGAGAGTAGGAGTGTGGACAGAGACACCAAGATTAACATATAAAAGAAGAAAGTTGGCAGAAAAAGACCGAAAACTCTTCCCTTCCTGAGCTACATTTAACAGAGCATATGGGAGAAACGCCCACCATATATACCAATGCAGGAGGCCAGTATCAAGTCGTGGACACACCTCAGAGGGTCAGAACTCACTTGCGACACAACTGTTTGAGCTTTCTTTTCCAGTTCACTAGCCCACTTCCTCCCTCCCTGCCCCCTCCTTTCCCTGTTTCCATTACTAACCATATGTCCCTGATCCAATTTATTTTCTGAGGCAGAAGAACCAAGAAATCTCAGCACATGCCTTTTGGATTCTGATCTCTTCCTATAATGCTTGTGGAATCATTGTTTCCTCTGGAACTAAAAAAAATCCCAGGCAAGCAGAGGACATGGCAGTGGCAATAAGAAGCAAAATTTTTCTAATCGGTCACTAGGAATAATTGTGTATGTGGCCACTCCCAGTTCCATGTCTTCATTCTTAGACCCATGAGTTATGGCTATGGGAGATACAACACTGTGAAAGTTAAATTCCGTTTTCGACTTGATCACATTAAGAATCCAGAGACATTCCTCTTGGGTGGGTCTCTAAGATTGCTTCCAGGAAGTTTTAGCTGAGAAAGGAAGTCCAAAGTGAGTCCTTCCTCCAGTCTGGGCAGCCCTGGCAGCAATGGGCTATATAGAAGGAAACTCTGAGAGGAGACAATCCCTCACACGTCTGTGAAGGAGACAGGAAGATCTACCTTAAATGTGGGCGGCACCATGCAGTGGGCTGGGGTCAGGTATTTGTTCACAACAATGACAAATGATTAACGCACACAAGCTAGAAAGGTTGTATCTGTATCTATCCTCAGAGGAACAAAGTTAACTCCTGGGTATCTGTACAGATGCCTTTTGCTTTTCTGTCTTCCAGCCTATTTTATCGGATACTCAATAGATGTCTTATAAGATGGTTATATCAGGAGTTAATCCTTTTCTTATCCATTCTCCTCTCCCCTTTTTTTTTAATGTTTTTTATTTATTTGTAAGAAGAGAGAGACAGAATGAGAATGGGTACACCAGAGCCTCCAGCCACTGCAAATGAACTTCAGATGCATGTGCATTTGACTTTACATGGCTACTAGGGAATTGAACCCAGGTTATTAGGCTTTGCAGGCAAGCACTTAAACCACTGAACTATCAACCCCTTTTTTTTTGAGACCCCTTTTTAGCCCAGGCTGATCTGGAACTTACTCTCAACTTTCAGGCTGGCGTCAAACTCACATGGATTCTCCTAACTCTGTCTCTGTGAGCTGGGATTAAAGGCATGTGCCACTACATGTGGCTCCTCTCTCTTTTGTCTTCCTTAATATCTATTATTGAACATAAGTAATGTAGTGTTCACCTACTGGACTGGAGGAACTCATGTGGGGTGCCATCTCTGTCAAAGTTTCCCAGGAGCCTGGCAAACATCTTGGTACAGAGGTGAGGGCTGGCTCACTGGCTAATAGAATGTTGATCCAGAAAGAGTTTGTCCTTCAAGGGACAAGAGTTGGAGAGTGGTGTAATGAAGTTACTCCCTGAGTAACTTCTCTGATCTTCTTATAGTTAACACGTTTCTTAATGTGATTTTTCTTTCCCGTCTTGGCTTTCCATCATACTATGCCCATGGCACCTTGCTTGGGTGTATAATCCAGCCAGTGGGTTGGGAAGGACCCATGTACCAGGCAGACAACAATTAGAGCTTGGACAAAATAGAGTGCAAGTGTTCTTAGCTTCCTCCCAGATCCTCTTCTTCCTCTGGTTACAGCCAGTAGTAGTAACTACGTGGAGAACTTTCCCAATAAGTTTAGAAGCTGAAGTTAAAGTCTGAAAATTACTAGTAAATTGGGATTGGCCATTAGAAAAGCTTCCTGGCATCTCTTATCTTGTTGAGAGCCCATGTTTTTTATCATTTATTTTTTATTTATACTATTCTAATTTTATATTCATACTGGTGACTCCATTATCCTTCTCCCTGCCCCCCCCCTTCCAAAGGGACCCTGGTTTTTAAAAGGACATGAACTCACATTGTTCCCAAGCATCCTGGCACTTTCCTTAAGAGGTGTCAGAGGCACAGCAGAGGATGCTTGATAGGTGTGGCAGTCAGGATCACATTGCTGGCAGAAATCACCTGACCAAGAGCAGCTTGTGGGGGAAAAAAAAAAAGAGGTTTATTTGGCTTACAGACTTGAGGGGAAGCACCATCATGGCAGGGGGAAATGATGGCATGAGCAGAAGGTGGACATAAGGTGGACAATAGCAACAGGAGAGTGTGCCAAACACTGGCATGGGGAAACTGGCTATAACACCCATAAGCCCACCCCCAACAATACACTCCCTCCAGGAGGCTTTAATTTTCAATTGCCATGAGCTGGGGAGACTAGCATTTAGAATATCTACATTTATGGGGACACTTGAATCAAGCCAGCACAATGGGCTTCACTCACAGTGCTGTTCTTGTCTGCCCCATAGGGCTGGGTTTGCTTGCCTCTGAGAGTCTAGACTGAACGTGAGACTATGCGGTGTGCTGGAGCTCGGCAGAGTGGGAGCTCTTTCATCGGAGTCCATTTGTCATTGTTTTCTAGTGGGGAAGTAGGTTTTGAACACATGTTGCAGATTTTCCTACAGTCGAGTCCTTTCACTAGTGACCATGAAAATGCGGCACTTGGACAATGAGGCATGTGTCAAGCAAAGAGATTATCAAAAACCTTATTGGAAATCCCCAAAGTGCCGCAGCCCATCATGCTGAGGATTTCAGCCAGGATACAGAGGGAAGACAGGGGGCATGTCAGGCTTTCTGAGTTCAAACTTAGGAGAGCAGGCAGCCTCAGCAGTGGGAGTCTGTGAGCAATTGTGCCCAACCAACCCTAAGGGAGGGGCTTCTCGGGGGTGTAAAACATTATTTCTCTAAAGGGATAGATGTTCTTCTACCTCTTTAAATGTCTTTAGGTGAAGAGTGGCCTCAGCCAGGGCCTGAGGACTTTGTTCCTCTGTTCAGGAGGAAGTAGCTCTTCCCTTAGAAGGGGCTGTTGAAATGTTTCCCTTTCTTTTTTTTTTAAATATTTTATTTTTAAACTATTTATTTATTTGACAGAGAAAGAGGGAGAAGGAGGGAGAGAGTGGCTTCCAGCCACTGAAAACAAACTCCAGATACATGCGCTCCCTTGTGCATCTGGCTACACAGGTTCTGGGGAATCAAACCTGGGTCCTTCGGCCCTGCAGGCAAACGCCTTAACTGCCAAGCCATCCCTCCAGCCCCCTATTTTTTAAAATATATTTTATTTATTTATTTATTTGAGAGAGAGAGAGAGAAAGAGGTGTCGGGGGGGGGGAATGGGCACACCAGGGCCTCCAGCCACTGCAAATAAACTCCAGATGCATGTACCCCCTTGTGCATCTGGCTTACGTGGGTCCTAGAGAATTGAACCTGGATCCTTTGCCCTGGCAAGCAAATGCCTTAACTGCTAAGCCATCTCCCCAGCCCAAGATGTTTCCATTGTAAACAAGGAATTAAGAGTTCTTCAATGACCCTCAAGCATAATGTCTTTCTAGCCAACAACATTGAAACTAAGTCCTGCAAAATTGAGATACCTGTCCCTGCAAAGAAGACCTCCCTCTCGTGTTATTTGTGTTACAATGGTAGAGTCAGGTCTTTCTCCTAAGAAGCTCTACAAATGGCCTGATATGTGGAGTTTTTCTGAAGAAACATGAACAAACATCTACTCACATTAGGGCATCAACCACTGACACAACAACAACAAAATAATTCCATACAAATGTAGCTTGTTGAACCAATGAGTTTAATTAGGGTTACTTACAGGAGCATGAGTGAGGTGTTATAAGAGCGCAGCAGCTTATGAGAGGCTACCCTGCTTAAGAAAATGTCTCTACCTCCCATGCAATAGTTACCTGTCTATATACACGTAAAGAAGTGTGGAGACTTGTGAGAACCGCCCGTAACCACCATTAACTGCCTATACTTTCTGGGGAGGGGAGTGGCTTCGTGATCTCCAGGCTCCTGGCAAACTTTGACAGGGATGGCACCTCACATGAGTCCCTTCCAACTCTGTGATGGAAAGTTAATGGGCCCAATCTTGTGCACGTTTCCTGATAACACAGCTGTTGACAGTCGAGAGGGCAATGGCCATGTCATGCCACAACACCCATTTAGATTACTAGAGTCAGATAAGAGGTCTGTTTATTAAAAGTGAAAATGGGTGTTTCCCCCTCCCCACTTTGCACCTCATGCTCAAGGGAATGCTTTATTGCCTGAGGTATGAAGTCCATATTGACAGACATAGTGCTGCCTGCAGCTTAAAATTTATTTATTGCCAGGCGTGGTGACACACACCTTTAATCCCAGCATTTGGGAGGCAAAGGTAGGAGGATCGCCATGAGTTCGAGGGCACCCTGAGATTACATAGTGAATTCCGGGTCAGCCTGGGCTAGAGTGAGACCCTACCTTGAAAAACCAAAAAATGAAAAAAACAAAAAAAAATTATTTGTTTGTTTGTTTATTTGAGAGAGAGAAAGAGGGAGGGAAGGAGGGGAGAGAGAGGGGGGAAGGAGAGAGAGAGGGGGGAGGGAGGGGGGGGGGAGAGAGAGAATGGGCATACCAGGACCTCCAGCCACTGCAAACCAACTCCAGATGCATGTGCCACCTTGTGCGTCTGGCTTACGTGGTTTTGGAGAGTCAAACTGGGATCCTTTGCCTTTGCAGGCAAATGCCTTCACCTATCTCTCCAGCCCCTGCTGCCTGCAGTTTAAATGAACTGGGAGAATGTGAGACTAGCTAGGGATGATGAAGTGGAAATAAATAAGGCAGTTGCCCAGCAGTCATAAGAGGGAAATGACCCACTATCACAATCTGATTTGCTGGTCTAAGTTTAGGAACCTAGCCTTTCAGCAGAATTCACTCTGGCTTCCCTTCCCTCTTGGCTGTGTGGTTGCTTGTGGTTCTCTTTAACCTCTGGCTCACTGAGATATGGCTCCAGACATCAACACCCGGACCCCCCCCCCAGAAACATGTAAGCTCAGAGGTATCTGTAGGGATCAGCATGCAAACTCTTCTCTTGTCTTGGCATCCAAGACCCCTACCCAACCGGGAGCAACAGGGCCTGAGAGGGTCTCCCAGGACATTACGTCGTCTGAGTAGGGCATTGTGGGTAAGAGCTGCCAACAGTCCCAGTGCCCATGCTCTGCATACATTATCCCAACCGGTCTCCAAGAAGGAGGGAGGAAGGAAAGAAGGGAGGAGAAAAGATAAGTAAGCAGGTGCCACTGACGCAGGAACGTCTTGGGGATTGTAGAGCCAGGGACTCACTGGCTTCATTTGCTGAGACCCTGGAGCCACTCACACTGGCATCTCCATCTTGGTTAGCACGATCGTGGGTGCACCACCTTGGACCACCTATATTGCGATTCTGTGCCTGTGCTCCGAGGTGAGAGACCGTTTACCACCCACTAGCAGGATCCATGCAACTCCCAGTTTAAATGTGGACCCTGTGGCACCTGTCCTCCAAGTTTAAAGTGCAATCTCTCCTGGGCAGCTGACAATGCACGCTTTGTAGTCCTGGTTCACATTCTAGTTGGGTGTGGGAGAGAGTCCTGGCACACCCTGGGCACCTGGAAGTGGGGTGCCATGAGCCATGGAAAGGAAAAGCAAGGAGAGAGTAGAGAAAGATACAGAGATGGCTGGGGAAAGGGAGAGAGAAGGAGGAGAAGAGAAAGGAAGAGGGAATGCTAGAATGAGAAAAAGAGAGAAGAGCGAGGTGGGTCTGGTGGCTTCAGATAAGGTCTTATCTGCCATTTCCAAGTGCTCAAGGATGGGTTACTGTGATGGGAGCTCTTGGTGCCCAAGAGAGAAACTTGGAGACACTTGTTCTCACCTCCTGGCTGCATGTTGCCAGCTGTTAAGGTATGAGTCTGAGTTTGGAAGAACCCTGCTGAGATATCCAGGTTCTTGTGTTCGGGGACAAAGAACTAGTGATAGAAATAGTGGCATTGTATTAAGATAGACAAAGATACACCCCAAATGAAAGTAAACTAGTGAAATGTTGCAGGACAGTAAGGCTAGGTATGTTTCCTAGTCTTGTCAGGTCAAAACAAATTTCTTTTGGTGGCCATTAATAATGTACAGATTAAAAAAAAAAAAAAAGCATTTGCCAAAATCAGTTTCTGTGTACTGGGAATGTACTGATCTGATCAAGCAATGAAACAACAACTTGTACAACAGCTGGAATGGGATCAAACACTTGATTAAGCTTATGATAATCCAAGGTATTTTCTTCAAGATCTGTCTTCTACAGAAACCAGGTAGCAAAGTTGAATGGTGCTATGGTGAAAATCACCACTTCCACATATTTCAAGTCTGATAGTGACATGAACCTCTGTAATTGTTGCAGGAGTGTAGTCTGGCATTGGTTTACTATATTTCTATGTAAATAGAGTTCCAGTGGCTTCCATTTAGCCTTAACATGATATCCTTCGCTTCAGAGGTCATAGAAGTGTTGAGTATGTCTATTATAACTATGCATTCTGGAAATAAGAAAATGACCACACGTAGGTTTCAAGCTATGCCGGGCACACTGTTAGATGGACATGAGCTAAAACCTGTATGGTGATTTGAATCAGATGTCTCCCTTCCATAGGCTGAATGCTTGGTCCCCAGTTGGTGACCCTTTGGGAGGTAGAGCCTTACTGGAGAAGGTGTGCCTCTGGTGGCCAGCTTAGAGGTGTTATTGCCCAGTTGCATTTGCTAAAGCTCAGTTTACTTTCTTGCTGCTTTCTGCCAGCTGCTGTGGCAGAGGTGATGTCCAGCCTCTGCTCTACCATCTGTTCCCTGCCACCATGAAACTTTCTCTTGAGACTGTAAGCCACAGAAAGGCCTTTCCTCCATCAGCTGTTTCTGTTTGGGTATTTTGTCCCAGCAATGGGAAGGTAAGTACAACAACCTGTTCTACTTTTTTCAATTCGATGATAAAATATCTGAAAGGAAGGGTTCAGCTTGGCCCTGGTTTGCATCACGGCAGGGAAGGCAGAGTTGAACAGCTCTGTCCATAGCAGTGGAACATACGTCAGCATGTGGAAAACACTTCCTTAGGTGAATCTTTTCCTGGATGCTGTCTTCTGGTGCTGTTTTTTCAGGTACTTTGATTGCAAATGAGAGTCAGTCACATGGTGCATTTGTATACCCCCCAGGCATCTGATAAGTGCCCTCAAGATCTCTTACCTGGGCTGGAAAGACAGCTCAGTGTTAAGTGAGCTTTCTATGTCAGCATGAGGACGTGTCAGGGCCCTAGATCATGTGTGTTCCAATCTCCAGAGCCCACGTAAATGGCTGGATATGGCCACATGTGTCCATAGCACTATCTCTGTGAGAAGTGGAGACTGGACAATCTCTGGGAGTCATAAGTGGTGAGCTCCACATTCAATAAGAGACTCCACTGCGAAGAACATGGGGTGAGTGATGGAAGAGGACCCTGATGTCCTGTGGCTGCCACAGTGGAGGGCAAGGGTTGCCACGAGTGAGTGGATGGGGTGCCACTCAGCACATACATGTCCATACACCACACCATACATGCTATACACACCGAGAAAACCACGATATCTTTCCTAGTGTCTCAGTGCAAATAACGCAGTTTCCATTTAATGAGAGTGATTTCCTTAACAACTTCCATTGCTTTGCTTACAGCACTTGTCCTGCCCCCAACTTTAAATTGGTTAAATAAGTACCTGATCCTTTCCTTAAACAAAGTGGTCTTTTTTAAAAAACCTATTTTTATTTATTTATTTATGTGCAAGCAGAGACGGATATAGAGAGAAGAGAGACAGAGAGGGAGAGAGAATGGGGCGCCAGGGCCTCAGCTGCTGCAAATGAACTCCAGATGCATGCACCAGTGTGTATATGACTTTATGTGGACACTGGGGAATCAAACCCAGACCACAAGCCTTTGTAGGCAAGCACGTTAACCACTGAGCCATCTCTCCAGCCCCCAAAGTGAGCTAACTGTGTTTTCTCACACTGTCAATCAATCCGTGAAGGAACAGTGTGATGCTTTCCAAATATGAACTGAGGGCGACAGAGTTCTTATTTGTCAGCACCCGGTTCCTGAATTTAGAGCTCAATTAAGACTCAAAAATGAGAAAGCACCCCTACATCCCTCTCCACAGCCTTTGGTAGTGTCTTGAAAAGAGTGTAATTATTTTAAACATCTGGACCTCAAGCCTAAATTGTTCAGAAATACATATGTGGGTTCCCTCAAAGAACCTGAGGTTTCTCCATTTTCTCAGAATTCCCAGCAACAAAGAACCTGATGTTTCTTTTCAGGAAACAGCACCATCCCACACTCTCAATGAACTGAAGAGTCATCTGTGTCTGTGGTACGTAACCCTCGTTCATTCTTAGCGTCCTCCAACTCCCCTGTGTGCCTGTGTTGGGAGGAGAATGTAGAGGAAAGCAGCCTTGCAGGCAGGCTCAGAAACTCAGTCTACACAGAACTAGACATTGAATTTGGTCCTGTGTCAGTGTGGCTAATGCAGATTTAAAAACACAGCAACAAGATGCTTAAAACTTTGAAATTTTGCTTTTGAAGATCTGAGTTTAAAATACAGAAATGGTTGCAAAAGGCAGGAAGATCGGCAAGAGCTCTCCTCAGCCATGACAAAAAGGGACAGCACTACTTGGCTAATGTTTATGACATAAAACCATCCACTTGAGGTTGTATCATTTCATCTGTGTCCCTTTGCATGTACTTAAGAATCAGGCTTCAGAACTTGGTTTAGAGCCTTCTGGGAACATAACTGGTAGAGCTTGTCTTTCATGAAGTCTGTTGACTGGTGACAAGCAGGATTTGGTTAGACAAGGGTGCTTCCTAGTGTGCACAGACCCAGAGCATGTGGCGCTTCTGTCACATGTAACGTACAAACTCGACGGGATTTTCAGGGAAGCCTGCAAGATGGCATTGGTGTGTGAGTTATTGCTCAGACTCAACCAGAAGAGGTCCACTCCTGCTGGTTTCCATGCCTCACATGGGGACCAGGGTCTGGGAGCAAGGCTCAAACTGTGGAGACGAGTTTCTTTCCCCAGGACTGGAGGTAGATCCTGATTCTCTGCACGAACCTGTCTTCAGAAAGACGCTGAGACACAGCCACTGGGAGCTGCTGTGTCCACACTGTGTGCTTCAGCTCTGCCCCATTGCTTCTCCCTTGCCCTGGTCTTGTGGCTAGTCATGAAGTCATTTTTTAAATATTTTATTTTAATTAATTTATTTATTTATTTGAGAGAGAGAGAGAGAGGGAGAGGATGGGCATGCCAGGGTCTCCAGCCATTGCAAACAAACTCCAGGTGCATGCGCTCCCTTGTGCATCTGGCTTATATGGGTCCTGGGGAATCGAACCAAGGTCCTTTGGCTTTGCAGGCAAGTGCCTTAACTGCTAAGCTATCTCTCCAGCACACATTTTTTTTAAAATGAGGCTCTGGCCTGTTTGAGCTTGTCTTCTCTCACATACAGTTTGACACCGAGACCGCAAATTTTAAAGTGGAGGTTTCTCTCTGGAAAATGAAAGGGTCAAGGCTGTGCTTAAGACAGAGGTTCTCCACTTCACATGAGAGAAAGCATGCGGAGCCAGGCAACTCTGGAGAGTGTCCAGAGATCCGGTACTTTCTCAGAGTCTGAAGTCCCAACTTTCAATCTAATGCCAACACCAACTGAAACTATTGACACCTCACTTTCTCTCACTGTGCTCTAAAAACCTACAGGGGACGTGCAGGGGAGAGTCAGCGTTGGCCTCATGAGCATCAGAGAGACAGACCCCGCCCACATGAGTCACTCCCTCCCTGGGTACTTACAGTCCAGGTAACCATGCCCAGTGCCCTCCCTGTCTTCTGCGTGGATGAAGTGGTAACGTCTTTTTCCTATGATGACTGCAGGGGTCGGATCCATGTGGTCAACAATTATACAAAGGGAAGAACAAGGCACGGGTGGGCTGGATCCCAGAAAGGAGGATGCTAGGGATGCTGTCAATATCTGATGACATGTTTTCCTCATGCCGGTACTTGTGAGGATGTGGCACTCTAAGAAAATATTCTTTGAGCTGGAGAGATGGCTTAACAGTTAAGGCACATGCCTGCGGAGCCTAAGGACCCTGGTTCGATTCTCCAGGACCCACGTAAGCCAGATGCACATGGTGGCGCATGCATCTGGAATTTTATCTGCAGTGGCTAGAGGCTCTGGAGTGCCCATACTCACTCTCCCTCTCTCTTCCCCTTTCTCTGTCTCTAATAAATAAATAAATAAAAATAAAATCTTAAAAAAAGAAAATATTCTTTATAGTTAAGATTACTTCTGTGCATCACACACATAACAGATTTTTTTCAGGATTAATATTAGGCAATTGTATTTAAGTAATTATACAGGTTTTTCTTGTATTTTTTGTCATTAGAATGCAGTTAGACAAAATAATTCCATGGAATTATTGAGGACCAGTAGCAATGCAAGATCCTCATTACAGGCAAAGGTAACTGAAAGTTACATAATAAAATCAAAACAGCCAGATGTGGTGGCGCACACCTTGAACCCAGCACTTGGGAGGCAGAAGTATGAAGATCATCATGAGTTCAAGGTCACCCAGAGACTACATATTGATTCCCAGGTCAGCCTGGGCTAGAATTAGACCCTACCTTGAAAAACCAAAACCAAACAAACAAACAAAAATTCCAGAATCATGCCACAAAAAGGGAGAGTGGTTCTGGGAGTATAAAATGGCTTAAGTCCCAGAGTTCATTGAATGACTCCAAATTTATTCTTTGATGAAAGTAAATGAACTATTGTTGTAATACTTGAAGATCAATGGATGAGTTTAAACAAGACTAAAAATATGAAAATTAAAAGCCGCACAGTCATCTCAGTATAGCAAATGCACATGATAAAATTCAAGTATCTGCTTCTGATTTTAAAAAGTACTCTCAGAAAATCAGAATAGGCATATATGAAAAAACAATAGCCATATCATACTTAATGGTGAAAGAATGAGTATTTTCTACAAAAAACTAGGGAAAAGACAGGTGTATTTGCTATAATAATTTATACTGAACAGTGTGTTGGACATGGTAGATACTCCACTAAGGCAGAGACAGACATGTTAATAAAATACGAAATAGAGAAAAAGAAATCTTTATTTTATAAGAAAAGTGACTAGAACTAGTAGAATAGTTTTAGCAATATGTTAGGCAATATGATTATTATTCCTTAGTATTTAGCCAAAGGACTCTACAATCTATTTCAGTGATATGGACACGTGTGTGTTTATTGCTGCTCTAGTCACAATAGGTAGAAAGAGTCTAGATGCCCATGAACTGGTGAGAGGGTTATGAAGATGTGGTACATATGCATACTGGAGTTTCATTCAGCTGTTAAGAAACATGGAATTTATAGGGAAATGGATGGAACTGGAAAAGATTATACTGAATGAGGTAAGCCAGACTCAGAATCACATAAGCTGCATGTCCTATCTCACATGTGGATCCTGTCTTTGCATCTCTAGATTAGTGGGTCTAAGTTGGAGTGGGTATCTGTAGAGGCCAGGAAGGCATGAAAGGGCGTGGGGTAGGTGCAGGAAGAGGTGATGTAGGAGGGTAGTAGAAAACATGGGACAAGAAGGTAAAGGAGGGTAACATTGGGGGGGCGAGGTTTAAGTAGGGGGTAGAGATGGAGGGACAAGGGAGGGACAGAAGTGGTGGGAAGATGAACCAAAACTAAGGACATGTGAATAAACCATATGAAAACTTCTACCTGGTAAGCCAACTTAAAATATAATTTTTTTCAAGTGTGCAAATGAAGGCCTCCTACATGGTAGATAAAGCGCCTCCCAGAAGTCACAAGGTATTAATCCAAAAATACTGTGTGATTTCTGTCAACCAGCCAGCGTACTGGACTTAATCCCATCTCGGACATCCTCAGCTTCTCTCATATGGGCCCTTTTACCCTCTTTGCTTCCTAGGCCAGCCCTTCCAAGGGCGCTTTCTGCACCTGCTGCCTGTAGCTCCTGACTCTCCTGCTCTGCATGCTTTCTCCAGGCAAGCTTTCAGCCATCTGCCTTGCCAAGTCCACCAGGTCCTGCTTATGGGCCAGCACTTGGTCTCCTCTCCTGGCGCCCTCTTCAATGACAGGAATACAAAAGAAGTATGAAGATCAACAAATGCCAAAAAAAAAAAAAAAAAAAGAAAGAAAGAAAGAAAGAAAGAAAGGAAGAAAAAAGCATCCGGAACAACATGTGGATTGTCAAAAGAACTAAATTGAACAAGGCCAGCATTACCCAAACAATGAAATTGACACTGGTACAAGACTATTAATTAAACCCTAGCATTTATTTAAAAGTTCCCAGTCTTTCCACGAATGCTCTTTTTGTAACCTCACATCCAGTCCATGTCTCCACTCAGCATTTTGGTGTCAGGTACCAGATTCTCCTCTGATCTAGGGCAACACCTCTGGGTTTATTTGTGCTTACTTCTTCTGAGTATTCTTCACTTCAGCTCTCTCTGTCATTTCTCTCTTTTTTTCCTTTTTTAAAGTAATATATGCACACATGGTGTGTATGGATGTTTGTGGGCATGTGTGTGTGTCTGCTTGTGGGCATGTGTGTGTGTCTGCTTGTGGGCATGTGTGAGGAAGCCAGAGATCAGGTGTCTTCCTCAATCACTACACACCTTACTTTTTGAGACAAGGTCTCTCACTGCCCATGGAGCTAGCTGATTAAGCTAGACCAGCTGGCCGGCCAGCCCCAGAGATTCCTATCTTGACATCCCCAGCACTGGGATTAGAAGTGTGTGCCTGGCTTTTCATGTGGGTGTTAGATACCTAACCTGAGGTTGCAATGTTGTATGACAAGCACCTTACCCACTGAATCACCCTTCCAGCCCCTTTTTTGATGTTTGCTTATAACTAATGAAGGTGTTTGGGGCCAGAATATCATACAGGTGGAGCAATCCTAATCTGAAAAACGGAAATCCAGCCATTTTTCAGTGCGCACATGGCCTTATAAGTGGTAAATAAAACTTTGTTTAATGCACACAATTAAGAAAATATTGTCTAAAGTTGTCCTCAGCGTATGCGTAGATGTTGAAACATAAGCAGATTCTGTACTTAGAATTGGTATCCATCTCTAAGATATCTCATCACGTACTTACTAATATTTCAAACTTTTAAAAAATCTGAAATATTTCTAGTCCACAGCATTTTGGATGAGAATACCTAGCTTATTATTTTTAGATGTTTTCAAAGAGTGACGAATAACATCCTAAGTCTTTGCAAAAATATTTTCATTTAAATCCTCAAAGTGATGATTCCCCCGCCCCCCATTTTACAGATGAGGATGCTAGGAAGATAAATGGTTGTTGAGTTTTTGTGTTACAATGTTAACATAGTTACAATGTAACAGCTAACGCTGCTGCCTTATTCATTTTCCCAGCGGTGACTAAGCTAGGGCAGGTAGCTGGGCATCTAAGGATTCCGACAAGGTCTTACTGCAGGTGCCTGACTAGCTTGGAACTCTACATAGGCTGGATTGGCCTCGTCCTCTGCCTTCGCCTCACGAATATCAGGATTAAAGGTGCCTGGCACCATGCCTGACCTAGAAACTCCCAACCACATTGTTTAAAGAGTGACCATGGCAGCTTTAAAGTCCGTGAGACCCTCAACAGTGAAGCCCTTCACAAACACCACTGAACAGACTTCTCCCTTCTGTGTGAGTTGGTCATGAGGTAAAAAGAAAACTCCACATAAGTTTGTTTAGGCTATCCTCATTCTTGAGATCTTACTCTATTTTTTAAACTGTTTAATTTGTGTCTACTTTTATTTTAAGGTAGGTCTTATCTGGAAAGATGTCACTGGGTCAGAAGTGTCTTAATTATGAGCTGATAGATAGAACGCAGCATCAACGAAGAACCAGCACAGGAACAATGAAGTCTGTTGTGAAAGCCAGCAATACTTGGAGGCTAATCAGAGTGTGCATGTTTCACATACTCTGTAGTAGGCCCCAGAGCTCGTTCACAAGTACACGACAAAGGCTGCCCTATTAAACACCGCCCGTTTATATGACTGTTAATTGATTTATTCCCTATCTCATGAAAGACACATTAATGGATGATCTGTCTTCTTCTTTCACATAGCAATGACTTAACATTGTATGCAACATTGATCTATGATTTTAACTCTGCTAATGTCTCATCCATGAAACAACCTTAAGCATGAATTACCCTACAAGCATTACAGGGTGACTAGCTGGAGATCAGTACAGAGAGCAGCTATCAGATCAGTGATACCTGGAGTGAGAGAACAGGTGTTTCCCCAGGGCTGGGGCCCACGCCCACTGCTGCCTAACAGCTTTCGCAACGTCCTGGGTGAGGCGGAATGGAAAGCGTGCTTCCTGTGCTTGCAGGGGACACCGAGCCTCATGGGGACAAACAGGACTCTGAAATAGAAAGCTCTACTTCTCGCTGACCTTGACAAGAGTGGCTTTTACAATTCAACAACAGAGTTGGCTATTGTTCAACCACCAACAAGCAAAGAGTGAAGACCCAGGCACACAGCACCCCAAAAACCAAGGTGCGCATGAGCACACAGTAGATGACAGCTCTGGGGAGCTCCATGGTGCTCAGGGGTTTGTGAGATAACTGGATTGGGTAGGGGAAGTGAGTAAGGGGTGGGTGACCTGACCGTAGAAATGGAGACTCAAGCCGGGCATGGTGGCGCACGCCCTTAATCCCAGCACTCGGGAGGCAGAGGTAGGAGGATCGCCATGAGTTCAAGGCCACCCTGAGACTATATAGTTAATTCCAGGTCAGCCTTGGCCAGAGTGAGACCCTACCATGACAAAACAAAAACCAACAAAACAAATGGAGACTCAAATGTATGTTATATGCATTGCATATCCTTTGGAAGGTAAGCAAACAAGAAACCAAAGAAGTAGAAATATACATACATATTTAAAGACATAGGTTAATAAGGTTGCACATGGGCTGGAGAGATGGCGTAGTGGTTAAGGAGCTTGCATACTAAGCCTAGGACATAGGTTTGATTCCCCAGGACCCACATAAGCCAGATGTACAAGGTTGTGTGTGTGTGTGGAGTTCATTTGTGGGACTGGAGGCTCTGGCACACTCATTCTCTCTCTATAGATATCTGTTTCTCTTCTTTTTCTCTCTCAAATAAATAAATAAATATTAATACTTTTTTAAAGAAACTGCCTTTTTGTTTATTTTTATTTATTTATTTGAGAGTGACAGACAAATAAACGGGAGAGAGCGAGAAAGAATGAGTATGCCAGGGCCTCCAGCCACTGCAAATGAACTCCAGATGCATGCGCCACCTTGTGCATCTGGCTTACGTGAGTCTGGGAAATCAAGCCTTGAACTGGGGTCCTTAGTCTTCACAAGCAAGTGCTTAACCACTAAGCCATCTCTCCATCCCCAATATTAATAATTTTTAAAAAGTAACATTGCATAGAGTAATATTCCTTTTGGTACTTGTAACTCATGTATCCTAAAATTTCACCCCTTTGATATCCTTCTTAGCATATGCCTGGGGTATCAGAAAATGAGTCAAGTCAATAAACTCTATTTAGCACAGACAGCAGGACAGTTGTGACCCACTACATTGTGGAGAAGTCATATTTTGCTTGTGGAGCAATGGATTCTTAATGAGGTAATGAAGATTCCCTTTTGATGAAGATTTCCCCGCTGGGCGTCATTTGGTTCTGGGGCTAGTCAGTTCTCTGACTGTGTTCTGTTAAAATGTGTAACTTAGAGACAGTCCAGAAGTAGGAAAATATGTAGTCATTAGCAATCGGGGCCAATGGACACTGTCAATGTTTTCTCAGATTCCGCAGAATAGCCAAATAAGCAGCTGTGGTCTCCTCTGCTCACGGCCAGCAGTGGCCATGCTGGGGTTTTCTTCAGCTGTCACAATGAAAGAAGATGGCACGGACAGTGCCGTGCAAAATACCAGTTCTTTGGCCAGTGGGGCAAGAAGTGAGCTTTTGTTCATCTCTGAAAATCCAAATGAGGACCTGCATTGCAGGGTCATCTGATCATGCAGACACTCCTCTCTCCTCGAAAAGGACTTGCTCAGTTGTGTGACAACCACCTGAGAATCTTCTTTGCTCCTACCTTCTATAGAGAGAAACAAATAAAAGGTGATCTGTAGCTGATAGAAGTATTTCACAGATAGTGCCAAAATGATCCAAAGCCACAAAAACCTCTTGTTTCCTAGGGCAGGACTCTGCCATGTAATAAGCACTGATGGTCCAGTGGCCTTAGGGATGTCCATGCTGGCTGCCATCTTCTGTGAGGTGACACATGGAGGCTTCTTGTTTGATGGGCTCCAACCATGCGGATTAAACAGTTCATCAACGTGATATCATCTATTCTGACCAGTGTGTGTGGTTCTTTTCCCTCAATCTTAGGAATGTAGGCTATTCCTAAGCTGTCTGTTTATATGGTCCCATAAAAGGTTATCAACATACATTATGCTCATAAATGAGACTTCTAGACTTTGCATTTCTCTCAATACTTGCAACTGCCTGCCCTTAAGTTCCCTGTTCCTTCCTTGCTTTTGGCACTTAGTGAGTTAAAAGGAGATGAACATATTTACTAAGCAAGGTCATGATCAATTCCCTGTCCAGCATGGACACCACTGAAACCAGAAACGATGAACTCAGAAACCAATTATTTCCTTACACCTACCAAAGGAAGGACCATTGGGAAGGAGGGAGAGAAGGCATCACTATAGGATTTGAGCTGCTTCTTAAAGAAAGCTATTTACAAAACATCCGTACTTAGCTTCAGGGCCTGGCAAAGAACATTAATTCACAGGTACAGGGAGGATATTTTTAATCCTGAATAAAAGTCAACCATACTTATTTGGAAGTTCCCAAAGAATATAAATCTATTCATTTTCAGCTTAAAATTTGCCCTTTGATATACTTTTAGTATATCATTTAATATAATGTCTTGCCGAATCCTATCAAACATCAGATTGGAGACAGGTGTGATATTTTGTTGTGACTTCAGCCATATTCCATGAGAGAATTTGCATTTGTCCTTAGAATCAAAGGTGAAATATTATGCTACCATTAAAATAGTCACTACCCACATGTCTTGACCATTTCATATGTTTTTGCATGTAAAAGTATTTTATTGAGTTCGTTTAATGATGTAATAATATTCATTAACTCCTCTTATAACTTAATAGGACCGGATCCTATTTGTGGACCCATGAATACTTAGAGTGACTTAAAATAGTTCAAAAAATGTTTAGAATGCTTATTTCTGTTGCTGATATTTGTGGTACATTTAAGCTAATAAGAACTATTGTGTAGTTTCATATTATAAAAAATAAATGTATTTTACAAAATTAATTTTAAAAATCACTGGAAATATCAACTAAGTTGCAGCCTTGTTCATTTTTCAGTTATGAAACATATTAGAAGGTCATTTTCAAGTGATCAAATTGAGCAAATAGCCATCCTTTAATTATTTAGAGGATCATTCATTTTGTCATTCACAATGTGGCTACTATATGTGGTTTGTAGTTTGGAAACACTCAGCCAATAATTCAGATGCCCTAAATTAATGTTTTACTAAGTTGATTGCACAGATTCACAGGGAGGCTATTACTTAGCAAACCAGTTCCTCAGTGCAAAGAGTGAGACTGAGACAGGCCTGCATGGGAAATCCAGTTCCTCTCTATAAAATGGAAAAATAAAAATGTCAGTTAAAAAAATTTGTATATGTGTACGGGTGTACCAGGGCCTCTTGTAGCTGCAAGCAAACAACAGAGGCATGCACCACTTTGCATTTGGCTTTCCATGGGTGATGAGGAATTAAATCCAGGACAGCAGGCTTTGCAAGCAAGTACTTCTAAGCTTTGAACTGTCTACCTAGTCCAAAATGTTAGTTTTTGCCTGGTAATGTAGCTAAGTTGTATAGTACTTATCTTTTTTTTTTTTTTTTTTTTTTTTTTTTTTTTTTTGGTTTTTCGAGGTAGGGTCTCACCACTCTGGCCCAGGCTGACCTGGAATTAACTTTGTAGTCTCAGGGTGGCCTCGAACTCACAATGATCCTCCCACCTCTGCTTCACAAGTGCTGGGATTAAAGGCATGCGCCACCACACCCGGCTTATAGTGCTTATCTTGCCTGAATTTAAGGTAAGAATTTGATCCCCAGAACCATAACAAAAGAAAAAAGAAGTTGATCTTATGGTTGCATTAAAGGATTATGTGACTGGTTCATATTAACAATTATGTTGATACAGGAAAGAGACAATAATAAAAATAAACAAAAATTGTAAAACTCATGTTTAATGTTAAGTATACCTGAGGCAGTTACTTTCGTTTACAGCCTGTCAAATGGACACAAAAGACCATAAATGGTCAGAATAATTGAAAAGTAAAAACTGCTCAATATTATTTTAGACATGAAAGTATTATTGCAACTTGGTTATAATTTTACTTTATTAAGATTCCCCTATAAATAGATTATTTTCCTGAGATGATTAGTAAATGAAAGAGTAAGGAAGTCTTTTAATTCAACAAGTCAAAGGTAAAAAGAAATTATGCAGACAGTTGTATTGACCTCGACTCATTCCTGTTTCTGCAGCTTCTGTCCTCAGCTCTTCCCAGAAAATGCTTTTTCTTTTTCTTTTTTTCCTCACATGGCCACCCCAGCTTTGGTCCCAGTGGCCACTTATGCTTTGGTAGTAATAAGTAATTAAACATTAGGATTGTACTCCTGGATCATTTTGTTTGCATATTTATTTCAAATACAGAATAGTATGGACATCTTTTGGTGTTCCTATAATGGATGATGACACTATAAAAGATGCATCCTGAATGCTCAAATGCAGTGTCTGTTCATGGTGTGTGAGATTCATGAGGAGTTTATGGCAAACTCAGGACTGTGTGTGCTAGGCAAGTGCTCTGCCATGTGAGCTGTACCTTCCAATGCCAAATTTGGCTTTTATCTTATATGTGCATTTGTGAACAAGCACATGTTGCAAACTCTCTTCCCTTCAGTGGAAGGAAATAGGAGCAGATAACAGGACATGAGTTCTCTGGTTTCTCTGGTCCAAGATATAGTAATTAAACTCCATTTCTCTTTCTCATGTGCAGTTTAGGCACATATCCAAAGAAAAGATGAATCAATTTGATTGCACAGCAAAGGTAATTAATTAAACCAATGGTTTGCATGATGAAACAGAAAACAGAAAAATCTTCAACCATGACTGCAGGGGCTCGTTTGCTGTTCAACATTCTCTGCCCAGTATCCTGTATATTGAAACGAACTTAGCCCACGGTTTCCAAGCCCGAGATTCCCAGGTGGAACTTCCTGGAACAATGAGCGTACAGGTACACAGCATGTTTCTGGATCTGATCTTCCCAGGACATACAATACAACCTGTCCAGGAGCAGGGCTGATCAGCTTTCAAGTCTGCAGGGTGATAGCTCCCTCCCTATAAGGACCAGGACGGGGCTGGCTGTGCGCTGTGAAGTCAGGTGTCAGGTTTCAGTCCAGGAGGAAGAGCTCATGGGATCCCTGGTGTTGGGTTTGCTCTGGCATCCTTCCCTTCCGGAAACTTCAGACACTGGGACCATGCAGCAGCAATTCCTTGTTCTATTAGCAAGTCCCTCCTTAGCGTGGAGTGGAGCAGTCCTGCCTCTTGGTTAAACACGTGGCTTCTTGTGTTTGTCTTGCTTACTGTACGTACTTATGACTGAAGTTATTCAAAGCAGAATCTCTGCATTAACAAATCAGACAGGATTGCCTGTTACTGTTCAAAGACTAATACAATAGAGGGCCATATGTTTTGTTTATTGGTCAAACCACTATATTTGAAGTTAGAGTCCTCATTTGACACAAAGCTTGTAATTATCACAGATCGAAGCTAGGCACATCACTTAAAACGTCTCATGAGACATGTAAAAGCAATAAAATATGAATAATCATAATGAATAGCTTAAATAATTGTTATAAAGCAGCTAAGTTCTTTAGGCTGTTAATTTTCAAATGGATGTAAAAAAAAAAAAAAAAAAACACTGTATGACAAGACTTGGATTATGTCATGTGTTGCTGAGCTAATGTCTAGGAAGAATCTAAACAGAAAATCTTCAGAAATTGTGAGATGGGCAACAACTTGAGTGGTCTGTATGGAAATCCTAACTTTGCTTTGTGGGATTATGCAACTTTTAGGTTCATTTCTCCTTGAAATAACAGACCTTAGGTTGGAAGAAACCTCAAGAGACCATCCTGTCTAATCTATGCTTTGTATACTTAAAATTTTTAGTGTTCATGCTTTGGGTCTAAAAAGGTGAGTTGCCGTGTTGGACAGAGCTAGTTAGGGTCAGATGAAGGAGGTCATCCCAGAAGGTACGTACGCTGTGGTTACTGTGAGGTCATGTCCTAAAAGTCCAGGGTGTAATGTGAGTACCTAAGTGATGGGGTCAATTCCTATAGAAACTTTCTCAAATGATAGCCGGGTCTTAAATTGTAAAAATCCAGGTCTTGTTAATATCTGGGAAGAAAAAGTTACTAGAAGCATCCTGGAGGTCCTTCATAGAATCTATGAAAGGGCTATGTCATGTCAGACTTGGCCATATCTCATTCTCTCTGTGCAGAGAGTAAAGTCAGTATTTGATCCGTGGACTCAGGGTTCCCAAGGCAAGCAGTGGCTTAAGGCTGAGCTGACTCCACGCCCTTTGACTTCAGATTGATCGGCTATCTCTGAGTCATTGCCTGGTTTGGATTGTTTTCCATGCAGACTTCCCAGCATGAACAAGAAACATCTTGTTGGATGTAAATATCACTTCTTAATGTTGACATATCTCATAATTTACAAAGCTGATAACTGGCTCTGCATCAGCTTCTTGTGTGTTCGGTGAATGAAAATCCATTTCTTTAAACAAATTGGTATTAGGTTCACATATTCATGAAAATATCCCTCTTGAAGGCTGGGGTCTTTGAAGACCCTGAGTTAAGATGACTTGGTAATGGTGAAAACACTCTTGGGAGCCACACAGTCTGCCACGTCCCCCACCATCTTGCAACTTCGTCAGTCCCATGTCACCACATAGCAGTAGTCCTCTTTCCACTCCCTTGAGAATCAGAGGTGGGTGGCCCTTGGACTATCTCCTTTCCCTCATCACAAGGTGGTACTAACTCACCCTGCCACAAGTTCCTCCTGAACCCAGCACTTCCAGGATGTAGACTGCGTGGAAAACAAACCATGGGCAGAAAAATGGACTCAGAGGCAAGTAGGCCTCAAAGTGGAGGTTTTTGTTTTTTCTTTTTTGTATTTTTTTTTTTTTTTGGCATGACTGGAAACAGTTCCATGGACAGCTTGGTGACAGCTACATGAGACACAGGAGAGAATGTTCTCAGGTTCAGCTCTTCCCTGCCTTAGTCAAACAACATCACCTGCATGAATTTATATACTGAGATTCCAAGTAAGATTTCATTGAACAATGTTTTTGTTGTTTCACAATTATGCTGGTTTGCTATTTAGAAATATTGTTTTCAACCTGACCAGATTGCATTCTTCAGTGTCCTCTGATTTGTCTATTCCTTGACATATGTCTGGTCTCACTACTTCTGAAATGTTTCACTTGCTGCCAGCTGCTCCTGGAAAAATATAAGCACACACTGTGTTTCTTTTAAAATAATTAATTTGTTTATTTATTTGAGAGAGAGGCATATGTATATTTTATATATATATATATATATATATATATATATATATATATATTTATATATATATATATATATATATATATATATATATATATATATATATATAGCCCATGGTCTATGTGTTTTATCCAGAAAGAAGTGTCCATTTCTCTGATTCTTCCAAGGCCTCCAGCCACTGCAAATGAATAAATATCCTTTAACTCAAGCCCCAGACCCATGTGACATGCCCCAGGTCCACCTTGTGCATCTGGACTTGTGGATACATGTGTCCTGGGGAATCAAACTTAATTGGTCCTCAGGCTTCCCGGCATGTTTAACCATTTTAACCATCTCTCCAGCCCATGGTCTATGTGTTTTATCCAGACCACAAGAGCAGTGTCCATTTCTCTGATTCTTCCATAGAAAAGCAAGCTGACCTACGTTTGTTTTCTTTATATTATTATTTGCAGGCCTGCTGAAGTGGTTGAGAAATATCCTTTAAGTTTGCCATTAGCTCCATTGCTTTTGCCTTTTGAGCTCAAGCCCTGTTGGCTGAGCATTGTGTTGAGGGCAATGCATGGTGCTCCATTGCTGCCTGAATCTCTCCTTGCTCATTCAGATGACATGCCCCAGGTCATTGGCACAGGGTGGAAATGTCTCATGGAGTGAGACTACCTTTGCTCTTTTCTGTTCACTGCAAAGTTAAGCAAAGTTACTGGTATGTGTGCAGAGGTCCTTATGGTGAACTATGGAGACACAGGAGCAGGACTGACTTGTGGATACTCAAGAAACAGTAGCTTTCAGGAGAGCAGAGGGCTGGCTGTCTACCATTTTCTTCTCAGAAAAATCACCCCTCCCCTTTTCATTAATAATAAATCACGATATAATTGTGAGACTTCCTCCCTTACCTTTTCTTCCCCTCACTCATGTTTAACTTGTCATTTAATGTATTACAACTAGTTATTCATTCCTTTGGTTTGACCTCTCAGTCGCTCCACATGTCCTTCCTAGCAAATGGTAACAAGGTTCAGAGAGTGCCAAAACGAGTCACGGGCCCTTTGTCAGGTGCCTGGACTCTGCTTTTTCTTAAAGATAAAGGGCAATGCGTGTCCACATACCCTTGGGATTTACTGATATGCACACGTAACTCACGTAGAGAGGATAGGACATATCTTGCTATTATTTGAGCAAATACAGTCAGTAAATGGTGGTCACAGCCAGGTAAAGAATGACCTTTTCACTCGTTCTGAGCATGTCTGCTTTCAAATCTGCCCATTTGGTCTGCATGCCACGCATGCTCCCTAATGAGGAGTGTTAAGGTCATCACACACAGCCTCTCATATGTGCCATACTTGGTTTGAATGCCTGACTTTTAGCTTAAAGTTTATCATTTATTAACTGTTGAACAGATTAATTTATATTTCCCTCTAGAGACTAAGGGTAGTAAGTTTTTCCTCAATGACTAATTTATTGCTATTAAACTACCTTTAAAATTGCATTGTTGTGGTGGCTGCATCTGCTGCACCTACTTCCAACAAGGCAGAATAATCCCAGCACTGGGAGGCAGAGGTAGGAGGATTGAAAAAGCTGAAGGAGATAAACACAGAGAACATCCAACTCCTACTAAGCCAGATATCCACCCTGAGACTACATAGTTAATTCCAGGTCAGCCTGGACCAGAGTGAGACCCTACCTCACAAAACCAAAAATAAATAAATAAATAAATAAATTGCATTGTTTTATTCTGCATACTAAAAAGTAAAGCAGGGTTGGAGAGATGGCTCAGCAGATAAAGTTCTTGCTTGCAAACCTCACTTCCTGGGTTCAGTTCTCCAGTACCCATATAAAGCCTGATGCACAAAGTGGTGCCTGTGTTGGAGTCCATTTGTAGTGGGAGGAGGCCCGGACTCACTCTCTCTTTCTCTCTCTTTTCTTGCAAATAAATAATAAAAAAATTATATAGATAGGTGAAAATATCTTTTGAATTTTTACACATGATTCTCCTTTGGGACTTTGAGGGGCAACTGAAGTTTGGTTCTTATCTTTATGTCTTTTTTTTTTTTTTTTAGTTCAGTGAAAGTTAATAACAGAAGAATTCCTCTTTTCAAGCTCCAGCAATTTTCCATTTCCATTCTATTTCATTAACATTTAGCCATATCAAAATACTGAATTTAAATTTGAAGACACCCCCTTTATTCATTTTAACACAACACCCTAATAGTTGAAATCCTCTTATCTTAGCTTGCTCTCAGCATTTTTTTGAATTTATTCCTGAAAATTCTGCAGTCTTTGAAGTCAAGGAACCAGGAGATGACAGTTGTCAAAACCCTGGTCTTTCTCCCTTTGAGAAGGCGGCACATCGCTGCATTTCTGGAGGGATCAATGCTGACATGGCAGAAAGGACAACAGGACAGGACAATGCTGACGCCTCTTTTATAAGAGCACTCATTCTGCCATGAAAGAAGAGCCTCCATGGCCTCATCTCTTCCTGAAGCCTCGCCTTCATACGTGTATGTATGTATGTGTGTGCTGATCCAATTCAACCATGTGCATTCATGTGGAAGCCAGAGGAGAACATTAAATATCCTCTTTTGTGTTCTTCTCTTTTATTTTTTTGAGGCAGTCTCTGGCTGAACCTAGAGCAGCCATGTTTCCAGCAGAATGACTGACTGGCAAGTCCCAGGAACTCTGCTGTGGGCACACCCCTCAGCACTGAGGGCATGGCCATGAGTGGCTGCTCCTGACTTTATGAATGACATCTGGTTTTGAAGCCTCATGTTACCGCAGCAAAAGCCTTTCTCCACCGGGCCATCTTCACAGTTCTATAAATCCTTGTTCTTAATGTTGAAGTGTTTGGGTCTTGTATAAAATGAAAGGTTGGCAAAGTGTTTCTTGGGCTGAGAATGTAGTTCAGTGGTAGAAGGAATGCCTAGTGTGTGTGAGGTCCTGGGTTCAGTTCCCAGCACTGGGAAAAACAAACAAACAAACAAACAAACAAACAAAAAACAAACAAAAAAACCTTGGAGGAGCTGTCTCTGTTGGTCTTTGAAGTGACTTTCAAGAGAAAGCCAAGGGTTTAGTGCACTACTCACATAGACACTGGCCGTTGAAGAGAGGGCCAGGGGTTCAGATGTGGCACCAGGTGTGAAAAGCAGGCACCTGCTGGCTTTGACAAAACCCTGCTTAAATTGAGGCCCAGGTGAGGTACAGAGTTTTCACAGGCATGGTTCTGGAGTGGTGATTTGGGAATACTTGTGGAGAGGTGGCCTGGAGTGTGGTTGGAGGTCTGATGGTGACAGGCCAGCCTCTCTGGATATCAACACAGAGGACAGGCACTTCTGGGTGTGCGCAGGGTAAGAAGTCCATGGGCCAGAGATAATCAGCAACAGTGACACTTTTCCTTCCCATCCTCCCGTCCCCACCTCCCGTGCTACCCAGACTCTTGAGAAATTGATGGTACTCTGTGAGACAAGCCGAAGATCTAGTTTAATTTGAACATAACATAAGGGTACCCAGAAATTAATCATTGTTTTCTTAGAAGATGAAATGTTGCTTGAAATAGAGGTTATTTATATAAAGAGATTTTATATATATATATATATATTTAGAGAGAGAGAGAGGGAGAGAGAGAGAGGTTTTGAAGAATGAGAAATTGTCCCCACTATAATGGCACCTCATTGCTCACTGCTTGGATTTGTTTTCTACTTCTGGGTGACAAATTACTATAATTTAACAGCTTAGACAACATACATTTTTAATCTCATAGTGTCTGGGGGTCAGGCAAGGGATAATGGCTTAGTTATTTCCTGATCTCAGGATGTAGTGAGGCTGTAATTATGATACTGGCTAGAGCTGGCATGTCATCTGATGCACGGGGCTCTCTTCTACACTCATATTGTTATTGACAAGAATCATTTCTTTTCAACTTCATTAGCAAAGATGAAATGCAGGTGAACAATTCAAAGGTGACCATGTCCCCAGAGACTTCTACTGAGGCACGGAAGGGCAAAGAGCACATGGCATAGCAAACAATAATTCACAGTAAACATGTGCTTGAATTTTTGACTCCACAATGGAGAGATAAGATGTCCAGAAAGTATCCTGAAATTTCAAAGATTTATCTGAGTTTTTGGTTGAAAAAGTAAGACATGGATTCTTACTCATCTCCTTTGACATTTCCTCCACTCTTTTGCCACATCATATTGGCTGTGCAAATTCTATCAGCAAGGAACCATGCTAGGTCTGGACATTCAAGGTAGTTGAGGCCCCTCATCTCCTGGACCCTCTCGGGGAAAGGGACATCAGAATTAGCAAGTGACCTAGCACGTGCCAAGTGTGGAAAGCTAATGCAGGAGGGTTCTGCTCTTGAACATGGTCATGATTGGACGGTATCTGCTACTGCAGTCTGAAGTCAACCATCAGCAGAAAGCGAGTGAAGAGGTGAGTTGGATGCTGTGAGCTGCTAGACCCTGCTGCATGCCTGGCCCCGAGGCTAGGCTCTGGTGTCCAGCACAATTCTCTACTTAGAAGGAGAGTAAGGCTCTACCCCTGGATCAGCTGTCCCGTTCCTGTTCTCTCTACCCTTGGATCAGAGTTCTGATTCTGAGCACACACTCACATCCACGCATGCCAGGATGCCAGGCTGGGAGGTAGGCAGCAGAGTGTGCTATAGGTAACAGACAGAAAAGGTCAGAGGTTACAGGCAAAGATTGAGTTTATGGAAGAGCTGCCATTAACAGTAGGCTAGAGCACCACGCGACTCTGGGAGTGAGTGTCCAGCAGACCACAGAAGAAAATGCTAGTGAAAGAGATAAGAGTTTACCTAAAGGTCAACTGTGTGCAGAGGGACAACACTAAGAACCATGCCACGGATCTTTTCAGCCAAGTCACAGTACACGGAGAACTTCCCTGACCCTGGAGCTACCCTGATGGGCTTTGATGCCAGGCTGCAGGGAGGCATAGCAGTGGAATTCTTTAAATGACACAGTCATCCAGCTGCACACTGCCTTTTCATACTCATATGCCTTTTATGAACATGGTGTCATAGGTCTGTATTATGTATTCAACTATATTAGCCAAGCAATAAAGACATAAATAGCATTGAGGAAAACAGAACAAAAGAAAAGTCATGTGTGGTCATGGGTTATATAGGACAATGTTAATATGGAATCATGTTTTGTCTTTATGTCCTTTCTCCATGGAATTGCACTTTTCTCATATATCTTTTGACTGGGCCTTTTTTTGTGTGTGAACTTTATTTTTTAATAAAAAGTTCTTAATTGTGATAAAATATATGTAACAAAAGTTATCATCCATGGCAGTTAGCTGTGTGTACATGACTGGATCACAAAGTGCTCCGTTATTGGGTCTGTTTCTGTGAGTGTGTTTCCGGAAGGTGTTGACATTTTAATTAGCAGACCGGGTAAAGCCTTTCCTACTGTGATGAGCCTCGTGTAAGCAGGTGAAGGAGAATGAAAAGTAGACCTTTCCCCCGCTAAACAGCGCTAGACTCTGAACTGAAACGTGGTCTTTCTGGGTCTTGTGCCTGCAGCTTTGGAATGAAGCTTAAGCCCTCCTGCTTGTCAACTCCAAGTCTTACCAGTTAGCATTCATAAGCCCATGAGTCAATCTTTTATAATAAATCTCACTGTGTACGCACATGTACATGCACGCGCGCGCGCGCTCACACACACACACACACACACACACACACACACACACACTGCTTCTTTGGAGAACCATGACCGACATGATGTCTTTATCATGCCTAAGCATATGTTTCACTGATATCAGGAGCATTAACACTGCTGTGTTTGTTACGTCAACACTAGCCATATACCAAACTCTTTTTTTTTTTTTTTTTTTTTTTTTTTTTTTTTTGGTTTTTTGAGGTAGGGTCTCACTCTAGCCCAGGCTGACCTGGAATTCACTCTGTATTCTCAGGGTGGCCTCGAACTCATGGCGATCCTCCTACCTCTGCCTCCCGAGTGCTGGGATTAAAGGCATGAGCCACCATGCCCGGCTATACCAAACTCTTTGTCTTGAAAAAATGTAACTCTGTACCATGAAATATTACCTCTCCTTGACCCCAGTCCTGTCCCTCACCATTATACCTTCTGTGTCTATGAATTTGACTACTTTAGACACTGCTTGTCAGCGAGATCATATAATATGATTTGTTAGTGGTTTATTTTAATTGGCATATTGTGGTCAGACTTCATCCATGTTATAGCATGGCTGTCAGCATGTTAGCACACGCCTCCTTTGTAAGGCTCAGCACTTTTCCACAGTGTGCAATACACTGTACCTTAAACTATTTCTCCACTCATCCATGGATGACCACTCAGGATGCTTGCATCTTTTTTGTTATTGTGATTAGATTTGTTACAAACATGCATGTCTAAATATCTCTGTATATCTCTGTATTTTTAATTTTTAAAATTTTTACTTATTTATTTGCAAGCAAAGAGAGAGAGAGTTAGAAGAGAGACAGACAGAGAGAGAATGGGCACACCAGGGCCTCTAGCCACTGCAAATGAACTCCAGATGCATGTGTCCCTTGTGCATCTGGCTTACGTGGGTCCTGAACCGGGATCCTTTGGCTTTGCAGGCAAATGCCTTAACCGCTAAGCCATTTCTCCAGATCTGTTTCTGTTTTTAATTCCTTGAGGAATATAACCAGATGGAACATTGTTATATCACAGGTTTTGAGGGACTACCACACTATTTGCTATTGGGATTGCAACCTTTTATTATTATTATTATCACAAGAAGTGAACAAAAGTTCTAATCCTCTAATTCTTTCCTATGCATATTATTTTATTTCAAGTTTCTAATGATGGCAGCTATGCTAAAGGATGCAAGGTAGTGGAAACTTTAAATATTTAACTTCCAAATTAATTTTCACAGGGCTTTCACAACTAAGCTCTTCATTCTACTTAAGGCCAAGATGTTCCATTTATCTGATTAAATTTGCTAGAAAGTATGTGATAAATTCCTTGGGTTATGGATTTAAGAGGATTAAAATTCTTTCCCAGTGAGAAGCATATGAAACTTCTCCAGGCAGGTCTCCTGTCATCGCCGACTGATCCTTCCACGAAGCCATGCTCTGGTCTGCTGGAGGTTCCAGTCCTACGAAGCTGGCTACCGGCCATTGGCCTCATGATCTCACAGAACACTGATCCTCCGTCTAGTGCTGCAGTAGGAAGGAGCCCAGGGCTGTGCCTGCATGGTGGTTTCAGTGCAGTAGAGACAGCTACTTACCCTATGTGACTGAGAAGACAACATCAGTGGCCTCTGCTACCTCTGCAGCCAGCCCTGGAGGACAGGAGGCGCCGGCCTCTCCTATTCTTTGGCTTCCCTCTTCTATGGGCAGAAAGGATAAGGACATTTAACATTCAAACCGCAGCAGTAATTAACTGTGGATATCAACAATAAAATAACAAGTACTTTATCTGGACCCTCATTCTTATTTGACAATATTAGGGTCACCATTTATGAAAAAGGTACAATAGAAATGGTTACTGTGACATGTGGACAAATTACTTTTGTTGAGGACTATCTGGTTTTGGTCCAAGTTAATTCTCACCCTCTGTTACCAACTCTAAGGAGGCATCGTTTCCATCCTTCCAACATTCACTTTCAAATGGGGGTTTCTTACTTTACCTTATAAAGGCTGGACTCTTTACCCAAAGAATATCACAATTAATAGAATTAATTAAAAAGTACTAATGGGGTGGGAGAGATGGCTTAGTGCTAGAAGCACTTGCCTGCAAAGTCAAAGGACCCAGGTAAGCCAAGTGCACAAGGTGGCACATGCATCTGGAGTTCATGTGCAGCAGCTGGAGGCCCTGGAGTGCCCATTCTCTCTCTCTTTCTGTGTGCCTCTTTCTCTCTCAAATAAATAGATAAAAATAAAATATTAAATAAGTACTAATGACTTAGCTCTGTCAAATGCTTACTTCAGTGAAAGACGTATAGATTATCTACAGTGTGTAAGGTTTGTAACTGAGACCATGCAGACCCCTCTGAGGCAAAGCATGAGCTGCCAGGACCGACTCTCAAGAGAGGAGCACAACCAACCTGAGTTTGCAGATAGTGGGCTTTATAGGGCATAGGGCTTCTTCAGTTGGGGGAAGGTGAGGAAGGGAAAAAGCTGAACAAGAAAGGTTCCTTTAGGGGCGATCTAGGATAGCCAGGGTGTGATACCAGAATAGTGACCAGGTGACTTACTAGATAAGGGGGCAGGAAACCATGACCTGGGGGCATTGCAGGCAAGGAAGGGATAACGGCTGGGTGGTTTCTTGAGGAATGTGGATAATTCACTTCCTTATGTCTCTGTCACCATCCTCCTGTCCTTGGTGACTCCATTTTGGGAGACTGCCAAACCTAACACAATGAACTGGGCCTGACGGTGCAAACCCGCAGCCAGCAGTTAAGAGACTTGGACAGAAGGGTTGCAAGTTTGAGGTTAGCCTGGACTATGTAGTGAGACTCTCTCAAAAGCTAGTTGTCTGCCAATGTCTAAATCTATGCAATACTTCATAAAATAAGCAAGTTGTTCAGCAGTAATGAACTACAAATTTTCTTTTATAAGAAACTGCAATTATGGGATACTTTGAACAATCTTCTAGGCAGTTATGCATTTTGATTCAGGAAGTAGGGTTCCTGAGGAAGCATTAAATACTTCCAATAAGAACACAGAGCAAGCCTGTGGCTGTAGTTCAGTGATAGAAGACATGCCTAGCCCCGGGTTCAACTCCCAGCATCACCCCTCAAAAAACCAAAACCAAAATAAAACAAAACAAATAACTCCCCCCCCAAATAAAACAAAATTTAAGGCACTTTCTGAAAATAAATCATTTAAAATAAATGATTTATGGCTATAAAATAAAGCATTTTGTATTGCTGTAGTTGACATGAGGATTTGACCGAGCTCCTTACTGCTCCAAGATGCTGGGCCATTTTCACTTAGTAATTACAGCAACACTGATGGGAGGCAGGAAACTGATGGAAAGACATTAAGGAACATTTGAATGTAGCTGAACATGGTGATGTGTGCCAATCCCAGCACTTGGGAATCTGAGACTGGAGGGTCTCAAGTTCAAGGCCAGTGTGGGCTATATAGCAAGACCAGTTTCAAGAGGCACATAAGGAAGCAGGCAGACAAGCCAGCAAGTAAAGCCCTTGCCAAGGAGCCAAGGAAAGGCGTTTTCTTTCCTCTAATACAGGCCCTGTCGGGTGTAGGATATCTTCCTGCATCACCATAACAGATCATGTGTAGACCCTGTTACACCCACTACCGTGGTGACGTGCCATGTTTCTTTGGGCTAAAATGTTTGGTGGCAGGAGCAATGTACAGATGAGTCAACTTTTTCAACATGGAAGAATTTGAAACTTCTGATGTTATATAAACCACGTGCTTCTGCAATGACCACAAGGGAACCGCACACGTTTGTCTCTGTCTGCAAGCTTGCCTTTTCTGACCCACAGGTTTGTCAACATGGCTAGTGTTGAAGGACAGCATCACAGAGTAGAACTGATTGCCTGGAGCATCAGCTGAGCATCTGACACCTCAGCCACTGCCATCTTCTGCCACTTGACTTGCCTGGGTTTCCTTTCCTATGGAGAAGGGAGAGGTGATAAGTATCGCACACCCACGCTGCATGTGGCACCAGAGATAGCATGGGCCCCTGGCAGTCTGGACAGTTTGGGTATGCTAATGGAACTCCTAACTTTTCTGGTAAGGCGTGGTTATGAGGGCAATGTTGCTATGGAAATTTGGGGTGTTTTTTTTTAAGAGTAATAGAGTTTTCCTTAGCTCACAAAACTTCCTCTGAGTCAGTGACCTCCAGGATCTTGTCTTAGGAATTTTGACAAGTGAAATCCATAAAGAGTAAAGTTTAGAAAGATTTTATCATAGAGCTCGAGAGAGGGCAGGATGGCAGAACTCTTGCTATAAGCAGAAGGGGGTCCTCAGAAATGGGAAAGCCCACATGGGGTTGGGGTTTTTATAGGAATTTATTGGATATGGACTGAGCTGGGTAGTCTAGCTCCTACGCCAGCTCCATATACTTCTTGGAAAGAGTAATTTTCTCTTTTAGGTAAAAAAAAGGGATAAGGAAAAACTAGGTCCTCTCCATCCCTTATTTTTCTGGCTTCTAGCAAAGTGGAAGCTGTGAAAAGAGAGAGAGGAACCAGACACTCCCTCCCCAACAGGCTCTAGGATATTTCCCATCTTCACCCACTTTTAGTTTATTTGGGGTGGGGAGGCTGCCGCTCCTGAATTGCTTCAATGTGGAATGAGATGACACCTGTGAACTTCTGGGTCCCTTTGCTCAGAGAAGATATCAAATATGTCCCCTTCCTGAACAGCTGAGTACCTCACAGGCCACAGTTAGTGGCAGTGAGAGTTGCTGTCCTGAATATTAAACGATGGCCACAGGAAATATGCGTACAGTCACATGGATGACATTCTGTGATCTGAACTGGGCGTATCAGTTAGTTTACACTGGAGTTACTGTTTCGGTGTCTTGATGAAGGAAGCGTTGTCTGATGAAGGCCCGCTGAACGTTAACTGCTCCCTCTTCACTTACGTTCACTTTACTCATCGTGATCCTTTCGTATGGCCTTCTTCCCAGTCTAAAGGATCAAAGTCAGTGTCACCATCCTAGTGTCATGAGAGCTGAGAGCAGCGAAGCCCATCTGTGTGCTTGTCATACTATCAGCGCAGAATTGGCACAAATAGACCCAGAGCAGGGCAGGTTATAAAAGATTGATTTTAACAGACAGTAGCAATAAGAGAGTCGAAGTCAATCAGAGAAGCTCCCAGGCTGAAATGATCACCCCCTCCTCCCCCGCCCCACAGTTGCAAGGGATTTTGAGAGGGAAAAATTGCATGTTGGCTTCGATCCAGTCATCTTACAACTCTGGAGATGTAACCTAGGCATCCAGGGGGATGAGCCTCATTGTCAAGTTAAAATGCATATGGAGGACCTTGATTGGTTGGTTGGCGGGTCCTTTGAGTCTTGCCAGGGAAGGTAAGCATCTGCTGTAGTTACCTTCCTGTTGCTAGGACAACACACCTGACCAAAGGCAGCTCCTGGGAGGAAAGGCTTTATTTTGGCTTACGGTCTTTAGGGGAAGCCTCACGAGGAGAGGGAAAAATATGGCACCAGCAGAGGCTGAACATCATTTCTTGCCACAGCAGGTAGCCAACAGCAGTGAGAACGTGAGCTGAGTCTGGCAAAGGGGAACTTGGCTATTACACCCCAAACCAGTCCCCAGTAACAGCCCTCCTCTGGGAAGGCTCTACCTCCCAAACTGGCACCAGCTAGGGACCAAGCATTCAAAGCACCTGAGCTTATGGGGGACATCTGATTCAATCCACCAGAGCAACTACATTCTTTTTTTTTTAAAAAAAAATTTTATTATTTTTATTTTTATTTTTGGAGAGAGACACAGAGAGAGAGAGACAGACAGAGAGAGAGGGAGAGGGAGACAGATAGAGATGGGCGCGCCAGCAGTCTCTCAGCTGCTGTGAACGAAATCCAGATGTTTGTGCCCCTTGTGGTCAAGTGCTGCATTGCGCCCTTGCGTCACTTTGCATCTGGCTAAACGTGGGACCTGGAGATTGAACCAGTGTTCTTAAGTTTAGCAGGCAGGCGCCTTAACCGCTAAGCTATCTCTCCAGCCCAGCAATTACATTCTTTTAGGCCTGTGTCCCTATCTAAGTGTCTGCAAAAGAAGATGAATTTGTTCCTAACATCTATCATGAGTGTGTGTTAAGGTGATCTTAGCTCTTGTTGCCAATGGTTCGTGCATTTACAGGTCAGTGAGGAGGGACACTCATGGTGAGGAATCCTGAAGGAGAAATAGGAAGAAGATAGCTTTTTGTAGGCAATCAGCCAGGGACAAGGCCCAAGAGAGAAAATGGAGAAGCCACCTCACCTGCCCTGACAAAACTAGAATCCGTGTCTGACTCAGTCTCACTCAAGATGGCTACAAACGGTTCTTCAGCAATAGCATCTTCTACCTCTTTCCACTTGCTCTGGTGGGCTGGCTCTCGTCAGCCAGCCCCTTGAGTCTGCGAACCAATCAGGTCTCTCGCTTACACGCCTGAACCTGGTGACAAGGCTCACCCTAATTGGCTAGCAAAGGGCTCACTACGAGCGTATGATCTTCTCCTTTTCATTGGCTCGCTCAGTCCTGTGGTTTGTCACTTGAACACCAGTGTGTAAGTCCCTTTTCCCTTTCCTGGTGGGAAAGGTGGGGAATTTCTTACTTGCTGGGATATTTTCCCCTTGCTGTGTACGTGTTTGCAGATGCTTTCTCACTGCTGCTCATGTGATTTTTCTCTGAGCCCTAGGGCTTTTGCTATCCACTCTCTTAGGTCTCTTCTCTGTGCAGGTGAAGGGCTTGTGCTTGCGTGTCCGTGTGTATGTCCGTGTGTATGTGCTGCTTCTTTAAATCTTTTGGCCTGGGCTCTCATTTGCGCCCTTTCCATGGGCTCCTCTCCTGAAGATTTTTCACCCTCTCTCCATTCTCCCTTCTGACCCGAGTCTTTCTAGCCTTGCCCTGGATGCTAATCTTCCCTAAAATCAACCTCATAATTCATAATTTGCCCTTATCAAGGTTTGCTTTCTCAATTCCTTGTTAAAATGGAAAAGAACCTAAAGGTTGGGTTCATAGACCTGAGGGATCCCCCTGAGCCCCAGAATTATGCATCAAGCCAAAATATCACCCAAAGTGCACATGGGTGGCTTGGGTGAGTGAGACTACTTTAGTGGGGGGGGATTGTTTTGAGACAGGTTCTCATGCAGTCCAGGATGACCTTAAATTCACTATCTAGCTGAAGATGACCTTGAATTTCTGGTCCTCCTGCCTCCTCCACTTCTTTAGTGCAGAAATTATAGGCATGTAACACCACATCTGGTTTTATGTAGTCCAGGGATTGAACCCAGGACTTCACACTTGGCAGACAAGCTCTCCACCATCTGAACTACATCCCCAGCTCTGGTCTTAGTTTTAATGAACTTCATTTCTAAGGAGAATTTGAAGCAGATTTCCACCATGTAATAATTCATTGCGGGATGTACTTGTAGGTAGGAAACATATGTATGCATTTATCTTCTAAAGAGAAAAAAAAGGGGGGCTGGAGAGATGGCTTAGCAATTAAGGCACTTGCCTGCAAAGACAAAGGACCCAGGTTCAATTCCCTAGGACCCACATAAGCCAGATGCACAAGGTGGCACATGCATCTGGAATTCGTTTGCAGTGGCTAGAGGCCCGGGTGCACCAATTCTCTTTCTCTCCTCTCTCTCACTCTGCCTCTTTCCCTCTCTCAAATAAATAAATAAAAATAAAGTATTTTTTAAAAGAAAGAGAAAAAAAGTGGGACTAAATGACATCGACATTGATTTAAGATTTAAAAATGGATAGCAATAGTCTGGGCTGAAATTATTTCTTTTTCAAAAATGACTACATAATAATAAAACCCCTAGAGGCCGCCCTTTTGTTAGTGGAGAACTGGAATTCCCTCTTGTGGGCGCTTAATCTCATTGATAGAGAAACAAACTCAGAAGAAACTCAGGACAATTTTATCGGTGTTTGGGAGAAGAACGTCTGGGCAAACCGAGCTGAAAATCTCCAACCGTTGTTATTTCTCAGCTCTGTGTTATGACTGAATTCCCTTTATGCTTCACCTTTTCTCACTATCACTTGTGGTAATTTTGTCACTATCTTTTAAGATGGATTTCTACCTTGTCACTTAAATACAATTATTTGCTAAGACAAATGTATGTGTCTACCTGAGGAGCCAGCAGGATCTTCCGCAGGGCACGTAGGTGGGTGGAGAGACTCTAAGTGGGCTGTCAGATGAAGGAGGGCTCAAGTAGGGGTGAGGTCAGGGATCTTTTCGTGGTTCGATTCCAGCTGTGGATGGCTAATTGCAGTGTGTGACTCAAGGCTTCATAGAGAGTTGCTGGTTTTTCGGCTGCAGTTGCTGCCCTGTGCTATTATTGTTGAATGTGTGCCTCAGCGCCTCCCAGGATCAACTCTTTTTTACATGGAAATCATGGTGCACGCCACAGAAGACACAGCCTTGCAGTTTGTGGACACAGGCACCGCCGCTCTTAGTGTGTAAGCATTTCTGCAGAGGAGAATGCGGTGTTGAGGAGGCGCCCCTGCTCAGGGCTGCCTGACTATCTGTAGTTCTGGAAGGTCTTCACGATGTGCCTTCTGACGATGGGTTAGGTTCTACTCCTGCTCTCCTCCCGGGGCCTATGTGCTGGTTGGGTGGGGGGCGGGTACTTCCCTTTCCCTGGACATCCCAAACTATTCAAAAATTTCCTCTGACTTCCCTCCTGCTGTGCTGAACTCTTCTTCGATCCGTTTTTGTACGAGGACCATGCTGTTTACCATGGTCCAGCCCAGAGGCAGGCTTTCCACTCTACATTGCAATAGCATTTTGAGAGACAACTCGAGAGACAGTGTGGAGTAAGACAGGTTTTAGTCTCTTTTTTTTTTAAAGCTTCATAAAGGTGGTTTGTCTTAACCCTGTTGATTATCACCAATTTCTGGGCTTTGACTGTAATCAGCAGTACCTTGGCCCTCTGAAGAGAGTCATCTACTGAACCTGGTGTTGTCCAGAGCCCTAGAACAGTTGAACGTGACCTCAAGAATCTCAGTGGATTTCTTCAGTATCCTATTAGTTTACCTGCCCAGAAAGCAGTTATTGATCTAGCCGCTTACATCATTGTACTTAACCAAACGTTGGCTTCTGGGCATAGGTGACGGGAAATAATGAGTTCCTGCTACCATCTAGTGGTTGAAGTCCTCGCTGTCAATGTAAAGACGACAGTTCTTCCTCTTCCCTGAGGCTTGGCTCGTACACAGGAATACACTTGTCATCTTGTAAACGTAATATGTCTTAGGAACAAAGAGAAATCCTATAGCTATTGTCTTGTTGACTAATTAATGAAAGTCTTCAGTTAAAGTGACCCTCTGGGTCCCTTTGTGTCAGCTTTCATGGGAGCAAAACCAATATGTGCCCAAAGCGATCGGGATGGCAGCTGCCCTATGAGAACTGAGTCAAGAGTTTACCGGTTCGGGTCTGCGGGAACTTTCTAGAGGGTCACGCTAATGTTTTGTACCATGACAGGGACTTGGGCTGTGGGTTTTTTTTTTTCTCTCAGAATTCTCCAAATGGCACATTTTAAAGATATATGCATTTCATTATATGTATGAAAATTTTACCTCCAAAATAAAATGATTCATGGAAAGGACTGATGTCTGAGGCTTGGGAGGCATCACAACCCAGTAAGATGGGGGCCTGGGAAGATGGTTCAGGTGCTCAAGGTGCTTGCTTGCAAAGCCTTCCCAAGCCACCTTGTGAGCTAGAACAAAGAGTCCCTGGGAATCCTCCCTCCCCTCCCCACACAACCATACACACACACACACACACACACACAAATAAATACATAAAAATAAAACACCCATAAGATGGATTAATCAATGTATGTAAAACAGTTGATAGAGATGCATTGTTTCAAATTAATTGTAGTAAATAATTGGAGAAACAAATTGATAGATGTATATGCAACCAGGCAGAAAGATTCAGAAGAAGCATACACACACGCACACACACACACACATATGCATGCACATGCACACACATGCACACGCACACACACACACATGCACATACACACATGCCCACGCACACACACACACATGCACATACACACCTGCACATGCACACACACACACATGCACACATACACGCTCACACGCACATGGAGAGTTAAGCATGAGAACGCAAGCTCTTCCCCTTCACATAGAAGAACACTATGACGAGCCTGTTGGTAAAGTGTCCTGATCTTAGAGGAAACTCATACGTGTAACAAAGTGAGAAAATACCCAAACCAAGGCAGGAAACTGCCCAGATGAGAAGCTACCCCCCCGTCCCCCGCTCCCTTCTCAACCTGGCTGAGAAAGGGAAATAATGTACCAAAGCAGGGACTGGAGATTCAGATGCCAGAAGAATGAGCGACAAAGAGAGACGACACATGTGGCAGGCCTCCTTCCGTGGGTCATCGAATTAAGATGAGCCTTGTCATCAGACTGTGGTGTGCAAGGGAGAGACCTGACAGATTCTTGGACCAAGGGGTTGCCTCAGGAGGGGCCAGTTCACCCAGATGTGCCAGGCTGAGGAAGTCAGAGGACACACTAAGCTCAAGAATTGCCTGGGGCCATCTTGGGTGAGACTGGAGCAGATGTGGATGCTAGTCTGACCAGGGCAGGCCAGGTGTCATCCTTGGGCCTGTGTCCCTGGCTCACAGCGTATTAAGAAAACAATCTTGCTTCTGTTTCTTCTTGATTTCGTTACTCTCTGCTTTAAGTAGCAGTATCAATTTAATATAATATACACCAAAATAAAACCTGGGTTTGAGAAAGTTAAAGAAGTGGATTAGGTTACACAAGTAATGGCTAATAGAATTTACATTCATACCCATGTAGTTTTCTCACTTGAATGTCTTCTTTTTTGACTCACTAATAGGCCAGGTAGTTATGTGGGAGAGAGCACTGTGGAACTCACATGCTGTCAAGTCATCCATGCTAGCAGACTCAGAGAAGGGCAAATCATGAGATGTATTTTAGGGAAAGTTACGATCCAAGGAAAAACAAAGCAAGAAAGAGCCTCAGCCAAAAGAAGCGAGGCTGGGGGGGGGGGGATGTCCCTCACATAGGGAAAAGTCTCTGTCCAGGAAAGGAGCTCCTTGGAAAAGGAGGGAAGAGAAGAAGGGGAGTAGGGAAGAAGGGTATACCGCACATGGTTCAGGCCCACTTATGTGAATCAGGATCCAATTAGGTTGAGCCTCATCACTCGGCTCAAGCGTGCAGGAAGAGGCCTGATAGACAGTTGAATGTTAACTAAGTTTCATGCGGGCACAGCCCGTGCAGCTGAGGAAGAGACAGGGAGGGCTTGTTGAGGAGTTGTTGCTGTCATCCGTCTTGGACGAGGCTGACTTAGGGGCCAGCTCTAGTCCTGCCAAGGCAGGCAAGGGGCATTCATGCTTCTGTGCACCAGTCCTTAGCTACCTTGCTCTTAATCTGTTCTCAATGGAAGAGATCTACCCTACTGGAGGAGAAGCAGTGCTCTGAGCTTCTGGTGGAACCCTCCTGACAAGCATGAAGATGTTCTAAAGAGACATTATGCTTTTTTTTTGTTTTGTTTTTCAGACTTTTGAAACAAAGAATTGGAGAGTCTTTATTGGAAGGAAGTCTGAGGTCCGCTAGAGGAGAAACTCATCTTCAGGAAGATTTCACATACTCACTACTCTGCTTGGGGTGACTGAAGCCAATGGTGGGCGGGAGCACACCTTAACCAGGACTCTTTAGGGATGCACACCTGTGTCCCTCTACTTACCCGAAATCTCACGTTAGGATCCCAAAGAAGGGCCTGCGGAGGGGGTGTGTGTGGCTGGATGTCCTTGTCCCTCTTCCCAATATGGACACACTGAACAAATCTTTTTTCGCTCTTCACTTATGCTTATTAATTGGCTTCTTGGTGATGGGTGGCTGAGCCTGGCTGCTGTGGAGAGCACAAATGCTCACCGAAGAAGGCAGGAGAGTGTGAAAAACCCCAGAGCATCTTTACCTCTGAGCTATAGCCACAGTTTCCTCCTTAATTTTAATTTACATACAAGCTGCTCCTGCCGTTACATCGAATCTCCAACTCAGCATTAAGAATTTTAGCATTACAATTGTTTGAAACCATGTAGTGATCAAAACCACACTCTTATTGTTTTACTTCCCTCCCGTCATCTTTTTCTTCTTTCTTTCCTTTCTTCCTCCCTCTCTTTCTTCCTCTCTTCCTTGTTTCTTTCCTTCCTTCCCTCTTTCCCCTCCCTCCCTTCCTTCCTTCCTTCCTTCCTTCCTTCCTTCCTTCCTTCCTTCCTTCCTTCCTTCCTTCCTTCCTTTTTGACAATGTCTCACTATGTAGCTCAGGCTGGCCTTGAACTGTACATTTGACTCCACCTTCTGAATGTTTTTATTTATAATTTTTTATTATATACTGTGGTGGTTTGAACGTTAATGTTTGTCCCTCATAGCCTCAGTTATTTTGGATTTAGGTTAAGCTTCTTGCTGAAGTCTTCCCCAGCCAGCTGGAGAAAGCGTCACTGGGGGGGGGGGTTGCAGATCTTGATTCCAGTTCAAAGGTATGGAGAAAGCAGTTTGAATTCTGGTGGTTTGTGCTTTCTGGTGGTGCTGGTTGTTGGTGATGTCTCTCTACTTGGATCTAAGAAAGGGGGCCGGTTTCATCGTAGTGAGGTTAGACTCCAGAGTCTGTGCCCCATTCTTTTTTTTTAAATATATATTTTTTATTTATCTATTTATTACAAAGAGAGAAACAGAGAGAGAGAGAGAGAGAGAGAGAGAGAGAGGCATCCAGCCCAGATGAACTCCAGATGCAAGCACCCCCTTGTGTATCTGCCTTATGTGGGTCCTAGAGAATTGAACCAGGGTCCTTTGGCTTTGCAGGCAAATGCCTTATCTGCTAAGCCATCTCTCCAGCCCAGTGTGCCCCATCCTTGCATCCTTCTGTACATCTTGCATTAGCCACTTCCTTTCCACTCTGTTGCCTCACACCCCTTGTTGCCCAGAGACACTTTCTTGGTGCCATTTCCTTCATTAACACAAAATACAGGGGAAATTTGTTTTTTTATGCTGATATGATTTAACCACTGGGTGTCACTGCTGGACCACAGAAGCCCTTAGAAAAGGCTCCAAGATGGAAAACAGACTTACATTGTTTTCAAAAAATGTTTTCACTTGGAAATATTCAAATCACTTGTTCAGCATGAATATTCTTTCCTAAACCACAAGGCGAGGAAATCTCTTAGTGGGAAGATGTTCCGGTGGGACTTGGCTGTGTTCTAGCTGATGCGGTCATAGGTCTGAGCACCTCCCCAGGAGTCTTCCAACTAGAAGGGATGCAGAGAACCAGGAACACTTCCTGGAGGATTGGTGGCCGGGAGAGGGAATGCTTGTTTGTTTGGAAGTAGTTAAACATAGAACTGTGGTGATTTTTCTATTCGGAAATATCAGGCTAAATATTTCTTCCTCTAAAACTCACTAAAGATTCTGCATGATGTGCATGAATAGTCCTGTAATAGTGAACACCTACGTCCTTTGTTTTCTGAGACTTGCTGTGAGCAGATCAATCCAGTATGGCCTGTGCATACATTTCACACTACTCGACTTGAATGCATCCAGAGTAAATGAGGGAGGGGATTGGAGAGAATAGGAGGTGATGATTTTTTGGAAATGGCATCACGCTGAAAGAACCCATTTAAATACAGATCAAACGGTGCTCGGATCCAGCTGAACATTCAGATCCAGAGAGTGTGTTTTTATCTCTTTGGCTCCTTTATGTTCTCTGAAGAGTGCACTTTGCCAAAATAATGTATGTATGAGCAAATGCCCACATGCATTAAAAATAAAAGAACATATTGTGCATACAGCATTAATCCTGAAAACCCTATAATCACAAGCTACCATCTGCTGTCTAGGTGTGAAATAGACAATGTTAACAGAGGCACAGAAATAAGACAGGACCTGGAAAAATCTGATCCAGGAGGCTCATTTGAACAACATACTTTTGGACTGGGGGTGGGCCCAGACGTTAAATATGCTTGCTAGGCCTGCTGGCCAGGGGTTCAGTTCCCCAGTGTGCGTATGAAGCCTGGTGCGCAAAGTGGTTTGTGTGTATGTGGGGGGGGGTTTTGCCATGGCAAGAGGCTCTGGTGCACCCATATTATTTCTTTCTCTCTCCTGACAAATAAGTAAATAAAAATATATTTTAAAAACCAGCAGTTACAGGTACTTGCTTGAAAAACATGCTTTCAGGTTAAAACTTCCTTTTTTTTTTTTTTTTTTTTTTTGGTTTTTCAAGGTAGGGTCTCACTCTAGCCCAAGCTGACGTGGAATTCACTAGCTAGTCTCAGGTGATCTTGAACTCAAGGTGATCTTCCTACCTCTGCCTCCCAGTACTGGGATTAAAGACGTGTGCCACCACACCGGGCAAAACTTTCTTTCTTTGTTTTCTTCCTTCCTTCCTTCCTTCCTTCCTTCCTTCCTTCCTTCCTTCCTTCCTTCCTTCCTTCCTTCCTTTCTTTCTTTTTTTGGAGAGAGATAGAGAGAAAGGGAGAGGGAGACAGATAGAGAATGGGCATGCCAGCAGCCTCTCAGCTACTGTGAATGAATTCCAGATGCGTGCGCCCCCTTGTGGGAAAGTGCAGCATTGCGCCCTTGTGTCACTTTGCATCTGGCTAAACCTGGGACCTGGAGATTGGAACCGGCATTCTTAGGCTTAGCAGGCAGGTGCCTAAACCGCTAAGCCATGTCCCCATTCCCAAAACTTTTGTTTTATGTAAAGGGAAATAGAGGATTATATAGAGATCAAAAGAAAGAAAATCTTTTTATGTTATTATTTTCATTTAATATTGTTAGATAAGAAAATGAAAGACTGTAAACCAATAAATCTATAATGGATACATGACAATGGGCCAGAGGCATCCAGTATTTTGTACAACATCCTTTCATCAGGGCCCAAAGAAGAAAGAATCCTAGGTGTAAATGTGTTTATGTGGAGTTGATCCTGAAGTCCTGAAAGGATCGTTTCCCTCTTCACCACTAAGAGGCGGCACCAGCTATGTGCTGGAAGATGAGCACCATGATCCAGAGGCAAGAGTGCTAAGCAGAGCTACCCTTGTTCTCCTCTCCTCTCCTCTCCTCCTCTCCTCTCCTCTCCTCTCCTCTCCTCTCTTCTCTTCTCTTCTCTTCTCTTCTCTTCTCTTCTCTTCTCTCTGTCTGACTATTTTGACTCACCTTTGTGTTGCTCTTGCTGTGTAGCCAAAGCTGGATTTGAATTCTGATCTTCCTTCCTCAGCCTCCTGAAGGCTGAGATTACAGATGTGTGCCACCATGCCCAGCTAATCTTCCATTTGACACCTAACTTCTAGCCTTTATGTTGAGGAAATGGTTGCATGAAAATAAAGAAGCAGAGATGCCAAAAGAGGCTCTAGTCCCAGCATAAAGCTGGTGTGAAGTGCTGGCACCTAGGTCTCAGGCTCTGCGGTGTGTGTGGCTCTTAGGAAGTGGGCATGGGCTCTTCCCTCTGAGATACGGGCAAGGAAGCATTTCGGTCTTGGAGAATGGAACGGAATGTTTGAATGTTCTATTTGCCTGCTGGGAATAACTGGAGATGCTGCCTCCCACCTTAAAGTAGGGTGTCCTTGCAAGGAAATAGAGTCAGTAATAAGTAGGCAGGTAGCTTTTGTAGAACTCAGACCTGACTGCAGGAAACTTATGGCCAGTTGTGATAAAGCTGTCACTTTATCTATCTCAATACACCCTGACGGGGGAGGGCGAGCTCAGAGAGGTTAAGTAACTTGAATAAGATCAGCCAGCTATGTTCATGGTGATATGAGTTTCGGAACATGGCAGTCAGATATTAGACTTGTTTATTCCTTCTGTGTCAGGCAAGAGGCAACATTGAACATGGAGGCAGAAAGGAGGGCAGGGATCCACATGTGTCTGGAATGCTAGGATGGCTAAAACTGATCTAAAGATGGCATGCGATTACGTGAAATGCTGAACTCTTAGTAATGTGTGCTTATCATCCCAGCACTGGGGAGACAGAAGGAGGAGGCTCACATGTTCAAAGCCAGTTCTGAGCCACATAGCAAGACCCTGTCAGAAAATTAAAGCATCTATGTATTTTACTCACTCAAACAAAGACCTAATTTAGAAAAAAGTTTACAGCAAAAAATAAGTGAAATTACTTGGATTGAATTGGTTAATATCAGCACATCAGAAGAGCATGCTTTAAGCACTGGGAAGTCTGAACTCGACGCTATATCCTTGAAATGCTGACCACACTCAGTGATCACTACAGGAATCAGTGAGTGAATAAAGTGAGTAGAATGGATCTTCAGCCATGATACATCCTAAATGGTAAAGTATTACCTAGCTGCGGTTGCCTGTGGGTTGCTGAGCGCAGAGGGTGGAGTGGGTGGGAAGAACCAATGTGCCCTGGGATCTGTGCCCTGAGGCTGCCATTCCTGTTGGAAACTCCAGACTCTGAAGGAAGGAGCGAGAGCACTGGAAATACATCCTGGAAAGAATAAGGATAGATTATGCTTCGCCCTGAAGGAGCCTGTACATCAATCTATCTACCTACTGTGGTCTTGCTTTGGGCTTCTGGTTTCGTGTGTGTTAACTGAATAGACACAGAAGCACTTCCTCAGGGCGATGGTCAGGATGGTGTGAGTTGCCTCCTAGAAGGGGTTTCTAGCTCTTGGTGGCATTTTCAAGGCTGGTGAGATTTGTCTGTGAATAAGGAATCCTGAAGACAGACAGTGTGTGTGGTTTTCTTTATTAGGAAGATGGGGATTCCCTGATTATCAAGAGATCTGGGGGCTGGAGGGATGGCTTAGCAGTTAAGGTGCTAGCCTGCATAGCTAAAGGACTCATGTTTGATTGCCCAGGACCTATGTAAGCATGTAAGCCAGATGCACAAGGTGGCACATGCTTCTGGAGTTCGTTTACAGCAGCTGAAGGCCCTGGTGTGCCATTCTCTCTCTCTGTCTCTCTCTCTCTGCCTCTTTCTCAAATAAAAATAAAAAGAGATCTGGAAGGCCTCCAGTAAACAAACATCAGGCAGATAGGTGTGGTGCTGCCCCCTACATCTTCCGTAGGCTCATGTGTTTAAGCACTTAGTCCCCAGGCGGTGGCACTGGTTTGGAAGGTTGTAGAAGCTTTAGGAGGTAGAGGAAGTGGATTACTGGGGACAGGGCTTCAGGTTTCCTCTGTCTGTTCATCCTCTTCCTTACTGCCTCCCTCTCTCTGAAGTGTGATGAGCTGGCTTACCATGTCTTTCATGCCTTTATGGACTATTATATCCCTTGGGATAGATTAAAATGTAAGCCACAATAAACCCTTTTCTCCCTTAAATTGCTTCTAGTTAGGCATTTCATTCCAGCCACAAGAAAGTAATTAATACATCCTATAGTCTTGGCACTGAGGAGGCGGAAGTAGGGTGACCATGACTTCAAAGCCAGCCTGGGCTGTGTAGTTAGGCCATGTCACCAGTTGGACGGGCCTAAAAGAATCAATAAGGGAGAGAGATCGGAAGGGACCTAGCAGACCAATAGTAGAAGACACGTCAGAAACGTGGTCCTTGACCATGAGCCCGAACCACCAGCATCTCGAAAGGACGGGGTCAAGCCGATTTCTGAACCATTTGCAACAAATTTCCTGATGACACTATGCTGATGTTGAGGTGGAGGCCTGCATGAGGAGAAGCAGGCTTTCCATAGAAAGAGCTCTACACATATTCTTGGCCAGTAGCACGCTTAAAGGGAACTTATCATGAGACTCCTGACTAATGTAAGGATGGAGCTGAGAATCCATTCCCCATAGCTTTCCTAGTACATAAAGGCCTCTTCACTGGACAGACCAGAAATGGCTCGCTCAGAACAGCCTGAGCCAGGCATAGCCCTTGGAAAGGAAGCTGCCTACTCTCCCAGGAGCTGAGGGCTTGGCACCTAAATTTAGAGTATATCATGGAGCTTCAGGTGGGCAGGAGAATGACCGGCAAGAAGCTGGCTAAGTGCCGAGAAAGCTCATTGCCATGTCCCTCACTGGCTGGCACGGTGGACTCACAGCCAGGCCACAGAGGGCAGAAGTGTGCAACCCTCGAGAGGTGGAATAGTAGAGGTGTGGATAAGATGGAATTGCTGACACTGGTGAGGGCTGACTGCGGGATAATGCATCAGATCGGGACCACAGATCAGTGTAGCACAGGCAATTCCACTGCATCTTATCTCCGGCTTGGAGGGTCACGCTGCTAAAGCTGCTGGAAATTGCAAAGCTCGGCAGCGTGGAGGATTCAGGTGGTGAGGATTGGCTAATTGCGAAAGCAACAACCCAGAGAGTAACATGTATCAAGCCCATAGAGGCCTGACCTGGGAGTAGGGAATTGCAGGCCCAGTGTTGTTTCATTAATGTTCACAGTGGTCCCTGCGACGTGTTAATCACCTCACTTTACTATTGGGGGTACAGCCCGAGTCCTCACAGCTAATCTAACTTTCTCATATCCACAGGGAAGTACGTGGGGGTCTTCCTGAAGAATCTTGAGGACAGAACATTGCTGAAGATATTTAACGCTGAAGGTTTTAACAGCTTCCTTCCCCTGGCTCTCTTCATTATAGCTGAGCTACTTGAACTTGTTCAGCACATGGGAAATGCTCAGCCTTGTTGGTATTCAGTATCTACGTCTAGAACAATGCCTGTGTGCACCTACACACATATGTCATTGTGAAAACACATTTAGAGGGCTCTCTGAGTCCCACAGGCTCCAGTGCTGTAGGAGAAATCCTCTTGATTTAAAAGGCTATATCTGTAGTGACGGGGTCATTTTGTAGACTTTTTTCCTTCCAGCAGTAGTTGAATTGGGATTTTTCACAAATGGTAAATATTTCCACTAAGGGTAGTAGAAATGAAGACAACCAGTCTGGCAGGTAGCTAGCCTAGGAATGCTGTCAGCATCCATAAAGCTCCATACGCAGAACTTGAGGAGAGATGCAGAAGCAATGACAAGCAGGTAGGTGCCTTAGCACACACACATTATTGCACAGAGGCGTTCTGGAGGAACTGAAAGTTAATTTCCCCATAGTGCTTAAAATCATACCTCGCACTAGCATGAAGGTGACATTAGCCAGTGCCCACAGAAGGTTTCATATGCAGTATAGATTTACTGTGACTCACTGTGGGTGGGGGCCAAAGTGAACTGACTTGGAACTTGGGTTGAATATCTGATTACTCAACCCCATCCTGACTGCTAGAGACCCCGTTCCAGTCCTCTGTCTCTCATTCTGCCCAAAGTTTGACTGGTCAGAGTAAAATGGGTTTTGGGGGGTTCAGGGAAAGTCCTTGACCTCAAAATCCTGGGATCTATCTGTTTTTTTTTTTTTTTTTTAAATAATTGGAATAAACAGACTGAGAAGGGTAGTTTATAAACTTTTACATTTATTCATGGGAGTGAGGGAAGTCCAGAAACCAAGGAAAGGGGGGTTAGGTGCACCCACGTTGTCTAAGAGCCCATGTGGAACTCGAGCATGGGCCTGGGAATGAAACATAAAAAGGGATTTTTCTAAAAAAAATTAAAAGGCCATAAAAATAATAGAAAAAGAATATTGTTTTCCATTCTGGCCATTAGGTCACCAGAATGTGAAGGGCGTGGTCTTACTAGCAATGAGACCCTTCAGGTGCAGGTATGGAGGGATGAACACCCAGGGAGCCAGAAAAGGGAAAAGAGGGTGCTGTGGTAAATCTCTATTAGTAGGCTGCAGCGGGGAAAGAGGGGACAGTCCCAGGAAGAGGTTGGCACACATGAATAGAGCATAAAAGCCAATTGGCCTGGGCTCAGAAAAGGGTCCACACACCTGAGTAGAGAGAGAGAGAGAGAGAGAGAGAGAGAGAGAGAGAGAGAGGGGTATGATTGGATGAGACTGGCACAAATGCTGAATCCCAGTTCTGCTGCAGCAGTGTGACATCCTGTAAGAGTTCTCTCTTGGGAGCCCTTCCCTAACTGACTGCCCAGCAAATCTACCTAACTAGTTCCCTCTCAAGAGCACAAAGGGGCCGTCACCAGACAGGAGGAAAAGACAAAGGTGGAACCTTACTGCACCTGTGACGTGCTGGGGTTAGATGGAAGATTACACAGGAGCCTGGGTTTCAAGTGCTTGTCATAGTCCAGAGGTTGTGGGCCATGAACGGCTGACAGCTCTTCCTTTTGACTGCCAAGTCACAAGTCCATTTCTGCAGTGACACAGGACACCTGATTTGTAGGGTTCACTGAAAAGTGTGATTTCTGGGCCTCATGCTGAAGGGAAAGGATGATGCTGGGAGAGCTGTGGGAGCAGAGGACGTGAATCTTCAATGTCTGCCTCTGATTCCTGGCACAGAGCTTCTAAACCCCTTGTGATTCCCTGAGCAGGAGAGTAACGTCCTCAGGTGTCTCTAATAAGCGCTTTCAACCTCCCCCGTGTCTATTCTCTTGAGGAAACGCTTGAGGCCTGGGCGCTGGTTACCACTGGAACCAGCACTGCGATGAGCAGCTTGGGGGAGATTTCTTGTCAGTAGCACGTGATGCGTCTATCTTGACTTTCCACCACCGATGAAGACCCGAGAAAGATCAGCTGACATGGAGAAGAGGTTTGCTCGGGACTATGGATACAGAGGTTTCAATCCATGCCTGGCTGGCTCCGTTGCTTTTGTGTCTGTTTCGATGCAGTATTTCTTGGTGGTGAGCACGTGACGGAGCAGAGCTGCTTGCTTCATGGAAGCTGAGAAACAGAGAGGAAGGAAGAGGCCTGGGCCCCAAGGGCACACACCCAGTGACCTAGGCCTCATGTCTTAAAGGTTCTAACACTTCACAATGATGTCAGCAGATAGCCTTCAACATGCAGGTTTTTGGGGCACACTTCCAAAGCATAGCAGAGTATGGAAACTTCTGGGTGCATCTTAAAAGCCGCCCCTCAACTTACCCTTTGAGTGTGCCCCATTTGTCAGTTTCTGCATGCGTCCTTTACGTAAAGCAGCCATAGAAAGCACACCGTTTTCTTGAGCCATAACTAATTGAATGGGAGAAGGCCATGCAAAACCCACCTTTGTAACCAGTCGTTACAAGGTGACCTTGGGATGGGCATTGGAGGTGGGGGCGGTCTGGCCTGTGGAGTCAGCTGCAATTGTGGCTGGTGCCAGAGTTGAGTTAAACTATAGGGCACCCAGTTGGTGTCCATTGAAAGTTGAAGAATTTCCATGTGTGGTATCAGAAGAGTTGTGGTATAGAGAAAAAATGGGTTTGTTGTGCATTTTCAATGTACCAAAATATAGTTTTCTCTTGTTCAACGTAACTTTTTATTTTTATTTTATTTTTTTTTGCTCATGTGCATATTCTGTTTCCCCAGCAGATGTCGCTTAGAGAAAAGATGGATTCATGAAGATGGAGTGTGGGCTTGTGAAGCTAGCCTGACTATACAAAAAATAAGTGTGTGTTAGTGGCCTCCAAGAGGAGGTGCAGCCAGTGGGACTGGTTTGCTTGAGTCTTAGTTGAAAGGCTGAGTCTATGGTGCCTGCTTGCTGGCTGGGGTTGCCAGAGTGCCATCTTCTGGCTTTGGACAATTGTGTTTCTTATTTAAATTCTCTGCCTTTTGCATTTCTGTAGCCGAGGTGCCGGAATGTGGTAGAGAGTTCATGTGAAATTCAGTGCGAGCAAACCAGGGAACCAAGGTAATTCCACAAGAAAAGAACATCACTTTATTGTAAATGACAGGGGCCAGAGCCAAGGCAGGGAAGAATGACCGTGATTGGACCTTGCACAGTAGGTCACAGAGGACTGAGCAGCCCATGACTGGAGCTGTCCAGTTCTAGCCTTGTTCAAAGATCATCTCTCGAGCAGATGTTCATAGGGGGAGAGCCAAAGGCATGGATTCTTCGAAGGAAGCCATCAACCACAGTGAGACTCAGAGGGCTTAAAGCGGGACTTGACCTAATGCAGACTACACACCCAGGGCCTTTGAGATTTGACCTGTAGATGGGTTTGGTTTGGCTCAGTGTGACCTGAAAATGAACCCAAACAGTCTTCGGCATTAAAAAGTTTGGAGAATCATGAAATAATTCTAACATCCTGCTTTTGTAGACAAATTTTAAGGACTAACCGCTGATCTGAAGACCCAGGCACCTTTATAGCAAGAAGCCTGAGACACAGCCATGGAGCTTGTTTAGGCTAGTGGTCATTCCTGACCGGGAGGCCTCTGTGTGCATCTGCTCCTGGCTTCTTCTCATTCTTGTGGCTTTATTCATGCAGCCCAGGGCCCTAACTCCTGGCTTTCTGCCAAATAAGATGTCAATGAGAATAATTGCTTTCTAAATTGGAGACCTAATTCTTTCAAACACATCACAATCAATTTTTCTCCATGGCATTGGAATATCACTTCAAGGAGTGTGAGAACCATGATTGATAAGGAAATAAAATTATATATATATATATATATATATATATATATATATATATATATATAAAATCGCTTTATCAGAAAAACCAGAGATATGCATAGTGAAGGGTCTATAAAAAATTGGTTCTAGTCTAAAGAATTCTTTTTCTTTTTTCCTTTTTTGTTTGTTTGGAATCCTACTAGACCACACATTTGTGCATACTAAAAGTAGAACTGCTGAGGGTCTGTGCGACCTTGAACTGTACAGACATTTTCAGTTTATGTCTTTGCCACTTGCAAAACAGACTTTGAAACACCCACTCCTGTTTTATTACGCTGGTAAATTAAACTTCATGTGTAAGCACTGTAAATTCCTCTCAAGACAGGCAGGGAAAACATTGGTGATCTTGGTACTGTGAATTGGAACATAGACTAAAATGTTATTTTTTCTAAAAATCCGAGGTTATTATTTCCTTGAAAATTGAATGACCCTTTTAACCATATGCATATTTTCTTATGAGGCTAAGAAAGAATGAAATGACTCCCTTTCATTTGGCACAAATGCATAATTTTAAATGTTTGTCATGCCTGGCAATCTTACTGCCCTAATCACTTTGAATCATGTTAGTCATAGCCATAATGTAACTGTGCCCTCTTTTCCTTCTATTGCAAAATGTTTGAAAAGAAAAGGAATGCAGAGTAGATGGAGGATATTAAGAGAGAAGGAGGATTGCATTGTCCTTTGCTATGTCAAATATGTTCTCCTCTTGGTTTTCTCTCTCTTTCTTTTCTATGTTGGTGCCTATTTGAAATGCATCATATTCATTGCCATGGGTTTCTGTGTTCTGGCCTTGTTTCTTTTTGTTTCTTTACAGTAAAAGTCCTTGCAAGATCGTGCCGAGACCCATGTGTTGTTCTGTCCCTTTCTAGTTCGTTAGTGACCCTAGCCCTGACTGCTCCTTTTGCTTCATCTTTCACATTCTGGAGATCATTTCACACCCATGTTAGAGTTCTCTAAGGACACAGAACCAACCGGCTATGTCAGCTATGTCTGTGTACATGTATGAAAGCAAATAGGCTATGTCTGTGTACATGCATGGAAGGGGATTTACTGGGAAAATTGGGCCCTGCCAACCTAGAGAGGGCAATGTCCTGCAATAGACTGTCTACAGCTGGAGAACTGGGGATTCTGTAAAGACCTCAGAACCAGGGAATCACATGGGATAACTCTCAGTCCAAGTATGAAGGCCTGGAAGTCTTGAAGCCACTGATCTGTGCCCAAGAGTCCCAAAGCCAGGGAGCCTGAAGTTCTAAATCCAAGGACAAGACAAGGGTGGCTCTGCTCCAGGAAATCTTTGCCTGCCCTTTTTGTTTTCTCTGTACCACTAGCTGATTACTCACCCGAGGGGTGAGTCCTCATTTAGTTCACCCAAGTTGATATGCCCGTCTCCTTTCGGACATCACCCCCTGCTGTCCCTCAGAGACGTCTTACTTAGCTCTAAGAATCCTTAGTCCAGGCAGGTGGATGCATGGATCAACCACCACACACCTCTATTCCTGTCCAATATACCTTCCTCACCTTCATCCAGTGGCTTCACTCCTTTTCCCCAAGGTCCTTTTCGTTTCTGCACCATCCTCTGATACAATGGATCCTCTCTACTCTGACCCGACAGAGAACATGATGGTTAATACACGACTGACCTCTGCCTTGGCATTCCTCCCCATTTCATAGAAGCATAGATAGGAGGTATAAAATCACCTGTTTTACAATCTTCCTCAAGTTTCTGAAATTCTCAGAGAAAATTAGTCTGCACTCCGGCTCTTAACTCTCATTCTCGCTTTAACCTGCTGCCCTCTGCCTGTGTCCCTGTCACACTGTTTCCACGGGCACCACCCACCCCGGGGGCTCGAGTACAGATCCGTCATAGGCTGTCCAAGTTATTTAGTTGTCCAGTGTCTTCGCGTGGAGTTCACATGAGCTTTCTTCTTACTTCTCTGTCCATTGTGTCTCTAATTCCTTGACTAACTCTAATTCTAATACCTTATGTCCAGCCTTATGGCAAACCACATCTCCACCTAGAAGTCTAATAGGAAGGGATTCAGGACATGGTATTCTGGCAGATTGACTCTTCTGTGTGGAAGGAATTTTGAGGAACAATAGGCAAAGGAATTCACTTTTGCCTTCTTGCATGCTTTCTCTAAGGCCCAGGTGTTAAAATTTAGGATTTCCTGACTTTTCCCTAGAGCACACTCTAATTCAAGAGGGAAAAAGAACATGGTTATCTGGGAAGACATAGGGACACAGAAGGCTCTATACAACCAGGCCTTGCTAAATTGGGAAAAGCTTACTTCCTATCTAACTGTGACACCAGTGTTTTTCAGTGTCATCTGTCTTTTGTTATAGGGAGATAACATGAAATCATGTTCCTTAGACATTCACTCACAGAAGAGAAGTTGTTATGCAGACATCATGTGGGGTAATGGAATAAACCAGAGAGAACAATTTTCCAAAAACTAACATTACCTTACAGGCTCTGTAAAATACCATTATGGCCAGTTTTTTCTCATGACACAAACAGAGCATACTCAGCAAACTCACACAAACACAGAAAGACAAATGCCGCATGGTCTCACTTACCTGTGCTTCCTAACCTGGATCATCTGGAGTTGCTGACACATGTGACAGGTAACTCACGTCTCAGACAAGAGGGGTGGAAGCGTTTGCTGGGAGGGGAAAGGGAGGATGGGGAAAAACAAACACAAAACTGAATCCAAAATGAACTGGTACTATAAAAACCTTGATCCTTGGAGATAGACTAAAACATATAACCCTCAATAGGAGTAAGGGGGGTGCACCTGAAAAGAAGGGCCCTGGAGAGTGTGGGATGAAACCTAAACTCAATAAAAAAATCAAAGCTTTTTGGGGTCTAGTCTGTAACTCCCAGTACCACAAATTGGTTACTACCCACAATGAGCTGTTGATCAGAGAGACCTATGAGATCCCCAAAACAAGACAGGTTTCTGTCAAAGCACTTGATTACCTGCCTGAGGCAAAAGGTAAGACAGGATTGCTGAAGATAGCATATGTTGCTCTCACAGAGCACAGAGAGGCCTGGCTGGAATCTGGAAGGAAGTCAGTCCCAGACAGCCCTTTGAGTGCTGGAAAACACTACATGAGCTTTGGGGGGAAAGTGGTCAACAACGGTCTGAACAACCGGAGGTCTAAGCTACTCAGAACAAACACCCTGACAGGATGTACGTGCCAGGACAGTAGTGGCACACAGCCTTGGTGGGTACCCAGTAGCTTTCTGATTGACTAAGAGCTCTGCTCAGTGTGAAGGAACCCATTTCTGGAATTGGAAACTAGATCAGAATCCTATGGAGACAAAGATTATGCTCTCCAGTGTCAAGATCTCACTAGTCTTTGTCTGAAAGAGGGGTTTACATATATCAAATTCTCCCTAAATTAATAATCCTTATCCCATTTAAATTATGCTGACTTCACTCTCCATTGGATAATCTGCTTTTCTTTTTCAGAAGGTAGCAAGACTGGTGGTGATAAACCACCCTTCACACTTCAGCCATGCCACAGCTGAAACCACAGAAGAATTGGGGAGATGAGCAAGAGTTCTGCTTCCATGCTGAACCTGACAATCAGTGCCAGGGTGAAGAAGACAGACCCTGAGGATACTCAACACCTACCAAAGCAGAGATCCAGGGCTCCTAAGAGCTCATCACTGAAGTAGACTGAAAACTCACCCACCATGGCTCAGGGACATTTTGTGGAAGAGGGGCTGGAAAGATTGTAAGAGCCACAGGGTGAAACATCATGCCCAGAGGCATCCCCTCCCCCAAATAACTGACTGCTGTTCCCACAATGCATAAACCACAACCCCATGGGGAATACCTGCAACCCCACTGAGGAGGGTCCCCAGTGGAACAGGGGCAGGGACAAGGGAAAAGAGGGTACCAACACATGATGTATTGATATAAAAAGGTTGTTAATAATAATAATATGGAAAAAAAACTGAAAGAAAGCAAGCTGGACTTGATCTCAACAGGACTGTTTATTGAAGCACAGCGAGGGACCACAACTCTCCCGTGGGATGGAGGGGGAAGCAGTGAAGCGATTGCAAACCTCCTCTGGGGCTTGAGGCAGCAGAGACATATTTACAGCTGAGCAGACGTTTATACAAAATGAGGGCTGAGAAGAAAAGAAGCAAGGATGTGAGTCGGGATAAACAAGATAGGAACAAGGCCATTTCCCTTGCTAACAAGACAGTTAACAGTGGCCTTTCATTGAACAGGTGTTTGTTTCTTTTTTTAAGCTCAAGGTCTGGGAAAGTGTTATTACCAAGGAATTTGACCTTCATTCTCAAGCCTCTGTTTTAGGGCCAGCGTGTCTCAGCAACTTTATTAAAACCTTCAGATTCCAGTTTTTTGAATACTTGGATCCCAGCTGGTGGTAGTTTGGGAGGTGGGGCTTTCTGGAGAAGGCATGTTGCTGGGCAGGTCTTCCTCCTTGCCAGAGCTAGCTCACTCGTGCTACTTTCTGCCAGCTGTCATGCAAGATGTGCTGTACCACCCTCTCCACCATCCTTAAGCTTCCCCAGGAGACTGTAAGCCAAATATACCCTTTCCTTCCCATCAGCTGCTTTGGGCCGGGTGTTTTGTCTCAGCAATGCGAAGGTGACCACCGCAGATGTCCATTAAGAAAATGTAGAAGGAGAAGAGAGAGTGGAGAATATATGAAGTGAGGGAGGTAGAGGGGTTGAATGTTGGCAGGGTAAGAAGGGGTAATCCACCTGTTAGGAACGTTGCTTTGCTATTTTGTAGCTGTGGATAAGTGGGCCAAGCACACAGTACTAACTAACATCCTTTTTATTATTTTTTAAATTATTTTTTTTGGAGAGAGACACAGAGAAAGACAGAGGGGGGGGGAGAGGGAGAGGAAGACAGAGACGGGCATGCCAGCACTGTCTCAGCTGCTGCGAACGAAATCCACATGTGTGCGCCCCCTTGTGGTCAAGTGCGGCATTGCGCCCTTGCATCACTTTGCATCTGGCTAAACGTGGGACCTGGAGATTGGAACCGCTGGAGATTGGAACCAGTGTTCTTAGGCTGAGGAGGCAGGCGCCTTAACTCCTAAGCAATCTCTCCAGCCTGCTAACATCCTTTTAATAAAAGATAACCGAGAGGAAGAGATGTGAATGAGCGCATGCAAAGCAAGAGATATTAAGATGGAGAACACCCAGTCTTCTTTGATTTTGTACCCTCTGCTGTAGGCCTTGGATTCACAAGTAACCTCTTTCTGACCCAAACTCATGTTTCTGTTGTACGTGGTAGCATCTTGACTTCTCGGAATTCTTCCTGAGTAGTAGCAAACCTTTCTTTGTGGCAGGGTTTGGTGGCCTTCAGGGTGTAGAGGTGCATGATGCTGTAATCATCTCGTTTCAACGTTGCCACCGGGTGTCCTCCTTTATGGTATCAGGAAATCGCATGGGACCTCTTAAATACAGTTACACCTCCCCACTGGCAATCAGGAGCAATTATGCCCAGGGACAAGGGACACTGTAGACTTTTGTTGTGGTGACTCACCTCCTCTGGCGACACAGCAGGACTTAAAAGTGCCCCTTTGATGAAGTTGTTCAGTTGAAATGTACTTCCTCCCAAGCCCTGAATTTTCTGTACGAGCCGAGCTCCAACTTGCATTGTCAGGAAGGGCCTGAAGGAGGTGAACACAAAGCCAACTCCCATCTTTGCCTCCTGAAGCCAGACTTGTTTCTCGCGTCACTGAAGAAGGCCCTGGCCCTGGGGAAAGGGTCACTTCCAGGACAATGTGCAACTCAAAGGCAGCGGCGTCACTGAAAAGCCCACACCACCACCGGTACTGGCTCATGAAAGCCTGCCCCGGCCAGCGGGACTTCAATGGGAGCAAGGACCCTAGAGAACCTGAAATGAAAGGGACAAGAGACACAAGGAACCGACAGCAAGACAGTAATCTGATCAAGCTGTGTTTTTTTATTTTTCTCAGGGTGCCTTTTATACAGCAGAACAGGGGAGTTTGCTACAGTTCTGTTTCAACAGGACCAGGGAACAGCCCCAAGGCCACAAGATGTTCCACAGGACAAGGTCCCTGCCTCAAAACCACAAGATAACGACTTCTTCATTCTCTGTGGGTTACATTGTTCTTTCTCTGTGCATGGGTTAATAGATAACTGCAGACCTTGTGACTTCCCAGAACAGACAACTTATCACAAAATGGAGTCACTACTCAAGATGGAGGCACTTTTGGTTACCTAGTGCCCAATGGTTCCCCACAAAAGCCCCTTCTCTGGAGCTCGCTACAGGATGTGTAGGCAGCTCAGCTGGTCCTTGCTCATTATCTAACCATGGGAGGAGAGGTGGGGCTTGGTGTATCCTGTAAATTTCAGCAACTTCCTTAGACTTGTGAGTTATTTACATCCTGAGCCTTACTGCCTGAGCCTTAACTCAACCTCCCTGTGGGATGGCATGTTGTCAATTCAGAGGAAATTGCTATGCAATTGCTATGCCAATTTTCTGAAATAACCAAAGTAGTTGACTGTGTTGTTATAGACCTTTACTAATACTTTCACATTTTTAACATAAACATGGCTTCGACCTCCATGGTCATATGCCCATTGGCAATCCTTCATTCCATTTCCACTGGATGTGAGGGTGACAGTCTCTGTTGGGGCTGTTTTGTGCTGAGGTGGGACTTTGTGAATCTATTGTAGAAATTCTCTGGAAAGATCACTCCCACACCAGTATGAGTGAAAGTAAGAGGAGTTTATTACTTGGGGGCCAAAAAGCTTGAGGTAGCCCTCCAAAGAAGCTTTGGCCCCAGCTGAGATTTTATTTCCATTTTATAGTTTTCATAGCTGGGGGTAAGGGTAAGTGAACAAACAAGATGTGGCAATTTGCATATCAATCATTTCTGTAGTCAGGGCCACCCTAACAATGAACTGCATTTCACTTTGTTTTAGCCTAAACTGTCTTTCCTTCTTATCATCCCTTTGGGCTCTTTCTGGAGGGTTCCTTCTTTGGGATTTTTCCATCTGCTGACAAAGATAAGTTTTAGTTCTCCAGCAATTAACTCTTAGGGTAACTCAGTGAATTGGTTCAACTCTTAGCTTTTTTTCTACCACAGATCCAAACAGGAACATCACAAGAATGCTGACCTCTTGTAGATATAGTTAACTAAAAACCCAAGCAAGGGCTTAAAAGGATTAAAAGCAAAAAGAATTGGGGAGTAAGAGAAAACAAAATGAAGGAAGGGAGGCAAAGCAAGTGCCAGCTAATTTTTTCTTTTATTGGTTCAATTTCTTATAAACCTTTCTTATGATCATGGCTCTACAGATGTGGGTTGTCTCCAACAAGGTATTTGACTTTAGTTCTTAAATTCAGTTTCTCCTATCAAATGTGAATCATGCTAGTATCTATCAAAGTGTTGTGATATTTTCTTTTTTTTTTTTTCAGATGGGTCTTCTATAGCCCAGGCTAACCTGGCACTCACTGTGTGGTTTAGGATCTTGGAATTCCCAATCCTTCTGCACATGGAAAGCCCTTTCTAATAGCTACGTCACAGTGGCATTGCCGTGGTGACATCAGTTTAGAACCAGCCTCTGACTCTCCCTATTTTCCTTATCATGTTGCATAGATACTTTAGAAATGGTGGAGATTCCTTTGGGAAACTTTAGAAAGAAAGAAGATCGATGGTTCAGTGGTTCCTCAGAGATTTCCTATGGGAGATTGGTTCCAGAACCCAAGAAAGAGAATTTGTGGGTGCTCAGATTCTTTATGCAAGATGACCTTCTATTTACAGGACCCAGGAAGCAAGGAGAGATAATTCCTATACTATTTGGCTTTCTACTTCCCCGACCATTCAGTGTGGGCCTATTGGAATGTGCCATCCACATTCATGTTAGGTCTTCTATCTCTAGAAATGCCCTCACAAACACAGCCTAGAGTGTGTTTTGCTCACCTCCAAAATATGTCAATCTGACAATAAAACCATCAAAGTTATTGTTGTTAATCTCTTACTGTGCCTAATGTTTCCAATAAAAATTTATAATAAGAATGCATGTACAGAAACAAGCAGTAAACATAAAGGTTGGTGCTACTGGTGGATTTAGGCATCTACTGAGGGTCTTGGGCTACACCCCATGGATAAAAGAGAGCTACTATTTACCAAGGATGACCTTAGTGGGCTGGGAATGTAGCTCAGTGATAGTGTACTTGCCTAGCATGTGTGAGGCCCTAGGTTCAAACCCAAGTACTACTAAAAAGAAGAACAGCCTATGTGGTTTAGTCTCAGGTTGATCATATGTTTCAGTCCTGGGAACTATAATTATTCCCTTGCCAAACATCGCTAAGGTCAGTCTCTTCTGAGTCCCATCCCAATTCGGCTGCCTGGTCTAGTAACAATACCTTCTCATCTCTAATTTCTAAGCACATTTCCCCCAGAGAAATTATAATCACTACCAAGAATAGATCTTTCCTGAGTGGGTGTTGCCCTTATCCCTGACCTTCAGGGGAACTCTTCTTTCTCAAATATGGTATTATTTCCCCAGTGCTGTTTTTCATGCTGCGGCATTAGGAAGGGATAAAAAACAGATATGAAAAATGTACAACAACACAGAACTCCTACATTTCTGTGTCTCCTAGATTTATATATATATTTTTTCTGGAATTTCATCTTATTTAGCATAACAGTTTTTCATTTCAAATTTTGTCAACCAACCTATCAAACAAAACCTTACCATCCTTATCTGCTGGACATTAGACTTTAAATTCAAATTGTCAGGCAAGTCCCCCTACAATTAAATTCATCTCCATATCAAAGTGACATAACTCCTTCCATGGCTGAATGCTTTCAGATTCCAATTTTGCATCTAGGGCATGGGTTTTGATAGACACCCGAAGGCCAAATTGTATTATGGTGGGGTGTCAGTTATTTTTGTGGTTTGCCTTTGCAGTCAGGTCGCAGATGAGGAATCTGTGAACATGGAGAAATAGAGGTTTCCCTTCAGAACAAATTAGACAGGAGAGGCAAATCATAGCTATCCATCAAATGAGGGCAAGCTACACCAAATGGAAGAAAGTGCTGCCTCTGCTGGCATGGCGGAATATGAGGCTGGGTTAGAGACCTTTTAGTTTAGTGCTAAGAGCTTACTCAATATGGCTCATATAGCAACTTTTTCCTGAGGTCCACATAACAGCCAAAATCTTGGTTCCATCCTATCTATAAAACACTGCCAGGTGATCCACACTGATAGGAAGCTTACGTTGGGGAAAGGCAGCTGCATGAGCTGTGCTCTGGGCTCCAGGCTGAAAGAATGGCTTCCGAGTGCTGGATCCTGCAGTGAAGTGAAAGCACTGCTTGGAGCTCCTTTGTGTGGAGCATCTCCAAACTGCAGGTGACTGCCTCTGTGGCAAGGGCATCAGAGGCATGGAGCTCACACATCAATGGCGTAGGCCAAGAGAAGAAAAGCACCCGCCCGTGTTTCTTCTACTTAGGTGTCTTGGTCTGAGAACAGTTCTCACGAATGCCCGTTGCTTGCCTTCTTATTTCAGTGCAAGCCCCATGAGATACACCTTCATATACTCTCTTTTTATCATTTCCCTTGGCTGTGGTTCTCTGTATTCTTAACTTCCTGTTTTGTAAAATTTTCATCAGGATGAAACTGATCAGAATTTCTCATTTTAACCACCATCTTCCTTTTTGGCTGCTACAGTGCAATACCTTGGACCAAGTCATTAGTTTGCCAAAAGGAGACAATTCGTTTTGCCAAAGGGAAGTCCAAGATAAAGACCCAGTGCCTGACAAGGGTGCAGCCTCATTGGCTTGTGACTTAAGGGTGAGCAATCCCACTAGGACTTTTTTTTTTAATGGAAATTGGGTGATGTGAATGTAAAATAGCCGCCATAACCTCAGGTGTTTGCAATTAAGTCTCATAATTAACCCTCTATTGGTAGAGCCTTTGGGAGGGGACCCTGCTGAATGCGGTGTGTTTCTGAGGGTGTTGCTGTAGGGTGCTATATCCCAGCTCCACTCTCCCCACTTAGTTCACTCTCTGAACTTCCTGAAAAACTAACTGCTGAAGTCAGATACCAAGGGTGGGAATTTTTGCTCGACTGATTTAGGAGGGACTGTAGCTAAAACTAGATTCTACCAAGACAGAGAAGAAAGTCAAAAGTCCCGCTGAATCAGAAGTAGAACTAAAATGACCCCAATGTGGCTCAGGGAAATTCGCAGAAGAGGGGGCGGAAAGAATGTTAGAGCCACAAGTTGGGGCATTATGCACAGAGACTTGCCCCCCCCATAACTCTTGACTGCACCCACAATGCATGACCCACATTCCCCATTGATGTGGGTCCCTTTGGAAGAGGGAGGACAGGGAGGAGGATAATGGAGTCACCATTATGAATGTAAATTAGAATAATATAAATAAAAAATAAATTATTAAAAAAGAAGAAAGGAAAAGTGGTAGATATGCATGTAGCATATTACTCAGCCACTAAAAAGAAGAGAACTACTGTTTTTCAGGACAATGTACAAAACTGGAGATCATTATTCTATGTGAAAGAAATCTTGCCAGAAAAGAGAAGTATCACATGACATGCTTTCTCTCATATGTGGAAACTAGATTTCAAATAGAGAGCTAGAAAGTGGTACCAGTGGCCTCTATCCAGGTGTTCCCAGGGGGTTGGCATCTTATTCCAAGAACTGTAAAAGACTCACACAGAAAGTAAAGTGAAAAGAAACTTTCTTAGAGAATAATGGCATAAAAAGGGTGAGTATGCAACACACAAGACGGCAGTGGAACCCTTGCAGGAAATTGCCCATGAGCTTGGGTCTTCATTGATGGGACCCAGGAGAAGTGAGGTGCTTGGTACTGTGGGGCATAGTTTGGGTGGTTCATTAATTTGAGTGATAGACTGGAGTTATATAACATTTTCTACTCTGTATGTGTTCCTTGTCATGATGTATCTGATTTTAATCACATTATGCAGAGCCATAAGATAGTAAATAGACAATTTTCCCAAAATATTCACTCAAAGGACAGTTTGCTTTACTGAGAATGCACCCAAGACAAATCCAGGCATGGCAACACCCTGTCTCCCAATTATGGATGAATTTTGTGACATATTTGAACTTAAACGGACACAAAAGGAGTATTTCAGATGGTTTCTAGGGGAGTAGAGAAATTCCATTATTTGAAGCAGAATGTGTGTGCAGCTCGAGGCAGGGGATGGTCTCAGGTTGCCAATGGCTTGCTAAGCATTGTTACAGCCCAAGTCAGGCACCTCTCATTTCCATGGTAACCCACAGATTTTTGAAAAAGGGAAAATATCACAATTGTCCTCCCTATAATTTGAAAATATTGTGCAAGAAAGCATCATAATTTCTTTCTTTTTAAGATTTAAAAAATATTTTATTTATTTTCAAGTGGAGGGGAGGGGTGGATAAGCCATCTCTTATTCCGTTTGTGTTGAGAGCTGTGATTTTTGTGTAGGGGCCAAGGAGAAGCCACTTTCACTGAAGAATTACCTTGATCAGGGCCAGATACCAGCATGAGACCCTTGTGTCCACTGTCCAGTGCTGCTTCCTCAGGTGAATGTTGGTGGCTCTTTCCGAGGCTTAAATCTCCCTTGTTTTAGTGAAAGGTCCATTGGCTTATTCTGAGCTGTTTTTTTTTAAATTTTTCATTTTTATTGACAGCTTCTATATTTGCAGACAATAAACCATGACATTTCCTTCCCCTCCCCATGTTTCCCTTCACAACTCCACTCTCCATCATATCCCCTCCCTCTCTCCATTAGTCTCTCTTTTAATTTGATGTCATCATCTTTTTCTCCTATTGTGAGGGTCTTGTAAAGGTATTGCTAGGCACTGTGAGGTCATGGATATTGAGGCCAATTTCTGTGTGGACAGTTGCATTGTAAGGAATTGTACCTTTCCTTTGGCTCTTACAATCTTTCCGCCACCTCTTCTGCAATGGACCCTGAGCCTTGGAGGGTGTGACAGAGATGTTTCAGTGCTGGACACTTCTCCGTTCCTTCTTCTCAGCACTGTGTTGGCTTTTGGGTCATCCCAGTGGTCATTGCCATCTGAAAAGAGAAGCTTCTCTAACCAGAAGTGAGAGTAGCATTAATACATGAATATGAACATTAAGTGTAGTGCTTTCAGGGCAGCTTGGTGGGAATAATATGTACATTAAGCAATACAAGTGCAGGCTTTTTACCCCTAAGGCTCATGACCTCCCCTGCCATAGGCTTTTGCTTAGGTTTTTCAGTACCAGGCATGCATTCCCTCCTGTAGAATGGGTCTTCAGTCCAATTAAAGAACAGTTGGTTTCCCCCAGAGCAGACATGCCACTATTGCACTCATTCGGTCATTGGGCCTGTCTGGCCAAACTTGAGGCTTCCACTGTCCAATATTTTCACCGCTGATGACTTCTGTCTCCCATATGGCTGCATGCAGTGCAGCTTTTCCCAGCTTTCAGTTGGCTGGTCTACAGGGAGAAGATTCTCTGCTCAGCACCAGCTTGATTTCCCAGTGACCTTGCCGCTCAGGCAAGTGAAGTCTTCAGCAAAAGGGTCTTACCATCTTTTTCTTAAGGGAAACCGAGGGCCTTGGCAATAGCCTAAAATGATTTGAAGACAACAGGGACCTCCCTGGTCAACAACTCACTGGAAGGTACCTCATCCCTGGCACTGAAAAATTTCTAGTAACAATCTATGGCTTCTGGATGTGCCATTATTAAAAATTAGGTTTTCATATATCTTATTCAGAATATCTTGAATTTGATTGACTGTTGTCCCCTCCCCCCGCCCTTCTTTTACACAGTCTCTTCCCCTGGCCTCACTTAGGCCTTTTCCCTCCCTGTAATCTGGTCTTCTACTTACATATACACAATACCATCCCCTTAAGTCCTTCCCTCTCCTCCCTCACTTATATCCTTTTTCTAGATTACTGGCCTCTGCTACCGATTTTTGGTTCCATCTCACACACAAGCCTATACATTTCTAGCTAGGATCCACATATGAGAGAGAACACATGACATTTGGCTTTCTGGGCCTGGGTTACCTCGCTTAGTATAATCCTTTGCAAATCCATCCATTTCCCTGCACATTTCATAAGTTCATTTTTCTTTCCTGCCGAATAGAACTCCATTATGAAAATGTACCACATCTTTATTATCCATTCATCTGTTGAGGGACATCTAGGATGGTTCCATTTCCTAGCTATTGTGAATAGAGCAGCAATAAACATGGTTGTGCAAGTATCTCTAAGGTAATGAGAAGAGTCATTAGGATATATGCCTAGGAGTGCTATAGCTGGATCATATGGTAAATGTGGGTCCTTGCTGTTTCCCAGGGTCATTGGCCACCGATGTCCCAGGCACAGGAGGAGTTGGGGGGGAATTAGGGTCCGTCCTGGAGCAGAAGGTGAGTGCGACAACAGGCAATGAACACCTGGGAGACCGTCTGATGGACAGCACTCATTTATTCAAAAGGGGAGTGGGTTTATAACACTTGAGGAAGGTTGAGATGGCACATACAGACTATATGGTGATCAGATACATAGTCTTTGGGTTGCTATCTAATTGGTTGTAAGGGGGATAGTGGTGGACGAGCTACATAACTTCAAAGCTGTGGGGAGGAGCTGAGAGAGATAGCTACTGTGACTTCAGAGTGTGAGGGAGGAGCAGGAATGGTGGGAAAAGCTACTGTGACTTCAAAGCTGTGGAGGAGGAGCTGAGAGAGATGGTGGAAAGGCTACATGACTTCAGCCATAAAGGTCTCTTGGGCAGCTAGCCACAAGGTCAGGAACTGGGGGGGTGGGGCTTGTAAAGCCTGACTTATGGGATTGTCAAGCTTTTGGGATCCAGGGGGAGGGCCTTGCCAGTTCTGCCCACTCTGGGTGATGACAGGGCACACTACAACCTTGCCCGAGGGTAGGGAAGGCCAGTTACAGTCGCCAGGATGGCAGGGCCAGCTGCAACCCCACAGCCCAAGGTCCCTGGCCATGTCCAACAGTTCAGGCCAGCCTCCTTACAGCCCCAGCCCAATTTCAACAATGCCCAACAGGTAAATCTATTTTTAGCTGTCTCTAGAACCTCCACACTGATTTCCACAATGGCTGGACCCAATTACATTCCCACCAACAGTGTAGAAGGGTTCCCCTTTTCCACATCCTCGCCAACATTTACTGTCATTTGTAACCCATAAGCTGCCCTGTCATGGAAAGAGAGATTAGCACTTCCAATGCAGGCCTATGTACCTTATTTTTTTTCTCTTTTGGTCAGCCTTGTTACCTTTGGGTGTGGCTTCCAACCTTACCAATGCTGAGTGCCCACTTTGATCCCTCCGTGTGGTGCTGTGGATCTGGAGTTCTGTTCAGCTGTGCTGGATGCACTGCCAAGGGGGCTGAATGCCAGAGGTTCACAGTTCTGCTGTTTGGGGGATGGGAGCGTGTAGGAAGCCTGGAGTTGCTCATACAGTCTTGCCTGTATCTCTTTCAGTAGCTCCTTAGCTGATCTCAGCTGTCTTTCCTTCACATTTCTTGACAACTAGACTGATGAGATTGGAAAATCCCCTTGTTTGGCCCCTGCTGCTGCTGCTGCTGCTCGGCATGCTGGGTGCATGGATGGCATGGTTGGGGGGGGGGCGCGAGTGCCTCAGTTTTCCTGGCCGTTTTCCTCCTTTCTGGTGGGTCTTGGTCTCTCCTGCTTCTCTGCTGTGTCTAAGAATAACCTATACTCCTTCTCTTTCCAGAAGAAGAGTGTAGTTTGTGTGGTTTTGCTTCAATCCCTCCCTAGGCTAGTTTGGCTTGGCTCCTATGCTGCCATCTTACCTGGAAGTCCTGAGCTGTTTTTAAAGAATCCTGTTTGTTGCATGTCTTCTTTTTGGTTTGCTTTTAAAGTGTTTGGGTTAAGTATCCATTTTATTTGTTTGCTTTGACATCATTTTGGTTTCTCCCTGGCCATTTTGGTAATTTTCTAACAATAGGCCTTTTTTGCCCTCTAGCACTCCTCTAACAACTCATTCAAGGAAGGAAGAGATGTTAGGCAGAAGACTTCCATTTGGCTTCTCACCTGGTTTAATGTTTGACAACTGGATTAATTTATCTTGCAAGTATTAAAAGGAAAAAATAAAGAGAATAGGAACATGCTAACTAAAGATAACTTGGCTTTATGTTTCCCTCGATGGGGAACATTTAATACCTCTAAATTGTCTTTTTTATGTTAAGCAAAAGGTTCTGGGTAATAGAATTAAAAAAATTATAAATGGGAAGTCTGCTATAATTTAAATTTAAAAACATCTTAAGAAAGAGAACTGCTCTGTAATTTAAAATTCAATTAGCGAGAATTCTTTGGCTCCACATAGTATGATGGGTCATGCCTGTAATTCCACCATTTGGGGAGCTGAGATAGTTGGAGCACCATGAATTCAAGGTCAGTCTGGTCTACACAATGAGTTCAGGACAGCCTTGGCTATAGGGAGAGGCCCTATATCAATTAAGCTAAATAAATAAATAAATAAGCAAACAACAACAACAAATTCCAAAAGCTACATCTAAGTTAAAAGGGATGTTAAAAATCAGTATGAAAGTAATAATATATATACATACATATATATATATATATATATGTATATATATTAGTTATACAGAACTAAAGATAAATTCTGAAAAATCGACTATTCTCAGTTCCTTACTACTGACATATCTTGCTCTGAACTTGATTCTTCTTTTTCTCCACGCAGAACTAATATTATATTAAAGGAAAAACATTGTTATGGGCTATTTTGGGATAAAATCTAGAGGAATAAAAGAACCCATACTACATTAACAAATTACCATTTGTAAGGAGGCCTCTGGGATTAATTCTGAAAGAGGAACGATGGTAATTTAGTTCTAAGCAACAGCTTCACCTTCAGAATTTTTTTTGCTTGTGTGTAATATGTGTGGTGTGGGGTGCATGTGGTATGTGAACGTGTGGGTGCAGAGGCATGCACCTGAGTACCTACAGAAACAGAGGCCAGAGGGAAGATCAGTGTCTTTCTTTATTGCTCATACAGGTTCTTCGTTAAGATGGAATCTCTTGAGCTGGGAGCTGCTGCTTTTGGTCAGACTGGCTGACCAATGATTCTCGTCTCCCGCTGTACTGGGGTTACAGGCTATAGGCATGTGTGGCCACGCCCAACTGTTTGCATGCGTGATAAGGAATTGAACTCGAGATGAATCATGTTCCTTGTATTACAAGCTCTCTTACTCACTGGGCCACTCCTCAGTCCCAACCTTTAGATTGATTGCAGCAAGAAACTTTTCTTATGTCTCAAAGAGGTAGAAACGTAGACCTTCTACTTTGGTTTGTTTTCATTCAAAGGCTAAGTTTGTATGCTTTCTCACTGTGCAAGACCTTCTCTTGGATTGCCATTGCCTTAGCAGTGGAAAAAATGGCGCTGAAAATAATTATTCCTGGGGCTAGAGAGATTGCTCAGCAGGTAATAGTGCTTGCAAGCAAGCATGAGAGCCAGTGACCACCTGATTTCAATTCCTTAGAATTCATGTAAATCCATGGAATGGCCACACATGTCTGTAATCCTAGTGTGTAGTGAGTAGAGACCAGAGAATCACTGGGATTCACAAAAATTTCCGCTTTAGGTTCAGGCAGAGGGCTCTATCTCATCTCAGTGAAGTAGTCAGATGAGTGAAGGAGGAGGGGCAGCTGGAGTTGTCCTCTGGCCTATGCTTACCTGCTCGAACATCTCCACAGAGGGGTGCATACATCCTCCCCCCACACCAAACCTCCCACAATACACATGACATTCCAACTTAGCCCATTACTGATAAAATTATACAATCACAAAATTGTTCTAGTGGACAAAAATGAAATCTATGTGTAAAATTTGTCCTATTATATAAAAATTTAATTGTGCCTATGATCTTGAATCCTATAAACTGGTAGTTAAATACACAAATGGCTCTAGCACATTGTCAAAATTAATGAAAGTTTTTCTTCCTTATCTTGGCATTTCTATTTTTCTAAATGTTAAGATCTAACCTTTTGAAAATCTCCCTTTATCTCTTTATAAAATAAATATTGAGCATCCTATAAAAATTAAATAAAATTACTTGTACTATTTCTATTAAAGAAAGACATGCACTTTTAATCATGAACACTAAAAGTTCAGAATTTGTTAGAGCCTTTAAAGCTCTCAGGAAATGGACAAAACCAGGTGATTTCATCAACTAAAAGAAACCAGATCTCATATCAAAGATGCCCTTCTATCTGAAAATAAAATAATTTATTTCTATGCTGCATTACCTCTGCCCATTGCAGGAAGAAACTTCAGCAACCAGTAGATATTTAAAGGGTAGTTTGGCATGCTATTGTGAACTGAAGTTTCTTAAGAAATGAAAAAATGTAGGGGCTGGAGAAATGGCTTAGTGTTTAAGGCTGTTGCCTGCGAAGCCAAAAGACCCAGGTTTGATTCCCCAGAACCCACGTAAGCCAGATGTACAAGGGGGCACATGCATCTGGATTCGTTTTCAGGAGGCCCTGGCATGCCCATTCTCTCTCTCTCCCAATTTCTCTCTCTTTCAAAAAGCCAAACAGAAATAAATATTTATATATAAAAGAAATGGGAAAAGTTGCACCTAGCCTACAAAGACTGATTAGAATTTCAATGTGGAGAGGTTGGGATGTTTCAAGTCCAGAAACAAATTATCTCTGGTTTTATTCAGCCCCCTTAGTAGCCATTTATTGCTCGCCTCTGTGTCTGTTGTAACATCCTTGTGACTATGTGGTAATCAGGTGAAACCTTTTTGGAATATACTAACAAGTCCACCAGATTCCACCAACACAAAGGCTAAGAATGTCATCAGGTAGCATCTGAACCATCCCAGGTTTGCTGTGACCCCTCTTTCCCGATATTCCCACCAATGAAATGTTTAAAAAATATTTATTTAGGGGCTGGAGACATGGCTTAGTGGTTAAGGTGTTTGCCAGTAAAGCCAAGGGATCCTGGTTCGATTCTCCTGGACTCACATAAACGAGATGCACAAAGTGGCACATGCATCTGGAGTTCGTTTACAGTGGCTGGAGGCCCTAGCATGCCCATTCTCTCTTTGTCTCTTTCTCTTAAATAAATAAAATATATTTAAAATATTTATTTATTTACAAGCAGACAGAGATGGAGAAAGGGGCAGGGAGAGAGATAGAGAATGGGAATTCCAGGGCCTCTTGCAAATAAGTTCCAGATGCATGCACCACTTTGTGCATCTGACTTTACACGGGTACCAGGAATTGAACCTGGGCTGTCAGGCTTTGCAAGCAAGCGCCTTTAATCACTGAACAATTTCTGCTGCACCTCCACCAATGTATTTGAAAAATGCTTTGGTTTATGACTTTCTTCTGTTCTGTAAATATAAAACCTCCACATCTTGGAACATGGAATTTGGAGTAACCTGAGTGTGTGTTCCGGGGCCATGGTCACTCATCTTTGGCTCCAGAATAAGCTATGTGTTATTCCCTTTGAAGTGAGAGCTGTGCCTTTGCACTGACAGTGCCATTTCAGAATAACTAGGGTCGTAGTTTTCCCCCAAGAGTCCATGTCCCATGCCACAGGCTTTTGGCTAGGGTTACAATACCAGCCATGAATTCCCTCCTGGGGAATGGACCTCAAATCCAGCCAGAAAGAGGTTGGTTCTTCCCTTATCATTCATGTCACTATTGCACCAGTGGTCACGCCTTGTTTGGGTGTGACTGGAGACCTTTCCCCTGCCCTCAGCAGCTGGCACAGCACCTTTAGGCACAGAAAAAGCCCGCCAACTCCTAGCTCAGTTCCAACTTAGTGTTTCGACATCTTGCAACCAAAGATAGTTGGTTTCTTCAGCAATTGGGACTTAACGTCTACTCTGGTGGGCAATCAAGACCAGCGGCAGTACTCTGTACTGGTTTATGGGTATCTGTTGCCTCCCAGATCAGACAGTGGTGTGATGGATAGTGATTTTAACTATGCATCAAAGTTAATGAATTCTTTTAAATACTCTAAATATAAAATGGAATAATTCAGCAAACACAAACAACTGTAGACATAAAGGGACATACATAGTTAATCTGGTTTCAATTGTTAAAATTTTTTTTTCCCCATATGCTACCTTCACTTTTTTAGGCTGTACTGTGTTCTTGATTACTTGAATTATTAGTACTTGTATTATATTTCACATATAAATGTTATGTCAGACACAGAGGTTAAAAACAGCAGACCTGGACAATGATGGTTAATAGATTTGACATGAACCAGAAGTTTCTACCTTAATGGCTTTACCAGCTACTCCTGTCTCCTAAAGACTGCCTCTCTTCCCACAACCCAGCCTCATCTGTATTAGGAACTAGGAGTGGGCCTTGATAAGAATGCCAAATGTGAAATGATATCTGTCTTATGTATGCATACAGTGTAATGCTTGGCCAACAGGGGAGCTTGAATTAAAGTTACGGGAAAGAAGTTGCATCTAAAAGGCTGACTGACTGATTCAGTGATTGTGGAGAGGCTGGAATGTGACAGGTCCGCAGCTAAATGATTTTCAGCTCTCTTAGTCCTATAAGTGGCCAATGACTGCACGCCTGTGACTACATCCCGTGACTATTCGTTCTGTTGGGCTTTGGAATGTGCAGCCAGACCTGTCGCTTCCACAAACCCAAAAGCTAAGATTATGTCACCAGATAGCATCGGAGGCCTGCAGCAGAATTCTTCTCACTTTGCTGCATCCCACCTACCTGATGTCTTCACAAATGTATTTGAATGTGGTTTTATTTGCGACTTTCTTTGTTCTGTTGCTATAAAAACTTCACGAAACTATTACCATGTTGGAACATGGAATTTGAAGTAATACACACCTCGCTCCCGGGCCGTGGTTACTCACATTTGGTTCCAGAATAAACTATTTTTTATTCCCTTTGAAGTGAGAGCTGTGTCTTTTACCTTGAGAAGAAGAGGAAGGATAGAGTAGGGAGAATGTTTAGAAGCCTAAGGCAACATTGTACAAAGTTTGGGGGTGTTATGCCACCAAAGTTTTTAGGTTTTTTGATGTCATTTGCTTTTTTTTTTTTTTTTTGGTTTTTCCAGGTAGGGTCTCATTCTAGCCCAGACTGACCTGGAATTCACTATGTATTCTCAGGGTGGCCTCGAACTCATGGCGATCCTCCTACCTCTGCCTCCCGAGTGCTAGGATTAAAGGCGTGCGCCACCACACCCGGCAAGGTTTTTGATGTCATTTGCATAGCAAGACTGTCTAGCCGTGCTCATCTCTACATACAACTTTATGCATTACCTGTCTTATTAACATCTTCAGACTCCTCCTCGGGCATGTGTTTTAGAATTATGATGAGTCAAGGTCACCTTTAGACATTCCAGGTTGCCTCTGCCCACCGCAGTGGTGGCTTCAGTCAGTTCTATTCTGATAGAATTTGGGTAATGGGGGTGAGGTTGCAGCCTTCCTATTTGTCTGAAGATTTCCTTTCTTTCTTTCTTTCTTTCTTTCTTTCTTTCTTTCTTTCTTTCTTTCTTTCTTTCTTTCTTCCTTCCTTCCTTCCTTTCTTCCTTCCTTCCTTCCTTTCTTTCTTTCTTTCTTTCTTTCTTTCTTTCTTTCTTTCTTTCTTTCTTTCTTCTTTTTTCTTTCTTTCTTCTTTCTTTTTGCTAATATTGCTGCCTTTATAAAATACCTTCCAGACCTCACTGTCTGCAGCACTCTGCTGCCACACAGCTAGTGGATTCCTGCAGGAAATGCAAGCAGGTGTTTGGGGGTCTCCCAGTCAGCTTTTTCTCCAACAAAGGAGACCTCGAGTCTGGATTGGATATCCACTTGGAAACTCCCAGGAAATTCAAGGCTGTCTGCTTTCCTTTAAACTTACTTTAAGCCCTGAGTGGTGAGAAACCATTGTTAAAGTGCCTTCTCAGGGACCCAGGTTGATTCTGGCCCACATTCATTAGTACCCATGCCTCTCCTTCTCTCTACATACAACTTTATGCATTACCTGTCTTATTAACATCTTCAGACTCCTCCTCGGGCATGTGTTTTAGAATTATGATGAGTCAAGGTCACCTTTAGACATTCCAGGTTGCCTCTGCCCACCGCAGTGGTGGCTTCAGTCAGTTCTATTCTGATAGAATTTGGGTAATGGGGGTGAGGTTGCAGCCTTCCTATTTGTCTGAAGATTTCCTTTCTTTCTTTCTTTCTTTCTTTCTTTCTTTCTTTCTTTCTTTCTTTCTTTCTTTCTTTCTTTCTTCCTTCCTTCCTTCCTTCTTTCTTTCTTTCTTTCTTTCTTTCTTTCTTTCTTTCTTTCTTTCTTTGTTCTTCTTTCTTCTTTCTTTCTTCTTTCTTTTTGCTAATATTGCTGCCTTTATAAAATACCTTCCAGACCTCACTGTCTGCAGCACTCTGCTGCCACACAGCTAGTGGATTCCTGCAGGAAATGCAAGCAGGTGTTTGGGGGTCTCCCAGTCAGCTTTCTCCAACAAGGGAGACCTCGAGTCTGGATTGGATATCCATTTGGAAACTCCCAGGAAATTCAAGGCTGTCTGCTTTCTTTAAACTTACTTTAAGCCCTGAGTGGTGAGAAACCATTGTTAAAGTGCCTTCTCAGGGACCCAGGTTGATTCTGGCCCACATTCATTAGTACCCATGCCTCTCCCTTTGAGGGCCAGCTGTTGCTATTGACTGTCACAGCTAGTTTTACTTCATTACTTATTTTTATTCTCTCCTTCTTTCTCTCTGTCCTTTCTAACCCTTTCCCTTTCCTTCCCTCTGTTCTTCCTTCTTTCCTTCCCCTTTTAAAGATAAAACTTAAAGTCTGTTATTTTTTTTTTTGGTTTTTCGAGGTAGGGTCTCACTCTGGCTCAGGCTGACCTGGAAGTAACTGTGTAGTCTCAGGGTGGCCTTGAACTCACGGTGATCCTCCTACCTCTGCCTCCCGAGTGCTGGGATTAAAGGCGTGCGCCACCACGCCCGGCTAAAACTTAAAGTTTAATGACTGAACCTGAAGGTAATAACAGGATAGATACATGGGTGTCTGATTATTTTCTATTTTTTTCAAATGTGCCTCAGTGTGGCATGTACATGCATACATATAAGCATATTATGTGTATGGGCACATACATGTGAGTGTGTGTGCACCTGTGTGTGTGTGTGTGTTTGTGCTACTCAGAAGTTAATGTTCATGATCCACTTTATTTATTGAAACAAGGCCTCTCCGTTGAACCCTGAGCCCACTGATTTTCCTAGTTTAGCTGTCTTCTGAGCACTGGGGTTACGTGTGGCTGTCATTCCTGCCTAACATTTACATGGGTGTGGAAGATCCAAGCTCATATCCTCACACTTGTATAGCAATCACTTTTTTAAATAATAAGCTTCCTTGTAACATTTTTATACATGTACATAACATTGATCATAGTCACTCCCCCTACCAGCATACTTGATGTTTTCAGGAACTGCTGGTGTCACGTGACATCCTGGAAACGTGGTGCTGATAGTCCTCCCTGGTACACATACACTAATGCGTTTCAGGTTGGCACCCCTGTGGGAGGGCTGAAGGTGGATGGTCACGTGGACCATCCCTTCGGCTTCTTGTGCTTGCAAGTATGCTGGGCTCATTGCCAGACACCTGAGGGAGTCAGGCTCACCAGAGCTGCTGAAGGTTCAGGGCTCTTCTTCGTTTCCCATGTCTGTACTTGGAGCAGAGAGCCCAGATAAAACGCCTGTGTGAGGACCCTTCTCAGCACACTACATTTGTACGTAGCACCATGAATCCCTGGACCAGATTAGACTGAAAATTGATTTTTGTTCACTGAAATGAACATTTACCGAGAGTTTTGTATTCTCATTTTCTAGGTTTGATAATTCTGCATTGGAGCTACCGTGGAATGGCACCTGTCAAGTACTTCACACAAAACATCAGCAAGGCCTGAGACTGGGACCCTCTGTGACGTCACCTGTCCAGTGCTTCACATGACACACCAGCAAGGCCTACAACTGTGATCCTCTGTGAAACTTGATGACAACTTAATGACCGTTTCCTTAGCTTTCAAAGTTTAGATTTCAAGAGTAATGGACCCTGTTTTTCTCCTTGTAGCTCAGTTCAGCTTTGCCTATTCATAGAAGGTAGTTAGAACAACATTGCATGGAAGCTTCAATGTATAAACTGAGTCTGAGGCAACGGTCCACTGTCAATGACTTAGTATTTGCTATATAAATTAATTCCTTTGTTATTTAATGGAGCAAAACAAAACCATAACTGATCATGATGCCTGTTCAGACAGAGGTAAGTGAAACAAGCATGTGGCCCTTTGCTTTGAGATCAGCTGGCTCCTGAGTGGGTATGTGGGATATAAGGAGGGGCCAGGGCAAGGCTGATGTGTCCTGGGGGAGCTGAATGGACAGGTGGTTCTGAGTTTACATCCTGCTCCAAGACCTTGGGATCACACTGAAAGTATTACCTTTGGGCACTCCAGTGCCACGGTGGGTTTGCCAACTCTCTCTTTCTCCAGGCTCTGCTGTGTTCCTGCCTGCTTCCCCGCGGCCACTCCAGGTTCTTCTGTGATGCATGCCCGGTGCTCATATTGGTGAGGCATTTGCACTTTGTGGAGGTTTGAATGTGAAATGTCCCACAAAGCCTCAAGAGTTTGTGACTAAGCCTCCTACTTTGTCACCAGCTGGTCAAGCCTTTGGGAGGCAGAGATGTGTCAATGGGGTTACACCTTGAGGGTGGGTCGGTCCTGAGCTAACTCAGCTCAGTCGCATGGCTATCTGTCTGCTGCTGCGGTAACATGATGAAGCTGCCCCTCGAAACTGTACTCCGGAAATAAACTCTTTCCTCCCATAAGCTGCTTCCGGACAGGCGTTTTTCTTTAGCAGTGAGAAGGTAACTATGACCCACTTGCAAATCTCTCCTCTCCTCCCTCTCTCCTCCATTGAGCTGAGAGAACACTAACTCCTCATTTGATATTGTTAGAAGTTTCTAGCACATTTCACGACATATTCTCTTCTGTGCAGCAATAAATATTTTGATGCCCATGTCCCTTCCCCCTAGTTCAGACACTGATTTATAGCCCTAGGTGCTGTAAAACAAAGCGGTGCTCTTCCTGATTTACAAGGCTCAAGTACTTACTCAGGATTCAAATGGAATTCTCATCTGAGACGAATTCAAGTGTGAAAAAGAGAGAGAGCCTCGCAAGCTGCCACTCTCCAATGGAGAGTGAGGCCAGCCCAGGTTAAATGGGACCAGCAATATAAATTTAGGAAGAATTTGATGGATTTAGTCCCTCTTTTAGCCCAAGATTAGCGGGAGCTTGACATTGGAGAGCATAATCTTTATCTCCATAGGATTGTGACCTGGTTCTTGGTTCCAGATATGGCTTCCTTTCCATGGAGCAGATCGCTTAGCCAATCAGAAAGCTATTGATTACCCACCAAGGCTGTGTGCCACGATTGCGCTTGTGTGTGCATCTCATCAGGATGAACTCACACAATCACAGAACGACAATGGCTGCATGGTCTCACTCATTTGCAGCTTCTAACCTGGATCAGCTTGAGTTGTTGACAGACCTGACAGGCAACTCAAGGCCCAGATAATAGGAATGGAGTACTTGGGGGAGGGGAATGGTAGGGGAGGGAAACACAGAACTGAACCCAAATGAACTGGTACCATAGAAACCTTTATCCTTGAAGATAGACTAAAAGGTTGAACCCTCAACAGGGGCGTGGGGGGACCACCTGAAAATAAGGGCCCTGGAGAGGGTGGTATGAAGCCTAATCTTATTATTATTATTATTTTAATTTTAGCTCTGGCCTGTAACTCCTGGTACCAGAATGCAGTTACCACCCAGAATGAGCTATTGATTGGAGAGACCCTACAAGGTCCCCAAAACAAGACTGGCTTCAATCAAAGCACTTGATTGCCTGCCGGAGGAAAATGGTAAAATCCTATTGCTGAAGACTCCATGTGCTGCCAGTGCAGAACACGGAGAGACCTGGATGGAATCCGGAAGACAGCCAGACCCCAGACAGTCCGTCTAGTGCTGGAAAGGGCTGCATGAGCTACTGGGGGAAGTGGCCAACAACCGCCTGAATATGGAGGGGTCTAAGCTACGCTTTCTATTTGAGAAAGAGAGAGGGAGAAAGAAAAAGAGAAAGAAAGAACAAGCGAGAGAGAAAGGGTGTGCCAGGGCCTCTAGCCATTGCAAATGAACCCCATATACATGCACCACCTTGTACATCTGACTTACCTGGATCCTGGGGAATCGAACCTGGGTCTTTTGGTTTTGCAGGCAAGCACCTTAACTGCTAAGCCATCTCTCCAGTCCCCCATCCCTCTTTCTTTTTATAAAAAAATATTTTGAGAAAGGGTGAAGGAGAGAGAGAAAGAGAGAGAATGGGTGTGCCAGGGCCCTCAGCCCCTGTGAATGAACTTGAGGTATGTGTGCCTCCTTGTGGCATATGTGTTACATTGCGTGTTTTCATCACTGTGCATCTGGCTACGTGGGACTGGAAATTTGAACATGAGTTCTTGGGCTTCACAGGAAAGCGCCTTAACCGCTAAGCCATCTCTCCATGCCCCCTCCTCATCCCTCTATTTAACTCTTTCTTTGCAACTAGTCTGTCTTCTATTTTGATGTCTATTTTCTTGTATGTTGAATTAGGATCAGCTGCACAGGCCCACATGGGGGATTATTTACCAGAGCACATGGGTTTTGCCAATGGCTACCCTAGTGCAGAAAATCTCTCCCACCCCTCCAGCCAGCATTAGCTGCTTACAACTTCACAGGGACATATGGGGGCCTCATTCCCTCCTCAGTCACCGATGGAGGATTGTTGATGGGTCTAGTCTTGAGTGGGTCTTGTCACATTATTATGTGACTGGGTGATCATTCACATATTGGGTATGTAGAACCAGAAGACAGCATTCCACAGCGCTCGTCCCCGTCCTCTGGCTTTTATATGCTTTCTGCCTCCTCTTTTGCAATGCTCCTTGAGCCATGGGAGTGGGGTTGATATAGATGACTCATTCAGAGCCCCTTATCCATAGTACTCTGACAAGGTTTGAATCACCTCAGTACTCATTACTATCTGCAAACAGAAGCTTCTCTCATCAAAGATAAGAATGACAATAATCTACAGGCATAGACATACCTAATTGGAGGGCAATTTGTTGAGCATAAATCTTATCCATTTAGGGCTGGGGAGATGGCTTAAGAGTTAATGTGTTTGCCTGTAAAGCCTAAGGATTCAGGTTTGATTTCCTAGTACCCATGTAAGCCAGATGCATAAGGTGGCACATTCAGTGGCTGGAGGCCCTGGTGTGCCCATTCTCTCTGTCTCTTTTTTCTCTCTCTCTCTCTCTCTCAAAAAAAATATAAAATACAAAAAATAAAAACAAAATAATTAAAATTATATATATATTCATTTAGCCAAACAATAGTAGGAGCTTCCTTCTTAGGGCCTATTGCCTTCTTTCCATTCTCCTTTCCAGGATATTCCTTGAGCCCTAGAGGAGATCGATATACAGTGCTTTGACCAGTTATGCTCTTCACATTAATTGCCTTCCACTGCAGAGAAAAAGAGAATGCTTTTTCTGACCAAGATTGAGAGCAAGACTAATCTGTTTGCATAAATATAAACATTTAGAGGGTCGGAGAGATGGCTTAGTGGCTAAGTGCTTGCCTGTGAAGCCTAAGGACCCGGTTTGAGGCTGGATTCCCCAGGAACCACATAAGCCAGATACATAAGGTGACACATGCATCTGGAGTTCGTTTGCAGTGGCTGGAAGCCCTGGCATGCCCATTCTCTCTTTATCTATCTGCCTGTTTCTCTCTCTGTCTGTCTGTTGCTCTCAAATAAATAAACCAGAAAAGAAACATTTAGAAAGGTGGCTTTTTTTCATTCAAAAACTGTTAAAAACTTTACATTATCCTCTTGCCACACTCCTTTGTTACCCCCTCCTTTCCCCTCCCACTGAACCCTCCACTTTCCAACTATTCCCACCTCAATTTTGATGTCTTTTTCCCCCACCTCCGTCCCCCATGACAACATGCTGATGGGCCCAACACGACACAGGGCTTTTGCAGGCAGTAATGGCCACAGGAAGGCCAGGAATGCAACAACCTCTTTCTGTTGGGAATAAAGCATTCCAAAGCACTCCTCTCCATCTTTTGGCTCTCACGTTTTTTTTTTTTTTTTACTACCTCTTCTGACATTGTCCCTGAACCTTGAGGCATGATAGAGATGTCTTAATTAGAGCTGAAAACTCCATTGCCACTTCTCAGAATTTTGAGTTTCCTTATTAGTCATCTGAAAAGCTTCCTTGACAAAAAGTGAGAGCAACACCAATCTATAGGCATTTACATCCATATTTGGAGGGCAATGTTGTAGGCATACCACATCCATTTAGCCAAACAACAGCAGTAGCTTTCCTTACCTCCACCTGTTCCAACCAATAAGCTTTTGACTAAGTCTTCAGTGTCAGACATGAATTCCCTGCCATGGAGTAGGCCTCACATCCAATTCTCTCTTTTAGAAGAGGCTTCCAATCCAAACATAGGGTGGTTGGTTATATGACTCCAGTGATAGTCATACTATTATTGTACCAGAGGGCACATCTTGCTTGGTACATCAGTATTATATAAGGCATGATTCCCTTTTGGGTGATATTATGAATGACTTTTCTCTACCAGCAACCGGCATAGCACCTTCTGGCACTATGAAAACCAGCCAGCAGGAAGGAAAGTTCCACCTAAGTTCCAGCTTGATTCCTATATGTTCTGAAACCAAAGGTGTGAAGTCTTCAGCAACAGGGTGGAAGTAAGGATTTATACATGAAAGGTCTTAAAATGCCTTTGCAGTTTTACCGTCTGGAAGGCTGTGAAAATTTCCTAATGTTAAGCACTCAAATTGGCACCGGCAGGCTGACTCCTGCATAGATAGCCATTCACTGCTAATATTAGCTGCTCCAGCTCTGAGTCAGTGTGTCAAGAATAAGCAGATGTAGTGATCTTGGCATTGACTTTCTGTGATCATGGGAAATTGTCTTCTAAATAGATAACCAGCTGTTTCAGATTATTCTGTGAATTGCCGTAATTTTGATAATTAGGATAAATACTCTGATTTCCTTTTTCTTGGCATAACCTCTTAATGGCTGACACCCTATAACCTTGGAGGAAAGTTCTTGTCCCATCTGCAGAAAACCCAGAGGGTGATTAATTAAGCCCAATTAATACAGTCATTTCTGCAATGGTGACTTGGTCAGCTTGTTAATGAGAGTATTGAAAGGACAGAGATGTTTTCCTTCATGTTTCCCCATCAAAACGGAGAGTCAGGTGTGGTAGAGGATGTGCTGTCACCTGGGTTCCAGTGCTAGGCAATGTGTAGGTGTGATGTAACTCCTTCTAATATTTTCTGAGATCAGATCATTACGGGGACGTTCCTGTATGCAGTCAGTCCCCTCTGAGGAGGGTTGCTGATGACTTAACTTCAGTTGCATAGATCTCCATCAGTATTTTGGGTCTTTTATCTCAATTGTACCATTGAGCCTTGATAAGCATCTATTTCAAGTAGCAGGATTCATCTTTATACTGCATTTCTCTGTTCCCTGCTTTGCTGCCTTTAAGAAGCCACTGAACTTTGTAAAAACTATTTGCCCATATTTGAAAGAGCCATCAAAGCTCCATGTGCCTCATATTCAGAGCCATCAAACACTTAGTAAAGATTTATATACTAATTATTTGCTGCTAGGAATAGAGCACAGAGCTTTGTGTATGCTAATCATGTGCTCGACCACTGAGCTATATCCTCAGTCCAGATTTGTGAACTTGAAGACACTGAACTTGCTGCCCAGAGCCAGTATGAGAAGCAATTGCCCTTCAGTTGTAGCTGTGTCCTGTCATTGATGAGAGATAGAAAATATGAACAACTATAGCTTTGATAAAAATATGTAAACGTGAAAAATATGTAAATGTGAATGATTTGTATGACATAAGGTATATCTATGAGCTTTTAAATTCGGATTTCTAAAGATGAATTGAAGCTAGTGGATATGGACCTGATAGGTACATCCTATTTGAAATTCAGTTACTAAGTACCTAATTCGTAAAAGTTTAGTTTCACATTGCCAATAGAATGCTATTTGGAAGTGCAGAGTTATAACTGAATTTATTTTCTTTGAGGTAGCATCCATTTCCTGAAGATTTAAGGTGGACACATTTGTTATTGCAAATCCCCACATGGGAGGGGCCTAGCAATTTCAATGATTTTTCCCCTAGGGTCTTTGATTTATAGTTCCATTTTTTCTAATGTGTGAACGTTACACCTTCATGTATTCACACTGGCATTTGGTAGCAATATAGTAATGTCAGTGCTGTCCTGCTTAGTATTTTTAGCACACAGAGCATCCTTAGGGGCCACAGAGGCCACCCTGTTGCCAGACATGTTTGTACATCTGACTTGTCAGAAAAAAATGAGCCATCTTTGGGGAAAATGACCACAGAGTGTTTTTTAAAGGGCACTTTTCATATATTGAAATCCATTGCATTGTAACTGAAGGTGCCAGACTAAAGGTTATTGTGATGGTTAATCTTTGGTCATCAACTTGACAGGATTTAAAATCACCATGGAAACAAAGTTCTTGGCATGTCTTTTAAGGATTTTCTAGATCAGATTAATCAAGATCTGAAGACCTACCCAAAGTGGGCTGGGGTTCTTGGACTGAATAAAAAGGAGAAAGCTAACTGAGAACCAGCATCCATCTTTCTCTGCTTTTTCCTTGTTGATGTGATGATGTGAATCAGCTTCTTCCTCTAGTAGGAGGGGCATTCATCAAGGCTTTTCTTTTTTAAAAAAAATATTTTATTTATTTTTTGGAGAGAGACACAGAGAGAGACAGACAGAGAGGGAGAAGGAGACAGATAGAGAATGGGTGCACCAGCAGTCACAGCTGCTGAGAACGAAATCCAGATGTGTGCGCCCCCTTGTGGGCAAGTTCGGTATTGTGCCCTTGCATCACTGCATCTGGCTAAACGTGGGACCTGGAGATTGGAACCCGGTTCTTAGGCTTAGCAGGCAGGCTTTCTGAAGCCATACTGTCTGTGATTCAGCTACATGCTTCAGAGAGGAGTGTGTGTCTTCAGAGAAAGGGAGGGAATAGTGAGAGTGCTAGGGCAGGTAGGTGGGCTTAGGAGTTTGGCCATGATCTGAGGTAGAAAGAAGGAAAGAGATATTTATGCCTTCTGACTTAGAAATGAGAAAAGCCGCCAGGTTCAGCAGTAAAGACGATGAGCAACTGTATCATGGGAGAGGCTTCTGGGGTGTTGTGAGCGCATTATCTCATTAAGGGGACAGTTATTTCTTCTAACTTCTTAGCATGCTTCAGGGGCATCATGTTTCTTGAACTTGTAGCCTCTTTGAGAGGCAGTCTTATGTTCAGGTGATTGACAGTTCCACTTGATTTGGATTTACTCTTAAAGGAAAAGACAACAGAAAACCCTTGTAATATTTAATATTTTAGATAGTTTAGCATGCCATACTTTTTTAAACTATGTTTTATTTAATCCATAGGGATTTTAGCAAATTGTTGTTCCCCAGCCCCATAGATCCTTGAAATCTGGTGACATTCAGCATCTGCCCATTTGTACTGGCAAAATCAGATATATCTGGGCTTCTTATAAGGGTTCCTGCTAATGGCATTCATTAGACCTAATCAGGAGGACGCAATCTGGGAGATTTCTTGAGTAACATTGTCAAATGTGTGTTTGTGATTATCCAGCACACTTTCAGATGATGTCACTCTTACATATCCCGTTGTGAACCTGTCAGAGTCCAAACCCAAGCTGAGAGTGAAAAAAACATGCAGTATATTCCAGAACAAAATTAAAGGAAGCAGAAGACCCACAGACGGAACCTCAGGTCACGGAGCGATGACCCATGCTTTCTCCCTTACTTGAGCTATCCAGACAGCTTCCCTGGAGGATGTTCCCATCCCTCACGGGAACATTTCCCAAGGTCTCCGCTTCCCTGCCAGGTATCTGCAGCAAGCAATCTAAGTGGTTCTTGTGTTGACTTGAGGATGTGAGTCTTGAATATGGGATTCAGGCAAGGCTAACCTATTCTGAACTAAAGTTCAACAGGTACTAACGGCTCCTGTGGGTTGACAGGTGTATGGCTTGTCATCAAGATGAGGATCTCGATTTGAACATACATATACAAGGTCAGGTTGACCTAAGTCGTAATTTGGTTAGTGATTTAAGAAACTATCAATTCACTCGTTCACTGAGCAGAAAATCAACTTGTATAAAAGGTTTGATTCCTGATTTTCTTACGATGCTGTGGAGAGGCATTTTAAAAAGGCCAATGTTTCCCCCCATCTGAGCTGGAAATTGACATTTGAATATACTCTTCATGTGGTGCCAGCAAATGCAGCCAGCAGTTCATGCTGGGGGTGCTGGGGGTGTGAGGTGCCACTTTGTGTCTTTTCTCTCTTACGAGACCTTTCCCCTGGAGCTCTCACATTCCCTGGCCAATGCACAGTGCCTCTATTTCCTGCTTCAATCAATCCTCCCCTAAGATGCCAGAAATATCGGAATAAAGCCAAGGTCAAATCTCGATTTGAGAACCTTCACTATCTCAGGTTTAGTGACAGAATAGATTCCTTAGAGTCTGCTGTCACAGAGGCAGCCTGAAGCCGTCCCTCCCACATGACCTTGTTCCCCTGGTCACAAAGCCTGTGCTCGCCAGTGCTCACAGAAAATGCCACGTCTTGAGGTCACTTGCATTTGCTTCTGTGACATTCCTTCACCTGGCAAAATCCATCAACCTTTGTCATCTCATTGGAATGTCATCTCTTTGTGAGACATTTTCTAGCGTTTCATGAAATTATATATAATTTTATGTCCTTCACTAGACTACAAGCCCCTAGGACACATGCTAATGCTTAGTCCACAGCTTAGCGTTTGGTGGAAACATGATCAATTTCACTTAATTAATGGAGGTTGGGTGATAGGGGTTAGACTAAGTGTGATGAAATGTGGCCTAGCCATGACCTCCAGACCTGAATAATGATGTTTGGGCAGCAATTAAGCTCTAAGCAGGTATCTTCTGGTGCTTTCTCAAAATCTCTCATTCGATAAAATTTGCTCTATGTAGCTGAAATTTTAACCTGATGCTAATGAATGTCAAAAACAATATTAGACACTTCAGTTTTCAGCTCTAAGTTGACTTTATGTATGATCCTACAATCTGACGTCTCCTCATTTCCCAAAGTAGAATGAATTCTTCACAGATCTGAACAGAGAAGGTTGGTTTTACATACAGGAAAGGGTTGAAAAATTTATCAACAAAACCCAAAAAGCAAATGGGCCATGTTGCAGTCAGGTTCGCATTGCTGGCAGAAATCACCTGACCAAGAGCAGCTTGTGAGAAAAAAGGTTTATTTTGGTTTACAGACTCTAGGGGAGCTCCATGATGGCAGGGGAAAACGATGGCATGAGCAGAGGGTGGACATTACCTCCTGGCCAAGATCAGATGGACAACAGCAACAGGAGAGTGTGCCAAACACTGGCAAGGGGAAACTGGCTATAACACCCATAAGCCTGCCCCCAACAATACTCTGCCTCCAGGAGGTGTTAATTCCCAAATCGCTGTCAGCTGGGAACCTAGCATTCAGGACAACTGAGTTTATGGGGGGACACCACAGACCACTTCAAAGTTACTTTCTGAGTAAGACATGGGAAGTGAGAGAGAAGAATAGAAAAACAATGGATTGATTAACAAGAAGTTCTTTTATTATGTGTGTAAGATTAACAGAAAGGGAACTTTGTTACCATGCCAACTGAAACTGGCCTGTTTGGAAAAGTTAGCTCTGGTCTCTTTAATCCTGATTTCTGGAAAGGTCAGATAAACAGCTTAGTTTCAGCTTGGTGATATGTAATTTTAGCATGAGTGACTCCATTTTGATTTTTAGCCTAATCCAATGTGGCGAGTGTGAGAGCTTAGTCCAAGACAATGGCTTCCGGTGGCTTTCCTTTAACAACACCTGGCTCTATGACTACTCTTAGGTATCCGTGACAGACTACTCAGTCACAGGTCAAATTAATGTGCTTAAAAATCATGCAGGAGTTAGAGCTTGAAGGAAGGACTAAAGACCTCTGCCCTACATCTATCAAAGGTAGTTAGTTCTGTGCACGCCGCAGCATATGTATGTAGGTCAGATGACAAGTCTGGTGGCCCTCACCTTCCATCTTGTAGGAGGCAGGGTCTCTTGTGTTGTTTAACAACACACTCACCAGGATTCTGGAAAAGTCTCCTGTCTCCACCTGCCTTCTCACTGTGTTTGTGCTGGGATTACAGATGCCTGCCAAACATCTGGCTTTTTTTACCTGTGCTCTGGATGCAGGTTTAGCTCTATAATGATGTGGACAGAGAGGCTGAACTCATGTTTATAATAGACCGGAAAAACATGGACACAGAGAAAGGTAAATCAGGAAAGATTTATTAAAAGTTAAAGTTAAGGGAGAAGAAACACCTGGAAGCTCCCAAACAGAGGGGAGAAGGAAAGACTGGGAAAACACCTCTCTTGCCTGAAGATGTCGATCAGATCTGTTGATATGAATTAGATGTTATTCACCAATAAACTCACCAGAAGCACTAGATTGTTATCAAGTTAGTAAGAGAGGACTTTGTTAGAAGTCGGCTTAAGTCTGTGTAAGAATTTATGTACTACGAACCCTAAACGTGAGCAAGAGAAGTGGGTGTATATTTAACTTCAAACAGGGAAGCCCGTAAGTCTGAAACTTTGTTTACATTATGCTATTTTTGGTTATACTTTTGCTGGGTGTTTAAGGCCACAATTAATTATACATGAATCTTTGAAGGTCAGGTGTGGTTCTCTTGGAATGACTCTGAGGGACCTCTGAGGAACTCTGTAGCTCTCAGCATTTGTGTCACCTGCTGGGGTGAGTAAGAGCCGTGCTAACCATGTGGCTTCCCGGGGAGACAATGCTCTTCTGTTGTCCCTCTCCTCTTTCAGATTATACTCTGGTTGACATCCAATCTCTGAGTCTTTTTATCCTCCCTAACCAAGAAGATAGGGGACTTACTGGAGCTGTAAACCTGTTGTAGTTACCTTCACACTGCTGGGACAAAGCACCTGACCAAAAGTAGCTGATGGAAGGAAAGCTTTTATTTTGGCATACCTCAACTCAGGAACTCCACTTAGGTGCACTTTGCATATTTTTAGATTGAAATCCTAAACCCACCACCACACCTTAAGATCCACCCAGTGACACTGCCTCCAGCCAGGTGGCTGCAGATGCAAAGAACAAACTAATAAAACACAGAATATATTGGGGGCCATCTATTCAAACTACCACAAAGGCCTTGGTCAGTCTCTAGGGAGTAACAGGGGGACGATGCCTCAGGTTATTCCTACCCATTCTGTGGCTCTTAGATATTTTCCTGCCCTCCTCTGCATTGTTCACAGGCCAGTTGGCAGTCTGATTTAGTGTTGCTGTCTATAGCCTCTGAATTTCTGCTTTGATGGGTTTTGGTTGATCACAGTGTCAGTCACCATTGCTCTGGAGCTGTTGGTGAGGCTAGCAGTGACAGCAGTACTCATGTGGCACTTCCTCTGCACTTTCTCCTGAGCCCCAGCAGATGTGGTAGTGCTGGCACATCCTGTGGTGGGCACTTGGCTATCTATCTTTGTTTTATTAATGGATCTTGAATCTCCTTCATTTTCTCTGCCATCTGTAAAGTAAGACAGATTCTCCAACCAAGAGAGAGCAGGTTGGGTTAAAGAGAATATGCAAGGTAATTTGAGAGATATTTTTGGGTATGCAATGCCACTTCTTTTCCAGGGAGCAGTGGGAGCTTCTCTTTGAAGTCTATGGTTTCCTGTGCATGGGATTCTGACTTGGTTTCCAGCACCAGCTATGAGTTCTTTCCCACTGAATGGGCCTCATGTCCCAGCAGAGTACAGCTGGATACGCACTAAAGCAGTGTGCCACTATTGCACAAGAGTGCACTTCTTGCTTAGCTAGTTGATTTTGTAGCTTGAAGGGTCCCCTTCTTGTTGGTGACCCTAACCCTCAGCAGCTTCCATAGCACTTTCCACTATGAGTGTTAGCCAGGAGGGAACTGATTTCTCTCTCAGTTCCAGCATGGTAAGAAATTCCTTTTAAAAATAACTTTTCTAGATTCTTTTATTAAAATATTCCTAAAATATACTGTTCATACTTTCAAATCATAAACTGTGACAAAGAATGTTTGGAAAGCCTAAGTATGTACTGCTTACATTAGAGGAGATAGGATCTTAAGAGTTTCAGTATTATCTGTAGTGATGAAGCATGTTAAAAAAGAACATCTTGGTCCGGAGAGATGGCTTTGTGGTTAAGGCACTTGCCTGTGAAGCCTAAGGACCCACGTTCAAGTCCCTAGCACCCACATAAGTCAGATGCACAAGGTGGCACATGTGTCTGGAGTTCGTTTGCAGTGGCTGGAGGCCCTGGTGTGACCATTCTCTCTCTCTCTCTTTCTCAAATAAATAAATTTAACAAAAAAACTAAGAAAAGAAAGAACATCTTGGGATGATAGAATTCATAGTGGTTAATTGAAGCTCTGTGGCAGATGAAAAGTGAGAACAGGATAATGTTGATCATATAATGAATACACATAGCATAAACTCACTTATGAAAATGTAAGTAGAGCCGGGCATGGTGGCGCATGCCTTTAATCCCAGCACTCGGGAGGCAGAGGTAGGAGGATGGCCGAGAGTTGGAGGCCACCCTGAGACTACATAGTGAATTCCAGGTCAGCCTGGACCAGAGTGAGACCCTACCTCGAAAAAACAAAAAAAAAAAAAAAAAAAAGAAAATGTAAATAGATGATATGAAATATGGCTCTGTGGAGCAATTTAAATATGTCTTCTGTTTAATTTTTTATGAGAGAGTGAGAGAAAGTGAGAGCAAGAGAGAGAGAGAGAGAGAAAGAGTTAGAGCAAGAGAGAGAAAGAGAGAGAGAATTGGTATGCTAGGGCCTCCAACTGGTACACAAGAGCTCCAGACACGTGTGCCACCTGGTGCACATGTGCAACCTTGCACTTGTCTTCTTTATCTTTCTCTATATTTTCAAATTTCCAACAATGACAATGTAGTTCATTTAAAAATAGTAAATGAGAAAATAATGATACAATGGATAGCCACCAGGCGAGAATTGTCAATCCAGTTGCCAAGTTAGTTGTCATTAAGGTCACCACCCTGGCACAGGAAAAGGAGGAGCTAAGGGGTGAGACATTGACAAGGTCCCAGCTGTAGCTGAAAGAGGGAGAGCAGTCTCAGAACCAAGGCTACCTCCCCGCTCAGATGTGTGAGGGACCACGGACAGGGCTGGGACCTAGGGTCAGCCTGCTCAGTAGTGTGCTGACTTGGTGTGACAAGACTGTTGTCATATTCTGTTTCAGGGAAATTTGGAGTAGCTCATACAACCCCGAATACTGTGCTGTTGGGAGAAAACTAGTTCCACGCTTTTGTGATGTTCCTGAGTTTCTGTTCCGGGTTTCATGTATTTCCATCTAGTCTTCCCTAATGTCTTTGCCTCAGTTTTCATAATTATGCTCGTGGCTTGGTATCTCTGAGTCTAGTGACCTTTTCAAATCTTATTTATTCATGAAATTTTCTACCTGCATTTCTAACTTTCTAGACTCTCTCACGTGATGAAGGGAAACATTTCCCACACCGCGTCAGCCCTGCTGCGATCTCATCCAGCCTGATGCTTGCAGTGAGGCTCCCCACATTCATCTCTGTCAACTTTCCCACCGTGCTAGCAACCTGAAAGACAGAATATTTCTCTACTGAAATGTATTTCCTCCCAAAACATCCCAGATATGATTCTGAAGTTCTGCTTGTGGCATGATGTGAAATTTCCAGAGAAGATAAACAAATGGACAAAAAGCAAAGGTTTGAGTGAAAATATTGCAAGATCTTAGAAATATGTTCATAAACTAAGATAAAAATGATATTGCAGCTTAAGTTCAATGAAGAACTACTTATATACTAAATTAAAAAAATTTTTGGTTTCTTTTTTATTTTATTTTATTTCAGAGGGACAGAGAAAGAGGCAGCGAGCGAGCACGCGAAAGAGAGAGAGAGAGAGAGAGAAGAGAGAGAGAGAATGGGCACACCAGGACCTCCAGCCACTGCAAACAAACTCCAGATGCATGTGCCAGCTTGTGCATCTGGTTTATGTGGGTCCTGGGGAATCGAGCCTTGAACCGGGGTCCTTAGGCTTCACAGGCAAGTGCTTAAGCGCTAAGCCATCTCTCCAGCCCTATACTAAATTTTAAGTACTTTAAATACTATCTCATTTAGTCTTTAACTGTGAGAGCTACTGTGTTTTCTGCATCATACATGTAAAAGTTCAGGTATGGACAGGTAAAAATCTTAATGAGGTTAACTCACCTAGGAAAAGCTAAAATAGTGTTTTAATGCAGGTTCTGTGCCATCAAAACCACACTCTGACTTTTGAGAATATGTTACTTCTCAACACAGACTATGAAGTATATGCTAAGCAAGCAGCCAAGGACGGGGCACCACTCACTTCCAGGTGGGAACCCTTGAGCACTGGATGCACCAGGGCTTCTACCCACATTGAAAGTGGGTACATGCACATGCCAGGGTCTCTTGTTGGTGCGAACATATTGCCTGGCCCTGTGGGCTTCACAGGTGTCCAGGGCATTGAACCAAAGCTCAGAGGCTTTGCAAGCAAGCACCTTTTACCACCAACCCATTTCCCAAGCTCTTATAAGTAGAATTTTGCAGTACATTTGTTTCTCTGTTTAAATGCATGTGCTTTGAACTTCCACAGTTCAAAAGTGAATGAATGAACATTAAAAGCCTTCTCCTCCTCCTGAAAAGTAGTTGGAACCTTGGCTCTTGAAAGAAAAATACTTCTTGCAACTTTTCTTTAAACACCTGGTATGATAGGTTTTTCCACACTTGTGCCATAATAGCTGTGCTTTATAATTTCCTTTTCAAGATCTTGGTAAGCATGCTTACTAGTCTTCAAAATACCTTACACACTTTGGTACTATCGTTATTTCATTTCATAGATAAAAATACTGAGTTACAGGCAGGTAACAACTTGAATGACAACACACATCCAGCAGGTGGTTCCTGATAGTGTGTAATCGAGAGCTTCACCAGGTTCTTCCCTAAATAATACCACAGTGACGGCAAGTTGATTTTTAAAGAGTGATTTTGAAATTGATTTTTAAAGGGTGTCTCTTCTCAAGGTCAAAGATAATGCCTGAGAGGATATCAGTAATGTTTCTTAGGCAGTAAAGTATGAGGGGAGAGTGGGCCCAAGTCAGCAATCAGGCAGGCCTAGCGTCAGCGAACTCACGTTTTACAGTGCAGAGGTCAGGCACTCGATGAAATGAGCTCTTGTTGAACCATAGATGGGAGGTGGAGGGCTAAGTGACAGCTTTGCTTCGTGGATCCTTATCTAACCGTGAGGAACCTGGAGCTCCCTCCCCCTAACTTTGGAAGATTATAGGAGTTTCACTCACTGCAAAATACTGGCCAGAAGGACATATTTACTAAAATCAATGACTCCTCATCAGCATTCTAAGAAAAGTGACTTCCAAATTTGACTCTTATACCCCATTTTTGGTGTTTATTTAGTTGTGGGAGTAGAGTAAGAATATGTTCAGGTATGTACATGTCCACAGTTGTGCTTTCATTTTCTCAGGAAGTTACTAGAAACAGCGTTCCACCATGCTTTTAGAGAATGTAAGCAATACCGAGGAAGGAATAAGGTCCAAAAAATAGGTAGGATAATGACAGTGTTCTTGGGCGCCCATAATAACATAACGTAGACTGGGTAGCTAAAATAGCAAGTGTTTATTTTATCAGTCTTCTGAAATTTATAATGAATAATGCCACATTGGTTAGTTTTTGGTAAGGCTTTTTCTTGGCCAGAATGGTTTTAAGAATGTCACTGCTGGGCTGGGAGAGATGGCTTAGCACTTAAGGCACTTGCCTGCAAAGCCAAAGGTTCAATTCCTCAGGACCCATGTAAGCCAGATACACATGGTGGCACATGCATCCTGAGTTCTTTCTCCTCCACGACCCTCACTGCAAGGGAGTTTCTAAATTAGGCTAAGTGAGGCTGGAAGGCCCACTGAAAGTGTGGGGACAAGATCGCGTGGGTTGGGCTCTGAGACTGCATGAATAGAATAAAGCGAGCTGCGCATCAGCATACATTGCTCTTGGCATGGCATGCTGAATGTCGATGCCACGTGACCCCTGCTTGAAGCTTGTCATGCCATGCCTTCCCTGCCACAGACTGTATCCCCTCAACCTGTCAACCAAGATCAAACCTCCTGCCTCGGATGGCTTTCTGTGAGGTACTTGATCACCAGAATGACAATGGTAATTTATACAACTCCCTGTTGCAGAAAAGAAGTTTCTCGCCATGTCTGACAGACTGACAGCAGTAGCAGTCTACGAGCCTAAGCTCAAAGGTTGAGAAGGCAATTCGACAAGAACATCCCAGAACAATAGCAGTTGCTTGCCCACTCGGAAGTGTGACCTCCCAAGAGATGGGCTTCGATCCTGACTTACAGGATCCGACGTATCAGATGCCAATGTCTTCCCGTGGAGTGGGTCTTAAATCCAATCGAAAACCAGTCAGTTTCAACTATACCCACCGTGTTCCATTGTACTAATGTAGCAAACGAGGAACATAGCCAACTGGGATCCTTGGTGATCATTCTCCCCCAGCAGCCTGCATGGCGTCTTCTGGCACTATGCACGTCAGGTGGCGGAGAGGGTGCTTTCAGTTCAGTCTCTGCTAGCTTTCTCCCAAGTCCTGTGACGCTGTCTTTTGCAATAGGGACTTACCATCTAGTTTTGGCTTGCTCCGCAAATAGCATTTATATTTTTTAGGCCCTCAGCAGAGTTCTTGAGATTTTCAATAGACAACTGTATGGCTTTGAGGGGAGTGTCCTTTCTCACCTATGCCAGATACCTTCATGTAAAGTTGTTAAATGCCGTCTTCACTTTTCATCACTCCCAAGGGCTCTACAGGACGGACCTGCCTGGCTCGGGTCCGAGGGGGAGCAGAGCGGCGTTTTAGCCTTCTGTGGTCGTTGCTGAAACAAACTTCTGCTGTCTGAAAGGCACTAGGCCAGCTGGGATTACAGGTGCATGTGCTATAGCATGTAGCCTTTTACTTTTTAGTGTGGGTCCTGGGGATTTGAATTCAGGCTCTCACCCTTGGGTGTGAAGTGCTTTATACCTGCAGCCATCCCCCCTGCCAAACCCATTTCTTTTTCTTTGTGGAGACCTCCTAATTTATTACTCATTGTAGACATGTTTCTCTTCCTGCCTTTGGGCATAGTTTTAATATGTCAAAAGTTAATTTGTTTACTAATTCCATCCTTTGATTCACTCTGGGATTGTGCTCTGTTATTTATTTATTTTGAGAAAAATGATATTCTCTTCCTGCACGTTTGAGAAGGATTCATTTTGGATTATATCTTAGCAGTTGTGATTTCTTTTAAGATTTTTATTTTTTTATTTTTATTTATTTATTATTAGAGACCGAAAGAGGGAGGGAGGAAGTGAGAATGGGCACACCAGGGCCTCCAGCCACTGCAGACGAACTCCAGACACATGCGCCACCATGTGCATCTGGCTTATGTGGAATCTAGAGAATCGAACTGGGGTCCTTACGCTTCACAGGCATGTTCCTTAACCGCTAAGCCATCTCTCCAGCCCAGCAGTTGTGATTTCTATGTTGTGGACAGTCTTCTTTCTTTCATAGACTTCTGAAAAAAATCACATATTTTAAGCAGTTTCAGAGGGGCCTTCTTGGTATGTACAGGCCTGACATTCATAGGTAGTCAAGGGCCAGGCAGAGATTTGGCAGCTCACACATGGGACAGGACGCTCATTGCCTCTATGCCTCCTCATTTCAGAGATTTCCCTTCAGTTTTCCATCGGTAGTTCCTTCCCCCCGGAAACAGAAAATTTATTCATTTTCCTCCCAAGGGTCAACTTTTCTCTCGTTTCTGCTAGTTTGTATTTAATATCTATTTTCTTCAGCTGGTTTAAGCACTTTCTCCAAAATAGCCTAGTCGGCTGTGTCACAAGAAGAACCATCTTGCATTCATAGATACCAAGCTGCACCCTCATTATGATTTTGTAATTTTCTCTGTTGAATGGTAAGTGTACATATCCTTTTTGAACTTGTTCTTTTGTTCCTTAGTCTTTGTGAATTATGCATGTAGGCATACATATCTGTTTTATTAAACTTAATTGCTATATATATTTATATGCATAGACCAAAATTTATTTACCCAGTTTTCTGTTGAAATATTGTTGAGTTATTTCTTTTATTTCCTTCCCACTTTTTAAAATGTAAGTATTGTTATTCTATATTAGTGTATATTCTTTTACATTTGCTTACATGTGCTTCCTGTAAAGCATATACAAAAATATGCATATTTATTTTTAAAAATACTGTGTGTGTGTGTGCGTGTGTGTGAGTGCCCCACATGTATTGGCAAGCCAGGGTCTCTTGCCATTGCAGACACCAGATGCTTGCACACTTTTTTTTTTTGGAGAGAGACAGTGAGAGAGATATATAGAGAGAATGGGTGTGCCAGTGGCGTCTCAGCCAGTGTGAACCAACTCGAGATGTGTACACCACCTTGTTCACATGTGTGACATTGTGTGCTTGCACCACTTTTGCACTTGGCTAAACGTGGGACCTGGAGAATGGAACAAGTATTCTTAGGCTTTGCAGGCAGGCACCTTAACTGCTAAGCCATCTCTCCTGTCTTTGCACCCCTTTTTGCATCTGGCTGTATGTGAGTATTATAGAATCAATCCCAGGCTGCAAGCTTTGCAAGCATCTTTGACCACTGAGCCATGTCCCACACAAAAGATATGTATATTTAAACATTTTGACCTGTTTTATTTTTAAAACCACTGCTCATCTTTGTCTTTTGATGAGCAGACATTTTAAAATTTAATATAGCCATATTTACCAATATTTTATCTATAGTTTTTGTTTTCTGTGTCTTGTTTAACAAATCATGGTTTACTTATAGTTATTTTCCTTTCTTCTTACTGTTCGAAGTTTTTTTTTTTGAATGTAAGTAACATTTTTTTCTGAATTTTTTATACTTGTGTATTATGATATGTTTTTCTTCAAACTGAATAATCAAAGTCCCCTGAACTATTTGTCAGTTAATCATCCTAGCCCATTGGATGTAATATCACACACACACACACACACACACACACACACACACACTGTTTTCTTGTGATACTACGTGAGACCTTCCTATTTTTAAGAGCAAAAGATATGTGCTTGCTTTAAATGTTTGTATCCTCCAATGCTCATGCTGAACAAAGCTTTCTAGTGGACACATGGAGAGGGGAGGACTTTAGGAGTTGAATTGGCCCTGATCAAACTAATTATGACCAAACTAATTATGCCAGGGTTGGAGGGAACACTTGCCTTTTCTTCTTCTGCAGCATGGCAAGGCACCATTTTTCCTGCAGAGAGCCTGTATCTGGTGTTGAATCTGGTCTCCCTTGATCTTGGATTTCTCAGCCCTTAGAAGAGGGAAATGCAAAATTCCGTTGTTCATAAATTACCCAGTCTTGAATATTTTATTGTAGCAGTCCACACGAACCAAAGCAATGTCTCATAAAGTAAGTCCCATATCTCTGCAGTTTGTCTTCAGAACTGTCTTACCTAATCCTGGTTCATTACTCCTTAGACATTTCAGCTGGTGAAGTTCCAAAAATTACTTCATTGCATTTTGATCACAATTTCAATTAATTCGGTGATAAAGTGAAAGCACTTGTTTCTTCATTATATTTAACATTTTCATTGGTGATATTGAAGGAGGATAGGAGAAAGCTTTTTAGGCAGTTTCAGTTAGAAACTGAGGCCCAAAGAGTACCAGGAGATGCCACCTTGCCCTGGCACAAGAACAGAACATGGACAGAAATGGAACTTGTGTCAGCTCGACACTGCTCTACAGTGCCCTCTGCTGCCCACAGTCTAGTGTGCTACCTGGATGGACTGGCCCAGGGATATTTTTTTTTCCTTTTTTCCTTCCTTCCTTCCTTCCTTCCCCTTCCTTCCCTTCCTTCCTTCCCTCCCCTCCCTCCCCTCCCTCCCCTCCCTCCTCCCCTCCCCCCCCTCCCCCCCCCCTCCCTCCCCCCTCCCCTCCCCTCCCTCCCCTCCCCCTCCCCTCCCCTCCTCCCTCCCCTCCCTCCCCCTCCCCTCCCCCTCCCTTTCTCCCTTTCTTCCCTCCCTCTTTCTTTCTTTCTTTCTTTCTTTCTTTCTTTCTTTCTTTCTTTTTGAGATAGGGTCTTGCTCTAGCCCAGCCTGATCTGGAATTCAGTGGGTAGTCTCAGGGTGGCCTTGAACTCATGGTGATCCTCCTACCTCTGCCTCCTGAGTGCTGGGATTAAAGATGTGCGCCACCAATGCCAGCTCCCCTTGCATACTTGAATCTGATGATATCAGCTTCAGCCTTCCATCCTTTCCCTCTCTCTTGGTGTGACCCGTGTGTGTCTCTGTGTGTGTGTGTGTCTGGATTCCCTCTCTTCTCTGCTTGGACACACATAAGTGTGGCCCCTGGTGGGATAGCATAACATTGTTTCTTGATCTGAACTTTTCTGCTTGCTTCTATTTTGTAGGTTGAAATGGTTTTCTACTAACTTGTCTGCTCTTCCTCTGGTCCGCAAGTCTACCACACATACACTCGGCTTACACTCCAGATCTCCCACGCGGGGGCGCTCTCACCAGCACTAGACTTGCTACCTGTGTGATGTGGCTTCTCTAATGTCGGGGTGACCACGGGAATGACACTCTTCACTGCACATTTCTCCTCTGAGTATTTTCTCTCTGCTCCTCTTCCCCAAGTCACCACCATTTGCCCTTTAACTTCCTCCCATGGGGAAACCCAAGGTGGATGCTCTGGGGGTTCCTTCTAAATCTCCTCACACAAGCTCCTGAACTCCATTCTCCACTTGCTGGCAGCTTTACCCGCATCTCTCTTTAAAGGCCTTAGCTTCTCCTGAGTGAGCTTTCCACAGCTTACAGCTTTATTCTCTTTTTAAAGGCCTCAATTTCTCTTTGAAACACTTGCAGCTTTAATCTCTCTTTAAAGGCCTTCCTTATTTTCTCTTAAATCCGAGTCTCCCTTAAATAAACCCCATAATTTGTGATTTCCCACTAAATAAACTGAATAATTCATAATTTATCCTTCTTGAGTCCATCTTCATTAATTATTTATTAAAGGTAGGACAGAACCCAAAACTGGGGTTCCTAAATTCTGGGGGACTCTTCCTGAACCCTGAAAGTCTGCATCATTATCTGTTTGCATTTATACCCATCACCTTGCTCTATCTCTCTGTATCCAGCTACATGGACTCCATGTCTGAATCTACATCTGTGCGTGCGCGTGTGTGTGTGTGTGTGTGTGTGTGTGTGTGCATGCGCGCGCGTGCATGCACCTTTATGCTTTTCTTGAAAGTTTCAGGGATACATCTATATTTACACCTTTCTAGATTTTAGTTCTCATTTAGAAATCATTTCCAATTTTTAAATTAAATTTATAAACATCTTAAAACATTTATTCAAGATGCCTTAGGTTTCTAGTTATGATTATGAAAAGCAATGTATTTTATAAATTTGTTATTTTAAATTTTGTTTGCTATATAGGAATACATCTGAAATTTTGTGCTTTTCTAATATCCCATATTCTCACAGGGTTTTTTTAGTTCAAGATTAAAATTTTTTTTTCATTTGCATGCGTGCATGTGTGTGTGTGTGTGTGTGTGTGTGTGTACATGCACGTGCATGCCAGTGTCTCTCGACACTGCAAATAAATGCCTATCCAGCTTTATGTGGGTGGCTGAGGAGCTGAACCTGAGCCTCCAGACCTTGCAAGCAAGCATCTTTATCTGCCTAGCCATCTGCCCAGGTTCTTGCAGTTTTCTTAGAAGTGTTTTTAGTAGATTTGCAAGTAAATCTATATTGTTTGCAAAGGCAGTTTTTGATTTATTTCTATTTATTTTCATTGTGTGTGTGTGCGCACATGCATGTATGGGAGCACATATACCATGGTGAACTTGTGGAGATCAAAGGACAACGTGAGGCGTTGGTCCTTGCCTTCCTTTTTTGAGACAGAGTTTCTCTTGATTATCACTGACTAGCTGGCCTGTAAGTTTCAGGATGTCCCTGTCTCCCCCTCTCATCGCCATAGTCTCAGTGGGATTACAGATGTGTGTGCCACTGCATCTGGATTTATGTCCGTGTTAGGGGTCTGAACTCCCGCTGTCAGCTTTGTGCAGCAAATGCTTTTGACCACTGAGTTATCTCCCCAGCCTCTTCTTTTCCTTCTGAGTTTTTAAGGAAAGCATTCTGTTTGCACTGGCTGGATCTCCAGTGTAATGCTCACGAGAAGTGGTAAGAATTTGCACCTTTTCTTATTTTGTATCTAAATGCAATGCATCTAATGTTTCACCACTAGTTGTACAGTTTGCTCATTGTTCCAATTTATCAGGCTGTACAAATTCAGTTCACTTCCAGCATTCTCAAAACATTTTTTATTATAAATCAACTTTGCTTTTACCTTTGAAATAGAGCTTTCTTCTTTGATCTGCAAATGAGGAGTATTATGAAGATTGATTTCTGGTGTTGAAGCATCTATGTTCTTCAGAGAAAGTGCTACTTCATTGTGCATTTCAAATACATTGTAGAATTAAAGGCTTGATGCTTTTATTTAATACTTTACTTACTTGGCCCTAATGAGATTGACCTCTAAATATACCTTCTTATACTATTCCTTTCTAATTCTGGTATCATGATCACAGTTGTCAAATCATGATCAGATGCTTTTCAACCTTTTTCAAATCTCTTTCTTCAGTTTATACAAGAAAGGAATCATTTTCTGGATTCCTTGTATGTGTGTGTGTATATAGGTGGATTTTACTTTAACTCAATGTCTTTAATAATTATGAACTTATTTTGTCTGTTTCTTTTTGGTCAATTTTAACAATTTATATTATTATGAAAATTATCCACTAAACTTATTAGCAGCATGTACATGTGTGCACATGATTCTAGAAATTTAGTTTCTGTAGAATATTGGTTCTTTGACCTTTATTTTCCAAGTTCTGTGTAAAGCTATTCTGCTGTTGTTCTGACTTTCTTATAACTGTGAGGTAGGATTACGCTACCTGTGTTTAGGTGGAGAATGAAGTCAGATATGTTAATTGACTCTTTCAAGGTCTCTTAGCTGGTAAGAAATGAGACAAGAGTCCATGTTCTGCCCTCAGCTATTCTCCTGTTACCTTTTGAACTATTGTCCTGTTTTTGATAGTAACTTCTCCCTCTTCATTATTTCCTCTCTCATGGTTCTTCATTTTGGCTTGATGATCAATTTCATTTGAATGTTAACAACTCTGCAGGTTACTATTCTGTGTCAGCCTCATGTCTTAAGTATTTTATTGAACTTGTCTGGAGTTGAATAAAGCTGTCTGAAATGTTTTCGCTGGTTTTGCATAGTACTGATGCTCTCACCCCTGACCAAGGGAAACACTGTAAACAAGCGGACTATCCAGGAGGACTTTGCCATTTCATGCATTCAAATGAAGTCATTGAAGCCCAGCTCACCTAGCAATTTTTAGACCTTGATGAGATGCTATTTGCATTAATGGTGCTATGAAATTCAAATGTTTAGGCCAGTATGGGGGTATTGGAAGGGTAATGAGATGGATTAAGGAAAGAAACATTTAGCCTGATCAGGTAAATCTCTTAATGAGCTCTTTTAGACAGTGAAATTAGGAGAGACAATCTTGGTGTGGGGTGGACAGATAAAGGTCCCCAGAGATAAGGAAGAAGAAGCTTATACTTCATTCAAGGTTATATGTAATCTGTCACAACTTTCTTTGCTCCTGATATCATTATGATGTTTGATTATTAATTTTCTCCACACGCAAATAAAGCTGTTTCACTGTAAGAAAGTAGCAAGAATTTTGAATCCGTATTTTGTGCTAGGCATTTATCATGTAGTTTAATTTTCCCAATCATGACTTTCTCCATGAAAATTAAGCTCAATTGTAGCTAATACTTTCTTTTTAGTTTCTAGTTTATTTGCTTCATTTCCTAATTAGAACCCCAAGCTCCACTAGGCAAAAGCAGGGCCTTGCTTATAAAAGTGTCTGTAGCACTGGTACCTGACAGCTTTTGACAATTAGTCCGTTTTCTAATACTGTGACAAATGCCTGAAATAAGTAGCTTATAAGGAGAAAATGCTCTTTTGGCTCCCAGCTTTGGAGTTCCTCGTGACTGGTGGACTTGTCGTGTTGCTTTGGGCCAGCAGTGAGGTCGCTCAATGTGGCGGGATGTGTGGATGAACACAACACTTCAGCAATGAATCAGCGATCAGAGAAAGAACGGGCCGGCGGGTTACAGTCCCTTCCAGGACATGTCCCCAGTGATAGAAGGCTGATGACATAACACCGATCCTCTTCTCAAAGGTTTCAACAGCCTCCCGATAGCACTTGGGAAGCCAAATCATCGGAGGGCCAAATTATTAACACATGGGTCTTTTTGTCAGGGACACAGCTCCCAAACTACAGAGGTGGTGCTGAGCACCACCATGTGTAGAAAGAATGAGGACCTCACTTCAGGACGCAGGCCCTGCCTTTCCGGACCCTTGAACAGCATGCACCCTGCAGTACTGACTTGTTATGCTCTTAGCATTAAACAAGATTCACAGGAGTTAGGGGGGTTCCTTTTCAACTTTAGGAAATAACCCCAGAAGTGGTGGTTTCAGCTCTTCCTTAAAGGTCTGATAGAATTCAGCAGTGAACCATCTGTTTTGGTTGGGGTATTTGTGACTATTTCTTTAGTCTCATTTCTTCTTTTTTTTTATTTTTATTTTATTTGTGGTTTTTCGAGGTAAGGTCTCACTCTAGCCCAAGCTGACCTGGAATTCACTGTGTTGTCTCAGGGTGGCTTCGAATCATGGCGATCCTCCTACCTCTGTCTCCCTAGTGCTGGGATTAAAGGCGTGCACCACCACACCCGGCTTCTCATTTATTCTTATAGCTCTACTTGGATTCTTTATTTCCTCTCAGTTCAACATTGATAGATCATATGTGCCAAGAAATTCACTGATTTCTTCTAAATTTTGTTGGAATAATTTTTTTTTCCTGAGGCAAGCCTTTCTTTCACCCTCTCTTCTTCCTTTCTTCCTTTCTTTCTTTCTTTCTTTCTTTCTTTCTTTCTTTCTTTCTTTCTTTCTTTCTTTCTTTAAATGAGAAGGAGCAAGAGTGAGAGGGGAGGAGAGAAAGAGAAAAAGAGAGAGAAAAATTGGTGACTCAGGATCTCCAGCCACTGTAATCAAACTCCAGACATGTGTGCCACCTTGTGTACATGAGCAACTTGTGTGCTTGCATCACCTTGTGCGTCTGGCTTATGTGGGACCTGGAAAGTAGAACATGGGTCTGCAGGCTTCACAGGCAAGTGCCTTAACCACTAAGCCATCTCTGCAGCCTGGAATTTAGATTTTTGAAACATGTCCTTATGATTCTCAGAATTTTATTTTTCTCTCTGAAAATATCTCCTTTTTCCATCTCCGGTCCTATTGATTAGAGACTTCTCTTTCTTTTGGTGAGTTTGGCTCAGGGTTTACCAATTTTGTTTATCTTTCAAAAAACAAAAAAACAACAACAACACCCGATTCTGTTTCACTTATTCTGTTATTTTTTTAAAATTACTATTTCCTTGATTTCTGGCATGGTCTTAATTATTTATTTCCCAGGCTCTCTCTTGCGGTTGTAGTTAGATCTCGACTGTGTGGTAATACCTATCTTCAAGTGTCACTTTCTCGTCTGTGTCTCTCCTCAGGGTTACTTAAATAGTGCCACAGAATGTTCAAGCAGGCAAAGGACTGTTAGGATAGTATTTCAAACTATTTCAGATGTTCGTTGGCAAATTCTATTTGATATTATCTTAAAAAACAGAAATTCTTCATTAACACACTGATTAAATAAAGGAAGAGGCAGCATATAGCACACTTCCTTCATCATCCTCTCAGCCTGCTTTACATTTCTGATCGTTCCCACATGGGTGCCCTTGGGTTTGCACACTGCCTCGGGACCATTACCCCTGGGGACTTGGGTTGGTAACTGAGAAATGTTCTTTACTTGGGACAGAAGTCACAGCCTTGAATGTGTTTGATGTGTCTTCCTGCTCCATTGCTTTGCATGAGCTTGTCAGCCATCCTCATTCACAGGCGCCTTCAGTCCATGGGGCAGATGCAGTTCTCCAGTGCTCGGAGGGTTCAGAGCAAGGATGTGAACGCCACAGACAAAACCAGCTACAACCTCACTTCTGTAGACAGTCACTCCCAGAGGCCTTTTATAAATTATCTGGGCAACACTGGGTCTGGGTTAAGCTAGGAGTTCTACCTATTTAACTCCATTGTGCCTCAGTCTGGTGGCAGAGGTGATGCATTGGGAAAATTACTGTCTATCACTGACCTGGAGTTTGGAAGTAGCGCTTCAGCACCCACATGACTTAACTTAGTGACTTAGAAAGTTACTTCCCTGGGGACTGAGAGATGGCCTAGTGAGCAAGCGTGCTTGGTTGACAAGCATGAGAACCCATGTTCGAGTTCAGAGCTTACATAAAAAGCTGGGCATGGCCATGCACACCTGTAACCCAAGTGCTGGGGTGGGGGTAGAGAGAGGAGGATGTTCGGTTTTTCCTTCCTCATTGGACAATCTGATTGACAAATGGGGAGCTGTGGGGTCAGCAAGATACTCTTCCTCAGAGAAGCATGGTCGAAGAGTGATGAAGGGAGACAACCAACTTCTTGCTCTGGCCTCTGCACATGCACGCATGTATGCACGCACACACACACACTCTCACACACATCTCACATTCTACACACGCACCAAAAAACAAGTTACTCCACTGGTCTTACAAGGAAAACTTAGATGGTAAGTGGGGTTGGCAGGTGACTTTCTACTTATTTTCAGAGATCACCAGTGGAGCCTGAATTGCCTGGCCCTGGCTCTCTGTGATGGAGCAGCTGGCCCTGTGTCATTGTTACCATTCTGACAAGACACACTTGTGTGTTGTCGAATGAAGGTTTTTGTTTTGTAAAAGAATCCAATGTTATTTGAATCATTTCTTGTAAATGTTGTGAATCTATATGTCATTTTGTATCTATATAATAAAGTTAATTTGCCAAAAAAAAAAAAAAAAAATTGAAAAGCCAGTAAGTCAGTCATGTGGGGCTACTTTCCTCTGTGCTGGCTAAAGGGATAAATGAGAGCTGCTCCCTCCTACCATACTTGGGGTTGCTGCTTTATTACGCCAAGGATAACTGTTGTCAATAAATCCTTGGTGGTGCAGGGGATTTCAGAGACTAGCAGGATAGAAGTAGTCAGGTTTTCCACATAAGGTGTTACAGGATGGAAGTAAAGCCAGTTTCCGTAGGACAGGGAGCACATTGTATAGCTTGATGACATCCTGCCTTCATGACTAACATGTAATTAATCATGCATTTGATTTAATATGAAAGCAGGTGTGGGGATAAATTATCTGTGCTAATGTTGAGTTCAACTTGTTGAAAGATGCTACTTTAAAAGAGGACAGAGAAGGAATTAGACTTGAAAAGGAAATGGACTCATAAAACTGGTTTCCTCTTCCTAGAGCAGCATTTGAGCAGTGCAGTCTACCCTAAGGTATCTCAGAAACCAAAACAACTTCTCTGTGTCGGCAGTCAATATTTAGTCACGTTCTTGGAAGCCTAAAAGAGACCACGTGGATTATGTCTTGCAGGAGGACAGATGTGAATGGACCACGGACTATACTTTTCGGAGGGTTTCTGAAGATATTTTTTGCAGTTGCAAAACAGCTAAAAGCTGCACATTAAAATAGTGGGAAATATGGTGATCCATGCCTATAATCCCAGCACTTGGAGCGCTGTGGCAGGAGAATTGTGAGCTCAAGAACAGCCTGGAGTACACAGTGAGACCCTGTCTGAAAAGGGGGAGTGGGAATACTCAAAGCGATGTTTCCAGCCGGGTAATTTCCCACCCTTTGTTTTACTTGGCACCCTTGACTCTCCACTAGTGAGCATCACTGCTTCCTCTAGAGCCGACGTCACCCAGAAGATGGGCAATGGTCAGTGGCTTGATGTTGGCTTCTTTTTTTAAAAGAATATATTTTATTTATTTATTTCACAGAGAAAAAGGGGGTGGTGGAGAAAATGGGTTCACCAGGGCCTCCAGCCACTGCAAATGACCTCCAGTTGCATGCACCATCTTGTGCTTCTGGCTAACGTCCTCTGCCTTGAAGTAGGGTATCTCACCTGTAGCTCAGGCTGACCTGGAATTCACTACGTAGTCTCAGAGTGGCCTTGAGCTCATGGCGATTCTCCTACCTCTGCCTCCTGAGTGCTGGGATTAAAGGTGTGTGCCACCATGGCCTGGCTTCAAATTCCTTTCTGTCTCTTGCTCTCAGAGGACTTTCTCAGAGTATGTGTTTGGGAGACTCTGGAGTGGCATTGTCCCTGCTGTACCTTCTCAGCAGTTCTGAGCTGGAAGATGCATGCCAGTAGGACCAAATCCTTAGAGCATGAAGGAGAATGAAGTCAAGGGAACATGAGCAAAAGTGAGGTGCTGTGAGCTGAAGACAAACTTCAATCTTGACTCCACTGTCGCCTTTTTTTCACTATGTGGAGTCATTGCTAACATGAAAATCCAGGGAGACTGCTGGGGAGAATAAAGCCTCCCCCCCCCCATTGTGTTAACCCATATTATTCCTAACTCCTGACTTCCCTTGGGAAAAAACCATCTCTGTGACACAGTGCTGTGGGGGGAGCAAAGGGCTGGCGCAGTCTCCTAAGGGAACTAGAAAGAGTACTGACTTCCATCTGGGAGTCAGAAAAGAAGACTGCTCGAGATTATATGGTGTCCATTTAGGGGAAAAATGTGATTTAAGCAAGTACGTTCCTCTCTGAGTTTACTTTACAATGGAAATAACAGGGTTGGAGTTTCCCCTCCCTGCGTGTGCAATTCCAGTAACGCCAGCGATTCCCAGAGCACTAGATTAACAGTTCTCGCAGATACTGGTTTTTTTTTTTTTCTTTTATTCTGCCTGTGTTGGTTCATTGTGGATGTTATCATCTTCTACTTCACTTTCTAAAACAGTATCAAGGCATTGATACCCATTTCCTGAGAGTACACAGCTGGTTAGATCACAGGGGCCTCTTCTGTTCAGGTCTTATTGTAAAGTCCAGGTATTTGGTTGTTTGAATTTAGAGGCTGCTCACATGCTGAACATTTTGTAAAGCCAGCAGTAGGAAAGGAAATACGTTTGCATATAGAATAAAGGTAAACAATGATCAGAAACATCCCAACTGCGGGAAAGCCAATCGGCTCTTAACTCACTTCAGGTAGCGTAGTCTGAATGCACAATACCTTTTTCCTCACTCACAAGAAGGGTGAGCCGCATGCACCTCACCTATTTTCCCTGATCTATATCTTGGAGTTAATTACTCAACATTTCAGAGTCAACTTACATTGCTTGAATGCCGTTATTATTCGTGAGCTCCTGTAATGGTGTTTTCATGTTTTATTTAATGTTCCTCAGCAGTACATAAGAGAATATTATTTTCCCATTATGTTTATGAAGAAATTGAGACTCAGAGAGAAACGAAAGAAATATGGAATTTTATAGGAACCAACTCTATTATGTTTTGAGTATGGAAACACAATCATCCTGGCAGGAATGAAGCTTTTCCAAAGAGACACTGTGCCCTCCTTTTGGATACCAGATGATTAAAGCAATGGTTCCCAAGGGACTGGAATTTTTCCAGGAATCTAGTGCTTGGAGAAGGAAAAGGTTGAAGCCCTGGCACCAGCTGGTAGAGGTACTTGTGTCTCAGGGAAAGATTTCGCTGGAGTTTTGCCCATTTGTCAGACCATCTTGCCGGGGAGACTGGAGCACTGAGAATCATGGGTGGGCACACACCTTGACCAGGACTGCATACTTTAGCTCCCTAGTTAAACCTAACTCTCATGGCAGGATCCCAAAGATGGACTGAGGGGTAGACGTCTTTGCTACGTTTCCCAATGAAGCCACACTGAATAAATCTTCTTTCTCTGCTTCTTACTATTTCTTGTTCCTTAAATGGGTGGGTGGCCAAGCTTTTTATACTGCCAGGACCCAGGCTCTGACCCTAACAACTCTAGTAATATAATTTTATTTTCCCTCTTTTTGGTATTTAATTTTGAAATTTTAGATACATTGCATGCATTGGTCAAAAATTCTTGTCAATCCTTCATACAGATGTATGGGCACTCCACGGCTTCCACCACTGCAAATGAATTCCAGGTGCGTGCACCACCTTGTGCATCTGGCTTATGTTAGTACTGGGAATTCGAACCTAAGTCCTCAGGCTCCACAGGCAGAAGCCTTAACAGCTAAGCAATCTCTCCAGCTCTTACATAATGTTTTAAAACAAGGTATCAACTTGCTATGTAGCCTTGAACTTGCTGTATAGCTGCGGGTGACTTTGAATTGCTAATCTTTCTGTATCACCTCCTGAGTGCTGGGATGATTACAGGTGCTTTTCACCAGGCCCAGTTTCATTCCTTGCTGGAGAGATGGCTTGGAGGTTAAGGCCCTTGCCTACAAAGCCAAAGGACCCAGGTTCAATTCCCTAGTACCCACGTAACACTAGATGGACAAGGTGGCACATGCATCTGGAATTCGTTTGCAATGGCTAGAGGCCCTGGCACTCCCATTCTCCCTCCCTCTCATCTCTTTCTCTCTCTCCCTCAAATAAATAAAATACAAATTAAAATGGAATAAATTTAGCATATATAACTTAGAAAAACCTATAACTTTTTTCTCAGCACAGTTTACATGCAATTAATTATGAGTTTGACACTTCATTTAAGGCTTGGGTTTCAGTCTCTCTGTTAACAATTTATGCCCAGGCATACCATTGCAGAGCCAGCCTTTGCCTGTTGTAGTGTGCACTGGCCTCATCTTCTCCCTGTCTGATCATTCCCTTCCTTAGGAAGGGGTCTGGTTCTAGTTCATTGCTATGTGACAGAAACCACTGGTAGGTATACAATTTTTGTCTATTGCACAACTTAATAAATGGCTCAACATTGGTTTGAAGTAAAGCATTATTGTTGAGGCATACACCACCACGCCCAGCTTGGACTTATTATTTTCCTAACCTCAACATTTACAAAGAGGCAACACCTTATAGTTGTCTGATTTCCAAGTGTCACCCACCGAGTGACACTGAGGACGTGGACTCACTAGCTGGGATGATTGCCATATCGATAATCCTACCATTTAAGAAGCTGCAGCAAGCCGGGCGTGGTGGCACACGCCTTTAATCCCAGCACTTGGGAGGCAGAGGCAGGAGGATCGCCATGAGTTTGAGGCCACCCTGAGACTACATAGTGAATTCCAGGTCAGCCTGAGCTAGAGTGAGACCTTACTTCAAAAAAAAAAGCTTCAGCAAGAAGACCATGAGTTCAAGAATAGCCTAGGTTACATAATGAGACACCTCGGTTTTTATTTTATTTTATTTTATTTTATTTTATTTTATTTTATTTTGTTTTGTTTTGTTTTGTTTTGTTTTGTTTTGTTTTGTTTTGTTTTTTTTATTTTATTTTATTTTATTTTATTTTATATTTTATTTTTTGGAGAGAGACACAGAGAGAGACAGCACCTCTCAGCTGCTGCAAACGAAATCCAGATGTGTGCACCCCCTTGTGGTCAAGTGCGGCATTGCACCCTTGTGTCACTTTGCATCTGGCTAAACGTGGGACCTGGAGATTGGAACCGGGTTCTTTAGGCTTAGGATGCAGGCGCCTTAACTGCTAAGCCATCTCTCCAGCCCGGTTTTTATTTTTTTTTTTTAAGACAAAAAGGTAGGGCTGGGGAGATGGCTCAGTCAGTAAAGAGCTTGTCTTGCAACATGAGAACTTCAGTTCAATCCTCAGGACTTGTGTTTAAAAACAGCTAGGCTTGGTGGCACATGCCTGTGATGCCAGCACTGGCAAGGCAGAGATAGTTTGGGTCTCAGATAGCAAGCCTAACATACCTGGTGAGCAGCAAGAAAGTGGGAGACCTTGTCTCGGAAAAGGTGTTTGGTACCTGAGGAATGATAAGGTTGTCTTTTGGCTTCCATATGCATGTGCACCTGCACACAAACACGTGTCCACACATGGACAAAGACACAAAGGACAATAAAGGAAAGCCATGGGCTCGTTACAGAGTCATTTTTATTGCCCACAAAGCTACACAGACTCCACCGAGGGTTCCTTCTTTTCAATGCAGTTGTTGCAAAGTTCTGATGGTGTTCTGTGTAAGAACAAAGCATAGGTAGATCTCTTCATTGTAGCTGAATGATGGTTGCTTCTCTATTTTCAACTCTTATGCAAACTATAAATAACTAGTGTATGCTATCAAGTTAAAATTATCTGAATGTGGAAAAATGATATAAATCCACCTCACCTAGCAAATAGGGGAATTCCAACATGCTACACTAAATGAGAAATGTTCTTATCTTTTTATTGCTGGGACAAAACACCCAGCTAGAAGCAGTTTATGGAAGAAAAGGGTTCATTTTGATTTCAAGGTTTTGAGGAGAGGTTTTGTTGTGGTGGTAAAAGCGTAGTGTAGTGGGCTTATGTCTAGACATCACATCACATCTTGTCACATCATTGGGGACAGGCAGCACAAAGAGTATGCTGTCTATAAATACCCAGTGAGGCTGGGCTAATAAATAATACGTCTCTAAGCCCAACCCGAGTGACACACCTAAAGGTTCCCCCAAGTAGGAAACTAAGTACAGGCTTAATCACAAACCCACGAGGGCATAGGGCACATTTTGTCATCAAACCATCACAATGACTGAGGTGGAGATGGTGGGCAGGACTGGAACTGGGGCAACAGCCTCTGAGTTAAATCTATTTGTTGGCTGTTTCTTTCCTGGAAGTCCAGAACATCTTATAGACTGATAGAGGATTGAATATGATTCAAAGAAAAATAATTAAATGCTGAATCTTGAAACGAAAGTATTTTTTCTCGTACTTTCTTTGTGGCAGAGCTTGGTGCAGCTGGGGTTGTTTTGGAATATCCCGGATATGGCCATGTGTCATCCTGGCCCCGTCTAGAGTGGAGGGAATGAGCTTCGAAGAGAGCCTTAGTTCACAAATCCTCCCCACCTCTTTTCTCCCTCCTCTACCTGTCTTGACTCATGAGAAACAATCTTTTTGGAACCTAAGATCCAGCGAGGGGATGAGTGATGTTGCTCTTCTTTCTATTGCACTTGAAAGGCACGTGGGCTAGATTCAGAAGTGCCAGGCCTGGCTGCATCCCGCTTTCTGCTTTCAGGTAGTTCTTGAAGGATTGTGTCTGCGAGTTGTGTCCTGTGGGGCATGGACATAGGCTTTGCTTTGAACTTGGGCTCCAAGGAGAAGTGAGATGTTGGAACAGGGAGTTGTCTTGCTGGGGACATTGGCTGCTCTGTGGTGATGACAGGAGAATGAGAAAAGATGGGGCTATTAAAACACATTGTGCTGGCAGGGGATGATCAGGGAACATCAGAATGAAAATAAAAGCACACCTCTGCCATGGTTGTGTCCTGCTTTTGAAGCACAGGTTAGAACGGGTATATGAACAGGTATGAGTTATGATATTATTAAGAAAATATTGGTTAATTCGATGAAAGAATATCTAAAACCCCTGCAGAGGACTCGTTTAACACCCATCTAGCAATTATGCTGTATGCTTTATAAATTAATTTTTTTCCAAAAAGATTTCCAATAGTGACCGTCAGAGTGGTGAAGTAACACCGATGATAGCAGCATTAATTCATCACCACTTTTGGTTAGGCAACTTGCACACCGTCACTTTTTTTGGTGTTTTTTTAAGGTAGGGTCTTGCTCTAGCCCAGGCTGACCTGTAATTCACTATGTAGTCTCAGGGTGGCCTCGAACTCATGGCGATCCTCCTACCTCTGCCTCTGGAGTGCTGGGATTAAAATCATGCACCACCACGCCCGGCTGCACACAGTCACTTTTAATCCTCGTCCTGATCAGCATGGTTGGCATTGAAGATGCTCCGAAGATGGCATTTTAGGGTTAGGGTTGCTTTGAGCTCAATGCACTTAAAAAGCAACAGACATAGAAAGAGCCTCTGCCTTCCCTCTGGCCACCTGAAAGCAGATCACACATTTCCCTTTGTGAAGGTCTTTCTTCCTTCCCCCTTCCCATATCAGGGCCAGGAAAAGCAGCCACTCAGATTGCTGAAGGGAGAAGGTCATTCCTGCGAGTCTGTATAACAAACATTGCTAAAATGCTTCTCAGGTTCCATTAGGTTCTCAACTGTATGGGCCTGTGTACAATCTTCTACCCCAGAAATACACAGTCCCTTTCCTCTGAGTTATCACTTCTACATAATTTCTCACCCTTTGTTAAAATGGCATATAAATCTATCCAATTTAACTGCTCCTATAGGGTCTTTATTTCTTTTTCATGAAGATTTCTTTGCCATAAAAATAAAATATTAACCTCAAATACAATTTGTTTGCCTGATGTCTTTCGTTAGTTTTATTTATAGGCAGAATAGAAAATCATTTTTTAAAATATATTTTATTTATTTATTTTGAGAGAGAAAGAGGCAGAAAGAGAGGGGAGAGAATGGGCATGCCAGGGCCTCCAGCCTCTACAAACCAACTCCAGACACATGTGCCTTCTTGTGTATCTGGCTTACGTGGGTCCTGGAGAATCGAACCTGGGTCCTTTGGCTTTGCAGGCAAACGCCTTAAATGCTAAGCAGTCTCTCTAGCCCAGAGAATCATTTTTTAATGTATTTGTTTGCCTACCTTAGAATATAATTGCTTTTCAGTTAAGGCAACTGGACTTAAACAAGGAGTGAAGTAAATCTTTAGTGTTCTAAAGCCTTTGCATTTTGACACGACCTAGTGAGACCACCCGTGGGTCTTACCTATGCAGAAGTGCACTGCAGGACAAAATTCTACAAGTAGAGAGGCCACATTCCTTAAACAAAAGTTTGGACCCAGAAATGAGGAAGTCATTCTGTTCACTCTGAATGTGACCTAACAGAGGTGAAAGGAACACCCATTTGTACCTGTGTGTGACATTATCTTGTGTTTGGGGAGGAAATGGGCCTAGGCTGGAATCTCAGCTGCAATGAGCACTTCAGACGTCTCTTCAGCGCCTGCGCTGTGGATCAGACTTTCGGACTAGCCACTCGTATCTAAGCTACCGAACACAAGGCAGCTTCTGAGTTCATGCTGCTAATGATTAGAGATTATTTTGTTTTATTTAGTTTGGCTTTGTCTCTTGTGTAACCCAGGCTGGCCTTGAACCTGAGATATTTCTGCTTCAGCCTTCCTAGTGCTGGGATGACAGGTGTGCACCACTATACCCAGCTAGTCATAACATTGTGATGTTAGATAGTGAACTCTGTGCAGAATCCAGAAATAGTCTAGAGCCGCTCATTCATTGTATTTCTCTGTTAGTTTTGCCACTGGGAACTTGAGCGTGAATTTGGTGGCTCACCTCTAATGTGCTATAGGGAGAGGCTTAGTGATAGCTGTTGTAGTGACTTAGGTTTCTGGACAAACATCCTACCAGGAACAGCTTATGGAAGGATAGGGTTTCTTGAAGGCCTATAGAATCCAGGGGAAACACCCTCAGTGGTGGAAGAAGCTGGTTTACTTCCGTACATCATAGCAGAGAGACATCACCAAGTAGCTAGCAAGCAGTAACAGGCAGAGCTCAAACTGCTTTTTTACGCACCTCAGGGCTGGACAGTAAGATCCACCCCAGTGACCTGCCTCTTCCCCAGCATTGCTTTGCCCACTGGAGTCTCAATCTGCAAACTCAATCTTAATTAAAAAGAAATGCTTGGGTCTATGGGGCCGTACATTCAAATCACCACAATATCATCTTACATTAAATGAGTACACTTAACTGGTGTGAATTAATTGCATGTAATTGACAAATTCATTGTGCTTCAGTAACTGTGGGGGTTCTGCACCAATTAGACAGACGTAGGTAAAGGGCAGGAGGTAGTGGAGTCATGGTAGATGGGCAAACATACCGTAAAGAACATTAACACCAAGCAACGCTAATGTTCCGACAGCTTCTTTCTTATTTACTCTGGTTTCTCTCCTTTCTGTGCAGGTTTTTTTTTTTTTTTTTTTTTTTTTTTTTTTGGAGAGAGATACAGAGGAGACAGAGAGAGAGGGAGAGGAAGACAGATAGAGAATGGGTGCGCCAGCTGCTGTGAACAAAATCCAGATGTGTGCGCCCCTTGTGGTCAAGTGTGGCATTGCGCTCTTGCATCACTTTGTATCTGGCTAAACGTGGGACCTGGAGATTGGAACCACTGGAGATTGGAACCAGTGTTCTTAGGCTTAGGAGGCAGGCACCTTAACCGCTAAGCCATCTCTCCAGCCCTGTGCATGTTTTTATGAATAATTGTCCCTGGATGGTTGTAGACTGATAGAAGTGTCCCCTTTCTCATCATTACTTCTTATTATTACTATTCCTCTTGCTAGTTAAAACAATTGTCATCATCTCTTCTTTCATAGGATGTGGTTTCTCAGGTAGAGTCATCCATGCAGGCTTGGCAGCTCCTGGATCCTTCTGGACTACTCTGATTCTGAAGCCATGGGTCCCACACAGTTGAGGTCATTGTCACTGAGCCCTGTCTGGCTCGGGCAGCCTATACCAATTCTCCATGGTGTTGTCAAGGACTGCACCCACTTACTTCTTCACTTACCATTTATCTCAATCCTTGATTAGAGACCGCTCACCATTCCACCTCTAACCACGCATACAATATCCCACCATGGATTCTAGCCCAACCCACTGACAGTCAATCGCCTTCATTTCAGCATTGTTCACGGAAAGGCACTGAGAGTGTAAAAATGTCTGAGTATTACCCATGGACACAAGCCTCTGAACAGAGAACAGAGTGCGGCAGGACACGAGTATCCACAGAAGTTGGTGGGTGATCAGGTCATGCAGTGCTACTACACACCGGGGGAACACTATAACCCTTCAGATTTAGACTGTCAGGGTTTAAAAATGAACCCAGGAAATTCCTGACTTTGGGACAAAGATTTTGATGAGTTTCAAGAACACGTGTGATAGGGATGATGGATGAAGCTGATCTAAGATTGAAGCTCAAGTGTGGGACTCCTTGTTCACATCTGCGCAGCCCTGACATTCTGAGTCATGGCCCCATTCAGTGATGAAATTGCGCTGCTGTTTCAAGGCAACAAGAAGTGGTGGAACTGTCGTGTTGATGCCGAAATTACTCAGGGTCGGTCACAGTAGTGAACAAAGGGAAGGAAAATAAGCCAATGGCCAAAGTGCTTGAATTATGTAGAAGCACAGGTAAATAAAGAGGGGTTCTGTAGAGTCCACAGGAAAGAGGAACTATGTAAGAGTAACATGGTATTCTGTGGGTCTCTTTGTTTGTTTCCATTTTCCAAATTTGCCATGATTGTTCGAGCTGTCAGTCTTACCAATATTCCTCTACTTTGCACTTCAGCAAGAAACACATGACCACATTACTTTCTCACCTAGATTCCTTGATCAAAGTAATTCGTCCCTTAACGTTATCTTTGTTTTCCATTGCCTTGCCTTGTTTTTAAAGTTTTCAGTTAGTATGCAAAATAATAGATTTTATTAAAACATTTTCATACATGCTTATGCCTGTGTTCTACTTATGTTTGCTTCTCCAATATCCTCCTTTAGCCTTGCCCACTTCTCCTGTTAATGCCTTTTCCTTTCCCATGAGCCCTTCCTGTTTAATGGTGTGTATTCTACATAAGAGAGAAAACAGGCTATATTTCTTTTTTTTTTTCTGTACTCATTACCGTCTCTTGTTTATGTAAATGAAAGAAAAATGATAATTGTCTTTGGATTTTGTCAAATTTTGCTTAACAAGATAAACTCCAGTTCCATCCATTTTCTTACAAATTACATAATTTTAGTCTTTAGGCTAAATAAAACCATATTGCATGCATGCACACACACACACACACACACACACACACACACACACAATCTTAAATTTTCTTTATCCATACCATCAATTGGTGAGCATCTAGGCAGCAAGCATGGATGTGTCAATATCTCTGTGCTATGCTGCCTTAGATACTTTTGAATATATGCCCAGGGGTAGCTGGGCAATATTCTAATACTGACATTTTGGAGAACCTACAAGCTGATTTCCATAGTGGCTGAACTAATTTACATTACCACCAACAGATCATTTGTTACTTGTTTTCCTTACACTGGCTATTCTGACTGCAGAGAGATTGAATCTCAGTGTAGTTTTAATTTGAATTTCCATAATGGCCAGAGATGAACATTTTTCCATGTACTTGTTGGTCACTTACATTTCTTCTTTTTTGGACTCTCAGTTTAATTCAGTTACTCACTTCTTGATGAAATGATTTGTTTTGTGTGTGTACTTAAACTTTTGATTTCTTTTTTGCACTGTAGACAGTAATCAACAACAGATGTGTAGTAGCCAAAGATTTGTCTCCCAGTCTTCAGGCGGTATCTTTGCAGTTTCTTTTGCAGTGCAGATGTCTTTTTCTTTCTTATAATCATACGTGTCCATTTTTGCTATTCTCTCCTGAGCTTTTAGAGTCCTTTCAGAAAATCTCTGCTGATGTATATGTTTTAAAGTGTTTTTGCTACATTTTCCCCTCTAGCAGTTTAAAAGTTTCAGGTCATCCACTGATGTCTTTGAACTGGTTTAAATTGATGTTTTTTTTTTTTTTTTTTTGTACAGGAGAAAAGATAGAAATGTAATTTCATTGTTTTACATGTGAATATTCACTTTTCCTAGCATCAAGTTAAAGAGGCTGTCTTTTTCTCAATGTATATTTTGACACATTTGTCAAAAAAAAATCAGATGACTGCCTGAGTTGATTTCTGGGTCTTGTATTATCCTTCTGTCCCATGGTCTGTTTCTGGGCCAGTACCGCTCTGGTTGCATTACCAAGGCTATGCTGAGTAATTTGACATGAGGAACAGTACCTTGGACTCTTTGTGGCCATTTGTGATTTCATATGAAAGTTAAGATGTTTTTCTAGTTCTATGAAGAATTTGGTTGGAATTTTGGTGAGAATTATATCTCCTCATAGACTGCTTTCTGCAACAGTCATTTCTACTACAACTATCCTGCAGATTGATGAAGATAAGAGGTCTTTGCAACTTGTGAATTCTTAGGGTTCTGTCTTCAGTGCTTTCAGTTTTCATTATAGAAGTATTTCACCTCCTTGGTTACATTTATTCTTAGATATTTGTTGAAGATATTGTAATGAGATCCCACCCTCCAATTTCTTTACCATCCAGCTCTTAGTATATAGGAAAGCTACGGATTTTTGCATGTTTATTTTATATCCAGCTATTTTTATGATAGTGTTTATTAGACTTAAGAGCTCTCTGATGGGGCATTTAGGATTATATTATCTATGATAAGGATAAATTGACTTTCCCCTATTTGTATCTCTATGATATCCTTCTCCTGCTTTATTACTCTAGCTCAGATTTGGAGTACTATATTGAATAAGAGTAGGTGGTGTGTATGCCCATGTTTTATTCCCAATTTTAGAGAAAATGTTTTCAGTTTTCTCCCATTAAGTATGATGAAAATAGGTTTATAATATACAGCTTTTATTATATTGAGATAGGTTCATTCTATACCTAGTTTCTTCCGGGATTATATAAAAAGGTGTAATGAACATTGTTAAAGGCCTTTTCTGAATCTACTGAGCTGATATGTGAGTTCTGTTTATGTTTTCATTTATCCTGTACCACCAGTGCTCATTTATGTAGTGGAACATACTTGAGTTCCTGGAATGAAAATAACTATTCCATCATGATGATATTTTTAATATGTTCTTGAAATTAGTTTGCATTTATTTTATTAAAACTTTGTGAAGGGCTGGAGAGATGGCTTAGTGGTTAAGGCGCCTGCCTCCTAAGCCTAAGAATGCTGATTCTAATCTCCAGGTCCCACGTTTAGCCAGATGCAAAGTGGAGCAAGGGTGCAATGCCGCACTTGACCACAAGGGGGCACATGCATCTGGATTTTGTTCGCAGCAGCTGAGAGACTGCGGCGCGTCCATCTCTATCTGTCTTCCTCTCCTCTCTCTCTCCAAAAACAACAACAACAACAACAAAAAAAAACTTTGTGCACCTATGTTTATCAGGGAAGTTAGTCTACAGTTTTCTGTTTTTGTTTATTTTAAATATATTTTTAATTTATTTATTTGAGAGACAGAAAGAAACAGAGAGAGAGAGAGAGAGAGAGAGAGAGAGAGGGAGGGAGGGAGAGAATGGCCTCGCCAGGGCCACCAGCCACTGCAAATGAACTCCAGACACATGTGCCTCCTTTTGCATATTGTTTACATGTGTCCCTGGAGAATTGAACAAGGATCCTTTGGGTTTGCAGGTAAATGCCTTAACTGCTAAGCCATCTCTCCAGCCCTTCTTTTTGTTTTTGGTGCCAGATGTCATTGGCCTCACAGAATGAGCCTGGCAGTGTCCTGCCTCATCTAGCTTGCCCATCATCAGGGCACACTCTTCTTTAAAGGTCAGCTAGGGCTTGGAAGTGAATCCATCTGGTTCTCAGTTTTCCTTTGACATTCAATTTTGTTTCTTATTATGAACCAAGTTAAGTTGCTTATATCCTCTTCATTTAATTTTGTTCATTGTATATTTTGGAATCTGTCCATTTCTTCTAGATATTCCAGTTTTTTTGGACTTGAGTGTTTAATTATTATATAATAATTCAGATGTTTCATATCTCATGTAATGTCTCTCTTTTGATCTCTAATTTTACAAAGTTAGGCCTCTTTTGTTTTTTGATATTTTGCCTAAGTGTTTATCAACTTTTAAAATCTTTTCCAAGAATCAATCCTGTGTGAGTTTGCTTCTGTAAACTGCGGCTTTAGTAACCTTTGCCTCCGCTGTGGCCTCAGTTATCTTCCTGTCTGTGTGCTGATTCTCACTATATCCCTGTCCATAAATTGATTTCCTATATACATTGTTTTTGCTTTTCTAAAACCTTGAGGTACATCATCATCATCATCATTATTATTATTATTATGGAGAGAGAGAGAGAGAATGGGTGCACCAGCAGCCTCTCAGCTGGTAAACAAACTCCAGACATGTGCGCCCCCTTGTGGGCACGTGTAGTATTGCGCCCTTGCATCACTGCATCTGGCTAAACATAGGACCTGGAGAATCAAACGGGTGTTCTTAGGCTTAGGAGGCAGGAACCTTAACCCCTAAGCCATCTCTCTAGCCCCATCATTATTATTTTCATCGGAAAACTCTTTGGTTTTAAAAATTTTTTTTTATTTGTACATATGTGCATGTATGTATGTATGTATGTATGTATGTATGTATGTATACATGTACGGATATGTTAGGGTCTCCTGCTGCTGCAAATGAATTCCAGATGCATGTGCCACTTTTGTGTCTGGCTTTATGTGGGATCTGGAGAATCAAACCTGGACAAGCAGGCTTTGAAAGCAAATGTCCCGAATTGCTAACCCATTTCCCCAGCCTTCTCTGATTTGTTAATGCAAGCATTCATATCTCAGAAGTACTGATAGGGTTTGGTTTCATTTTCATCTCATTCCAAGTGCTTTTAGTCTCCCACCTTTGTTTCTTCATTGATCATTCAAGAGTGCATTCAGTCTCTATGCATTTGTCTCATTCCTGTAGTTTCTCTTGCTGTTAATTTCTAGCTTTATTCCCTGTTGTAGGCAGCTCCACATTGCTGGGATAAACTTCCAGACATCGTTTTGGGAGGAAGACATTTATTTCAAGCTTACAGAACCAGGGGAAGTTCTATAGATGGCAGAAGAAGCTGGCTTCTGAGACACCCTTGTTTTTTTTCACCCTATGGTGGCTAATATTCTAGCCAGGAAATGTTCCCCTTGTCCATTGTGCGTGCAGGAAGAGAATACAGCACTAACTCTGTTTAGGCAAACCAATTATTGTCTTTTCAGAAGCCTTTCAACATTAAACACTACTGGAGATAAGAAGCTGCAGGAGAGTGAGTCCCAAAATAGAGTTTGCACATGTGCAATGACACGGTGAGGCCTGGCTATTTGTTCAGTAACGAGGAATTTGGGTCCTGAGATAGTGGAGCTCAGGAAGGCTGCAGAGCAAAGGAAGCCCTCTGCTAGTTTTTCCTGGCACACCTTGAGTCAGGTTCCACATGGTTGAATTAGAGACAGGAAGATCTATTTTATTAGCCATGACCGCTAATTTCTATTTTATGAGAGTCAACCATGTGTTGGAGTTTCTAAAGGGAGCATGGAGGCGAATCCTTGAAATGACAATGTTTACAATGTGAAATGCCAAACAGAGGCGCAATCCTGCAATCACACCAGTCTCCCAGGTGCAGGGGTGAGTTCTCGCCTTCTGCTTTCGTTCATGATTTCGGTCAAGAACAGCTGAGGGTTGAAGGCATTCAGTACTTGAACTATGATTACCTAGCAGGAAAGTAATAGTAATTGAGATTTCAGCTCATTTACCCAGAAGGCATTCTTCCATCCATAATTATACGGTCTGCAAATCAGAACAGAATCCTAGAAAAATGCAGAATAAAGAGGTTGTTCCATGTTTGATGATAATTCACAGTTAAAAGCAACCTCTGCTGATAACAGGCCCTCCAGATACAGCATAGCATAAAGGCAGAGCCTGCTCTTGGCAGCAGTGAGTTTGTCTCCGTGATTTTTTTCCATGCCACATCAACCACTAGAAAGACCTTGTTTGCAAACAGGCAGGTCTGAGGAAGATGCTATCACTTCTCGGGGATATGAACGTGGAGCAGCCTCTGATCTCCAGAAGCTTCACTGTGTTCACACAGTGCAGAGACAAGGGAGGGAGGGAAGGGGAGTAGTGCTTGGCATGCACATGCACAGTTGACTTTGTAGGGGAGAAACATTAACTCCGTTCCTTGGAGTTGATGTCATTTATGATCCATTCAAGGGTTTTGACAATATTTCAAATGACAATGAATTTTTCTTTCTTATTTCATATGACTGCTGGAAGGGTTTGTTTGGTAATGCATCTTAATAAAAATGTGTAGAAAAATTCAGAGGGCATTGATGGAACATCAAGCCTAAAGACAGGCTGCTAGTTTCTTACCTGCAAACTAGGCAGTCTCTTACTTATACCCTGGGAAGGTATTGTAGGGTTGAACATGTGACAAGTGAGGGCTGGAACCCTATGGTGAGGTTCAGTAAATGGTGTGCACTGTTCTACGTACACCCAGGTCCTGTTACTGTGCGCCACTCTGAAAGACAGACTGGGACGGGGAATTGAAATCAGTAACTCATAAAGGTGTTTGATTCGCTGTGTGTAAGGTATCTGCATCTCTATGATAAAGACAGGGACAAATGGTTATTATCATTTCCGTCTATGTGTAAGTCTAACTGGGAATTGCATCCTGTAAGAGCCTCATTAAGAGCACGAATCATCATTTAGCATGGAGGAAGGAGCAGTAGTAGCAGGCTGACCTGGAATTCACTATGCAGCCTCAGGTTGGCCTCAAACACACCACGGTCCTCCTACCGCTGCCTCCGAAGTGCTGGGATTAAAGGTGTGTGTCCCCACATCCAGCAGCTGTCTCTTTTTTGACACTAATGACAGCATACCATCCAGTCTCATTGATTTTCTGAGGAAATAGTTTTCTCAGAGGAAAAGTGTGAGCCACATATTTTTCAAAGAGTACCTTTAGTTTTGAGCCGGGCTCTGGAAAAGCACTTTCTGTGTAATCATGGAATCGGCCTTTCATAGTTATCTGATCCTGGGTCACATATGATATTGATTTCTGTCTAAGCTTACCATATGAGTCTTTAAAATCCAAGGACATGTGGCATCAGGGTTATCATTTTTTTAACGAACAATAGTCTGACAGAGCCCTTTGTTGGGCAGTGCGGCTTTCAATATGAGGACAAAGTCCAAGGACCAGGGTGGCTGGGGACTCGTTTCCTCTTCAGTCTGGCTCTGAAGTAGTTCGAAATCAAATGGGATGAAGTCTCAAGGATCCCACATGCAGAGTGGCCAGCATAGAAAATTCAACTTTTATTTATTTATTTGAGAGGAAGAGAGGGGAGAGAGAGAGAGAGAGAGAGAGAGAGAGAGAATGGACCTGCCAGGGCCTTCTGCCACTGAAAAAGGACTCCAGGTGCATGGGTCACTTTGTGTATCTGGCTAGATGTGGGCACTCAAGAACTGAACCCAGGATACAGGCTTTGCAAGCAAAACAAGCACCTTTAACTGCTGAGCCTCGTCTCCAGTCCCCACCTCGAGCACTGAAAATTTAGCAGAAAACCTCGACTTCTGGGTCTCTGTAGTCACCCTGAAAAGAGGAACTTGTGGCTGTTTCAAATCCCTTTTTTGCAATCCTGGATAAAACCATTTGAAAGAATATGGACAGTTCCCAAGCCAGTGGTTCAAAAAGCCAGCTGTTGTTGTTTCTTTCTTTTAGAACTTCAATATATGAACATACACTAATTTGATGATGTTCCCCTCCCGTCATCCTCTATTGGCGCCTCTCCCTCACACTCCACCCTCGAGGACCCTCCTCTTTCAAGGCAGGCCCCCCCCCTATATTTTGTTGTCTGTTGTTTTTATTCTCCTCCATCCTCCAGGTCAAAATATTGATGGATGCTGGTCTTGTAGGGGTAGCAGTAACCACTGGGGTTATGAATGCACAAATGGCAGTACCCCCAAATATGCCTACACATCCGGTGGCTCTCGAATCTTTTCAGTCCCTTGCCTTGGAGGGTGTGATAGATACCCTGGGTCCTGTTGAAACTCTTCACAGCCTTACTTCCATTTCGATAGAGAAGCTTCTCTGGCTGGTGTTGAGAGCAGCGCTCGTATTCTTCCCACCACGTGCTCTGCACTGTTTCCTGAGCCCTGCGGGAGGGCTGATGGATATGAGTGATCCAGTGCCGAGCACAGGGCTTTCTCTTCTTGACATTCTGATGAGTCTTAGTTCTCCCTGCAATTTGCTGCCATCCATAAAAGGGTTCTCCAACCAAAGTGAAATCACCACTAATTAACGGGTATGATTAATACATTTAGAAGGCTTTTTGATGGACATAACTTCTCTATTTAGCCAAAGAACTGTGGAAGCATATCTACAAGTCATAGGATTTTGTGTCTGTTCTCTGTACCAGCCATGAATTCTCTTCCACTGAAGGGGTCCTCAAACCTAGTCAGAAAGCAGTTGATTCCCTCCATAACTTATGTGTCACTATTACTCCCGTGGGTGCATCTTGCCTGACTGGTTGATTTGTAGCTCGTAGTGTCACTGCTTGTCCAGATTGTAGTTGACTGTTATTCCCCAACAGCTGGTAGAGCATGCTCTTGCACCACCAGAGCTAGAAGGTAGGGGGATGGCTTCCATCTCAGTTCCAGCTTGGTTTCTCAATGTCCTGTGATTACAGCCAGTGGTATCCTCAGCAATGTGGTCTTAACATGTAGTTCTAGTGGATAACGAAGTGCTTTGCAATGACCTTAATGTTTTGGGGCCTCATCCCCTCCACCGCACAGCCCACTGTGGGGGTGACTCCTCTCAGGTGCTGGGGTTTATCTGCAACAACCTATGGCTTAAGGGTAAACTTTTTTCTCTACATCATCAGGGTACTTATACTCAAACTCTGTATTCTTTTTTTTTAAATTATATCTTTTAATTAGCTATCAATGTACATTTCTATAGTGCTTTATATATCATCTTTAGTTTTGTGTATTCCTGAACCTTCTCACCCTCCTTTTCTCCTGTCACCACGAGGACCTTACACTCCCTATGTTCTCTCCCTCCACTTGCCTGTCTACTAATCCTTCCCCTCATTGAGCTGTGGCTTCCCTGCCTCTACTACAAATACTTAGTACAGCAAACACATCTATTTCAAGCAGGTGAGAGAGAACATATGGGTGTGTCTTTCTGAGCCAGAGTTACCCTCATTTAGCACATTTTTTTCCAGAGCCATTTGTTTTACTGTGGAGTTCATAATTTCTTTTCTTTTCTTTTTTTTTTTTTTTTTTGGTTTTGCAAGGTAGGGTCTCACTCTGGTCCAGGCTGACCTGGAATTAACTATGTAGTCTCAGGGTGGCCTCGAACTCTCGGCGATCCTCCTACCTCTGCCTCCCCATAATTTCATTTTTATTTACCACTGAATAAAATACCATTGTGTATATGTACCACCTCTTCATTATTCATTTATCAGTTTTGGGGCATCTGGGCTAATTCCATTTCCTTGCTTTTGTGAATAGAGAGTAGCAACAAACATGGGTGAGGAAGCATCTCTATAGTGAAATGTAGAGTCTTTAGAGTACATGCCTATGATTAGAATGGCAGGTCTATTTCTGGAGTTCTGAGGAATCTCTATGGTGGCTGTTCCAGTTTATAGTCCCAGCAGGAAACAAGGGTTCTTTTTTCCCCACATCATCACAAGCATTTATTGTCATTTGATTTTTTAATGATAGCCATTTTTGCTAGAGTGATATGGAATCTCAAAATACTTTTAATTTTCTTTATTTTTAATTTTAATTTATTTATGAGAGAGAGAGAGAGAGAGACAGACAGACAGAGAGAGAGAGAGAGAATGGGCATGCCAGGGCCTCTAGCCACTACAAATGAACTCCAGATGCATGCGCCACTTTGTGCATCTGGCTTATGTGGGTGCTGGGGAATTGAACTGAGGTCCTTTAGCTTTGCAGGCAAATGCCCTAACCACTAAGCCATCTCTCCAGCCCAGTTTTTAATTTTCATTTTCCTAATCATTAGAGTATTGAACATTTTTCAAGGTGTTTATTGGCCATTTATATTTCTTCCTTTAAGAAATCTCTATTCAGTTCTCTGTCCTATTTTTTTTTTTTTTTTTTTTTTTTTTTTTTTTTACTGGATTGATTGATTTACTACTGCTTAGCTTTTGAGACAAGATTTTAACCTAACTTCTTCCCCACATCACAGGCTTAGGTCAAAGTCAGAGGTAGAAGCTGCTGGTCTTGGCTTAACTAGTGTTTCCCTGGGGGTGTCAGGCCTTTTGACATTGTGACATGACATTATCTATCCATAAATAGAGCTGTATGTGGCCTGTGAACCACACATTGGACATAATTGACTCAATACCTGAAAAACCAGCTAAGGTCAGGAGCCTACCTCCACCGCCCATAACAGGCTGCTAGGACTCAAACATAAGTAAAGACCCTAGTCTGACCCCACTCCCACTCCTAGCACCTTCCCCTCTTTGGCCAGGCTGAGGCTTTTGACTTCCTGCTTATGGTAGTGATCCCTTCAGCAGCTAGGTGCAGGCTTGTGGAACTTTTGTCGAGAACCAGCTGTGCTGATGCGGAAGGCTAAGACACACACCTCTTCATCCTGAACTTCAGAAACGAACTCAGCCGACACTAGAAAGGGCCGAGGGAGGGCAACACACTTCAATGCAGTACTAGTGCGATGGGAGCCTGAGCCGGGTGCTGGCCACATGGATATGATAGGAAGACTTTTTCCCTAAGGGAAACAGAACTCTGTGGAGTTTGGGATAACTGCAGTTTGGCCTAAAGAAGAACAGATGTGTCATCCCAGCTAGGTTGAACTCATGGCCTGTGTTCCATGGAGAAAGGTAAACAGTCGGTGCTATATGTGAGCACGAGGCAAATTCCTTACCATGGGAAGGGTGAGGGGTGTGGAGAAAGAGCCTGCTAGGCTCTTCCTGGATCTTGGTATCTCTACGAAGCTTGTTGGAAGTGCAGAGTCTCCAAACACACCCGAGCCTGCTGAATCAAACATTCTGAGAATGGAGCCAGGTGACCTGAATTTTATCCCAGGACACTGTAGTCCTGGCTGCTTGACAGATCACATCTGTCATCAGCCTATCTTCTCACCGTAAAGGGCACGGTCACATGGTTACCAGTTCACACCAGGGGTCACACCTCTCACATGCATGTGGAAAACTAGGGTTTGCAGATTTGATTGGAATCAAAGTCTTGGAGAACATTGGTGTTTTGTGTCACCTTTACTTAGTGTGCAACACTCAGACGAGTGAGCAGGCCTGGTGTGCGCTCGTAGACGTGCAGCTAGGACTAGCAAGGCAGCCCCTGCAGTGAGGGCCCTTGTGCATGAGAAAACGGCAGCAGAACGAGCAGCTCCAGTGTCGTGTGCCAGAGAGGAGCCGGCAGGTTCTTCTGGACTGAGAAGGAGAACATGTGAGGGCAGACGTATCCCCAGCAACCCAGATCACACAAAACGATCCAGAAGTGTGGAATTAGTAAACATAGCCCCGTCCCTCCCCACACAGAAGCGTTTCCCAGGCAACACACTGCTTGCTTTCACCAGTCCCTACCTGGCTGCAAGAATGGCCCCTTCATTCTCAAAAATACATTCCTGGATCCCTCCAGCTGATCTTCTGCACAATCTCTAGACATCTTTCCAAAGGGAATTGTGTGTACGACCCACAAGACGACAGTTCTGACCCTGGTCACGTCTTCACACTTCTTAACTCTCATTCACTTGCATACAACCAGGCACCATGCTAAGGGCCTCATATCATTTAGCATGTATAATTTTCCCAACACCAGTGCCCCACTTTATATTCAAGGACACAATATAGCTGGGCTGGGGTCATTCCATTAGAAAGTGTATGGTACTTAGACCAGATTACACACACACAGACACACACACAAATAAATAAATATATCAATTAATTAAAAGAGAAAAACACCTCACCTACCAAAAGATGCCAATTGTTCTGAGATTTAGAATTCTTCTCAGCTCCTGGTGTCAAAAACATTCAGTGGAAAAAAAAAAAAAAAAAAAAAAAGACAGCCTTTTCAGCCAGTGGTGCTGACAACACTTGACACCCACCTGCAGAAGAGTGAAAGTGCATCCATTTCTTTCACCCGGAACGAAAATCAACTCAAACCTGGTCGAAGCTGTTAATGTAAAACCAGAAGCACTGAAACTGGTGGAGGGCAATATAGTGAAAACATCTCAAAATATAGGTTCTGAATAGAACCCCAAAGCATAAGAAACAGCTTCAAGAACTGACCGATGGGATTGCACGATAGTAAGAAGCTTCTGCTGAGCTAAAGAAACTATCAGCAGAATAAGCAGACAGCTACAGAATAGAAAAAAAAATTCTGCTAGTTATTCAAGGGGTTAATATATGGAATATTAAATAACTGCAAAAATTATCCCTCTCCTCAAAAAGCCTGCCAATGAACTAGACACGTTGTAAATGAAGAAATGCAAACAGACAATAAGTGTCTGAAAAATGTCCAACATCTCTAGCCATCACAGAAATCCAAACTAAAATAACTTTGAAATTCCTTCTCATCCCAGTCAAAATGGCCACTGTCAAGGAAACAAACAACAAATGCTGGTGAGAACATAGCAAAAGGGAGCGTGACAGGAACTTTTATATTCTGTTGGCAGGAGTGTAAACTTGTGCTAGTGTGCCTGGTCTTTAAAACACTGAAAATAGAAGCACTATCTGACTCAGCTATACTGTGCACTGGTACATACCCAAAGGGCCACATCCTGTAACAGAGATACCTGGATGTCCATGTTCATTGCCACTCCAGTCACAATAGCTAGGAAATGGAATTAGCCCTTCAACAGATGAATGAATAATGAACATATGGCACATATATGCAGTGGAATTTTGTTCAGCTGTAAATAAAAATAAAATTATGAAGTTTGCATGAAAATGAATAGAACTAGCAAACGTTATTAGTAAGATGCAGAATGACCAATGCAGACAAATGCTGTGTGTTCTCGTTAATATGAGGATCCTGTCCTCCAACACTACAATATGCATATCTGGGGAGTAAATATGAGTAAAGTCCAGAAAACCGGAAGAGTACCCATGTGATGAGAAGAAAAGAGGCTTTAGAGAGGTAGCTGGTGAATACAATGGGAAAAAGAGAAAGGCTATAGAGGTCCAAAGGAACAATGGGATAGGTAGATAGACAAATGGGAGGGAGAATCAACAAATTTAAATATGTATGCAAATGAAGATCCTGTGTGGAAACTCACTATGCAAGATATTTAAAAATAAGTAAGGAAAACCGGGTGTGGTGGCGCACGTCTTTAATCCCAGCACTGGGAGGCAGAGGTAGGAGGATCACCTTGAGTTCAAGGACACCTTGAGACTACATAGTGAATTCCAGGTGAGCCTGAGCACGAGTGAGACCCTACCTTGAAAAACAAAACAAAACAAAACAAAACAAAACAAAAAAATAAGTAAAATCCTGGGCTCGGTGATTTTACCTTACCTATATCTTATGATTCAGATCTAAAAATCCCTTAAATGGTTTAGTTACTAGGGAATAGCCATTCTTTTTAGATTTAGTTGATAACTAGCTGTGTTTTTAAAAAATATTAATTTATTTGTGTGTGTTACGTATGGGCACGCCATTGTCTCTTGCTGCTGCAGATGGACATCCATCTGGCTTACTGGATGGCATGGGAATTGAACATGGGCAGCAGCTTTTGCAAGCAAGAACCTTTAACCGCTGATCCATTTCACCAGCTCCATAAATGTGGTTTTTATTTATATGTTGGTCATTTATACATCTTCTTTAGAGAAATGTCTATTTGAATCTATTGATCATTTTTAGTTGGACTTTAAATTTTTTCTGTTGACTTTTTTGAAGGGAGGAGTCTTTATATACCCTGGATCCCCTGATTGGATGTTTTGCAAAGATGCCCCCTCCCTCCCCCCCTTCAGGCTGCTTCTTCTCTCTGATGGCTTCTTTTGTTGTGCTGGAGCACAACAGTTTTTATTTTGAATTTAGAAGAATAACAACAGAATTTCCCAACTTGCCAATATTCAACCCAAAATATCCATAAATTAACTTCTGCCATTTCTGACGAGGCTCTTGAGAACACATTGATTTTCCCTTAATTGCATTTTCTTTGTGGCCCATGCCAGAAAGCCTGCATAAGGATAACCAGGGTAGACCCTGGAGACACTCTTCCTGTGAGCCTGTCTTTCCAGCTCATCAGTTACTTTTATTTGTTCATCCATTGACATGGTCACGTCTGTGATAGGAAAAGCCGGTGCTGATCAAAAGAGCTTAGCCACAGCTTTTTTTTTTTTTTTTTTTTTTTTGTATTTTGTATTTTGGTTTGTCAAGATATGTTCTTGCTCTAGCTCAGGCTGACCTAGAATTTACTCTGTTGTCGCAAACTCTTGGAGAGCCTCCTACCTCTGACTCTCTAGTACTGGGATTAAAGGCATATGCCACCATGCCTGGCTTTGAAAGGGAGCTCTCCAGTAAGTAAGAAAGTTAGAGCAGGCAAGGTGTGTTTGGCTTAATGAGTTTCTGTGAAAGTAGTGAAAGGTGGGAGAAGGAGAAAAGTGAAATAAAGAGTAGGCTATCGGGCACATGAGGACTAGATTTAAAAGGAGCTATTCTGAAAGGTTTGGACTCCAGAGAATTTTCAATGAGTAGATTTTCAGTTTAGTAATGTAGCATTCTGGCTCAGGTTTATAAAACAGCAAAAATACTGTTTACTGGAGTAAACAAGGAGAGGTGAATGACTAAATTTGTGCAGTTTAAAATGAGGCATATAGGGCATCTAGAGGAGCAGAGATGTAGCTGAGAGGAGGTGATATTGATTTGATGAGGGAGATAGAGAAAGTACGGAAAAGAACCTTCAGTTAGGGGTGAACATCCATGTGTTGGGGCCTTGAGAGGAATGACCATGCCTTTTAGCTGGAGCATGAGACGGAGGATCACACAGTGACTCCAAATGGTGCAATGTGTGAAGCTGCTTCATTTTCAGCTGGTGAATGTGGACAGTAAGTCTGGACTGGTATAGTCATTTAGGATGAATCATCATAAAGTAAAGCTAGATGGGTCCCAGGAAGCAGTGCTTTATTGTCTGTTGAGAGGGAGTGAAACCTTCAGGAAGTAGGAACTGATAGGTGGTCTTTAGGTCATTAGATATGGGTCCATGGAAGGGACTGTGGGACCCTACAACCCTCTTCTCTGTTTTGTTTGCTGGTCTTGAGATGAAGTGTGTTTGCTCTGGTATGCATTCCTAACAGGCCCAAAATAATGTGGCTGACCAACTCTGTACTGAACTCCCCACCCCTCAAAGAGTCAAAAGAACCTTCTTCTATTACTTTATCGGTTGATTCTGCAGCAGCATAAAGCTGTCCAACATACCAACTTATGTCACCACGTCCTCAGGAGTGTGGCACTTCCCTGTGCTGAGGCTTTTGTTTCACATTCAAAGATCACACTGTCCACACACCGAGGTGGGGAGCCCCAGGCGGAGTGGCCTGGGTGAGAAGTTCTCAGTGAGGTCAGCTTCCCTGCAGGCAGTGGTGTGTTTAGGAAGTAATTCACCAACCACAGGTGAGGGATACTTTTGTCAGAATTTTCCCCATCTCACTCCAAATGATATGAAAAGAAACTTAAAGGTAATTTGATGGATTGAATATACCTAGATTGTCTGTTTGGACAGAACAGTAGTGTAAATGGACTTTGTAAAGGTGGGAATTGAAGCAGATTTTTAGAACCACTCTGCTGTAAATTCTGCTCTGTTTTCTTACTTTGAAGGCCTCACAGAGTGATAGTTTGCCTTTGGATATAGCTTTTATGGGTCTGAATGCTCTTAAGGGATCACTATTGATGGATGGAGCCTCCTTCTCTTTGAGGCTATAGTATTGACAGAGAGCCAGGTCTCTCAAAGCCCCGAGTGGGACCTATGCTGTAAGCTCACATGCCCAGCCCTACTCTGGATCCCATCCCACAAGTGTAGCCAGTTTGGTTGATTGGTGAAACCATCAACGGAATTCTCCAGCCAATTCTGCCCAGGATGCATTTTTCTTTTCTTTTCTTTTTTTTATTTTATTTTATTTTTTGAAACTAAAACATAATGAGGGTTGGAACACGGTTTATATAGTTTAAGAAAATTCCAAGGAAACAAATGGATGTTAATGGAGAGGTTTTAGGGAATTTCTGCTAGACTGTCCAAGCATTTATGTATTCATAAACTTGAGTATTTCCAGGTGTATTGGGACATGTAACTTTTGTGAATGTCAAAAAAAATTATGACAAATAAGGATATGTTAATATATACCAAATCACCTAGATTTCTTGTCCAATTTTATGAGTTTAGAAACTTTAAGTAGATCATTTTTTCCCATTGTCATGAGTCCTGAATTAAAGAATTGCTGTTTCCAAGGCGTGCTGTGAAAAGCCCACTGAGGAGGGGTGCCTGCGTTTGCTGTCGCTGTCCACCCCGTAGTGCTGAATAGACGTTCGGTCTGGCTTTTTGCAGAGGTGCGGGGAAGCACACGGAGGTGCTGTTGGGAGACCAGTAGAGGAGGGCAATGGCTTGTGTGCTACTTCCAGCCTCCTCTGCATGACCATTAATTTCTACAGCTAAGCCAGCCTGACCTGCAGGGCCCTCGGTCTCCCAGGACTTTTCTGAAACTCAAATGCCCAGGCTGTAGCTCACACTGTATAAATCAGAATTCCCGGTATTCCCTTAAGTAACTGCAGCGTGTATCAAGTCTGCACCATCTATGACTCTTCTTGACCTCAGCCCAGTCATCTCACTTGGTCTTCTGCATCTCCTGCAGGTTAATGAGCACCTAGATGATTTCATGCTTCTTGCTGAGGCTGCAAGGGGCCTCTGAGCAGAAGTGGATTAAAAGTGAGAGAACTGAGGTAGGAGGATCTCCATGAGTTCGAGGTCACCCTGAGACTACAAAATGAATACCAGGTCAGCCTGAGCTAGAGTGGGACCTTACCTCGAAAAACCAAAAAAAAAAAAAAAAAAGTGAGAGAACATTTTTTTTTTTTTTTTTTGTTTGTTTGTTTGTTTGTTTGTTTTTGGTCTGTGATAACTGTTTTTTCTTAGACTGGAGAAAGAGGGACAGATGGCTGTATGCTGATAGGCTGCAAGTTTTGATTTCTACATTGAGAGGTAGGGAGGACAAGGAAGAGGTCTTGCAGAACTCCTCTTGGAGCAGGGACAGGAAAGGACAGTCCTTGACCAGCTTCAGGGGGGAGAAATGTTTCTGAACCACACAGTCTGCCTGGGGAGCAAGAGAGTCAGCTGGGTCCTCAGGTCCATCCCCCATCCGTGGCTAGCACAGGAGAACAGGACCTCCCTGAACATTGGGAGGAGAGTCTGAGCTCTCTGGCAGTGTCAGGCAGCTGGAACCCAGGTCTTTGTGCCACCCTCCTGAGCAGCAAGGGACTGAGGTATTTGGAGGCCTTTTCCACCCCTTGTGAATATGTAGAAACACAGATCTTCCTTGCACTGCAAGTCTTTACAAGACTCTTGGTCTTTAAAGCTGGCAGGGATTCATGATGGCTGTGGATGTGCTGAGGGGGTCTTGTCATGACACAAGTTCAAGATATTGTCAGATTTTTCTCATGAGGGCTTTGGAAGTGAGCAGGAAAGATTTGTTCACATCTGTAGATCTCCAGAACCCACACAGCAAGAATACTCTTGATGCATTTCAGGGACCAGGAGTTGAAAATGTTGAGGTTGGCAGAGTGACCCTGCATGGGGTTGTCTGTCAGTTTACTCTTTAACGTTTGGTGTCTTTAGAAGGTATGGAATGCCTGTGAGTACTTGTGTTGGTGAATTTTTGTTGTTGTTGTTGACGTGGCAAATACTTTCGAGAACAGAATTAACTCTGGCCATGGTTTAAACTAGAATTGGCTCGTTCCATTGCCTACGGGCCTGTGGTGAGGTGGCATGCCATGGTGGCAGGAGTGTATGTGGCAGAGGAAGCTGCTCACCTCATGGCAGGAAGCAGGAAAAAATGTAGCAGAAAGGGACCAGGGCCAAGATATACCCATTAAAGCCCTGCCCTAGGACGCGCTTCCTCTTGCCCAACCCTACCTTTTACAGTTCACTACTTCTCAATGCTCTATATAAATTTTGTATCCATGAATGAATTAAACTTTTGATTAACTCAGAACCTTTGTTATCTGCCTCAGGAAATATCCTCACAGCCAGACTCAGAAGATTAACCTCGAAACCACTTAACAGGAAGTCCCTTGGGACACTCATCATTCATTTACTGGAGCACTGAAACTGTGACATTAACTAGAGGAGTAGAAATGACATCCATTACTTTCTGTCCTCTGATGCTTTGGCATCTGAGTCCCTGATCAAAGAGACACTGGCCTTCCCAAGAACTAGTAAATAACATGCTCATGGGCGTGGGTTTCAAATAAAAACCAACTGTGCTGGATTCAACGTATATGTTCATTCCAAATTCATATGCTGGAACTCTAATGCCCACTTGGATAGGGTTAAATGTGGTGCCTCTAGGAAGTCAGTTGGTTATGAAGGTAGAACCTAAATGATAGGATTAATGTCTATAAGAGGCATAAGAGCTTGTCTATTTCTTCTCCCCTGCTTGTGAGCATGCAGTGAGGACATGACCATCAGCCACCCTGACTGAAAGTAGACTCTTACCCACCCTCACATCTTCTGGCACTTGATCTTGGCCTTTCCAGCTTCCCAAATTGTGAAACATAATTTTATCTCTTTTAAAAAATATTTTATTTTATTTTTCATTGATTTATTTGGGGAGAGAGAAAGAGGCAGGTAGGCAGAGAGAGAGAGAGAGACAGAGAGACAGAGAGAGAGAGAGAGAGAGAGAAAGACAGAGAACAAGAGAGGGAGAGAATGGAAGTGCCAGGGCCTCCAGCCACTGCAAATGAACTCCAGACTCATGTGCCATCTTGTGCATCTGGGTTACATGGGTTTTGATGAATTGAATCTGGGTCCTTTGGCATTGCAGGCAAGTGACTTTACCAGTAAACCATCTCTTCTGCATGAAAAAAAAGTGTTGTTGTTTAAGTCACCAGTATATGGCTTATTTATTGTCACAGATGAGCGGACTCCCCAACCACACAGGGGGCCCATACACAGCACCCGCCACTCACAAACATTCTTGACTTGTCGTAATCCCTGGGGTTCCGGCACCACACAACTAAGTGCAGATCTATGTTAAAGAGCCTGCTGGAATCACTACAACAAGCCAAATCCAGACCTGTTCACTTTGCTTCACCCATTCCTTCTTCTGGAGACCACAGTCAGGGAGCTTATGTTTTTGTCCCCTGTCCTCTGCCCTTTGACTGGCCCTGGTGTTCCCCCTTGTGAAACATTCATCCTTTGTATCTGTGAATACAGCCGTCTATCCCTTCATGACACCATCTTCTGCTCTCGGCGTCACCATACCTAATCATAGAGCCTATATTCTCGCACCGCATGTACCAAAGAGCACCTTCAGGCCAAGTGTCAGCCAGAGAGTAGGCACACAGCATCTCAAATCTGGCACTGCAGGGATACTTTTTCTATTCACACACTCGCTGTTGATCTGGACATGCAGTGTAAGGCTCAATTCCTTCCACTTGACAAGGATGCACAACGACTGCGCCGGGCCCCTAAGTAAAGTCCCTTAAATCTATGCTTCTTACTTATTCACATTATTTGTCTTTCTGACAATATTAGGCCTTGGAAATGTAATTTTTTTAAATAAAGGAGTTTACAACATGGTTATATCGGAAAAGCTTGTCCAGCTATGAGGATATTTATCTTTGGCTCCGTCCCCTTGGTGATATTTTAATATTGTAAAATTTACTTAACCACAAGACTATTAATTACAGCAGGATCCCACAACCATCTCCCTGTACTATTGAAAACTGAACAGTTTGAGGATGATTTTTTCCTTTGTTAAAACACTTACTGGTTTAAAAAAAATAATTTTCATGTATTTATTACCAAATTAAGATGTCATTCAAGAGGATTTCATAGGCTTAACTGAAATTCTTCAAATATTTCAGATATTAGGATAGAAAAGGATCCTGCAGTGGAGATCAACTGCCACTCTGGCTGAAGTCAGGGTCTCAGAATCTACCTCCTGCCTGCAGTTTCTGCTGACATTTCATGTCCGCCTCTATGCTGCTTTGGCTCCGTGTTTTGGTTTTGTGCATAATCCTGGTCCACACAGCTGGTGGCAGATGCTCAGGCTCTGGTCTTCCTGGATAAAGTGGCACACACAAGACAGAACTCATTTCTGATGTGTTCTTGTCACCATGTGGTCATTTTGAACCATTCCTTTGCACAAGCATGTGGGCATTCCTATTTAGGAGAAATCCACAGTAAGTAACATAACTAGAAGAACAAAAATATTTGAAAAAGCACAATCAGCCCTTAGTGTCAGTGTGTGTGATGCCAGAGGATTTAAATAATCGTGATTCAAGAATACTGTAAAAAAAAAATGTGTTTCTACTGAAAAGCATGAACATTTTATGCTTGTTATTATTCAGTAATTAATATTATATAACAAGTCTTTACATTCAGTTTACATTTTCTCAGGTTTTAGAAGGAATTTAGAGATGTTTTAATTACATTTCATGTTCACAGGTTTCATGCAAACGGCTCCATTTTATACAATGGCCCTGAATGTCCACAGACTTTGGTAACCATAGGGGTTCCAGGAATAAAATGAGGACAACTCTGTCACTCATTCCCAGTTTGGAATGATTTCTCACATACATTAGCATGTCATAATTCTATATTTTGTAAAAGAAGGTGTTAGGCATTTCAAACAGTTCCTACATCTAACTGAGGCAGCTGTTGTGTTGTGTTCTGAATAGAATTCTTCAAATGAAAGCATCAGAGGGAGAAAGAAACGCAATAAAGTCCCAGTGGTGAGGAGGCACTAATGATTCACTCCGTCATCGTTGCAATGAGTTGACTGTTTGAAGAAAGAAAGATGAAAAGGTTTGAAGGATTCCTGGATGATGGGAATCCAAAAAGAACAATAGCTCAAGGTTTTCAGTGGATCAAACAGAGAAAGAGGCTGCAAGCGACTCAAATGGGAGAGCAGAAAAACACCAGGAATACTGAGGGTAAAACTGTGGGTTACCAATGTTCTTCCTCTGAGGTAGTTCAGCACAATATACAAACAAGTCCATGGTCCGTGGACATGGCTCCACACATTCCTGCAGAGTCTCCTTGACTGACCCTGGGTCACATCCCCACAACATGCTGAGAACTGAACGTATTACTCACTAAAGATCATTTAATGTGCTGTGGGGTGTGGAGAATGATACCTGTAATGAAAGCCTCAGAAACAAAGCTTCTCTTTGACTTTCTCCTTTCTCCTCCTCTGCTCCTCCCCCTGCCAAGCCAGCCACCAAGGCTGGAAACCCTTCTCCTGAAGCTCAGCCACACAACCTTAGGTTTGACTCCGAGCCCTCCACTTTCTGTGTAGCGGTTAGCTATAAAGAAATTAAAATTTCCATTCCAGAAAGTCCTGCCCCACACCCAGGAGAATATCACACTAGAGAGACCATTCACTGCACTGCTGTTAAATCTTCCCCTTTCTGCCCAACCCCACCTCTACATGTCTGTTGGTACACCTCAAAGCACAAAGGGGATGTGCATCCCTCTGAAGGCTCCTGAGTCAGTAAAGCCACAAATAAGAAATTTGTTAGGCTTTTGTCCTTAGCTTGTCTTCTGGAATAGGAGTGTTGGCCATGATCTTGACATCCAGGCTTGGCAACACAGTACACTGCTGAGCATCAGCTACTTCCACTTATCATCACAAGGTGGATGCTTCATATAACTTGAAGAAACTACCTGGGTAAAGCTTGAAATTCAAAATTTAAACTACGAGTCTTTCCATACCATCTGTCCATAACTATTAAAAATAAACTTTAAAAAGGATGAGTCCTAGTGAATATGTGTTGGTTTCACACTACCGTCAAGTGAAGGGTTCTAAGCTGAGTCCTTGTTCAGGTGGAGCTGTCTGTGCATACCTATGCAAGTGAATGTGATGTTACAGGTTATTGAATAAGAAAGAGTTCAACTTCTACTGAGATTTTTTTTTAACTGTATTTACTTTGGACCTTTTCTGGTGACAGCACTTGCCATTTCCCCAAAGATATATGAAAGAAATTAAGATATACTGTAAGTTGAATCATTTCTTCCAAGCCCTCAAATGACCTATATTCAATCTCTTATAGTACTAATACATTAAAAATGGTTGTATGCGGGCGTGGAAGATGATTTAGTGGTTACAGACCCTTGCTTTCAAAATCTGCATAACTGGCTCCAATTCCCAGGTTACCCACATAAGCTGGACACAAAAAGTGGTGACACACATCCAGTGTTCATTTGCAATAGCACAAGGCCCTGGTGTGTTTGTATGTGTACACACACACACACACACACACACAAATTAAACATTAAAAATGGTTGTAATTTTGTTGTGTTCAAAAAAGGAATTTTACGGAGTCAAGGATGGCCAACATAAGGCCAGGATTTTATGGGGTAATGGAATGATTTGAGCTGCACTATACTGTGTGGTAAGCACCTCACTGGACACATGTTGGACTCTTGGCTAGTACAACTGAGTAGGTGAATTTTAACTTTCATCTAATATTAGTTAACATAAACTTAAATTGATACACATGACTAATGACCATCCTATTGGGACAGAGCATGTTCGGAGTGTTGACAGAGTGAGGAGGGAGGCCCTTGTTTGGAAGTGTTAGGAGATTTTGTATCATGTCAGGAAAAAGTGTGATGCCAGGAGGGAAACATTTGCCATCTAGGATGCATTTTATCCACTGTGCAGAAGTCCTTTGTGTTGTGTCTTTAGGCGACATTTGTCAAGCACTGAGTGGGAGCCAGACACTGAAGCCAGAGAATGCAGGATTATGCTGAGCTTCTCCTAAGCTCAGCAAGCCCACCACACTACCCAGGGAAGCCTCGACCATTTACAGTCCTCAATGCTGCTGTCCTGCAGGGGGTCTTATGCTTGATTCTTAGGTTGTGACGCTGCATTGATCTGGTCCAGGCATTTGCCAGTTCAGCCAGTGTATTTGGGCACAAGTGTGGGTGGCAGGCTGTTGCTCTAGGCAGATGGGTCTGCCACAGCAATTATGTTCTGTTTAAAAACAAAGCTTCCTAATGATTAGCAATTTTGAAAATTATTTTATCTCAAAAGAAATTATATCTTGTCACGTGTGTAATAGAAGCTACAGAGTTAACTTACATAAGCATTCCTAACATAGGGTGATTTTAGACTTTGAAATGGTACTGCACTGTTCATCTGCGTGGCTCAATGTTTTCATTTTACACATCAAGAGCCCAGAGCTACAGAAATCGACATGCCTCCAGCCCTATTGCTAATTAGTGGTAGAGATGAAAGTAGAATCAGGTCCTCCGGTTATCCAGTTTCTGTGTATGTGGCTCTACCGTGATTTATGTGGAAGCTACATCATGCTTTGGTTTGAGACATGCCACTCACTCTATGAACAAATTTCGCCCGATTCTTGCATGTCTCCTGAGTAGACAAAGCCTATTTTGATGACAGAATTTAACTTCAGGAACTCACTCTTGTGCATTCAAATAAGCCCTTTAAACACCCTCCACATTAAGCTTTTATTCTAGATTCCATTGTGAGGTGATAATGAGGTGCTGAAAACTAATTAGATCATCAGACAAAATTGTCTGGTCCACCATCTGCCGAGTCTGGAGAGTGATAGTCCCTGGTTGAACTGAGAACTGGGACTAAAAATTACCCCTTTCCCTGTTCCTTGTCCTGTTCTTGCTGAGGGGCACAGTGGAGAAGGGATCATGGAAGACTAAGCTGGTTCGAAGTCAGCCAGCCTTTGGCCATGTGTATCTTATCTGGATGGCGGATCTTCCGTGTGTGCTTATCACAACCACCTAGCCTAACATGGCTCTCACTGACTGTCCACTAGGGCTCACCTCTCACCCTATTTTAATATTTTGCTGCCTAACTCGGGGGCACTGGTCCTGGCTTGAGCCCAAGCCTCTTATTCACATGGACCAAGTTGTCAAGCCCTTAAAGTATTCATTATCAGTGTATCCCATACCCACGTGATGTAAGGAATTCATGAATCATTTCCACAGGGGAACTTGGTGTTTAGCTTGTGATTTTGTTAGGAATTCAAATGGCTCTCCCCTTTGGAATGAGACAGCCTTTCTTTACTGCCAAGCACCCACTTCTTCCATTTTGCTGGAAGAAAGAACTAGACGTGACTAAGTGGGCATAGCTGACTTCACTGGCCTTGATTATTAAAATGCCAACAATGGGTAGACTTTCACATGCTTAACATCCTTCCACCCGTCAAGAGTGGTCCAGAGAAGGTAGGACTTCATTTTTAAAGTTTATGCCCTTGGCTTGATCTTTCAGAGGGGGAAATACCTGAGCTTTTGGAAGTCCATTTAGATGAAAATGTGTAAAGTTTATGCAAGGGACTAAAAAATGATTCTGGTTGCCCCTTTCATATTATAACTGAAAAATCAGATTTCTTTTAAAATTAGTCACACGCAGTCTAGTCTGAACCACACAGAAATGATATAAATTTAAAGTTGAAGTTCAAAATGAGCCATTCTCAGTGGGATATAAAGCAGATTTTAGCCATGTTTATAACGATGCTAAATAAATACTGACACTTTGGGATTTGGGCTAAGATGATATTTTACTGGCAATCTGTTGACAGTTTGGGACCCCCACCTGTACTGACCTGCATCTCCACCTCCTCCAAACAGTGGTCTAATTTTCTCCTGTGCTTACTGACTTTTTCTTGTGAGCAGTTCTCATTCAAAGATGTTTTTAGAGAGATCCGGTTTGGGACAGCAGGGGAACATCTAGCCTGGACTGGTTTTGAGTCCATGCACAATATGACAAACTGTGTCCTCTAGTATGGAGGAACCTCTATTTACCATCAAATGCCTATGTATAAACTGAAGCTCATGTGATTAACATCAGATTCATTGTGAGAAGGAGCAGGTACAGTAGAAACAATGTTATATAACCCAAACCTGTCAATCAAACTATAATACCACCCACACCATGTCCCTAGCAACTGTCAATCAAATCACAATACAACCCACACTATGTCCCTAGCAACTGGTCCATCATGTTCTTAAAAAAAAAAAAAATCTTACTAATAGAAGCTCCAGAAAAAGTCTTGAGACCCTGAAACTACTGTGTTGGTTTTAATGAACACCCCCTCCACTCATAGGCTCAAGTGTTTTGAATACTTGGTCCCCAGCTGCTGGTCATTTGGGAAGGTCTAGAGGCTGTGGGAGGTGGAGTCTTGCTGAAGTAGGTGTGTCACTGGGGGCAGAACTTTAGGTTTATAAGTTCAGCCCACTGAGTGGTGGGGACAAGCTCCCCCAGACTGCTTCCTTCCTTCTGTTGTGACAACACGTGATGACCAGCTGCCTGCTTTGCCAAAATGCACTCAGTCCAACTTTATCATTAACTTTATATCTTTATCTTTATCAATCCTAACATGATGCAAAAGTCCAAAGTTGCATCTGAAATTTTAATGTTTCTTTCTTTATTTGAGAGAGAGAGAGAGAGAGAGAGAGAGAGAGAGAGAGAAGAGAAAGGAGAGGAGAAAGAAAGTTCTCTCTGAGACTCTGGAGCCAGCCCTAGCCCAGACCAATCAGCTCTCTCTGAGACTCACCTGAGTCTCTGGGTAAATCCCACAACAATAAGATTATAAATAGATCTTTACCAGGTGGGCAAGGTCTCTTTTTGGCTTTTACCTTTCCTGAACTTCCAGGTCCCAGCTCTGGTAAGGGTCTCTCATCTTGGCCTTACTAGGGGAGAACTCTAACCCATATTCTCTCGTGGGACCCCTGGCCCCCTGCCTTCCACAGGGCAGGAGCTCTCTGTACTTTTCTTTTCCTCTCTAAATATAATAAAGTCTTTCTAAATATTACCCTCTGATATAATTCTTTAAATTCACAAGACAAAGATCTGGGGTACCCTAATTTTATTGTTATGATTAACATCATTAATGAGCCCAAACTCCCACAATAAGGAAGTTTATTCTGGAGCTAAATATGAGTGAATCAGGTTACCAAAATTCAGTGTTCCAATGTGTTAACAATTTCATTATTATTTTTTATATATTTGTGGCTGGAGAGATGGATTAGCAGTGAAAGCTCTTGCCTGCCTAAGGACCCAGGTTTGATTCCCCAGCATCCACATAAGCCAGATGCACAAGGTGTTGCATGCATCTAGAGTTTGTTTGTAGTGGCTGGAGGCATGCCCATTTCCTTTCTCTCTCTCTCTCTCTCCCTCTCTGCCTCTCTCTCTTTCTCTCAGATAAATAAAAATAAATATGAAAAATATTAACAAATATAAAAATGAAAAAACTAAAAATAAAAAGATTTTATATTTACAGAACAAAATAAAGTTATAAACCAAGGCATTTTTCAAACACATTTGTGGGAACATCCAGAGGGTGGGTTACAGCAAAGTGGGGCAGTCTCTGCTATAGACTTCAGATGTTATCTGATGACATTCTTAGCCCTTGAGTTGATAGAAACTGGGGTCTGTTTGCATATTCCAATGTCACAAGGACATTAGTCAGACACAGAGGTGGGCAATAAATAGCTATTGAGGGGCCAAGGCAGCCCAAGCTAATTTGGCTCTGATCTTGCAACATTACATTTTTTTTTTTTTTTGAATTTCAGTTCACACAAGGAAAGGGTTTATTTCAGGCTTACATTTTTGAGGGGAAGCTTCATCATGACAGAGGAAACTGGCTCACTTCATCATACATCCACAGCAGACAGAAAAAGCAGTCTGAGTAAACTGACTCTAAACACACAGTAGGACTACACTAATCATTCTGAAGTTCCACTCCCAGTAACACACCTCCTTCAGCAGGCATCTACCTCCCATAGGCCCCGCCAGCCGGGGACTAAGTGGGAAGCTTCTTCACAAATACTTGAGGCTATTGGGAGCATCAGCTTTCAAGTCACCACAGCTGAGGTCTGGGTTAAATAAACAGCGGAGAACTAGCTGAGCACTCGAATTCATCACCCTCTCTCTATCTATGGACTGAACATGACTGACCTCAAGCTCTGGTTGCCACGTGTCCCCTGCATGATGGAATGTAACGTCACACCATAAGCTGAAACAAAGCTTTCCTTTCTAAGCTGCTTCTTGTCAGGTATTTGGTCGCAGCAAAAAGTAACCAATACAATGAAATAACCCAGGTGGACACAGCCCAGGCTTCAAGTGACACCAGCCAGAGACACGTAACGTTCAAAGCAAAGATGATGGTCCTCAGAAACTAGGGAAGTTGATGGTGAACTTAGAAGTCCTGTAGGCTGTTTGTCCTCCATCTGCTACAATGTTAAGAATCCCCAACTAGACCCTGTGTCTGCCCTGTGGTATGTGTTTCCAGGCCCCTTCCTGTATAACCCATGCCCTGAAGGCCTCTTCAAGTAATCCTCTATTTCTCTTAGCCATGTAGCCCCTGAGCAGTGGGATCTTTTCTTTCACGTGGGGAAACACATACTGGTCCTGTGAATGACTGACTTAACTCTTCATCCTTCCTGCAAAACAAAACCTTGGAAATGGTAGCTGTTTGCCAGTATGAAAGACCCAGTTCTTTCTTCTCCTTGGAATCTTTTGATTTTAATTTCTTTGTTTGAATTCCTTTGTCACAGAATGGATTTAGGACAATATTCACAAAGAAGAACTAATGATATCGTGTGACAGGTTGATGAAGACCAAAAGCAAATGAGGATAGAAGACGAGACGTGTTGGCCTGGAAATGAATGCATAGCCCTGTGTGTTTCCTAGCAGCTCAGGGGAGTCTTATGTTTTAGCAACTCTGGCTGTCCATCTTTGAATTGTCAGTTATAGATATATCACAAAGGAGAATGCTTAACTGCGATTGAATCTTCTTTTCACTTATGCAGATTGTTAGTGCATTCAATTATGAAAGAGCCCAAATCAAAGAAAATGTGTGACATTAAGAAAATATATAACAAAGAATGTGGCAAAGTATCAGTTGCTATGGCAGATGCGATGAAGATATACTTGAAACCTGTAGGCTGAGAATTAACTTTGAAAAATCCTTCAAGTCAGTCTCAGATGGTAGTTCACAGATCTGCAGAGCTTGAAAAGCAATACAACTTGTCCTTGAGTTGTTTCTCAAAAAAAAAAAAAAAAGAAAAAAGAAAGAAAAAAAGAAAGAAAGAAAGAAAGAAAGACAGATGAGTGGAAAAGTTATCCTAAAAGACTCTTCAGGGCATTTGATGATAACTGATACCACATTTGTGTCAATTATCTACATCCCCTTTGTCTCCAGTGGTAGGGCTGACTGGTATGCAATATCAGTTGTCAGTGCAGTAAAATTATGAAAAGAACAGCCCCATGGGAGTCCATCAGGGTAGACTGCAATTCCTGGGGACTGTACATTCACGGAAGTCTGCTGGTTCTGGGGACTGTACATTCATAGACGTCTTCCCGTGGTGTAGCTATGGATATCTGCTCTACAGGTCTTCTTATGTGTGTTGAATTCTAATGGTTTTTGTGAATGAGCTGTGAGGGGCTAGGATCAGTCTTTCATGTGTATTCTCTTTGGCCTATTCAGAGGTCCTGTACAGGGAGAAGCTACCACGGGAATCCATGGTCTCTGCCAGTGCCATCATTCCTCCAGTGTAAGGTTGCCTCCGTTTTGACTCATTCTTGAGTGTCTAAGTCCATGTCTGCCAGTTTTGGTAAGCCAAAAGGCACATAGCTCCAGGCTGTTGTCAGAACTTGGCCGACGACCTTCCTATCTGTTTCCAGGGAACTGCTAATCAAGCAGAGCTTATGCCAAGGAGAGAGACAATACTTGATTTGTTTATGAACTTGGAGGATGGAGGAAACAATCTTTTTGGCTAAACTTCCTTGGGCCAGCTGAAGTGATCAGTTTAAAGGAACAAAAGATCCAAGCAGTTCGAGTCCGACTTTTCCACATATTGCTGATGACGGTCTTGACCAGCTCCATGTGCAATGAGTCTTTGAGTCTCGAGGGTTCTGTTGTCTGAGTTGTTGCTGGGTAGCAGAGGTGGATAACTAAAGCTGATGTATTTTAGCTAGTGTTTTGCATAATTTTTATTCCTGAAGTATTTGATGCAGGATTTTTGAAGCCCAGGAATTAGGTAGTCATATAGATACAGTAGACTCCAGACCTCTTGGCCCTAACTCCAGGTTTTTGTCTAAGGTATCAAAGCACTGGAAAGGAGGACTCAGAGAAGGATAAATCATGAATTAAGAGATTAATTTTAGGCCGGGTTGGGATCCAGTGGGAAGATAACGAGGAAAGCCCAAGCCAAAAGAAATTTTCCCTATTCCTAGCTGAGCTGAAAAGGAGTAGGGGAGATGGAGAAGATCCCTCCCTACCACTTAGCGAGATCTCTGGGGAAAGAGTCTCTGGGGAAGAGACTTACTCATGCGGAACTGAAGGAGGAAAGCACCCAGAATGAATCCGGAAAACGGCCAGGCAAAAATAAATTCTCCTTTTTCCAGCCTTGCTGGGAAGGAAGAGAGGATATGGAGGGAGAGTGCCCCTGCACATAGGGAAGGGGCCCACAGCTTACTAAAGGGGCCAAGAATCAAGAAGCAAAGGGGCAAGGGACCAAAAGAGATTACCCACATGTGTTCCACTTGGATTGAGCCCCATCATCAGAGCCCAGGGTCTCAAGAGAGAAATCTGATTGGTTGGTGCACACAAGAGGCTGACTAAGGAAGGACCCAGCACACAGGTGGGCTGAGCCCTGCTGGGGAGTTGTTGCTTGCAGCCATCTTAGATGAGATTGTACTAAATGTGGGCTCCAGTCCTGCCAGGGCAGGCAAGGGAGTACTCATTTTCCATGGGCCAGTCCCGAGCTAACAACACACTAGAGAAAAAAAGGCCCTTGTGCCTGACAGATATATCTGTATGATTGTATTTGTGATGGTTGTGCGTGTCTAGCAGGTAGCAGTGAAGGTGATTAAAAAATGGGTAAAAATCTCTTCTTTATCTTCAAATTTTTCACCCAGCTCCCTTTTTGATGCTGATTGCATTGAGAAATTTTTGAAGATTTTCCCACGATAGATGGCTGTTTTTCCTTCACGGGATGGGACACAAAGACCGTGCCTTTAGTCTTCCAAGGGAGCTGGACATAGGACAGGCGTTATAGAAGCATACAGGGGAATGAGCTAGGAGAACGAAGCCCTGCACTTACTGTCAAATCCAAATTTCATTAAAAATAATTAGAGACCCGTCTGTTATCCCTGGAATAGTCCTCATGATGTTAGGAAAGAACTTTCTGCACCCATCAACTGGAACTGACAACCAAGTCATAGGTAGACTTTTTAAAAGAGCTCATGAACTTGTTTAACAGCTACTGAATTTGATCATAAGTTCCAGGCTTGGAACGGCTTATTTCTTGTCAGAAGCTTTCATTGTACACAAACATGTAAACAGCAGATGGCTGAGACATTTACCATGCTCAGCAAACTGCAAAGCTCTAAAAGGGTTCTTGCCTTGCATGATATGTGGAAAACAAAGGGGTACAAATGTCAAAAGGTGTCACAAAAAGCCTTGCATCAAAATGCCAGAAATAAAGCAAAGAAAGGGGTTGAAGCACACGTTATGTGACCATGGGGAATTTCTGACCAGAGGAGAAAATGTTATGCTGTCTATATTTCAGCTACAAGAGTAAAAGCCAGTAGATAGGAATCAGGTGGAATGGCAGTGTGTAAATATAGCAGAGAGGGTGCTGAGGCCAGACTCCACAATAGCCAACTGTCCCTTCAGAGAGCCCTAGGTGGGGCCCCTTGTGGAAAAGCTTGGCTCTCTCTGGAGCTAATGGGCCCTTAATAGGCAAATCTGTGAATGACCCAGAAACCTGGTGGCACATTACTCTCCTTGCCTGCAGTCATTCATTTTCAGCGACATACTCACTTTTTTGAGACCTAGACAGGAGTGCTGGCATGGAGTGGTTTTCATTAAATCTGGAAATTACAGAGACACATAGAGCAAAAGCGCTGGCTGGCATAGTTTTCTTGCCCTGGATGTCTCTTCCTCTGCCATTCCTTCAGCATCCCCTCCACCCAGCAGTGACGTGGATAATCCCAAGGGAACTCTGAAGAGGAGAAAAGAAAGGCAGAAAGAAAGTGTCTTACAATTTTGAAAGCATTCAACTCCAAAACTTGGAATATAATTTAAAAGTCTCATAATAAAATGAATTGAATACATTTTTCCACTTGTGTTTTTCTATAGGCCTTTCTCCGACTTTCAATGTTGGTTTTCTGAACAGATTGCACACTCAAGTGGTGTCACAGGGCAAGTTTGCTTTGCAAATAAGAGGAGCATCTTCTCACCACCAGCAAGTCCCAGCAGGGAGGCTCCTGATTGTATTCGGTTCTCCTTCCTCTAGACGGAAGCCTCTTGAATTGAGCCATCCACAATAGGAATATTTCTTTCCCCTCTTCCGTTTTGGTGGGATCCATTTTGTCATCAGCTTCAATTTAGTCTCCACAGGAGGATTTGGAAGTTGAACCTGGAAGGTGAAGTGAGAGGCATGGAGGGAGCTCAAAATTCACTTTCATGTCAGTTCTGTACAACGATTCATCAGCACAGTGATGTTTGTTTTTTAATTGGACTCCCTAATTCTGCAAATGAAATGTTGCCACCTGCAAGATGAGTGGTTTTCCTACGTTCAGGCTATTGGAGTTGTCGTGCTAGGTAATGGGGCAGGAGATCAATTCAGTGTGTGGGAACTCAGGCCAGGAGAAGTGAGCAGCTGTTCTGAGCAGCAGCATGCGTAGTGAACACTGAGGCATGGGTAAAACAGTCTCCAGAATGGAGTGTGACCATGGCAGGCCATACTGCTCGAGAAAGAGCCTGGCTTGCCTCACAGGGAACAGAGTAGCTTTGAGAACCAAGGAAAACTCAAGTTGTGAGAGAAATCCTGGTTTGTGAGCAGTGATCCTATCAGAAAGGGCTTCACAATTCTCATGGCCAGCTGGTGCCCTCATTGAATTAGCCTGACAGCAGATGACCAGGGTGGCACTGTTAAAACTTAGTCTGACTGGAGATATGGCCTGTGGCAAAGAGTGAGAAACTGTAAGTTTTAAAATGGGTATAGTACCAGTTCCTTCTCTTGAGTCACAACACAAAGCAAATGAGCATGGAAGGCCTTTACTACGATCCTCATGCAAAGCAGCATGCTGGCTCCTCTCTTCCCCCTGTCTGCCATGCTGGTCCACTCTCTCATGTCACAGTCCCCTCCTCCACTCAAGCTTTGGCCTCCTGTTCTAGGCTTCTAAGCCCTTCTGCTCTTCAGCAAAGCCACTCCCATCCACTTAGATGTTGTCACTTTACCACTGCTGTCTATACAGGGGAAATCAGCGAGCATGAACCTTTTTCCTAAGCTCTGCAGTTCTCTCTTTCTCCAAAGAAAAGGCCTGGTGTCTCTAACTGAATTCAGGAGGGAAATCTACCTCTCTTCCAGGGGGCCCAGACTCACTTTGTGCCCCGGTGGACGAAAGGGCAGTAACAGGAACTGGAGGGCTGTATATACCTAAGACTTATGACCGTCACTGCAGAAAGATGAGTCACTAAGCGTGTTCAAAAGGTTTGCAGAATAGGCACATAAGACTACAAGAAGACACCAGGCAGCAGCACAGGGTGTTCATGGAAGGTCACAACCGGCAAAAGGGAATTCTTACTGAACAGTTCCACGGAGAGGACAAGGCCATTCGGAAGGACAGGACGCAGGATTGCTTCTTTATTCCTTGCCTGCTCTGCTTATGGGCAAGTCTCCTGGGTAGAATCAACTTTAAAGTCTTTCTGGATTTATCCATATCACTGCAACTGATAGAATCTCTTTAAAGGATAGAAAGTATTGCACTGTGTATATACATCACATTTCCATCATCTATCCTACTGATAAGCCCTGCCTCAGTCCATATGTTGGCTATGACAAGTAATGCTTCAGTGAACATGGAATATCATGATTGTATTTCCTTTGAGTAAGTATCAGGAAATGAATTGTTGGACCATGTTGTAATTCTACTTTTATTATTATTTTTTGGATCAAATTCCACAATGTTTTTCCTAATCACAGTCATAAGTTACATTCCTAAAAGAGTGGACAAGGGTTCTCTTCTTTTTCACATATTCACTGACACTCATCTTTCATCTTTGTGTGTGTGTTCGTGCATGTGCTCATGTGCATGTATTGTCTCATGTGTGAGGCACACACATGTGCAAGTGAGTGTGTATAGCAGAGACTGATGACAAGTGTCTTCTTTGATCATTCTCCAACTTGTTTATGGAGGCATGGTCTGTCACTTTTACCAACATCTCAGTGATACAGCTAGTCTAGTTTGCCCCTGGAATCCTCTGGCTCTGCCTCATGAACACTCAGATTACAAAGGGGCTGCCATACCCACTCAGCATTATGTGCTAGGTACTTTTGCTTGCATAGAAAGCACGTTATCCGCTGTGTCAACTCCCAAACTCCTCATCTTTTTTGATCATACCTGTTCCAGCAAGTACAAAGTGGCATATCACTTTGATTTTAACTTAGGTTTCTCTGATTGTTATTTATGTTGGGTATTTTTACATACACCTCCTAGCTATTTGTATTGTATAGTTTGAGAAATATCTATCTGGTTCCTTTCTGCATTAAAATAATTTTCTGTTCACTGTTTGCTGCTGAGTTCTTTGAGTGTCTCACACACTTGGAACATGAGGCCTTTAGAAGATGCAGGGCTTGAAAATACTTTCTCCTGTTTTCACAGTTGTCCTTTCACTCTGCTAATTACTTCCTTCGCTTTGAAGAAGCTTTCGAGTTCGTTTCGACCCCACTTGCCTATGTTTGCTTGTGTTGCTTGTTCTTTGGGCCATATCTAAGAACTATTACCCAGATTAATGTGTGGCATTTCCTTCAGCTGGTTTTACACATTCTTACTTGTAAATTTTTATTTCATTTTGTGTTGACTTTTGTGTTTTGGGTGACATAAGTGCTCAACCTTATTTTTCTACATGTCGTTAAGCCAGGCACAAGACAAAAATCAAATACATTCTCTTTCAAGTGGAATCTAAAGAAGTAGAACTCATGAATGCAGAGAGAATAATCCTGGTTATCACAGGGCGTGCGGGTGGGGTGAGGAGGATGCACAGGGGAAAGTGAGTTGACAGTCAAGGAGATCATAGAGGCAGGTTCTAGGGATCTAGTGCTCAACATGGAGGCTGTAGTTCATAGTAATGCATTGTATATTTCAAGTATGCTCACCATGAGTATGTGATAAGTATGTGAAGCAATGGATGTGGTAGACTAACCCTTAACAATGTATCACACGGATGCCACATATGGCAGATATGTACAGATTTTGATTCTCAGTTAAAGGTTAAATAAAATTAAAGCAAAAAGCTGAACATGCTTCTTAGTGCTGCAGGATGCCAGCAGGAAGGAAGAGATTCAGGCAGGTTTCACACCATGCCCCCCCGCCCCCTCCAAAAGTCACTCCTCATGTCCAGACCAGGACTGTGGGCTCTGGATTCTGGATTCTCTCTCCAATCTGTCTTCCCAGCCTGAGTTATGAAGTTCTGTATCTGTTTGGTTCGTGATTCTCCCATTCTACCTCGACTTGCATAATTAACCACGTGTGTCCACAAGCTGCCTCATAGCCTTTCTTGTTGGAGCTTTCTAAGATTTCACAAGGAAACTTCCAGAAAGAAAGTCACATACATCCTGTGAGGAAGTGGAGGGCCCTGCAGTTAAAGGCAGGAGCTTTCACACGTCTCGATTAGAAAATGCTGGACATGTAGTCTGGCGTGGTGGCTCACGCCTTTAATCCCAGCACTTGGGAGGCAGAGGTAGGAGAATTGTGGTGAGTTCGAGGCGACCTTGAGACTACATAGTGAATTCCAAGTCAGCCTGGGCTAGAGTGAGACCCTACCTCAATCCCCCCGCCCCCCAAGAAAAATGCTAAACATGAAGAGTGACCAGTGACAAATCTCTGGATTTTCCAATTCTGACCCTCTATCTGGGCTGAGTAGCCAGGGAAAACGTCTACCCTGAGCCAACAGTGCTCCATGGAAGCCCTTTCACGCTCCATATATATCCAAAACACCCCTTCAGGTCTCCATGTAAACCGCAGTCCATATTTCAATGGCTTTACCAGCCTCTTGATCAGGGTAATCATGGTCTTCCCATATGCCATGTCTCTGCAGCAGCTTTGGGAACTGTATGCACTCATGACCCACTCCACATATCTTTTCATGCTTCCTCAAACCAATACGAGGTGTGTAGGACACAACCATGTTGTTAGCTCAGAGAGGAATAAATAATGACCTTGAAAAGCAGGTTACTTCCTTTCAGCCATCTCTTTTCAAAAGAATTCTCATTTCTACCATTCGATCTTTCCTTGGGCATCCTTTCCATTGTTTCAGTGTAACGTTCTTGGGCCGTCTTCATGACATCCAACTGAAAAGAGAAACTGATTGAAGGGGGAGGGAATATGATGGAGTATGAAGTTTCAAAGGGGAAAGTGGGGGGAGGGAGGGAAGTACCATGGGATATTGTCTACAATTAAGGAAGTTGTCAATAAATATAAATTAAAAAATAGATTAAAAACAAAAAAAGAAAACGGAAAAGCTGACTCTTTTTACCAAATCCGTTCAGAGAGAAAACACCTCCACACCACAAGCAGGTACACCATGGGAGCCCCAGGAAGAGCTCCAGCACTCTGCTTACAATAGACAATAGAGTTCAGATCTGCCCCTAGGAGCAGCTTAGGGCTGGACCCCAGGATCCTCCCATAGTGACACCTCCTCCATCCAGGTGACTACAAATCACACAAATTCAAACTGCCATAGCTCCTAAGCTACCACAGCTTCTAAACGAGTTGGGACCTTAAAGATATGGTTATTTCTCTTGCCTCGAACGCATTAATTCATTCATGCAAATGAACAAATATGCTGTAAAGGCCAGTTTGGTTAGGTCTCACTCTCTTGCCATGTGATTTCTTGTGCCACCTTGGGACACTGAAAACAAGAAAGTGTTTATTAGATATGATACCTTGACCTTGAACTGAATCATGAGCCCCCAAAACACACCTTTTTAAAAATAATTTATGCAATTGGTGGCACTATGTGACAAATAACAAAAAAAAAAAAGGACTACGACAGCCTTCCTGCAGCACATTTTCTATTGTCTTCGTATAGGTCTAGTTTATGACATAGGGAGAGCCACATAGCTCTTTATCCCATTTATTTTTTAAAGGATGAAAACAGTTACAGTGTTTAGTTGTTCAGAAGCTAGAGAAATAACATTTCCACCTACTCAGGATGGGGTCTCACAAACTTACCATGAATTTCCATGACAACGAGAAGTGTGTGAGCTAGATGTTGATGCCAGGAAAAACCCATATCAGATGATCAAGGAAGGATGCATTTGAGCTGCATGAGAGGAGGAGAGATTGTGTAGAGACAGTCAACAAAATTGCTTTTGTGTTCTGTGTTACATTCTCTGAACACAGAAGAAAACAGTGATGTCTTCCTTCTCTAATACATGTGCATTGACTCCTTTGTTCATCCAGCAACAGCATCTGTGGTGCTTCATCACGACCGGTGGTTTTAATGTGCTACAGAATATATAGGATTTAAATAACTTAGTATTAGCTCCCACTCCAAGCTGGGCATACAGCTCTCCGATTTGTTTATATCCATCGACTTCTTGCAGTGTCATAAGATTTCAATTGTATGCTAGTCTCAGAATGCACAGCACATCCTCTGATGGTCTCCTTCAACCTATATGCTGGCGGCTTCCTCTCACTCCATTTCCCAACAGCATAAATGCACTGTGGTGGTTTGAACTAGGTGTCCCCTATGATCTCATGTGTTTTGAGTGCTTGGTTCCTAGCTGGTAGCAATTTAGGTAGTGGGGTCTTGCTGGAAAAGGTTTTTGGTTGGGGGTGACTTACAGGTATTATATCAAGCTTTCCCTTGCTATAACTTGGCTTACTCCTCTGCTGCTGTTGTCTACCTGATGTTGGCCAGGAAGTGATGCCCAGCCTCTGCCAAACCATTTTTCCATGCCATCATGGAGTTTCCCTCCCCAAGCCTGTAAGCAAAAGTAAATACTTTTCTCCCATTAGCTACTTTTGGTCAGGAACAAGAAGGTAACTGCAACACACACATACTGTATGTCTTGTTCTGAGTCACCTTCCAACCCAATTTCCAAGCAGTGATCCAAGTGTTGAACACAAGAGGCACTTTGGTCTTCCTACTCCTGAGGGATGGGGTGATATGCCTATGTGAATTTTGTACATGGACAGGAGTGGGGGATGTTGGGCATTCCCTTAGAGGAGGCACAAGATGAGAACACTGTGAACATATGCCCATGGATCATTAACCACCTAGGCATCTAGCAATAGCACTGCAAATTCAGGCAGGCTATAACTTCACCTAGCTGAATGTGTCACTGAGTGGGTGGGGAAGCTTTGGGAACAACACATCCTTCGTGTCTATCTTCAAATCACAGAGAGTTGTTGGAAACCTAGCTTACCAAATTAGAGTTATATATATTGAAACTTTTAGTACAAAAGTGAACCTTTGTTCTCATACTCTTAATTTCTTATAGGACATTCTCTTTCATAGAAAATATATAGCCTGAATTCACATAATTAATTTCATTATAATTACACAATACACAAGGAAGAACTACTATTGCTTGTTAAGGAATCCTGAGACCCCATGTAATGCTTATCCCAATCAATATTCAAATATGAAGTGAGTTTAACAAAAGGTGTGCTGTCAGCTTTCCCAATTAAGGTGTCCATCTGCTTTTGTTTTTGAGTTTACTTTTGCCTGAGGTAGCATACTGTACAGTAAATGTCCCTTTTTGGATTGTTCTGTTTTATGTGATTGACAGTTTTTTTTTCTTTTCTTTTATTAGTTTGGCATGTACACAATAATGAGCAGGAACAAATTGAGGTGTCTTATGATGAGCCTTGATGAGGGAGGCTATGTAAGTGAGCTTGATGGCATCCTAACTTCGTAAGTAGTATAATAGGAGAGAGGGAGACATAGAGAGAGAGAGAGAGAGAGAGAGAGGGAGAGAGCAGTCAGTATATTTTTAAATTACCATTGCTTCAGATGAAGTTGTTATAAACCATTTTTTGTCATATTATCCCTTAGGAGTGCATGTTTTCTCCTTTGGCCAGTGAAGATTAGAACAAAAGGAGAAGAAAAGGGACAAAATCACAGAGCAAAGCTTATTGTTAGTGAAGGGTGAGGAGCCTGTCTCTGTTTATGAAGGCTGTGGACAGGACAAAGGTCTTGGTAGTAATGAGAATAAAGCCAGGTTCACAACTAAAGATTATGAAAAAATGATCATTAATTTTCCAGCACTTCTTGTTCAAACATTATGGAGAAAATTATTGTAAGTAAAATGAATATATCCATAGCAAACAATGGTCTACTTTGTCACCAGGCCTAGGAGATGACAGTTTTCTGTGTGGAGCCTCTAGTTACCGACCATTCCTATGACAATAGCAGGTCGAATTCTGCACATCTTACTCTAGAGCAGCATGACAGAAAGCTGTGACACCAAAATCACAGAGCAACCAGTGTCAGCTCTGCAGCCCGCACGGCTGGTGGTATCACTTTGCTGAGCCATTTATTGGGAGGCAAAGCTGATCATTATCACACAGAGTCCAGATGAAAGTGCAGACAACTCTCCTTCATCCTGACTTTCACGAGCAGCCTTGTGGAAACACATGCTGATCGTACAAAGCAAACCGTTTCATTATGACACAAACATGCACATGATATGCTTTAATCATATCCGCAAACTCTTTTCCCTCTTTCCTCTTTCGCTCTGTCCCCTTCCGCATCTCTAATTGTCTTTCTTAGTTTCATGTTTTTATTGCACCTTATATTCTACATGTGAGAGAAGGCACACGGGCCTTGTCTGTGAGTTTAGCTTCTTTCACTGATCATGTCTATGTCCATCGCTTTTCCTGTGAATGATGCATTTCACTCTTTGCGTAGTAGAGCGATACCCCATTGTGGGCACTCACTTCACTTTCTTCATCCGTTCATCTATTGGCAGGCACACATCTTGGTTACGGTGAATGATGCTACAGTAAACATGGATGTCCAAGTTTCTGTGTGGTATGCTGACTTCAGTTCCTTCAGCTTGATACAGTTGAAGCGTTCCCTCCTAAGGGAACCCAGGGGTCATCAAGTCTGGGAGAACTGAAACTTAGAAGGTCTCACATCCATTCACTAACGTTGGAGGAACAGTAAACAACTGTTGGAGGGCAGACTCAGACCAGTGTCACTTTTTTTTTTTTTTTTTTTTTTTTTTAAATTGAAACATTCCCTTCTGGAGGGAAGAGATAGGTTCAGGAGAATCAGGTCTCAAATCTGGGAAAAAGGTCACAAGCCCTCCTCCCTAAAGTCATATAAAGAGCAAGCAGGTGGCTGTAGAAGAGACTTTCTGACCAGGCAAGCTTGATGCTGGTGGTGGAGCTACATAGTGACTTCCAGGTCAGCCTGAGCTAGAGCCAGACCCTACCTTGAAAAACCAATAAAATAAAATAAAATAAAATAAAATAAAATAAAATAAAATAAAATAAAATAAAAGATCAGTTGTTCAATTGGTTTTCAAATTGTATTTTATTTGCAACTTTCTTCCCTGTATGGCTTTTGCAAATACATGAGGGCTCCTTGGGACAGTTACAACTCCAAGGGGACAATTTGAATCAGAGTCACCTTCAACCTCCCTAAACCGTGAGGAAAATGAGCAGTTAAAGTTTAGCTGAGGACGTGACACTGAAGCATAAGCAAGGCATTTGCTCCTGCCACCATCCTAACATTGTCCTCAAGATCATGCCATCATTATTACGGTTGGAAAACATTAAACATCGCAAACTTGAAATCCCAAGCGCCTCAAATCTGAAACCTCTGAACACAGGCATGATGCTATCAAATTTGGTTTCATGCACACAATTATGAGACTATTGTACAAAATTATCTGCATGCTGTGCGTATAAAATTTATGTGAAATGTAAATATATTTTATGTTTTGACTTGGGCTTTATCCCCAAGATATCTCATTATGTATATGTAAAATATTCCAAAATCTAAAAAAAAAAAAAAAATCAACAAAAAAATGAAACCCAAGGAACTTCTCGTCTCAAGATACTCAACTCATAACTTAAAATAATTTGTTTGATTGTATAGATTTTCCCACCTCTATACATCTGTTCTAGCTGAGCATGTTACAAAAATTTAACCTAGCATAACTAGGAAAGTTAATTAAACATGTTAGGCACAACCAGAAATCAGCATCTTCACTCGTCCTTTTTAAGGCAAATAGGAGATTCTCGAAAGTAAAAGAGTATAATAGGAGTTCATGGGCATAGCTGTTCTCATGTGGTATGTACAGCCATGGGAGCAAGGGGAAATTTTCTGGGGTCCTGGAGGAGTATAGAGCCAGCACATTTAAAGAACACTAGAACAGGTGAAAGTTGGGGTGACATAGGACAGAGATGGGGGTCACTGTTTGTGACATGAGTCAGCAGCCAGAAACATTCTGTGGGTGTAGATGGAGGTTAGAAAGTGAAGAATGTTCTATCCACTTCCAGCCTTGAGATAACCACAGAACTCCTCCTTTCCTCACACAGTCCATGTCAGCAAACGCGGAGGCAGAGCCCCAGCCCCAACTGATAACCCTTCCTGGTTTGCTGGGTTCTCTTTCTCTGATCCTGTCACACGTAGTCAATTGCAGCTGAGGCTATGAAAATCCCTAGACAGCCTTCACACAGCGACTCTTCCCCAAGGTTCCCTCTCAGCTGGCCAGCTGCTGTTGGCTGCCAATGGCTTTCACTTTCACTTTTACTTAATAAATTCTTGCTTTGATTCTTCATTGTCCTGTGGTAAGAATCTGGCACAGGATGAAAGTCTGCAACATTTTTGTGGTGTAATACCAGGAAGCCTCTTCAGAAGGGTAAGTAAAATAGACCTTCCTCTGGACCTACGTTTCAGACTTTCTATGTCCATTCACTTTGCTGTCTTGAACAAAGACGCTGGGAACACAAGCCCCAGTTAACAGGCTAGCACTTTTAGTTAACAGCTTAGACTCAACAAACAAACAAACAAACAATACACCAGGTTTACTGAATTGAACTTTGTAAATCCGCCTCTGCCTATAGTACGGGGACCGTGGGTCTCATCTTCCTTCAGTTTCTTTTTGTGGAAAGCTGCCTGTCATGAGAGGCTGAGAGGTAACGTCGTGGACCAACTGAAGGTTTCTGTTAGAAGGCTCCGAGGCTAAATCTGGTCCCCAGCCACTGGCTAAGGTGTTGGGAAGGATTTGAGCTTTTTCTTTACATGCCTTCCACCTTTCTCTTGAATGGCATGTGGTCCAAAACTCTGCCTTGTAGCCTCCTTCCTTTCACTACTCTGCCCCAAAGCACTGGCTGCCATGCTGCGACATCACGTTTCCAGGCTTAGCTTGGTCCCTGGCGGGCATGCAGCCACTTGAGGCCACAGGTTGTGAGGGCTGAACATGAGAGGGATTGGGCTGCATAACAGTGGCGGCGTCTATTGGAAGCTAGGGATGATTAAGAGCCCTAGGGCCATCAGTAAGCTTGGGCTAGAGCTCTGAGCTGGAGACGGTGGTGTTGAGCTCAGCAGGCACATGAAGCTTTCCTCTGCCGAAGGGTAATGGGACTTCTTTCTCAGAGATGTAAGGTTGCGTTGGGGGCTAACTAGGGGTGGGAGGACCTGATGCTGTCTAGCCACCTAGGGGTTCACATTTATTTCTTAAGGTAAACAAAGAATTAGACATCCGAGAGCAGGCAGACACTCAGAGATGCAGGCTGGTAAGATGGCTTAGCAGTTAAGACACATGCCTGCAAAGCCTAAGGACCTAGATTCGATTCTCCAGGTCCCACATAAGCCACATGCAAAGGGTGGCACATGCATCTGGAATTTGTTTGCAGTGGCTAGAGGCCCCAACACACCCATTCTCTCGCTATCTCTCTCTCACTCCCTCCATCCCTCTCTCTGTCTCTAATAAATAAATTAATTAATTAAAAAAGAAACTCAGAGATGCAAAGAAAATAAAAAGTAACTGATATATTATAAGCAAAAGCTCCTATTGGGATGGGGCTGGTTACAGTGGACTCTTAGTCCATGCTCTGTGCCCCTTTTCATCGCTGTGTTGGACCCAATGGCCCATGATCAGTATGAGGCTCACTGAATTTTCCCAAACATGGATGTCACAGCGAACTTTTCTCCCTGGGGATAAATGGAATCCACATCTATTCCCTCCAGATAGGGCTCAGGCAACAGAGCAAAGTTCCATTGTGCAAAAACAAGTTGTAGCTGTTCAATGAGTTTATCGGGATTGCTTATGGAGCAGGGTGAGGGGTTACTTACAGGAGCAGTGGATGACTCGAAGGCAGCTGCATCATGGAGAAGTGCAGCTCCGCATGTGTGTGGACTCAAGGAAGCTGCAGCTCGGGGGCTCACTGCATGGACGGCAGGCAGCTTGCCTGGTCAGAAAGTCTCTTCTACAGCCACCTGCTTGCCCTTTATATGACTTTAGGGAGGAGGTCTGTAGAGAGCTGCGAGGTGCCGCGCCTTAAAGATGGCGCTGGCTTCCGCCTTCCGCCTTCCCGATGGCGAGTGCTCTCCTGGATAAACAAGTCCTTATTTGGCTTGGGCCATGATCTAGGCTTGCTTCCGCATATGTGGACCTATCTGCATTCACCACGTGGCTTACCAGGGTTGGCTGTTCAAAGGCTTCTTAAGCTTTGGGCGGGCTTGTCCCGGGGTGAGTCAGTCAGGCAGTGAGTGAGTGAGTGGGGGAGTGAGTCGGGCAGTCAGTGAGTGAGTGAGTGGGGGAGTGAGTCGGGCAGTCAGTGAGTGAGTGAGTGAGTGAGTCAGTGAGTGAGGCAGTCAGTGAGTCAGTCAGTGAGTGAGTGAGTCAGTCAGTCAGTCAGAAGATTGTTCAAGGTTCCTGAATAAACTGCTGAAAGAAGAGTCCGAGCGTTGCGTCTTCCTTGCTGGTCGAGGCGGACGCGACAAATGGTGGCCCGTACGGGGAACTCAGAACTTGCAGGGCAGCTAGCTGGTAAGTTCCAGATAAGTGGACAAAAAGGGTAAAGGCAAGTTTTCCGGTAGAGAGACGATAAGGTCCCATAGCAAAATGGGCAATACATCTTCCAGTATTAGGGTTAAAAGGCGCCACAATAAGGTTTCCTTAGAGGAAACGCAGTGAGAAGATTTCTTAAGAATGATAGCTGGCCAATTAATATATTTGTTCGTGTGTCTTATTAGTGTATAAAAGTTGGTTAACCTCATGTGGTGTATTTGTGTTGTAGTGTGTCTAGTCATATTACATAGGGCAAACGAGAATGATTCAGAAGCAGTTTTTAAAAAAAAATTTTTTTAGAGGAGGTGAGAGAAGAGCGCTCGAGTAAAACATCTAAAAAGAAAAAGTAAGGTTCCTGAATAAACTGTTGAAAGAAGAGTCGAAGAGGGACTCAGAACTTTCTGCAGTCAGGCAGGGCAGTAGTAAGTTCCTGAATAAACTGTTGAAAGAAGACAAAAGAGGGACTCAGAACTTTCTGCAGTCAGGGCAGTGCACTGGTAAGTTCCCAGGTAAGGTGGGAATCCGCGACAAAAGCGGGATTTTGCTCTTCTCGGTAGAAAAAGAGGGAGCAGGAAAGTTCCCAGGTAAGGTGGGAATCCAGCGACAAAAGCGGGGAATTTTGCTCCTCTCAGTAGAAAAAGAGGGAGCAGGAAGGGTTCATGTGTAGCGAACCAAAAGTAAAAGTTTTAAAAGAATCTTTTTTTTGCAAATTTAGCCATAAAAGTTTTAAAAGAATCTTTTGCTTCACACTCACCCAATTTTTTTGGCTCTGAATGAGCTGCTTCATTCAAAAAACTTAAAGATAAAGGGGAGTACCCTGGAGAGGTTCCTGGAGGAATGTGATGCCATAGCCCCTTGGTTTGCGTGCTCTGGAAGTCTTACAATCCCTTCATGGGAAAATTTGGGCAAAGATCTTGATTTTGCAGCAGACCAAGGCACGCTTAAGGGCGGGGTAAAATCGATCTGGAGGTTAGTGAGGAACTGCCTCGAGGAAGAAAGGTCAAAATAGGCAAACAATGAAAAAGAGGCAAAAACAAAGAACAACTTATATCCAACACTTGAGCTAGAAGATTCAGAGTCTATGGATTCTAAAGAAGAGCTGCAGGCTCTCATAAAACAAATGAAAAGATCAAAATTATGCTAAGTGCAGACAGTATTGAACTTCGAGGCTTGTCTTATGAGCTTTCTAAGGGGAAGGAAAGACTGCAGAGGACTTTGTTGGAACTGGGCTACTGGCATAAGGGATGGCTACGTTCTGCTATCCAGGCCCAGAAAGTTTGATCAAGGTTAAATTTGTAATGGACTGATGTGCTTGGCTAAAGATATCGGACTGAGATTTTAAGATTTTAAGTTGGAAAATCTCACGCAAGGTAAAAGCAGAGGCACTGAGGTTTTAGGTTACTGAAGCTGCTATTGTCAACGCATTAGCAATCTTAAGGAAGGTGGAAGGAAGGTGGCCTGACTTGATTTACATTAAAACAATGGAGAGGATGCCTGAGGAAAGACTGTAAAAAATGCAAATTCTTGGAAAGAGCTGACTGGAGAAGGAACCTGCTTTTCAAGGCTATATTGAACTTGAACTGCAGAAGTTTGACATTTTACATCATATACGGTTATCAGTTTACGGGGGCTAGGGACAGAATGTGGTGGTTTGATTCAGGTGTCCCCCATAAACTTCAAGTGTTCTGAATGCTAGGTTCCCAGTGTTCAAAGGCTTCTTAAGCTTTGGGCGGGCTTGTCCCAGGGCAGCAGTGAGTCAGTGAGTGAGTGAGTGAGTGAGTGAGTGAGAGTGAGTGAGAGTGAGGCAGTGAGTGAGTGAGTGAGTCAGAGTGAGTGAGTGAGTGAGTCAGGAGAGTGAGTGAGTGAGTGAGTGAGTGAGTGAGTGAGTGAGTGAGTGAGTCAGTCAGTCAGTCAGTGAGAAGATTCAGTCAGTCAGTCAGAAGATTGTTCAAGGTTCCTGAATAAACTGCTGAAAGAAGAGTCCGAGTGTTGCGTCTTCCTTGCTGGTCGAGGCGGCGCGACAAATGGTGGCCCGTGACGGGAACTCAGAACTTGCAGGGCAGCTAGCTGGTAAGTTCCAGATAAGTGGACAAAAAGGGTAAAGGCAAGTTCTCCGGTAGAGAGACGATAAGGTCCCATAGCAAAATGGGCAATACATCTTCCAGTATTAGGGTTAAAAGGCGCCACAATAAGGTTTCCTTAGAGGAAACGCAGTGAGAAGATTTCTTAAGAATGATAGCCGGCCAATTAATGTATATTTGTTCGTGTGTCTTATTAGTGTATAAAAGTTGGTTAACCTCATGTGGTGTATTTGTGTTGTAGTGTGTCTAGTCATATTACATAGGGCAAACGAGAATGATTCAGAAGCAGTTAAAAAAAAAAATTTTTTTTTAGAGGAGGTGAGAGAAGAGCGCTTGAGTAAAACATCTAAAAGAAAAAGTAAGGTTCCTGAATAAACTGTTGAAAGAAGAGTCCGAAGAGGGACTCAGAACTTTCTGCAGTCAGGGCAGTAGTAAGGTTCCTGAATAAACTGTTGAAAGAAGAGTCCGAAGAGGGACTCAGAACTTTCTGCAGTCAGGGCAGTGCACTGGTAAGTTCCCAGGTAAGGTGGGAATCCGCGACAAAAGCGGGGATTTTGCTCTTCTCGGTAGAAAAAGAGGGAGCAGGAAAGTTCCCAGGTAAGGTGGGAATCCGCGACAAAAGCGGGGAATTTTGCTCCTCTCGGTAGAAAAAGAGGGAGCAGGAAGGGTTCATGTGTAGCGAACCAAAAGTAAAAGTTTTAAAAGAATTTTTGCAAAATTAGCCATGGGCGCTTCTCACTCGCACCCAATTTTTTGGCTCTGAATGAGCTGCTTTGTTCAAAAAACTTAAAGATAAAGGGGAGTACCCTGGAGAGGTTCCTGGAGGAATGTGATGCCATAGCCCCTTGGTTTGCGTGCTCTGGAAGTCTTACAATCCCTTCATGGGAAAATTTGGGCAAAGATCTTGATTTTGCAGCAGACCAAGGCACGCTTAAGGGCGGGGTAAAATCGATCTGGAGGTTAGTGAGGAACTGCCTCGAGGAAGAAAGGTCAAAATAGGCAAACAATGAAAAAGAGGCAAAAACAAAGAACAACTTATATCCAACACTTGAGCTAGAAGATTCAGAGTCTACGGATTCTAAAGAAGAGCTGCAGGCTCTCATAAAACAAATGAAAAGATCAAAATTATGCTAAGTGCAGACAGTATTGAACTTCGAGGCTTGTCTTATGAGCTTTCTAAGGGGAAGGAAAGACTGCAGAGGACTTTGTTGGAACTGGGCTACTGGCATAAGGGATGGCTACGTTCTGCTATCCAGGCCCAGAAAGTTTGATCAAGGTTAAATTTGTAATGGACTGATGTGCTTGGCTAAAGATATCGGACTGAGATTTTAAGATTTTAAGTTGGAAAACCTCAAGCAAGTTAAAATTACAGAGGCACCAAGACTGGTTTTAGGTTACTGAAGCTGCTATTGTCAACGCATTAGCAATCTTAATGAAGGTGGAAGGAAGGTGGCCTGACTTGATTTACATTAAAACAATGGAGAGGATGCCTGAGGAAAGACTGTAAAAATGCAAATTCTTGGAAAGAGCTGACTGGAGAAGGAACCTGCATTGTTTTTTTCAAGGCTATATTGAACTTGAACTGCAGAAGTTTGACATTTTACATCATGATAATGAGTTTGTTTTCAGTTTACATTTTACATCATATGCGGTTATCAGTTTACAGGGGCTAGGGACAGAATGTGGTGGTTTGATTCAGGTGTCCCCATAAACTTCAAGTGTTCTGAATGCTAGGTTCCCAGCTGATGGCAATTTGGGAATTAACACCTCCTGGAGGCAGAGTATGTTGGCAGCTTTGGCAATTTTAACACCTCCTGGAGGCAGAGTATTGTTTGTTGGGCTTATGGGTATAATAACCAGTTTCCCCTTGCCAGTGTTTTGACCAATGCTAGTGCAGGCGTGGCTCAGTTAACTCAAAATATATAAATTATACTAGGGCTCAAATTTATCCAGATTTTTGTCTAGTTTTCTATTACAGAATTGGTCGCTTGAATTTGAAGATACCTTAAGAGAACTGAGACTGGCAGTAGTTAATGTGAATTCTACCTGCATGGACCTCTCCTTTGCCTCTGGATTGTCATCTTGGCTGATCTCCGCTATGAATCATCTGAAGGAATGGGCGGGTTTGGGTGCTCTTTAGCAGGCCTTCTGTTACCGGTCTCTCTGGTTTGCTTGTGGTGTCTATGTAAGATCAGAGTAACACAAAAACGGAATGCAGTCATGATCGTCCAGGCCTTCTCGGCTATTGAGGCAGGTCAATCTCCCCAGGCATGGTTAGCCACCATAAAAATGTAAACACCAGGCACAGGCTGCGAGGCAAAGCACTGCAGGGAGAGTTAGCTGTGAAAGACTCTCTGAAGGGCAAGTCTGATTGCATGTGGGTTGGCATCCATGGTCCCACCTCCAGGGAAAAGATGCAAGACGGTTCTATGCCTATTTTAAGAGTTACTGGAGATCAGACCTCTACCCTTGCCTGTTGCTTTGCGTGTTTTAAAACATAAAAGGGGGAACTGTAGAGAGCTGCGAGGTGCCGCGCCTTAAAGATGGCGCTGGCTTCCGCCTTCCGCCTTCCCGATGGCGAGTGCTCTCCTGGATAAACAAGTCCTTATTTGGCTTGGGCCGTGATCTAGGCTTGCTTCCGCATATGTGGACCTATCTGCATTCACCACGTGGCACACCAGGGTTGGCTGTTCAAAGGCTTCTTAAGCTTTGGGCGGGCTTGTCCCGCGGGCAGTCAGTGAGTCAGTGAGTGAGTGAGTGAGTGAGTGTGAGCAGTGAGTGAGTCAGTGAGTCAGTGAGTGTGAGTGAGTGAGTCAGTGAGTCAGTCAGTCAGTCAGTCAGTCAGTCAGTCAGTGAGTCAGTGAGTCAAGGTGAGAATAAAGTGCTGAAAGTGAGTCAGTGCTGGTCGAGTGAGTGAGGTCTTGTGACCTTTCCCAGAGTTGAGTGAGTCCTGAACCTATCTCTTCCCTCCAGAAGAGTGTCTCAGTGGTCTGAGTCAGCCCTCCAACAGTTGTTTACTGTTCCTCCAAGTCAGTGAGTGGATCGAGACCTTCTAAGTTTCAGAAGATTGTTCAAGGTTCCTGAATAAACTGCTTAAAGAGGTTTCAAATGAGTACCATGAATTTCACACATGGGCATGTGGTTTAGAGGCCAGTAGGACAGGATGAAACCCTGGCCTGTCATTGGTATCAAATCTGGATGCTGATTCCATTAAAAATATAAATTCCAAAAAAATCAAATATTTACATTTACAGTTTTTCTGTTTTTTCCTTCCTAGTTATATAAGTACATTTTAAATCCAAGTACTCCTCAAACAAGTGTTTGCTAAATGAACAAGAGTACTAAATAAAGCAGAGTGTACACTCCAGAGACAAAAAAAAAAAAAAAAATCAATAGGAAACTTGTTTCTCTAAAACTTCTCCCCTGAGTTAGAAACAGGGACTATCACAATTATCTCAGTTTACTTCTTGTCCCCAGAACCAGAACCCCAGTGTGAATATCTTTCCTACTTAGCCCAATCTTTCAGCATGGCCCAACAGGGACAGCATTATAAGGGAAAAGTTTTGAGATGAGTATGAAAGGCAGAAATTGCTAGGAATCTCAACAGCAAAGAGCAAGCTTTATTTCCAGCACAGGGCATGAGAGGTTGATGCCTCCGGTTCCAATGACACTATGACCTTGGAAACAAGAGTGTGCACTGGGTGGTATGTTGCTGGGAGGTTTCATTGGCCTTTAGGATGGGAGGTAGGGATGTTCGGACTGCAAAGTGAAGGAGGGGGGAGTAAAGACTTGGAAGATACAGACTGACTGAACAGTTATTTTAGTTTCCTGGTTTCACAAGTGGCTTCTGGTGGCCTAAGATCAAGGTTGCTTATCTCCAGGCTGGCCGTGGCTCAAAGGTGTTTGCAAGTCTGCGATCTCTGTACAATCGTCTGCTGTCTGTCCAGGGTCTGTCTGCCAATTCCTTCAACTTTCACTCGACTTTTAACCTAAACTACTTCATAGAAAAATGGGGAAATGATTTCAGGGGTGGGAATTCTGAGGGAAGTGGAAAGTGTGGACTTAAAGGGCATGGAGATCAAGTAAGTCAGGGCACGTGGCACAGGAAACGGGCAGTCTGGGTAGATGGCAGTCTGGGAATATTAGTTACTGGCTCCATCCTTGGCTGCAGGATCAGGCCAAGAGGACACAGGCATGTGAAGTCTCAACAGCTGGTCACCCCTAAGTCTAGAGAAAAATAAAGGAAGATGACAAGGAGGATCAGCGTTGGGCACAAGCGAAGACAGCTACAGATTAAGTCTCCTTATTGAGGCCCATTGCCTACGGGTTTGAGGGAGGCCGTGACCTGGAGGGTGGTGGCTGAAGGACGAAGGGATGCCTTTTCCTTCTTTTCCATACCATCGCCTGGACTGCATGTAAGTGAGAAGACAGCGAAACCTGGCCTCCTGAGAGAAGTGTTAACTGTAACGCTATCCTACAAGTAGATCCTTTTTGCCGTAAGTCCAGAACATGTTTTGAGGTCTCTTAGGTACAGACCTTCTTGTTCCTGCAGCATATATCTGAACTTTGTCAGCAGTGCCAAACTCACGTAACCTTACTAGCCGGGGTGACTAGCAAAATGAACACGGAACCTGTCAGCACCTGACCTCTCTCCGCAGATAAAGGGGGTGAGGCCCTTATGTGAGCGCTCCTCAGGCCACACCGTCCCTTATCCAGCCCCTCGTTACTCTAATGAGCCTGACTCAGAAGCGCCCTGGCATCCCTTCTTGCTCTACAAGAGATGCCAAGTAAGCCTGGCTCCACAAAAATGCAGCTCCCTTTCTCTGTACAAGCTTGGAGACAGATAAAGGGGATCTAAGGATATTTTCAGATGACTATGACCAGTATATAGAGGTGTTTCATCATAATCCGGGTATTTGACAAACTGAAAGGATATGATGCTGTTTCAATCAGAGTCTTCCTCGGTCAGAGAAGCAGGTGACCTTGCAGGCACTGAGACCTTTGAAGATGAAATTTTTATGTCACATGGCTCTGAATACGATCAGAACTCTGGCAGTTTTCCCAAAAGGTATTCAGGCAGTGTTCCTGGAGGGCTCTCATTGCTGCTGTACAGGATGGCGGTGGAAGCTCTTTTGGTCATGTGCACTGAAAGTATTGAGTGAAACGAAGACAAACCCTCAAGTGATTCGAAACAACCAATAACATAGCAGGCCCCTGCGGAGTACCACCCAGCCTTTTTAGAACAACTGAGGGAGGTTCTAATTAAATGCATCGCTCTGTCTTCTAACTCCAAAGGGATCATTAATTTTAAAAGGTAAACTTACAATTTTGCCTGCTCCAAATATTAGAAAGAATCTATAGAAATTGGCCATCGTATTGGCCATTACTCTAGATAATCTCGTAATGCTTGTCACCTCAGTGTTTCATAATCAGGATCAAGAGGAAGTCTAACAGTGGGTGAGGCGAGATTTCAAAGTATGGAAACACTGCTGGCTGTTCTACAATCATGTAGACCTACAATCCCCGGAAGGCTCCTGTGGCTTACTGCTTTGGCTGAGCTTAGCCGGGACACCTCATAGGCAGATAAAGTCTCCAAAATCCTTTCCCATGTGCAGTTGGAATTCCCAGAGGGCAGGCTTCCTGGAAGCAATGGTCTAGAACCTTCCTTGCAAATGGCCTAACAGGATTAAAAGTTCCAGGGACTTTTGTCACCTGCTTCCCCTTAGTTCACACTGATATAAACATTCAGAAACTCTAGGTGACTTGGTTGGTCCTTTTGGATACTGCAGCAACTTTTTCCGTGTTTCTTACCTATACAGGCCTCCCTTCCTCACTTAATATGACTGTGAGGGGCAGCTTGGGAAACCCCTGAACTAAGCACTTCTCTAAACTCCTTAGCTGTAACTGGGGCATCTTTTGTGCTTCTTTTATTTCTTTTTTAAAAAATTTAATTTAATTCATTTATTTCTTTGAGAGACACGGAGACAGAAGGAGAGAGAGAGAGAGAAAATGGGTGTGCCAGGGCCTCTAGCCACTGCAAATGAACTCCTGACACATGCACCACCTTGTGCATCTGGCTTATGTGGGTCCTGGGGAATCGAGCCTGGATCCCTAGGCTTCACAGGCAAGTGCCTTAACTGGTAAGCCATCTCTCTAGCCCCAACCAAAGGAATCTTTCCAAATTTTTATTTATTTGTATGTATGTGTGCATACCTGTGTATGTGCACGAGCATGGTCTCTTTGCCACTGCAAAGGAATGTTCATCTGACTTTCTGTGGGGGCTGGGAAATTGAACTTGAGCCAGTAGGCTTTGTAAACAAGTACTTTTACGTGCTGAGCCATCTCCCCAGAACTGTGAAAAACCCTTTGTATTGGGGGCCTGGGCGATGATTCAGTCAATGAAGGGCTGGCTGTGCAAGCATGAGGACCTGAGTTCAGATCCCCAGCACCCACGGAAAAGCCAGGTATACTGGCGTGCACCTCTAATCCCGGCACTGAGGAGATGGAGACAGGAGACTCCCTTGGTTTGCTGGCTAGCCTGTCGAACCAAACTGGTAAGCACTGGGGCCAGTGGGAGACCTTGTGTCAAAGGATAAGATGGTGCTAAGTAGATCCTCGGTAGGTGGAAGTGCTTGTTGCACAGTCGTGAAGACCTGAGTTCAGATCCCCAGAACCCACATCGAGCTGGACACAGTAGCACACATCTGTAACCTCAGAGCTCTGAGGTGAGATGGGAGGCAGAGACGAGAGATTTCCTGGAAGCTTGTGGGCTAGCTAGCCTGATGACCTGCCTCAGACATGGTGGATGCAGAGAACCAACACTCAGATTGTCCTCTCACCTCCACACGTGTGCTATGGCATGCATGTGTCCGCATTCACACACACAAAAACACATATACATCACATGCATATACACACAGAGGTTTTTTAAAGGTGGAGAGTGATTGAGGAAGATCAGCGACATCAGCCTCTGTTCTCCACATAGACCTGTACACACGTGTGCTCACACACATACAAACACGTATAACACACTCACACACCCCTTTTAAGTTTGATTTAAGGGAAGTGTAAGCCTGAGGCAACCCTCGTCAGACACAAAAAGCCTATGTTGACACCCTCAACTAGTCTATCCCCAATGCTTATTCTAAGAAAATTATATTGTCCTTGTCAGGGATTGGCTAAGAGAAGGGCTTGTGACTCAATAAGATGTAAAGAGGTGTCACTGCAAAAACATGGGGAAGGTTTGTCATGATCGAAAACATACACAAGAGGCTGGAGAGATGGCTCAGCAGTTATGCCATTGCTTACAAAGCCTAGTGGCCTGGGTTTGATTCCCCAGTACCCATGTAAAGCTAGATGCACAAAGTGGCACATGTGTCTGGAGTTTGTTTGCAGTGGCATGAGGCCCTGGTGTGTCTATTCTCTCCCTTTCTCTCTCTCACTCTCCCTGCAAACAAATAAAAACAATAAAAAATATACTCGAGACAAGTAGCCCTTTACTTTCTCTTCTTCTTATTGGTTGATTCTTGGAGCCGCCTAAAACCAAGCCATGAGGAAGGAGTTAAAAGACAGAAGTGACCTGTCTGCAGATCTTAATGGGTCTTGTTCTAGCCTCACACTTCTCATTATGCCACATTCTTTTTTTTTTAATAATTTTTATGTATTTATTTGAGAGAAACAGAAAAAGAGGCAGAGAGAGAAAGAGAGAGAGAGAGAATGGGAACACCAAGGCCTTCAGCCACCACAAATGAACTCCAGATACACGCACCACCTTATGTGAGTACTGGGGAATCAAACCTGCATCCTTAGACTTCATAGGCAAGTGCCTTATCCTCTAAGCCATCTCTCCAGCCCTCTGCCACATTCTTTTATTGTGCAAGGTGGGCCTTGAGTCTTTTACTGGTGGCTGGTGGGTTAGGTATTTCAGGGGCGCCTCAGATGCACATCATGAAGACATGAAGAGATAGAAAATACAGATAGGACCCTTGGGCATGGGATCTTCAGAATCAGGCTGGGTGGTCATGTGAGTATCATTCTCTACACAGATGTTTTTATTCTAAGTTCCTAATACAATGATTCACACAGCTGGTAAGTGACACAGAGGTTCCCAGGAGCAGAAAGTCATCAATGGGAGCAGAAAGAGCATTGAGAAAGGATCCGAGGAGGTTTGTGGTCCTTGAAGAGATGATCTCGGATGAGAGGTGGACTTAGACACAGAAGAGAAATGGGGCAAAGGCCCAGGGACAGGGGATCTTATGGGGAAGAGAAGACCCATGACAGGATCCAGGCACATCCTCATGGCACGACTCCCAGAAAAAGAAGCCACCTCTGGAAGACGTGCATCTTTGTTCTTGCAAGACATGGATGCAAGAAAACGCAGTTCCCCTTGGCTTGAACGTGTACCATAGTTCCAATGACTAATAGGCTTATTGTCTACTGACGGTTAAAAACAGAAATGAATCTAAAAGTTTGGGCAACTCAGGGAAGAATTTGCTCAAACACGATTGTGGTAGTTTGAATATATGTCCCCCAATATATTCAGTATTTTACTAGTTATAATTTGCATCTGCAATCACCTTGCTAGAGGCAATGTCACTGGGGGCTGGTCTTAAGGTGTGGGTTTGAGATTCCATTGTAAAGATATGCAAATGTGCCTAGCAGGAGTTCCTGAAGTGTGCTGTGTGACCTTTTGGCTGTAGTTTTGCTCTGTGTGCTGTGGTGGCTGGTTGGCTTTCTCTCTCTGTGTTTGGCCCTGTGAAGAGCAAGCTGCTTTTCCTGCCTTTATGGAACTTTCCCTGGATCTGTAAGTTTCAATAAATAATATCCCTTCCTCCATAACTGTGCCTGGTCTGGAAGTTCATCTCAGCGAACCCGAAGCTGTCTGCAACAACGATTATCCTGCGGTGTGGATCCATCCCAAGGATCAGTTCCTTCCCTCCTCAGAGGGCAGCATCAGCTCTTAGCAGGTTGCTCAGTTTATGTTGCCACACATCATGATCTCAACAAAGAAAATGAAATGAAAGGAAACTAATAACCAGGAGATAAAATAAAAATGTTAAGAAGAATATAAGCATGAGGATGTCTTTTTGGTAAGGAGAGATTTTTGTGTGCTAAAAGAAGATTTTTGTCCCAAGGGAAAATATGACTGGATTTTTTTCTGAAATGATAAAGGCAAAATGAGGAAAAACAACTACAAAGCATAGGCACACCCCCAAAGGTAAGTCACATGAGAGCCTCGTAGAGTGTAAACCCTAAAGATGGCAAATGTGTGATGATTAAAGGTCCCCCATAAGGCAAGACATACATTACCCATGGGGGGAGGACAGGAAAAGGCTAACGATGCTACCGTCATGGTTGTATACACACTCTATACATAACTAATAAACAAAACCCTTTAAAAAATCCCTAAGGTCAACATTCGACACACTGATATAAAACATCTCAGTGGGAGTTATCATATGATACTGATCTACTCAGGTTAACATTTCTTATAGACATCAAGGTCAGTCATGTACACTGGGAAAATAAAACTGCAGGTGCAGCACTGGCATCGTCACAGGGCCCTTTTGAGCTCTGACGGGGGCTACACTGGTGGAAACTCGGCTCACCTGGGGAAGTATAAATAATGGATTTACTCACATGTTCACCGTTATAAACAACTTCTGTTTTAGACGTCAGGGATATTTTCTTTCTAGGTGGAATGAATTCACACCCCTGCCTCCCAGTTGACGGGGGGTGGGGGGATGATATGCATTTATTCCCTGAAACAGTACAGAGCTCCCAACACTCAATCTTAGCTCACTCCTTCAACAGCAGACATGGGGACCAAGTGGCCCATGTAGGCCATTCCTCTCCTTATGGCATCAGAAGTAACGGTGGGGTCTGCATCTAATTACCAGGGCATGTCTGGTGATATCTCTACTGGCCTGGACAAGACAGCACAGACTGTACTGATGCACTCTGAGGCCAGAGAGATTCCATGTCAGCCACAACCTTCCAAAATCAAAGAGACTAGATCTCCTAACCTAACTGCTGAAAAGAGCAGGGGGGAACGCACCTTCTCCTGGAGGAGGAATGGCGCTTTTATGTCACTCTGGAGTAGTTAGGGATGTACATGAAAATTAACTGAGTGCGCTTTAAGATTCTCTGACAAGTAGCCATCATGGGGGTTGGTCTAAATGTGGAGACTTAGCTTCTTCCCTTTGCAGGGCCTTTATTAATGTTCCTCCCGTCCCTCTCATTCAGTCCTTATTTACCCGATTTATTAATACAATTCTCTTCTTGGCAGCCTCCTTTCAGACTTTCTCTTGGCTGGCAACCTGCTTTTCGCCTCTTAGAGCTTGCACTTCCACTTCATAAATCCTCATTGTGCCCTGCTCATTCTTCATTGTCCACACACTTCATTCCCGTGGTCTCAAGGCGAGACACAGCAGAAGTCGATAAGGACTCAGAGACTTGAGTTGTGGGCAGGGGGAATGGATCTCAGAAGACTTAGCACCAGGGAGTGCGTAAACATCATGCTTGACAGTGTTTCTCAACTGACTTTCCCCAAATTTCCTGATTTTTTTAGGATTTTTTTTTTTTTTTTTTTTTTTTTGGCAAGCAGCTACATTGTAACAAGGTCCAAGGTCAGTGATGCTGCTGGACTCAATTTTAGAATCTCGGGCTTTACTGTAATCTTGGTTATCGGCTCAGTATGATTCTAGACACACACTGATAGTGTGTATGGTTCTGTCTCCTGCAGATTTCCACACTGGACAAATTCTGTCAACCTTTCATGAAATTCACTGACTGCAGACATTTGTCAGCAAGGTTGCCTCATAGTGAAATGTCATGCTATCACTTTGATTATAGTTGTATTTTTAGATCATTTCAGAGTCAAGGAGAGATAAGAAGACGCACAGCCATGTCTACTTAAAATACTTTGGCTTGAAAACCTAACACAAAGTAATAAGATATAAAAGAAGAGGTACAAGAGGTTTTACAAGTACAAGAAGTTTTACAACTGGTTCCCGCTTTTCTAGTTGTTTAGTTAGTGATCACTATGGGGTGATCTTCTTTCTATAGTCTGAAATCAGAATAAAATGGGGATGGACATATTAACTTGCTCCTTTAAGGCATTCCATTACACTGCTGAGCCCAACGCTGCCAGGGCTGGGCTTCTCAGCCTTCTGTTTCATTTTCAAAACTCTTGCGATCTGGGCCCCAGCTCCTCAGATCTTCCACCACTCATTCCCTTCTTCCCTTTCCCTAAACCTCTCACTGGAGTGGAAGGAAGTAGATGTGCATCTGGGGGAAGTGTCCTCCCAGGCCAGAGGCGGCATCAGGAGAAGGAAGAAGAAAGTTTGGCTTCTAGCCATGCTGTCTAGCTGTAAGGAAGGAAGCAGGCTCCAGGAGCCCAGGGTAGCTGATTGCCTCCTTCTTCAGCTCTCCGCAGGGGTTCTGTCCTCCACACCAGAAAGACAGTAAAGTCAGTGACGTGTGAAGATGGCACCCTCTCTGCGGGCAGAATTGCAAATTCCTGGGCTCTTCAGAATCTGGACTAGGGGCCACCCATCCCTCTTCTTCACACCATGTCTCACGTGATCCTGTCATGTGTCTTCAAGAATGACCAATGTGGATGAATGAAAACACCTCATGGAGGGCTGGAGAGGTGGCGCTTGCCTGCGAATCCGAAGGACCCAGGTTCAATTCCCGAGTACCCATGTAAAGCCAGATGCACAGAATGGTGCATGTGTCCGGAGTCCATTTGCAGTGTCAGGAGGCCCTGATGCACCCAGTATCTCTCTCTCTCTCTCCCTTTCTCTAATAAATAATAAATAAAATGTTTAAAAAACACCTCATGGAATGACAGAACAATACACAAGAACCTTGCAATAAGGAAGGAAATATCTCTGACACTAAAATTCCCCTTTTGCTTCACACACACACTCTGTGTGACACTTCCCTATGAACGGCGACACTTCCTCGACACCCATGAATTGACAGGGTGTTGGACTGGGAACCCAGGCACGGAAGAGACCAGGCAGAAGGGATAAGTGATTGTCTGGTACCCAGCATCAGGGTCTCTGTTAAATATAGCCAACGGAGGAGCCCCTGTGGAGGTTGAACCATCACATTGACGCTGGCCTGGAAGCGTCCCTTGGGAACTTGATTCTGCACACATTTCTGCTGCTCTGTCTGTCTGGGGATCAGAGTCGAAGACTCTCCATGAGTTCAGCTGGGCAACAGCACAAGAGGAGCTCACTCTGGAGAGCCTCTGCAAACTGGCATCCGCGCATGTGAGGTGCGAAAACTACCACTCGGGTGAGAAAAAATGGGGGCAGGTAGGCGGCGTGTGTGCTATAGCTGGGAATTCATCTCATCTCTTTCAGCGTGCTCTGTGACTTTGTGCGTCACGGGAAACCAGGTAATGAGTAATGGAGCCACACTGACACAGTTCACAGCTTACCTCCCAGCATGACAGGCGCCAGGGCCAAGGCCGCATGGCTACAGACACCCTGCGTCTCACTTCTAATTCTTTTCCTCTGCTTTCCAGCAAATACAGCCTCCACGATGTTAATGGTGAAAGGAAATGAGTGTCTCAGTCCTCTTCTGTCATCCTCACTCCTAGCAACTGCCTCCGGAGCTCTTTAGCTGTCTCCTCCTCCCTCCACCCCGCACCTGACCATCCTATTCCTAGGCCAGGAACTCTGAAGTCGCCTCCTCTTACGGTTAGGGTTACTGCAGGCTTGAGTCCATCCTCCTTCCTGTAAGCCACACAGCACTGCAGGGTCTTCTCCCTTTCCTTCCTTTCCCCCAAAAGGCTTGAAACACGCCTCCTTCTACCAGCTGACGGGGAGTCCCCTTGCTCTGACCACCTAACTGCCAGTCCCAGTCTCTGTTGTGAAACCTGAACTCAAAACTTGCCAACATACCTCATGTCTCTCTGACATGTATGATGATGTGAAAAACCACACTTACAAAGCAAGCTTCCTCGGAGTATCGAGAACCTGGGTATGACTTGGGTATAAATCCAGACGTAACAACTTGCCCACCTCAGGGCAAGGTCCTACAATAAGATTCTTGAACCCTAATACCTAGTAGTGCTCTGGGAGGCTGGTATGAAGTAATGTCTGGTGTGCCCGGCATTTGAATAAGAGCTTGTATAACCTACACAGACAGCACTGAGCTTTCCCTCAACATGGAAGAATGTCAGTGCTTTCTGTCAAATAATAAAACATGGTTTCTGCTTGGCCAGGAAGCTTAGAAAACTGTCTTCTGGCCCTTCCAAATGTCAGCAGGCCCTCCCCTGATTCCTGCAGTGTAAGCAAGAAAGTGCTAGGAGGCTTTCTGCCTACAGCTGGAATGTCAGCCATTTAGGGCTCAAGACGTGGCTTTTGCGTCCTCCTATGCTTCAACCTTGTCTCTTTATGGTGTGCAATAGGCTTCTCATCAGGTTGTCTGACTAACAGTTCCGCTTGGCTGCAGGCAGGCATCTGTGGGACCAAAGAGAGACCTGAAACATGCTGGCAGTTGCCAGGAGTGAGGATGAGAGAAGAGCACTAAGACATGTATTTAATGATCCACGGTACCAGCCTTTCACTGTGAGCAGCTCACATGTTAGGGCAGCTTTGGCAGGTGAGTGAAGTCAACTCTGTGTAACAAGCTAAGAGACCAGCATGTCCTTTGCTTATGCAACTCACCAAGGCCACCCACTTAGGTGGAAGGCTCTAAGCCCAGTTCATCGGCTCTGACTTCTTGCAGAGCCTGGGCAGCACGTAGAAGGAGGCCAGTTTCTCCTCGTCGTGGATCCCTAATGGTGGAACCATGGGCCGTATCAGTTTAGCTTCCTCAGGACTGCGGGACTCACATGGACTGGAGAGGGTTGAGCAGGGTAAAGGTTTAAGTCCTGTGCTCTATAAACCACAGACCTTTGTGAGTTACATAGAGTTCACACAGTATTGTCCCAAAACCAGCTTGTAATTGGGGGTGGCCATAGAAATGACCTTAGAATCTAAAACCCAAAATAGGCTCCATAGAACCAGGCAGGAAAGGAGAGAAGCGCCGTCAGGTCCTATTATACTGAGCCAACAGCCATTGAAGATGGCCAAGTGGGAATGGTTTTGACAATGCTTACCTCAGAAAAGTGCACTGTTGGGCCATTTCCGTCTGACTCACCTGTTGTAACTTTATTCCAAGCACACAGCCCATAAGGCAGATGTGGTGGTCTGAGTGTCCCCCATAGACTCATGTGTTTGAACACTTGATCCCTAGCTGGTGGCTATATTTGGGAAGCTGTAGAAACAAGAAGTGGAGCCTTGCTAAAGGAAGTGGGCCGCTGGCTTCAGGCCTTGAAGTTTCGTTGCTGAGCTCCACTCCATGGTCCCCTCTATTTACTGAGTATGGCTGTAGTGTGACCAGTTCGCTTTTTGCTTCTGTTGCCAAGCTGCCCACCCCCACCCCCAAACTGGAACATAACTGTTTGAAACTGAAGACCACAATAAACCCTTTACTCCCCTAAGCTGCTTTACTCTTAGGAGTTTGGTCACAGCAATAAGAAAATAACTAATACGGCAGGTAATTGGTACCACAGAAGACTTAATGAAATGCCATTCCCTTCCTATCTCAGCCCAATTACTAGTCATCAACACAGCGAACTTCAAGATTACAGCTCACGTAAAGCCATGTGAGGTGACAATATCACCTCACAACAACAAAAACAGCATAATCTCATATCTCATGGAGCTTGCAATTCTAGCCACAGGAACATGGATGGGTACTTTATACAGTAGCAGTAGAGCCTCATATCTTTACAGACCTGCTTCCTTGCCACAGTGCCCACCACCATCTCCCTGATAAACTGGGAAAGAACTGCCCCTTAGGCTCATGATAGCCACACATGGAAAGCTGATCCATGTGGCTGGAAGTCCAGGGGATAAGAAAAGTGAATCATTTCCACAGGGAGCCAGCTGCTTTGTCCATACCACGGAATTCCAAGCAGCCATTAAAAGAAGTATGGGAGGTTTGAGGGCTGCTCGGAAGTGGTCGGAGTTATTGTCAAAATAACAACCCTGTAGCAAGCCAGTGGGTAAAACATTCTCAATTACATCAATGATGATTGTATAGTTTTCTCTACATGTTCATTACTGACAACTTTAGTTTCCCTACTTGGGGGAGAATGTGTTGGTTGAGACTCAATGGAGGGAGTGAGATAATATATGTAATCCAGTGCACATTTTTATGTGTATTTTAAATTTTTGTACCATATGATACCCATGGAGCAGAAAACAGACATGTTCTTTGTTTTTTCCTTAACTGTTCTTATTGGATGGTTCTTGTCTGGAAAGTTGAAGGTAAAGGATACAATGGAACAAGTGGAACCAGTGTTAGGTCATTACTGTGTGGTTTGCATTATAAAGAGGGAAACTAAAATCTTTAATCCATGTTCCATTTTCCTTCCAGTTGCTGACACAAAACATCCAACCAAAAGTAGCTCAAAGGGGGAAAGGATTTATTTTGGTTTAGTCTCAAGGGGATGCTCCATGATGACAGGGGGAAACCTGGTATGGTGGTTTGATTTGGGTGCCCCCATAAACTTGTGTTCTGAATTCTAGTTCTCCAGATGGTGGCAGTTTTGGAATTGGAGCCTCTTGCAGGTGATGTAGTGTTAGGGGTGGCTTATGGGTGTTATATAATCAGCTTCCCCTTACCAGTGTTTGGAACACTGTCCTGCTGCTGTTGTCCACCTGATGTTGGTCAAGAGGAGATATACATTAGAATAGGAAGAATGCAGACTATTTTGAAGGTGCCTGAATGTTGGCATTTCCTGTTCCTCAAAGTTGGCTGGCTGCTCATGTCTTCATTTCCCCCTTGAGCCTGTATGTCCAAATTAAGCCCTTTTCCTCCCACAAACTACTCTTGGTCAGGAGTTTTCTGCCAGCCAAGTGAAGCTGACTACAACATTGGTACCAGAAGAGGGGTCATTCCTTCTAGAAACCCCATTCTGTGGCTTTGGCTTTGGGAACAAATTTGCAAAAAAACAAAACAAACAAACAAACAAAAAAAACCCTGTTCATTCAACTGCAATTGTTTTAGAAATTATAACCATTGAGATTAGGCTAGCTGATGTCCACTGGGACAACAGAAAGAATTCAGGCTCGTTTGAAGGAGTCTGAATATTGAAGGAGTGTTCTGTTCTTCAAAGTTTGATTCCCCCCACCCCAGATTAACAAATTGGTAGCCCACCTAGTATGGTGGAGCATAACAAATGCAGGAAAGAGAGGGTCATTGAATTTGCAAAATGGTTTTGGCTTTTGGAAATGAGCATGGGCAGTGTGAAGCAGGCTTGTTGGATTACTTGGGTAGAGGCCCAGTGGAGCTCTGGAGATGAACTGTGGGTTGCAGTGAAGACCCAGTGGAAATGCCAGGACTATGGACTATCTGACAGGGGAGCTGCCAGCACCAGTTAAAGTTTTCTCTGACTGTGCATAGCCTAGCTGGAGGGGCAGAATTGGAACTTGTGACTTGTCATTTGTTAGAATTATTGGACTTAGAGACTTATCACTGGTTAGAGGTGTTGAACTTGGAGCTACAGAGTTTGTTTTATGCACTGTTATTCTAAATCTTGTGTTGGTTGACTATTCGTTTGCTATGCCCAATGCCATATTTTACTGTATGAATGTTCGTTCTGTGCCATTATGTTTTTTTCTTCATTATGGCTCAGTTAAAAGAACTTATACACTATTAGGATGTTTAAACATCATTGGAATTAATAAAAACTACGAGGACTTTCAATGTTGGGCTAAATGCATTGCATTTTACATTATAGGTGGTTGTCAGTTTATGGGAGTCAGGGGTTGAATGTGGTGGTTTGATTCAGGTGTCCCCCATTAAACTCATGGGTTCTGAATGCTAGGTTCCCAGCTGATGGAGATTTGGGAATTAATGGCTCCTGGAGGCAGTGTGTTGTTGGGTGTAGGCCAAAATAAACCCTTTTTTCCCACCAATGACTCTTGGGTGGGTGTTTTCTGCCTGTAACACAAAGATGCCTGCAACACATATTATGGACAGAGAATGCACGTCACCACTGCCACAGCAGGTGGAAAACAGCAGCAGGACGATGAGCTGAACTAACACAAGCAAGGGCTAATAATCCTCAAAGTCCATGGCCAGCCACACGCATCCCCAGCCAGGCTCCACCGCCCGTGCAAATTACCATAAACTGGAGACCCAGTACACAAAACACATGAGCTTACAGGGGAAACGTGATCCAAACCACCATAATGTCTTACCGAAGCAGAGGCTATAACCGAGAGTAAGGTAACTGGAAATAACCCAGTGAACTTGAATACCGCCATCAACTGCAAGCTGGGTACACTGAAGTGATTCTTAGAGCTCTGCTCTCACTATAATTTGAAAGCCAGACTTTATAGATCCACCAAATCATTTTGACAGTCTGCTATATCTATTCTTATGGGGTATTAAACAAATAGAGGGATGATTTAGATAAGGCATAACACAGAGAAGGAAGTTGGGTGTGAGATTCAGAACAAATAAAGCAGGATGTGCTCACAGATAATGAGAGCTGATTGTTCATAAGAAAAAAACACCTGAACTACAACTGTTGATTTTTTTTTATTTACAAAGAGAAATATTTTTGCTCATTTCTTCCCATGTTTAACAGAGCAAATTATTTTTTCTATAATTTTTATATGGAATACTATCCACTTACTTCTCAAAATGTTCTTAATGTGGTTAAATGTATAACTATATAATGTGAACTGTCAAATCCAGAAAGCAGGCCGTCACAAATGGTGCTTTTCTAAAATGGCCATGGCAATATTTTGGGGGTACAAGTTCTTCCAGAAGCTTGTCTTTCAACTCCAAAAACAATAATCTGTTTTCCCGTGAGTCTAGATAGGGTTAATATCAAGAAAACATGATGAGGGGATAATTTGAAGGATGGGTCATGGTTGGGTTCAGGTTCACCTGGCTTTAACCTCTCTAGCTCGATCTCTTATTCCATGTCACTCTCCTCCTGTTTTTGTGTTGCTGCCTCTTTGTCTCTGTCTCTTCCTTTCTTGGAGTCCTCACTCTTGTGATCATGTGATGCATCTGAGACCACAGGGAGCAGCACACAGAGCTGTTTGCAACAGTGGCTTTAGATGGCTTGGATGGCAGCTGTCAAAAGCAAACACTAATGTGTAAGGCGGAGTTTTCAAGTGGTCACCTACCCTTCTGCTATCTTAGGGCCACCCAATGCAGGCGAACAATTTCTCTTAAGAAATTCTAAAAATGAACCTTCATAAACAAAACTAATCTTCATACTCCAGGTGACCTGGTCCAGACGTGGGGTTCTTCAGTGCTATAACCATTTCCCAGCTTCCCACTGCCAGGTTCACACTTATCTCACCCACCCCCATTTAAGCCCGCTCTTGGATTGTTCTAGAGCTTCCAGTAGTGGTCAAGTGCTGCCATTTCAAAGTATCACAGGATGGGTGATTTCAACATTGGAAATGCAATGTGTCACAGTTCTAGAGGCTGGGAGTGGGAGGAGATAAGGGTATGGGCAGGGCCTTGTCCTTCTGAAGGCACTGGGAAGGATCTGTTCCAAGCCTGTTTCCTGGCTGTGGGTAATCCAGGAGTTTGTGATGGCATAACACCAATCTAAACATCATTTTATCCTTGGGAACATGACTATCTCCAAACTCCCCCTTTTAATTAGGAAGGTAGCCATATTGGATCCCAGGCTGTGGTAGTTCAGTATGGCCTTAACTAATTCTATGTGCAGAGGTCCTACTTTTGACTAAAGTCTCATTCTGAAGTACTTGGGGTTAGGATTTGAACAGATGACTTTCCTGTAAGCAGCCAGGGTCCCTTGTAGCTCATGTGCCCACTTCCACACTAACTAGGAGGCTTCTGGACATCTTGGCTAGTGGTTATAGTTCTTGCCCTATGCTTTGGCTCCCTGCTAGGTTTATAGCTGGGAGGCCTTTACAATTTCATATAAGGTGAGTGCCACTGTTGGCTCTGAAGCCTGTTTGAGATTTCCTAGCATTGCTGGTTTTAAGAGTGAGGGAGCCTTTCCTGGCTCGGGATAGGCTTAGCTTAGGGGTCAGAGTGCTGGACACACAACACTCACTAATATTCCCCAAGCCAGTGGCTCTCTAATTCTTTGTCTTGCAACCCATGAAGAATGAGAAGTACAGAACAGTGGAACTCTACCCTTCTAGATTAAACATGGCTTATTAGAACATAAAGCATAAAGTAAAAGTAAGGAGGTAGCCGGGCCTGGTGGTGCACGCCTTTAATCCCAGCACCTGGGAGGCAGAGGTAGGAGGATCACCATGAGTTCGAGGCTACCCTGAGAGTACATAGTTAATTCCAGGTCAGCCTGGACCAGAGTGAAACCTACCTCGAAAAACAAAAAAACAAAAAAACAAAAAAACAAAAAAAAAAAAAGGGGTAGAGGGTCCCCTGAGCTGGGAGGAGTCCTGAGCAGGAAGCCAACCCGTGACGTGGATCAATGATTTTTATAGCCATGTGGACATAAATTAAGTATCAATTCAGGGTGAATTTGATTGGTTATTTGGAATATATGTGGAGGCTTCTGAAAGGCTGATACATGGTACTCTTTGGGATGTAATTTGGCAGGTAAGTTGCTTCTTTCATCATGCAAAGCTTTTTACATTTATCTCTATAGAAGACATCAACTTCAGTGCTTCCAAACACCTCAGAAGGATGTAAAGTCATAGATAATTTTTATTTTTTTAATTTAATTTTTATGTTGAGAGAAACAGGCAGAGAGAGAGAGAGAAAGACTAGACACACCAAAGCCTCAGCCACTGCAATCAAACTCCAGACACTTGTGCCACCTAGAGGGCATGTGCGACCTTGCACTTACCTCACCTTTGTGCATCTGGCTTACGTGGAGAGTTGAACATGGGTCCTTAGGCTTCATAGGTAAGGGCCTTAACCACTAAGCCATCTTTCAAGCCCAAGCCATAGATAATTTGAATTGCCTTTATTTGCTGGTTTCTTGCAGAGGTTCCCTTCAGGTTGGCTGAGTGTGGTCCCTGCATGGATCAACTTAATTCTTTGTGAGATCACATTGTCCACATTTTCATAGGAGGAGCTTTCCCCAGCAGGCTAGAACTAGACCCCCTGGCAGAGTCTGAGGAGAGTGGTTCTAGCTTCAGTTAGCTATCTCCCTTTGCTGCATGGTGACAGGCTGTGGTGCTTTGAATGCATATGTCCCCCGAGCTTCAGGCAATTTTTATTAATGTTTCTGTTTATTCCCTAGCTGGTGGAGTCATTGGGAGGTAGAACTTTGCAATGGGAAGTGTATTGCTGGGGTTGATCTTGAGTCTAGCTGACTGTGTGCTCTGACACAGCTTGTGGTTGCTCTTTTCTCTCTGCTATGGATGTGTGATGAAGTGAGCCAGCTTATCCACAATGATGAAGACTTCCCTTGAAACTGTGAATCTGAAATAAATTCTCTCCTCTGATAAGTTGCTTTTTGGTTGGATACTTTTTGTCCCAGTATCAAGAAGGTAACTGAAAAAAAAAATGGTACCAAGAGTGAGGTGATTGTTCTGATGAATCTGAACGGTGTGGTTTTTAGTCTGTTGCAATGTGTTTCCAGGAGGAATGTGGAAGGATTTGGTATTTTGTACTGCAGAAACTTGCACTGCTGTAAATAGAGCTTGATGGACTATTCTGGTGAGAGTTTGAAAAATGATAAATGCAGAACGAATTGTACACTGTGAAAGCTTGGCTTTATAAGTCTCAAAGGGGAAGGAGAGTGCTTTCTTAGAACTGGGACATTGGCAGAAAGGCTGCCTTCCTTCTGCCCATGTCCTGGGAATTTGAGAAAAATTCAATTTAAAAGTAATGAACTGGCATATGTGGAAGAAAATATAGAACAGAAGGATATGAAAGATGTATAGTTTATAATAGAAAGTTAAACCACTTTGAATTTCCTGGCTCAGAGACTGGTTTTAGGATATTTAAGCTGCAATTCTTAAAGTAATTACCACCATTAAAGGTGAGCAAACTGTTTTGCACTGGGACAGTGGAAAAGTTCCTCTGATGGTGAAATACAACCCATGCAAGGCTCAAGCCATTAATAATGCATATTCTTTTGAATGGAAAGAGCATGGAGGAAGAATGCTAAAGGAAAATCCTAGTACTCAAGGTCAAGGTTTATCCCCCCCTGGATTTACAAATATGGCTAGGATGCCTATTGGTTCTGGAAGCTATAGAAATGAAGGGGAATGTCTCATGAATTTCATATAATTCCAGGAGCTAAGATGTGCCAATGTGAATCAGGGTTGAAATCCCTGTGTGGAGGCTCAGTAAGGTCATTGGATGGTGCTATGAAGATGAACTGTGGGTTGCACTGGATATCCCAGGAGTGTAGACATGGCAGGACAGCAGGATGGCTGAAGTGGAAAGCTTCTACCCTGGCTTGGTAGATCTGCTTGGGAAGTGAACAGCATCACAGAGAGCAAAATGTTGCTGAAGTGCTGTGGATACAATGGACTTCATCATCAATCCTGGAGGCAATATAGATCTGCAGACTTTTGATATTTGCCCTAATGGTTATTGATCTTGCATTGGTCCCACCTTTCCTCATTGTGCCTTCTCTCTCTCTCTCTCTCTGTGTGTGTGTGTGATGGGAAGAATGTTTACTCTGTGCCATTATATGTTGGAAATACATGACTTATTCTTTGATATTTCAGGGCTCTCAGTTATGAGACTGTCTTGAATCTCAAATGAAATTCGGACTCTTGATCAATGTTGAAATTGATAAAAACTATGGGAAATTGTGAAGTTGAACTGAATGCATTTTGCAATGTGTTATGATCATGAGTCTATGTGGCTCAGGGGCAGAATGTGGTGGTTTTAATGTAAATGTCCCCCATAGCTTCAGGTATTTTTTTGATTAAGCATCCTACTTTGTCCCCAGCTAGTGAGGTCTTTGGACGGTGGAGCCTTGTTGTAGGACGTATATTGTTGAGGGCAGGACTCAAGTCTTATTGTGAGTCCAGAGACAGCTAGTGCTCGCTGCTCTGTTTCTGCTGTGGATGTGTGAGGAAGTGAGCCAGCCGCCTCCACCATGATCAAGCTTCCCCTTGAAACTGTAAGCCTGATGTACATCCTTTCCTCCCATAAACTGCTTCTAGTAGGGTATTTTGTCCCAGCAATGAGAAGGTAATTGCAATACTTGCCTTTGGCACACAAGTCTCTGACACTTTTCACAGAAAGTTTCCCAGTCCTAAGAGCTGAAGGTTCACATCAGGCTGTTCTCCCTCCATGCAAGAGCTGATGCATGCCGGAAGGGTTCAGCTAGGCAGAAAGGACAGACTGCAGCCTTCACCTGAAAGCCTGTCCTAGGGAAGACCCACCTTTAGGTGGCAGTGTTGCTCCATGCTGCTCTTGCTGATTTGCTCCAGCTGGGAGCCAAGAACTGGATCAAATGAATCCCCAGGTCCTTGCTGTAGTCAGAGCTCTGTGGTACTGTGACAGAAACTGTGTGTGAGGAGGCAGGCTCGTCTTGTAAAGCAAGAGCAGAAACAACTGTGTCATTAGTACTCACAGTGATGGAGAAAGTGAGCATGGGCAGAAAAGAGGTGCCAGTGACCCAAAAGCTGAAACAGGAGTCAGGGGCGTGGAACAGAGCATTGAGTTCACCCTCAGCGACTTCTCTTTCCAGCCTGATCTCTCAGGAAAAATCCAGAAGTCTCTATCAGCAATGGGAGGGACAGTTTCTACCACAGTTTCTAACTTTAATGACGATGAAATATCAAGGAATTAAATGGAGGATGCGGGTGGAGAGATCAGAAAGCACACCCTGGAAAAGGAAAGCACATTCTGGAACCTGGTGGTGACACTGAACAGGTCCACTGCCTCCTGGCCAGTTTCCATCTGTCTAGGATGCACAGCAAAGAGGCATTCAAGGGTTTTCACAGACAGGATGTTAAGAATGAACACGCCCATGTTCACAACTCTTGTGACCAGTCAGCCTTTTTTTAAAACTAGGAAATAGCTTTCTCATGAGGGTTTTGGAAAGATCGTGTCTTCTAGTATTTAAATAGAAGTATAACTTAGCCCTTGTCTCCAGGCATGGGATAGTTTGTGTCTGAAATTGTCACTAGTAGCGATGGTATCTGTGGTGGTCAAGTGTCCCCCATAAACTTATGTGCTCTGAATGCTAAGTCCCCAACTGGTGTACATTAGGGAATTTGTGTCTCCTAGAGGTGATGCATTATTGAGGGTGGGCTGATGGGTGTTAATGCCAGTTTCCTTTTGCCAGTGTTTGGCATACTCTCCTGCTGGTGTTGTTCATCTGATGCTGGCAAGGAAGAGATGTCCACCATCTGCTCATGTCATCATTTTCCCCTGCCACCATGTAGCTGTCCTTCAAGTCTCTAAGCCAAAATAAACCCCTTTTCCTTTACAAGTTGATCTTGGTGGATGTTTTCTGACAGCAACGTAAAGCTGACTGCACCAGTAAAATTGGTACTGAGAAGTGGTGTCATTGTTGTTAGAAACCTGACTGTGTGGCTTTTGGCCTTTTGGAACTGGTTTGCAGTGGAATATGGATGGATTTGAAATCTTGCTCTAAGATTGATGGACTGTTCTGATCAAAACTGAAAGACCTGAATGCAATAAGAACTATGGACTGTGAGGTTTGGCTTATGAGGGGAAGAAAGAGCTTTGCTGGTCTGGGCTAGAAGCAGTTTGCATGACAAACTTGCTATTATGCTGTGTCCTGAGAACGTGAGCAGGGTTACATTGCATAGACATAGAATAAATGGTATGAGCAGAACGATATGGCAGAGAAGAAATGAAATCTTTGGGCTGAAACTTTTGCCTATTCAGCTCCAATTGTTTGAAAGATTACAACCATTGAAATTGGACCAGCTGACCTCCACTGCGTAGCAGGAAGAAAGTAGAATCTTTTGAGTCTCAAGGGTCTGAATGCTGCAGGAGTGTCCTGTTCTGTGAAGGCTGCTTTATACCCCTCTGGATTAACAAATTGGAAGCCCGCCTGGTACTATGGAGTATAGAAATGCAGGAAAGAGAGATTATTGGATTTACAACACAGTTTTGTATTTTAGAAATCGGCATGGGCAGTTTGAGGCAGGCTTGTTGGATTATATGCATGGAGGCCCACTGGAGCCATGAGGATAAACCACCCTTTTCAGTAGAGACCCAATGGAGATGCCAGGACTTTGGGGTGACTGCAAGGAGAGCCACCTGAAGTGGATGGTATTTTCCAGGACTGTGAGTAGCCTAGCTGGAGGGGTAGAAATGTAACTCCAGAGACTCATCTCTGGTTAGAATCGACTTGGAGAATCATCACTAGTTAGAGTTATCAGTTTGGGAGTTATCAGTTTGATGTTTGCCCTGCTATTTTAAATCTTGTATTGGTTCAATTTTTCCTTGTTGTGCCAAATGCTATTCTTTATAGTGTGAATGTTTATTCTGTGATATTATGAATTTATTTTTCTTTTGGTATTATGTTTCTGTTAAGAAACCTTGGTACATGGGGATGTTTGAATAGCATTGAGATTGACAAAAAACTAAGGAGACTTTTAAAATTGGATTGAATACATTGCATTGCATTTTACACCATGGATGGTTATCATTTTATAGGTTCCAGGGGTGGAATGTGATGTTTTGATTCATATGTCCCCCATTAACTTAGGTGTTCTGAATGCTAGGTCCCCAGCTGGTGGCAATTTGGGTATTTAAAGCCCCCTGGAGGTAATATAATGTTTGGGGTGCACCTATGGGTGTTATATCCAGCTTTTCATTGCCAGTTTGGAACACACTCTTGTTGCTGTTTTCTACCTGATATTGACCAAGAGGTGATGTCCACCCTCTACCCATGCCATCATTTGCCCCTGCCATCATGCCTCCCCTCAATCTATAAGCCAAAATAAACCCTTTCCTCCCACAAGATGCTCTTGGTTGGGTGTTTTCTGCCAGCAATGTGAAGCTGACAGCAACAGTGTCCTTCCATTTTGCCATTACAAAGATAACCAAAAAGTAAAATGCAACTGCTGACATGAAAAGCATCAAACAGGGCTGGAGAGATGGATTAGTGGTTAAGGTGCCTGCTTGCAAAGCCTAAGAACACCCATTAGAATCTCCAGGTCCCACGTTCAGCCAGACGCAAAAATGACGCAAGTGAGCAATGTCACACATGCGCACAAGGGGGTGCACACATCTGGAATTTGTTCACAGTGCCTGAAAGAGCCTTGGGGTGCCTATTTTCTCTTTGTCTCTTTCTCTCTCTGTTTGTCTCTGTCAAAAAAGAAAAGAAAAGAAAAGCACCAAACAAGTTAACTTCATAGCAAGTGAGTAACCACAAGAACAGTGCAGATAGTGGGTCTGGTAAGGATAATGGGAAGTTTCTCAAAAGATGTTGTGGACAAGGCATAAGAACAGTAGGTGAGGCCAGACAGGAGCTGGTGGCTCTGCACAGGGTGCTCTCCATGATGCCTGAGGTGGGCAGGAAGGACATGTTGGTCACATCAGCCCCTGCTCAGACATCTTTGCATCACACCAGATGCCTGTGGGTGGTTATTACCAAGTGCTAATGATTTTGTCCTAACATCAACTCCTACAGTCTGGTCTGACAGTTGGCCATATCACTGTATTCCTTCTCTGCCCAAGGCTGCTAGGAACCACAAGACTTCTCGGCAGCTTGCTTGCTATTGCTTTTGTCTATCTGGGAAGATGGAAGTTTGCTTTCTTCAGAAAGAATCTTTTGATATTTTTCAGAGCATACCCACCCAACCCCTGATGAAATCCACTGATTTTGCATTGGCATGGTTAGGCTCCAAGTCTGTTAGCTACAGTTGCTAGGCTGGCTTGGGCTGCGTGTCACAAAAAAACCTCTGAAATCCTCAGTCAACACTATTAAGGCTTAAACAGATTGTGAGAGTGAAGCAAGCTTTAAGCTGTGGCTAATGGAGTGATATATATATATCTGCATGGAAACAAGGACAAAACCTGGACGCATGCCATGTCTCATGAGCAAGTGGAATTATGCAAAAGCTGCATGAAGAAACACACAGTCTAGCTTTACTTTAAGCTGTCTGCTCACAGTACAGGGTCCAGGTAGTGGCTCAGCATTCTGGTAAATCCACATAGGCAGGATATAAGGCAAGGCCCAGGTGTGGTCCAGCCTCCTGTGTAGACCCATAGACCTGTCATACATGTTATTCTGTGTTCCATCTTCTGGTAGTTTCCTCCCTGTACTCTAGCATTTGAACGTGGTTGAAACACTCATGGAGAGCAGAGGAAAATGCCTGGAAGTGGACTATTAGGACTAGAGCCCGTGTCAGGGATTTTCAAGCTTTCCCAGGGGAGGTGGTGTTTCATTGAGCACTCAGGCTTGAAGAGATTCACTACTTCACAGCTCTGTCTTCAGTCCAGGGACATGGCCTGAACTCAACATCTCTTTAAACATTGATGATTTAAAACAACAAACAAACAGACAGCTTTTCAAGGGGGGGGAGAGCTTTGTCATGGGAATTTCTCTGGATGTGCTTGCTACTAAGGACTCCTGCTTAAACATCATCCACAATGTGCCGAATGTCCAGGCAGGACAGAGTGAGATCATGTCTTGTTCATTTGTAGAGAGTAAATAATGTTTTATTTTGTATTTTTATTCATAACTGCATCCCTGGGTCTGTTATGTGATTTCCATCACTCTGCAGGATGCTCTGTTCTTTCTGCCTCACAAGTAAAAGCTGAAGATGAAGATGAGGGAATATGGGATCCACGAGGCATTTGTTTATCTTAATGGGAGATATACTTTCGAGGGCAGGACCAGTACATGTTAAAATGTCCCTTTCTGTCCCTAAATCCCACACCTGAGTTTATCTGGGGAGTTGGTATTCCTTGGACCATAGATATCAACTATGACTTTCTGACATATAGATTCTAGTGGCAGTGGAGATGGAAATAAGATTGCAAAATGACAATGTTTTAGTTGAGATTGTATTGACCACTTGAAAGTGACTATATCATAGCCTACATGTGTAATAGGCTAAACCATCCACTATGAGAAGTATGCACAATGACAAAATCACCTGACACATTTTTCAGGACCTCCTCCATCCAAAGAATCCTACATGTGTGGCAGTGTGGCTTGAGTGATGCCATAAGATCTTGAAAGATTAATGTCCTTACAACTGTCATCTGTTCTTGTCACCTGCTTTGAAGCTTTACACATTTTCAAAAGGCCCTGATTTCATGTCAATGTCTTTAGAATGATGTGCCTTCTTAAATAGAAGTGAGTGATGTCATTATAGTGTTTTTACTCCATTTCTCCTGAGCGTCTCTTTGCAGTGCCCATGATGAGCTTGCTGCAGTACTCAAGGAGCTTGGCATGTCTATGGACTTCTCTGGGTGCATGTTACATTGACCATAGATATGTTCTTCAGGATCTTTTACTCAGTGTCTCTGGGCCTAGCTCAAGAGATAATATAGATAAAGTTATGTTGTGTGAAGTAGTCTTGGTTGACCACTTGATTGGCTTTAGTGACATCTTGAAGATTAGTGAAGCAAAATTCTGTGTGTCTGTGAATGTGTTTCCATCCACATCGACCTGTGGGACAATGAACTGTTTGGAGAAGACCTTTGTTGAGTGGTTGGGTACTCTCAAGTAGGATGTGGGTCCAAGATGGAAGAAAAAGTGGAGAAAATAGAGTCTTACATACACGTGCACACTAGTCACTCCCTGTGCTGCTGGTGTGGCTTCTCTTCTTCATTCTTTCTTTCCTTCCCTCTCCTTTTTTCCTTCCTTCCCTCCTTTCCTACCTCCCTCACCTATCTCTCTCTTTCTTTCTTTCTTTCTTTCTTTCTTTCTTTCTTTCTTTCTTTCTTTCTTTCTTTCTTTCTTTCTTTCTTTCTTTCTTTCTTTCTCTCTTTTCTTTTCTTTTCCCCTTCCTTCCCTTCCTTCCTTCCTTCCTTTCTTCTCCCTTCATCCTTCCTTCCCTCCCTTCCTTTTTTTCTTTTGTTTTTTTTTGGTTTTTCGAGGTAGGGTCTCACTCTAGCTCAGGCTGACCTGAAATTCACTGTGTAGCCTCAGGGTGGCCTCGAACTCAAGGCAATCCTCCTACCTCTGCCTCCCTCTGCCTCCCGAGTTCTGGGATTAAAGACGTGCGCCACCATGCCAGGCACCTTCCATTTTTTTGATGTCTCTTTTTTCTTTTACTATTGCCATTGTCTATGGACATCAGACCTGAGATAATTCAGCCATTAATCATGGGATCTCTTCTGGGGGCTTCCACTCTTGCAGCCTCAGATTGAGAGCCTGCATCACTGGTCCCCTTTGTTCTGAGGCTTCTGGTTTCTTGGCCTGCACACCTGCTACTTTCCCAGCTCTCTAGCCTTCAGGACTGAAAGTAAAGGGCAATTCAGCAGTTGATCATGTGAGGTAATCTAATAAATTCTCTCTTGTAGTCATGCATAGTCTATGTTTTTGTAATTTGCCTCTCTGGAGAAATAAGATCAGTACAATATAATTGCTTTTACATAACATTCACATATTGGTCCTAGCCTTGCTGGTTTGTAGGCCATGTAAAAGTGGGTCAGAGGAGATGTGAATCAAAAGCAGCAAGGTATTTATTTAATGTCTCTTGCCATTTTTATCCACAGGAGAGCCATGCAACAATAGCTCAATATTATTCACGGAATTCCTGAAATCTTTCTAGATTTCTGGGCTAGGCCCTTGTGGTTGTTTAAATGGATGTCCCCCAATATATTCAGGGTTTTATTCATTTGTAATTTAGATCTGCAGCCACTTAGCTAGAGGAGGTATCATCACTGGGCAGATCTTAGGGGCCAGCTTTAAGGTGTGGTGGTAGATTTGGAATTTCAGTCTAAAGATATATATGCAAAGTGCCCAAGTTCTGTATGGAGTTCCTGAAGTATGCTTGCTTGCTTTTGAGTTTTGGCTCCTGGCTTTTCTTTCTCTGCTTGGACCTGTGAAAGCCAGCCAGCTTCTTCTGCCATTATGTAACTTCTCCTCTATTTTCAATAAATCCCTTCCTCTATAACTGTATGTGGTTTGGAAGTTCATTTCTAACTTAAAGCTGCCTGCTACAAAAAATGGTACCAGGAGTGGGGCAGAGTGCTGAGATGAACCTGACCATATGGATTTTGGTTTTTTGGAAATTTTGTGCTGGAGGAATGGGAAACTTGGTGCTTGCAACTGAAAGCACCTTCTTGAGTAGTAAGCCAAATATTGTGGACTATTATGATGAGTTTGAAGATGCTAAGCTCAGAGAGAAATGAACTTGGAGTCTTGGCTTATGTACTTTCTAAGGGGAAGAAAAGATGGCAGAAAACCTAGCTGGAAGTATGCTACCAGCATAAGGGCTGGCCACATTTTGCTGCCCAGGTCTGGGAGTTTTATCAAGGTTAAATTTGCAATGGACTGATGTGCATGGCTAAAGATTTGGACTGAGAAATTTAAGATTTCAAGTGGGAAAAAGTGAAAGCACTGTCACTAGGTTTATGTTGCTAAAGCTGCTATTATCAAATACATTAGCAATCCATGGTGAGGATGCCTGAGGAAAAACTATGATAGAAATACAAACTCTTTTGGAAAGGAGTTGACTGAAGAAGTAAACTGCTTTTCAAGGTCATGATTTATTTCATTCATGAATTAAGAATATGGTTGTGTCCTGCACACCTGGTATGATTTCCCATCTGTGGAGCAAATCTCTAATCCAAGAGCAGTTGTTACCCCATAACGGTCATACCACTATTGCACCAATGGGGGCATCTTCCCTAACTGGCTGGTTGTGTAGCTCACAGTGCCCATTAATAGTGGTGGCTTTTCTCCACCAGCAGGATGCATAGCACTTTTCAGATCAATGATAGACAGCCACCAGGGAGGTGGCACTAGCTTGAATAATCAATCAAGCTCTAGCTTGATTACTCAGTGTCTTACAACGGACACATATGGTGTTTTTAGAAATGGAATCTGACCATCTAGTTCTGATGAATAACTAAGGGCATAGACAATAGCCTGTAGTGTTTGGGGGGTATAGGGATATCCCTGACCAACAACTAACTGGGAGATGTCCCACTGCTGGCACTGGGATTCTCTTGTAATAACCTATGGCTTTTGGGAGCAGCATTTTCCATCCCTATGCTACTTCTCCCCTAAGCTCTCACACTTTTTAATTATATTTTTAATTAGCTAACAAAGAAGTAGGTTTCCATAAGCTTTTTTTTATGACTTTAGTTTTGATTAACTTTGTCCTAATCACCTTCTCTCTTCCATCTTTATCCCCTGATCCCACTTAACCCTTTTCATCACCGGTATTCTGCTTATGAATCAGCAATCCTTTCCCCTTAAGCCATTTCCTCTTCTCCCCATGTTCTTTTTCTAATTTTCAGGCCTCCACTGACTCTTACTCCACCTTGGATAGAAACCTAAAAATTCAAAGCGAGGACCCACATATGATAGAAAATGTGACATTTGTCTTTCTGACCCTGTGTTTCTTCATTTAGCATAATATTTACCAGATCCATCCATTTTCCTGGAGATTTAACTTTTTCTTCTACTATCAGCTATTCTTGCTTTCAACAGTTCTCTCTATGATTTGTCTCATGTTTTGTCTCTATTTCTCCTTCAGAAAGGAAACATTGTGAGACTGCACATTTTACACACACACACACACACACACACACACACACACACACACACAAAGATCCAGAAAATAAATAACGGAGAAAAATGTAATAAATTAGAGTGTTATAAATGTGATTTTCTGCCATTTGATTTCTACCATTCTTTTGTATATTTTATGCTTTATAAGTTATAATGAATGTCATTGCTTTTTTTGCAAAGAAAAGGAGAAACAAGGAAATATTATTTTTGGTTTTGAAAGAAGTCATGTAAAAGAGCTCTTGTCTCAAGGGACCCAAGGCAGGAACTGTCTGTCTTTCTTGTCTTGCTGATTGCTGCTGGCTCTTTCGGCCTCAAAGCATTCCACATTCCAAACTTCTTTCTTTTAATGTTTGAATAGAGTAATCTAGTAGGGGGCCTGATAAAAGACTTGTGCAATGGACTTTTCATATGTGAACCTCACATAGTCTTAGAACAGAGTCGTGGCTATGTAGCCAGTAATTGCTGCTGACTTTAGGCAAAGAGAGACTTCCCCACTCAAAGATGAAGGGTTTCACAATTGTAAAACACTATTCAAGAACTGATTAGTGTTTAGAACTGAAGACTCTTTGCTCATTCTCTCTAACCTAACTAAGGCCTGTGAGGTCCACAGCCCTCAGCTTCACACTCAATACAAGACTGAAGTGCCTGCTGATGTACGTGCTACCAGATCCTGGACACCCAGCCTGGGCTCCATACCAGGCTGGAAAATTTCTGGCCTTCGACCTATACTTCAGAATCCCCCTTGGGAAGCCTCTCCGTCCCTTTGTAGCAGCTGTCCTCATAAGATGCTGTGCATTGTCATTTCCAGCTCGTACCTGTTACCTGCAACTCTCCCCCTTGCTCTTTGTCTGTGGAGTCTGTGTTTAGTCTTTTCACATCAGAAGACTGCACAGTCACTCAAAGGGGTATTACACTTTGGCCCAATTCCCATGTAAAGAGTGTATAGTTTCCAAAGCCTCAGTATCCCCATACTGAAAATTTATTTTATGGCTATTTTGGAAAGCACAGAGCACATTGATTACAATACAATAAAATTATATAGTATTTTTCATCACCCAGTCAATTTCCCCAGGGGACTTCAGTGTGATTGAATGTCGAGTCTTTCCTGCTTTGCATAACTTTGATTGATGCCCCTATAGTAGAGTATTGTTAGAGCACAGTATTGGATCTTGTCTTCTTGACCTTGGCTTCTACCATCCTTTGCAGGCTTCATGAGGAGGAAGTTGATATTACTCTTTGCATTTGGTGGGGTGCTGAGAACACCAAAGGAAATCTGGAGGACTATTGCACCAGTGTCTTGTAATAAAAGATTTTCCCTATTTTCTTTGTAAGATTAAATGTAATAAAATACCATTGATTCTTTGTGAAGTCAAAAAATAATTTTAATTATCATGAAATGAAAAATGTAGCTGTCCACATTTTCAGCCAATCAATTATTTCCCCATGGGGAAGGCACATGGAGAGTCTTATCCTGGTCAGAAAGTATCACAGTGAGAATTACATTATTTCTTAATGCAGTAGGCGAGGCATTAGTTAGTTTTGTCAGAAAGTCATTACAACAAAATATCTTCTTTATGAAATGAGGCTGGTGATGTATAAAGCCTTTTATCACATGCCTCTTCTTAGTCATGCTAAGAAAGTCTCCAAACAGTTTCATTTTTAAATATAAATTGTAATAGGTAGACTATATACAGCATAGTGCTGGACAACATTTGCTTTTTAATTTTAATTCTTGCACTGATAGCAGCAGTACTTTTAAAATTGTGTTTAAAGTGTCTTCAAATTTGTCCTAGGAAATCATACTCGGAATTAAAGATGAAGTGTCCCAGAGACATTGTCAGAGATCACAGAACTGCATGTATTTCCAAGGGAGTTAACTGTGGAAGATACTCAAATTCAAGGTATTTGGAATTGTGCAACTTGGGAGACCTTTTTAGGGTACTTAATGTTCTTGTTGCCACATTTCAGGCCATCTCTTCTCTAATCTGGTGTTCACAGTAGAACAACAGGAAAATAAAAGTGTATTGATTAAGTCCTTACTCACCATGTCTCAGTTTGATGACATTCTGAGGAAGAGTAACATATTGTTGAATACGAGACTAGGAATGAATCTTAGAGAGCTTTTCAAATTCATTGCCACTGCTGTCCTCTGACAGCAAAGGCATCTGTCTTGCAGAAGAGGGGTTTAGGACACAGGGAGTTGAGGAATCAAGAAACTTTCCAGAAAGGTGCTCCATGGTGAAAACACATTGTAATGTCATATTTTAGTGAGGATTGTGCTTGGAACTACAAGGGAAATAACACAATGTGTGGTTTATTTTTCTCCTAGAATGAAGACTCTGGAGGACAGAGAATGCTGCTAATGGTTCAACTTGTCCAGGGCATCATGGTTGACCAACTTTATGTTTGTTAACAATTCCCTTTGTGGTTATTCCTGTAAAGGAAGCATATTTTCATAAATGAAGCATAATATGTCCTTTTGATGGTTTATCCTAAAGGAGGTAGTATTTCTCACAGATTACCGCCATTAGAATTATGTGGTGGCTTTGATAAAGATACCCCATGGTAACCATACCGAATGTAAGAGGAGAAGACCCAAGGGTCTGTGCTCAGTAAGCCTCTAAATACGTCCTGAGTAGTTGAATCTGTAGAAACGACTGGGGTTTCAGTGTGTATGTGCCTGTGTGCATTCAGGTCCAGGAGAAAGATGGGACATCATAGCATCAGTCTACGGGGAAATCAGGAAACATTTACAAGTTATTTAGTAAGGAGTGGAATCCTGTTTAAGGTACTGACACTTGATTTGATTTCTGAGGAGTGATTGTTACTGGTCTCCAAGGCCACAAGAGATGTGGGTCAGAATATAATTCAATTCCCTCAGTGAAATAATTTTTTTGTTCAGTTGACTGTTCTTTTATTTACTTCCTCAGTGAAGGTTATTTATTTATTTATTTGTTTGTTTTTCAAGGTAGGGTCTCACTCTAGCCCCGGCTGAGCTGGAATTCACTCTGTAGTCTCAGGGTGGTCTCGAACTCATGGCGATCCTCCTACCTCTGCCTCCCAAGTGCTGGGATTAAAGGCATGTGTCACCATGTCTGGTTCAATGAAGGAAGTAGCATATTGACTTAAGTCCTGGTGCAAGATCATTATCACATGGCATATGGCCCTGTTTAGCATTGGTCAAAGGCACAGTAGACTTGTAATTTCTAAGTGTTCAGAAAAGTGGCTCTGAATATGAAAAGAAATTCCAAAATATAAATTGATCATTTAACTGTCTGTACAGTATCATAATTAGTGAATAGCCAACCATAACTCAATTTCTGTAACTGTATGTAAATTATAAGTAATATATTTGCTTCCTTGCCCCCCCCCCCCAGTGCTGGAGATCAAATCCAGGGCCTCATGCATGTTAGGCAAGCACTCCACCATTGAGCTATGTTGGGATGCTATGGTGGTAAAGTTCTAAAAACCAAAATGTCTAAGGTCTCCAGGGACTGCAATTAGCCCAGACCTTCACTGTTTCCCACAGGCTGTGAGATGCCTCAGAGCAGATTCTACTTTGATGGCTGGCTGTTTGGAGAAGCTATGGGTTTGCAATAATTCATGTGCTAACTGAAACTGTTTTCCTCGGGGTTTGTGCCTCTGCTCCTCAGGAAAGCAGATGTTGTGGAGAGTGGGAGCTCGTATCTGATTTGAAATAGTTGGATGATCACAGTCAGCAGAGGCTCTGTGGGATGGAATGGGATGGCCGTTCTCCTTTGAATACAGGTGAGAAGAGGCAGCTAGAGGAAAAGGCTGGACAGAAGTCATTACTGAACATGGCCTATGACTTGTTGCATTTTACAGGGAGTCAAGGGACCCAGGTAGCCATAGTGATAACTGTGTATTGGGAATTCTTTTGAAGCCAAACAACACCAACAGAACCTTCTTAGATATTTGACATGCAATGTTCAGTTAGTCCTCCCAACGTCCTGGTGGCTAGATATAGGCTAGATATAGATATAGATATAGATATAGATATAGATATAGATATAGATATAGGTAGTCCATGTTCCCTTCATTTCACTAATGAATCAAGCATGACTCAAAGGTTCAAAAATAATAAAGTTCATTCAGGGAGTAAATGGAGAAAAATGGATTTGAACATACATCTGCCTTGCTGGGGACCCCTAAGTGTTAACAAGTGGTAACATGCTCTAGATCCTGAAGCTACTGCTATTTAATTATCCAACTTTCAGGAAGACCTTTCTCTGACAGAAGACCCTGCCTGGAGGGGTGGTGTTTTATCCAAGAAGACTGCATCTCCCTCACAGGTAGGTTTCCTGCATTCCTGAGCATTGTGTGGACAGGTGTTTCATGCCATCTAATGACAAGCTTTGTTCCTATGTGCACTTTAACAGACTTGTATTTATTTGTTAGATTAATTTGTTGGCAACAAACAAGTTAAATCAAGATGATTGTTAAACATCAAATTTCTGACTGGACTTGTATCATTTTCATTGGATTCTTTCTAAAGATGGGAAATAGACCTGTCTTGAAATGTCATATACCCAGGGGCAACCATGTAGGTCCAGGTGAAGAGAAGTGTAGAAGCAAATGTGACATTAGTTAATTATTTTCCCCAGCCAAAGCATTTTACTTTAGAAAGCTGTTGTTAAAAGTTGATAGATGTTTCTGTCCTCTAAGCTATTAATACAAAACATTAATCACTAAGCAATGATAGAGAAATGTAAGTCTGCATCTTAGTTGCATGACTTGGTCAGGAGTTTCAATCACAGAATGCATACCTTATTCGTAAGACATTTTTATTATAAGAAGCTAGATAAGTTTGAGCTCTTTTTTTGATACTGTTTTGGGACTATAATTGATTTTCAAAGGTTGCAAGGCATTTCATATCAATATTACTTTAAAGCCAAATTTAGAAATGACTAAACAAAGTATTTTGTCTGCTTTTTAAATATTTGCATTCAGTTGTAATCATTTTCTCTAAGACATGTATGGATTATATCTGTAACATTATGAAATAGTATATCTGATATGCATGCACAGATATATATATATATATATATTTCTTAGGTTTATCTACTTTATGTGACTTTGTGTTTTTATAATATATTAAAGTACATTAGAGATTTGTGTGATGGGTAAAACTGAATTTTGTAAATACCATGTCATGGGCTCAGAGGTCAGTCAGAGGAGTGTTGGGTTAAGTCTCTATTCAAGGTCCTCCATTGGATATGGGATGTCTTTGAAGGCATGCTGGAGTTGACGACACACTGAAATGCTCTCATTCTTTGGGCAGCCAAGTTCTTCAGATGCTAGGTACCTTGTGAAACCTCTGACCTTATAATTATCTGGAAAGTTAACAAAATGCTAAGGTATCTTTAATTTTTTTATCATTTTTAATTTATTTTTGGAGAGAGAGACAGAGAGAGATAGACAGAGAGGGAGAGGGAGACAGAAATGGGCGCGCCAGCAGTCTCTCAGCTGCTGTGAACGAAATCCAGATGCGTGCGCCCCCTTGTGGGCAAGTGCGGCATTGCGCCCTTGCCTCACTTTGCATCTGGCTAAACGTTGGACCTGGAGATTGGAACCGCTGAACATTGGAACCAGTGTTCTTAGGCTTAGCAGGCAGGCGCCTTAGCCGCTAAGCCATCTCTCCAGCCCTAAGGTATCTTTTAAATTATAGTGTACACTTAATTTTATAACAGTTTGAATCTTAGAATGAAAAATCAAAAATATCCAAGTGAATATAGGAAAAACCAGAATGTAAACCACATGTTAAGGATGGGAATAAAGGAAAGAAAAGAAAAGGTTGTCTGTGACAGCTAAACATAGGCAATGAACGCTTTACTACTTTCTTAAGATCTAGACAGGAGAGGGATGACAGGAAGAGAGAAATCTAATATACTCAGTGATTAACATTATGAATTTGGGTGAAGGCATGAAGGGAACCGGGTGTTTATCTGCAGAGACTCCTTTCTGAGACAGTCTAACAATATGACTCAGAAGGGAGGTTCAGACTATAGGGCGAATCAGCATCTTCCATGGGGAGGGAGCTCTAATTACAGCAAGCAGAACAGATTCCACGGCCCTAGCTCGTCATCGGGGACACTCAAAGGGCATAAATGTTGGCACCACTGAAGCTGTTGTCTGCCTGGAAAATTCAAGGATATTTAGAATTTACTAGAATCTGTAGTGATGACAAACTTAAGCATGGTTTATGAAGAAAGATGATTTTTGAAGTGCCACATGATAAAAGACCAAAACATTCAAGGTAATTTTGATTCATGCTATTTTTTACCATTTTGCCCAAAAACTATCTTTCTGCTTCAACAGTTTATGTCCCTGTGCAAGGGAAATAAGTTTCATAAAAAATGTAAGTGCAGTGTATGAATAGATCAATTCTATCTAGACACTGAAATTCTCTTTTAAAAGGGAGGGATTTAAAAAATGTTGAGTTTGGGCTAGAGATATGGCTTAGCAGTTAAGGCACCTGCCTGCTAAGCCCAAGAATGCCTGTTCAATTCTCCAGGTCCCATGTTTAGCCAGATGCAGCGATGCAAGTGTGCAATGCCACACTTGCCAACAAGGGGGTGCACATGTCTGGAGTTCATTCACTGTGGGTGAGAGGCTGCTGGCGCACCCATTTCTCTCTCTCTCTGACTCTCTCTCTCAAAAAAAAAAATGTTGAGTTCTAGCTTGTCATGGTGGCACACACCTTTAACCCCAGGACTTGGGAGGCAGAGGTAGGAGGATTGGTGTGAATTCAAGACCATCTAAGAATACATAGTGAATTCAAAGTTAGTCTGGGCTAGAGTAAGATCTTATCTCAAAAAAAAGAAAGAAAGAAAGAAAGAAAGGGATAAAGAAAGAGAGAAAGAAAGAAAGAAAGAAGAGAGAGAGAGAGAGAGAGAAAGAAAGAAAGAAAGAAAGAAAGAAAGGGGAAAATAAACTGTTGAGTTCTAATGTAAGTAGGCAGTAGTAAAAAGATGACACTTGAACCATGTTCTGTGATAAAGCGTGTAGAAATGCCCAAAGGTCATGGAATGTGAAGGAATGCACTCTGTTCTCCTAATAGTTATTCAAAAGTGAATTCATGGTCCTGGTTGGATTTAAGTCTATTCCCACGAGCAAGGCTGTTGACTCAGTTTTTGCAGGAGCTAATTGCCCGTGGCTCATTCATAATCAGGACTTGGGGGCCACATTCAACCTGTTGGGCACCACACTTGAGGCTCCAGCAAAGCTGGCATAGGTTCACTCTCACTACTTGTTTTAGTTTGTGGACTACAGAGAAAGAGAGTGCTAGTCTACCTGTCCGTTTCCATTTATAAATACAATGGAGGCTGCTTACAGGCAAGCAAACAGAGTAACGTACAGAATAGTTATCGCATTAAGTCATTCTTTTTGTACATCTTAGGTATTGAAAACATCTTTTTTTTTTCTGTTTGTTTTTGTTTTTTGAGGTAGTGTCTCACACTAGCCCAGGCTATGTCATCTCAGGGTAGTCTCGAACTCATGGTGATCCTCCTACCTCTACCTCCCAAGTGCTGGGACTAAAGGCATGCACCACCACACCTGGCTCTATTAAATCCATCTTACAGCAACTATTAGGCCACAGGAAATAACAGGTGGAAAACGGTCATGGAAATAAAGCTTTTGGTCCTAGATGAGCCTAATGAAGCTGGTCAAAGGGACTGCATGGTCCAAGGAGGAAGTTGGTTCTTTGAGATTTCTGGGAGAAAGCTTACAATATCCTTTAGCCAATCACATGCTGTGCTTCTGATAGAGCCATGTTTAAGTAATTTCTGAGGGAGCAACTGCAGTAGGGGCTGCAGGCATGTGCTGTGTGTAGGGTTTGCAAGGAAGCTATTGAGAGCTCATTTCTCAGTCCCTGGGAATGGATGCCCCACAGCCCTATTCTATAGACTGCCTGTCCTGGAAGGATCTCTAGAGAAACAAGGGCTGTTGTCACAGACGATCAGTACATGCTTCTGCCCAGTACAACACAAGGCCTGACAATCAATGCCAAGTGCCTGTACCTCGTTAATCCTCATCAGGACTTCAAGAGCCTATTTCATTCAGAAGAAAAAAGGTGCAGAAGACATAAGATAGAAGCACACCCTTACTGGTACACTCTCCTACCTCACTCTCCAGTGCCTTTGCACATCTGGCTGGTAGACAGAAGCTCCTGCTTTGGAAGCCTGACTGCCACAGGTACTACCATATGTCCTTGTTCTTCCTACCCAAGCTCTCCCTCCACTGGCTAGCATGCCCCAAACAACAATCCTGGAGGCTGTGACTGCTACTGGTTATCCAGAGCCATCCCACTGGCCATCATGTTATCCACTGGGTTCCTCTTTATTCTTGCATGAGACGTTATCACTCCAGGTTCAGGAGAGAGAGAGGGAGAAGGAGAGAGAGAGAGAGAGAGAGAGAGAGAGAGAGAGAGAGAGAGGCATTCAGTCCAGATGAACACCCATCCATTTCCCCTGGCATCCATTTTATTAAATGCCTGCTGTGGGCAAGAATGGCACCAGGACTTGAGTGTGCACATATAAGACATTGACTGGCATACAGGGACAGGAAAGGACAACTGAGCAAAGAAATTGCAATACTTTCTCCAGACAATTTATATTTACTGACCTTGAATTTTTAAGTCATAACAGGATGTAAGCTACTTTAGGGAGATCTGCTTTAAGAATTTTTTTCCCCTGCACTAAAGTCTCTAGCACAATGCGACGTGTCATATTTTTAATAGATAATCACCATTGTCTCTCAGATCACACAAATGCAAAGTTAGGTCTTGAGTGACTGTGAAGGCGTGACCAGCACAAGCTCCTGTTCTGGGAGGGTGCTGTGATTTCCTAAGTATACTGCACGAGTTCAACGTCATTTGACTCTAAGAGCTTGTCCAGTACTGGAATTATAAACTTACTTTGCATTGTTATTATAGACACCACTCTGCTTCTATCTCTTCTTAGACAGTAATCTGTCTTTATGAGAATGTAGAAAACAAAGAAAAGGCAAAGGCAAATAGAGGTCTCAGAAGGCAACGAGTTGTGAAGGGACAATGATGCAGTGGTTGAAAAGGAAGTCACCTGCATTTCACCAATCAGAAGTCATTGCCAGAATATGCTGCAAAGGAAAGCTGTGTAGTCTACTTTCCCTTCCCTTAAAAAAATTAGTAGGTAGGGTCTGGAGAGATGGCTTAACAATTAAGGCACTTGCCTGCGAAGCCTAAGGACCCAGGTTCGAAGGTGGCTCATGCGTCTCAAGCTCGCTTGCAGTGGCTAGAGGCCCTGGTATGCCCATTTTCTCTCTATGTCTCTCTATCTCATAATACAATTAACAAATAAAATATTTTAAACTTAGTATGTAGATTTTCATAGTTCTTTTCTTAAAGTAATGGAGTATAGCACTTCTAGAAAAAATGTGTTGACTATCTGAGACTTGTATAGTTGATTTCCATTAGCTGACAGTTAGGACTGGGTGGCTTAAGTGACAGAATTTATCCCTCACCGTCCAGCAGGCCAGAAGCCCAAAGTTAAGGTGTGGGAAGGTTGGGGTCTTCCTGAGGCTATGAGGATGAGTCCTTGCAGGCCTCCCACAGCTCCTGGCACTTGCTGGCAATCTCATGCTTCTTGACGTGAACTCACATCATGTTCTTTCTCTGTGCAAAGCTCTGTGTTCAAACTCCCCGGATGTCTCGGATCAGGAGCCCTGCTCCAGTGAGGCCTCATCCTAATTCCATCTGCAATGATCAAATTTCCAAATAAGATCATATCTGAACTTTTTTTTGGAGGATGGTTTACCACTTAACCTATAACAACTATTTCCATTGGAAATATATTATATTGTATTATATTACATTATATTATTCTATTAAATGAACATATTCCATTGGGAATATATATTATATTAAGGCCACAGAAAGTTGATACAGCCCAAATACACAGTGATTCTCCTAGCTAAATTGACACTTCACAAAGTTAAACGTCTGAGTGAACTGACTGGGGTTTTTACACAATACAGTTCCAGACCCATTGGTTTGGGGAGGGCTGGGTTGCCTGTAGTCAGCAAGGCCATATGTCTTGTCCACGGACCCACTCAAAGTAGCAAGGCCTACATTCTCTGAAGAACACATGAGGAAGAAGGTTTGTCACAGCTATTTGTATTGAAGTGCAATGGCAGGGCTTTCCTGTATTGGCCACCTAGGGGTCTGTTTGGGCTCCGGGCTGGCAGGATCCTAAGTATCCCTTGTTGCTGTAGCAATGGTGGAAGAAGCACTAGCTGAGGATGTGCAGGCAAAGTGGGAACACAGCTGCAGGCACATATGCTAATGGCTGCTAATAAGCCTACACAAGGCCCAAGTTCTCTGCCCATCTCACATAAGGTTCTTGGCCTGACAGATGGTGACAAGCTGGGCTGCTGTCTCTGAGTAGCAGGGTGAGCTTGTTTTGATGAGTTGAAGACAGTTTCAGGTTGAGAAAGACTGCAAGGTGACAAAGCCCAGCCATTCCTTCCAGGTGGGCTGCTGGGTGCTGGGAGGTAACAGTCAGGGTTAACTTCATGCTCCAACGACCAGTGTAGTTCCTTTGCTAGGGGACAGAGGTACAACACCTGATATCCTGATTAAAACAAACAAGCAAACAAAAACCTACTGTTTTCCTCTTCAGCACATGGTTCAAAGTTACTGAAAAAGGTGGCTGGATGGGAGTCTTAAGGGGGCTAGTAGAGCTGAAGGATTCAGACTTGGCACTGGGGCTACTTAAATATTGGTGATGTTGAGTTCCTGCACAGGGGCCCCTCAGCAGGACAGCATCCCTATATTGTGACTGTCATCTGCAGTGCCCCCAGTGACTATAGGCATAGAATGGTTTGTGCCCTTCAAAAATGAGCAAAATACAGGGAGGAGGACAATGGAACCAATACTATGAATGTAAAATCAGAATAATATAAATTAAAAATATATATTAAAAATGAGCAAAATAATAAAATGGGCCTTAAATAGCAATGAACAATAATTAGCCACAAACAGAAGACCAGGCAGTTGCTGCATCTGGTTACATTGGAGACACACTGATCAGATGTCCAAAACTGGGCAGATGTCACTTTCTTTGTGCTCTGAGGTTGTTGTGGTAACTGGACTAGGACTTGCGCCAGAGAGAAAAGAGGCTCTTCCAGGGCATGTGCACTATGCTGCTCACACTTTCCCAGACACTGAGATCAAATTGCTGCTTAAACCATGCTTCCCACTGCAGAATACCATCCATAACTGGGTGCCTTCACAGAAAGGCTGACAACACAGGAGGTGTTGTCTTAGAACAACCCTTGTAGAAACAGAATCACCAAATTGCAGAATCTTGGGAGAAATTATTTGGATTCAAAAGCCAGTCCACATCAGATTCTGGTCTGGAGTGTCACAGGCGTGCACAGGCTGTCACAAAGAGTGATCAGTCTCAAGGATATGACAACCTAGTCATGGAAAAAAAGAATCCCCTGTATCAGGATTCCCCGTTGTATAAACTAATACATGACTTTCTTTCCTGTGATGTGCCGGACTGTGGATGTCACCTCACATTCCGTCTTCATTGTTCGCTGCCCCACCCGGTTTCCACGACAGAAGAGTGAGTCGACATGGCGGCGGCAAAGGCAGTTGTAGGCGCGAAGTGAGGCCCATTCAGCTTTCAGTGCGGGGAAACGGAAGGGATGTCACAAGCCACTGAATGATAATTCCAAGTGACAGACACAGACATTGAGTGTGTTGACAAGATCAGGAGATTTCCACTAGATGAAGAAGGCTAGGGCATTAGCAGGCATGATGTAGCTATAATGGGACTTGTTTGTGAAGTGAATAAAATTGGACAGTTAGAGAGTTTGATTAGAATCCCACGTTATGCATCCTGCACAAGAAGCTAGGTTAGTTGAGGGCAGGGGTCTTGTAAAGCAAACCCAAAGTGTGCTATTGTGAACTTCAGCTGATGCTCCCCTCCATCCCCTGGCACTGTGTTATTGTTAGGCACTCTCGACCTGTCACGGCAAGAGCTGGCGCTGTCTCAGGTAAATTGTGGTTTGGTTCTTGGACCAGAAAACATGGCTTTACTACAAAAACACTGTCTTTACTTTGAATCTCCCCATAATTCAAGAAGTTCGCCATGGGTGGGGGGCATAGGGGGTCTACCTTTTCATTGGGATATGGTATACTGTATTCAGAGTTATTTGGTCAATGAGCTGAATTTATTTTCTAAATTTGGGGTATGTCTTGCTTTTTTTTTTTTTTTTTTTTTTTTTTGGTCCCCCAGGATGTTATTGGAATTTCCAACCAGCTTCATTGTGCAAGGACCAGATGAAAGCAGCTGTTTGCCAGCATTTGAATTTCCCTTCACAGCAGCCAGTGGTAAGCATGTGTCATCGCCTTTTGTGACTGAAAAGACATTTTAGAAATAGAACTAAAGCATTTTCTAGGCAGTTTTAGACAAAAAAAAAAAAAAAAAAAAGAAGAAGAAGAAGAAAAATAAATAAATAAAATGGAGCTCAAAGTGACCTAAACATCATGTGACTAATTCTTCCTACTTTTTGTGTTCTGTGATTGGCAGTTGCTGCTGGTGACAGTCTTAGGAATAATGACACAGCTGAACAATTAATGACACACCTAGTCTTGAACACTGTCTCATCTCCGAGAGGCCAGACAAAGCCTCTTGCAGGTGTTTTATTTTCACGTAATCTGAGAGAAAAGGCAGAGAGACCTTAGTCCTCCCTCCTCGCCTGCCGGGAGGTGCGGGATGGGATAGGGAGGAAGAGCTCAAATTCAGAAGCAACTGACGCCTTCTTCAGCTGAACCTGCATCCAGAGCTTAGTTAACAGCCTGCTCAATCTGAAGCTGCTCGATTGCATTTCCTGGAGCACTGCTACAAAAATAAGTAACACTAATTTGTTTTTTTATTGAAGAACCTAAATAGTGTAAGTATTGATTAGATTAGATTTAAATTTCAGTTATTGGAAATAGTAAGGCATCCAGGCACTTTTCTTCTTGCCTGCTGCTGAGTGCCTGCTGAATCACTGTGGGGCAGAGAGCTCTTTAAAGGCACCCCATAACAGTTCCCTGGTCTGTTATATGAGGTGCCACTAAAAGCTGAGCCATCCTTGTAATTGTGAGCTTAACAATTTAAATCTGTTTCAGTGTTTACCTCCTGAAGGGAAATGGCTTCTATTCTATTTGATTCTGTGACCTTGAATAGCAACCCTATTCCTTGTGTCAAAACTTGAGAATCTCGAGGACAGAAACCCGCATATATTTCAGGACTGGCTAGATGCAGCAAATTGTGTATCCAGGTCTCTGGGGTGACAGCTAGGCAGTATACTGACACCGGAGACCCCTGTCTGAACTGCACTTGTCATCTTGGTTGCTAGTTGTTAGCTAGGCTCCACCCCTAATTCAGCAGGTCACTGGTCACCCTCTGAGAAAAAAATCTGGTCTAGAATGCTGGAAGAATGTTTTCCAGCTCTGAATTGAATTGGAGAGGACTTCTCACTTTTCATAGCTGCCCTTAGCAGCTGATTAGTAACCCTCCTAAGACATTTTAGGCCTTCAAGCTCACCATCCAACCACGAGAGCCTGAGTGGCGATTTCCACCCACTTCCCGGTATCTCTGGAAGCATGTACAGTGTTCACCAGTATCCCCGCTGTAAGAGTCTTTTCCTCGTAGCTTATGCATTTATCTTGGAAACAGAGAGATTGTCAACCTGCAAGAATTATCTCAGCATCAGAAGCTGCCGTTAGGAAATAAAGTTTGTCTCAGGGTGTCAGACCATCCTGGCATCTGGTCTCTGCTGCAAAGGAAGGTCATGAGCAGAGCTGCTTTGATAATCAGGTCTTTGCTTCCTCAGATCTGCCTCTTTCAAGGCTGCACACACATTACTTCTCTGAAGATGGAGCCAGAGATATTTCACAAAGACAGCAGAGTTTATGAGAAAAGCCGGGGAGATAAACTCCTATCTAGTTTGGGAAAGAACCCGTGAGCCATGTTTCCTGCCTGCTATGCTGGTGTTGGACATCTGCAGCTCATTAGTTATCTGCGATTCTCATTCACACAGATTAATTGAAAGTATTACAGTACTTCTTGAGGATAAAAAGACATTAACTTTCTCCCTCATTTTCTTTGAACCTGGACTCACATTGAGCCCCATTCAAATACAAAGATGCATCACTTTGTTTAAAATATTTTGTCTTGATTACATCACCATATTTTTTTATTTCCTGAAAGTTATTGCCTAGCATTTAATGAGACAGAAAAATGCAACTTCTTCTTGCCAAAAGCTTCTCTCTTTTTTCTGCCTACCATTTCCATTCTAAATTTCTTTGCTGTCTTCCTATATTTCTTCCCAGGCAACTTCTTTTACCTTCATCTCTTTTGATGTCAATCATCTTATCATATTATGTTATGTTATAATAAGGCATTATAACAGAGAACAATATTTATATTTTGAATTATACATTGCATTCCTGTGTCTCTGTGGAATTACACAGCTGTATGTGTTTGCAGAGCTGCCTGCAATGAGCTTGTTTCCAGTTCCTCTGGCTCTCTGAGGACGTTTGTGTTAGTCATGTCAGTGTGCCTTTTCCAGGGTTTCCCCAGCTCTTCAGATCATAGAAGAGATTGTTGGAATTTCAGCCCTTTAACTGGAGGTTGTGTCTGCAGTGCTGGATGCCTGTGACAGGAGCTCATCCCTGGGAAGCAGGAGGAAGGGGACACCACATGGTTGACAGCTGACTGGCGGAGAACTTCCAAGTACCTGCTTCTCTCTAACTTCACTGTCATCCACCATGAAAGAAGACAGTCACCTGTGAAGCATGGGGAGGCTTTCAAATCTAGAAGGCAGATGTCTTTGTAAGGCACAGTGCCCAGGGTTTGGTAGGCAAGGTACCTGTAAACACTAGCTTTTCTTCCATAACTCTTTGATCACATTGTAGTCCTAGCTAGAGGGGTGAGGGTTGGGTGTATATCTTTTATTAACTTGTATGTGAGCATCACATTTCTTCAGGGACAAATAATTTATTTTCTAAAATGCATGAGTACATTATTTGAACCAAATGAGAAATAACCAGACATGTGTGGTTATAAATAATGTGTGTGAGATACTTGGCGTAATAAAGAAGCCATAGACTCCTTAGTCTTCCATCCTTTGAGAATTATTGAGAGTAGAAAGCTGAATTACACAACATGGGGAATTCACTGTGGGGGTCAATTACCAATCTAGAAAAAACTAATTTTGACTAATTCTGGCAATTCTGCTTCTAGAATAGGAACTTACTGTTCTGTATTTGCTCCTGCATTTTATTCATGTTCTTACTGCATGAAGTGACTCTTCACTGAGCCACAGTTTCTTTTCATTGGTAGGTTGGTTAAATAAGACTTATTTAGCTCATTCCTTACTGATAGATTTCAAATCAGACATGGACTCTTGTAGTTTTGCTTAAATGTGCACCACACTTTTAGTGTTTATTTTTCTACTTGGAAGAAGAGGAGAAGTGTCAACAAAGACATAGTGCATTTACAAAGGTGTAAATGCCTTGAGAAGATTGGATGTGAAGAAGTTGGTTCACTTTCTCCTTCTTTAAAAATTGTTTAAATTTAATTTAATTTATTTATTTGAGAGTTACAGAGAGAGAGAGAGAGAGAGAGAGAGAGAGAGAGAGAGAGAGAGAGAATGGGCACACCACGGCCTCCAACCACTGCAAACAACCTCCAGATGCATGTGCCCTCTTGTGCATCTGGCTTACGTAGGTCCTGGGGAATCGAGCCTTGGACTAGGGTCCTTAGGCTTCACAGGCAAATGCTTAACCACTAAGCCATCTCTCCAGCCCCACTTTCTCCTTCTTTGCCTCTGCTTCACTCTCCTTCCACTTTTAGGATTGTTTGGCTTGATTAAGTAAATCAGAAACAATATCTTTAACTAAATTTATGTTAGCATCCTACGGTTATTGGATGTTACATTGGAAATGTGAACCATAGACATGTCACTTGAACTTTCCATTGGGGCTGGAGACAGCAGGAGAACTGGTTGACCTGGAGACTCAGCATCTCTGGGAGCCTGACCCCTCAGTAGGGGTCATGTGGGTACATCTCTTATTTTCTTTGAGACTTAAATGCTGTGAGTATAATCTTGACTTATAGAATTACAAAGCCATAGTCCAACTTTTAAACTGATGAATGAGCAAAGTGTTTGCATGTTGTACTCAGTGACTTACCTGCACAGATTTGCTGTGAGGTAGAACCCAAGTTCACATTGGCGTGCCTTATCATCACGGAGAGCTTATCTTGAGCATCACATTTTCACATCGATTATGGATTTTAGTTGTCAGAGGTCATGTGCTGAGTGTGCCTCAGCCACATGAGCTACTGCAGGAGGGGGGCATAAGCCCACAGTCTCACTTTAGCACATAGACAGTGTCCTGCACTTTAGCTAAGCACCATTCCATTTCTTACTAAGTCCTTCTTTCTTGTTTTATTTTTATAGTGCTAATCATCACACCATTTATCTCTATTTTATCAGGCATTTAAATTTTTTATTAAACACTTTTTCGTACGTGATATAGTATTTAAATAATCCTTTTAAATTCTAACGAGTAAATATAATTCATTTATTTAATCATTCCTTTATTTTTGGCCTTTTATGGTTTTGACTAAGATACATAATACTTAAATGAGAATATTTTCCATGTAATTATTCTCCATAATGAGTCACTTCTGAGAGATATAATGAATTATTCAAAAACATAAATAACTTTGTTTCCTAGCTATATGCTGACAGTGAACCATATGACATTATATATTCATTTATTCTCTGTGTCTGGTTGTATCTCTATATATCTATGTTAGCATGTAATAAAAATGAAGACATCCCTTTTAAATGTATTATCATACCTTCAATTTTACATGTGTGATCATTTAGTTCTTCCTACCTTAAGTTCATTTCCCCCTTAATCAGGATTGAATTAGCTGGCTCCTATTTATGTCCTAATGTCTAAATATGCCATACCTAACAATTAACCTGGATTTCCACTTGAATTTGTCATAGATACTTGACAATGCTCAAAATCAGTGCTTGGATCACTTCTCTGAGCCACTGCTCTTACTGCCAGCCATTTCCAAGTGGCTCCCTGTGCTCCTCTTGAGGGCTTTGGAGTTAGCCTGAACTCCTTTCTGATTTTCCAACTAGACATGTAATCTGTCAGTAGATCCAGTAAGCCTCGCTGTGAAAATATATTTGGAACCTAAAAACTGTTCTGCTGCCACATGCTCCAAGCTGCTGTCATCACCTTCTGGTATTTGTGAACTCTCTACTTCCATCAGTATCCCCTTCACTCACACACTACCAAAACCACAGCTGCTAGTATGTTCCTGCCACCTACAAAGCTTGAGAACCCCTAAAATATTGATTTAATTTTGAAAATAAGCAAAAGACCAGTGGTCCAAAGACCAAAACTTACAAAATGTCACCTCCTAATGTCTTCTTGCTCTTCTTCTCGGTGGACATGCTTGCTCCTATACCACATTCCTCCTAGCTCATAGCACTCTTTCTTATCCTCTGGAAAATACATTATTTATTCCCCTCTTCTGCAACATGCCCTGAGCTTTGCAGAGCATAATAGAGATGTTTCATTTAGCACCAAGCACTCAACAGTCACTTCTGCTCAACACTTTGATGAGTTTTGAGCCTCCTCAGTAGTCACTGTCATCTGTAAAAGGAAGCTTCTCTGACCAAAAGTGAGAACAACAGTAACCTATGGGTATATACATAAATATTTGCAGAGTAACTTGTTGGGTACAACATATCCACTTAGCCAAACAGTAGTAGTTTAACTGTAAAGTTTAAGATTTCACTTCTTCTAAATTTTCATATTTATTATTACAAACTTTCAGGGGTTATAGGACCACCTACTAGTTCAGTGATTCATTGGAAGGAATTACAAACTTCCACATAAAAACTTATAGGTCTTGCCGGGCGTGGTGGCACACGCCTTTAATCCCAGCACTTGGGAAGCAGAGGTAGGAGGATCGCCATGAGTTCAAGGCCACCCTGAGACTACATAGTTAATTCCAGGTCAGCCTGGACCAGAGTGAGACCCTACTTCAAAACAAACAAACAAAAACAAACAAACAAACAAACAAACAAACAAACAAACCTATAGGTCCTTTTATTCATCATACTGTTTTTATTGGGATCATAAATTTGCTTAATTATTTTTGCTAGAATTTTAATTTTAATTCAGAACAACACACTTCATCTTTACTAATAGTATATAACATTCCATAATACACATTATAAAAGTTAAGCTAGCCAGCTGAGTCAAATTCATAGTGCACCAAAGAGGGAAGTGGCCTTAAAACTCAATGTAGGTGAGACAGGAAGTTACTATAAAAGATAAATGGGCTGATTTACACCAAGGAAATGCCTTCCTCAAAGCTGGCTATATAGCTTTGAACTAGAAGTGCTAATCACCCCTCACATATTAGACCAGATTGCTAAAATCACATCCCAGGGAGGAACAACAAATCCATTGGTACAAATTTTCTGTTGTCATTACTTTTGCATTGCTGACCAGAAAGAGCTGTTGGGAGGAAGGTATTTATTTTGGCATATAGTCTTGAGGGGAAGCTTCAAGATGACAGGGTGAAAAGTGTCATGAGCAGAGGCTGGGCATTATCTCTGCCACAGCAGGTAAAAATCCAGCAGCAGGAGAGTTATAGGAACTAACTCTCACAAGCAAGAGCTTAATAAACCTCAATTTTCACCCTTTACAACACACCTGCTCAACAAGGCACCACCTCCCAAATTATTGTCAGCTAGCAGCCAAATATGTAAAACTGATGAGTTTAAGGGGGCACTTAATTCAAACTACCACAACCCATCAGAAATTATTGAAATCAAATAGGCTATGGTTATTAATTTAGTACTAGGCATATCCATAAGCTTAGGTCTCTCGTGTTGTTAGTATACTACTGTGGGAATAATATAGAGGCAACAACTTGTAACTTTGCCTTCTACCCTAATGATATACCTTCTGCAATTCTAAGAATACAGTTGGAAAAAAAAACCAGGAAATCTAAGCAATGAAATAACCCAAAATGTAATAATCCCAAAGCAGCAATATAAGAAACACAAAAATCAAGACAACATAACTCTCCCCAAATCTATAAATCCTACAATAATGACCTCCAATGAGACTGAATTAGATAAAATACCAGACAGGTAATTAAAAAGAATTATCAGAAGCATGCTCAAAGAAATCAAAGAAGAAAATAATCTGTTGAAAGAAGCCCAAGGGGTCACAGTAATGAGCTAAACAAAATGAGGAGGTTGATATAAATAAGGAAATAGAAATGCTAAAAAAGAGGGCTGGAAGATGTCTCAGCAGTCAAGGCACTGGCCTACAAATCCTGAGTTTTATTCCCCAGTACCCACATAAAGCCAGATGCACAAAGTAACACATTCATCTGGAGTTCATTTGCAGTGGCAAGAGACTATGATATGCCCATTCTTTCTTCCAGCCCCCAATCTCTGCTTGAAAATAAATAAATAAAACTATTAAAAAAGAAACACTGAAGAAAAATCAATCTGAACTATTGGAAATACAGAAATGAAAAAAAAAAAAACAAACACATAGTAAGTCTAGTAAAAAAATACATTAAAAGTCTCACCAATAGCATGGACAGAATATATGAATGTGAAGACAAGATGGAAGACTGGGAGCATTCCAACAATGAGCAAGATAAATTTATAAGAAGGTGTAATGGGAATTTCCAGACATTTGGGACATCATGAGGAGAGCAAATCTAAGAATTCTGGGCAGAGAAGGAGAAGTATTTCCACCTACACATATAGTATCATCCACAAAATTATTATACAAGGAAATTTCACAAAATTAGGGAAGCACATGCCAATATAGATCCAGAGGCATTTGGAATGCCAAACAGACAAGACCAGAGAAGAACTCTCTTTGCCCTATGATAGTCAAACTATTAAATATTCAGGCCAAATAAGATATTGAAAGCAGCAAAAGAGAAGCACCTAGACACCAATAAAGACAAGTCCATTAGAATAACAAATCATTCAACAGAGACTTTAAAAGCCATGGAATGATGTATTCCAAGTTCTGAAAAAAAAAAAAAAAAAAAAGACAACTGCCACCTAGACTGCTATATCTTACAAACATATGTGTAACAATTGAAAGAGAAAGTAGAACCTTGTATGATAAAAATAGACTAAAGGCCTGCATGGCCACTAAGCCAGCTCTACAGAAAATATTGGAAAGGATCCTTCAGCCTGAAGAGAAGGTAATGCACAGATGTGAGGGCACAGGAAAGAATAAACTATGTTTGAATAATAGTTAATGCAAAAGAGGGAAAGACATTAAGAACTTAAAAAATCAACAGGAATGATGGGAATTAATATATACCTTTCAATAATTTCTCTGGACATTATTCATCTTAATTCCCCAATCTAAAGACACAGACTAGCAGAATGTATTAAAAAGTAGGATCCTTATGTTTGTTGCCTCCACAAAAGATAAAATATTGCCTTAGGGGGAAAGGATAGAAAATGGTATTTCAATCAAGTGGGCACAGGAGACAACCAGGTGTCACTGTTCTAATATCTGACAGAGCAGGCATCAAACCAAAAAAAAATTCAATAAATAAAAGGTCATCTGGTGCCAACTAAGGGAACAATCCAACAAAATGGCATGATAATCTAAACATACATGAACTGAACATAGGTGTACCCAATTACATAAATCAAACACTATTAAATGTCAATTCACAAGTCACCCCAAACACAATAATAGTGGGTAACTTCAATACCCTACTCTCACCAGTTTTATAGTCAGTTCCCATTGCTGGGATGAACATCCAAACCAGACACTGTTTATGGTAGGAAGAGATTTATTTCAGGCTTTCAGAGCCAAGGGAAGTTCCATCAATGGTGGCAGAAGCTGCTTTAGTACATCCAGACAGAGGAGCAAAAACACAACCACCAGCAGACAGCACCACAAACAACCGCAGCCGGAGCTCAGACTCCCTGCACACACCTTTGGTTGGCATCAGATCTGCCCCCAAACACACCTTTGGGCTTGACCTCAGGATCAACTGTCCCTAGTGACACTCCTCCACCCAGGTGTCTGGAGACCCAAGTGACAAGCTTAATAAAATGCCTAAGTCTGAATTCACAGTCAAATCACCACACCAATTGACAGTTCACCCTGGCCAAAAAAAATAATAATAATAATAATAATAAGTAAAGAGATAAGCATAAAATATCATAGAACAAATGGACACAACAGACATTACAGAATACTCCATCCAAACTCAGGCTACACATTCTTTTTTGCAGAACATGAAACGTTCTTTAAAAAAAGGCCAAATTTTAACAAATACAGGCAAACTGAAATAATTTCTGGAACCCTATCTGTCCTCATTGGATAAAATGTCTAATCAATAGCAAGAAAGGTTATAAAATACACAAAAACTCATGGAAATTAAACAGCGAACTGAATGCTACTGAATGATGAATTGATCATTGAATAAATCAAGAAAAAAAAGAACTTTCTAGAATCAAATGATAATGAAAATACAACATACAAATACCTACAGCATATAGTGAAGGCAGTACTACAAAGGAAATTTATAGCTATAAGTGCCTGTACTAAGAAATTGGAGAAGTCACAAAATAAGTGACTTAATAATACACTTCAAAGCCTTGGAAAAGAACAAGCCAAACCAAAAGTTAGTAGTCAGAAAAGACTAATAAAATTAAAGCAGAGAATGAAATAGACCCCCTCCAATATAAAGAATCAATGAAACAATGACTTGGTTCTTTGAAAGGACAAAGTTGTTAATATTTTTCTATTCTATAGCTTTCTTGTTCTGTTAGTTTGCTTGCCTGATCTATGAAATATTTTATAGCCTTATAATATATGTTACAATTAATTTTTTAGTATTTAATTAATTTATTTATTTGAGAGAGATATGCAGATATAGAGGAAGAAAGAGAGAGAAAATGGGTGTGCCAGGGCCTCTAGCCACTGTAAATGAACTCCAGACACATGCACCACCTTGCGCATCTGGCTTTATGTGGGTTCTGGGGAATTGAACCCAGGTACTTATGCTTTGCAGTCAAGTTCCTTAACCATGGATCTATCTCTCCAGCCCCAATTAATTTTTTATTCTTTATGTAACTTTTATTATATATTTTGGTGATGTATCACTCAATGTACACAAGTTCATAATGATATTATTTCATTGTGATTCTTTTTAAATTAATTACGGACATACTTAGTATGAATACATCATGTCTTGGTACCATCCTTTCCCTCATCCCTGCCCTCATTCACTGGGGGCCCTGCTCACTAGGGTTGCAGGATTTCCTATGGGATTGTGGGTAATGAATTGTGGGAGCAGCAGTGCCTCTGGGCATGATGACCCAACGTGTAGCTCTAACAATCTTTCTGCCCCCCCCCTCCACAAAATTCCCTGTGCCATTTTGGGTGTGTTTTAAGTGTACTTCAGTGATGGGCTCTTAGTAGCCTCTGGATCTCTGTTTTGGTAGGTGTTGAGCATCCTCAGTGTCTGTCTCCTTCACTCTGGTGCTGATTGTCAGGCTCACCATGGAGGCTGCATTCTTGCTCATCTCCCTACTTCCTCTGTGGTTTCATCTGGGGCTGGCTAAAGTACAAGGGGAAGTTTATCTCCTAGGGTCTCACTGCCACCTAAAAGAGAAAAGCAGATTCACCAACAGAGAGTGGAGTCAGTGCAAATTAAATGGATTAAGCATTATTAATTTAGGGAGAACTTGATGGATGTAATCCCTCTTTTAGCCCAAGATTAGTGGAACTCTGACACTGGAGAGCATATTATTTTTTTTAATTTATTTATTTTTATTTTTTACTGACAACTTCCATATTGTAGACAATAACCCATGGTAATTCCCTCCCTCCCCACACTTTCACTTTCCCCTTTGAAACTCCACTCTCCATCATATTCCCTCCATCTCTCAGTCTGTCTTTTATTTTGATACATGATCTTTTCCTCCTATTATGATGGTCTTGTGTAGGTAGTGTCAATCACTGTGAGGTCATGGATATCCAGGCCATTTTGTGTCTGGAGGAGCATGTTGTAAGGAGTCCTACCATTCCTTTGCTCTGACATTCTTACAGCCCCCTCTTCTGCAGTGGACCCTGAGCCTTGGAAGACGTGATAGAGATATTTCAGTGCTGAGCACTCCTCTGTCACTTCTTCTCAGCACCATGGGGCCTTCTGAGTATATTCCTTGTCTCCATAGGATTTTGACCTGGTTCCCAATTCCAGATATGTGTTCCTTTCCACTGAGCTGATCTCTTAGCTAATCAGAAAGCTATCGGTTACCCACCAAGGCTGCGCACCACTATTGCACCCTTTTGTACATCCCCTTAGGGTGTTTGCTTTTGAGTGGCTTAGACCCCTGGTTGCTCAGACAGTTGTTGGCCACTTTCCCCCAGTAGCTCATGTAGTGCTTTCCAGCACTACATGGGCTAACTGCCTGGGGTCTGGCTCTCTTCTAGATTCCATGCCAGCAGCATGTGGTGTCTTCAGTAATCAAGTCTTACCATTTACCTCAGGCAGTTAATCAAGTGCTTTGACAGAAGCCTGTCTTGTTTTGGGGACCTTGTAGGTCTCTCTGATCAACAGTTCATTGTATGTGGTAACCATATTCTGGTACTGGGAGTTACAGGCCAGAGCCAAAAAAATAAAAAAAAATAAAAATAAAACTTAAGGTTAGGCTTCATCTCACCCTCTCCAGGGCCCTTCTTTTCACATGCTCTCCCCATGCTAAAAATATGTAACACTTCACAAATTTGCATGTCATTCTTGCACAGGGGTCATGCTAATCTATGTATTGTTCCAATTTTAGTATATGTGCTGCCAAAGAGAGCTCCACAGTGATTTTTCTAAGTATTGTAAGAATCTTTTCTTATTCTGCATTGAAACTTTAGGAATGGACTTTACTGCAAATTTTCTATTATTTGATATGACTATTGTTTCATGCACATTCTTTTTAATATCTTTATTTGAATAGTTCTCCATCATTTTACTTTAATTCGGTACCAATTTTATAACAATATTTTAGAACTTGATAAATCCCTTGTCTGGCCTTAAATATTTCTTTACCCACCCATGTGAGAATATTTTCAAGAAGTATATCCAACAATAAGCATTTTGCATATGTCTTCACAAATATTTTACATTTTATTCAATGGTGTCAAGTGACTACTGTGAGTGTCTATAGAAGTTGACTTTCCCATCAGTAGTGCAAATGGCTTTGCTGTGCCTTTCCTTTCTACTGACTCTTGGCATCTATCGGCTTTCTAAATTTCATAAATATAATTTGTGCACTATGATATACAGCTTGCTATAACTTGTGCTTTTCTGATTCCAGTTTTCTTCTGGTATTCTTTGGGGAGTAGTTCTCTTTCCTCCCCACTGCAGATAAAGTCTCTTGATAACAGACATGGTATTGCTATATAACTGAGGCATATCAGCCTCTGAACTATAATATTTAAATTATCTTGTAGATAACTTCTCATACTTGGCACCATGTAAGTGATATGTAAAATGGTTATTATACTGCATTGTTTAGACAGGAAAACAAGGTCTTTGCACAATGAATGTAAAGGCCAATACACATGAAAATTTTTTGCCAATTATATTTTTGATCTATGGTTACATTAAATAGATGAATGTGAAACCTTTGGATATAAATACCTGATTGTACTATTTAATTTGAGGATCTTTTCCTATTTTGTTTGACATTCAGGTCTCCATTTGTGTGACTTAGTTTCATTTCAAATACCAAGTTTTAATCTTAGTAATTGTTTTTATTTACTAAAATATTCTTATGAATTTCTAGATCTTTTAAAATTTTTATTTATTTATGAGAGAGAGAATGAATATGGGTGTATCAGGGCCTCTAGCCACTGCAAACAAACTTTAGATGCATGTGCTACCTTGTGAATCTGACCTACGTTGGTCATAGGGAATACAGTGTGGGTCCTTTAGCTTTGCAGGTAAGCGCCTTAACTGCTAAGCCATTTCTCCAACCCTGCTTTTCTAGATCTTAACCCCTTGCATTTGAGACAATATAGATATCCTCCCCCAATATGAAAGTTTTGCATAAACATTGACGAATGGCTATAAAGCTTCAATTATGCTAGGTGAAGAAGTTCCAGAGATCTATTGTCCAGCATTGTGTACTTCAAAACCAAAGTGCATTCGTTACATATATACAGTTCATTTTATATCAGTGACACTCCTATACAACTATTAATAAATAGAAAACTTGTTAAATTTTCTGTAGCCAAATCCACTGTTGCTTTGATTATTCAACATTCTTGTACAGTTTTATGTCTTCCTATCTACACTAGAAAAACTTACTTACAATATTCTCTAACTTTGAAAATATTTAAGTATGTGAGTCTTTAGTTCATCTAGGATTCATTTTTAGGAATGACATTAGGTAAGGATGATGTTTATGTTTCTCTACTCAATAAATAAAATTTCTGGACATGATGTTAAACTATTCATCATTTCTCCATTTAACTCTGGTGATATATGCATCCAACATACTATGCATGACTATCCATCTTGCTCCATTGTCATAGGAGATTGCTCTTGAGGTCCAATAGAGGTATTATCTTAATAAGATGTAGTAATATATCTTAATACTTTGTGAGGGATGTCTTTTCACTTTATTCTTATTTTGCAACACTTATTTAAAGAGACTACATTAGTACAATTGTGTTTGCAGTCTTGTTCTTTTTATCTGAATATATCTTACATAAGTAAAATTAGCATTATGTTTCCACAGCGTTTAAACAAATTTAGGTTATCCCATACATTGTCTATAATCTCTTTGCTAATCCTTTTCCCATTTAACTTAGTGTTTTTGTTCATCTGCTAACCACTCTCTGGGATTCCATCATAGTTTATATGCCCCATATTTTAAAAACCAATTTCTTATTGGCAGCTGTTTAGATTGTTTCCAATTCTTCACTATTATAAATTATGCTGCAAAGAACGGCATTGCACATGCATCTTTTTAAACATCTGTGATTGATTCCTTAGGAAAAATGTTATAAATAAAAGTCCTTCATCAAAAGTTCCTGCTATCTTTGAAGCTTTCTCCTGTGCTGTGTAATTGCTCCCCAGGAAGTCTGTTCTAAGTCAGACTGTTATTGCAGGAATATGTGTGTGCCCATTTCCCTTTCTTTGTACTCTGTGACACTGAAAGTATTTTTTCAATTGTATTTATGTAGGAAAATAACATGGGAAATAGTATAATTATTGCTGGGAAATGGTAAACACTTTAAAATATGCACTGGGCCAGGCATAGTGGCGCATGCCTTTAATCCCAGTACTTGGGAGACAGAGGTAGGAGGATCACTAAGAGTTCAAGGCCACCCTGAGACTGCATAGTGAATTCCAGGTCAGCCTGGGCTAGAGTGAGAACCTACCTCAGAAAACCAAAAAAAAAAAAAAAAAAAATGCATTGGCCATTTAAATTCATGTATGCATTTATTTCCTTGATTCAACTTTCATCTGAAGGTTTAAATTTTTCTTAATTATTTCAACATATTTTAGGTGTTAGAGATGCCATACGGCAGGTACCTCCATCTCAGTGCTTACCAGACATGGTAAATTGCTTATGGTGAGCTGCCCCATGCACTGTAAGAGGCTTCATAGTTTTCTGCCTCCCCGTTCTCCTGTAAACCAGTGCCAACTTCTGTTTTCAAGTTCTGATAGCCTAACTTTTTTTCCAACCATTGTCTAATAATGTGTCTTTGATAGCAAAATGACGCCCAGTTAGAGAGTCCAAATCTCGGGAATAAAACCCAATGTCCCTGCTCTCAGGGGGTAACTGAATGAAGAAGTGAAATAAATAAAACATACATGCTGTATTCTCTGGAATCGCCCAAAGAGACAGGTGGAGCAGGGCAGGAGAATGAGGGATCCTCTGGGAGGGGGAAGGCGTGGTTCAGTAAGGATTTGGAGTCGGCAGGGACCAGCAGGTGCTGGTGGCTTCAAAAAGGCCAGGGCCATACATTGGTGTGGCAGGTCAAAGAGGATTCCATAGTCCTCTGCGGGCTATTCAGGGGGTTGACTTCTAGCAAGAAGAAAATCTGCTGAATGTCCTTGGGTCAGGAGATGCAGAACATCATTTATTTGATTATTCTCTTTTTGTCCCTTTCCTGCATATCTTGGCTATAATTTAAACAGAGTGGCTTTTCTTGCTTGTAATTTTGTACTTTCTGTTTTATGCAGTTCCATTCACACACTTGTTATCCCCTTCTTGTGTGCTTTGGGATCATTTCTTTCATGTACGTTCTAGTAACTTCTGGGAATCCAATTAAATATTCCTTGTCCATGTTACAACTTTAAATTTGACAACTGTTAGATTGTTTAGTCTTCATGATGTTCTTTGCACCATAAACCCCAGGAAGCTGTGGCAGCTGCTGCTCAGAATATTTCCTATTTCCTTTGTTTCTCCAGGAAAAATGTATCTAGATGTTTGCATTGATTTCTCCAGCATGTGCTTTTATTTTGTACCAGCCCTTTTAAATGTCTGCTTCTGGAGAGGAAAGTCTATGCTTTTCAAAAAGGGACACCAATGGATTGGTTCTTGATGGGGAGAGGATTAAATGTCCTGTGGATTTCACTGACGGCCCAGGCTGCTCACTTGAGCAGGGCTTAATGTGTCTGTAGCACGGTCCCACAAGGCTGGCTGAAGGACCTTTTCTAGTCATGTCTGTGTAATTGTCAGTGAGAATCCACATCCAGAAATTCTGCTACCTGGGTCTAGGGCCACATCTGGCCTGGGGCTGAATGGTTTGGTTTACCCCCAGGATCAAAGTTGTTGTTTGAACCCCTTACTTTCACTCTTGTCTCTCCAAGATGGGCACTTAATTGGTTTCTACTATGTCTCTTTTTATTTCCTTCCCTGGGAAGTCATTCTTTCCTCCTATCACTTCATCCCGGGTGCCATTTGCAGTATGCATTCCTTAGGTTTCTCATATGACCTTCTCAGCTTTCTTAGTTCCTGATGCCCATGAAGAGAGTGTTAGCTTAAGATGTTTTATTCTAGGAAAGGGACATATTATACATAATAACATGTGGATAGCATGTTTGTTTCTTGTTTCCTAAGATCAACGTTGTCTAGTAATGAAGAGCACAGAGAAGGAAGGGGCTGAGGAGATGGCTCAATGGATACAGCACTCAAGAACGGGTGCCTGAGTTTGGAAGCGCAGTATCCACATAAAAAGTCTGATGTTATGGAGGGTTTGGAAACCCAGTCATGTCTACAGGCAAGGAGGGAGGCAGGAAGGGGACAGGAGAGCCACCAAAACTCAGCAGCCTGGTGAGGAAGCATTTGAACTCTAACCAAGTTGCCCTGCCTCTGAAAGGAAGATGCAAGGCCAGGGCTGACACTTGGATTGTCCTCTGACCCTCTCCATGTGTGCTGTGCCACCATGCACCTGCACTAACACACATGAACACACATGAACACACACCCCCCACGCTCCCCCGCACACTCCCTCGCCTGTCAAAAAAGATCACAGAGACACCAGCTGAAGCTCAGTGGTAACCTTTCCCTTTTAGAAAGAGACCTGGCTTCGCTCAGTAATCTCCAAGGACCACACTTGGGGAGATTGTCCCAACAAATGAATGACTGTGAAATTCAAAGTCAGAACAATGCCCAGCAGACCAAGGGCACTAGATTTGCTTATTAAAATTGTTGACTTTACTCCTAAATCCTTTCTGCTCTCTACCAAATATGCATACCTTCCTGACTTCCCAGGAGGACTGTTTAGGGTAAATTTATGTCAGGTGGAATCAATTAGTACTAATTAGCAGAGTCATGTTTCTACCCAGATCAACTGAGGTGCTTAAAGGTCTGAGAACTGTGGTGAACACCCCCTGGTCACAGACCTGGGAAGTAAATGGTGTAATTAATGAGCCAGCTTTGGCCGCCATGGTCAGGGAAGCTGCTGACTTTTCCTTCGTGATGATTTTCCACTTCTCTTTGACTTCACAGAGACACCTTCTCATCTGGTGCCCTGAGCTGCACCGTTAGCCTATAATGCCTACATGTGTTTACCTTTTCCAGATGAAGGAAGTCAAGCTATTTCCGCCTTGTTTGCTCCAGAGGGCAAGGATAAGGGAAGAGGGATCTCTGAAAATTTTAAGAAGCTAGCAAATGGGGAATAGCCAGCTGCTAGTAAATGTTACTTAAAATTCTATAGAAGGTTGGGCGTGGTGGCGCACACCTTTAATCCCAGCACTTGGGAGGCAGAGGTAGGAGGATCGCTGTGAGTTCAAGGCCACCCTGAGACCACATAGTAAATTCCAGGTCAGCCTGAACTAGAGTGAGACCCTACCTCAAAAAAACAAAAAAACAAACAAAAAAAAAGTCACAGAATCTGGATGAGTTCCTAACCCTACTTTGAGAGAAATGATAAATTTTCAATATATTCAATTATTTTTGTGATGCAAGTGTTTCATGAGAATGATTACTCATTGTTGATTTGGTATTTTATACCTAAAATTTAAATATAATATCATATTTTGTTCATAATATATTGAACATATAGATGTATATATATATATAATATATAGTGTATTGAATGTATTGTGAGGAAGCAATAAAAGTGACTTTATTCACAGATATTTGCAAGCAGGACTTAAAAGTAAAAGGAGGATAGGTAAAACTTAAGGATACAGAATTGGATGAGTTCTAACTTAAGAGAAATGATAAATTTTCAATATATTCAATTATTTTTGTGATGCAAGTGTTTCAGAGAATGAGGCCACCCTGATTTAAATAATATCATATTTTGTTCATAAATATTGAACATAGGTCATAGTGTATTGAATGAGAGGAAGCAATAAAAGTGACTTTACACAGATATTTGCAAGCAGGACTTAAAAGTAAAAACCAAAAAAAAAAAGAACTACATAGTGAATTCCAGGTCAGCCTGAGCTAGAGTGACACCCTACCTCGAAAAACCAAAAAAAAAAAAAGTAAATAAGGCGCCGGGCGTGGTGGCATACGCCTTTAGTCCCAGCACTCGGGAGGCAGAGGTAGGAGGATCGCCGAGAGTTCGAGGCCACCCTGAGACTCCATAGTGAATTCCAGGTCAGCCTGAGCCAGTGAGACCCTACACAAAAAACAAAAAAAAAAGTAAATAATGTAATTAAGCCAAAATTAAAATTTGCAGAAGTGTACCATAGCACAATAAAATTGCCAGTTACACAAAATGTAGTCAAAAAAATTGAAAAATAAAACACAAAATAACTTTGTATATATACATATATATGTATATGATACTATGTCACAAAGTGATTTAAACCTTAAACATCTCTGTACTAATGACCGAGTTTGTGCTCCCTTCCACAGCATCAGACCAGTGCTCAGTTTGTCCCTTTTTCTTAAAGTATCTGTTAACACCTTGTTGGAAAAGATGGGAAATTTACAAATGGCCATTTTTGGATTCTCTCACATTTCATAGTCTTTTCAGCAGTCCCCAAAGCATGGCTCTTCTTATATAAACACATGTACTAAAGCTACCTGGGGATCAGGGATCCACGGAGCTCGTTCAAGGACCCTGCCATAAGTACCATGTTGCTGAGTGAGTAAAGTTTATGTGAGCGGATATTATGTGTTGTGTTTGTTCACTTTGGCATGCAATAACAAATAGGTATATGTTAGCAGTGGAACTCATACATTTCATTATTATCTAACTCCTTGTGTTGACAAAAGCTATGAGCACATCTTCCTACTCTACTGAAAATCTCCCTAGGGATCTCTGGAACAGCCAATGACTTTTGGTTACGACCACTTATTGTCTCATTTAATCCTCTTCTAGGTTTTCTTTTCCTAACAAAGTTGCAGTAGAAACACATGCTAGTGTTTTTCATAATTTCTTAAATTCATAGCTTCTTAAATTCTAAATCACAGCTCTTACTCAATATCATGCTAAAATGACATAATGCCACACGAGAAGAAAAGTCTAAATGCAATAACAAGAAGCATTCAGAGATGTTTGGAAGCAGGACTTAATAAATAAAGTAATTAGACAAAAACTTAAATTTGCAAAAGTGTACATGGCACAATAAAATTGCCGGTTACACACAAAGTATTTTAAAAACTGAAAAAAAAAAAAAAAGAAAAGAAAAGAAAAACCCCACTGAAAATATGGTGTAGTAAAATTCATTTTTATTTTATTTCTCTTTTTTGTATTAACTTTTTTCTTAAATATTTACAAAAGAGAGAGCTGGGAGATGGTTTGATGGTTAAGGTGCTTGCTTGCAAAGTCTGCCAGTCTGGGTTCAGTTTCCCAGCCACCCACTTAAAGACCAGTAGTTGTTCACTTGTAGCATTAAGAGACCATGGTTCTCTCTCTCTCTCTCCCTCTCTCCTACTTTTCTCTCTCTTATACACATGTGCAAATAAATACTTAAAAAGTTTATGAAAGAGAAGTCTTTGAAACTTCCTCAAAAATCATTAGAATACTATCGTGTGTGTGTGTGTGTGTGTGTGTGTGTGTGTGTGTGTGTGTGTGTGTGTGTGGTGGAGGGGTGGTTACATATGTGGATTTTATTTCTTTTAAATAAAGGGAGACTTGCCAAAGTAGCACAACCCATTACATTCAGGAACACATCCTTTCAAAATTTAATAGTCAAACACTATTGGTATTTTTAAGTGTCAAATTTTGGCTTTTCAATTTATTTATTTTTGTTAGCAAGAACTTACTTGAGTCTGAGCAAGAAAAGGAAGGTCATCAGAAAACAGCGCACACAGCGAGGACAAGGCTTGGTGCATGAAGAGAACCAGGTACACGACTGGAAGCATCAGGACACCAGCACTGTGGTTGCTCTATGTGATTCCTGCTTCGTTTCTGTTCTTCTGCTGAGCTTCGTTTGATTGTTTTCCATTCATGTGTGGACAATGATCCTTCACTCCCAGCTCATGGTTTAGTCCTGTGTAGAAATGCAGTAGTTGTTACAGGAATCTCAGGTATCAGATGAAACGCAAATTCCTGATGCACAAGTAACATTCACCATGATTATTCTTGAATGGAACACAGATAGTACTTCAGACCGACCAAAATGACTGAATTGTCAAACCTGTTAAAAATCAATGTTGATGAAGATATACAGTGATTTCAACTTGAACCCAGTTCCACAGAGAGTACATAGTCACTTGAATAAACTGGTGATTTATTTTGGTCAAGCAGTTTCTGATAAAACCTCCCAACATAAATTTTACATATGTCTTCATGGAGAATTATTCAAGAATTTTAACAACATAGTTTTTCTTTGCATAAAAATCACAACCTGTGAACAATCTCATTGCTGACTGCGGCAGCCCCAGGAAACCGTGGTCTATTTACCTCAAGGGAGGCTGCTCATCAATCGGCCGGATGAATTGTGACACATCCGCAGTGCTGCTTGATTAAGAAATACACGGAGTGAGAGACGCTGGCCATGAAAGAGTCCCTGTCATCTCACGTATGTTACGTTTGGGGACAAGCCAAGAGAATCTATGAGGGTAAAGCCCACGGGTCATGATGGAAGGCATGAAGTGGACTAAAAAAGGCTGAGCAAATGGGACGGAAATGTTTATAGCTTGACTGCCTTAGCGGTCAGACAGCACATGTGTTAAACTCAGCTTGTGATCTATGCATTTTCCTGTGTATTTTATCTAAATAAATAAAAATGAAATCAAAATAGCTTAATACATGTTAAATTATTCTTTTCAACCACATTTAGGTACAAAGATAGCAATTTTATTGGGTAAGGTTTACTAATAATTATAGCTTCCAAAGAGTGATGTAAATTTTATTTTGAGACTTTGATAACTGTGGAGGAAAATGAGAGAACGTGCAAGAGGTCTCCAGGCAGTGGTGGCACACGCCTTTAATCCCATCTAAGCACTCAGGCTTGGGCTTGGGAGGCAGAGGTAGGTGAATCACTGAGAGTTTGAGGCCATCCTGAGACTACATAGTGAATTCCAGGTCAGCCTGGGCTAGAGCGAGATCTTACCTTGAAAAACCAAAAATAAAAATAAAATAAAATAAATGCAAGAGATGAAGAAATAGGTTGGTAGTCATAAGCAGTGCAGCTGAGTAATTCCTTGTGTCAAGGTGGGGGAAGTTCTACCATAAACATGAGTGTGCACACATGTATATGTGTGTGTTATGGTCATATGACATTACACATGAACCTTGTGTGCACATGTGAGCATGTACTGTGTGTGTGTGTGTGTGTGTGTGTATGGATGTACGCGCGTGCTCGCTGGTTATGAGTTTTATGAATTGCAAACATATTCCCAGGTGACCATGAATTCATTGCATGCCAAGAACAGCTGGTTGGCCTTTCTTTAGGGGGAGTGTTTGAGCTCAGCATTGTGCCTGGGCAACGTGTCAGCTGACTTTACGTGCATGGTGATTTGTTCCAGCAAACAGTGGTCTTCTGAGCACCTGGATGCAGTTGCTCCATTTTCATTCTGAAAACTCATAGAGCATATTTTTGCTTGGAATTGGGTTTTCTAGTGACTGGGACACATTTTAATGCAGAGAAATGTGGAATAAATTCATTGTGAAATTTTAGCAAATCCTATTCTAGATTATTACACATTTACTGTTTAAGTACAAACGTGGAAAAAATTTTGTGAGTAGGTTGTAGAAATACATTTGAATTATTGGAAAAATAAAAGAATAAATAGTTAATTGAGTATAAAATCAGGTTGGCAAAGTTTTATGAACTGGAGACAAAAGTTGAACGTGTGTATTCTGAAAACATGCACAGGAGAAAATTCATATGGTTCAAGGGCAACTCAATGGCATCGTGATTATTGTGGGTCAGTTGTGAGTTTGGGGCTCTGGGAAGCGCTTCAGCCTGCAGATCCTGAGGTGAGCACTGAGGCCACTACAAAGGCAGAACTTTGTCTTCTAAGGACACTCATGTTATTGCTGAATGAATAATTAGATCATGACAGGTAAACCCTGTTGCCCCATGTCAATTGTGTGGCATTTTGTGGGTGTATGCCAATTGTGAGGAGGTATGATTCTGACAATATAGAGATTTCTGTTCTGAGAGTTAGTTGAATCTTTTGTTGCTTCATGTAAATTTGGTTTACAAGTCCTGCTGGAGATTTTTAGTGGGAAATAGGAAACAAAACATAAGCAATGAAACAATAAGAAACTTAGAATAAATGAAGCTGAAAGCCTGTTTGTCAAAGAAACCTACCAATAGTACAGGCAATAACAATAGCTGGAAATTTTACATCAATTCCAATGAGCCAGGGAACATTGTAAGCACTTTAGATGCATACAATTACTTACTCAGAAGATCTGGTGAGGAAAGCAATAATTTTCCCTTCATGTTAGGTAGTATAAGGACTGAGTCACAGCTTAACAGGACTTGACCAAGACAGTGCAAGCAACAAGTGGAACGACTGGATCACGTGGCTTCGGATCTTGTTCTATGTGTGTGTATTCCAAAACAATACTCTTCTTTGGATGAGGTCTATTTAAATTTTCATTTATTTTCACACATTATTGCACACAAATACAAATCTGCATGTGCATTGTTAATGGGAGAGATAGAGAGAGAGGAGAGGGAATTGGCCTTAAGGACTGCAATCAAACTCCAGATGCGTTAGCCATCTTGTGTGCATGTGTCACTTTGTGTGTCTGGCTTATGTGGGTTCTGGGGAGTTGAACTTGGGTCCTTAGGCTTTGTAGGCAAGTGCCCTAACTGCTAAGCAATCTCTCCTGCCGTGGTTGCAGTGTTTCTGAGGAGAAAAACCACCCACTGTGGATCATGTCTGAACTGCAATCCTTATTGGGACATTACTGGCTTTGGGCATATAACGTCAACTTTTTGTACCTCTTTGCTTTCCATAGGGAACTTGAGTTTACTACGTTTTCCTTAAGGGATGACCAAATCAGAACTGGAGCTACAAAGACATTCAGAAACAGAGCCCCTTTGATTATTTTGTTATTGATATTTTATTGAAGATAAGTTTATGTGGGTTTATTGGGTTTTTCTAGCCTTTCTGCCCAAATAACCCTGTGTTGTGTCATTGGCCTTTGCCTCGCTAGCCTCCTAGGCATGTTGATAGCAGTGTTTCAGATCTCAGAGCTTTAAGGCCCCACTGCAGCTTCTTCTTGTTACCCGTGTGAGATTCACTTACAGTTACAGCAGCGGTGACCTTGGCTCCTTACCCCTGTGGCTGATGAGAGGCTGGTTGTCCTTACATCTTTGCAATATGGCTGTGTTTTCACCAGAATCGACCTGATCCCAGTTTGAGACTACTGGCAATGCTACAAGAACCAGGGAGCTGCCTGTGAGTATCAGGATGTCCAGTTTCAGTGCTGAATTCCACAGTGTGTGGGTCTCATTATGGGAATTAGAAACATTTTCTTTCACTATCACTGATGAAGGAGACAAAGGGAACTGGGCAGCAGACTCTCTTTCCCTCATTGTTCTTAATAATTACATTGGCATTTTCAAATTAGAGAGTGACCCTGACTTTCTGTTAATTGTTTTTATGCAGTTGTTTGATAATTTTATAATTGCACTTTAACTGTGGTGTGGAATGAGAGTGGGCCTGGAATTCTGAAATTGCAGATGCCTGTAAGAATTTTAGAGCCATGTCTACAGCTCACAGTCACTTTTTGCTCACAGTCACTGTCAGCATTCTGAAGACCCCACGTCATCTAGGTCTTGGTGACTTATGAGTAGTCTCAGTTTCTGAAATCTTTTAAGTCCATTTTGCTTATTTTATTTTCATTTTTCATTTGTTTGTAAATGTATTTCCTCGAAGCCAGCAATGGCTTCTGGTTTTGTCGCTGAATCAGTATGGCTCTAGAGTGCCAGAGAAATGAATGGAATCATGCAACCATTGATATTCCAAAATGTACATTGATATATATTTTATCTCTATCTTTACCATGGAGAGATGTTATTCACAAAAATATATCAGACAGCAAGAACTATGGAAAAAATGAGAGGACAGATGTGAGAGAGAATGGATATTTGAAGTTCATTTTAGAATATATGTGGTTTGGGGAAAAGAATCTGCTTGGACATAAAGCTAATATCAAGTGAGAACCAGATTGTTAAAATGTGTAAATGAACACTGCAGTTAAATTACCCTTTCACAATCAAATTGAAGGGTGGAGAAATGTGTAAGTCAACAATTATGTTGCTATGGTTACTTTTCCAATAAATACTGGTGTAGATTTTTTTTTATTTTACTTGTGGACAATTCTCATAGGTGTATATAATGTACCTTGATCATAATCACTTTCCTTACCTTATCTTTCATGTTCCTCTTCAGTTGAACCCCTTCAACACTAGATCCAGTTATTTTAAGTTGATTTCAGGTAACGATATACTGGAGAAAAGTTTTGCCTATGAAAATGATTTGCATCCAGGTGGGCATATTTTAACATAATTATTTTTGTTACATTTTGGTGTAGGTAATACAAATCATTATTATAAGTTTGCAGCTTAATGGTTTAGACTTTTTTTTTTTTTTTTACATATGATCTGATGAATCACAGAATGGCCTAGAACTTATTATGTATCTAAGAGTGACTTCAAACTTCACATCCTCCTGCCTGGATCCAGCTTCTAATTGCTGGGATCACAGGTGTGTGCCATGACGCTGAGTCTATACAATACTGGAGATGGAAACCAGGGCTTTGTGCATGCCATGCAAGCACTTTACAAGCTGAGTGATGGCCTCAGCCTGTGTTAGACCTCTTCAAAGAACATATTCATTTGCACTTTAAGGAGACAAGGCTGCGTGGTTTCTTTGCTTTACCTATTTGGAGGATTATCGTGGAGGCAGTCAAGGAAGTGTTGGGGGTTGGTCATTAGATGGAAATACAGTCATATTGTGTTAGGCTGGTCATAGACAAGGCAGTCAAGAGTGAGCTAATTTAACTCCATGATTCTTAAGATTTAATCCATGGAACACTATAATCATTTTGGCAAATCATAAATTGTGCAATAATTTGTTGGGATTCTTTTTTTCCCCTCTCTTGTCCTAGAGCACCATTTCTGGAGAAACAACTGTTGAAATGGCACTCACAGAAAATTGAAGAAAATAATTAGCTTCTAATCATTTCCATATCCATTATTTGGGGCCAAAAATAAACAACAAAGAATAAATGCATTTGGGGGTGAAACATACAAAAATATTAGGGTGTTATGAATTGCTTGATATTAAATTGATGTCATATTTAAAAAAATCTTTAATTTTATAAATTACCTTACTGTTAAATATACATTTGTTATGGCCTTTGTTTTGTATATGGTACATTGGAAATAATGTATTTGACATTGCATGGTCAGTAAGCTCACCGGGAGCAAACAGCAGTGGTCTCTAGTTGATAGCTCTTCCCAGAGGCAGCTTCTCCTGCTCAGACTCACCGACAGCCACCATTCAGTCTAATTGTGACTGCATTGCTCTCATTCCCATTCATGGAAACTGATCTCTCTTGTTTTGTATTCTCATAGTATTTATTAGTATCTCTAAAATAAATAGGTCTTGGGCTGGAGAGATGGCTTAGCTGTTAAGGCACATGCCTGCAAAGCCTAAGTACCCTGGTTCAATTCTCCAGGTTCCACATAAGGCAGATGCACGTGGTGGTTCATGCGTCTGGAGTTTGTTTGCAGTGGCTAGAGGCCCTGGCACGCCCATTCTCAATCTTTTTCTCTCTGTCTTTAATAAATCAATAAATAAAATTTTAAAAAAACCTAAAATAATAGGTCTTCTTAGAACTGACATTTTGAGTACATGCATTAAAATTCATCTATCCTTCCACAGTGGGGGAAAGAAAAGTCCAGATCTTCCTGATGTATGAATCTTTTTCATATACCACAGTGTCCAGCCTGTAGGAATTTGCTTATTGAGTGAATGAAAGGAATACAGTTATTGACGGGAGTTTGTGATAATGCCAAGTAGAATGTGGATAGCAGGGAAACTCCTCAGAAATCAGAAATCGGCAGACTTTGTGGCCTGTGATTTGTTCTATCTGTAATCAAATGACAATGCAATTTCAGGGCCAGCAGCCAAACATCTTATCATGTTATAACAGGACAGGATAGATTCACACCATTTGTTTTGTGCATGATAACTATATATGAACCCAAGTTTTTATTCAAACTGGAAGATATAAGAACAATTTTCAAATTGTTGAGGAATGTATAAAGCTTTTAGCTGATTTGCATGGAATCCCAGCTTTATTTTCATTAATTATACTTCATTTTCAGAAACTGAAATCACTCAGGTTTTGTTCATCTAAACATTAGACTTTCATTATCATAGAACAAATAGTCTCACCACCACTCCATTTTCTCCTTTATTTTTCTACCTCATTTTATCTTAATTGCACTACAAAATTTTGTGTCTGCCAAATGCCTGCAGCCAGTGCATCGTTTCTGCTTGCAAGAGTTATTTTCAACAATGGATTCTTAGCTCTTTTCTTAGTGTCTGCAAATGATTTCTCTTACATAATTCCCTCTGGCTTTATGTTACACAAGGAGCCCCTACGAATAATAAGTCTGTGCCTATCATGCCAAATTCGAATCAAGATAAATGTGGCATTGCTGGCTTGGTTAGCCTGCCTTTGGTTCCAGGTTTTGTCTGACTGGTAACTCCTGCAAAGCCATGAAATAATCAGCTCACAGCTTTTGGCTAGATGGTCTGCACCAGTGTGTTCCAGAATTCCACTGATGTGGGAGTTCTCGTTCTTCTGGAAGAGATTAGACAGTATTGTTTTTGAATGCTGTATCTATCATTCTTTGAAAAGAGAAAGAGATAAGTGATTGCGGCTCTTTTCCAATAGGCATTTTAATCACAGCATGTGATTCTGAAGGCTTGTGATCACGAATCCTACCATCATGAAATCTCCAAGCCATCTCTGCTTATATCTCTTTAACATGTGGGATTTTATACCAGTGGTGGAGGAAGGAGCTGTTGATTTTCCCTTGCTTTCATATTTAGAATTACAATTTTCATTTATGTAATTCTTAATTTTTAAATGCTAGGCAAGATGTGAAGAATTATTCTCAAATTATAAGTGCAGCTAAGAACTTAATACTTTAGTTGACACAGAAGAAAAGAGAGAATTATAATTGAATTTAGATTGCATGAGTGCAAACAGTTCAATGTTACTGTATCATCTTCTCCTCAGGGAGCTAGGACATTTTGAAGTGTAAAAATTAATTGGAATTCTTTAGTTTAAATATTTTTTAGATTGTAATCACCAAATACATTTACATTACAAATGGGGACATATTTTTAAGAACACCCATTTGCCATTTTATTCTCTTCTTATAAATTCTGGATGGGAACTGGGTGTTACACTGCATATCTAGCACTTTAGTATCCAAGGCAAAAGAATGCAAGTATGATGCCACCCTTGGGTTACATAGGAGACTGTCTCAAAACAAAAACAACAAAGATTCTGAGGAGGTTATGCTGTCTTGAAATAATTTCATTACAAAGATGTCAGGAAAGCACGGTCCTGGTGCGTCTTCTAAGAGTGTGATACAGGAAGACAGACGTGGTACTCATGCGCCCACAGGCCACTCAGCTCAGTTCAGTGGTCCAGAGGAAGGGTGGCTCTCCACCTGTCCGATTCTACATGTGCCACTTCTGCCTCGCTACATGACCCTTCCTTTCCCTCCATGTGGGGCCACCATGGTGTCTTGCCATGGACAATCCTATCACCCAGATCTTCTTGCTGGGAAGCTATTCCAACAACCAAAATGTGGCCCTTAATCCTAGAAGAAAGCTCAGCAAACATTGAGTCTTGTTCACTTATTTGTCTCCCTCAGGTTGATTCTTGAGTCTTCTGTAACTGCTCAACCACTATCTCCCATTCAGATGTGAGCAACATCTTACCATGGTGTTTCAGCCATGAACACTTACAACAGTAACACCAGGTACAAGCGTTTGTTGACTCCTTTCTAAGTGATCATTTCTGCTGAGAGAAAGATGCCAAAATGTGGACCTGAAGTTCAAGACATAAGTGTCTTATTAGGATGAAAATAAATTTTGTAGCAGCTATGCCTCCAGGCAGCCCAACTTCCTCATCATAGACAAAACATTGATTCTACCAGTTGCTGCCCTTTTAATGGACTTAGGTGTTCCCAATAAATGAATGTTATAGTTATTAAATTCTGGACTCATGTAGGGAAACCACTCAGGTCTATATCTCCTGGGGGTGCATGCTGTGAGACGACTGAACTACTCCCAAGCATGTAACATCCGCAGAGGTTAATGGAATATTTTCTTTTTAAAATTGAGGTTACAATGCTTGCCCCTCATAAGCTTTGTTTTCATGTTCAAAAGTGTTTTGACTTGCAGATTTATAATGCATAAAATGATTCCAGTTGGGCATGGTGGCTCATGCCTATAATGTCAGCATTTCTAATATTGAGGTAGGAGGATTGCTGTGAATTTGAGGCCAGCCTGGGACACATAGTGAAATCCTATTTTGAATAATAATAATAATAAATTCCTGAAAAGTATGGTCAGAATTTTTTTGTAAGAATGATGATTAAAGTCATGACATAAGGAAAACTTTAGTAGAAGGTTTGTATTCTTGAGATGATATGGGCTTTTGGCATTCAGGGACCACTTTGGGTGGAAGACTGGGTCTGTCTAGAATCATTCCTCTCTTATTCAAGTTTTTACTCTCTATCTCCTCACAATTCTCACATATATTTCTCAACTCAAGACATTTCTGAGCTTGACATCCTCTTAGTCAACTCAGAGCTGTTATGGTAAATTATCATAGATTTAAAGAAACTTTCATTTCTATTAGTTTTGTAGCCTAGTAGACCCAGGAAGGATAAAGGGGCGATGAATTCAGTGTCTGGTGAGGTTCTGAATTTTGGTTTGTTGATGGCTGACTTCTCATTTTGTGTGTGTGTGTGTGTGTGTGTGTGTGTGTGTGTGTGTGTGTGTGAGAGAGAGAGAGAGAGAGAGAGAGAGAGAGAGAAAAGAAGGAGGAGGAGGAGAGACAGAGGCAGAGAAGGCATCTATCTCATCATCCAGGTTCCAGTTCTATGACCCAATGCCTAGGCACTTGCTGAAAGCCTGGCCTGACACACCCAGGGGTAAGGAGGCTTGGACATTTGAATTTGTAGGAGGAATGAACATTCAGTCCAAACACTCACATGTCCATATTAAAAACTTAAGTATACATGACCACCACCCAGTGGATTATTTAGAAGTTTCTCTGAGCTCACTTCCTCTTCACCAATTCTGTTTTCATCTCTCTCCATGTTGCTGATGTTGCTGCCTTTGGTTGGGCCCCCCGAAGACCCTGCAGCTTTCTATCTACTTTTCTCCCGTGATCACCTTTCATTTTAGTCTCAAACTCCTGTTAATTATCTCCCACCATGGTCTGAGGAGTGTACCATCTCCTCTTATAGAAGAGTTCATGGGTTCACTTATGTCTTTGTTTGTTTTGTTTGTTTGTTTCTCGGAGTAGGGTCTCACTCTAGCTCAGGCTGACCTGGAACTCGCTATGTAGTCTCAGGGTGGCGTTGATCTCATGGCGCTCATCCTATCTCTGCTTCCCAAGTGTTGGGATTAAAGGCATGCACCACCACACCCGCTCATTTATGTCTTTGGATCAATATTTTCTATTTTATTTTCTTCTAATATTTTGTCAACAATGCTTATTTATTGTCCTAAATATTGAAAGTATTACAAAATTCTTCACTTTAAAAACCCATTATGGGGCTGGAGAGATGGCTTAGCGGTTAACGTCCATTCCATTCTCCAGGCCCCACGTTTAGCCAGAGAAAAAAGTGATGCAAGGGCACAATGTCTCACTTGCCCACAGGGGGCGCACACATCTGGAGTTCATTCACAGCACCTGAGAGGGGGCTGGCATGCCCATTCTTTCTCTCTCTCTCTCTCTCTCAAAAATAAATAAATAAATAAACAAACAAACAAATAAATGAATAAATAAATAAATAAATAAATAAATAAAAACCCATTGTGGGCTAGAGAGATGGCTTAGTGGTTAAGGTGCTTGCCTGAAAAGCCTAAGGACCCAGGTTTGATTCTCGAGGTCCCATGCAAGTCACATGTATATGGTAGTGCATGTGTCTGGAGTTCATTTGCAGTGGCTAGAGGCCCTGGAATGCCCATTCTTTCTCTCTCTCTGTCTGTCTGTCTCTCTCTCTCTCTCTCTCTGAAATAAACAAATAATAAAAATAAAAATAAAAAATCTTTGTTGGGCTGGAGAGATGGCTTAGCGGTTAAGGCGCCTGCCTCCTAAGCCTAAGAATGCTGGTTCCAATCTCCAGCAGTTCCAATCTCCAGGTCCCACTTTTAGCCAGATGCAAAAGTAACGCAAGGCGTAATGCCGCACTTGACCACGAGGGGGCGCACACATCTGGATTTCGTTCACAGCAGCTGAGAGACTGCTGGTGCGACCATCTCTGTTTTCCTCTCCCTCTCTCTCTGTCTCTCTAAAAAAAAAAAAAAAAAAAAAAAAAAAAAAAAAAAAACCTTTGTTATCTATATTAAAACACTTCAGTGTGGTAGAATACACTACATTATATAAACATAAAACCTAGCACCTTAAGTGGTCCAGTGAATTATTCCTTTTGTTGTATAAATGTCCATTTCCATAACTATTGCCATCTTCTAAAACTTAAATGCCCATAAATATGAATTCCACATGTTTCCCTTCCCTAGCTCTCTAAAATACCATTCAACTTTCTGTCTCTATGAATTTGATGATCCTAGACAACTCATATAAATAGAAGCATATAATACCAATCTTTTAGCAACTAGCTCCCATCAAAGGTCTTCCATGTCATACTATAAAGCCACATGAAAAGTAGTACATGCAACTATGATCCCAACGTGCCTAAGACAGTGGGAGACAGCAGCAGGTGAAGGCAAAGCTCACGTGACAGGAGACCTTATCTCAAAGAAGATAGAGCACAAGTACCTTGAATTTGTCCTCTGACTTTCACATGTGTGACGCAGCCACATGCACACACACACAGACACACACACTCATTCACAAACACATTTTAATCACCGTGGAAGAATTAACCAAATTTTCATGAATCAAAGGCTGACTTCAGCCTTGTCTTTTTTACTTAAAGTGTTTTCAACTACGCACATGGCTTTAGGCTTTTCTGTGCCCCAAAGCAAGAATCAATGTTCTTTTGTTCAATGTGTTGAAGGAGGGAGAATTTTCCTCGAAGAGACTGTCAGTTTATTATCTTTTGAGTTAATTTTTGGATTGCTCAGTGGTCAGCAAATTCTATCACAATTTAAGATAGCTTAATGTTTAAGATTATGGGGATATATATATATATATATATATATATATATATATATATATAAAACCATTATTCCCATTTAAAATGATTATGAGATAGAACATTAACAATAGTATAGATCACATTCAATATCATCCTTGACTATATGAAATTTTCATATATAATCCTTGCAAAATTATTTTGCTATGTAACTAGTGAGTTACAAAAGAATACCATTATTGAAGCACACTTCATTGTTTCTATGATATATTCTGGGGTCAAGTAATACTGGACATGAGAATACACAGCGCTCTGTATGTATGACAATCTTACTTTATTTCTTTGTATTACAAGTCCAACCCTCCCTCTCTCCAGCCCTGTTCATTAGAACTGGCCAATGGAAGGAAGAAGACTAATTTTTAAAAAAATTATTTTTGCTAGATATGGACATACTTAGTATGTAAACAACATGTGTTGGTACCATCCTTTCCCTCCTCCCTGCCACTTTTCCGAAGAGGCCCTCCTTGTTGGGGGTGCGGGTCAACGTAGGGATTCTGGGTCATGCGTTATTGGGGCATCAGTCAGTTATGGGGAGAGGCAATGTCTCTGTGCATAATATTCCAACTTGTGGCTCTAGCAATCTTTCCACCCTTTCTTCTGCAAAATTCCCTGAGCCATGTTGGGTGCATTTTAAGTGTACTTCAGTAATGGGGTTAATGTTGACATTTTTACTGATGAATATTCTTTTAAAAAATATATTTTTTTATTTATTTGATAGAGAGGGGGGAGAGAATGGGCACACCAGGGCCTCCAGCTACTGCAAACGAACTCCAGATGCATGTGCCCCCTTGTACATATGACTAACATGGGCCCTGGGGAATCGAACCTGGGTCCTTTGGCTTTGCAGGCAAACACCTTAACTGCTAAGCCATCCCTGCAGCCCTGGATATTCTTTTACTCCTTGGAATCAGATTCCAAATGATACATGTGAGGGACTTTGACACTTGAGCTAGTGATTTCCTGTGAACCAGCTGGATGTTTTCATTAGTTTGGGATTTTCTGGAGCTTCACCCGATGCCTGTGCCTGTGATTGGTTCCCTGGGCTTCTTCTGTTCTTCTGTTCCCTGTGGTTCCCCCAAGGAGTCGTTTCCATCTTTGCCACATGGTCCCTTTGCTTCAGTAGACAGCCTTTCTCTACTCATCTCTCCGCAGTCTGTTTTTCATGTGACATGGCAGTTCTGGATAAAACCTCCACAGGTAAAAATTAGCTGTTGTGATACCCATTTTTGTGTGTGTATGTGTTTTCTCTTAAATGCAAATGTCAATGGTCTCTTGCATGAAAAATGTCGAGTTTAGTACATTAAATCAGCAGTTTTTTTATTGTTATAATTTATTATTATTTCTCATGATTCTGTCTGGGGCTTGCTAATCTCATAAACTAATTCCCATCTCTTATGGTACTGCTAACATGTCCACTGTCCAGAACTTTCAGAACTCAATCACATGCAAATGCTGGCACTGCTTAAGAGAGGAATCTTCCTTCAGCATCTTTAAAAAATATTTTTAAATTTTTATTTTTATTTTTGATAGAGAGAAAGAAAGAGAGAGAGAGAGAGAGAACGGATGTGCCAGGGCCTTCAGCCACTACAAACGAGCTCCAGATGCATGTGCCACTTTGTGCATCTGGCTCATGTGGGTCCTGGAGAATGAAACCAGGGTCCTTTGGCTTTTCAGCCAAACACCTGAACCGCTAAGCCATCCCTCCAGCCCTCCTTCAGCATCTTGCTTCCTTACAGTGCACTAACTGGCACTCACTATCAAAGCAGACATTGCCAGGCCCATTAAGGATTAGACTTAAAACTGGTATCTTGTCGAATAAGTCACTAGGTTAATTCAGGTTCATGGGGAAGAAAATAGACATCATTTCTTTTCTTAATTGTAAACAGATATTTGTTCATGTCTACATTGCATTTCCACATACTCTGTCACCCTCCCTCTTTGCCTTTTCTCCTTTCATTAGTCCATCTGGTCCCCTTAGACAATTTTACTTCTACTTTCATGTCATATATGCAGATATAATTTATATCTATAAAGAATATAAGAACTATAAATAAAATACACACTGTGTGTTTGAGATTGGCATAATTCACTTAATATGATTACCTCTAGGTACATCCAGCTTTCTATAAATGATATGAATTTGTTCTCCTTCATTGCTAAAAAAAATTCCAGTGTTTATATACCATACTTTCCTAATCCACCCCCCTGTTTTAGACACCCAGGTTTGTTCCATAATTTAGCCATTGTGAGTAGTGCTGCAGTAACCATTGACGTGCAAGTATCTTTGAGATTTAGAATCCTTTGAGTCAATACCCAGAAGTTTTATAACTGAGTCATATGATTACCTATTTTACATTTTGTGAGAAACCTTCATACTAACATCCAAAATAATTTGATTAGGTTATATTCCCACCATGTCTAAGAGCCTCCATTTGTCCACATTCTCATCAGCATTTGTTGTTTATTTTCTTAATGATGGCCATTCTGACTAGGGTAGATGGGAGTCTACCCAGTTTTAATTTGCATTCCTTATATGGCCAAGCAATATACTTCATATGTTTATTGGATATTTGTATTTTATCTTTTGAGAACTGCCTGTTCGTTTCACTAGCCCATTTATTGATTGGGCGGCTTCATTTCTTGCTGTTTTAGGGTTTGACTGCTTTGCATATTCTAGATATTAATTTTTTGTCAGATATATAACCAGCAAAGGTTTTTTTTTTTTCTCATTTAGCAGGTTGTCTGTTCACTCAGTTCTTACCCTTGACTTTGAATTTCGTGAGGTCCCACTTTAGAGCTCATAATTGAAGAGGGATAGCACACATATACACGGCAGGGAGCAGTTATGCAGCAGGCCACCACCAAGGACATTTTCTATACTCCAGTTCATTTCAGAGACCTCCAGGACCCTAATCCCAGAGTGAGGGGCAAATGAGGGGGTATGATGTTTCCATATAGGTCACACACAAAACACAAGATAAGATGTGATCACCTTACTTGATTTATCTTTACATAGATGCTTCTTCTGAACCATAAGAAGCAAGGCTTGTTAATAGTTTGAGATTTTCTTTAAGCTAATCTATACCCGGGGAGATAGTTCAGATGATAAAGCTCTTGCCTCACAAGCATGAGGACCCAACTTTGATCTCTAGCACCCACATAAAAATGCCCAGTGCCTATAATCACAGCATTGGGGTGGTGGATACACGATTGATCCTTGAAATAAACTGGCCAGCCAGTCTAGTCTAATGGGCAGTTTCATACTCATGAGAGACCCTGTCTCAAAAAAAAAAAAAAAAAAAGTGGATAAAGTTTCTCAGAGAGAAATTTATGATTGTCTTCTGGCCTCTACACAAGCACACAGGTATATGCACATGTGAAAAGCATGCACATAATGTATTGTTCCATTAGAAGACATTTCATAAAGTCTTAACTATCTCATCTTTCTTTACAAAAAGGCCCCGAGCAAACAGCAAAGGCCAGTCTCTTCAGGAGAGGACCTTGAGCATTTCCTGGCATTACCTGGCTCTTCTGGTCATAAAAGATGTGGCTTGCCTGATTGTCCTCACCCACCCCACCTTTTTTTTTGGTAAGGTCTGATTTGAACCCAGGCTGATCTGGAATTCATTATGTAGTCTCAAGCTAGCCTGAAACTCACAGCAATCTTCCTACTTCTGCCTCCTGAGTGCTGGGATTAAAGGAATTTGCCCCCACATTCAGCTCTTGAACTTCTTTTATTACATATAAAACTAAATTTTTGACTTGTGTTCTGCAAAACTGTCAAAAATGAATCTTATTTCTAGTTTTCACCTTAACATTATAATCAATCAACTGAATATTTTTGTCCGAAATCTTCATCCAGCTCTGTCTGGCCTTAATACAGAAATGCAGGGGATTGCTGGCTGGGTATTTTATTTGCCCTATAAATGCTTTAGCATTATATTATTTCAGATGTGACATGTATACTCAGGCAACGTAAAGAATTGCTGATTTTTGTTTCTGAAAATGAACTCAACCTGTTCAGTCTATATAATGTTGTTTGGCACTGTACCTCAATGAATAATGCAGCTAATTTACACCACAGCTATCTGCACATTATGAGCACACATGCTTTGGAAGTATTTCTGCAATTTGGCCATATTGTCTATTACATATGTTCTGAAAATTATATACCACATGTCAATGCCTGCACATGTGAATTGAGACTGTGGACCTTATGAATAGTCTCTGCCACGTTTATAGAATCTTTTTATATGATTGGCTAGAAGAAAAAAATTCCCTTTGAAAGGTTTTTTAAACAACATTCTTTCAACTAATATGTGGATATTTGGGAAAAGAACTTTTCTCAATTCTTAAGTATTTCATTTTGTATTTGCATCTTTATTATTATTCAATTTATGTTTTAAACTTTTTATAGCTAGCTTAATCAATGCATGTAAATACTTACAGGAGTTAGGGATTTCCTTCAATTTCTCCCAGGCATGAAAAAGTGTGAGTGAAGCCAGGCGTGGTGGCGCATGCCTTTAATCCCAGCACTCAGGAGGCAGAGATAGGAGGATCACCGTGAGTTCAAGGCCACCCTGAGACTACATAGTTAATTCCAGGTCAGCCTGGGCCAGAGTGAGACCCTACCTCGAAAAACCAAAAAAAAAAAAAAAAAAAAAAAAAAGTGTGAGTGAGCGAAAAAAAAATGATAAAAAGAGGGAAGGAATTGAATGGTGCAATCTGTGAGTGTTTCTGTCCTGTAGCCCCTGACACAGAGAAGTGAGGAGCTGGGCCTCTATGGAAGGACTGGGCTGTGCAAAGAAGCTGCTTCTCCTTGGAAATGTCACCCAGGAGATGTCCAATATTTTGTTCAGTAAGTTTTACTTTTCCATGGTCTGACTTTACTTTGAGAATGAACAAGAATATTTTATTACAGATTTGTTGTTGTATTTTATTTTGCAAACTACACAACCCACATAGTACACAGTTGTTTTCATAAAGATATTACTGAATATTCATAGAAACCCTTATTTCAAATAAACGTTCAACTGATGTGCACCACCACCACGTCCGTTCTCCATAGCCAGTATCACTAATATATATGATATATTATATATTTGGTTTTTCTAGGTAGGGTCTCACTCTGGTCCAGACTGATCTGGAATTCACTCTGTATTCTCAGAGTGGCCTCAAACTCACAGTGATCCTCCTACCTCTGCCTCCATAGTGCTGGAATTAAAGGTATGTGCCACCACACCCAGTTTGTTTTGTTTTGTTTTCTTTAGAAAGAGAGAGAGAGAGACAGAAAGGAAGAGGCAGAGAAGAATGGGCGCACCAAGGCCTTTTCAGCCACTGTGAACGAACTCCAGATGTGTACACCCCCTTGTGTGTATGTGCAGCATTGTGCTCTAGTGTCACTTTTGCATCTGGCTAAACGTGGGATCTGGAGATTCGAACAAGCATTCTTAGGCTTCACATACAGGACCCTTAACCACTAAGCCATTTCTCCAGCCCTCAAATTTATCTTATTTATTTATTTATTTATTTATTTATTTATTTATTAGTTTGAGAGAGAGAAAGATGCAAAAAGAGAGAGAATGGGTGTGCCAGGGCATCCAGCTTCTGCAAACGAACTCCAGATGCATATATTCCATTGTGTATCTGGCTTATGTGGGTCCTGAAGAATTGAACCAGGTTCCTTTGGCTTTGCAGGCAAATACCTTAACCACTAATCCATCTTTTTTGATAGAGATTTAATTACTATAAAAGGCTGTTATTATTTGTGACTTTTATTTTTCATATATTTCATATATATTTTATTTTCATATATTGCTCTAGCCAAGTTGTTCATGTCTCATGAGGAAATGTGTGGTAATTTGAATAGATGGCCCCAAATATATTTGGTGTTTTATTAGTTTATAGTTTGCATCTGCAGCCACCTTGCTGGAGGCAGTGGCACTGGGTGGATCTTAAGGTGTGGTGGTGGGTTTAGTATTTCAATCTAAAGATATGCAAATTGTGCCTAGCTGGAGTTCCTGAGGTGAGGTGTGCTGTGCTATGTGGCTTTTGGCTTTTCTCTCTGTGTTTGGTCTTGTGAAGGCAGGTCAGCTTCTTCTGCCATTATGGAACTTCCCCTGGATCTCTAACCTTCAGTAAATAAATCCCTTCCTTCATAATTGTGCTTGGTCTGAAAGTTCATCTCAGTGAACCTGAAGCTGTCTGCTACAAAATGTATCTTACTACCCACATATTTGTTATAGCTCAAGGAAACTATTCATGAGTCAGTTTTATTATAAAACATATTTTATATGTCTGTATATGAAAAGATTCTCAATGAAAGACTTTAATGTTCAAGTTTATTCAGAAAGGATGCATGTAATAAATATACATCTTAAAAAGACAAAAGGCCTTTTGAGCTCTCAGTTATCCATAACCAATATCATTCTTAATCTTTTCACCACTTTTAGGTCATCTTACTTTCACTGTGGCGTGCTTAATTAAATCTGTTGTCACCACAGTTATCCTTCCTATTGCCCCAAGTCTAAAGCATATAGTGCATCTGAGAAAGTCCCCCGATAGCAAGGCATTCAGTACACATGAAAAAGAATTAAAGAAGAAGAGTTGACTTAGGCCATCACTATCATGAACACGGAAGCTCTTATGTGATGAGATTTTCTTTGGAATTTCTGTCAGGGAGGTTGAAGAATGGGTCTATTTGCAATTTTCTTAAATGATAAAACCAATGAACACTAAGATTTTATAGCAGGTGAAACACAGTATGACTCATAATAGTACAGAGGTCCAGGGATTTTAAGAACATCACCGAATAACCGAGGAGTAAGGTCCAGGACATGATTTTACTGGTCTCTTCTATTGCTCATGCGTTCAATCTTGCTGAAATTCTTCAGCCAGTGTCTGCAGACCTCCAATGTACTAGATGCATTTGTAGGGTAATGTGAGTTGTAAATGTAAATGAAGATGGTTTCTAGGTTCTTCTCTACCTGGATTAGCTGTGTCATTGTGCTGTTCAATTAGATTAAGCAATTTAGAGAAGATAGCCATGTAGAGAATGTATTGATGGGTGATTTTGAGTTTTGTTATTTTCCTAAAATGTTAAAAACCAAGAGAGTTTTAACTGATAGTGAAATGTGAATAACCAAAAATTATTATGATTTTTTGAAATGATGCCATTATTTCGCATGAATGCTCTACTTAAAAATAGAGGCAGAGAACCAAGAAAAAAACCAGGAAGGTAACCTCTAATTTGAAATTGGATGCATTGTGATGCTTGTGCTGTAAAAATCTGATGGTGTATTAATGTCCTCACATATATTATCTCAAATTGTACCTTTCAGTTATAATGGCTGTTCCAATAACATAATAGTCATTCACCTGTAATTATAAGTTTTCAAAGCCTGAAATGATTCCAATTGTTTTTCTCTGTACTTTTCACGTACAATGGGTTTTTGCCGCTACAGGATCCAAAAGGCTCATATCAACTTTCTCTGCTTTCATCCACTGAATCCTGTTGCAATTTAAATTAGCCTTGGGTTACTGAAGAGAACTAAGGAGACTACTAAGGTATTAGCTAGATGAAATAGCAGCCTTGAGGGCTTGAGTGATGTGTCAGAAACTCTGATGCCCACCTACACACATCTAAGTCCCTCTTTTCCTCCTAATGAATTGACTAAAGCCCTGATCTCTGTGTTCATGTATCTCATCATGAAATGCACCCAGACCACCCCTTCATCTCTCCAATGACCACCTCCTCTGAAAGCAGCTGCTTCTGCAAGTGAGGCAAGCTAACTCCAGATGCATGCACCCCCTTGTGCATCTGGCTTACGTGGGTCCTGGCAAGTCAAACCGGGATCATTTGGCTTTACAGGCAAATACCTTAACTGCTAAGCCATCTCTCAAGTCCTATTTTTTTTAAATTACTTATTTATTTGAGAGGGAGAGAGAAAGAGAGAGAGAGAGAGAGGGAGAGAGAGAGAAAATTGGTGCACCAGGGCCTCTAGCCACTGCAAATGAACTCCAAATGCATGTGCTTCCTTGTGCATCTGGCTTACATGGCTCCTGGCGAATGAAATCTGTGTCCTTTGGATTTGCAGGCAAGTGCTTTAACCACTATGTCATCTCTTCAGCACTAAAACCGTATTTTGAAGAGACATTTATAGACCCATGTTCTTTGCAGCACTATTCACAATAGCCAAGAAATGGTAACTGACCTGTGCCCATCAATTAATGAGTGTATAAAGAAAATGTGGCATATATACAAAGAAGAATGCTATTCAGTCATACCAAAAGATGAAATACTTTCATTTTGAATATCCTTGATGAGTTTGGTAAGCATTAAGTGAAATAATTCAGGTATAGAAACACAAATACTACATGCTGTCATTTGTGGGAGCTAAAATTGTCAATCTGTAGGGTGAAAAGAAATAACCAGAGGGGCAGAAAGTGAGTAGGCAGGGAAAGGAGGAAATGGTGAGTAGCTGATCCAGGGGAGAATCTGGGTCGAAGGAGTAATTTCCAATGTGATCCAGCATAATAGAATCACTACGGATGATCACAACTGATTGTATAGTTCAAAACAGCCAGAGGAAACGCTCATGCTTATTCCCAACATGGAAATGACGTCTGAGGCGACCTTCATTTAATAATTTCACCTGGAAAACATAACACTAATGTTCATAGAATATGTATATTTAATATGGGTCAATTAAAAATAAAATATCTGTTTAAAAAATGTGATTTCATCCCCACAAAAGGAAACCATGTACCTGCCAAATGCTGCAGCCATTCCCTCACTCCCTCCCTCAGTACAAACTATGGTCTTTCCCTGTGCACTGTCCTGTTCTGGATATTTCATATAATTCTAATTGTACAATTAAAATTAGGAGGAAATAGCAAAGAAACATTCTGATGTGTGAGCTGTAGCTGTGAACTACGCCTGATCTCAGAAGAAGAGTGATATGTGCTGGGATGCCACATGTCTGGGCGGGGGGGTGGGGGGTGCTCAGGTCTGTGTTTGAAGGCCATATCAGAAGACAACATCTATGATCACTTCACAATCTTGTCTCGTGAGTTTTCAACTTCCTCTCTTGCACGTCCCTCAAGTCTGCTGTTTACACAATAGTACCCCAAATACTGAGCACATAACACTGCTGCTGGATCCACCTCAGCATTACTGAACCAGAATGCAGACCCAGAGGTCAAATCTGATTTAAGTTCTGAGTAATCTTAACATGCACAGAGGGGTTGGATGGGTGAGTTGGATGCTATGGGGGAACCTCAGTTTTCATGATGTGAAATGACAAGGTGATCGCTACTTTGCAGTGTGAGGGCCTACTGTACACACTCACAGTTAGATCCTGCATTTAATGGAATCTGTGCCCAGACAGCTCTCCACTTCACCCAGAATTTATGCAGAAAAGCTGTTTTCATGCTGATGTGTCTCTTACAGGTCAGTTGCAAAGAATAAAAGCTAGTGCATTAGAGCTCCTGGTGCCCAGGCTGGCTCAGCAACAGTAGTTTTACTTATCTAAAATTTTGTCTGACTTGATTCTCCTCTCTCTCCTCTGGATATCATTACGGGTGGTGAAGGAATGAAAAATTGACATCAAAATAGCAGAGGTACGAGTTGGCAAGAAGGGGTTCTGTGAAAGGAGAATGGGAGGAGGAGACAGAAGGAAATTTAAAAAAATAAAAAGAAACTGGGCACGCCTTTAATCCCAGCACTCAGGAGGCAGAAGTAGGAGGATTGCCATGAACTCGAGGCCACCCTGAGACTACAGAGTGAATTCCAGGTCAGCCTGGGCTAGAGTGAGACCCTGCCTCAAAAAAACAATAATAATAATAATAATAATAATAATAATAATAATAATAATATAATTAATAATATAATAATAATAAATGAAAAAAAATAATAAATGAATAAATATAATCTGTGTTTCCTTTACAAACACGCTGGGAGGAACCTTGAGGCATCTTAACTCCGATAGCACTGGGTGGTTGTCAGGGAGCCCAGGGCCAGGTAAACCTGATGCTGTGGTTCTATCCCTTGGACAACATTGAAGCTGCTAACCATTGCTCCACCCCAGCCCCAAACCCAGTAGTGCTTTGCACAATCAGAAGAAACTACATATTCAGTTAAGTGTGTTGTGAGTACTCTTCTAATCTTCCTTGCACAAACATGTGGGATGGGGAAATACTCCCCACACCAACCCTGTGCCAGGCTGTGAGGCCTTGTTTCACCGCTTGCTCCCACACAGACTGCGCCCCATGTCAGTTCTGCATTCTAGCTCATTCGTCCCAATGGCTGCATAGGTTTCCATTATGTATCACGAGCACCATTAATTAATCACCACTTACTAGTGGTGTTCTTTTTGTTTTGACAGAGGGCTTGGAAGCGGGAGATGAATCACAGGTTTCTCAGCAAGTGTTAGAAAATAGTGGGTCAAATCCTGTCTCTGCCCAAGTGCCCATAATTAGCAACATGGCTGTGATGAGCAAAGACATTACAATACTTCCACTGTTCCATACACTCGACTCACCAAGCTCGTGTGGAAACCTCTTTCTTGCTGGAGCTGCACCACGTAATAAAGATCCTTCACTCACATGTCAGAGGCATCAAGCACAGTGTGAGGCAAAGCATTGCAATGCAATGGCTCACCACAGCCACGGTGCTCACCGGGGCTTTGGCTCAGGAACCCAGAATGTCTTTCAGAGCCACAGAGCAGCTCCTGGTTGGGCTGTAAGTCAGGAGTTCAGGGATCAGATGCTCCCAGTAATACAAAACCTCCCCTGAGTCAATGCCTCCAGGTTCTTATCTTATACATTCGGACAAATCCACAGACCATAGAGGGTGAGCTTAAGAGAGCTTAAGAGAAGGAAAGTAAACAGAGCTTCCAGACAACCTGACTCTGGTCTTCGATGGCAGTTTACTGGATGGCTGAGCTGGTCAGTCTAGCTCCCGTGACAGGTGTCCAAGAGCTTCTTGTAAAGGGAACTTTCTCTTTTTTAAAAAAATATTTTTTTAATTTTTATTTTGAGAGAGACACAGAGAGAGACAGAGAGAGGGAGAGGAAGACAGATAGAGATGGGCGCGTCAGCAGCCTCTCAGCTGCTGCCAGCGAAATCCAGATGCGTGCACCCCTTGTGGTCAAGTGTGGCATTGCGCCCTTGCTTCACTTTGCATCTGGCTAAACGTGGGACCTGGAGATTGGAACCGGCGTTCTTTGGCTTAGGAGGCAGGTGCCTTAACCACTAAGCCATCTCTCCAGCCCGGGAATTTTCTCTTTTTCGAAAGAAAGAGGTAAGGACAAATCAGAATCCCCCCTAAACATTTCTCTAGCTAAGTGGAGGCTGCAAGGACTCCCTTTTAGGGAGAAAAGGAAGAACCAGATGCCTCCGGTAGGCTCGAGGACTTTTCTCATCTCTAGCCACCTTTAATTTACTTTTGGGGGGTCCTGTTACCTCTATACTGACTTAATTCCATTCTTCTTTCCAGGCTTGTCACTGGAAAATGAGAGACAATGTCCAGCGTAAAAGGAAAACCTTTCAACACCTGGCACACGGTTGAAGGAAGCCTTGCTGGTGGCATGTTGCTAAGTGCCTTTTGCAGTTCTAGGTTCCCAGAGACTCCAGCCTTCCTGCAAACTTCTGTAGCCACGGGTCTGGGTCTGGGTCTGGGTCTGGGTCTGTCCAGGGCTGGCCTGTGTTTCCACAGAGAATCAGTACTGAACGAGGGATTTTTCAAAGGGCTCAAGTCATTTGTAGTCTATTTGTGTCCAGAATGTGGTTTCAGCTTTCCTCCCACAGCACAACTATCACCAGAGGCAAGACTATATCTTTCTCATATCTACACAGGAAAAAAAAAGGGGGGGGGAGCATTTACCACCTGCAGTAAAAGATATAAAGATTTGAGAGTTTACGGAGTTTTTATATTTTTTTCCCCCTTGAGAATTCAAGCTAAGTGAGGCCAGAAGGCAGAGGCGAATGGAATCCCTTGCTGCATCCAGTGCTTGCTTGCCACTCTGGATGGTGCTCAACAAGCTAGAGACCTATGGGGAGCTGCGGACATTGTTAGATTTGAAAAATAGAGCTGTTTCTCTCCCCTTCCCTACAACTGCTACATGTGGCATCCCCAAAGTGACCAGATCTGGGATTTTGGCATCCCCACTGTCATGAAAATTGACCAGGGAGGGAATGCTACCTCCTCCCAGCAATCATGTGTCAAACATCAAGGCTGCTGAGGGTCACGTTTTCTCTTTTTAGCTCCCTTGCAGGAAGCTCATTTGATAGATGCCTGGCTGACTGCCCTGGGACGGCGGGCTTTGATAATGTCACACTGTTTCTTCAAACTCTAAGGTCTTGGTTCTGATTAATTAAGACCCACTGTCCTCAACTTCAAGTTCCATCACTTATTTCAGTTCAGTGTGCAGTCTTGTTACCACTTAATGGGAGCTAAATCAGGTACCCAGCATATGCACAGTCAGATGGAGCTAAAAGGGTCCTTTAACAAAATTACCTTCCAGTTCTCTTCAACTTGGAAGCAATGCTGGGGTAAGGTGCTGAGCTTGTTTCAGTGAGTGAGGCTCGTCTTACCATCATGCCTTGGTTTGGGACAGCTGTGAGCAGCCAGGCATTTGTTCAAAACCCATGCTTCTCCAGTCACCTTGGGGTCAGTGTCCACACTCCCTCCTCCTCTTCCACCAAACAAGCCCTTCTCCTAAGATCAATATGCTTTAAATTCAGCCCTTTCAGCTAACTTAATGTTAGCAAGCTGCTTAACTTTCCTGAAATCATGGAAAAATAAATAAATTAAATAAATTAAATAAAAACTGGATCAGCAGTTACAAGTGTTTGCTTGCTTACCAAGCCTGAAAGCCCAGTGACCTGGCTTTGACTCTCTAGCACTCATGTATAGCGAGACGCACAAAGCGGTGAAAAACAAACAAACAAAAAGAATGTCTTTCATCCTGAGGGACAAACCTATGGAGCACTCTGCCTGCATCAGGTGTGCCTCGGGGAGAAGGAGGGGAGCTTGCTGCACAGGCAGAGTTATGTAACCTGTGGTGAGGCAACCCTTTCAATAGTTATGTCAACAGGAGCTGAAAAGGGTGAGGCAACCGGTGTCCTATAGAGTCAAAATACCATGTTTATGCCACTTAATCCCAGCACTCGGGAGGCAGAGGTAGGAGACTAGAGTTCAAGGCACCCTGAGAATACATAGTGTCCAGGTCAGCCTGGGCCAGAGTGAGTCAAAATACCGTGTTTATGGCAGTGCCCACTGAGCTGTGCCATCAAAAGTGCTGTTCAGCCTTAGAGGAAGGTATAGGAACTGTAGAGATTGAAAAGAACCCCAGAAGCCTTTTCATTCAGAGTATCTTTACATGCTATAGGACAGGGCCATTACTGAACTGTTATTCAACAACTGCCCAGTGCCTTTGATCGCAGACCCAAGTACTAACTATACTCTCAATATCTGTCTCATAATGTTATCACATCACCTTATCCCCTGAATGGAAGCATCAATGGGCATGGTAAGACTTCAGTCTTAGGGATGCATTTATTTCTGGAGTTGAGTGGGAATGGGAATGGAGCTGGATGTAGAATGTTTATGTATCCATTTTCTGTTTCCTATTCTACTATTTTTGAATGAAATCTCTTTAGAGTCTACCAACTCAGGCATGCCAGAACTCTAAAAAAAGATTACACTGTAAACTGTAAATGCATCTTATGAAATATTACCTGTGTCCAGTTTTTATGACTGTCTAGAAACTCTGACTGTGATTGTGATTAATATGAAAGATATCTGTATATGGAAAAAAAAACACACACACACACAGGTGTTTAGGCTATTTTCATTAGAATAACAGAACCAGGTTTTTTAAAGTAATGATCCCTTTGTGATGGGATGGTGGGTTCATAATGAAAACATTGGTATCATTCAAATGAGGATCTAAAGGGGCAGATCTGCACAGAAGCCAGGGTCTGAGTTGTAGATCCATTGTTGGCTGCAGTGGAGATCTTTCTAAATGATTTTTCCTTGTTTTCTGACAGCTTTGGGGTTTTACTGGCTTAGGTTCTACAGATATGATGTCAGTATAGTTGTGAAATCATCAAAATTCAGTAAACACCTTGCATTAGACCCTGTGTACAATCACAAAATGCTCAAGAAAACTGTGGAGTTCTGACATTTAAAGGAGTAACTGTCCCTTTCTCATTAATAACATTTGTTCATTGTGGTAGTTTGAATAGATGGCCTCCCAATATATTCAGTGTTTTATTAGTTTGTTGTTTGCATCTGCATCCACCTGGCTGGAGGCAGTGTCACTGGGCGGATCTTAAGGTGTGGTGGTGGGTTTGAGATTTCAAAGATATGCAAATTGTGCCTAGCTGGGAGTTCCTGAAGTGTGCTGTGCTGTGTGGATTTGGCTTGTGGCTTTTCTGTCTGTGTTTGTTCCTGTGAAGGCAGGCAAGCTTCTTCTGCCATTATGTAACTTCCCCTGGATCTTTATTCTTCAATAAATCTCTTCCTCCATAACTGTGCCTGGTCTGGAAGTTCATCTCAGCGAACCTGAAGCTGTCTGTTACAGAAGTGGTGCCAAGGAGTGGGCTGAGATGAGCCTAACCATGTGGATTTTCATCTTTTGGAACCTTTGTTTTGGAGGAACAGGCATGGACTTGGTGCTTGCAACTGAAAATGCCTTCTGGAGTGGTAAGCCAAGTTTTATGGACTATTCTGATGAGAGTTTGAGAATACTAAGTGCAGACAGTATTGTACTTTGGTTTGGCTTATGAGCTTTCTCAGGGGAAGCAAAGACTGCAGAGGACTTTGTTAGAACTGGGCTACTGGCATAAGGGATGGCTGCATCCTGCTGCCCAGGCCCAGACAGTTTGATCAAGGTTAACTTTGTAATGGACTGGTGGGCTTGGCTAGATATTGGACTGAGAGATTTAAGATTTTAAGTTGAAAACCTCAAGCAAGTTAAAATTTGAGGCACTGAGACTGGTTTTAGGTTACTAGAGCTGCTATTGTCAACACATTAGCAATCTTAAGGAAGGTGGCCCAACTGCTTTACATTAAAACAATGAAGAAGATGCCTGAGGAAAGACTGTTAGAAAGGCAAACTCTTTTGGAAAGAGTTGACTGGAAAAGGAACCTGCTTTTCAAGGTTAGGGTTTATTTCATCCCTGAGTTAAGAATATGGCTGTGTCCTGCACACCTGGTATTAGTTTTGGAAGCATGAAAAATGCATGGAGTGGTCATGAATTGTACACGGTTCCAGGAGCTGCTGCTGAGATGCAGCATGAGGCAGGGTGTAATGCCCTTATAGGCCTTTGGAAGATGGACCGTGGTTTGCATGGAGACCTGAAGATGTTTTGGATATACCAGGACTGTGCAAAAGGGCTACCATGAGTACACTGTTGGCCTGGAATGGAAGTGTTCCCTGGCTACTCTGCCCAGCTGGAGGGGCAGAATTGGAAAATCTGGAGACTGTCAGTCTCAGGTTATATTGAACTTGAACTGCAGAAGTTTGATGACTGCTGATGATTGGTTAAGTTTGCATTGTTCTAGTCTCTCCTTATACCAGTTGAAAATATTTATTCTATGCCTTTATATGTTGAAAGTATTTAACTTGTTTGATTTTACAGGACTCACTATCTTAAGTTGGTCAAGACTGTGGGGACCTTTGAAATTGGACTGAGTACAATTTACAATGTGTGATAGATATAAATCTATTGGGGGCCAGGGGCATAATGTGGTAGTTTGACTAGATGGCCCCCAATATATTCAGTGTTTTATTAGTTTGTTGTTTGCATCTGCATCCACCTGGCTGGAGGCAGTGTCACTGGGTGGATCTTAAGGTATGGTGGTGGATTTGAGATTTCAGTCTAAAGATATGCAAATTATGCCTAGCTGGAGTTCCTGAAGTGTGCTGTGCTGTGTGGTTTTGGCTTGTGGCTTCTCTCTCCCTTGCCTGGTCCTATAATAGCAGGCCAGCTTCTTCTGCCATTATGGAACTTCACCTGGATCTGTAAGCTTCAATAAAAATCCCTTCCTCTGTAACTTGCCTGGTTTGGAAGTTCATCTCAGCAAACCTGAAGCTGTTTGCTACAGATGATCTTCACAGACATACAAGGCTTTCAGTTCTTTGTGTGCCTTGCTTGCATGGGAGTGAAGGATACCTCTGTTCTCATCCCCAGAGTTGCAATGTTCACTTGCTCACAAAGTGGAGACACACTCAGTTTTGTCTGCTGAGTCCCTCACTCCACAAAATAGAATTCCATAGTGCCCCTTACTACTAAGTTTGAACATTTGACAGAGGTCAGGTCTGCAAGATTGCAGTTGCTGGCTCATGTGGGAGAACTTCTCCTGTTTGTCCTTCTTCCTCCCTAGGTTTGTTCCTGGGTGTGCTAGTGAGCGGTGCCACACGGAGAAAGAGGACATTACTTGGGTCAGAGAAAGAGAGGACATTACTTGGGTGGGGGTGGGGACTGCTCCTATGAAGGACTGGACTGGACCTTCTAGGCTGTATAGGCTGGACTGCTGACTTACTCTTCATGGTAGGTCAAAGGTGGCTTTGGATAACTATTCGATAAATTGATGGTCTAGCTTTTAATAAAACAAAAACAAGCTTTGGTCCTTATTTTCCCCATAGATAGGGATGATGGATCAGCAACTATCAAAAGAAATTTGGTCTCTGGAAGGTATCACTGAACAACCTAACAGATGGAAGGAACAGGGATTCAAAGCAGACTGTCGTTTTGTAGTGATAAGACTGTATTAAAGGCCAAGTAGGGGATGAGGTAGGGGAAATCTCAGCATGGCCAAGTAGATAACTGTCTCTGGCGTGGGATGGAAGGCATGGTGAGGTCATTATCACCAAGTTCAGGGTCTGTGTTACTCATGAAAATTCAAAGTCAAAACTTCTGCCTTTGAAATCCTACTAGAGAGAAAAATAGATATGCAATGGTTTGGAAACATTGTTGTGTGTCTTTGTGTCATGCAGTCCAGTCTGCATCCTATCAACATGGACGTGTTTATTTGTAAGTGGTGTATTGGTGAATTGTGTAGAAATCATGAAATCATCATTTTATCAGGGTGTCTCAATTCTCATGCTATTTATAGTAATATTTACAATAGCCAAGACATGGAAATAGCCTATGATAAACCAACTGACAATGAAAATGTAAGAATTATGAATTATGTGGAGATTTCATCTATCTATCTATCTATCTATCTATCTATCTATCTATCTATCTATCTATCTATCTATGGGTGATCCTACTGTTTGTTTTATGTTGCTGTAAGATCTACATTGATCTCAGTTTCTATGTTGCTGTTAGATCTACATTGATCTTGGTTTCTATGTTGCTGTAAGATCTGTTGATCCAGGTTTCTATGTTGCCGTAAGATCTATGTGGCAGTTTTTATCCTGAGTATGTGGCATCTTCAGGAGGTAAAGACCGGTGGCAGTTAGGTCTTTGGGAATCCAGCATCTCCTCTTCTCCCTCTTGCACAGCCCCTGCCCGATGATGGACAGCTTCTTCTACCACTCACTCTCTACCGTGTGGAGCTGCATGGCTACAACGGGAATACTAGTATCATCAACAGATCATGGCCTGAAAACTCCAAATTTGTGAGCTTTCTTCTTTTAAAGTTGGTCATTCGAGGTGCACATTATATACACACATGTCAATTCAAATGCAAAGAGGGAGAAAATTAAGCAATTTTTACCATTAGTAGATGTAGTTAATAGGATACAATGTAGCAGAATCTAGTATGGACAAGTCCAGACACCCAGTGTACAACAGGAAGACTATAGTCAGTCATTTGTATTTGTCTTTCGTTTTGATTATTTGATTATTTTATTTTTTAAATTTTGATTATTATTTGATTTTTGTTAATCAAGTGGATTTTAGTTATCTTTGTCACAAAAAATGTAATTATGTGAATTCATGGACGTGTTAATCTTTTCACTATATTTACCATTTTACTATCTGGACGTACCTGGTAACATTGGACATGAAAGCATATGTATCTCATACTTTTGTCCAGGATTAAAGTCAATAGAACAGAGTTTATATTGTCTTAGAGATAGGAAAAGTGATTTTAATTATAGATTAAAGTTGAAGAAGTAAATATTTTACTTTGCTCTGGGTTTTGTTTATCTTTTTTAAATTGAAGATAGATGTCATGGAAGACATGGAGCAGTTTGAAAACTGGCCTTTTCCATTTTACTAAGTGTGAAAAGGGGTTGGGACATGTTGGTTGATAAGCCTTGAGCCCCCATATGGCTCAGTATATACTTTGGTATCACCGCTATGGAGTGATGTCTGGCGAATAGACAATGGAGAATCTGATTCCTGCCTTCAATGTGTAAACAACAAAAGGGAAAGAAATTGAAGAGGGACATTGTGGAGTGAAGTCCTCTGCTTCCATCCTAGCCTGAGGAGGTCGTTTCTCAGCAGTGGTGATATTCCAAATCAGGAGAATTGCTCTGCCCTTTCCCCTCATGTCCTGTTTTCTGTTCACTCCTGTCTTTTTCTCTTCACCACAACTGCAGATCAAGTTACCTGAGGGTCTTGAAATGGTACAAGTACAGGTGCATCCAGAGATCAATAGAGATGCAGAGAGGCAGGGCAAGAGGGACCGGCCTTCCCATGACTATCCCACAGCTGCATGCCAAAGTCAGAATTAACCAGAGTTAGAGTGAGGTGGGATGCATAGACAGATATAGCAAGAGAGCATTGGGGAGTAAAACAACGAAGCCGTTGCACTTTATTGCACAGTTCTGTAGGAACTAAAGTGCATTGCTGGTGTGGTTTCTTCTTTTTTTCATACTCAGGATAAGATATGCAGAGAATTGGTACAGCTCTTCCAATTTCACTGAAATTTTACTGGCAAGTTTAAAATCTTGTAATATAAGTGCACTGGAAGGTATCTTCCATTAAATTTCAAATGTGGTCAAATCCAGAAACTCTTGGAAATGTATTTGCACAGGTTCATATTTTAAGGCAAAGTTTATAAAAGAGAAAGGTAAAAAACCTAGACCCATCCCAAGCAATAGTATTCTCATCATTGACCATTCGTATGTTTTCTAAAGAAATGATCAGGCAGGAAACAGAATTTGGAATCTTACAGTGATGCAATTCATTCAGTGCCTGAGAAAGATGAAGTGTCTTCTGGTAAGAAGAGTGTGTGCTTGGGGGAGTCTGTAACATTATTTGTAATCATTAGCGGAGAGGAGAATGACAATAACAATGGAGGCGTTGCACATCTTTCATGAAAGTCTTCCAGTGTATAACTGTTTTCTCCAATTGTTTATTTTAGAAGTTACAAGCATTACAAAGTCTTAGAAGATCAGCCATCTACTGTATGATGTGCTGAGGGTCCAGTTGGTACTTATTCATACTGTATGCCACATGATGCCCACTGGCTTCCACTCACTTAGATATGCCAGGCTAGTTTCAATTAATTATAAATATATTTTCTTAAATGATGGTTTCAATCTTAAATATTCCCAAAAGCTTGTGTAATAAAGGTTTGTCATCCTATGGAACTACTGGGAAGAGGGGGAACCATTAGAAGACTGGTCATGAAAGGCAGGTAGAACCCTGGAGCATGTTCTGAAGGGGCTACTGGGCTGTAGATTTACCACACCATATATTCTCTTCTATAATTATGATGAGCTGATGAGTATAAGTGACAATGTGCTGAACTGGGCTGAAACCTTTGACACCATAAACTAAAACAAATCTTTATTTCTTTTTCAGTTGACTCCTTCTCTGTCTCTGTCTGTGCGTGCACACACATGCATAGGCCAGAGTCGAACTTCCGCTACTCTTCCCTGTTGCTCACTCATGTATTTCCTTGAGACCACATCTCCGTCAACTTAGAGAAGCTGATTTGCCTTTGGTCAGAGAAGCCCAGGGGTGCTTCTATCTCTGTCTGCCTGAAGAATGGGGTTACAGATGTTTGTGGACATGCCCTGCTCTTTCCATAGATTCTGGGAGGCTGAAACTCGGGTGGACTTGGGTCCAATTTCATGCTTAGGTGGCAAGAGTTGTTAAACAGCTGGGCCATTTCCTCAGCAAGGTTTTATTTTATTCTCTTTTAATAGTGACGGACCTTGACCAACAGTGATCATTCATGACATTATCAAAATCTTTAACAGCAAAGGCAAATCAGTTTGTTATTCTTATTAAGATTCTCTTCCAAATGCCCAAGCATGACCATCCCATTCTTCTTAATACAACCTTTCCTTTGCTTCGGGAGGTTATTAAACCTGACTTGTCTCAGACACAGCAGAAGAGCTATTAGCTCAGGGGCTTAGTCTGGCTTCCTTGAAAACATCTTCTCTAAGTTATGCTAATTCCTCTCTGTGAGTTAGAAACTCTGTGAATAAAGCCACCTCATCTATATCACCCTGTCCACTTGGAGGTGAATCTGATTGGATTCATTTTACACACATGAGAAGAATCTGGCATTATCTAATATTTCTGCACAGTGCCTTGTATGGACCCTAATTTGCTTGTTGAACCTTGCGTTTTTAAGTACTTGACTCCATGTCCAACATCCCCGCTTCTGCTCCAGCCTCAGGTGGCGTTCTGCTGAGAGAGCATATGTGATGGACGGCGTCACTGTTTTCAGGGCTGTGATTTCTTCCGCAAGGTTTTTCCGGTGCGGGTGTTATTTTCCCTTTTATAAGTTAGCTGTGTGGCTAGGAGGATGCCCCAAACTGAATGTAGTTAGCTCACCACTAAGAGGGCACCAATGTCAGTCCCAAACCAATCCCAGGTTCAACTGATAACACTGTGTGTCTGGATTTCCTTACAAATCTTTGTTTATATTTTTCTTAACACCTGTAAGCAAGAAATGTACATTTAAATTCTTTTTTGTTTCAACATTTAAATTATTTCATAGGCTACTTTAAAATGTACTTCAAGAAATGTTACTCGTCTATGTCAAACTTCTGAGGCCTTCAAACTTTACTCTGTGTGTTGTGCAGACTGCATGGTGGGGTGAATGGGCTAGCCTGGTCTCCTTTCTCACCGTGGCTCCTCCTTGCTATATTCTGTGCAGGACACTGGCCCCTTTGCTGTACCTCAAACATGGAATTGCAAAAACCTTGTGTCTGTCACTTCTCCCCCAGACAGCAGCAGAGTTTGGGCCTCCCCAAATCCTGCCAGTTCTTTAATAATCTCCTCCTAATTGAGGGCACCATTACATCCACATTAATTACAACTACTACTCTGCCTCTGGAACTCATCCGTATGTCACCCTAACATCAGTATTTGCATGCAGCAGGCATTTGATATAAGCACTAAGCCATCTCTCCAACCCTAATCTAATATCTTACTTTCATTTGAAAATATTATCAAATGCCTGCTGCATGAAAGTACTCTCCAGTCCTATATTGAATTTTTTATAGATCACGGGATTCTTGTTCATACTCATCCACTTTCCAACCTTTTCTGAAAGGATAGTGATGAATTCAGTCCAGCGCTGGTGCCTAATGATGAAACCGGGCTTTCATTTTCTCATGGTTTTGTGTAGAATATGCCTTTAAATTTTCAAGGTGAAATCCGATGGTGAGGCCAGCATGGGGTCAAATTCTTGCTGTCTCGTTAATTTCTTTCTTGTAGATGCTGAATAGGCAAATATTCCTCTTCTGCCCTATAGGAAAGTGAGGAATGCATTACATGAGAATCTGAAAATGTCCTTATCTCTTGCCACATAGAAAAGAATGAGGACCACTTCCCATAGACTGCAAAACTTATTGCTTTTATTTTCTGCTGATAATGTGTTCAACTGTCTTCTGAACTTGAATACAAGATATTACAGTACATCTACCTCAATCTCCATAGTTGTCTCATGTGTGGGGATTTTGGCATGAAGATTTGATGTGGTCAAATTAAGGTACTTGTGTGGCAGAAGGATATGGAACCTGCAAAAGCAGCTTCCAGCAGATCGTTGATTCAGATGGATGCCTTTGGCTCCCCAGTTTGTGGTAATGATAGTGACACAAATTAGAAACCTTTGAGCAGTGACTGTTTTCTCCCTTAGGTAGAAAAGTGTGCAAGTTGAAGATTGTAATGATTTATATTTTTGTTTCTTTTTTTTTCTTAAAGTTAAAAGAAATTCCATGAACATTCTAACAATAGTCTGGATATTGCTCTTAGTTCAGTGTTTAAGGTTTGGGAAACTGAAATCAAGATCATAGTCTGAATTCTGACTACTCACCTGTCCTGCAGCATGTGTTTGAAGTTTATTTTCACATTCATGGTTGTGTATTGCACAGGACCACACTCATCATTGTAGGCAGCAATGGGACAAATACATCTGTCCATATATATCAATGCACATATATGTGAATATATGCTTTGTATCATTTTATATAATTTTCAAGTTATACAGGTGTGGGAATGAGCTGTAAGAATACTTGTTATGGACCTTACAAATAACTTTTCTAGGAACATTTCAGTGCAATGCCTTTTCTGTTAAGTGCTTGTCTTGATCCTGAAACTAAGTTCAACTTATGCTGTGAAATTATTTACAGTCATGTACTTGGCCTCTGAAAAAGAATATAATTGGATTTCTTATGCCTTAGATTGCCTCTGGCCCCAGTACAGCCTACTTGAACAATATTGACAAGGAATGTTGGACACCCTTACATATACTTAAGTCATACAGCTTACTTTACTTCCCCAGTGACCTGACTGTGTTTCTGGGCTTGAACAAACAATAGTGTGTGTCCATGACATGTGTCAAGTACTGTGCATAAAGCAGCAGATGTTGAAAGCAAGGCATTGCCCAAAAGAATGCTGAACACATAGATGGGTTTAGAGTGATCATATCAACATGATTAATGGTGTGTGTGTGTGCGTGTGTGTGATTCTGCTGTTAAATACCTTCCTTGGAGCAAAGGGTTAAGGAATTTTTATATATTTATACATAGATTTTTCTCATTTATAAAATTAGAAACCATCTTGTAAGGTTCATAATTAATTAATTGAAGTGGTGTAGGTTGAACTTGAAATGCATACTAGTATTGAAGTTATAATTGCTATTTTGGTTAAATCAAGGCCATTCAGTATTGAATTTCTCATGGAATAGTAGCTCACAGTGAACACCTCCTCAGCTATTTTGTTAATATAAAAAATGTTGACTAGTGTTACTGCAGCTTAGCGTCATTGAGACAGCAACTATAGCAACTGTCTGTTCAAATACAAGCATTTGGCTCTTAACCTTGGTTTCAAAAAATGGATGGATTCAGTCAACAGGCAGAATGTATGTTAGAAGAGAAAATAAAATTATCAACAGTGTGTTCAGTCAAGGGGGAACAGAGCAACACTCTTCCTCTGGATCAGAAATTACAATTTCAGGTAAAGTTTCAGCTATTTCCATCCTTAAATTAATTATGTAAACACGAGATGTTTTACCATATCAAATATGTATTAGGTACTTCTACAGAACAAAATTGTCAGCCAATACATTATGGTTAAGCTACCTTTACCTGTGGCTAGCAAACCACATGCATTCCACAGGTAGTCCTCCGATGAATAAAAATAAGAATGGCTGGCTGGCTCTTAGGAGTATCTTTAGAATCTCATTCCAATTTGAGACAAACACACAGAGGTGAGAGGCCAGTGCTCTGTGATTATTCCCCAAGGTGACATGGCCATCAACATGACCTGCGCGGTAACACCCTACAGGGATGGTTTCTAAATTGCCACAGTAGAAATACACACTTGAGGCAGAAACATATGTCAAAAGCAAAAGTTTGAAAACCTAAAACAATCTCTGGGAGTTGATGTTTTGCAATGAGATCAAAACAACAGTGTGTGCCAAGGAAGAAGGGGGAACTGGCTCACCAACTGTAGGTGGGTGAGTGAGGCTTGTACAAGGCTGTTCTTATATTACCACTCTGCAAACCTCTAGCCCTGAGAGCCTCCTTCCAGATAGCCCATCAACATTTCAGTGCACGATCTATTAGAACGTGATTAACAACTGTCTGTGCTTTCCTCTCAAGACTATTATTTTCTCTCTCTCCTGGGGACAAAGCCCAGGCAGCTGTACCCTGTCATTAGATGAAGCTGTGTAATAGTATGTAGAGATTGTGCCATCTTAATCTGCTCCATTTCAGTCAAACAATAAATGCAGGGGGAAGTTATTCAGAAAAGAGAGGAAGCAAAATAATTAGACAATCCAAAGTTTATAACACCAAGGAATTCTTTTGACCTCAAGCCTGTAATTATAAACAGCAACAATTGGAGAAGGTTTTATTCATACACACAGGTGTGTATTGCACAGACCTATACCCTGAGTTATTATTGTCTGGGGATTTTTATACACTTACACACCCCACTTGTCTTTCTCTTTATATCAATGCACATGTGTGTGACTAAGTGCTTTGTTTATTTTCATGTAATTTTCAACATACATAGTGTGACATGTGAAAGATGTAGAGGGTTGACATTGGATACTTCAGCAGGGTAGACAGTATCCTTCCCAGCACATGACCCACTTCAACAAGGGCGAGAACCCGGAACGCGTGTCTTGAAGAAGTGCTGCCAGAGGGCAGCGAGGCGTTCTGTTATCCCATTTACATCTTTGCTGGAAGGGTAGCTCTGTGAATGAAAAACACAGTGTTTCCTATGTTTCTACTTGCGAAAGTGGAAATTCTGAAATTGACGTAAGCTTTCTGTTTGTATTGTTTTCCAAAACCTTCTTAAAAGGCTGATCCCTACCCATTCTGATTCTCTTTCTCTTTAAGTACACAAATATATGAAGAATCTCTGTGGTGTGGGTGTGTGGGGGTGCCCATCAGTCACTCTTTAGGTACATATGTATACACAGAATCTCTGTGGTGTGAGTGTGGGTGGGTGGGGGCATCCATCGGTTACTCTTTACTTCTATTTTCCATCCACATTTAATGTTCAAGAAGGAAGATATGAGGAACATATAAGTTTAGAATGTGAAGGGGAAAGGGAAAACATTTTCAAGAAGGTGGTGGTAGGTTGGAGTGATCAGCAGTTAAGGTACTTGCTTGCACAGCCTAACAACTCAGGCTCAAATTCCCAGTACCCCCACAAAGCAAGATGCACAAAGTGCACATGAGTCTGTAGTTTTTTTTTTTTTTTTTTTTTTTTTGCAGTGGCTAGAAGTCCTGGTGTGCCTGTTCTGTCTCTCTTTTTTCTCTCTCTGCTTGAAAATACATAAAAGATATTTTTTAAAACCTGGTGGCATTTTTAGACCACTTTTCTGGCCCATTGAATTCATACTGATTGATAAGTCACAGTGATAGGACCAAGGGCCTTGGTATGATTGTCATAGAAGCTAAGGTAGAGTATGTTAGGTCATTCAAGCAACATGAACCTGCCTCTTTCCTATTTATTTATCTAGATTGCTTCAACCTTAAATGGTAGGGAAAGGTAGACATAAACTTAAAAAAAAAAAAAAAAATTCTCTGTAAACTTCTTGCTTATTTTTACTATTTCACCAACATTTATGCTTGCTAAACTCAAAACAAACATTTGGAAAAATAGTAAAATGTTGTACACTCATCTAAGTTAAATAATAATAGAGATTTTGCAATAATTGCTCTCCTCTTTAACTATCTATCTATCTATCTATCTATCTATCTATCTATCTATCTATCTATCTATCTAATCTATCATCTGTATATTTCCAGCAAATCATATCTAGCTATCTATCTGTTCCAAGACCTTTGAATATCTGTAAACCAAGTACTCAGTGAACCTTCCCACTTCATATACAATTGATATTAGATCTATTTACCCTCATTATTCTAGCATAGCCATCCTATTTTCTCACTTCAAGCTATTGTATTGCAGAGATGTAGCAATGTAGGTCTTCTCCCCCACCTCCAGAATTCTCTGAGGGCTTCCCATGGAATCTGACAATTTCTCTCTCTCTCTCTCTCTCTCTTCATCACTCTCAAGTGCAAGATAGACTTAAATATTGGGCAGTGACACTTCACAGGGATGCTGTGTCATCAAGTTGCATGTATTTAGGGACCTACGTTAAAAACCCAACTTTCTAGAGTCAGACTCAACCAACATGCACTGCCTTATTTCATCATTGACTCCTTTAGTTCCTAGTGACATTCACAAAACCCTGGACCAGCTTCTCACTGTCCTACCAGGGATATGACTCGGAGCCATCCTCTGGGGACAGGCTACCTTATTGAAAGGGAAAGGCTGACTCATCACCTAGCAATCCTCTTTCCACCTCCCTTAGATTGAATATACTGAATAAAGGCACAATCTTCCAAGCTTACAGATTTTAGGGTTATGGCAGACTTCAAAGCAATGATCCAGTTTTAAAGTATCTGAATTTTTATTTAGTTATCAAACCAAAGACTGTTGACCCCTGAGGCCTGTAAATCAGCTGCAGCACTTGTGGTAGGCACGGAGCCCCACCCCTAGGAGTTGGGAGATCGTTAAGGATTTGGAGGCCTAACAGGTTCCCAGGTGAGGCAGATGCTACTGGTCCAGGGACACCATTTTAAAACCAAGAAGCCTACAGGTTCTTACCTGCACTTGCTCATTCTGTGGTGACCATATTTTAGACCTATTTCATTTGCTAACATGCTAAATATGTCAGAAATGGAAGAAGTTCTCAACTTTGTCCTAAGCTCTGAATTTGCAATTATGAACATTTGTCTCATATTTAATTCCTACTTTAGTCTGCATTCTACATGCTAAATGGAAACACCTGATCCTAGGTTATCCCAAAGATCAGGATAAAGTTAAACTGAGAGAAGGTTTGAGAAATTGTTTCTGAACAGTAAACAGCTCAATTCCTTGAAATATTACTAAGTGCTGCTAGCTTCTAAAAGGTAGAGCTCTGAGTAAATGGGCCCTAGGGCAGACACGGGACAAATGAGTGGGGAGAATAGCATGAAGAGAATACAGAATTAAACTGTGCTTATTTCCCAGTCATAGTGATATGAAATATTAATATTAAAAGGGAAGGAACAAAAGGAGAAAACATTTAAATAAATCATTACTGGTTAAGACAGCTACATGCACATGTTTTCTCACTTCTAAAATTATTCCCTTGGTAGAAATGAGGTACTTTTGAAAAATACATGAATTCTAGTGATATGTCCTTATTACACAGCTCTTCTTCCTAAAATCATGCTCAGAAGAACGTTGGCCTGGTAGAATCAGCATGCCTGGTGGACAGACCTTCTCAAGCCATTCCTACCAGTTGTTTACAGCACAAACTGGCTCTCTAACCCTGTAATCAGCTTTCTTGACTCTAAACTTCACATGCCCCTCATTGACCAGGTGACTGTTTTCATGAAAGCACATGACAAAGCAGCCAGCATAGAATAAGTATTGAATAGAGTTCAAGTAATGTTTTTATTCTACAATCTTAGAAAAATATACAATATCTTGTGTCTCTTGGCATAAACTTATTACATGAAATATACAAAGTGATCAAAAAACTCTCAGTGATTATTACATGTATAGATTTCAGCACGAGTATTTCATATACATTGGGAATTAGTTACATTATTCCCTCCATGTTCAATTATTATGATATTACGATTTATGCTGCTCATGTTTTCTAATTAAGATATTTTCCCACTTCTTTCTTAGCCGCTCTTACCAGACTGTCTAGGTCTGGTGTTCATTTTTTCTTTTATCATTCATGATCGAAATATTCCCCTGTGTATCTCATTTTGATGGCATGCAATGGCAGGGAAATAACTCGAGGGTCTTGGAAAAACCTGAAAACTCTTAAAAACTTGGAGCCCTTGGATCCCAAGACCAATGAGCCCATGCCTTTAGCAGTGTGTGGATGGCCTTCTTGTATATCCTTGCAGAGGGTCGGAGCCATAATCTGAGCTTCCTCCATCTTGCTTCCCTCAACTTCTTCCTTGTGCTTGAAACACTGCAACTTTTATACTCAGAAATATTATTCACATGAATGTTGAAATTTAATTCCTATGTTGAGATACAAAGAAGGTGAAAACTTAATCCTTGGTATTTGGAGATGATTCAAGGGAGCTAATTAGGTCAAATGAGGTGCCCTAATTCCATGGCTTTCTAAGAAGGAAGAGAGATAACCAAGCTAGGACAGTATGTACCTACATTTCCTTGTACCTCCTTGGTAAATAGCAGAAAGTCCCCACCAATTAGAATGACCTCACCAGATGAAGCTGATTGATAATGAACTTTGAACCTATCAGAAACTGTTACTTTTTATAACTTACAGTCTGTGGCAATCAGCTACTTCAACACTTTGTTTTTTTCTGTTTTTCATATTGTATTCCAAAATGAAATCATAGTTGATGAAAGAGGTAAAAACCATTACAAATGAGTGGGATGAAGATTGCACACAGAAAACAGGGGACTCTGGGAAAGACAGACAGGCATTGGAAATGGAAACTCGGGCCTTTTAGACAATTAAATATAAAAATAAAAATTAATAACCCAAAGTCAGTATATAAAAAAAGAATAATCCAATTTAGTATCCATGCTTTTCTGACAGAAAAACAAATTCCAATGTAATATTTCAAAAGTATAATTTAGTGTTTGAAATCTTCCAAAAAGTCAACATTAGTTCAAGATAATACTTGAGTTAAGTATTTGGGGTTAGTTTTTGATTTGGCATATTGGGAAATAACTCCTGAAAGAAAGTTCTCTAGAGAAGAATGGATGGACTTGTAAGGTGGAATTACAGAGTGCACAAAGCATGCCACCTGTAATCTATGTCACTTCTATTTCACTTGAGAAGATGGAAATAATGACATTCACTTAATAACACTCAGGAGAAAAGAATCGATGATTCAGGTGTTTTCTCTGGAAATTTATCAACTGGTGGGCAGTCTGACAGGAGGCAGAAGGAGGGACCATGAACTCAGGGAGATTTATAGGGCCCAGCATTGATGCCTGTGCAGGGGGCTAATGAAGATGCTAAGAGGAAAGCATTAACTTCAGCAGCCCAGAGTAGACTCATTTCAGATAAGGAACTAAGTTCCATTAAGTCCAGAACATGAAAAATAAGAGAGCTGGAGTGACACTGTAATGTCTTCAAAACTTCGGGTTGAAGATATTTGCAATTTAAGTCAATTGATTGTCCAAGATGCAGTATGGTAATTATTAATCAAAAGTTTAGAAATGGAATGTGTAGGATGCTTCTCCTGTCAGCAGTTTACTCATGGTGAACTCAGTTCTTAACGTGAATGGGAAGTAAATAAATGCTGAGTGCAGAAAACCATCCTTCAAAGATCCCATGTAAGACCTCTACAGAACATGGAGTGGCAACACGTAAGGTTACTTTACAGGCCATTCCTCCCTTCTCTACAGAATTACAACTCTCCTCTCTACTCCTCTATCGTCTTCTTTCCTCCCTCCTGTTCCTCTTTTCTTTCTCTCTGTTTCTTCTTTTAAGCAGGAAAATATTTCTTAGTAATTACCTTGCTTTGCTGAATGATAATTGTTCCATCCTCTCAAACTACTCTTTATATGCCTAATCTTTACTTCTCAAACTGAGTAATTTGGCCAAGTCACAGATCACATTATTGGGTACTATGGTATCACCATCAAGATTATTTCTGTATAATGAGAATTTTAATTAATTCACTCAGGAAGTAGTCACTGAAAGCTTATGTGTCTCAGGAATCACTCAATTACCTATAGTAGCAGCTGGGGCTGTAGAGGAGGAAGATTTGAGCAGGCCCCCAGTACCTCTGGGCTATGCTGTGAATGGGCAGATCCCTTAAGATGGCTTTCAGGGGGAGAGCTAGGTTTCAATTAATGCAAGCATTGGAAATGTAATATTTAGCTCCAGGGGACTTCTGCTGAACTATTTGTTAGGAATAAATGCCCATGAGCTGGATTAGTGGGTCAAAGATTAACAAATTCCTCTTAGCTCTTGAAATGTATTCCCTTTATGCTTTCCCAAACGGTTCCAATTTACAATGTTACCAGAAGCAATTAGTGCAATTCTTGGTGTCTTCTTTTGGATTAAGTCCTATCATGTATTTAGATTTATGTTAATTTAATAGGTATAAAATTGAATTTCATTGATGCTTAAATTTCTATGCTTTCATTACAAATGTTCTTGGACATTTTCCATGTTCTTCTTAATTGTTTCTATTTTCTGATGGTTCCACTCATAATAATTACTCATATATCTGTTAGAGTGTTGATAATTTTCTCAGTTTTAGAACTTTTAGTGTTCATGTGAAAAACATACTAATTGCAGCACCAATAAATATGTACAGAGAATAATAGATCGTACAAACTCCTGATAAGGATTTCGAGGTACACTAAGAGTAGGCACACATGCTTTCTCTGCAGTTTGTTGTACTGTAAGGGAATAAACAGGATAAAGTAGAATGACTTAGATGTTCCCTACCCTGGGTATCCACCAAGAAGTAGTGATAATTTATGTTATAAATATTGTAAATGATGATCTACTTTATTTTGTGCCAATTATATGGAGCTTATTTCTTTCTTCACAAATCACATTTTCTGTTATAAAATTTATTAAAAGTCTCTTAAATGTGAGGAGTCTAGGAATGACAATTATTTAAATCTTGAGGAATAATTACATACCCCGGCTCCACTGACATGAAACAGTCATTTGTGTAAGGAAGTACGGCCAGAAGTGGTGCCATCTCCACACTGCAGTGGAAGTTTTAAGGAAGTTTTAAGCCATCATGCAGCTCTGACATGTTTCTTTCTTCAGTCTTGGAAAGTTCTCATCATGTCGGTCTGCCGACATTTACAGCCTGGATTCTTCAATAATGGTGAGTGGAGCTTCTCAGCTGCCTGTCGAGTACCTGCACCATGAGGAAGAATTACGTGTGCAGCTTCTGTAAAGTCACGGAAATTCTAGGGGTTATTTTTACCACCACATGGCTGAGTCTTAGCTCCCTGCCCAAGAAGCATTCCTTCTAGAAGGAAATTCATACTCCCAATTAAGTTTCTTATCAGTTTCTATGTATTCATGTTGTTGCTTTGAACAGCAAATATTATCATCGCCTGTTTTCTTATTGATAGTTATTATACAATGGAAGTTGACTTGTGTTTGGATGAGTGCAGTATGGTGTGTGTGCATGCGTGTGCGTGTATGTGTGTGGTGTATGCAATTGCATGTGTAGATGCATACCCCATGTGCCCACGTGGAGACCAGAGGAGAAAGTCAGATGTCCTCTTTCACTCATCCACATGTTTCTTGAGATGGAATCTCTCACTGAACCCAGAGCTGCAGTTTTTCTGTCAGATTGGCTGACCACCAAGCCTCCATCTCTGGTCTCTGACACCAACACTCCCCCACCCCTCCACAGAACTGGAGTAACGTGTGTGTGTGTGTGTCTGTGAGCATGGCCAGGGGTTTATATGGATGGTGGGTAACTGAACTGACTGTGAATCAGGCCTTCTCAGACCCTCATGCTTGCACAGAAAGCACTGTTACACGCTGAGTCATCCAACTACACATCCTTAAGTTGTTTTTGTACTTCTTATATTTTTCATGTTCCATGAAATGTAGGAAACATTTCTCTGTTATTAATTATTCCCAGAAAGCCCCTTACCAGGTGTCCACTACTGCCTGCATTCCTCAGACTCCCCAAAGTTAAGTCTTTAGAAAAGAGATACCTTCTGAACACCAGCAGTAGACTACCTAGATGTTCTAAATTTATCAAAGAACTCATAAGAAACCTTGTTTTTTTTTTTTTTAAATCCACTATCCCTTAACACTATTTTTTTCCATATTCTTCACCCTAATGAAAAGAAGAGTCTCAGGAGCTACTGTGACCTCCCATTTTCAACATGCAAATTGAGTCAGTTGACTGCCCTCTTCCTCCTTCTGGGAAAACAAGGATGTTCATAGATTCCAGGAATTGATCACAATATGATAGGAATTTCTTCTGATCAGTGTTTACATATCCTATTCACAGACACTGTTGTTGCTCATTTGGAAATCCTGGTATTTTCTAAAATTCACTGTTCGTTGCTAGTTTCACATTGTCCTGTAAGCTTACTTGGACTTGTCTTTCTTCTCATATTGACATTACTCATGTTTCATTTCTGGCTTGCTCCCCTTCATTCCTCAAAACTTAGTTCAAACATAGCCCATTAAGTACCATACCTCCATTCCTCTGAAGTACGTTGATCTGATTTGCCGATCCCTTGCATAGTTGCATCAGGAGAATTATGGCATATTTTGCATATTTCTTCATATATGTCTCCTAGATTATGTGATCATTTAGAAAATAAACCTTTGTCTTTCTCATCTTGCCCAAATATATGCTCAGAAAATATTTGTTATCTGGCAAAAGACTGAGGTAAAGCAAGAGAGAATATGCTTCTCTATGCTGAAACATTTCAATACTGGACATTTAAATATTATTTAATACATTAAAAATATCTACTTGGGGGCATTGGAGTGACGGTGCAGTGATTAGGGTGCATGCCTGCAAAGCCCAATGACCTGGGTTTCCCCAGTACCCACACAAAGCCAGATGCACAAAGTGGCACATGCATCCGGAGTGCACTTGCAGTGTCTGCATGGATGCCATGGTGTGCTCTCTTTCTCTCCCTCCTTGTAAATAAATAAATATTGAAAAAAAAAACTATTAGGTTCATACAGACCATCATACAAATCTAAAGGAAGTGAATCTAATTATACAGGAAGTTATATTTATGATTTATTTTTAACTTTTATTAGGAAAGTTTTCATGAATGCTGGAACATTTAAAACTTTAATGAACAAATCATATATACATGTAATTATTGATAGCATTTTTCATGAGATCTGTCTCAACTTGGAACCTATTTCATAATCCAGTACTATGCTTATGCCATCTATCCTTAATATAATTATTGATATGTTAAATTTCCTATTTTATGCTTCATTTTCCACTTTTGTTTGTTTGCTTGTTCCCTAATTATTATTATTTTTGGCAAACCTTATGAGAGTCATTTTCTTTCCTCCTTACAATTACTTGTCCTGTATTTAGATATTACTTTTTACTTTCCCAAAGTATTATTAAGTTAATGTCTTTTTTTAGCATTTTAGTAAGTTGCATACAAATAAAATTCTTGATAATTATTTTACTACAGTGTACTAGTATCATTTTTATAGTTCAAGGAAATTTAGGAATCTTTCTTCCGTGTACCTCTGTATCCATTACTTTCTCGTTGCTGGGACAAAAGACTGACCAGCAGCAGTGCAGGCAGGACAAGCTGACAGTGTCAAGTGGTTTCTATCATAGTGAGGATAGCAGGGCAGGGTGGAAAGCCGGCTTCATGGTCCCATCAGCAGGGGGAAGTTGAGGGAGAAGAACAAGTAGGCTAGCTGTTATCACCTGAAGGCCTGTCCCCACTGACCTACTTCCTCCAGCAGGTCTCTACTGCTATGCACTAGGAAGAATGACGAGTGGGAATGGGGAGAACTAGAAGTGTGGATGAACATGATCAATGGAATATATATATATATATATATATATATATATATATATATATATGCATAAAAGTGGCACATTCATTTCTTTGTACAAATAACATATGCTAAAATGTAAATTAAATGAAAAGTATTGCTTTTCCAATGTGACTTTATTTCAAGGAAACAAAATATCTATTTCATGAGAATAAGCTCTTTTTACATTACTGAACTTAATTCTGCTCATTTAATAATTTTTAATGCAATCATCAATTCAGACTGTTGTCATCAAATAAAAATTATTTGCCGTTTCTCAAGAAAGATAGTGTGCAAGGTTAGTATTCTGCATGGTACTGGCAGATGTGAGGAGCAGCATCCACTTCAGAGTGACATCTGCTTGTCAGTGGCTCACCTGAGCTTAGCCTCAGCATCACAGTTCATGATCTTACTCCATGAAATGTGCCTCCTAATGTGACAGAGATGATATATTTAGCATATCCTGTGAACATAGTTTCTTTCTAATCCATGTGACTTTTTGTAGTCAAACTTTTGGAATCATCTTTGTTGGAAATATTTTATTATATTTATTTGACAGAGAGGGAGAGAGAAATAGAGATGCAGAAAGAGAAAAAGAGAGAGAGGGAGAAAGAGTGAGTATGTGCATGCCAGGGCCTCTGTAAACGAACTCCAGATTCAAGTGCCACTTTGTGCTTCTAGCTTTACTTGGGTATTGGGGAACCAGCCCTGTATGTTAGGTTTTGCAGGCAAGCACCTTTAACTGCTGACTCACCTCTATAACTCCATATTTATCTTTCTATTTAAAGTACACATAAAAAATGAAGGATGTCAGAATGCAATCAGAGAAATCCAGAGGTGGTTATTTTGTGCTACAGCTAGGTGATCTTTTAATTTAGTCCATATCTTGTGAGAGGAAGATAAACCCAGGTGAACCCTGTTTTAGTTCAAAGACCTTTCAGTGGCTTTTAAATACTCAGTTTGAGCATCCTCTGGAATGCAAATATCAATGATAAATGATGCTCAATATTCCCTAATAATTATTCTTTCTGCAGCACCAGCTTATACAAAGAACAAAGAAACAATCCTAAAAGCATCACATTCTTCCTTAGGAGTGAAAATAAACACAAACTGTAAAACCACATAGGATGCTTCAAAGGGATTTTAAGGAACCCCTCCCCCATTGCCTCTACCAGATAAACTAGTCTAGGAGAGAACGCAGTGTCATTGTTGTCATTTCCTATTTCAGACTCTAGTGCTGACAAGCTAAAATGTTGGACACAGCCTCTCTCTGCTTGGTTTCAGCTCTGTCAACTGTTCCTGGAAGCTTTGGCAATGTAGGAAACTTCCTGTGCCCTCCATTCTTCATGTGTGAGATGAAGGTAAGAATGGTGCCTACATCATAGGCATTTTGAGAACAATAATACATGTAAATCAGTTAGAAAGACTTTCTATGTACCCTGAAATTTTCAGTCACCCTTGCTATCATAGTTAATCCCATCCCACACTGAGTGAGGCCAGATGAATCCTATTGAAAATGCACCTTATACTCTGACATCAAGCCCCTCTTCTTCTAGGCCAAAGGGATTGATAATAACTGTGCTTTTGACATTCATTGTGTCGTTTAACTTTCAGCACATATGCTGCTCCCTCTTTAACAACTCCTGGACTACTGTCATCTAGGAAGAGATCTTTTGCTCATCCATAATGCTTTGTTACTCTTTTATGACTTAGTGACAGTTTATTTTGCATTGCAGTTATTATTTTACCCAGTGTGCCTTCTGTTCTAGAAGTAATTTAATTTCAAAATTGCCTATTTCTTCCAGTAGCTCCATGAAGTTCCTTAATGATGCCTAATGCCTTTCTCATTAGGGAAGCTCTGGGTAAAGTCAGAGAGAAGGCGTTGGGATTTGAGCAGTCTGCCTCGGCTCTTAAGTCAGAGCAGCAGGTGATACTAGAGTCCTGGAGGTACTTACTGTTTGAGACACACGCAAAGCTCGCTCTGCTCTCTCCAAAACAGGGTCAAGCACTCGCTAACCTCTGGCAGTAAGGAAGCTGCCCAAGTGCCTCAAAGCTTTAGCATCTCCGCTGATACTCTGAGACATTTATTTTTTAAAAAAGATATTTAATTAATTTATTTATTCAAGAGAGAAAGAGAGGAAGAGGCAGACGGATAGAGCAAATAGTTGAGTCAGGTCCTCCAACCACAGCAAACAAACTCCAGATGCATGCGCACCTTATGCATCTGGCTTATGTGAGTCCTGGGGATTTGATCCGGGTTCTTGGGCTTCGCAGGCAAATGCCTTAACCAGTGAGCCATTTCCCTAGCCCACATTTACTTTATTTAACCATTTCCCAAAGGTGAAACCCTCAAAGCTGGTTATTAGTGAGCATCAGAATAAAGGAAGTCCTGTCCAGCATCGCCTTTGTAGGTTCCTGGCTCTGCTGTTATAAGGACGTCTGACCAGGATGTCCTGTGTGAACACTGAGTCTATGATATTGGGTAACAAATGTGAACTTGATGTAAGGTACAGTGCTAGTTTGAGTTCTCAAATGCAAATTTGTTCAAAGCCATGGAGGAATACGTTCCTCTCAGTGTTACAGTTGAGTTCCCAAGATGCTTTCTGCTGCTTTAAAGCAACTGATTTTGCATTTGACATGGTTTCTTTCATTTGCTCAGTAACTTCATGACTTTGTTTTCATTTGATAGAAAGATCAACAATTGAAGCAAGAGGACAGATAGGTAAAATGAACTCTTCTCTTTAATATTTAAAAGTCTAAGCAGATGGATACTTTATGATATTTTTAGCATCCAAAAGTATTGTCATTTTATTGAGAGACTTAATCAATGATATTGGAAAGATTATTTGGGCCTTTGATAATTTAGGAACTATTCTCACTTGATAACTAGATCCACATTCGACAACTGGTTTTATAAAACTTAACTCATTAGTAAACTAATTCATATGAACATCTCTGGATTCGGCTTTGTGGATAAAGATCTTGCCATGGGTAGCAGTTACCTTCTTGCTACTAGGGTAAAACACCTGACCAGAAATAACTCATTAAAGAAATGGTTTACTTCAGGCTTACAGCTTTGAGGAGAAGCCTTGTCATGGTGGAGAAGAGCATGGCAGAGCATGCAGCTGGGGTGTCACATCTCCACATCAAGCAGGAAGGGAATCACTTGAGTGAGCTATCTGTCAACACCCAGGAGGACTGAAGTAGTGAACCCCAAGCCCCCACGTCTAGCTACACAATCTCTCTTCCAGCAAAACTCTAACAGCTCAAGAATGAACATGACTATGAGGGTGAATCACAAGCACCTGAGGCTATGGGGGGGCATGTTACATTCAAACGAGCACACCCCACATGTGGGAGTCCCTCAGTGTGGCGCCCCATAACCGTGCAAAGCCAGCTGTGATGAGGTGAGTGTCTGTAATGCCAGCATGCCTCTGGGAAGTGGATACAGGAGAACCCACTGGAAGCTTCCAGGCCACATACTCTGTTGAACACTGTGGTGAACAATGAGTTGGAAGGTGAAAACCAACACCCAGGGATGTCCCGTGACTGCCACACATGCACCATTGTGACAGACACACCTGTATTTACACACACACACACACACACATGCCCCTTTCTTCCTCACACACATACATGCTCACACACTAAAAAAAAGTTTATCAGGGCATTAATCTCTGTTTTTACTGATAAACTGTTTGAATGATGAAATGCTACTGTGGAGATAGTTAACTACCAGGTAAATTGGGACCCCTGGAGCAGCATGGCTCAATCTGGCTGATCAGTGAGTGGCCATTAGACAATGACCTGGTAACGAATGCTTGTAATAACTTCTCTCTGACTAGCTTCCATCCTATACAGTGATATTTAACCCTGAACTCATCTGTTTGATGAGAGAAGACTATAAGATCATTTTATAACAATATTCCAAATGCCCAGATTATTGGTATGGGGAAAGAATTTGGAAAAGAACCAGGTTCTTCTGAAATTAAATCACAATAAGCATTACAATTATTTCCATAGTGTTTTATAATTTTCAGAGTAATTTCATATATATATATATATATATATATATATATATATATATATATAATTTCTTTTAAATCCTTTTAACAATCCTAGGAGTCAGGCAAGCATTTAATGGGTGATCAGATGGAGAACACATTTGAGCCATGTACCATTGTTACTCATCAAACTATGGAGACACAGGTTTGAGCCTTCAGGCCTCCTGATCTCTAATCCAGTGGTGCATCAGGTGAAAGAGAAATCTGTATTTCTCTCATGGTAATGCAGGCAAGCGTAGGGAATCATTGCTTGGCCTGGGTAGTAAATGCACCCCTCTCCTGAACAATGCACCTAGCAACCTGGTGGGACCTGGGACCTGCAACTGTACAAGCTCCACCCTTTCTCTCCAAACATTGAACTGTTTTACTCTGTCCACATTAATGACCAATATTCATGATCACTTCCTATTCAAATATGGTTTTTTTGGCATGTGATGATGATTTGTGGTTTGTATAGTATGTGAGTGGCATGTATGTGACATGTGTGATATATGCGTGCGTATGTGTTGATACAGTGTCCCATGGGCTTGCCTGTTATAGCCAGGGGAGAATGGTGAGTGTCCCCCTCCACCGCTCACCTGCCTGTTCTTCCTTGTGATGGAGTCTCTTACCAATTGTGGAGCTTTTTGTTCATGAGCCCCAGTGATTCCTCAGTCTCTACTCAACACAAGATTGGGATTACAGATATGCCTGGCCCCACCCAACTGTTTACAAGGGTTCTAAAGATTCAAATCTAGGGGTTCTTCCCCATCCCCGATCCTCATTCCTACACCAGAAGCGCACAGACCCATCCATGTCTTAACCCTCAAACATGTTTGTGCATAGATCCATGATCAGAGCCATCCAGCCTGGTCTGGTTTGGAGTAAGAAAAAAAATGTCCTCTATATGAACTTGTGGGAGAAGCTCCTATTTACCAGATTATGCCTATGTATAACTGGGCATACATATGATAAAAATCAAACTCCTCATAGGAGGTAACATGTACAGTAGAAAAATATTGTTATGTAACCAAACCTATCAATCAAACCAGCAGATGCCCAAACTATGCCCCTAGCAACAGAGCCATCTTCCCCAAACAATCCTAGTGTCTTCCTAGTGTCTGGGAGCCCTCTCTATTATATATTATATATTATATATTATATATTATATATTATATATTATATATTATATATTACATATTACATATATATATTATATATTATATATTATATATTATATATTATATATTATATATTATATATTATATATTATATATTATATATTATATATTATATATTATATATTATATATTATATATATATATTATATATTATATATTATATATTATATATTATATATTATATTATATATATAATATTATATATGTTATATATTATATATATTATATTATATATATTATATATCTTGGCAGTGTATTGCAAACCTGTATTATCACTCTGCTCTCAGTAAAGTTTCTTGCTGACTCGCTGTGCCTTGTTCAATTCCTTGAGTAAGTCTCCAAGGACTTTGAAACACCCAGAGGCCACCAGCAACTGTGGTCCTTTACTTTCTAGTTAAGTTCCCAGTCACCTCTTCCTCCTGAATCATTTTTGGTCGTGTTTGATATCCTTCTCGGGTTTTATATCCACATTTAAAAACCATCTTACTTTATATCGCATCAGTGTTTTCCCAGCTTGGATGAGGATGAGGATGGTAAGTAGGATGTTAGCAATATTCATGTCTTAGTCCCTTTCAGTGTAGTCATCCCTCAAAATAACCGAACAAATGAGATACAGTGTTAACTACAATTTTACAGATAAAGAAACGGAAGCATTCCAGAGGTAATAACCCTAGCCATCACCCTTATTTTCTTTCTTCTTCCCTGGAGAAACCTACCATGTTCACTTCTGGGGAAGCTCACTGTCTCTAGGAATTAACCAAGACACAAGCTGTACCATAGCCTGCTCCTTATTCCTTCCTAAGACAAAATTCTCCTGTTGTTATTACAGAGAGGCTCTTGTTTCACTTAGTGTTATTGTGATAACTTCATATGTGCTGGCATGCCCATGGGTGAGATACTCAATCATTCCAGAAAAGAGTTTCCATTTATCAGCAAGGAAGGCTGCTGCAAGCCTGGGGTGAATGTGTCTTTCTGGCCTGGGAAGTTTTTTTTTTTTATTTTTGTATTTTTTTTTATCACCAATCAAAGAAGGACATTTGTTTTGTCTGTCCCTAATTCACCTTTTACTTAAATGATCAAGTCATGATAATCAAGTGGAGCATATGATTAAAGAGTTGACTCATCACAAAGAAGATGGAATCTAGGTTTCCCAAAGAGACTACTACCCATCGCCATTATGAGCTCTGAGTCTGAGTGAAGCAGCCCCATCCTCCCACCAGTTCTGGAACAAACTAGAAAAATCAACTCCTCAGAATAAATGTTACAAAACATGTAATGCCAAATAATGATTGCTCCAAAGATACCACCTTCTGGGAAAATGTAAAATTTGACCTTTTTTCTGCTTCCAAATTTCCAATGCATGAACTCTTTGAACTGAAAGAAAAGAAACTTGAAATGTGCAAGACCTTTGCCTGAATGAATAACCTTGAACAGCAAGTTCAAAAGTATTGATTTACACTGTACTTTAGTTTCCTGAGACTTCTCAATCTGCTCTTTTCTAATGGACTCAGTTCTGCTGTTCCTCTGGTGAATATTTAGTCCATCTGGATGCCAAGAAAGGAAATGGGGCCCTGCAGTGCAGCCCGCGGGAGTGCTCTACTTTGATTGCAGCCTCCCCTTAGGCTGCAGAGATGCAGGCCACCCAGGGATGGGGAATCTCAGATCACAAGACAAGATGCAGGAGCCGGTGGATAGAGATTATCATGGGTTTTTGCAGCATGCACACATAATGAGATCAGGCAGTCAACGTGTTTCATGAACCACATTAAGCTAGGAGGTTATTATGGTTTAGAAGTCAGTTTCCTGGTTAGAGAGAGACTTGAAAAGAATCGGAGGGGAGATGTTCCCTGTCTCTCCTCCTTCAGGGTGCCAAGTTCATGGAAATATGGTAATGAGTGGGACTAGTAAAGGGATTGGGTTGTTCAGTTTTTGAGCTACTGATGGAGACTGTATTGAATCATGTGAAAGACCCTTTATATACTCTGGCTTCCTGGTCAAACATTGGGTCAATCTGGAACACACTGCGTATTACAGGCTTCTACACTCTGGTGTCTCCCTATACAGGGGAGAGAATTCCAAGTCATGCATGTTCACCCTCATGTATTACTGGTATATAATCAGTTTACTCTCTTTCTACAGGACTACGATTAAAAAAAAAAAAAAAAACATTTTATTGACACATTCCATAAATCCTGACAATATACCCTGCTCATTATCCCCTGTTAGGACCATGACTCTTGAATACAATATATTTCTTTCTTTCTCCTCAATCCCATGACTTCTACCAATTTACAAGACTCCTCTTAGCATGCCCTAGTGCTCCATGTACGATTGCATTGCTGTGCTGTGCAGTCCTTCACTATCAGCAACACTTGGGTTCTGGGCATCCTCTCTCCCAACTGTACTTCCTTCTTTTTTTGTCTGAATCCTGCTAGAATCCTGGGGACGAGCATATCTTATTTATGTTTTTCAGAAGGTGAGTTCTACTGCATCTGGCTTTGTTGATTTATTCCATTTTTTTTTTGTTGTTGTTGTTGTTCTCTATCACATTCAAACCACTAGATCAAATCAGGTTGCCTCAGGTGAGCAAACTGTGATGTATGTTTTTGTGAGAAGCCTGGCCATGAGAGGTCAATTATTCCTGTACATGAAACGTCACCAGAATAACAAACTTCTGCAACATCTTATTTATAACTGTCCTCGTGTGTCTCCACTTCTTCTTTTCCAGATTTCTTTTTGAAAAGTCTAAGAAATGTGGATGTGTGGCCTTTGTGCACTGGTCCTCTATTCTCTCTGTATATTGTTCCCTGAGTCTCTCCTGGGGCCCATCTCCTCCCACACGACTGAGTTGATGGAGATTGGGGATGGCCGGCTGGGCTTCTTTGGTGGACGCAGCCTCAGGGGAAGTCTCGGGACTTTGCTCGTCTTTTGGTCATCCTCAGCAGCGTGTATTCCTCCATGGTCCCAAATCTGTACCATCCCAGTAGTACTAGAACAAGCTTAGTCAATCCACATTGTTCAAGAATGCATCCATGGTAGCCGTACAAGTCCACATTTCAAACACCCTTAGGTATATAGTAACATATTTGGCTCAGCAGCAAAGTGTATATTGTATATATTTTGCAGATTTGCCTGTATACCCATAAGAATGTACTTTCAGAAAAATACAAAAATATGATATTTGAATGAAGGCTTTCCCCCCTCTTTATTGACAGCTTCCATACTTACCGAAAATAAACCATGATAATTCCCTCCCCTCCCCCACCTTCCCCTTCAGAACTCCACTCTCCGTTATATCCCCTCCCTCTCTCCATTAGTCTCGCTTTTATTTTGATGTTATCACCTTTCCTTCTGTTATGAGGGTCTTGTGAAGATAGTGCTTGGCACTGAGAGGTCATGAATATCAAGGCCAATTTTTATCTGGTCAATTGCACCATAAGCAGTCCGACCCTTCCTTCGGTTCTTACATTCTTTTCGTAACCTTTTCCACAATGTACAGTGAGTCTTGAGATATCTCAGCACTGAACATTCCTCCATCATGTCTTCTCAGACTATGCTTTTTTTTTTTTTTTTTTTTCCCGAGGTAGGATTTCACTCTAGTCCATGCTGACCTGGAACTTACTATGTAGTCGCAGGGTGGCCTCTAACTCATGGCGATCCTCTTACCTCTGCCTCCCAAGTGCTGGTATTAAAGGCAGGTGCCACCATGCCTGGCTAGCACTATGGTTTCTTATTGGTGTTAAGCATGATAAATGAAATCATCTCTGAAATTTGCAATTCTAATTAACAAAAGCATTAGCAAAGGTTTGTGATGGTCAGTCTCCTGCGTAGACTAGACACTTCTTCCAAAGAGAGAGAAAACAGCTTTAGAAATTAACAAAGATAGTGAAAAGATATTTGAAAAGTATGGGAAAATGATAGTTAAAAAAAAAAAAAAAGGCTGGAGAGATGGCTTAACAGTTAAGGCACTTACCTGCGAAGCCTAAGTCCCTGTTTGGATTTACCAGTACCCATGTAAACCAGGTGTACATTGTGGTACATGTCTCTGGAGTTCGTTTGCAGTGGCTAGAGACCTTGGTGCACCCATTCTCCCTCTTCTTCTCTCTCTTAATAAAATAAAATAAAATAAAATAAAATAAAATAAAATAAAATAAAATAAAATAAAATAAAATAAAATAAAATAAAGATGAGCTTCGCATGGAAAAGAAGTCAGCCAAACCAAGCTCAGCTCCAGCCGTGTGGCTTCCAAGTGTGGGACAGTGTGGCCTCATAACTCACCTCTGCGGGAACCAGTGGTATTAAAGGCAGGTGCCATTCCAAGATGGCGCCTGTTGCATGATAAACTGAAATCATCTCTGAAAGTCTTATGACAAAAGCATTAGCGCCATTTCCTGGTCAGTCTTCTGCCCTTGTAGAGTCAGCTTTAGAACACTGCAAAGATGTGCACATGTACCTTGAAAAGTATGGGAAAAGATCAGTCCACCAGCAGGTGGTTGGTTGTGCCCTATAGCTAAGTCCCTGTTTGATTTACTGCTGATTGGATCAGGTGTACATTGGCTATATCTAGGGTGGAGGGCTGGGAGTGGGGCTTTCCTGATGTAAAAGGTTCCTGAATAAATAAAATAAAATAAAATAAGAAGAGTTCCTGTGGAAAAGTTGCCTTATTCTGCTGGTCGGACTGGGCTTCCAAGACAGGACAGACTAAGCAGAAGGGTCATATGGAAGGTAAGCCAGGTGTTCCTGGTGAAGTGACTGATAGTCCCACAGTAAGGACAAGTGTCCCACCCTCTCACACCTACCTGCATGTTCTGGTGGGACAGTGGTTTGTCCAACAGGCATGCCAGCAGTGGAGAAGAATCCCAGTGTGTCCTGGAGAGTCAAACCAGGATCCTTTGTCTTTGCAGGCAAATGCCTTAACTGCTAGGCCATCTCTTCAGCCCTGGTTTAAGTTTTGTGTGTATCTCCCATTGCCCTCCTTTTCCTCTCCCCTGCAAACCCTCTTATCTGTCTCTAGAGATGCCTGTAAGATTTGGCTGCAACTCAAGCTGTTCCAGGTTAGCAACCACAGATGAAGGAGAACATGTGGCATTTGTCTTTCTGTGTTCGTGGGGGTTTGCTTAGTATGATCTGTTCCAAGTCCGACCATTTTACTAAAAATTTCATTATATTATTTCTCTTTACTGCACAGTAGAATTACATTGTGTAAATGTATCCTATCTTTGTTATCCATTTGTAAAATAATGGGCATCTGGTTTTCGTCAAGTTCTGCGATATTGTGAATTTTGTAGCTATAAACATGGTTGAACAAATATCTCTGCAGTGAAGAGTGGAGCCTTTAGGGTAGATGCCCAGTAGCGAAATATCTGGGTCAGTTGGTAGTTCTCTATTCATCTTTTCCAGAAGACTACATATTGGATTATATTGATTTCCACAGTGGCTATGCAAGTTTTCACTCCCACCAGCTGTCACTCTAGCTCAGGCTGATCTGGAATTCACTATGTAGTCTCAGGGTGGCCTTGAACTCATGGCGATGCTCCTACCTCTGCCTCCTGAGTGCTGCGATTAAAGGTGTGCACCACCACACCCGGCTTTTAGCTGCACCTTTCCTTATCTGAATGCACAAGCTCCAAACAAGCTGACACCTCACCAGGTCCCAGAGCACAGGCCCCAAGCACACCTCCACCTCACCTGTCCTGAGTTCATAGGCCTCAAACACCTTGGCATCTTACCTGGTCTGAGCCCCAGGCCCCAAACACACTCAGAACCTAAACACACCTGCCCCTCACCTGCCCCAACCCTAGAACCTCCGTTTTTAGAACAGATCCACCCCGGGGACTTAAATGAAGGGAGTAATCAGAAGTCAAAGAGTCTGAATCTGATGTCACAAATACTCAGAAAGACAACCCTGGCAGACATCTGTGGGGAGCAGGAGTACAAACACCGACGAGCCAAAAGTGTACATGGCAGGAGACGCATCTCAGGAAGTGAAGAGTGTATATAAAGGTTGTCCCACCTTTGGCTGTTGGCATCAGATCTCATCGACTGTGCACAAGCAGAGTGAAGTTTGACCATCCTAAGCTGTGTTCAGTAAGTGGATAGACCTCTGGAGTTGTCTTCTAACATGCACTGCTCTACAGCCCTAAGCTCTGAAGCTTCAGCGGTCTTTGCACATCATCAACTGGCCCCTTCCAGCAGGATGATTGAAAGTTTGAAGACAGATGCTGCATCTGTTCAGACCTCAATGCTATGAACGTCTCTGACTGCCCCGATGTACTTGGGAGACATCTCCTAGCTAGAACCTGAGTCACCCTGGTGTTGGGCTACAGGGAGAGGTACAATCTGAGAGTCTCAGGAGGAGAAACTGCTCAGACCACAGACTGAAAAACGAAGTGTGGCCATCAGGGACACCTGCCAAAAAAGGAAATTACTAAAGTGAAGACAGCTGTGACAGACATTCTACTGACACCGGTCCAATACAGGCTCAATACCAGCTTAAATTATAAGAAAGACAAGACTCTAAGTTCAACTGAACCGTCCCACCTCCACACAAAAATCTTGCAAGCTCCAAGTTTTCAAGGACATGGAAAAAAGTTTCTGTGAGATTTATCATTTCCCCTTTTCTTTTTCTTCTTTCTTTGTCAGTTGTTCTATCTCTTTAAAATTTTATTTCAATTTAAAAAATTGCTTTGTTATATTTAAACACTGTTTGTTTTTTCCTACCTGTGGTCCTTGAATTTTACTTACATGTTTTTCCAGTATTGGTCATTTTTTTCTCTTTTCATTTTTATTGCATGCCTATATATTCCTCTTTCTTTTTTCTTTCTGCTATATTTTAGTAATATTTTTACTTTATATTTTCTTTTAACTCATGTTTTGACTTTTTAATTCCTTTATTATATTTATCTAAATTTATTTTGAACTTTCTTATTATTGGGGAGTCTTTTTTCTTCTTTCTCTATTTTTTCTAGTCTTTTACTATTTTACCTTTACCTTCAAAACATTCTTCTCCCATTATTCTCTTATTTTATTTATCTAGCTTGTATGTCTTCACTTTTTCTTATTCTCTTCCTCCTCCCATTATTTCATTGACTTACTGTTAGTATATTTGTCCTAGATAATTTTTAGCACATTCTGCCTTAGTTTTCCTATATTCTGCTCTATGGTCATTGGTGACATGATGATGGACTTTAATTGGTTTTCAGAGTATTTTTGTATCTTATTTAGATGAATGGTGTTACATCAGCTTGTTTTTCCCCCCAGTTAGAGATGTTGGGAATTGAGCCCTCAAGAGCAGTTGCTCAGTAGGAAGACCTCTAACAGCTGAGTATGGTCACATGAACCTATATGCTCAGTCCTGCAAAGCGGAACAGAGATAAGGGTCCCATTCAGGCTTGGGTACAAGGACAAGCTCAGCTACCATTAACAGACTCAAGCTGAAAATTAGAACAGGCAGAAGAGTGATGGAGCAGGACACCCAGGGCTCTTTTTCAGCCACCTCAGGCGAGCACACCTCATGGCAGGTGAGGCATGGTGTGTTGCCAGGGCACAGAAAGATGCATACATTTCATCATTCCATACTGCACGTCCCAACACACACACACATACACAAATAAAAAAAAAAAAAGAGCTGTTCAAATTGATAGACACATAAATCACAATAAGAAATGTAGAAATTCACAACACATGGCTTCTTCAAAATATCATAAGTCTTCAAATTCAATGATGATGAAATTGACAGAATGCTGGATGAAGAGTTCAAAAATGTACTAAGGAAAATGAACTGTGACCTCAAAGAGAATAGAAACCAGCAGACCAACTCAAACCTGTCCCTGAAGAAGGATCAGCAACACGGAAGAGAAAACAAGCAAAATGTACAAAATCATTAGCAACGTGAGGTGTTCAACCAGGAAACTGATAGCATGAGAAAACTTCAGAAAACTTGGGAATGAAAAACTCAATGAACCAAATAAAGAACAGGCTAGAAGATGGGTCAGTGGAGAAAAGCACTTGTTCTATTAGCATGGGGACCTGAGTGTGATCCTCAGTACCCATGGGGACAGGGGAACAGCTAGCTGTGGTCACATATACATATAACTCCAGCTCTAAGGAGCACAGAGCAAGATGGTGGCTGAAACTTACTGGTCAGCTAGTCTAACTGAAAGCAATGAGCTCCAAGCTTAGTGAGAGACTGCCTCAAAGAAGGAAGGCAGAAGAGCATAGAGAAGGACATTGGTCATCTTTTTCTGGCATGGGCATACATCGACATGCACACATGTGTATAGACACACCACACATACTACACAACACATATAGTACACACACACACACATACAAACACACACACACACACACACACACACACACACACACACACACACACACACACACACACACACACTGGAAAGAACCAACAACAGGTTCAACCAAACAGAAGTAAACTTATCAGGAATGGATGACTAGGTTGAATAAATACTACATTCAAACATTAATAAAAAAAATAATAATTAAGAACTGTGGAGAATTGCTTAAAGATCAAGCCTAAAAACTTTCCAAATCTAGACTTGTAAATGGATGTCCAAACATAAGAAGTAATTACAAACCCAAATAGACATGACCAGGTGTAGTGAGATGAATCACAGGTTCCCCATGAGCTACCTTGTCTTTGTGCTTGGTCTGTAGCTGGTAGGAATTTGAGAGATGGAACCACGCTGGAGAAGATGTGTTGCTGGGAAGAGGCTTTGAGGTGCTACAGCCAGCTCCCCTCTGCCAGAACTCAGCTCACTCTATTGCTGCTGTTATCCACCTGCTGTGGCCCAGGTGATGTTCAGCTGCTTCTCTTTCCATGCATTTTCTCGCCATCATGAAACTTTCCCCTTGAAACTCTAAGAAAAAAAAATGTCCTCCCATTAGCTGCTTTTTTGGGTCATGTTTAAAAAGCTATTTCTTTGTGTGTGTGTGTGTGTGTGTCGCGCGCGCAAGCATGTGAGAGTTTGTGTCATGGTGTGTGCTTGAAAGTCAGAGGATAGCTTTCGAATTAGTTCTCACCTTCCACCTCATTTAAGGCAAGGTTTCTCATTTTTTTTTAAAAAAATTATTATATATGGGTAGGAGAGATGGCTTAGCAGTTAAAGTGCTATTGTTGCAGTCGGGTTCACATTGCTGCCAGAAATCACTCGACCAAGAGCAGCTTTTGGGAAAAAGGGGTTTATTTTGGCTTATAGACTCAAGGGGAAACTCCATGATGACAGAGGAAAACTAAGAGTCTCTTCTACAAATGGCATCAAGCAACTCGCTCAGTGCATGATCCAGGATCAAAGTACATTCATGTCTCTCTCGCTGCACAAAATCAACTCAAGATAGGTTAAAACCATAAAGCAAGACCTGAAACCCTGAAACGGTTGGAGGAAATAAAGAAATGTGCACATGAAAGGACTTTATGAACTAGGACTGCTTTGCAGGAACTAGTACAAAGACTTGACAAGTGGGGTTGCCTGGAATTAAAATGCTTCTAAGCCTAGGAGGAACCAATCACACAAGTGAAAGGTTAGTCCACAGACAGAGAGAAAACCTTTGTCAACTCTATATTTGACAAGAGCATAACGCCTAAAATCTACAAAGAACTCCAAAAATTAAACCAACCCTCCATCCTTCTAACCAATAAATGGGATAGATAGTGATTTGACTGGACAGTTCACAAAGGAATAAATAGAAATGGCCAATAAATGTTTGGAAAAAAATATCCATCAAGGAAATACAAATTAAAACTACATTGAGATCTCACTTTGCTCTACCCAGAAAAGATCTCATTAATAAGACAAATGGTGATAAAGATTGGTGAGAATATGGAGGAAGAGAAACACTTATACCTTGTTGCTGGCCACTAGGAAAAGCAGGAAACAGGTTTCTTAAAAACTAACAATAAAACTACTGGGTACTATTCACAACAACCAAGATATGGTGCTAGCCTATAGGTTCATCAAAAGATGAATGAATTTAGTAAATGTGGTACATATACACAATATATTTTTATTCAGCTATAAAGAATGCACTTACAACATGTGGTGGTTGGATTCAGGTGCCCCCCCCCATAAACTTAGGTGTTCTGATGCTAGGTTCCCAGCTGATAGAGATTTGGGAATTAACACCTCCTGGGGACAGTGTATTGTTGAGGGTAAGATTATGGGTATTATAGCCAGTGTCCCCTTGCCAGTGTTTGACACACTGTCCTGTTCCTGTTGTCTACCTGATGTTGGCCAGGGAGTGATATCTACCCTCTGTTCATGCCATCATTTTCCCCTGCCATCATGGAGTTTGTTTGCAGTAGCTACAGGCTCTGGCGTGCCCATTCTCTCTCTGTCTGCCTCTCTTTTCTTTCTTTGTCTCTCTCCCTCCTTGCAAATAAATAAATAAAAATTTCTTAAAAAAAAAAAAAAAAAAAGAAAGAAAGAACACCAGACACCAATGGAAAGGAAGGGCATGAAACCTGAGGTCACGCTCACTGTGCCCCCCGCCCACGTCTACTGGCGGCACAGCAGCTCAGGTCCATGTCAGAGGAAAAGTGCAGCAAAGAAGAAACAGCCACCTCCACACTGTAACATCCTCACCACAAAAGTGGGGATAGTCACAGTTGTCCCCCGGAAAACATACTGATTCCTATGTCTCCCAGATACCTATTAGCAACTTTCTGTCTGTCCCACTATCTCACTCAACAAATAATCGTCAGTTAAATCCTCAAATTAAACTTGTAAGGAATCTTTTTTTTTTTTCAAAGTGTATCTCTGAAAGGTTAAATAAATACCTTTCAATATGTTATCATAGAACTTTTTTAAAATGCATGATTTTCTGACTTTTTCCCATCACCCTATTTTGCATCGATGATAGAAATAATAATGCTAAATGAATGGAAAAGAAAGAAAGTTATCCAAAAGAATAATAGCGTCCTTTAAACTTTTATTTCCATTCTGTTCATACAGCAACAGCTTTAGAAGAAGTGGCCCTGATAAGGTACATTATGACCATGTATTCTAGAAACCAGGCACATTGTAATGATAAAAATACACTGATAATACCAGGAAATTGGGAGCTTCTTTGCACGGAATAGATAGCATCTTGTGGTCATAAATGAAAACAAATAATTCTTTGTGTCCAGTGTTTAGAAGTCTGGGCTGCAATACAATTTCTCATATTAAAAAGAAACAGATAATTAGAATTGCTTGCTGGGGATATAATGATTTCTATCTTCATTGTCCTGGTTCTGCCACAGCTGTGCCCATTATTGCCAAGTGTTCCATCTGCTACCATCCACCACAGGAGTTTACTGGGGGCAGAATAGTATGTGCAGCCTGCCCTTGCATTCAGAAATAGGTGTGGGCAATTTGCAGGGTCCTGGGAGTGAATACCTTAAGGATCTATGATATCTTCCTACCATCCAGTGCTTCTGTTTTGATTTTTCATTTTTATCAAGCCACAAGGTTGTTCAGTTTTCTCTTGCCAAATTCCTTGTCTAGCTATAGTCTGTTTGGAGTATGACATTCCAGGAAGCAGTGTCTGTATCAGTCTCTCCTTCCTTTCAAACTATTTAAAAGGAGCCTTCCTTTTTTTAAATCTGAATTTTAAAACAGTGCTGTGTTTATTGAGGCAGTTGAATCATATTTGGCTGGTTATCAAAGATGCTAAAGATGTAAAAAGTTGGCAGTACAAAAGAAATAAAAGTTCTTTTTCTTATGCACTCTAAGGGTAATAGTGTAGAAAGGGAAAACAAACCTTAGATTATGAAGCCAAAGTTTTCCATGCCAGACGAGAGTTTTTGTTTTGTTTTGTTTTGTTAACTTTCCAAAGGCACAAAGTAATTGGAGTAGCAGTTGCCAATAGGTAACTTATTTTGGATATTTCCCACAGGGAAGACTCCAGTCTTTGGAGAAATCAGAGGCTGGTGGAAGTAGAACGTGATGTGGGTGATGGGGCTGTTCCTCCTCTTCCTCAGGCTGCAGCTCCTGATGCACAAATCTAAGCCCGCTGCTCCTGTGCTTCCCTGCACACTGGCACCCTACAGGTCCTCAGCAGTAAGGCTGGGATGAAAGCTGCTTCCTCCCTATCAACTGGCCAAACGAGGCCTATGAAGACTTATCTTACCTATGCTATATCTAAAAGAAAGTTCTCGTTTTCTTTCCTAGCTGTTTGTTAGCATAAATCAATGAGTATACATCAAAGGTGACTTTCATACACGGATATGACATTTGAAACTCACAAGTGAGAGAGGTGGCTAGGCTCATCTTTCTAGTTCCATGTCCTGACTGGTTCTGAACAAGAATGGGGACCTCATGCAGGTTGTGTCCAGCTAACATGTGCAAGTCTGCCATACAGACACACAGACAGACAGATGAACACGATCTTCATGTCCTACTAAGAGCTCATGGGAGAGATTGGGTCTGCATAGTTCTCCTGCAGGCACTCATATATGGCACAAATAGAAGGTAGAAGGAGACAAAAGAATTAGGTCTCCATGTGGATTAGGAAAAGGGAATGCTTTGGAAAACTGAACTTTCTGTCAATTACACAGGAGTCCAGAGGATTTTGCCTCTAGCCCCATTGCCACGAGTGGTTCCCAGTGACCCTCACGCTACTGCTCCACTCTGGAAGCACAGAGATTTTGCAAAGGCCTGTGCTATCACCCGCTGGGATGATATGGTCTGTTGGAGAACTCACATCTTGTAGTCGTTTGTGTCAGATGCCACATGTCTGAGGGAACATAGGAGTTCCAGTGGCAGCAGAAAGTGCCCTTGGTCTCAGTTGAGCTGGAGACAGTGGTGTGGGTTCACGGTCCCAGGTAGCCCATCCTCTCAGGGCAATGGCATGCAGCACAGAGGAAATGACAAAAGCTGCATTCAGAGTTAAGCAGCAGCGCCAGTCAGGGCTGACCATGACCTGGGGGTCTTTATCAGGAAGAGGAGTCCTGACCAAGAGTCAGTCTAAAATAAGAAGCAGAAGTTGATTGATTTGATCCTATTTAATAAAAGGAAAATCACCCACCTGTTTAGTTGGCTTATTGGCTCAAAAGTGGAGGTCTGCTCACCTCCTTGGAGGGACATCTGTCCGTCCAGCAGAGGAGGGAGATCATTTGCAGAGTCCTGACCCCGGTACCTGTCCCATTTCTACAGCCTGAAACACCCAGGCACCATTTATCTTCTAAAGCAATCTCCCCAGGTCTGTCTGTCCAACAGCACAGCTGACTTTCTAAAAACACACTTCTGCATCCTTCCCCTTGACTTAGTACATACTTGTGATTTTTTATTAAATATTTATTTTTGTTTATTCATTAGAGAGAGAGAGAGAGAGAGAGAGAGAGAGAGAGAGAATGGGCTCACCAGGGCTTTTAGCCACTGCAAATGAACTCCAGATGAATGTGCTACCATGTGCATCTGGCTTACGTGGGTCCTGGAGAGTTGAACTGTGATCCTTTGGCTTTGCAGGCAAGCGCCTTAATCATTAAGCCATTTTGCCCCATACTTGTAAATTTTGAGAGAAAATTGTCCTGAAGATTTCAGATTGTAGATGAGATAAAGTATAAAGTTGTTTTAAAAGGCAGCTGTGGCTACAACAGGCTTTTATGTTGATCCTGAAATATTAAACAGCCAACTGTGACAGTGACATGGGGATCTAAAAAACATACCTGCTCTGGGTACAGCCATGTTGGGACTGCAATGTGCTCTAGCTGGGGTCCTGAGCCTGGGCACCAGGGGAGGAGTCCCTCATTTTGACGCTACTATGCAGCACAGAGAAAAATGAAATCTGGAGAGCATCCTTGTGTCATTTTGGAGTAAAAATGATCAGAATCTTAAAAGAACTGAAATACGAATATGGGGATGAATATTTGCATAAATATTAGCAAATCAGCCAGCCTGCTGCCTCGGCAAGACGGTTTCCAAGCAGAGTAGATGATGCTTATGCTCACAAGTTCATGAAATTCAGCATTCAGATGTCTGCAATGTCCTTTATCGAAAATATGAGTATGCAAGAACAAGGAAAGGTAATGATTCCCTAGAAAATACAGTCACTTTGTAAAAGGGAAGGGATCATGTTTAAGCTGCTATCACTTCTCTAGTGAAATCCTTAGTCTCAAAACATCTATGAACTATGTGCTCATTTGGTTTTCCTGCTAGTGACTGAAGATGGCCATTGAAGTTGAGGCTAACTCAAAGGCTCTTTCTGTGCACTTTGAAAGACAGTGAACAAATGCAATGTTGGAATGACAGAAACAAGTAGCCCATAGGTTTCTTTCTCTTATCAGTGGTAGAAATCAGTACCATTTTCCAGTTTTCTTCCATTCATAATTTCTGGTGCAAACTGATGGCTAATATTTGCAATAAGCAATGATTTTCTCAGAAATCATAGTGTGCCATATTTCCAGCAGCACTTTATGATCATAAAATGGTGTCAGAAAGGTAAATGAGGAGGGGTTACCAACACTGAACATGGCAGCACTTATAACATGAGGTGTATAAGCCCATGCAATGGCAGTTAGAGGCCTGCCATTTCGGGGCCGAAAAAGAAAAGGAAGCTTCTAGAGAATGTGTCTTAGTTGATCCTCCTACAGTATGTTATTCTTCCAAGAACCAAGGGCTCATCTCTCTAAAACTTTGTATGTCCTACAGCAGTATACATCAAAGATCTCCAATGACTGGAAATTTATTTGCATATTCCTCTCAAAAATATACATGTCACAGCCAGTGGCTTTGCCTTACATTTAACAAGAGAAAAAAAAACAAATGTGAGAAGTTCACATTTTTCTACCCAAATCTGCCAGGTCTGCCGCATCCGTACCTGCATCCTGTGGCTTCTGCCTTATTTTCATGGTCAAAGTGACCTTTCTCGATAAGTCTGACATTATAGGACTGAACCTTTTATAAATTTAAAAAATATATGTTTTTTGTTTACTTGCAAGAGAGATAGGGAGAGAGAGAAAGAACTAACGGGCATACCATGGCCTTTAGCTGTTGCAATTGAACTCCAGAAGCATGTGCCACCTTGTGCATCTGGCTTAAGTGGGTCATGGGGAATTGAACCTGTGTCCTTTGGCTTTGCAGGCAAGCCCCTTAACCGCTAAGCCATCTCTCCAGCCTGGGCTGAACATTGTGTATTTTGCATGTGTTGTTATGCTTTCTTCCTCTGCAGCCACAGGCCTGTTTCTTGCACACAGCTTCGTCTCCAATATGGCCTTGTCCTTTGCTCCTCTCACAGCACTTCTGTGAGAGTTGGTGACATACATCTATGTTATCCTGTCCTTATCCCCTGTCTGTTCATGGCCTCTCCACAGGGACACAGTCCCTCCAGCTCCCATGACTCTGCTCTTGAGAGGAATTCTAATGGCGACATGTCACACAGGTGAAACCCCTCCTCTGCTCCTCCTATTCAAACTGAGCACCCTTTGCAGAGCTGGCTGCATGCTTTTCTAAAAATGCTCTACTCCTGTTTCAGTGACTGTTGCTTTTAATCTCCTTTGCTGGCTCAGCCCTTTCCTACTTCACTATTCCCCAGAGTGTCTTTAATTTCCATCATTATCCACATCATGACTTTATGGTTGTTCAATCACTGAATGTATCTCTGCCAGGAAGGGATATATATATGGATATATATATATATATATATATATATATATATATATATATATATATTCTATATTTCCTATTTTGAACTTTTAGTATATAATATAGTATATATTATATAATGTATTATATATGTATACTCTTTTATATTTCCTATTTGGAAAACAACTTTTAGCCTATGAGACCATCCAGTTATGCATGGACATGGTTGATTGCTGTAACACCGCATAGCCAACTGTATCATGGACAAAATGCCTTTTATTTGTCTGTTGTGACCGAACACTTTCAGACTGCCTTCAACTATGAACAGCAAGACAGTGAAGCCAGGAAAAGTACCATGAACAGATAATCATGGATTTGCGAATTCCTTTGGAAGAATGAATACCAACAACTAGGAAATAGAAGTCATCAGCCATTTGAAGGTTTAATTTCCATAGCTACTCCAAGATTGCTTTTTAAAATTAATTCATTTTATTTATTTATTTATGAGAGTGAAAGACTGACAGAGAGAGAAAGAGGAGATAGATAGAGAATGGGTGTGCCTGGGCTTCCAGCCACTGCAAACGAACTCCAGATGCATGCGCCCCTTTCTGCATCTGGCTCACATGGGGAATCAAGCCTTGAACTGGGGTCCTTAGGCTTCACAGGCAAGCACTTAACCTCTAAGCCATCTCTCCAGGCCCCCAAGATTGCTTTTTGATAGTGAGATACAAATTTGAAGTCTTACCCAACATGTTAAGATACCCTCATTTACCCTAAATCTTACAACTTTTCTTGCCTTTAATGGCATAACCTCTGTGCAATTATGTCATATGCCTAACCTTATTTTTCTTTAAAATTGTGTAACTTATAATGAATCAGACATCTTTTCCTAAATTAATTAGCTTCTTGAGCTTCCCTTTTTATAATTTTTCTTTCCATCTTTATGGAGTTTCACTCCTTTAGACATCTTGCAATTATGATTTTAGAAAGGTTTTATGTATTCTAAATATTAATCTACCAATTCTGTATGTTTCAATTATGTTTTTATCAGTACTTTTTCTCATATTTGTATACTCTGGTTTAATGAATATTTTAAGTTTTGATACAGTAAATTCCAATAATTTTTTTAATCTTCATGGTTTTTGAATATTTATTGTTGCTTAAAAGGAAAGTTCCTATGTTGAGATTATGAACAGGTCACAGATCTACAGATTGCACTGTCGGTCACTTCACTAGAGTCACAGGCCCTCAAGAAGAAGAAACATGGACTTGCTCAGACCCAGGACGTTGCCTCATCACAATGCCTTCAGACTACCCGCCTTGCCTGTTTCCTGAATCCACATTTTCCTTAGAATTTTGGAAAGCTTCCTGTTCCTTGACTTGCTTAGGGTTTTGGGTGAGCTCTGCTTGAACCTGCACAATCTTTATTTTTTTTATTTTTTATTTTTTTTGGTTTTTCGAGATAGGGTCTCACTCTGGCTCAGGCTGACCTGGAATTAACTATGTAGTCTCAGGGTGGCCTTGAGCTCACGGTAATCCTCCTACCTCTGCCTCCTGAGTGCTGGGATTAAAGGCATGCACCACCACGCATGGCTTCGAACCTGCACAATCTTATCCAACATCTTCATCAACCAGACACCCTCCCAGATGTTTTTATGTAGACCTCGCGTGACCTGTAAGCTGTCCACTGCCTACTTTACATATGAGTCACCACTCAGACTTTTCCCACACCTGTAAATGCCCCTGAAATCCCAGGTTCCTGCTGCCAACCCTTTTTGAGTCCCCCTGCCTGTCTCTCTTCAGTGAATTTCTGTCTCTCTTCAGTGAATTTCGCTTGCATACTCCTCTTTGCATGTGCTCCTTCTGTCTTCATTTGATGCTGCAGGCGACCAAGAGACAAAGAATCCTAGAGACACTGGCTTGGGAGTTTCATTGATCCTTGAATGTCCAGCCATCTGACACCCACGCTATGCCTGTCCAAGAAATGCTCCACTGCTTTTCAAACCCACAAGATTACATGTCCATCTCTGACTTGATTTTTTATGCTTAAGCTTTTATTGCTGTGCCTACCTCATAATCAGTGTAAGATATACAGCCAAACTTTGTTTTATGTAAGGTTATAATTTTGTCTAAATTCACTATTAAATAGTTATTTTCTCTTTTATTATTAGCTTCTTAATGCCATATTTATTCTGTGTTAAGTTGCAGGTTTTATGAGATTTTATTTATGGCCTTGTTATTCTATTACAAAGGAGCTTATATTCTGATAAGTACAGCAATACCAGAGCTTTCATTATCAACATCATTATTATATTATATCCGGAACTGATATGACAAGTTTTTACTTTCTTAACACTAATTTTTCTCTTTAAAATATTTTTATCCTTCATGTAATTTTAAAAATAACTTTGTTGAGCAATTAAAAACCATCCAGCTACAGTTTTATGTATGATTTCATTACTTTGTAAATTTATGGATTAATTTGTACTTAAATGATTATTTTTTATTTTTTCTCATTCTCTGATCAGATAGTATAATATTTCTTTCTAGAGTAGTGCACTTTTTATGTGTTAATGCACTTCCTTATGTACAATTTTTATTTCCTAATGCAGATCCTGAGGGATTTTCTTATTTTAAAATCATGTTAGCAAATGTTTTTTTTTTCTTACTTCTGGTAATGTATTAAAACCCTGATACATTTATGTAGTTGAATTAAATGGTAAGCAATTAGCATTTAATTTTTTAAATTTTTTCCCAACCTTTTTGTGCTTTCCTTTTACTGCAAGCGACAGGACAGTGGTTCTTTGGGACTCTGGTGTTCAGTGCGCATTGTCCTGCAGGCACTGAAGGGGCGGCATCAAACTTCCATTACTGGTCCAGCGGGGAAGCGACTGGGAAGTCACTAGACTTGTGTAAACAAGAAGATAAACGGAGCAAACGGAAGCCCAACAAACTCTTCTTACATCCCTTCTAGGTGTGAGGCTAGCACTCAGACGTAGTGGCAGAGACAACATCTCAACCTACTGGAAGAGAAGACCAGGAGCGAGGGCTGACCTCTGCTTGTGCCCGAGATTAGGAAGGCTCACGGGATTTCCCAGGACAACAGGGGAGACACTGGAGGGTCAGGGACAGTGATAGTGAGCGGCTCACACAGCCTAACTTGGTATTCAGTGCATTATATTCATATCAACAAAAATTCAAAAGGGTAAAAGACAAAACATATGGTTGGAGCCTAAGAATCAGTGATGACTTGTGTCCTAAATGTCCCTCAAATGACCATGTATTAAGGGCTTGGTTCTAAGTATGGCACTACGAGGAAGTGGAGGTAACTTAGAAGGTGAGACGCAATGGAGGAACTCAGAGCATTGGGGGTGTGCCCTTGCAAGGGACAGTGGTGATCTAGCCTCTTCCTTTCTTTAGCTTTTGCTTCCTGGCATATGATTTTATTCTACCACCTTTTCCCAACATGAGGTGCTTCCCTAGTACCAGAAACAAACAGCCCGGTACAAACTGATACTTCCAAATTGTGAACCAAAAATCACTCCTTCCTTTCAACGAGTAGATTATCTCTAGTATTGGGTATAGTGAATGGATGTTGACAAACAGGCTGACTCAATCATGGCAGAGATTTCAGGATCATCAGCCTGGAAACTCAAAACTATTTAAATTAATAAACTTAATTCTACTGGAAACATGAGCAGCCTATGGACACAGTGGATAATGGAAGCAGAGAACTAAACATAAACTATAATAAAGAGGGTCGAGGAAATGCTCGGAAGGAAAGCACCATGAGAAATGAGAAGCAGCTGAGATGTGCTCATCCTACCGTGGGCCCAAACGTTGAAACAGTGACTTTGAAGAAATGTCAATAGAAAAATTAAAAAAAAATGTATTATTAGTTTTTTTTTTGTGTGTGTGTGTGTGTATATCAGAACCCCTGCCACTGTAAAAGGAATGACAGGTGCTTGCATCACTTTTAAGATCTGGCTTTATATGGGTGGCTGGAAGGGTCTGCAAGCAGTTTTCTGTAATCATCTCTGTGGCTCCCAATGGAAACTTTCAAAGAGAGAAAAGAATGGAAAAGACAGAGCAATGTGGAAGGTGCTACAAGATAGGAGGGACAACTATAAAGCGTGAAGCACTAGGGTAGTGGGGATATCGAAAGGAAATAGTAAGAGACAGACACAGGGAATATATCCAAAATGATCATGGCTAATCATTTACCATACTTAATTATACATATCAAAGCATAGTTACAGAAAGCACAAAAATATCAAAAAATAAATTAAAAAACAACAAACATTGAGACATGTAATATTCAAGCTACGGAAAATAAAAAAGAGAAAAAAAATCAAAGAAGTCAGTGGAAAAAATACTACTTAAAGAATAATGATAATACTCAAATGTGATTTTTAAAAAAGTATTTTTATTTATTTATTTGAGATTGATAGAGACAGAAAGTGTAAAACAGAGAGAGTGAGACAGAATACTGCTCCACAAGGGCCTTAGCCCCTGCAAACGCTCCAGATATATGCATCTTTTTTTTTTTTTTTTTGCATCTGGCTTTATATGGGTACTGGGTAATTGAACCCAGGATGTCAGGCTTTGCAAGCAAGCACCTTTAATTGCTGAGCCATCTCTTCAGCCCTTAAATGTGATTTTTAAACCAAGAAATGCCAGGCGTAAGAAGAGCTGGATATTGAACTATTCAAAGAGTTGAAACAGAAGGGATGAAGAGATGGCTTGGCAGTTAAGGCACTTGCCTATGAAGCCTAAGGAACTAAGGTTTGATTTCCCAGTACCCAAGTAAGCCAGAGGCATATGGTGGCACCTGTGTCTGGAGATTGTTTGCAGGGGCTAGAGGCCCTAGCATGTCCCTAGTCTTTATTTCTCTCTCACTTTCTCTCTTTCTTGCTCTCTCTTTCTCTCTGTCCTAAATAAATAAAACAAAAAAAGAGTTTAAACAGAAGAATCACCCATTTAGTATCATTTACACTAAGAATAATAAAGATGGTATATAAAAATCTGATAAGAATTATGAACAATAGATCTGGCTTGTAAGAAATGTTTAAAGAAATTCTTCAGATGAAAGGTCAATGATATGGTGTAGAAATTCAGATGATATATGATATATAAATATATCCCCTATAGGTATATAGAGGCAACATCAGAAAAGAACAAATGAACATAAAATGAAATCTTATGCTTTTCTTATTCTTAACCTAACAACATTTTGACCTAAGAACATTCTGCTCAAAATGATAACAGTAATAATGCAATGAGTATAGTTTAAGAATAAGCGAGATGAATTTACATATTTCTCTGAGAAAAGGAGAGAATAATCTGCTATACATTACTTGTGTTACTGAGGAAATTGGAAAATAGTTCCTTCAAAAGGATTTAGAATAGTGGATGATTATAACAAACTGAAAACAAGTCAGGAAACAATAGAACACACACACACACACACACACACACACACACACACGACCAAGAAAAACATGTCGAAAACAGTAACAAATGTTTACTAAGCTAAGAGTTAGAGTAAAACAAGAATTAATTAATCTGCCATTAGTCTAAGTATACAAGTTAAAAGTCAGAGAATGTCAAAGCAGTCTCTTTTCAAATGAAAAAAATTCAATGTCCCTATTTCATGTTATCTACAAAAGTTTCATTTTAAATAAAAGGATTCAGGTTAAAAGTCAGAGTTGCAGAAATATATAGCAGGCCAATGATAATGAAATGAATTCAGGGTTATCTGTATTAATTTCAGGCACCTGCACTATGCAGTGGTAATGCATAGGATGCAAGGGTTTGATTCCATACGAAGCTGCCATATCCTTAATAACATGTACAATAGAGTGACATACCAGGGAATTCACTACTGTACTATAAGAAGAAACACTACAAAATGTTCTTGGAAGCACTAGTATATGTCTATTAAGAATAGATCTAGTGAATCCATAACATATGGTTGAATTAAGTAGCACCATTTAATTATTGGATTAAATTGACATATGTAGAAAACTTCATTTAACATGAGCAGGATAAACATTATTCTTAAGCATGAATATTCATTAAGCTGACCACATTTTAGGCAAATTTAAAAGAACAGAAAGCATGCAAGTTCTATTCTTAGAACACAATGGAATCAAAGTATTAATTGATAGCAGAAAGATGGTTGGTAAACTCAAATACCAAAATACTCAAATTCCAGAGCAAACGTCTACCCAGGTACACTTTGTTTTTTTTTTTTTTTTTTTTTTTTGGTTTTGCAAGGTAGGGTCTCACTCTGGTCCAGGCTGACCTGGAATTAACTATGTAGTCTCAGGGTGGCCTCGAACTCTCGGCGATCCTTCTACCTCTGCCTCCCGAGTGCTGGGATTAAAGGCGTGCGCCACCATGCCCGGCCCCAGGTACACTTTTAATTGCAGCACTGTGGAAGCTGAGTAAAATGGATTGCCATGCATTTAAGGTCAATCTCAGCTACAGTGATACTCAGTCTCAACAATGTTCTGTGTCCAGCCTCTTCAAGTGGTGAGAGTTTTCTTTGCTAACTGATAGCTCTGAAATTCAAGAGGTCCCATTTATTGATTATTGGCCCCATTTTCTAAGCAACAGCAATCTTATTCATAAAGTCCTTACTGACACTTTTATCCTGAAGTATAACTCCTTTTCCCATGAACAGTTTCTGAATGTCAGGGCTCACATTGAGGTTCTTGATCCACTTAGAGTTGGTTTTTGTGCAGGGTGAGATCTAAAGATCTAGTTTCATCATTCTAGAATGTAGATAATAGAATTCCCCAGCACTTTGTCAAAAAAGAAAGAAAGAAAGAAAGAAAGAAAGAAAGAAAGAAAGAAAGAAAGAAAGAAAGAAAGAAGGAAAGAAACTCATGAAGAATAATACCTGGATCTTTTATTCTCTTCCATTGATCTGTAAACCTGTTTTTTGGCAGTTCCATTCTATTTTTATTACTATGACTCTGTAGTACAATTGAAATTTAGTGGTAATTTGAAATATAGTGGCACCTCTAGCATTATTTCTTTTGACTCAGGATTTTTTCTGGCTATCCCGGGATTTTTTATACTTCAATGTAAAATTGAGTACAGCTTTTCTAGGTGATGTGGAGAATGAATGGTTCTATCAACTTGATTGAGATTGCATTGAATATATAGATTACATTGGGGAAGAAGCCATTTTCACAATGTTACTTCTTCTGATCCATGACCATGGAAGGCCTCTCCATCTTCTAGTGTCTTCTTCAATTTCTTTCCTCAGTGTTTCTTCATAGATTTTAGTGTATCCATCTCTCACTTCCTTGGTTAGGTTTACTGCAAGATATTTTTTGAGGCTAACCCAAATGGTATTTTTTCTCTGATTTCTTTCTCAGCTTGTTTGTCATTGTTATATAGGAAAGCTACTGATGTTAATATGCTAATTTTGTTAGCTTTGCAAAAAGTGTGTATAGGCTCTTGGAGTTTCTGGTGGAGCCTTTATCATCTTTTATGTATAGAAGCATAACATCGTGAATAAGGATATTTTGACTTCATTCCTATTTTTTTTTTTGCTTGTGTGTACATATGTAGGCAGTGTGGTGTGTGATATGTGTGGTATATGCATGTGTATTGCCCTTGGACTATCCTATGTGCTTGCCTGTGGCAGGGATGCTAACCTATGGTTGCCAGAACAGAATGATGGGTGTCCTGCTTCATAACCTTCCTATCCATTCTGGTTTGAGCCAGTCTTTTACTTATTCCAGAGCTATCTGGCTTTTTGCAAACTGCCTTGTCTCTGCTCCCCTTTGTGGGATTGGGGTTACAGGTGTGTGTGGCCACACTCAGATCTATGTGGGCAGTTTCAATCCCCCTCAGGCCATCTTGCTTGCATAGGAAACGCAATTAACTGCTGTGCTACCTCTCCAGCCATGTTTTTTTAAAACATTATTTGCAAGGAGAGGGAAGAGAGAGAGAGAGTGAGAGAGAGAGAATGGGCATGTCAGAGCCTCTAGCTGCTGCAAAAGAACTCCAGATGCATGTACCACTTTATGCATCTGGCTTTATGTGGAAATCAATCCTGGATCATTCGGTTTGAAGGCAACCACCTTAACCACTGAGCCATCTCTCCATGCTCAGCCCCACTTTTTGTATCCATTTTATTTCCTTTTCTTTTTATATTGCTCTAGATAAGACTTCAGGTACTGTATTCAGTAGGAATTTAGAGACTGGATACATTTGTGTTCTTCCTGATTTTGGTAAGCATGCTTTAAGTTTTTCTCCATTTAGCATGATTTGGGCTCTTGGTAAGCATGCTTTAAGTTTTTCTCCATTTAGCATGATTTGGGCTGTTTTTCTTTAATATAGCCTTTATTAGACTAAGGTGTTTTCCTTCACTCAAGGCTTCTGTTATGACTAGATTTTGGATTTTGTCAGAGGTCTTTTTGCATCACTTGAGATATGTGATTTCTATCCTGTTTTCATTTATATGATGAATTAATAGTTGTTGATTTACATATTTTAACTATTCCTGAATCTTTAATATGATTGACAGCTGAAATTCTCAGGATGAACTGGATGCTGCAGCAGCAGCCCGCTGGGATTTAGGTGTTGTTCCTTCACAGAATCCATGACTGAATCTGAGACAAGTTATAGGTGCCTCATTCGCCCAGTTCCGGCTGTATTTTCCTTCTTAGCCTTGGCACTCTATGTGTACTTTCTCTTGTGCTTAGCAGGGCAGCCATATTGGCCACAGATCAGCTGCTGAAGGTGTAAGGCTTAGAGCCACAGCAGCCGCACAAGGTGTGTGTCTTATTGTGACTCTTTCCAAAGGATGGTGTTCTCTTTATCATCTTGCCTCTGCCACTGAGAACAGAGAGACTGGAAGAGACAGCACTTGCACTCTTCTGTTATATTTAGATTTTTAACGATAATATGGCATATGATGTTTCTCTTTTGGTCTAGTCTATTTGGTGTCCTCTGTGCTTGTCCTTTGTGTCCTATATCTGGAAGAAATATCTGCCATGATTCCATTACTATAGGATTGATAAGTTTTTTGAGGAGACATATTTCCTTGTGTTTTTTTTTTTTTCATGTGATTTGTGTTTTTGTATTGGGGCTTGCACATCACGAATTAGATTGTGGGGACTGAGACATGGCTTAGTGGTTAAGACACTTGCTTCCAAAGCCCACTGACCCATGTTTGACTCCCCGGGTCCCATGTAAGCCGGATGCACACAAGAGCAAGAGCACAAGATCACACATGCACACAAAGTGGCACGTGCATCTGGATTACAGTGGCTGGAGGCCCTGATGTGCCAATATTCTTTCTCTCTCTCTCTCATTTGCTCTTGCTTTTGCTCTCACTCTGTCTTGCGAAAAAGAAAAGAATAATTAGATCACGGTTATTTTCTTTCTTAATTTAAGTCACCTTTTGTTCTTCAATGGAAGTATTTGCAACATTAAGAATTTGGTTTTCATAGAGTGAAGGTATTGTTTTCTTCTCGTAGACTCATGTTCAGAACAAGAATTACTATACCCAGCTTTTCCTTGTGACTGTCTATAACAACAACTCCTTCCAGAGGTAGATAATCTCTGAAAATAGAACAACAGTGTACTGTAATAAAAGCATTCCTTAAACACTAATCCTTTTAGGGACTAAATGGACATGGACAGTGCTTTGAGTATTAATGTAGTAGTTATTGTGGATGTGCATGGACAGGAAAATAAGGGAAAAATCTGACAAGACAACTGATTATTACTGCATTCACACACAGAGAAATTTAAAAGTGGAAGGGTAGTAGAAGCAGGAATTGTGGGGGCAAAAAATTTAAGGTGAGGAGTGAATTTTGGCTAACAGTAGATTGAACAATAAAGGTAAAGGTGTGCTATCAGATGATGTAAAATGTTCCCCTCTCTCAGGACTCCGACACAGATATGCAGACCAGATCACACTACGTTCTTTGGGAGAGGAAAAGCAAAATGACAGAGGGTGAAGAAAAATAGAAAACAAACAAAATAGAAACAGGAGTAGCAAAAATGGACAAGAGAAGAGCAGAGCCAAGATGGTCTATGAAAAAGACATTGAATTTTAAACTAGGGCAGAGCAAGCATTGAAGACAGAAGACAGAATAGGCATAGAGGGCGAGAAGCTGGGTAGAGACAGAGGACATGACCAGACTGGCTGTCGGCTCTTGTAGGAATTCTTATATTCCTTCCTTGCTTGGCTTTCTGAATTCTTGTGTGCAGGTATTTCTGTCAGCATAAACCTGTGTGCTATTTCTCTAGGGTAAATGGTGTGTGTGTGTGTGTGTGTGTGTGTGTGTGTGTGTGTGTGTGCTGTTCACACAGTAACATATACTACATTTTGTATGAACTACATTATTTTTTCAGATTAGTTGTACCATGTTTGGACTTTCAGCCAGGTTGCAATGTACAAGATTTGTTATTGTTGAAGTTTTTATGTGCTCGTGATTTTATCCCAATTTCCCTGGTGGCTAATGATGTGGAGCTTCTTTACATTTATTTACTATGCCACTTTACATTTTTGCTTATTTTAAAGTAGATTCTTTTGCAAATCCTTCATAAATTTACAATAAGAGCATTTTTTGGATATGTGATTTGCAATATTTTATTCCCAAATATAGCTTAATGCTTCACTCTTGGAACCATATCACTAGCAAAGCAAAAGTTTAAAATGTTGATGAAGTGCTATTTATTATTATTGTTTTCCTGTCTGAATTGTGATTTTGGTGAATTATAAATGAATGTTTTGCCTAACCAGATATTATGAAGATGTTATTAGCATTGAATTATAAGTTTTGTGTATGTATATTTCCTGTTTATAGGTAGGATTAAATTTTTAGCAAATTATTTGTGAAAGATAATTGTGTTACAAACACTTAGAAGCTACTTGTACTTAAAAAGATTCTCAATTGAGCCAGCAAGTTAACTAGAAGTACAATGCAAGCCTGACCCTCATGCTTTCATTTCATATCGGTCTCCTTTGGCTCAGACTCCAACTGACTCTGCCTAGGCAGGATTACCACTAAGGAATGCGTCTGCCAAACTTACCTCATCCCCCTTTATGGGTGAAAGCCACACAGATAAGTCGTTGTCCCAAACTTGTGCAGTCACTGTTGCTTCCAAGAATAGCAAATCCTAGCCAGGTGTGGTGGAGCATGCCTTTAATCTCAGCATTTGGGAGGCAGGGGTAAGAGCATCACTGTGAATTCAAGGCTGCCTTGAGACTACATAGTGCATTCCAGGTCAGTCTAGGCTAGAGTGAGATCCTACCTCGGGGAAAAAAAAAAAAGAGAGAGAGAGAGAGAGAGAGGGTAGCCAAACCCTGCATCCTGCAGGACAGACTAGCAGACTAGCCCCAAGATTGTCACAACTATCTACGATGGAGAGATCCTCCTGCAGGAGAACCATATTGGTTCCTTTGGGTGATGACAGGGATTAACCATTTGTAGGACTGATATATAAGAGCAGACTAGTACTGAGACAAGGATGAGTCTGACCACACCTTGAGCAGAACTGCTTACTTAGGCATTTCTCTCCCTTCGCACCCCTAGTTCTTCTTCTACTTAAACCTAGCTCTCATATCAGTAGCCTAAGGATTGAGCTCGGGGTGCATGGAGCCCTTTGTTTGCTTCTCATCAATGTGTTGATTAAAACTCCATCCTTCGCTTTTCACTGTGACCCAGCTCTGACTCAAGCAGTGGATAGATGCAGGGTGCTAGAGCTGCGGTTTGTGCTCTGAAATTCTCGTCATATCAAATGCACACTTAAGCATACAGGAATGTCTCTGGTTTGTTTTCATCGAATTCAGTTTATACCTTGTAAAAATCCGTGGATATATTTGTGTGCTTAGTTCCTAAACTCGTGTTTTGTCTTATTGATCTACTTTTGAAGTGCCTTGCCAATACAATATTGCAGTTAATTATGAGAGATTTAGAACCAGTTTTAAGCATATTTCAATGTGATCAATTATTTTAAAAAATATTATGTTTATTATTTATTTGAGAGAAAGAGAAAAAGAGAGAGAAAAAGGCAGATAGAGAGAGGCAGAATAGGTGCACCATGGCCTCCAGCCACTGAAAATGAACTCCATATGCATGCAATACCTTATGTATCTGGCCTTGGATACTGGGGAATCGAACTTGGGTCTTTTGGCTTTGCAGGGAAGTGTCTTAACCACTAAACCTTCGTTCCATCCCAATGTGATCAAATTGCTTTGACTTTCTCCTTTTATTTACTAAGGAATATGAGATAACTGATAACAATTAACATTTTAAAGTTAATTATTCTTAACTAAAGTCCAGGCACAGTCATAAGAAAAGAGGTCATATTCTCTTTGGATTCTCTCATTGTGAAGTTCGTTTCATTTTGATGCATTCTCAGTGTATTTTAGCTGAAAAGATAATTGAGTTCAATTTATGGTCTCTGTTTAACCAGCTCTCACTTTGATGGAATTAAAGATATTGCCAGAGATATATTTTCCTGGCAGAGAATTTACATCTATGCAATTTATTCTTTGTGTTTGCTGCAGGCATACTAGAAACTTGATTTTTGTTCCCAGTTTTATATTCAGACTGACTTTTATGTGCTCCCTTCAGGGTGGCTGCACAAAGCTAACTTTGTACATAAGCAGTCTAACATCTTTAGTGAAAAGCACGAGTGAATTGCCTCATTCTTGATGCAGTTACAGACCCACCTTCAATGTAGCTGTTTTCAGATTTTCATCCAGTGCAGTGTAATGTTCTGATTATTTTGCACTCTCAGTGTATTGCACCTTGATTTTGCAATAAAAATTGGATGATTTACAGGGCATTTTGCTACTAGAAATAAAAATGGGCAAGGAGGAGTCGGCTATGACAAGATGCAATTTTACTCACAGAATACCTTAAGTATATTTTTATTACTTTCATATGTAACTATCATCATGCGCCTCACACTTATTTTGGTCTATGGCAGGCTACATATATAACAGGCTCTAAAAAATTATAATGAAGCTGGAAACTCCCTTCCTCTTAACATTGCTGCCATTGACACAGAGCAATGTAACACTCCCATTCCTGTGGTAATATTAGTGGAAGCAAGCGACTACGTACAGTATGTGAAGTATGTGTGTGCTGTGCTAGCCCATCAATAACAAATAACAAAATCATCAAAGCAGGTACTGTCATTAAGCAATCTACATCACCCATTGGTCAGAAATGGATCCCTCTATGTACAGAGAGCATCTCCCACTCTGTGAAGGTATCTTTATAACTGAAGCCATACCCACTGCTTCCCACTGCTTATGTGCTGAAACTGTGTTGACACACCAAAACATCCAAGTGGGACTTTGCTTCCAAACCCTGATGGCTCTTCTTCTGGTTCTGCTTAATAATCTAGCCCATCTCTTTCCTGTGTCTAAGTCTAATTGAGCAGTTCCTGCTGTTTACTTGATGGGGTAGCTCTGATAACTAGTACTCAGATCAATAATGTAAGAGAATAGGACATTGCCTGTCATTACCAGTCCGTGAGCCCAACCACAACCTAGCCTGGCACTGATGGCATATGTTCCTGTCCCAGCTTTGAAACTCTGTGGGAAATCCCAGGCAGATTTCCTCTGGTGATCCCCTTGCTTTTTCTTGCTATTCAGTCTTTCTTTCACCCAAATCCATGGGTGGGTCTTCACTCCTTAGTTACCTTAATCTAGAAACTCCTAGAATCTACATTCTAGAAACTCCTTCAGAAACACACCCAGGGATCATTAACCATTGCATTTTCAACCCTTGTCAACTTGACATTCAAACATATCACTTTTAAGTCACAATTTTCCAGGTCTTTTCTTAATAAGCTCATGGCCACCCCATTTTTAAAAATGCATTCATGCAGGGCGTGGTAGCCCACACCTTTAATCCCAGAATTTAGGAGGCAGAGGTAGGAGGATTGCTACGAGTTTGAGGCCACCCTGAGAGTAAAGAGTAAATTCAGGGCTGGAGAGATTTGAGGCCACCCTGAGAGTAAGGACCCCCGGTTCGAGGCTCAATTCCCCAGGACCCATGTAAGCCAGAAACACGCATCAGGTCAGCCTGGGCTGGCATGCCCAGTGATCTGCCTCTTTCTCTCTCAGTCTGTCACTCTCAAATAAATAAATAAAAATAAACAAAAAAAAAAAAAAAAAATGTATTCAGTCAATTTCAAAAACCCCTTCCAAAAAAAAAAAAAACGTTCATGGACCCAATTTCAAAAATCCCCAAGTGTCCCAATAGTACAATGTCAATGTCTCTTCTGGAACTCAGGCAATCTCATAACTGTGAAGCCCTATAAAATATTGTAAAGGCTGGAGAGATGGTCCTGTGGTTAAAGCACTTGCCTGTCAAGTCTAATGACCCTCATCTGATTCCCCAGTACCCATGTAATGCCAGATGCACAAAAAGCATATCCATCTGGACTTTGTCTATAGTGGATAGAGGCCCTGGTGCACCTGTTTTCTCTCTCTCTTTCTGCTTGAAATAAACAAAAACAAAATAAAAATGGGGGAAATGAGCAAGAGTGCTGCTTTCTTGGTGAACCTGGTATCAACACAAGGATGAAGGAGACAGACACAGAGAACACTCAACTCCTACCAAACCAGAGATCCAGAGACACAGAGGCTCCCAGGACCTCATCACTGAAGTAGACCTAAAATGATCCCAACATGGCTCAGGGAAGTTCATGAAGAGGGGCCAGAAAGATTGTTAGAGCAGAGCCACAACTTGGGACATTAGGCACAGAGACATCGCCTCTTCCCCATGACTGATGGCTACTCCCACAATGCACGACCCACATTCCCCAATGAGTAGTGTCCCTTCAGAAGGGGGAGCACAGGGAGGAGGCTCATGATGGTACCAGCATGACTGTATACACATTATCGACATAACTAATGAAAAAAGAATAAAAAGTCCAAAAAGAAAAAGAGTGGGGGAACATTCTTTGAAAAAAACATGGGGCTGGATAGATGGCTCAACAATTAAGGTGCTTGCCTGCAAAGGCAAATGACATGGGTTCAATTTCCCAGTATCCATGTAAAGCCAGATGTAGAAGGTGCATGTATCTGGAATTTGTTTGCAGTGGCTAGAGACCCTAATGTGACCTTTCTCTCTCTCTCTCTCTCTCTCTTTCTCTCCTTGTAAATAATTAAATTAAAAAAAATTACAACTGAGTTATATACTTCCAATATACAATGGTACAAAGTAAATGTCCTACTAATTACATGTTCAGGTTTATCATAGCAATAGCCCCATGGAGCTGACTGCATCAAGCCCCATCTGCATGCACAAATATTGACAACTGGTACTGGTTGTGAAAGTATGCCAAATTCAGGAAATGAGAGAATTGTTGAATTATAACATGTTTATGGAGATGACTGTTGGGTGATGTGAGACAGGACTGAAGTTTTGCGTAGAGCCCATGGGGGACTATGGCATGGCGCTATGAATATGACTGGTGGGTTGCAGGAGAGACCCAATGATGCAGGAGATGCCAAGATTATCAGATGCTTTCCAAGAAAAGCGTTGGCTCAAGGTGGATTCTACCCAGAAGAAAGGTGCCACAACCGGAGGGTAGAGATTCACAAGCAGTTTAGAGTCCAGAGAAAGGGCATCATCATGAGTGCCAGGTTCTGTAGGACCTGATGTTTGCCCTGCTGGCTTTCAATCTTACTGTGCCCCATTCCTCCTTTCTGGAATGTGGGATGTTTGCTCTGTGCCATTATGTGTTCAAAGTGTGTAACTTGTGTTTTGTTTTTCCACGCCTCACATAGAAGAGACTATGTCGAGTCTCAGTTAAAATTTTGGACTCTTAAACGGTGCGGGAAATGTAAAGACTATGGAGATTTTAAAGTTGCAGTGAATATAATTTGCATAATAAGATACCCATGGGGGGCAGTGACAGAATGTGGTGGTGTAAGAGGATGGTACCAACACATGATATATCCATACTAAGTCTGTCCGTAATTTAAAACTAAAGATAAAATGAATGCCATTCACAGACTTACATGTTTGAATTTAAACCTTATAGTTAGTCCCCAGCTGCTGTAGTCTTTGGGGGGCGGGGAAGGTGTGTCACTAGGGGCAGGTCTTGGGATTTTATGGTCTAGCCCCACTTGCCAGTACTATATAACTCACTCTTGATGTTTCTTCCCTGTTGATATGTGATGATGTGAACCAGCTTCCTGATACCGCATGCTTTCCACACTGTGATGAAGCTTCCCTTGCAACTGTGAGATGAAAAACCTTTCCTTCATAAGATACTTCTGGTCTAGTGTTTTGCCCCACCAATGTGAGATGAAAACTGCTACAGTTGAACAGAATTCTTCTGCTACAAGATTGACGGCTGCTGCACTGTCATCAGGCATTTCAGACACAGGGTTTACAAGGATTTAAGAATATTTAGAAAACTAGAAAAATTCAGTTCTACTGAACAAAGGCTGAGTTTGAACTTAGGGCCCATTCAGCCTTGACAGGCTCACATAAATGAGTCTCAAAGGAAGCCAGGGGCTTGAAACCTAGAAATATGATCTGTCCCCAGAGATCAATAAGTGATCATCGCGGCAAATACCTCCTAGACATTCTGCTCACCTCTAGCTGCCCTGTCCAGCAGTGCCACCTCCATCAACCTGTGGTTCCTGTGCACTTGGAGTGAGGCCACTCTAAAATGAGAGGTGCCTTGAGTGTAAAACACACAGTAGATATCAGATGCAAATGACAACAGAAGAGTAAAAATTGCCATGAGGCTTCCACACTGATTACATATTGGACCAGTTATATTTTGTATGTGTTAGGATAAATTTAAAGCAATGTTAAATTTTGTTTCAAACACTTCTTTTTACCTTTTATTTTATTTTCACCTTTAGGATGCTAGGGATTAAGCCAAGGGCCTCTCACATGATATACAAGTACTACGCTATTGAGAAAAAGCCTTAATTCACTTTTTATTTTTTAAAGTGGAGCTACTAGAATATTAAAGATTACATATGCAGTTCACATCATATTTTGATGGGCAAGGGTGGCCAGAGCATGACATGAGGTCATTGAAGGCAGAGAGGTGTCAGCAGGAGTGCCCCAAGGTCATTAAATACTAAGTAATTCATATAATACTTGCTAGGTGGTAAGAATTCATTGATTTTTTGACTAGAGGAATAAAATAGAATACCAAGGGAAGATTAATCTAGTGGCAGAGGCATATTTCAATTTCCAGTACCTTATTCATGATAAAACATGGATCCAAAACTTAATGATAATTCATTTTATAGCTTTCCAGTTGAAATTTTGCCAAAGGGGGAGACATGATTTGTGCCACCATAGTTATTTACTCATTTTCCGATGGATCCTAGGCTAGATTAATGTCTCACATTTCCCCTTATAGAAACCTTGTTACCTTCATCCAAATCACTTGTGTTGATATAATTGCCCACTGAGTTCTTTCAGATAAATCTTCCCAGTTACATGGAAGGAAATGATTGCATGAGCAGCCTACCAGTCTTTCTAGAAGTATACAGTAGGAACACAAGAAAGGATTTCAGAAAGTACTTTGTGGTTCTATTTGCAACACACAGAATCAATGCGTTTGACTATTTCAAAGATTGATGCTTGCTCAGATTTCTATAAACTTTGCACTGTATGTTTTTCCTATTTTTAAATAGCAGATAAATAATTAGATTTCATTATAGAATTTTCAAACCAAATTTGTCTTTATTAAAGTTATCTTCCTTCCTTCTCTCCCATGGCCCTACATTATACCGTTTTGCACTTAGTAGCTTCCTTTCTGATTTCAATTCTAGAACTCTCCTTCCTTGTCAAACAACTCTTTTCTCTTTCACATGGTCCTTTTCTAATTTATTAGCCACCCCCCAACCAAAGGCTAGTATCTACATTTGTTTTTCTGAGGCTGGGTCACCTCATTTAAATTATACTTTGGGGACTAGAGAGATGCCTCAGCTGTTGAGTTGCTTCCTTGGAAAACCTAATGGCCTGGGTTCAATTCCCCAGTACTGACATAAAGCCAGATGTACAAAGAGGCACATACATCTGGACTTTATTTGCAGTGGCAAAAGTCTGGTATGCCCACATTCCCATACTCACTCTCTTTGTGTCTCTCTCAAATAAAAATCAATAAATATTAAAAAATTAAACTTTCAAGCTCTACATATTTTCCTAAAACTTTTATAATTTTAATTTTTTACAGATGAATTTGGTTTCTAAGTATTTTGATCTGCAGTTTGTTTTGTTGTGGTGGTGGTGGCTGTTTGTTTATTTGGTATTGAGACCAAGGGAAACTTGCTTTTTTTTTTTTTTTTTTAATTTATTTTGAGTGAGAAAGGGAGGGAGAGCATGGGCACACCAGGGCTTTTAGCCACTACAAACAAACTCCAGATGTGTGTGTCCCCTTGTAGTACATGTGCAACATTGCGTGCTTGTGTCACTGTGTCTGGCTACATGGGATCTGGAGATTCAAACATGAGTTATTAGGCTTCACAGGCAAGCACCTTAACCACTAAGCCAGTTCTGCAACCAGAAAGTTGCTTCATAAAATGATTTTGGAAGTGTTTCTTTCCTTTCTCTTTTGTGGAGCAGTTTAAAAATTATTGTTATTATATATGATCCAAAAGCTTTATAAAATTCCTCAGTGAATACAACTGGTCCTAGGTGTTTCTGTATGTGGAGATTTTTAATTACAATTTCAATCCCATTATTCATTTGTAGCTAATTTAGGTTAAGCTTATCTTCTGGTATTAATTTTGTTATATTGTAAATGTTTAGAAAATTTTCACAGATATTTGCACCTTTCTTTTTATTCCATTAATTTGTATCTTTAAATCTTCGAAAGCACATATTGTAATAAAGGATAATCTCAGCTAGAATGATGCCTCAGCTGTTAAGGCACTTGCCCGCAAAGCCTCTACCCCATACCACTTCATAAGCGGAATACAGTATGGAGTGGCCATATCTGCTTTTCCTTGTCACCCTCCGCTTCATAAATCACCTGGATTTTCACATAAAATTTCATTATTCATCTAGTTTTACTCTCCAGGGATCCATCTTTTCTTTATATTCTTTCAGAGAATAGGTAAATGTTTTCTGTGGATTATTTCTTGTAATAAATCCTTTATGAATTTCATTTTCAGTTTGCTTATGTCAGGATGCTGACATGCTGATGGCAAAGCTGGCTCCTTTTCTAGTCTCTGGTGTATCTGCACCTTTCACAGCAGTGTCTTGCAGCTCCTCCCATTGGAAAGTGAAATCTACTAGTCCCCTTGAATGTAGGTTGTGAGGGCCACTTTGGTTAGGAGAAGTGCAATCAGTGTGGGTTGTTGTAAGCTTAATCTTAAGAAGGACTTGCATCTTATGAAATGGGAGTTTGGGGGACCCTAGCCAATGCCAACTAACCAATACATTTAGGGAATCCTCAGATTCTTATCTTGTGAATTTAAAGAATTTTTTATTAGTTATGGACATACTCAGTGTGTAAACAGTACAGGTTGGTACCATCCTTATACTCATCCTTGCCCCCTCCAAAGGGACCCTCCTCATTGGGGATGCCAGTTATGCCTATGGGGATTATGGGCCATGCATTGTGGGGGGGCAGCCATCAGTTATGGGGAAGAGGCAAGGTCTCTGAGCCTAATGTCCCAACTGTGGCTCTAAAACTCTTTCTGCCATAAAATCCTCCATAGACTAGATAGGAAGACCTAAAGAGATTTATTAGGTTAAGAGAAGGTAAAATGAGAAAATACAGACAGCTGCTGCCATGTGAAAGGCAAAAAAGAGTAGGGTAGGGGTGGGAGCAATTGACCATGGAATAAACCCTTTGAAATTCCAAGCCCAAATAATCATTTCTCCTTGAAATTATTCTCTTGGACATTTTGGTCAAAGCTATGATAAAACAAACACATCCAGTTTTGGCTCAAGGAAAGTCTCCTTCTCCTTCTGTTTATCTCTCTTTCAAAGGTTGGATGCAGAGCAGGGACAGTCACCCAGATGCATCTCTGCTTACTGAACATCAGAGTTCTCTGTGATTTGATTTCCATCAAAATCTCCTCATCCCAACAGTTTGTGACACTGCCCTAGAAATGTCTAGCACCTGAAGGATCTGTGAAGATATCAATATATTAAAACCATAACTCACCATGGGACAGCACTGTGATAAAACATTGTGATCATTCATAAAATAATTAACTCCATAAAAATTCAATATCTCCCAGAAGGCTAATTCAGGGTTTTAATATTTATGTATTTTTCACATGACATGAGTAAAGGTACCTCACCTATCAAGCTGAAGTCAGATGGGCTAAAGGGAGGAAAGAAGGTTGAAGTATGGTCTACATGTCTGTTAGCCTTTGAGCTAAGTATTTTAAAGATTATAAGCAAGAAATTAATCCTCTATGCTATGAGACTAGTATTTCAGAACTAAGAATCTTTGGGGAGTATATACAAACATCTCCAATTCCTGGACTGAATAAACCAAAATTCCTGTCTATGAAACAAAAGCTGAAGTCTGCATTTTTCTTTATTATATTCACTATCCCATCATCTGATTTTTACAAGTTATGCACTATGTGCAATTTTGTCACAATTCTTAAACTCTATTTTTCTTTCATCTATCACTCCAAAATATTATGGAGTTGCAGGTTTTAGTCATTTACTGATATAGATATTATAATGATTAAGTTTTCTAATTGTAATAATTTGAAAATTGGGAATGATAATATTTCCCCTGCATGGCTTTTAAAAAGATTGAATGAATTTAATATAGCAGTGATCCTATTCTGAGATAGAAGAGGCTGGATGGGGGACATATTCTCCCTTCTTAAAGCTTCCAAAGCCTTCCTGAACTGTGCCAACAACTGGGGATTAAATATTCAAACACATAAGTCTATGGGGACATTTTACCTTCTGGCCACCACAGCATCTCCCCAGGAAATGTTAGCTATATATAAGAAACTACATCAAGGGAGGGGCTTCTAGGTTGTATAAGTACATTACATTATGAAGGGGATAATTATTCCTCCAAAAATTTTAAATTACTTATTTGGGGTGTGTGTGTGTGTGCGTGTGTGTGTGTGTGTGTCTGTGAGTATATTCATGTGTGGGAGCCATAGTATGAGTGTGAAGGGCAGGGAATAACTTTTGGGCCACTCCCTACTTCCCTACTTCATTTTGAAGCTCTCAGATTTTCGTTTACTGCTTATTTTGTGAGTTTTTGGAAAATTCTTCTGTCTCTGTTTCTCTTCTCGCTATAGGTACACTTGGATTACAGAAGCTTGACACAGTTCCATCTTTTTTTTGGGGGGGTGGGTCTGAGGTTCCGAGCCCAGGTACTCAGATTTTATAGCAAACATCCACTGACCCACACCCTATTCCAGTCACTCCCGTCTTTTTTAAACACATTTTCAAGTATAATCAGTTTTCCTGGTCAGCATTCATTTGTAATCTAATGGTTTGGGGGGCAGGTCAGCATGTCATACCCTCAGACCTAAAGGGCAGGAGGGCCTTCAGATTTTATTGTGTTGACCAGGCAGGAGTAGAGTTACTTTAATGGTCCTCAGCAGATCCATGATACCTACACCCTCTTCCTTTTGATGTGGAATTTTAAATCTTCAGGATGGAATTTGTAATACTTCCCTTTCTAAACTTAGTGTGCTACCAGGGGAACAGAAGATGAAGTCCAAAGCTGATTATGAGGAAGGATCGATCCTCGATGGACTTCAATTTTGTTAAAATTATTCTGGAGAAGTGTTTTACTGTCTGGTGACTTTCAACCCCAACTGTGAAATTCCTTTGTCAAAGCTTTCTAAGTTCTACTCACCCATCAAGTATAGCAGACATGAAGGAAGGACATGAACCTTCTTGTTTTCAGGATGGTAGTGAGAAGGTGGTTCTTTCTGTGGCCTGGCTTTATTGAAGCTGCCTAAGCACTTACAGAGAGATGGGCATTATTTATTCACTTTCGGCCAAGGACTTAGCACAGGGTCTCAGGTGGTGGACAGCAGAAACGTCCATGAAAGTATTCACTGCATTGCCAGATGGTTGTTATCACTTCATTTATTGCTTGTGTAACATTGTCTATGCCTTTCCTACTTTACATAACATAAAGCATAAAGTAGGAATGCAACTCGATTTTAACCTAAAGTTCAGTCTCATTGTTGAGGCAGCATTATAAATGAGGCCATTTTAAAAGAGAAAATAATCAACCATTAATTATTTAAAATGCTTAATGATGCATGAAATTTGCTACATTTCCAAGTGCATTTCTAATTAAATATGTACAGATGACAAAGGCCCTAGAATCTAAACCAGCTGTTAATTTGAAATCAAAATATATTTGAAATTTCACTCTGAATTTCTGCTTTTCAAACTTAAAAGTTTTATAAGGATCTTTATGTTGCTTTCACCTTTTATTTGTGTCTTCACATTTCAATTAAATGTACCTATTTGTGTTGAAACAGAAATACTATAGATACTCTTGAAATATCTTTAGAATTTCAAAATAAATTTTAAAATAAATTTAAATAATATTGTTTGAAAGCAACAAAGTTAACTTTGTAAAATATGATGCTCAAACCCCATTAGTAACACAATTAGAATAAATGCTAAGAAAGTATGAAAATGAGTGAGGTCATAATGTTTAAATAATGTATTATATGTGAGTTAGAAAATAGTAGACATTTAAAAGTGCAATTAGCTTTTGAGATGTAATGCCTCATTCATATTTCAGATTAGGCCAACTTAACTAATGAAAATTTATAGCCTTGTAATGTTTGCAAAGGAAAAATAAAACCTCTTTCAATTGAAATGTCAGAATAATCTCAGATCTCTTGTTAAGCAATTCATTAAAGTTTAAATGGTTGTACACATTAGACTTAATATTTCAAAAATACTCAAATAGAACAAGACCACTAAAGTGGATTTACAAGATGTATCTAATTTCAAACATCTGTTTGTTTGTTGATTAAATTATTTATTCATCCTTTTAATCATCCCTTCAGTAAAGTGCATGTCTCCTAGTTGACAGTTTACCAAACTAGATTCTGCCAACACTAAAGCAAATACATGATGCCTCTGTCCTCGAGATTCTGAAAATCTTGAAAGTAAGATACATGTGAGAAGGTATTTAAAAGAACAGCAAGCATGTTAATAGATCATGCAGCATGTAATCATGCTAGCTGTAATCAATTCTTCTACAACTCTACTCAATATTGTGTTAAGAATCAATGCCAAATTTTCATAGACTCATTTGCTTGGAGATGTGTCTGCCCGTAAGTAAAGATTTTGCCAATCCGAAGAAAGAATACGTGTGTAGAGCTTCTTTGGAATCACAGGACAGGGGAAGGACCATGTCCTTCCTCACGTGCGGAATGCATTCGTGAGGTCGGAAGCTTTTGAAGCCATCTTCCAACTATGGAGGAACCTTGAAGATTCATGCTATGTCAAGATGTAGAAATGAAAGTAGGAGGATCTGAGGCTACTGTGACCGTGGAACCTCCAAAACAGACCTGGGATGATCGCTACTAAATTTTGGTGCAACAGGACAGCATATGCCGACCTTATCTAGGGAGTATTAAGTTAATCAAAAAAGACTCAAAATATGTTTAGAGTTTATAAACTTCTACCTCATCCTTCTATACATACCCAAAGAGGTTCTGGTACAGAGGAGATTCACTGGTAGGAAAAATAGTCTCTGCTCCACAGAGAAGACAACAAGTTAATAAACACAGGGACATCCAAACATATAATGCGGAGTAAGGGAAGCTTGTTGAGAACTTAGAATTCTGCCTTGGAGCCCAGCAATGCTCCAGAGAAACATCCAAGGAGAGGACTCCCCAGGATTGTAACTGTGCCGACAACTTGGTCACTCTCTGGTCCTCTTTTGAGAGCAATAATGTAGCCTGAGGGAACAAAAAACTGACTTGTTTCTGAGAGATGGGAAAGATCTAGTCTATGCTTGAGGTGAGGGAGCTTGGGCTTTGGGCTTTGCTGTGAGGCTTTTTTTTTTTTTTTGGTTTTTCAAGGTAGGGTCTCACTCTAGCCCAGGCTGACCTGTAATTCACTATGAAAGAGAAGAGGCTGGAATGATAGCAATAGTCCATTGAGACCTGTCCCCTCACACATGGAGCACATGGACTGGTTTTCTAGGAAGAACATGAAGATGCCTGGGAGAGAGGAGACATAGGCATTGGACGTTAAACAACTCTCAGTATCTCATTAGCCATATTGGTCTTTTCTTGTTGCATATCTGGTTTTGGTGTTACTGTAATTCTTGCTTCATATAAGGAGTCAGGGAATATTCCCTCCATTTCAATTTCATGAAATAACTTGATACATGGTTTTAGGTTTTCTACAAAGGTGTGTTAGAATTCAGCAGTGAATCCATTTGGGCCTGGAATATTTCTGGTTGGGAATATTTTAATTGCTCTTTAAAAGTCATTAAATTTTATTCAGATAATTTATCTCTTCTGGGTTTGGTTTGGTAGGGGATAAGAGTCAAGATATCCATCAATTTGTTCCAGATTTTCCAGTTTTGTGGAATGTAGGTTTCTGTGATATGTCCTGATGGCTCTCCTAATTTCATTCACATCTCTTGTAACAACTGCTTTTAATTCCGTAATCTTTTTGATTAGAGTCTCTGTCTCTTTTTTATCAATTTGGCTCAGAGATTATCAATGTCTTATGTTCTTTTGAAGAACCTGCTCCAGCTCCTCATTTCTTCAAGTCTTTTAATCGCTGCCTTCACTTCTAACTTATTGATCTCTGCACTCATCAGGATTATTTCTTTCTGTCTGGTACTTGGAGGTTGAGATTGTTTTTGTTTTTCAAAAGCTATCTAATAGATCATTAAATCATTTGTTTGACATCTCTCTATTTTGTAGTGTAGTCATTTCATGCTATAAACTTGGCAGTTAGGATTGCCTTCACTCTCTCCCATAAGTTATGATATGATGTTTTTTCACTTTCATTCAGATCTAGGAATTTGTTGATTTCCACCTTGATTTCTTTAATGACCCATTCATTGTTTATTAGTAGACTGTTCAATCTCCAGGAGGTTGAGTATTTTCTGTTTTTTTTTCTTATTGATTTATGGATTTATTGCATTGTGATCAGGTATAATACAAGGGTTATATAAATTTATCTGAATTTGTGGGACTTTCTTTGTATTCTGATATATGACCTATTTTAGAGAAGGTCGATGAAGTGCTGAGAAAAATGTTTATTTTCTAGACTATGAAAGACACAGTCTGCAGGTGTATGTTAAGTCCAGTTGATCTATAGTCTTATTTAACTCCAGTGTTTCTCTTTTTACTTTTGGTTTAGATTATCAGTCTGTTGATGATATTGTGGTATATAACTCACTCTTCAAGGGCAACATTTATTCTCCCCTGGGTCTACAAATTTGGCTATTCTACACATCTGGTACTGATTTTGGAAGCATGGAAATTGCAGGGAAGCAGGTCATGAAGTGTACACCATTCAAAGAAAATGAAGCAGGGTTGAAATCCCTGAATGGAGACCCAGTAGGCCATCATAAGAAGTTGAACCAGTTCCCAGAGCCACGTGGACAGCAGTGTGAAGCAGTGTATGGACCTGCTGAGTGAAGAACCCGTGGGCGATCTCACTGAAACAAGTCCTTCTGAGTCACAACATAAGCTTATTAGATCCCCCCCCAGCATATAATATGTGCTTTCACTGTTCATATTTTCAGGTTTTAGAGTGCTATGTGAAAATATTTTTAAGTTCTGTGCTAGCTGTAAATCCTATTCAGTTCATGTGTAGAAAAAACACTAAAATGATCAAAGGATAGTATAGACAGTTATGAAAATGTTAGTGGGCTGGGGAATTGGCTCAGCAGGCCAAGGCTCTTGCTTACAAAGCCTGCTGGCCAAGGGTTTAATCTTCCAGTACCATGTTGAGCCAGATGCCATGTGGCACATATGTCTGGAGTTCATTTGGTTGAGCCGTTGAAGGTACTCACTTAAAAATATCACAATGGGGCTGGAGAGATGGCTTAGTGGTTAAGGCGCCTGCCTGCTAAGCCTAAGAATGCTGGTTCCAATCTCCAGTGGTTCCAATCTCCAGGTCCCACGTTTAGCCAGATGCAAAGTAACTCAAGGGCACAATGGTGCACTTGACCACAAGGGGGTGCATGCATCTGGATTTCGTTCACAGAAGCTGAGAGGCTGCTGGCACACCCATCTCTATCTGTCTACCTCTCCCTCTCTCTCTGTCTCTCTCTGTGTCTCTCTCCAAAAAAAAAGTCACAATGAACCAATCATAGAATACAAATAATATGTGTTTAAAAGCTGCTAACACACACACAAACACACACACACACACACACACTCACTCACACATGAATCAAAGCCTTAGTGGAATGGCATAATTTAAGGGCCTATTGAAATTGGAAAATAAGGTGAACAGGGAGTAATTAAAACCAACAAATTATGTCCTGTCAGATGGAATAACCAAGGCATATTTCTTCAGTAAATCTGATTGTGTTGAGTATGACCTGATTAGGGAAGATATAGACATACATTTTGTTTTCTTATATTTTATTTGCTAATAAACCCTGGGCAGATGGAGAATTTTAAAGGAAATATACATGGTACCTTAAAGCAAATTCTGGTGAAAGGAAAAAATAAAAACGATGTAATCATGTGTATAACTTGAAAGTAGTTTGTTATGAATAAAACAAAGTTGATTGTCCAATGACTGATGTGTTTTCTAACCCTGCCTTCTATACCAATTTTCCATTCACTTTACAATCAATTAGGGGTTAGACTAGTTTATGTTACCTAGCAATGAAGGAAAACTGAGTTGCACACAGTCTTTGAATAGGTTTCTGGTTTGGAAGCTAGTCCAAGAATCTGTGGCTATGTACCCATGCTGGGCTTGACATATGCACGTGAGAGAAATCCTTAATTTAGCCAGGCAATTATGCTCAGAGGATTCATGGAATTATTCAATAAACAAAGACCATGGGTCTAAATATGAAAGAATTTATAGAAGGTAATCATGTCCTTATTACCTTCCCATAAAAAGAAAATGGAATATGTCAAGTAGGTAAGAGCTATGTTTCAAAAAAAAAAAAAAAAAAAGAAAAAAGAAAACATCCCATATTTGGTAAGGTGGAAACACTTAAATAAATATGACTTATATAAGGTGCCCATGAAACAAAGCAAAACAAACACCATAAAACCAAAAAGATGGGCCAGAAAGAACAAGGTCACATAAGCTCTGGAAGGTGTGTAATTATTTGATTTTATTTGTAAGTGACTAATGGAAGGGTTGAATTGTTTGAAAGACAGAAGTAATAGAGTAAGGTTTTTCATTAATCAAAGAGCCATGAGGATAAAGAGATGCAGGGTGAAACTAAGGCAATGCTACAGAAGTATAAATCTCTAAATGCTTATTACAAAGAGCAAATTTTTTAATCTTTTTAATTTTTTATCTTATTTATTTATTTATTTATTAGAGACAGAGGAGAGAGAGAGAGAGAGAGAGGGGGAAGAGAGAGAGAGGGAGAAAAAGAACTCCAGATGGGGGAAGAGAAAATGGGCATGTTCCTTAACTGCTAAGCCATCTCTATAGCCCACAAGTGAAGAATTTTTAAAACTTTTTTTCCCCAGTTTTTCCTTAAGAACCTGGGAAATAAAGAAAAAATGTAAGGGCTGGAGAGGTTGCTCAGTGGTTAATTCACTTGCCTGCAAAGCCTAATGATCCAGGGAACAAAGTGGCACATGATGGAGTTCATGGCATCACCTGGCTGTCTGTCTTCTGTCTATGTATCTTTGCTTGAAAATAAATAAATAAAAATATTGTTAAATAGAGTCAACTCTGAATTAACAAGAAAGGAAAAGCAGAAACCCAGGTCATAAGGCATAGGAAACATAAATATGATTAGAAGTTATAAAATATAAGCAGAAGAATGCATAAATTATTAACAAAGCCAGTGGTGAGAGTTTGGAAAAGTTAACATTTTCTAAAAGTATGGGTTAAGAAAAGCATGACAGGGGCTGGAGTAGCAGCTCAGTGGGTAAAGGGTTTACCATGTAAGCATGAGGACCCGAGTTAGGACCACCTCAGGTGTGATAGGATAGCTCCTAGCTCATTCAATCAGCAATGGAGGAAGATGTAAACTCAGATCTGGTTTGATTTCAAACACCTTGGTGTTTGTGCTGGATTACATTTAGTCCAGTATAACACACCATTTCCATCTCACATCATAAACTCAGATCACACCTTGGTGTTTGTGCTGTTGCTTACACACCATTTCCATCTAGCGGGCCCCTTCGTTTGTCTCTTGTCTCAGGAAAATACAGACCGCCTCTGGCACGTTGGCTCCTCCACTTGCAGCTGGATCTCTTCTCTCATTCTTCCTGGCTCTCTGTGTTTTCCTGACAACAGGCCAGTCTCTTCTGCCTACAGATCTGCAAGCATTATGCTGCAAACATAAATGTCTGGTTTCAAAGGAGTTTCATCCTTGCTTAGACTCAAGACAGACAAAAATGATTATAATGGAATCCCAGGAGTTAGTATTTCTGGGAATTTTGTCTTCACACTATGGTCATGGCTATCACAGTACTTCTCAGAATTCTCTACTTCTTTCCCCTTAATTATCTTACACTCAGCAGGTGCTTTAAAGTTCTTTCACAAACTCGTGGTGCTTTTCCTGAAATGTTTCTCTCTTTTGACTCCTCAGCATGGCCTCCAGCAAGCTGGGTCGTCCCTGCCTCCCATCTCATGTAGATAGTGCTTTGGCTCTTGTGCACCCCACTTTCCCTCTTTAATTACCGGGTACAGACATTCTGACAAGCCTATGACAAGTTCCCTTTTCTTGCTGCTTTGTGTGTGTCTCTTTCAGAATGCACATTTAGAGATTAACTTTTCTACATACCTCTTTTCACAAAAAATATCTTTTTGGAACTTTGTACCCGTCCATGCTTGCCCTATGCTGTAACTGCTTCCCCAGTAAGCCACTCCCTGCTTGTGTAATTCTGACCCTGTCCCCAGAATATGCTCAAAGTTCTGCACACAGTGCCTTTTCTGCCCTCCCAGGTGCCCCCCCTGCCCCTTGACCTCATCAACGATTTGCTCTCAGCTTCCTCGGGCTTCTGTGGAATCTCCTTGGCCTCCCTGGCTCCCGGTGCTGCATATTCTTGTCTCTTTCCTGTATCAATGATCAGAAATTCCTCAGCAGTTTCTCACTCCTCTTCCTCCTTTTGCTTCCCAACTAGAATGGAAGAGCCAAAGGAAGGGTATGACCTCTTACAATGCAACTGCCCAGACAGAAATTGGCCTTGATATCCATGACCTTGCAGTGCCTAGCAATACTTCTGCAAGACCCTCAAAATAGAAGAAAAAGATGATGTCATCAAATTAAAAGAGAGACTAATGGAGAGAGGGAGGGGATATGATGGAGACTGGAGTTCTAAAGTGGAATGGGGGGAGGGGAGGGAAATAGCAGGTGGGTTTTTTTGTATGTAAGTATAAAAGTTGTCAATAAAAAACAATAATTAAAAAAAAAAAAGGAATCACTCTTCTGGCTCACAGACAACACTTCCATGTCTGAATAAGTACAGATCCTTTTGGAGAATTGCCTCTTTTTATCCTGTTCCCAGCTTTTAGCTCTGCAGATCCCATGAGTGCACTTTTGGCCATCCAGTCTCCATAGCTCTGAAGATCAACTTGACAACCTCCTCCTGGTGCTACCCCGTCCACCTCCCTGATCTCCTGACAGCACCAGCCAGTCATGGAAGGTCAAGTCTTTCTGTTTCTTCCCTGTGTTCTTCAACCACATGTCTGGTGTTAAAGTCATGGTGAGTCAGGGTTGTCACATTTCTCCTTGTTGCTTCAGCCTTTGCCCGTCACCCTTGAATGGTTCTTTATAACCTGTGACCAGATCTGTAGGCTTGCAAAGCCCACCTCCTCACTAGAGTGCTGCTCCCATTTCCTGCTATTGGTGCCACAGTACCATTTGTTTGTATCTATTTTAATCATGTCCCTCCATGATTATATGTGGCTGGTTGGGCACTCTGGGAAACTGGCTCCATGGTAATGTCTGGTGAGCATGTGGGTTTTTGAGGAACTACCATTGGAATCCATTTATAAGCAGAGGGAGCAAGAGCCGTGGTACAGGAGAAACACATAATGTGACATGAGCCCACCAGCAGCTTCGGCTGACCCCTAAAGCACTTGGGCTCTAGGATGGCCCCTAAGAGCAGCAGCCTTTCCTTGAGCCAAGTGTGTTATAGTCTCCACATGCTCATGTGTTCAATGCTTGGGCCCAGTATGTTTTGGCTCACAGTTTAAAGTCTATTAGGGGGCAGGGAAGTTAGGGCAGTAGAAAAGTGAGGTGGCTAATGACACTGGGTATTTTTTCAGTCTGGAAGACTAGAGCAATGAATGACTGTACTACTCTTCTTTTAAATTAATTAATTAATTAATTAATTAATTTATTTATTTATTTATTTATGAGAGAAAGAGGTAGAGAGAGGCAGAGAGAGAGAATGGGCACATCAGGGTCTGAAGCTACTGTAAATGAACTCCAGATGCATGCTCCTTCTTGTGCGTCTGGCTTATGTGAGTTCTGGGAAATTGAACCGGGGTCCTTTGTTTTTGCAGGCAAACACCTTAACTGCTAAGTCATCTCTCCAGCCCATGATGGTACTATTCTTGCTCTCTCCTTTTTATTCTGTGTAGGACCCTAGCCCATGGAATGATACCACTGATATTTGTGTGGGGGGGGGGAGAAGCCAATGGAGTGATACCACTGACATCTGGGAGAGGATAGACCATGGAGTGATTCCACTCTCAGTGGGGGTAGCATATGGAAAGATACCACTCACATTTATGGAGGGTAGTCCATGGAGTGATGCCACTCAACCTGGGGGTTAGCCCCTGGAATGATACCACTCACATTTGGTGGTTAGCCCATGACCGGGAACTGACTCTGTAGCTCCAGGTTGTAGCTGTAACTCAAGGTCATTCTTCTCCCTGTGCCTCCCTAGTGCTGGGATTAAAGGCGTGCACAAGCACACATAGCCATCATGATTAACCATCACACACCCCTTATCCAGGGGCCCCTTAACTGTGGCATGGCATAATGGTGCATCCTCAAATGGATCCTGCACAAGGCTAGAGTTGCAGGGGTCAAGGAGCAGTGTTTTTTTTTTTTTAATTTAATGGTTAAATAGATAAATAAATACTACCAAAAATATGTCACAAAACTGACTTATGTTCTGCTACTGGCTAGGCAGAAAATAATCCTTCCAAATATACCAAAAGCTCCAAAATATGTGAGTAAATGTTGCATTTTAAGTCATAAATTTCCTCAAGCATTACACACCTTTCTCATAGTCTTCACATACTTTTAGATATAAATTTGGAAAGCGCCCAGAAGGGTTCCATCTTTGACAAAAGGAAGGAAATGTGTTGTAATGGTCAGGTAAGTCTTCTTTGTTGCTGTCCTCTATGTCTGGAAACAATTAAGTTAGAAAATTGGGGAGAATGGACATGTGGGACTATGCATGTTTAATTGCAGAGTGCTGAGTATTCCTAGCTTAATGAATTGCAATGTCCTTTCAGCTTTTCTATTTCAGATTCTATTGATCTTGTTTGGAGAATTCTTTGAGTGCCCTTGAAGGAACATGTAGCAGCTAAGTTCCTCTTTCACAAAGAGCAAATATTATTTTAGTAAATCTGTTATAGTTGTCTTTGCTCCATAGCCCACAAACTTTCCTGCTTCTCCTCTGAGAATGAAGGCCTAGAACATGCTAGGTGAGATGTTAAAATTATTCAGTAATAAGGAGACATGTGGAGTGGGAGAAAATGTCAGTTGGAAGAGGGATATATCCTATATTAGCATTCGTAAGGGAATTTTATACTGAGAAGTAAAACAATATGCCATTAATCCATTATGCAGGGACAATATTATTGCAGCAATATGCTTATTAAAGTTTATGCCATTGTAAAATGCAATAAATAATTGATGTTTATGTGGAAGAAAGTTCAGAATCTCTTAAGGTACCAATACACCAAATTATCTTTTAAAAGTTCCTTTGACATTTGGAATTTTCCTACATGTTCACCAGAAAGAAGGTGTTTTGCCCCAACTAACCTTTGTTTCTAATTCTTTTAAAACATGAATAGATGACTTTCACTTGTTCATGTGCTAAGTCCTCATCAATGGTATGTAAATGAGGTAAAGTGAATATACACCAATGAGGAGTAAGGTATGTATGTGCACACTATTACAGTTTGGCTATAGTTTGCATCTCAAATGTTCAAGTGCTGTCATCTTAGGCTATGGTAATGGTAAGATAGAGGAAGCTTTAAAATGTGGAGCAGAAGATTGTGAAGTCATGGATATCCACCCTCAGGAATGCATTAGTGTCAACTGTGAAGAGTGAGTCAATCCCCAAAGCAAGGCCAGCCACGTGCTAGGTGTCTTCCCCATGGAGCCGGTTGTCTTTTTATTGTTCCTTGTGAAATACCCAAGTAGACCCTTTTCCTCAAACAATGGTACCATGCTGTGTGGACCTTCCAGCTACAAAAATCATAAGTCAGACTAATGTCTACTCTCAGATATTTTATCATAGCAACATAGAAGAAACTAGAGCAAACCTCACATCTATCTATTTATCTATCATCTATCTATCTATCTATCTATCTATCTATCTATCTATCTATGCATATATGTGTATCACTGAAGATAGAGACTACTGAGGAATTGAACCTACACATTAATCGACTACAAATCCCAATTCAGTTCTATGGAGATCTCTCTTTCTTTTTCTCTCTCTCTCTCTCTCTTGCTTTCTCTCAATTAACTCTAAGAGTGCTCACACTTTCTTCAAGTTCACATAATATTATAAGGACGTGTGAAGAAGGGACATCAGAATAGAAAGAGGCAAAATATCAGCTCAGCACCTTGTGTACAGATTGTATGAAAATGCACGGACTTGTGAATTAGTCACTAAGGTCCCCCATAGTTTTCCTGGGCAGGAGCTATGAGAGTGAGACCTCCTGAGATCTTAGACCTTCTATTTCACAGTGACTCTTAAAGAAAAATGACAACAAGAAGAATTTCTATTCAATGTAGAAAATCACAGGAGGGAATGCAAAGGTTCAGACCAAGATTTCAGACCTTGACCTTTTGGAGAACTCCTAGTCTTGATCAACCATCTATGTCTTTGCTCTGTTGTATGTCCAGATGTATTACCATGTATGCTTTGTTCTTCAATACTAGCTTTCACTTATGTTAATACCAGTGTCAGGGACATGGGATGATAATCGGTTGTGGCTACAAGCCCTATTATTTTCTGCTTCAAGTTTATATTTTTCACTATTAAAACAAAGAGGAAAATATAAATTAAAAAGAATAATAACTGTTGGGAAGACTGGCTTGGATTATGAATGGATAAACCCTTATTTGGATCTAAGGATATTTAAAAATTAGAATTGCCTCAAAAATTATTACCTCTCTGCGGTATGATAATGGAACACCTGAGACTGTATAATCTATAAAGAAAGAAATATACTGGCATGTAGTTCTGTAGCATAGCAAGACTAAGATGAAGGTTTCACCCGGTGCAGTGTCTGCTGAGGTCCAAGTCTCCCCTGCCAAAAGGAACCATGAACACTGCATGCTTCAGAAGGAAAGAACTCTATTCTTTGAAGAAGGAAAACAAAGGGACGACAAGAAGGAAATTCAGGTTTTTGTAGTAGCACCAGTTCCACCACTGAAAGTAGAAGCCCACATGGCAGCTTTATTATCTCTCAAAGTCCCCACCTGTTAATAATGTGGCACTGGCATCCGGGTCTCAAAATAATTATCACCCGGCGAAAGCATTCAAACCATAGAAATGACTCCTGCTATTGTAGATTAAATTCAGTAAATTTTGATTTCATGCACCAGGTACAAGAATCATTTTAACTAGCTCCACATTTTAGCTTAAGTGATCCTTCTGTCTTTGTCAAGCAGGTTGTGCGTTTCCATCAATACCACACTGCAGTGGATTTCCACCTGTGCTGAAGGAAAAGGAAGATGTGCCTCCTGGGCATCACCCAGACGAATTGGCGGCCAGTCACAAGAGTCACCTGGGACCATGGGCTGGAGGGGGTCCAGTGAGCTGCCACCAGAGTTTTTCAGTGAGTACCTGTATCCTGGTCTGGAGTTTCATGCACAAGAACGAGGAAACAGACTGAGTCTTCTGTATTCTGGTAGTGTGTTATTTATTGTGTACTGACCCACTCTTAGTTAAGAACGTTCACATGGGCCTGGCGTCCTTACGGACTGTAGCACGGTCATCCATGATGTGTAGCTTGGATATGTCTTCTACCTTGTTGTGTGAATCTGGGAAATTCACTTCACCTCTATTTCCCTTTGATCCCTAATTTCTAAAAGTATAAGTCTACGTGCGAATTCTGCTCACATTTCATGTGCAGCGCTGACACTCTAGCTACGTGTGCCCTTTGGCTCTTCTCTCATGCTGGACTGTGTTGTCTGAGATACGGCACATTGACTTCCTTGTACCAAAAGACAAATAATGAAACAAGGAGGACAGGTGTCATTTCATGTCCTGAATAACTGCTTTTCTCAAATTGTTTTCTCACTTAGAAGATGCTGCTGAAGTCCTACTTCCATGTGATGACAAAGGGAAGTCCTGGCACCATGTGCCTAGCGCAGCATCTCAGATCTCTGTGTAATTACCAGCTCTCATCAGCAGCGTCACCACCAAAATTGTCTCCACCATGTCAGTCATGGGAACGCTCACGGTTCTTTGTTCTCTGATGCAAATATAGCCGGGGGTAGGGTAGGGTGGGGTGGGAGACAGAAACCCTGAGCACATCAGTGGCCCCAGACGAAAGGCTTGCCTGTGCAGCTGAGCAGCCGGAAATGCAGGTGTCTGAAGTCTCTCTAGTCACTCTCAGGAATGTAAATCAAGATGGAGGAAAGCTACCTCCTTCAGAGGCCCAAGGAGCTATCTCATCTTTGGAAATGAACTTCCATTCTCTCTGGCAATTAGATTCACTCGAAAGTATGATAATTCTTTGAAGCAGCACCAAGAGGGGAAACGCAGCAAAGGAAATATATGGTGCTGGCTGAGACATCAATCTCATTTGCTCTGGGCTGATTTTTCACCGTTAGAATATTGCCGCAAAGCTCTATGCTAAATCTCAAGCAATTGACTTCAGCAAAGTAGATTAGTTAGAGCCAATGCAAAGCTGTGCCTCATGATTTTCTTTCTGGAAAAGTGATATTTAGATATATAGACTGAGCCTGAAACTGGAAGCTGTGATGCTCTGCTTTTGCAGTTTTAACAATATTAGATGAGAATCAAGTCAAGACAAACAGGTACTTGTGGTCTCGGCTCTTTCTCTAAAAGCATTTAGTTCTTAAATAACTTTTATATAGCTGAGGCCTTTTCAAAAAGGAAGACCCTATTGTTAAAAAATGGATCATAAAGTTAGTGTGGATGAAAGGCAAGAAGACTGTCATTCATATATATGACATTTAGACTGCAAAAATGCTATTCTATCTTATACAAGGATGCAGACTTGCCTAAGCCGTTGTTTATTAAATCACAATAAATGAACCCATGTCTGACGTGGGTGACTCATATGAGAAGCTGTGTTCATGTCTTGATGATAACCCTGAACTCCCTTTTTGGATTCTTTTTGCCCATCTCAGATTCATATATGACTGTGCTTGGCTCAGCAGTGCCCTCTGAAAACACTTGGATCCCACCTGTAATGCAGCAGGAAAGTGTTCTTGGAAAGTATCATAGCTGTCCTTGCCTTTCGCAAACCAATCCTTCGTCTGCGCAATTAAAATCTTCCTCATTCTCCAGCCAGTAAAATAATAAAATAATAATAAAATTGAAAGAATCATAAAGACATATTTCAAATTTATATTCTACCAAATTGGAAATTCTGGAAGAAATGGAAGAACTTCTGGAGTCATATGATCTATCACAATTCAATCCAGGATGGAAAAAATCTAAATAGAACTATCACATCGAACCAGATTGAAGCAGCCATTCCAAACCTCCCAACCAAAAAAACTTCCAGACCCAAGTTGGTTCACCGCTGAATTCTACCCTGACCCCACAGTGGGATACTCACACTGAGGTGAGTCATCTGTGTAGTAGGGGTGGGAGACAGAACACGAGAGGATATTCTGTTAAGTATTTTAAAGTTCCCAAAAGTTTTGCTATGAAAAAGACAAAATGAATGCATAATAAAGTTCAACAATACCAACAACAAACCAAACTGAGCAAAACAACACCAAAAAAAGGAAAAAAAAAAAAAAAAACCTCTTAGTTTTAATAGACAAATTCTTTTTTTCTAAATGTCCTTTTGTCCATCTTTAGAATTAGTCTGTTGTAATATTGACACCCCTTGTCGACAAGTCTGATTCTGTGTGTCTGTCTTCCAGTTAAGAACCAGTTCTGTGGTGCAGGTGGCTAGGTGTGGTGACACAAGCCCACTTGTCAGTGCTCTGGAGGCTGTGGTAGGAGGGCCACCGTTGAGCCCTGTACTGGCCTGAGCTGCAGAGTGAATTGTTGGGAGGAAGGCAGCTGGAAGTCCTTAGCACAAAAATCAGGGCTTGGGCTGGAGAGATGGCTTAGCGGTTAAGGCACCTGCCTGCTAAGCCTAAGAACCCGGTTCCAATCTCCAGGTCCCACGTTTAGCCAGATGCAAAGTGATGCAAGGGTGCAATGATGCACTTGACCACAAGGGGTGCACGCATCTGGATTTCGTTCACAGCAGCTGAGAGACTGCTGTGCGCCCATTATCTGTCTCCCCCCCTCTCTCTTTCTCTCTCTCTCTCTCTCTGTCTCTATCTGTATCTCTCTCCAAAAATAGTAGTACTAGGCTGAGATGCCCTGCATTAGACTGGGAACCATCATGGGGATCACAAACCTGGGATAGGGGAGTTTGGTGAAGTTGAACTTGTAGAAGGCTTGGGGCAAGTTTTCACTGCCAGTGGGAAGCCAATGTAGACAGTCTCAGAGGGAGGCACTTAGATCAGTCAATGCCTGGCATCTGGATACAGAGATTGCCTGGTAGGGTTCTCTGGAGTGCAGTTTTTCTGTATCAGGGAGGTTGCATCCTGGCTATATTTGAAACTTGCAGGAGCCAGCTACTTGAAGTTTTTGAAACTAAGGAATATTTTTTTTCCTGCCTGGATTGTAGTTATAACTCTGCCCATCCTGGAGCTTGTACTCATACTTCAGCTGGGCAGAGAAACCTCCCTGAAGCCTGTGTTTCTGTGTATTTTCTCCTCTACTCTCTTAGATTTGGCTTGTGTCTTTCTGGCTTACCTATAGGTCTCCATTGACTTTACTCTGTCTCCTAGTTACCAGTGACCTGCCATCACAGATTTGAACCCGTCTTCTCCATGGTCACGGCAGGGAGGTCAGTCTGGTGGATACTCTGGTTAGCCATCTAGGAACTTGAAACAGGAGACAGAGAAGCCCACAAGACGGTATCTTCAGCAGACCAGAGTGGAAGATGAGGAATGGCAGAGGAAGGGACAGACTCAGCGAACCTTGCTTTGAAGTCTGAGGTTGAAGACCGGGTCCTATGCTGTTCTGTAATTGCAGACTCACTTTAGCAGTTGCCTTTATTTTATACTTTCATCCCGGTATAGTTATTATCCCATATTGTGTATTGATTCTACGTCTTCTTTTTCCTCACTCCTGAACAAATTACTGTTATTATTACAAAAACTAGTGCTATCACCATTATGTGCATGTATCCGCGGTTGACTTACTCCATGGGAACATTTATGTGAAGGGTGTCTTTAAAATACTTTCTGTACACGTGGCATTTTTCTTTAAGATCTCTCGATTGGATGGCAGCTGAATATACACAGTTCAGAACTTGTACTTGTTTGAGTTATGCATTTTCGCATGATGATGATACAAAACCCACAAGGACTCAATAGCAGCTGGATTACAGCCTTGAATTTGTCCTCCTTCCCTGGGGACAGATGATCCTGTCATGATACTGAGCAGCAATGGGCCACAGTTCCACTTGGTCACAGCATCATGGGGTAAATGGTGACAATGTTTCTCATTTGCTTTGGATAAGTTGGGATGTTCTATAGATTATATATATTCAGTGAATTTTGACTTTGATATTTTCAATTCATGATGAGCTTGTGGGTTAACATCATAAGCAGAACATTACTGTTAAGTTTATTTGTGGCCCTCAGTTCCCTTCACTGGCTGACAAGTCTTTAGTGATATGTTAAAATAACAAAGCCATATACTATATGATTAGGATTAGAGGAGCAGGTGTTAACTGGCCAAGATGTAGACATTTATAACTCCTATCTTTATCTGATCTGTGAACATGTACAGATATAATCATTTTGTAGTCATCTTTAGACTAGAGTGAACTATTACCTAAATGTACCATGTAAATGTTATTTTCATATATATATATAATATATGTGTGTGTGTTCTTGAGTTACCTATTTTTCTCTTTCCCTTTGAGTTGCCCTACAATGCTCCCTGATAATATTTAGATTAATTACTGACATATTTATGTTGTATCTGAAATGTTTCCTTAAGGTCTATATGTCAAATTATTGGGCCCCAGCCTGTGGTGCTATGAGGTGGCAGTTGAATCTTTAAGATGTGAGGTCTAGTGGAAGGAAAGTAGATGGTTGGAGGTGTGTTCTTGAGGGAAGGTTGGGACTTGAGCCCTGCCACTCTTTGCCTCCTGCTGTGGGGAGGTGCCGTTTGCCCCTTTCATGATGTGCCATGCTGCAGGTCCCAAATAGGCCAAGTGACCCTGGACGGAACCTCTGAGGCTGTGAGCCACACTCGACTTTTTCTCTCCATTGCCTGTCTCAGACATGAGTCTCTGCGATGATGGATCTAAGGAAACTATGGACTGAGGTGAGAAGTTCAGGAGAACACTTGCCCTTCAGTGATCACCACTGCAGAACCTAGACAGACAAAGGTGAGAGGTAAGCGTAAGGCAGCGTCGAGAGGGGATTCAGTAATGCGAGTGATCAAGTAACACAGTGTAACAGCCACAGTACTGGTCTGTTAGCAAGGCAGTATGCCTGGATTATTTAATAAAGGATCGTAGAATAAGGTGAGGATGGACAGTGACGAAGGAATTTCATTGACAGTTTCAGCATGCAAGAACTGCCGTTAGGTTGTTTGAACTACTAAATGAATAAATTTTGGAAAAAGTATGTATGTACGCATCACAAAGAATAACCATAAAAAGGGGAAACATGTTGGAAACATTGGGTCAAAATGATTGATTCCGGGATATGACCTCTGAGCTCTCTATAGGACAGAGTCTCACCAGGAGCTTCAGGCATTGTCACCAGCAGGTGCACCTGTGCACAGAGCAAAGTGTGAGCCCAGACCAGTCAGGCCCCTTTAAGAGGAAAGGAAAGGGACATTTTTTGGATGTGTTCATTTATGAAATAGATTTGAGCCCTTGTGAAGTTACTGAGCAGAGCCAGGTCTAGTATCAGTACAAGCCATCAGCTTTTCATGTGATGTTCTGGCATCCTCTTTCCTTTTTTTTGAATGCTATTACATATTTTTTCTTACTTTTTAGGTTGACCAAAAAAAATCTATTTTTGTAGTGTATGTTGATTTTTTTTTTTTTTTTTTTGATATCCTGATCTCTCTGGCAGCTTCTGAAACTATAAGGTGTCCCTGAGGCAAGTTTACACCTATTATACGAACCCATGGCCTCTGCAAGTACTCTAGCCTGTGCTTCCATTGTAAGAGGAAAGGTGATTTAAAGTAGTAGAGAGACCATTGAGAGTAACGAAGAATTACTTTCCTCTCTTTAACAAACTCCTTCCATGGATTAACTTCGTGGTGCAATGCTGTGTCTGGCGTGATCCATCTTACACAATAACACTTGTACAGCAGGTAGTCAAGGGCTCCTGCATAAGCAGTATTCCATTTCCTTCAGTGCCTGCGCTTCCAGCAGAGACAAGTTCAGCCAGAGACTGGGGAATAAATAAAGCATATTGTTATGAAGTATCTGTTCAGGACTTATGATTATGCTAATTTATTCAAATCTATACATCACGACAGCATGGTTCTGAAGATTTAGGGGATCTTTGAAAGCTCTGCATGTATTTAAGCCTAGTTATTCCTGATAGAAGTTTCTTTGGTGAATTTTTTGTTCTGAGAATTTATTTTTCATCTCATAATGATTACCATTGCTATTGCTTCATCAGTTTTTAACCACCATAAGTGTATTTTCACAAAGCATGCTGGCTATTATTAAAATTTGAGTTTAAGCTTGGAAGATACAGGCCAGTTATGAGAAAAAAAAATCATGAGATTCTCATACTTTAGTAATTTGGATTTGTATAAATAATTTTGGTGCATAGCTACAATCCAGAAATTTCAATCAAGAATACCAATGAGGGGACATAGATCAGCCTTGTGAGTGTGATGACCACAGTTTGATCTCTAGCACCCTTTCCCAATGTCAGGCATGGTAGTGTGTGTCTGTAAGTCCAGTGCTGGGGAGGGGGTGATAGCTGGCTCCCTGAGATTCACTGGCCAGCCAGTCTACCCTGATGAAAGACCCTGCCTCAAAAATAGTTAACAATATTTCTGAGATGACACCCAAGGTTGTCCTCCATGAAGATGACAAGTGGCCAGTCTGGGTGGTGCTCATCCCTCCTGCCAGGTCAGGAAGGGGGTTCTCCATGTCACAAAGAAGACTGTGGTTTGGGTACGGTAAAGGAGTTGCATAGGTCTCAGTTAAGAGAACACGAAACTATGCCTCCACCAGAGGAGAAACATGTTCTAGAAGAAATGTCTTTGACTCACAACACAGGAAAGAACATTTCATTAGCTAATGTTTATTTTAAAGAGAATCAAGGATATAGTAAGAAACCTTTAAATTACATATGAGTATTTTCTTTTTAGTAAATCATGTGACATACATATGAATGTCATTATATGTATATACACACATATACATATATATATTCCAGTTTTTTTTTTTCCTTTTTATCACTCAGAAAAGCTTGGTGGAGCATAAAACAGACACGGTCTTACTTACTCAGCAATGTATTGTGCTATTTTTTTCTAGTCCTTTCTGTAGTCTTTATAAAGTGTGTAGTTACTAAGATTTCATTACATTCCTTAAAAAGATGACTGCGTCTGTTTTTAATTAAAATTGGGTCATCAGGTGCACAGCATGGATGTAAAAGTAATAGGGTCATTTTTCATCCTGGACTTTCCTCACATGTGGATGGTTTTGCCCTTAATTGTCTAGCAGGGCCCACTGTGTTTACATGATTATTTGTTTGTGCTTCACGTCCTCAGCCAAGACCGTCAATGGTCACACCGATGAGACAAGGGAAGCTTCTTCCCATGAAATTTTGGTTCAGAACCTTCAAAAGATTGATAATAGGGGATAAAATATGTTATATCATATGTTAGTGTTATTGATTTATTTAAACAGAAATATTCTTTTAATACCAATGAAAAAATTGTCAGTGAATAATGGCTACAACTAGTCAATATTCTTCAAACATACCTTCTTTACCTCAGAGTCTGACTAACATACTCATTAAGTACCCCCAAATCATGAGACAACCCCAAATGGTTTTCACAGTGTCGATTTCCTTCTGTTCCATGTTTATTACTCTTCTGTTCTATTTGCGCCCACGATGAGCCGTGTGGTGTCAGCTTGATCTGTTGGTTTTAGTTTCATATCTCTGTTTTTGGTCAACTAAAGCAAAAATTCTTCCCCAAAGAGAACCAGACCATCAGTTTCCTTGCTGTCCAGAGCTGCCAGTGTCCTTTTCTGGAAGGTCACAGCACTCACGGCCGGCAATGGTGTCCAGGGGACCTGTGCTGGGCCAGAACAGTATAAGAGTTCCCCTGCCATCAGCCTGCTGAAAGCATCCATTTTCACAACTTCTCTTCTTTCCATAGGGGGTAAAGTCACTGGTATTCACAGAAATGGAAGTCATCTAACTTCCCTGGGTTGTCAGTTACCTCACTGACAGCCTGTCCACTGTGCCCTGTCTTCCTTTCTGCCCTCCCCAGGCCGGAGACAGGGGCTCCTCCTCCTGCTGCTATGGGCTTCGCCCCGCTTGCCTGTTCCCTCCAACACAGTTCTTTCTGCCTGTTGGGTTTTCTCTCTAGTGTGTGCTTATCCTTTCCCTAACTCCCGCCTGTGGCAGGCAAGTGTCTTCAGACTTCATCCCTGAACAAGGAAAGCATTATCTAAGTGGCATCTCTGGCACACGTTGGCTTGTGTCCACCTGGAATCTGTAGACAGTGCCACACTCTTAGGGGTGGTGTGAGCGTCTCTCTGTAGTTGTTGACACCACTTGTGGATCCCACTCCACAGTGTGCATTGAACACCCATCAGGAGTGTGTTCACACCCGTAATTACTAGGATTTCATTTGAGCTTCTGGGTCCATGGTGAAGATGATTCTGAAGTACGGTGCCCACAGTGATCACAGCTTGTGAAATGCTGCCTGGGTGCTGACGTGCCTGCTCATCTTCAGCTTTCCTAGGCACGCTCCAGCCTCTCACGGCTGCTTCTGTTGATGCATATCAGCCACTTGCCTGCAACACAAGGGATATATGTATGTTTCTTTGTCACTGCAGATTTTCTATTACAATTCTCTTCCCAGGAATGACTTTTGCCACAGTTCTTCTCTTCTCAGCTGCTGGGGTGGTAGCAGCTGTACTGACTTCTCTCTCGGACAATAGCATTCTCAAAGTTCAAAATCATCCCTATTCTATCGGAGAAATGCTGTCTATAGATAATTGTTGCCTATAGATGTCACTCTTCCTGCAAAGCACCAAATTAACTACTGCCCCCTGGAGATAGTTTAGCCCTTCCTTGTGACCCATATGATGAACCCATGTATTTTATATGAAATTTTATATCGCCTTGGTTTTCAAAAGTAAAAATATTTGCTTATGAAATGCTTCGTTTTTAATATAAATTAAGCTCATGCATATGTGGCAAGCACTTTACTGAAAACATCATCTCCCCAGTCCCCACCATCATGATTTATACCTCAAAGCTAAATCCGGAAATGTTACCTAATAGTTTTGAACGAAGACCAGTGGAAAAACATGGATAGCTTTTTAGTGAAAGATACTAGAGAAAAGCATTTCATGTAGTATTTATATGACCAAATGGAGGTAGCCCTGGGTTTCTGGAACAGATTCCTTCCAGAGAATGCCGGAGGTGGGGCCCGTCTGTGAGCTTCAGCAACATGTCTGGATGAGTCAGGAAGGACCTATTTTTGAGAACATGGAGGCAGATTAAGATTAAAAGAGGGGAAAGGAAGTGAATGATGCATGTTTCTCTGGTTGAATACAAGCACAGATGTCTGAGCAGTGGGCAGAGTTAATATTGACAGGGACTGGGGGGGGGGGAAGTGTAAGAAAGGAATTTCAGGAAGAAAACCAGGCAGACAAAAAGAAAGACAAAGAAAGGAGGCAAAGCCCAGGAAGAGCTCCGCTGTGGTCCTAGAATGAGTTGAAAAGGGGATGCATGAGCTGAGTCTCCAGAGCAGAGTCAGCTGAGGAGAGGTCTCGGGCTTTGGCTTGTAGGCTTACATGCTTGAAAAATGCTCATTTCATGAGAAATGTGTAATGTACTGCATTCATTGGCACAGCCCAGTACACAACTGTCTCTTAAGAACGTTCCTGGATCTTTGAGAGAAGGTCTTGCAAATTATATTTTATAATCTGCAATCCATTTCCATTGGCTTGTATGCTTTGAATGATGCACTTTTCTTGAGACAGTGTATTGTGTAGGGCTAGGCAGGCCTTGAGCTTGCTATGTAGCCAAAGACGACCTTGAACCCCTGCCTTCAATCCCCCCGAGTTGAGATTAGAGGTGTGTACCACCATGCCTACCTCAGCCTATTTAGGCATTTCAAAGATCCGGGCTTTGGTACATAAGAAAGTCAAGATTTGGGGAGGTTGGTTTCATAAAAGGATTGTGGTGTTGCTTAGGTGACACAGTAGCAGGCATGTGTCATCTGACCTTAGCCAGCCTTTGTTGGCATTTGTAAGACGGCGGCATCTGCAAGAGCTTAGAGTGGGTCAGAGCAAAAGATCAGCAAAGCTTTAGTGAAAAGTGAGGTCAGTGCTGCAAACACAAAGCCAAGATTCATGAGATGGCCCTAAGTATTTGCTGAATTAGACAATGCCAAGGGACTCACTCTGTCTAATATAGATAACCTTTGGAAAAAATGGGAGCGAAACTCAGTGAAAATCTACTTACTGGAATTCAATGAACGCAATTAAATTAGTTTCTATTCTTGAAAATTCAGGTTTGGGTGGTTAGTGTGAAGGGAAAGTAAGTTTTGCAATTCAAAGGGTTAAAAACCCAGAGTTTCATGGATCAGTGTGTTATGTCTAAAGTCCACGCGGTCACTCAGGATTTGTTAATGAACGAGTCAGAAAGGCAGAAAGCACTGGTCAGAAAGATCATAATTTTATTTGACAGATTTTGCATTTTCCCAAAAAATGCTATGTCTGAACATTTAAATTTAGCTCATCTAAACTTTTCTAATTAAACAATAACATCAACCAAAAACTATCAGCTTTGCTCTGTGTGTGTTTTCCATTTAATTTAAACCAGATATAAAGGGATAGCTCATAAGTTGTCTTAGAGTAAATTTTGTATTCTTGGGCACACATCCCATGTTTTGGGATTTTTCTCCCATGATGCTCTGCTCTCTCTTGTGCCTTTCTCCCTTGATGCTATGCTTTCTCTTGGGTCTTTTCTCCCCGTGGTGCTGTGCTCTCTCTTGGGACTTTTAACATAAAAATAAACTAACAATGTGTAGAAGCAGTTCAGTGGCTCTAGAGGACTGTGAATCTGGGGCTCTTGTGACCCATGTCTGTTAGACCAGTCCACGGTGCCAAGAGCAGGGGAGCACCATCTTGCTGGCCATGTGTTCTCACTGGGGAGGCCTTGTGGGAAGTGTGTCCTTGGCTAAAGAGCTTTTCAGCTTTTCAGTAGAGTACCTGATATTTCTGCCCTGAAATCACTGCATATTTTCTGAAATTTCCTGAAATCTGCTTGTCTCCATCATTTGAAACCTGTGTCCAGGAATGGCGCCCTTGCTGGATGACCATGCAAGGCCCCAAATGCCCTGATCTGTTCATAGAGATGATGTGTACATCTTGCAATGGGAGGAAAAGAAGGCACCAGAAAACATGTTTGTAAGCTCCTTGAGCCCTTCCTCCCCTACGCAGCCTGTTTGTTTCTCTGGACACTTCCAGTGCAGTCTGCTGCTTGGTCTCCTGTCTCCAGTACCAGACCTGCAGGCACCCACAAACATAGTCTCCTGTCCACTCCTTTATTTTCAGCTATCTGTGAAATCAACACACTGCCAAGCCTGGATGCTACAGACACTCATTCACCTGAGACAGTTGGTAAATCCTGTAGCCAAATGATCTTGTGAAGAATTCAGTTTACTTCCATGTCTCTGACCTTTTATTTGCCTGTACCATTTGCTTTTCATTTTCAGACTCATCACTTCCTGATCAGATGTGATGGCAGTGGAGCTTCACCCACCAGCTCATCTAACAACAACCAAACATTCTCTGGAAACTTCAGGATATGGAAGACCTCGTTTGGAAGCTGCCTGGTAGACTTGACAGCTCATGGAGAGTATCTGACTACTTAATATTATGTAAAATAAACAGAAGGGCATAGGAGAACAACCCACAGTGATAAAAATCTTCTTACAGTGTCTCTGAGGAGGCAACATTGATTGCTTCCACAGATTTACTATTCATTTCTGTGTGGGCATAGTAATGGGCGTCAGTGGGAAGTTACAGACTTGCAACAACTTCTCTGAAATTCCTGTCTTCTGTGGTAGATGGCCCCTGGCTATTCTGATGGGCTCCCTTGTGTGTCTGAGTCCCCGCCTTGGTATGTTTAGGCAACTCTAATAAAATGCCACAGATGGGGCGGTTCCCACGTGACAGACATCACACTTCTGGTGGTGGAAATTCAAGATGAGGGCAAAGACACACTTGGAGCCTGGTGAGGGCCACTTCCTGTCTTCTCGCTGTGTCTTCACATGGCTGAAACATCCCTTGCTCTCTTAAATAAGGCTCTGGTAACTTCCATGACAGTTGATCTGTTAATCTTCACTTTGAGGTGCAAGGGTTCCAGTAACTTGGAACTGATGTAATAATTATTCCATTGACCAAACTTTGTGACAACAGGGAAGAGGTCACAGCACTATCTAGCTAACTTTGTCAAGAGGGAGATGTCTTTTCCTACCATGTCCTCCTCTGTCTCAGAATTCCAACAGTGTGTCTTGGGTTCTGAGTGTCTTGGAACATGCACAAACAAGGAGCATGTTGGTCTGGGGCCTAATAACTCCATCTGATGTCAGATTTTAAGTGTGTTTTCATCCCAATGTGTAGTCAACAGATGAAAGATGAAAGATGGTGGAAGTGGGAGGTGAGTCCTCAGACCAGAGAGCAGCCATGCAGATAGGCTACCGAGGCCACATGGTCTTGGAAAACTCCAGTCTAAGCCCTTCCTGGTGCTGTTTTCTGTATGTTCATTATGTATAGAAAGTTTTAGCCCTCTGCTGGGCCTTCCATCTTCTTTGTGCTCATAAATGTCCATCTCAATCCCTCCTTCAACAATTAGCTGATAGGTCTTTGGTCCAGAAATGGAAGTAAGATTCTAAATTTTCCCTCTTGTTTGTGTAAGCCTCAGGTCATCTCAGGTTCCTTAAGACTTCTGGCACATGTGTCCAGGAAGAAATATTTTAAACTCTCTGGTTGAGTACAGTGCAAACTGTACTTACTGCTACTCCTTCAGTGCTGACAGAGGCTCTCACCATTGCTCCTTCAGTGCTGACAGAGGATCTCACTGCTGCTCCCTCAGTGCTGACAGAGGCTCTCACCGCTGCTCCCTCAGTGCTGACAGAGGCTCTGAGTGTTGCTCCCTCAGTGCTGACAGAGGCTCTCAGTGTTGCTCCCTCAGTGCTGACAGAGGCTCTCAGTGTTGCTCCCTCAGTGCTGACGGAGGCTCTCACCGCTGCTCCCTCAGTGCTGACAGAGGCTCTCAGTGTTGCTCCCTCAGTGCTGACAGAGGCTCTCACTGCTGCTCCCTCAGTGCTGACAGAGGCTCTCACTGCTCCTCCCTCAGTGCTGACAGAGGCTCTCAGTGTTGCTCCCTCAGTGCTGACAGAGGCTCTCAGTGTTGCTCCCTCAGTGCTGATGGAGGCTCTCACCGCTGCTCCCTCAGTGCTGACAGAGGCTCTCCCTGTTGCTCCTTGGCTGGCATTGGAATCTCTCTGACCTTTGCTTCTGTGCTCTTCTCCCTGGATTTCTGCACATCTTCATACGGCTGCATGCACCCCCTTGTGCATCAGTCTTATGTGGGTGCTGGGGAATTGAACCTGGGTCACACAGGGGTTACTCTGAGAACTCAATTCTTGTAATTATTGAACACAGATCCTTTACCACAGCGTGTATGAAAATTAATGACTTGATAGTCCCCAAAATTTGTCATTTTCTGAGAGAATGTTCAAATTTATTTTTACTTATCTGATAATCCTTATGTGTTTATTTCTCTTTGCCACCCCCCCCCAGAAGTGCCATCGGTAGGGATAGGATCCTTTAATGCTGTCATTTCAGCTGGCTGGGCACTGGATGGTGGTTTGGGATCTGACATCCTGCAATGCAGGTGCCTTTGCACTTGGTGACTCAGAAGTGCATGGATTTGTCATATCTGAAAACACAAAAGTTTCAGCTGAAAACACTTACATCTGTATTACATACTTGAACTTCAAGATAAAGGTAATTACAGTCAATTCATGGAAAAGCCTAATGATGTAGTACATTAACAAAAGAATTCGTTAGGTGCTTCAGACCTTGTTACTGCTAATGAAAGTCCCTGGCAGGAAAGCAGCTTGCTTGAATGGTGCTTATATTGGAAGACTGATTTGCAACTCTTAGGAGATTTTTCAGAAAGAGCCATATTCTTATCTTTGAAATGGGTCATAAGATGGTGATGTCAGTTATTGTTATTTCATAAGCAATGAAGGTTTTAAAACTGTAAACGTCCAAATTGCTAAGAATATACATAAATACTGGATCTGCCACAAAGATAGCCAGCTGATTCTCTCCCTTTCTCTCTCTCTCTGTTATGTTATATATCTGAGTTGGTGCAGAAAATTATCTTTACTTGGAGTTGGATTCCTTTAGCTGCCTGTGTGTCTTGTCTACTTTATTGCTGTGTTTATAACCTTGAAAACCATAGTGTCATTCCAGAAACAAAGCTAGTTCTTCCCAAGGCTAATCTCATAGCTAACACAAATATGAAACTGGTCATTATAACTACTAATTGGAAAGATTAATTAGGTCTATTGGCAAAGAGCAAACATTAAGACACATAACCAAGGGGGAGATTTGCTATTTTTCTGCACTTCGGTGCTTTTACAGAAGGTTCCCAGAGCTAGTGTATAATGGTTATATTCAACCAGCACGTCCAAAGCTGTGGCTCCATGAACTCACTAATGGTTCAGTAAAAATCACATCTGACCTTCCACAAACTGTTGTGCTATTGTTGAAATGGCTCCACCTCACCTTGTGGACCACAGTTCAGTGAAGCTGTGGTCCTGAATCAGGGCACTCCATGTTTGGAAGCTGATGCAGCCTGGAGTGCAACGATTTACCTAAATACCAACACATCCAGCTGGATATGAAACTTCTAAAATGGGGTTCCACTTTTGAGACAAGCAAAGCACAATGGCTTGGTGGGTGGTCCCTCAAACTAACAGATCATATTCATTCCATGTAATAAGGAAAAATAACATCACATTTAAGCCCAGCTTACAGATAAAAATACTAACACACGTTTATAAAATTGAGCAGTCTGCCAGCATAAACAATAATAGGAATGCCACGACAGTTCCTTTATAGCTTGAACATGATGCTATGATTTTAACAAAAACAAGAGAGAGAGAGGGATTCAGTATGAGAGAGGAAAACTGTAATTCTCTCAAAGTGTTGTGGGGATTTTACACAAACAAGGAATATCAAGAGGACCTTTCCAGATAATGACTTCCACAACAGAAAATGTTTGGTTTATGAGTATAGATGTTATTTGGAGAACAGATGTTGCTGTTTTTCTATGTTCTACTATCATAAGGATTTAGAATCCTCCCTTGCCAAACAGTATTCTCTTTAAGTGGATTTTAATTGCTACCAGTAATGAGCATCGTAACCTCATCCCTTCCTAGAATGCTTAATCAATGTCTTTGCAGACAGAGACATTCAGTGCGGAATCAGGGTACAGGTGAGGGCTCACTGCTCTTTTCAAGCCAAGTAGAGAAAGAGGCTGGAGGGGGGGGGGTGCAGGATGAAGGAATATTACCTGTATGTGCCGGGGGGGGGGGATGTAAATCCTAATCTGTTGGACGCCTAGGCCAGACATGATAACAAACATAGCAGTCTCTTGTCACTGTCCCCATTCTGGGGAAGAGGCACTTATCCTTCTAATGTACTGACAAGGAAGCAGAAAAAAGGCAGGCCCTTGGTTTGTGTCACACAGCATAGACGCAGTTCTATCTACTGACAGAGACAAAGAAAAGGTGGCTCTGGCCGGGCGTGGTGGTGCACATCTTTTTCCCAGCACTGGGGAGGCAGAGGTAGGAGGATCACTATGTGTTCAAGGCCATTCTGAGAATACAGAGTGAATTCCAGGTCATCCTGGGCTAGAGCGAGACCCTACTTCAAAAAAAAAAAAAAAAAAACAAATAACAAAACAAAAAGAAAAGAAAGGAAAAGAAAAGAAAGAAAAGAAAAGAAAGAATCTGGTTGCCCTTCTACAAACTCCAAGTGTCTTTATAGTCAGTGGGTCCCATTTTCTAATTATGGGTTGAATTGCTTCAAGTTAGATATTTTAAAATAAGTTCATCCTTTTTTGGCACATAGATTTCAAGCTGAAATAGGCATGTCATCAGGAAGCCTATGAAAACGGATGCATTTATCTGACGAGTCCTTTATCTGTGAGGCACATTAAGAGTTTCAGAGCCAAGATGGGGACTGGCCATACTTGCTATTGATTTTTAAGCCTAAGTTTTAGAAGCCTCTGTTTTGTACAAATACATTGACAGCACACTTTGTACTTTCAATTTTTCATTTACTGAAATGAGATGAGAGATATCTCTCAGTGCTCATGGGTGGCTATAAGTTCCATTTGCACACATCCTTTTAATGTCACATAGCAGTATCCTGGCATTTGGAGTGTCAGTGGCTCGCTGCAGTCTTCCTAGCTTGCCCTGATGAATATGTTACCTGAAGTCAAAGGAAATACAGGAGCCAAGTCAGGAATAAGGTGAATGGAAAATAATGTGAAATAAGACTTAGTCATTTCCACGAGAAATTTCTAGGGTCAGCATATACAAATTATATACATAACTGCATATATGCATTTTCTCATGAGACAGCCAGAGCTTTGATTAGACTCACAGAGTCCTCCCAGATAGCAAACCATAAAGTAGAAAATAGAGGAACAGCCAGGCATGGCGCTTGATAGACAATTCATTGTATTTGAATCGGCAGGGAGAAACTTAAAAGAGAGACGAGCAAGGAGTACGAGAGGGATTAAAAGAGAAGGGCATTGGGGTAGAGAAGGTGGGACAGGGCTGAGAAGCTGCAGGCTGTGAGCCCTTTAAAGCTTGCTGAGTCCTCACAGTTTTGAGGACTTACGTGTCTACTATTAATCTATGGGCTGCAAATGCAATTATCTTCTTTTCATGTGCCCATGTTCGTGGGTGGATTTGCTTAGGACCTCATCTGAGAGAGGAAGAGCCTGTTGCAGTGAGACGCTGGCTTCTTGCCTGGCTGCAGTGACAGCATGTGGACGATATGGAGCATGCACCCACACCATTGCCCCTGGAACCCATACTTACAGCTACTGGAATCTAGATTACACTGAAACTTTTCCACATTTCTTCTTCACAGAATTGTCCAGCTTGGTGGAATCCTGATTGTGCTGAGACGCGGGGGTGGGGTGGAGGACATCATTCTCAAACTCTTTTCTTATTTTGTCTGGTTTTCATGGACCCAACAGCCTCTGGAATTCCACCCTGATCTCTTCGTGGCCAGTTCAGTGACCGTTTCTCTTCTTCCTGGGTTTTGATTGGTTCTTCCAGGCTCCATCAGCCACTGGGATGCTTATTTTCTTCTCTTGTGGACTCTCAACTCCATCCCATTCTCGTGAGTTCCTATAGTTAGACACAAATGCTGTTCCAGCTCTTTCTGGGCACCCAAATTGAAGGCTGAATTCTGAGTATGTCCCTCCTGGTTTCTTTCTTTTACCTGAGAAGTCATCTGGGAAGAGGCTAATGGCATGCACCAGGGAGCCCCAAAGCTTATTTAAGGCTCACAGTTATCAGTTCCCATAGCCTGTGCTTGTCAGATTTTCATCTACATACATAGCACCTAAAGTTCTTAGAACTGGAAAAGATATCATTAAAAAAAGACTTGTTTGTACCGGAGGGAAATGCTGTCTTGATCTGATTCCCTCATGGTACATAGCACCTAAAGAATTCTTAGAACAAGATTGCACATAGCACCAAAAGATCAGAACCCTTTGTCCAAAGAACTCTGCTTGATCTGGCAGATGAGGTGGACTCTCCATGTCATGGGGTACCTGTGCATTCCAAAAGCCAGACCAGGGAAGATCTGCTGTCTTGATAGAATAATTTAGTTTGATTTGAAGGCCAGAAAAATCAGGCAGCACTGGTACAGAGACATTCATGGGAAAACCAGAGTCCAGAAAGAAGGAAATGGACATGGCAAAGAAGAGGTTGGGATATAAGTGAGTATGACAGAGTTTCCTGGATCATTATGTGAGGCAGGTGTTGCTAGGCCCGTCCTGGCAGTGGAGGGAAGCTGCACTGTTCACTTTGGTCCTAGGTTCTGAATGGTGTGCATTCAGGACATGGGCCTAGCACCAGAATGATTGATTTACAAATGCTAGGTCCTTCTACTTGACTAATAACTGGAATTGTGAATATCACCATGGCTTCATCAGGACATTTTTTTTCTTTTTCATTTAATCAATGAGAATGGAGATCACAGGTGCTGACCTTGGGCATTGGTGAGGGCAGAGTGGACAGCATGGGTCCCATCCCTTCCAGGATGCTTTTCCTGTGGACTGCATCCATCTCATGGGGTAGCCCTGATTTTTAAATTTAACTTTTAAAACCCGGACCAAACTGGGTCAAGATCTGCAATGTGGGTGGGAGGGACATCAGGATTATGCAGATGCAGGTTTGCCCAGGGCCAGTAAATACCCAAGTTCCACAAGATGTACTTCCTGCATAACTGTCATAATTTAGTTTGGAGAAACCTGTGTCTGCAATAAAATTGTTTACTTATATTGTTCCTCAATGCAAGTGAATGATGTCGGCATTGTCATGGCCACTTAACCTGAGAAAACAGATGAAGAGACATTGCTGTAAATGACTCATCCAATAGGTGCCATGGTGGGAGTAACATCTGCATTCGGCTACTTGGGTTGATACAACAAAATCACTGTTCTGGGGGCAAAACCAAAGAGTCCAGGGGCTGGAAGAAGGAAATGGACATGGCAAAGAAATGGAGGGTTGCTATAAGGAGACTAATCTCAGTAAACCTTCATGACCTCATTGGGACAAATGACAAATCTTCAATAAAAATCCACCCTTATTCTATTTTATTTTTGTTTCTAATCTCTAGATTTTCCCCACCAAAATGGGACAAGCAAAAGAAAAAAAGGGTTTTATTTAGTGCTATATTCGTAATGCCACTTTAATATTACTTCCCTGTGTGCATTCATTGAATTCTTGTTTTTATTTCTATCTCCTCATCCCAGTGTTTTGGTCATCACTGCACTAGAGAAAGCCTCCAATAGATCCAAACTGAAGCAGTTTGTAAGGCCAGCCACTTTTGTTGGCTGAGTTCCTTCCTTCCCACTTAAGTAGCACAGGTACTTGTATGAATTATGGACTAGAGAAGTAAGTGTTTGTCCTCTTTGTCATTATTTTCATGTTTGAAATGAAAGAATTTGACTATATTAGCTTTCCATAAATATGACAAAATGCCTGGAAGAACCAATTTATAAAGATGAAGGTGTCATGGAACTTCTGGGAGTCAAGAGACCAGGAGCCGAGTCAGGTGAAAGAGAGGAAGTTTATTTACGCCAGTGGGCTGATGCCCCGATCTCTCCTTAATGGCGTCAGCCCTGAACTCAGATTTGTTAGGGATTTTATAGTATAAGCATGGGTTACAACACTGTGGGACAGATGGGTGAGCAGCTTCTAGAAGATTTATTGAAATGTAACAGTTTGTCAAACAAAATGTACAATGAGATGTAAGTGGTAATTCAAGTTAAACCTGCAATAAACTGCAAAAGTGGGAAAAGGGCAATAAGCAGCCAGGGACGGGGCAGCCTCTCTAGTCACCCTCCTCATTCTTTCATTATCTCATCTTGGGGGCTTACCACTGTTCAAATTTTCTGGCATTTTTCTACTACCACTACATTAAAAGGCCTATTTTAGTTCAGGATTTCAGTGGTCTGCTCCATGTTGAGTTTGTTTTGTTGTTTTTGGCTGTGGCAACACCTTGTCTTTAGGTGGGAGCATGTGGTCCAGAGGTGTGCTCACTGAATGGCAGCCAGTAATCAAGGAAAGGGGATAGAGTCCCAATATCCTTTCAAAGACATACCCCCTTGACTTCACCTCTTTCCAGTAAGCTCCATCCCTTAAAATGTGTGCCAATTCCCCATAGTAGGGACCACACCTATAACATCAGCCCTTTGGAGGACATGTCAAACCAATCTATTGTACTGGTCACATGGGATTAATAAATGTGGAGGAAAATTAGGTAAGGCTGACGAGAGAGAGTGCTCTTTCATTGGGTACTTGATTTGATTGCTCTTCTAGGTATCTGGGATGAAGATGAAGAAAGGTAGAAAGAGTGTTGAAAATTTTTCTTCACTTGTTTTCTGTGTTCAGTGTTAACAGAAATCCACACTCCCAGACCAAGTTAATTCACACATGTATAGAACAGCTTCACCCGCACCAAACCTTGTTCAGCCATCAGCTTTTATTGAGTGCTTTTGTAAGAAACATGTACTGAAGTGTTTGAAAATTCTGGAAACTGGACATACAGTTTAGATTCCATAGAAATTCAAGGGATATAGTTTCCATGAATTGGCACAGGAGAAAGATTGTCTTGAAAACAATTTGGTGGGTTTCATTTTACAGAAATAAAAGTATGAGAAACTGAGGGGAAATTCATCATGTGTTCATCGTCAGCCAGTGGTGTGGATGCAGAGAAGTGCTGACACGGGTAATCTGCACGTTTCCATCCGGATTCACTGCGAAGAGGTCCACTTCAACATTCCTAACACGGGGTCATGAGTTCTCCCATGTTTTAGCAGTTCAGAAAGCATGCACACACCGGCAGAGGTAAGAACCAGGTCCACCAGACTATCTTCAGAGCATACAGCAGAGCCCAAGCAGCATGCAGGGCTGGCTCTTCAAGGCCTGTGTGGTTCCTAAGAACCATGTGGATGAGGTGACTGTGTTGCTAGGACAAACGTGCCAGTGTGAGCAGTGAGAAGCAGGCACCCACATGGCCTCTGAGCATTAGCTGTGATAATGGGGAGAGAGGTGAGGTTCTACCAGAAGCCAGAGCATGGCGGAGGGTCTTCCAGACATCTATGGGGGCAGAATGCCCTCTCCTTCTCTTATCCCATTCTTTGAACTCCAACCAGGCTCACATTCCCATGGAGGCCTGAGGGAAAGGACATTAAATACTATGTTTGAGTGAAAAGCATGCATTTGAAAATTAACTCATAATAAAATGATATTGAAGAGTATTGGGGTCCCTCCTAGGGCCAACCCAGGAGGGAGGGCAGGGTCTCTGCCAAGTTGGGGTTGAGAGGCATAGAGTCACAACACAGACTCTGAGAGTTGGGTGGAAGCAGGCAGAGGGCGAGCTGCTGCAAATTTGTTTATTCAAAGAAGTGTAGGGGGTTTTAAGGGGTTTGGCTGGCCAATCATTGTATGGGGTGGTCCCCTTCTTGTGACCAATGACAGCCTGTCTCTGGGCAGATCATCTCATAGCAGGTTTCTTGTGAGCATGGGACTGCAGCTGTTGTCATGCCAGGTCTGCGCAGGACGCCATGTTCACAGAAGCCACTTTCTGGTTTCTTCTGGCATGAACTCTGACTGTCTTAAGCACATTAGACCCTCATACTTGTTCAAGAAGTGCACTTAACTTCCAGTCCTTTGACAAATTACGTAAATGATATCTTCATGGTTCTTCTTAAACTTGATCTTGTTTTTTTGAATATAGATTATGTTCTTAACTGGGTGATTACAATGACACTCTCATCTAGATTGTTTTTCTGCCCTATTTCAGCTTTCTCCCTCCAAAGTATACATCTTAGAGAACTGCCACACACTTTGTCCACTGCCTTGGTTGCCCACATGTCTGCACCTGTAATGACTCGAGCTAACACTCACCACAAGATGCATCCATTACTTCAAGTACATTTACTGATTGTCACGTACTCTTTTTAAATTTGCCAATAAACAAGACGGAAAGATAATTCTAATCTTATTGTCTTGATAGTCTTGTAGGGCAGAGAAAAAGACAGGAAAATATATAATTTATAAAAAATATTAGCAGTACTATCTTATATACAAAACAAATCAGAGGGAGTAGGCTTAGAAACTCTGGCATGATAATAGGCTGCAGATTTAAATGTATAGCCATAGAAAACATCACTAAGGAAGTTCAGAGATTTTTAAAAAGATTATTACATTTGAGTTTAGAATTATTTTTTTAAGATTACTACATTTGAGACATATGAATTATTTATTTGGTCTGAGATACATATAAGTATATATACCTATATGAACACACTTATGTATATTCTGTTGGTGCATCAGTTGTGTATAAGTCTATGGGACTAATCATGGTAATTGAGGAAGAATGGGTATATTAGCTGTAGCAGACAGCTTCAGGTTCACTGAGATGAACTTCCAGACCAGGCACAGTTATGGAGGAAGGGATATTTATTGAAGCTTACAGATCCAGGGGAAGTTCCATAATGGCAGGAGAAGCTGGCCTGCTCTTACAGGACCAGGCAAGAGAGAGAAAGCCAAAAACCAAAAGCCACACAGCACACTCAGGAACTCCAGCTAGGCACACTTTGCATATCTTTACAATGGAACCTCAAACCCACCACCACACCTTACGATCCGCCCAGTGACACTGCCTCTAGCCAGGTGGATGTAGATGTAAACAACAAACTAATAAAACACTGAATATATTGGGGGCCATCTATTCAAACCACCACATTAGCCTTGTAGAAAAGGCTCAAAATCTGAGTCCTGGGGTAGTTCTGAATTAAGAAACCAAAGGTATGAGATACATAAACATGAAACTTTGGGTGACATAATTATTTTAAGCTTGAGGGCCTCCTATGGGCATATTTCTTTCAAATCCTTGTGATGATTATGTTTGTTTGTTTCCTTAGACAAGGTCTCACTATGTAGCCCAGGCTGGCCTTGAACTTAAACCTCTAGCCTCAGCCTACCAACTGCTGAGATTACAAACATGACCTACATGTCCAGCTTCTGATTATGTTTATCATGTGATTGCATCTCCAATACCAATTCAATAATATAACAAGAGCATTCTATAGAAGGGTGATGCTGCTGCTGTTTATAATAACCAAGGTGGAAAATAGGATGGAGATTAACAGGGAGGACCAGCGTCACTCCTCCTGACAGGGGATAGGTTCAGAGAAGAGGGCCAAGGTGAGGACAGTAACTACCTGTTCTACCTTTGTAAAGGCCACGTTCTTCAGGTGGGTGCTCAGTGGGGTTGTGTCAGTTATGCTTCCACCTAATACTGTAAAAGGCACATTATTAAATTCACTGTGCAAATGCAAAAGCTAAATATTATAAAGATCACCTCAGGGAGCTGGAGGGGATGGCTTAGTGGTTAAGGCATTTGCCTACAAAGCCAAAGGACCCAGGTTCGATTCCCCATGTTAGCCACATCTAGAGTTCGTTTGCAGTGGCTGGAGGCTCTGGTGCACCCATTCCCTTCTCTCTCTTTCTCTCTCTCTCTGTCAAATGAATAAATAAATAAATAAAATATAAAAAGGGAGATTAACTCAGTTCTGTAAATGTGACTGTCTATGAAACAAACAAAGACAAACACTAGAAACACTGAGTCAAGTCCAGGTTGTCCCTTTCTGAATGCCAGGCTCTCTACTATCACTGTAATCTCATGTTAAATGAAGAAAGAGTAATAGTCTTTGTGTGTAAGGTAATTTCAGAATAGTGATTCTTTTATATATATGGGACATTGTTCAAAATATTAACAAAAGCTCACTCTTACAGTACCCCAAAACTTAAAACTTGGTGATCTTGTCTAATTTGGGGTCAATATTTTGCTGAAGCAACTATAAGTAATAGTCTTTTATGTTGACAAGATTTTTTTCTGCAGTGACTTTCATCTTAAAAACATTTTTACTCTAATGAAAACAAAAGTAGCTTGAGGTGCTGGAAGTATATTTCTTTTAGTAACTTTTCAGACATCAACTGAAACCATTAAAAATACTGATTTTAAAATTATAATGTCTCTGAACCATAGGTAATCAATACGGCAAAGTTGGTAAATTATTTAGAGGATTTGAAGTTATTGATACTATTATGACATTGTTTAAAGTACAATAATTTCTTGAAAGATAACAAAATGTTATAGGTGGTAGTGATGTCTTATGCACATAATGAGCTTTTAAAATTATGGATCTATTTACTCTGTGGTTTAAAAATTCCAGATAATTATTTATTATCTTTGTTTTACTGCCTACAACTTTCTCAGCATGGCTGTATGTGAGATTAGAAAAATATGGTTTCGTAGTCAGAGTTAATGACTCTGAATCATGGCTGTGCCATATACAACAATAAACCTAGGTGTTTATAGTTGCCATATTATAAATGTGATCATAGCTGCTATCAGAAGTGTATGTAGGAGTGTCATTGTTGGGGCACAGATAACAGACACAGTAGCCTTGGACGTGGGAAGCTTGTTACTATGAAAGACATGGTAAGGGTTTTGACTGGTGAGCACTGAATTAGTACGTGCACAGTGAAACTAATCCCTCAGTGCTGTCTTCTTGCTCTTAATTTTTAGAAGAAATGGATTATTTTTCTGTTTGACCCTTGATATTTTAAAGACTAGATCATGAAATATTTTAAAAATATAGTATCATATCCAAAAACTGAACAAGCAAATAAATGAGAAAATTATTGGACAATCAAAGGAAGGATGTTATGAAAGATACAGATAGCTTGAGGAGTTTGTTTATCTCTTAGGAGACAGAGCCTTTCTGGAGTCAATGTGTCACTTGTAGGCCTGAAGGTGTTGCAGGCTCAAACCCACTTGCAGAATTGATCTCTATTTCTTCTCTACTAACGTGAGGATAGGGTGTACCTGCTTGCTGTCTCTATCATGAAAGAATTCTCAAAAATGAAAACCAAAATGAATCCTTTACTTCCTTTGGTTGTTTCTGTTTGGTTATTTGCTCCATCAGTGTGACATAAGTGATCCAGTCTCCTTGTTCTTGTCATGACCTACACACACACACACAAAATCTAGATTCTGCTTATGAGAAAAAATGTTATTTGTCTTTGTACATCTGACTGATTAAATTTAACATTACTGTCCATTGTATTTTATTTGAGACAAAAAAGTCATTCCTAAGCTTTAAAGATAAGAATGTAAATTACAAATAAGGTTTAAAATGTATCATATATGGAAAGTTGATCTTTTCTACATTTTAAATTGAAAATCTAAAATGGAACATTAAATCACTGAATATCAAAACATCCATATCAATTAAGAGACTGTTTTACTTCCTTTATCATAATAAATTATACAACCCAGACATGAATACATTAAACACCATAGAAATGGACAGGGGACAGAAATAATCTACCCATGAAAGAGAATATAGAAGGTGTTTCTAGCAGGTCTTTGTACCTTCTCTGAAGGGTATCCCTGAAAAGCACTGCCTCACTTCAACCCAACTAAACTTTCATTTTCTCACTGGCAAATTATGGTAATAATAGTACAGTGTGATACCCTTGTATGGTAAGATGGAAAAGCAGATTGGAGTGCATTGTCTCATACCTAATCCCTGTTAACTATTATTAATACTAGCATTATCATTGCAACATGTAATCATCATCACAATGATTCCACAAGAACAGCATTATTCTCTCTACTTTGGAGAATGCAAAATAGCTCATGGGAAAAAAATAACAAGAAATTAGTTTAAAACACCAAGCTCATTTTCATGAGTTAAACCTGACTCAGTCTCTGTAAATAAAATGGTTCAAGTTAAAATAACAAGTAATTAATGGTACCTGCATTATATATATATATTGTGTGTGTGTGTGTGTGTGTGTGTGTGTGTGTGTGGTAACTGTGATTCATTTTTATTATGGTCATACTTAGTATTCATACTATTCTGATTGGGGCCCTCCTCAGTGGGGTCGCTATGCGTTGTCAGAGCAGCAGTCACTTATGGGGGGCAGGCAATGCCTCTGGGCAGGATGTTCTAACCTGTGACTCCTACAGTCTTTCAGACCCCTCTTCGTAGAATTATGTGAGCTGTGCTGGGTGTAGTCCATCTCTAGCTAAGCAGAATGCCCCTGCTGGTACCACTGCATTTGTTTAGAAGTGAGCTTCCTGCTCATGAGCACCTGCTGTTTGGACAGCAGCACATTTGCTTCACCCCACCAGACGGAGCCACTCAGTCTTCCATTGCACATCTTGTCTCTCTTGCTTCCAGCCTCCCCAAATGAAGGTCTACGGAATTTATTGGGTTCAGGTGAAGGCATTGCTGAATGAATGTGCACCTTCATTTATTCTTGAGTTGTGGAAGAATGTGTAAACTGACACATTTATAAGTTAAAATACAGCACATGACTTCATAAGTTCATTTGAGCAGTTACTTTCCTTGGAAAAGTATTCAACTTCATTCAAAGCTGTAAACTATCCAATACAGGTATTTGCAACATTGTGCAGTAAAATAGAAAGTGAAATATGTGTCCAAAGAAAGGGGGTCATATAAGCATGGTATATAAATATATTATGGAATATATAAATATATAATACTGTGGAATAATTACTTCAAAATATGGTGAAATTATTAGGTAACATAATCAATACAACAACATGCACAGGTCTGCATAACATTAAGTGAAAATAGTGTAATTTATGTCATAAACTTGATTGTGCTCTAATTTATTAATGTATGGTAAAAAGCTTAAGATCTGTATCTTTGTGGTCATACTTCTTTTACATTATTTTCTCTATTATTTTTTAGAATATTATCCATGCAATTAGTAAAATTTCAGAAGAAAAGTACATTGGTTTAAGATGTTGGAATACAGAAGCTTCGTGACTTGCAAGGCAATGGGATTAAATCATGATTAATCATAAACATAAGATATCCATAAGTGACTATTATTTAATAATTCTGAGCTAAACAGCAGTGGAGAGCATTGTCACACACTGTGAAGATATGAGGTTCCCTTTTGTGATTATTGTGGCTTCCAGTTTCTGGTAAATGATCAAAATTCAAAGTATTGTTTATACTGAAAATATAAACATTACATTTAGCAGTTTAGAGTTGAAAATCATGTTGAACAACTGTATACAGTGAATTGTACAATCACTATTTTACTATATATGTATGTGTGTGTGAGAAAGAGTGTGTGTGTGTATGTGTTTGTGTGTATTTTATGATACAGGAAGACATATGTAACACAAATGAATTTTCATAACTTCAAAAATCCCAGTGACCTTTAATTTTGTTTGCTGCCTTAGGAAATGTTTTAAAGGAAATATTGGCTTATTTTTGAAACACAAAAATGCACAGTGCCATGATTTGGTGTCTCTGTAATATTTCTTTTTAATGACTATTACACTTAAAAGTAATAAAATACCCTGGGAATAGAATTTATGATTATTTTAGACTCACTCATTTCCAGGAAAAATAACATATTCTATCACTTGCTATGTGAAATTTGTTTTTACTCTGTTAAATGTGAGCTTTAATTCAAAGCTTATCAGGTAAGGCTCTTAGACGCACATAAACATTACATGAGAAGAAGCAGTAATGGTTAAATATGCCTTGAAAAGTTACCAATGATTCCCAGATGGCCACAGATACTATCATCTCCACTTATTCTTTTTTTTTTATCATATTAGTAAAACAGCAGATGGTTCCTAAGTGATGTGCTTGCAGGCAAAGTGGTGTTAAAGTTTTGAAAGGCCAGTAATCCCTGGTCTCATGGATGGCAGTGAGAGAAGACAGACTGGGTTCCCTGAAGAGGAGGTGTGCATGCTGTCTGGATGGAAACGGTATAAAGAGGTCAGACTTGACCACTGATACTAACTTGTTGAGATGTGACCATCCTCATCTATCCGCAACTGTTCAGCTCCCCATGTTTACCTTATTTGACAAATGGATATGCTATGTTCATCTTGGTCTTTATTATTGTACATCTTACACCATTTCCATTTACTTCTGGCTCAACAGCCATCCCACTGTGAGCAGTGGTACCCATACAAGGAGAACTCATGCTGAGTAATGGACTTCAGCAACCTGAGACCCTTAGTGACATGTTTCTTAGGTCAGGCCAGCAAACCCTGCAGACCCATTATTATGACCTGTGTCTCATGAGTGTGACTACACTTGCTGTGACTTATTTTGGGAACCTATGGTCCTGGCAGGTGAAAATTGAGGCATAGCTCCTAGCTCTAAATTATCTCTGAAACTGACAACAGGTAGAGCCCCATGAACTTGGTTAAATGGGCTGAAATAATGTCAACATGGGGAATTTGATTGCAGGCTCTACTTTACCTCCCTACATGTAATCTTTATGCTGTCATGCTAACTCCAAGACAAGCACCATGATGACAAGTCACAGAGAAAGCCTCAGTTTCTGTCTGCAGTTTTGAGAAACACCGAGCACATTGGGTTTGTTAGAAATGTTCTGAAAAGAAGCTGCCTTAGTGGAAAGTAGGTAGCGAACAACCAAGATATTGACATCACAGGGAAATAGTATTTGGATATTTATTAAACGGGAAAGGGATATTGAGAGTAGAAATGTGTGCAGAGCTCTCACACCATGCTCTATGGAAGGTACTCCTGCCCAGATACTAAGATTTGTGCCCTTTGGAAGGAGTGAGGGCTAACTATTTATAGTAGAGAATAGTTTCTTATTATTTATTTATCAGAGGTGGAGGAGAGAAAGAGACAGATAGAATGGGCAGGCCAGGACCTCCAGCCACTGCAAATCAACTCCAGATGCATACACCGTCTTGTGCATCTGGCTTATGTGGGTCCTGGGCCATAGAACTTAGTTCCTTAGACTTTGCAGGCAAGTACCTTAACCCAGCCTGAGAACAGAATGTTATCCGAGATTATAAACCTTGGATTATACTTAATATATATTTATAACACTGAATAATGATTTTCATACCTATGTTCATTCATTTTCCTAATGTACAGTGCTTATTTAAGTGGTTTGTATTAAAAACTAGTGATGCATTTTTAAGGTGAAAGCAGGTATATTTTTATCACCTATGGTCTCAACCAATGAATATGTAAAACACATCTACTACCACATATGCAACCTTAGCTGGCTGAGAGATAGAGATGGGCTGTTTAGTACTCTAACTCAAGATTATCCAAGTAGAAAAGAGCACAGATTCACAGGCAGTACATTTGTGCTGTTTTTATAATTATTCACTCGTCTCTATGCCACTTTGTCTCACTAATTAGACTCACACTTGCTTTCACACTCTAATTATCATTTTTTATATGCACATCATTGTATATCAGTCAAGACAATAGATCTAGGTATGGGCATACAACCCCCAAATCTTAGTGGCTCAAAACAATGAATATTTCCTCCATATTGAGACTTCTCATTGTATTTGTGTCCAACAGCAGGATTCTGTATTGGTGCTTTTGGATACCCCTGCTGATGGATAGACTGTCTTGGAAATGATCATATTATGATAGAAGGAACCTTGAACCAGAGTACTGCTGAAACTTCTAGGCTCTGGCCAGTAAGGAAGAATATTTTATTAGGTGAAATAAGCCAGGTATAGACAGACAAATACTGCATGTTCTGACTTCTATGAAGATGTAAATAACAACAAAATGTTTTGATGTAGAGCAATGATTACTCATAGTTGGGGAGGATGAGGGGAGGTAGAAAGAGAGGCTGGAATTGATCTGTGCACACTATATGTATTTTTTTTTGTAAATCACACTGAACCTTGTCAATATGTGCAATTAATATCTGTTAATCAAACTAAAAATAAAAGGCAGTATTTAAGATGCAAATGCAGCACATTCACAGTAATATGCAGATATTGACAATGGCTACCATGTGAGAAGCATTATTTATTATTATTATCATTTATTATTATTATTATTATTATTATTATTATTGTTATTATTATGAGAGAGGGGATGAGAGAGACCAATTGGTGTGCCAGGGCCTCAACCATTGCAATTGAACTCCAGACATATGTGCATTCTTATGCTCATGTGTGACCTTGCGTGCTTGCATCACCTTGGCTGTCTGACTTATGTGGGATCTGGAGAGTCAAACAAGAGTCCTTAGGCTTTGCAGCCACGTGTCTTAACTGCTACCCATCTTTCGAGCCCTGAGAAGCATTTGTAATGTAATGGTGTACCATAGCACAAATATATTGTCTTAGTGTTTAGAGGCTAGACATGCAAACAAATCACACTGGGCTAAGATCAAGATGTGGTCAGAGCTGTGCTCCTTTTTTCAGTCCAAAGGAGTGTCTGTCCCTTTATTTGCTTTCTAATTTCTGCAGACTACCTGCATTATTTGGTCTGTGACTCCTTCCTTCAGGCTTAAAACCAGAAGCATCACACTATTCATTTTTCTCTTGCATTGGTCCATATTCCTTTCCTACAGGGCCCCATTTGGATAATCCTGGGTAATCCTCCCATCTAGAGATCACCCATTGAAACAAATGCTGACAAACATGTATAGGGAAATAGAATTTTATTTGATCCAGTTACAGTGCTCTAATCTAAGCCCACAATAGAGATGCCTGCACATCCATGCTTATCACGGAATTGTTCAAAATAAGCAAGATATTTTCATCATCAGATGAATGGATAACAAAAATGTGCCACAGACACAATGAAGTGTTATTTAGCCATAATGAAGAATAAAAGTATTTCATGTGCAAGAGATTGGATGGAGGGGCTGGAGAGCTGGCTTAACGGTTAAGACACATGCCTGCCAAGCCTAAGTACCAAAGTTCAACCCTCCTGGACCCATATAAGCCAGAAGCACATGGTGGCACATGCATCTGGAGTTTGTTTGCAGTGGCTGGAGGCCCTTTCATGCCCATTCTCACTCTCTCTTTTTCTCTACTACCCCTCTCTCTGTCTCTAATAGATAAATAAAAACAAATCTTTAAAAAAAAGGAGACTGGATGGAATATGAAATCATTGCATTACATGAAATCAGCTAGACTCAGACAAATGCTTCATTTTTTTTTTTTATGCACAATCTCTCTCTCTCTCTCTACAGACACACACAATCACAAAATGAAAGTTTTGTGAAAACAGATTGTTTGGACAAAGGAAGCTTATTCTTTTGTGTATTGAATGTAAACTGATAATTTTTAAAATGTCATTAATTTTTGCACCTGTTACAAAGTTATTCGTTTGCGTGTAAGATAGCATAGGCCTTGTTCCTGTTACAAAGTTGTTTTTGTGTAAGATAAGATAGCATAGGCCTGGTTCCTGTTACAAAGTTGTCTTTTGCGTGTAAGATAACATAGGCCTGGTTCCTGTTACAAAGTTGTTTTTTGCGTGTAAGATAACATAGGCCCTTGTTCCTGAGACGTTTGTGTGTGGAATCATTGTCCTTTCTACCATGATGACTGGAAAAGTAAACAAAAGGCAGTAAGTAAGTAATGGACAGGCAAAGGCATGCAGTTCTCACTGAACTGCCTTCAAAGACCTTTGTTTATTTGAAATTCCACCATGTTCGGTTTGGTCAGTGCAAAGCGCTGAAAAGAGATGCCAGGAGGCCTCAGTCTCCGTCAGTGGCTGGAGAACAACACTTGCTCTCCTAAGGTGAAGCTTGATAGGTGAATGCTCACTCCCCAAGACACTGGACACTGTTGTGCACGATGCAGATATATTCACTTCCTAACCATTGCTTAAGAAGTTATTATAGTAATTGTGAAAGGCTGCTGTATTGACCTTTCTCCTAGGGTTTAATATTTCTAGTAAGTGCTCATGAATAGTGATAATACACCTAAGAGTCAAATCGTTCACTTCCACTTGAAAGAGTCATCAGCAAACTTTTTAAACGATCGCATTGTCTGAAACCTGATGAATGCTGTTGGACTTTGACAAATGTTGCTCATTACTTAGATTAAGCTTTCGCTTTGTGAAGACTACACCATGGCCTAATAATATAGACTACAAGGAAACAGTGTCAGGGAGACAAATGATAGCCTTTTACTCAGTTCCCTTGGTGGTGCCATCAGAACCCCCAGGAAAGGAGTAAGGGTGGGCCCTGGAGGATATCCCCTCTACAGTAGTTTATAATTAGCACCTGAGAACCAGGTGGTTTCACATGAGCAGAGAAGCGACTGCAGTTGGCTTTCTGTCTGAGGTGTCCTTATAATGAGAGCTACAGTGTGTACCTCACTGCTTCAAATGTTCCAGTTGGCATTGTTAACACAGGAGCAAGGTCAAATCTCAGGTTCTTGGATAAGAGGTCACAGTGGAAATCTAAGTGGAAAAAGTGTAGACTCTTTTGTCAGGCAAGGGAAGTCAGGTGGGCAGAACCACAGCACACTGTGTGCTCTTAATTACACTCTTAATATGATGGATGAAGACAATCATTGAAAATTTTATGATGTAGAACAACATGGTGAACAAGTTCTCCTCTGTGTGTAAGCAAACAAAGACTATGAGACCCTCATAAACTCTCATGCACAAGTCTGTAAGTGATAAAAAATTTAATTATGTCTTTTTTTGAAAAGGGAATGAAAAATACATACATCATGTACTAATTTATTCATGAAAACAACAAAGCCCCTTAGGCAGTAACCCAGAGAATAGCAGTGGGGATAGAAGACATATTAATTTAGTAGGTAGAAAACATAAGGAATAAAAAACCTGAAAGTTACTTAGATTTCCTAACCTTGTTTGTATTTGGTTTACTACATATAAAACTTGCAGGCTGTAGATGGCTTAGCAGTTAAGGCACTTGCTTGCAAAGCCAAAGGACCTAGGTTTGATTCCCCAGGACCCATGTAAGCCAGATGCACAAGGGGGCACATGCGTCTAGAATTTGTTTGCAGTGGCCAGAGGCCCTGGCATGCCTATTATTTCCCTCTCTCTTTGTCTTTCTATCTGCATCTCTCATAAATAAATAAATAAATAAATAAATAAATAAATAAATAAATACAAACTTGGATCCCAAACCAGAAATCTGAGACTGATTCAATGTTGGATCAACTTTGTTGTCATATATTGTCTGTATTGGCTTCAAATGTTTATTTATGTCATTTGTAAAACATTGAAAAAGCAACCAGGAAGAGTCTTTAAAAGAGAAAAGTTCTTTAGTATATAATTTAAGTAATACCTGCTTTTTTCTTTTGTTACATGAAACTATTAATCATATCAAAATAGCTTATAGTCATATGCATTGATAACACATGCTCATTTAGACTTTAAACTTTTGTAGCATTGAATTTTATACTTTTAATTAAAAAGTAAGCCGGGCATGGTGGCGCACGCCTTTAATCCCAGCACTCGGGAGGCAGAGATGGGAGGATCGCCGTGAGTTCGAGGCTACCCTGAGACTACATAGTTAATTCCAGGTCAGCCTGGACCAGAGTGAGACCCTACCTCGAAAAAAAAAAAAAAAAAAAAAAAAGTAAGGGCTGGAGAGATGACTCATTGGTTAAGGTGCTTGCCTGCAAAGCCTAGGGAGCAAGGTTTGATTCCCCACAAGCCATATAAAACCACATGCATAAAGTGGCACATGTGTCTGAAGCTCATTTGTAGTGTAGAGAGACTCTGGCATGCCCATCTTTCTGTACCTATATCTATCTCCTTTTCTCTCTGTCCCTCATAAATAAATAAATAAATATTAAAAATAAAATTATAGATAGGTATGGTGGTCACATAAGAGGCACAGGCAAGAGCATTGAGGATTGTGAGCAAATAATGTTTGTTTTCTCATGGAGTCATCATTTTGTTGTGAAAACAAACATACCCTCAGGAATTCTGTTTTTAATTTTTTGAGGAACTTCTCTACTGTTTTCCCCAGTGCCTCTAATCATTTATATTTCCATCAACACTGAACCTGGGCTCCATTTTCTCTAAGTCCTTGCCAGAAATTGTGTGTGCGTGCGTGCGTGCGTGTGTGTGTGTGTGTGTGTGTGTGTGTTAATGTCATTTTAATAGGTGTGCGGTGAAACTCCATTGTGATTTTACTCTGCAGTTTCCTGATGATCAGTAATGCATGGCACTTTTTAATATATGGTTAATTGTATGTTTATATGTATGTATTCTGCTAAGAAAAGTTTATTAATATTTCTTGTCCCATACAGACCATTAGCAAAGCTTTAGGTTGATACGTTCTTAAGACTACAAAGTTCAAGCCTCTGCTACATGCAAGTGATGTGGAAAAAGAATTACAGAAACATTACTGTCAGATTTCAAGGTTTTCACCACAGACAATTCCGGGAAGTAGGTATCACAGTGAGTAAAGAAACCTCGTTGGATCCAGATGAAAGGTAGGTGACAGGTAAGAAGACAAATATCAAATGAGTGTGAGTTGATAATGGGATTGTCAAAAGGAAACACAACTCTCTTATTAGATATATATGACTGAAATGTAATCAAATGCCTACTATCATATTTTCATAATTCATAGCAACATAGTGGGATCTTGGGGTAGTGAGTGGTTCTAGAAATGCCTGTGGGTACATGTATCCATGAATGCTCAAGTCTTTTATATAAAATAATGTGACATTTACATATAACTTTTATATATTTTCTTACTTCCCTTAAATCATCTACGGCTTACATATAATACCTACTATCATATAATGCTTTGAGAATAGTTTTGAGAGTGTATTTTTGAGAAATAAATGACCGAGTGTTCAGAATGGACATAACGTTTTACTCAATATTTTCAACCTGTGTTTTGTTGGATGCATGGGTGGAAACCTCTAACTATAGAAGGCTTGCTATAGGCAATCCAAGGCATCTCAGGAAACATGATAAAACCAGTGCAATGAAAATACTGATGCCTCAATCAAAACATGAAGTGTTCATTAAAAATAAGGATTTTGATGTATCATTTTGAGAATATACTTACAGTTTCATGAAAATCCAAGTTGAAACTAACTAAAACATCAGAATGATTTTAGAAATGTATTCTAGAGCAAAATTATACACAAATGAAGATCATTGCCATCAATGCATCCTGGATTGCACGTGCACTTTTCCAATGCCACGTACAACCACAGAACAAGGAATTCCCCTGTTCTAACTTGTCAGGTTTATAGTAAAAGCTGATCATGCTTCAAATTAGAGAATAGTAGACCATCTTTTATCTGAATTGTACAGTCCCACATCTCATTTTGTATACTTCTGATGCACCATAACTTCTACAGCAAATAAAATACAGCCCAAGACCAATATTAATCTCATCATAAATTCATGTGGCTGGAAACACCAGGGTGGGAGCAGTTAATGCACCGTGGAATAGTGGATGTACAGCACTGGCTAGTTGTTGGCACATGATAAGGAAAACATTATTTGTGGGAAATTTCCGTATGTTGGATAAATGATAGAGTAGAAATGTTATGCTCAATTTATGACAATCCTTTGAATTAATATTTTCATGAATATATAAAATCAGTATTTAAAACATCAACAGAGCCATGCACGGTGGGGCACACCTTTAACCTCAGCACTCAGGAGGCAGAGGTAGGAGGATTGTCATGAGTTCGAGGCCACCCTGAGCCTACATAGTGAATTCCATGTCAGCCTGCCTGAGTGAGACCCTACCTCAGAAAAGGAAAATCAACAGTTTAGGTGCAGACAGCTTCCAGCGTGCTTCACAATGTCAATGGATCTCATCTGACCCATGCTGTTGTTCACTAGAACAGCTGGTGTTACTGGAAGTAATTGCCACCAAGTCAGCTGAAGCCCAGAGATTTCAGTAACATGTCGGCTCAGTCTGCATGTGTAGAGACTATACTTAAGTCATAACATTTGGACAACAGACCGTTTGTTATATATGTACAATTTGTAGGCCTATCTCACAAATGTAGTAAAATTTTTTTTTATCATATGTTAAAGTCTTTTTTTAAAAATTCAATCAGGACAGAAAATGTGGAATTTACTGAGATTAAGTATCCAGTTCAGAATTTCTTTAAGTCTGGCCTCTTTTAATGATTCCTCCATTATTGTCTCACTCAGACTTCTAATCTCTAGTGTCCTTCATTTCCCATTTACTAATTCACTCCTTTCTCATAATGTTTTCCTGTTCTGACAACTTCCTTAACCCTCCTTTCACCCATTCCTTGAGTGACGCATAGGCTTTGGCAGCCCCATGTCCTTGTGCCAGTTTACAGCAAGGATGAGCATGGTGGTCCACACTAATTTTGGCTTTCACAGTTTAGGGAGCTGATGAGTCGTTTGATTTCCATGTTCCCTTCCCCCATGGATGTCAAATGCCTTTTCTAAAAGTCCCTCTCATTCCACATGTAGCAAGAATCTGGGCTCTTGTGTTCCTGGAATGTGATGAATTAAAATCAGGATATATATAGAACAAGTGCCAAGTTTAGTTTTGGCAGAAAGGAGTGAGCTGAGCCAAGCCAGAAGAGACAATGAGCGGCCTCGAGTGTCTGGATTTGTCATGTTGGTCCCCAACTTCTCCTCCCCTTGTCCAGCCACACCTCCTAGAACAGGTGGGGCTTTGATATTATCCCTCTTTACCACTGTTGTCTGTTAAAACCTAATGTCTCCAGGTGCGACTACGCGTAAACCTGAGACATTGACGAGTGGAAAGGGGGTGGTGCCTTAGAGTACTTCTCAGGGAGGGACCTGTGAGGCAGGCCAGAGCCTCCGGAGACAGGCTTCGTCGTTTTTCACTGAACTCTGTCACTATTTTCTAGTTAGCTTGCATATCTCATATCCCAACTGCAAGACATTTTGTCTATCTACTTAAACAGTCCTGCTTTTACTATTTTTAATTCCCTAAAATGTATTTAAACACTGTACATTCTGCCAGGTTCCTACAGCTCCTTTCTGCCTGTAAAGCCATTTCTTAAAGCATTCATCTGCATTTTCTCTGGGTCTGATCTCATTGTTCCCTTCAAATTTCTGGAGAAGTCTACTGAAGCGGACCCAAGCCTTTCAGCAGCAGCATAAACTGAAGTCAGTAGAAGAATACAGGTCATCTCAATGGTCACACGCTGTCTCAGCACATCAGAATCTTCCTACCCACCTCACTCACCTTCTTCTCTACTGGTTTTCTGAATAACTTTCGGCTCTCTAAGCAGATCCTATCTGCATGCATGTTGGCCATCGGATGGTGGCCTATCTCAGGGTGGAATGACTCTCCTCCCCTTCAAGATGGCTAACCACTCTTCATTCAGCGACACTGCATCCCACTGCCTGCCTCCTCCAGGAATTCACGTTTCCATGATAACGGTAGTAACTCCTCTATTGCTCTTTTAGCAACCACAGTGTTCGCTGCTATTGTCCCCTTGCTGATGCTGTGGTTTCTCTTTCCCAGGACTAAGCACTCAGGCCAGATCAAAGTCATAACTAGATGTTCAGCCACCAGTGTGGTACAGAGAAAATGATGGAGTCATGAAGTGTCTCTATACTTCACGTCCACAGATAGTTAAAATTCTGAGTCAAAAATTATTCATAGCCTTTGGCAAGAGAAAAGGATTGGCTTTTTTTTTTAGATGTATTTTTTTGTTGGAATATTACTTTTATTTTTTAAATATATTTTTATTATATATATACATAGCCATGATTTTACCATTGTTAGCCTTCTCCCTGTCCTCCCCCATGGGTTATGTGGGTCTTGCCCTATGTGGGTAGCCATCAGTTACGCAAGAGAGGCACTGACTCTGTATAATGACCCAAGTCATGGCTCTAACAATCTTTCCACCCCCTCTTCCACGAGTCTCCCTGAGCCATGTTGGGTTCATTTTAGGTCTATTTCAGTGACCAGGTTTTGTGAGTCTCTGTGTCTCTGGATGTCTGATTTGGTAGGGGTTGAAAGGTCAGATAGTTTTACCGTCAAAGGAACTACAGCACCTGTGTGACTGCTTGTGTTGTCTATTCTGTTCCCCAAATGCACTCCTACACTGAGATAACTGAATGAGGCCCGCCCCAGGCCTCTTTTAACCTGAACACCTCTCTGTATTATCTACTGATGTGTAATGTATTGCCCTGAATTTGGCAGTGTGAAACATCAGAATGCATTGTCTCATATTGGTTATGATCCTGGTTCAGCTGAGTTTTATTTTCCTTTGAAGTTGGCCTTATTTAAAAAACATCTCAATTTGCCGGTGAGGAAACTGCACGGAGAAGTTAAATCAAACACTCTGGATGTGGATCTTCACTTTTACCACAAGACAGTACTGCCTTGGGCCGGGTGATCCACAAAGTTAATGGCTGGACATTCACTTATAAAGTTTCTCCAGAAATGATGCTGACCTTTCATATTAGATTCAGACACACTGGGTTTTGTTTTTCTTCGACTGCCTCAAAGTGCTGCTTGCATCCATCTAACACTACTTGAATTCTTGTAAATTATTTTTGAGCTAGAGTATCAGGAGTCAACTGTCTTTATTCTAGAGCCATCTAAAAATGGACCTTACAACAGCTTACTTGCAGTTACAAGGAGACCCACTGTGCCTTCCTCCATTCATCTATTTTCTGTCAAGCCATAATTGTTTCATTGAAAATCCATCCACTTCTAAGGGATGCCCCCTAAATCAAATCCAACCAGTCATCAGCTGGCATTTTCAGTGTGCATGCTGCACATGGAGAGCACTCAGCATTTTTGAAAGTGTTAACAGTAGAAAGACGAAAACAATTGTGTATTTATAGAAAGTATTGAATTTTCAGTCTCAAAATGATCAAATTTATGAATCTTGAAGAGATGGCGGGTACAAGCAACATTTTATACAGTAGAGGAACAGATATTCAGAAGAAACAGAGGTGCAGGGCAGCTCCTCTGCCCAGCTGAGCCAGCAGGTCAGACCTATCCATAACCGCTTATCAGGCTCACAGTTAAATTTCTGAGCTCAAAGGCCTTGGAGCATCAGCCTCCAGCAACAGTAGGCCCAAGACAGCCTGTCCAGGAGAGAACAGACACCCTAGGGAGCAGACCTGGAGGATTTCCAGATACCACCCAAGACAGAGAAGTACACAGAATAGGCTTTGGGGATTTCTCTGTCTGGCTAAGCTACCAGTACAAACTCCAGGACACATGCAACAACTATAAAATCTGCATGGAAATCCCTAACCTCACATTCCCTATCGGTCACTGCAAGCCAAGGAAGCCAGTTTGCCACAGTCAACCTCGAGGTACATAACGAAGTGCAGGGACATGACGGTGTGATGGGTCCTGTGCCATCAACTGACAGCAGGCATTTAAGAGAGGATCTCCATAGCTGGCAGTGAACTCTAGTCCTTGGGCCTGCTCCAGAATCTGTGATCAGATAGCAGTTCCCAAGCTGACCTCATCAGTGCACACCTGCTACCAGCACCTCAAGCTGGCACCAGAGGGCACAAGCACCCATGTGGGTGCCCTAGCAAGGCCCTGCTCTCTCTGCACAGCTCCCTCAGTGCCTGCCCAGCAACAACAGAGAAGCCCAGCTTCTCACCCTGGGGCCCTTCAGTGGGAAAGCGTCTGCATTTCCCAGCACCCAAGTCCAGGTCTGAGATTAGATGGGAAAAAAAGTGCATTTTTTTTTTTTTGTTTTAGGTTGATATTTCTTCATTTTTGCCCAATGCCTTTCTTTGGTGGTATTTTGCTGAGTTTAATTTTGTCAGTGATGTTTATTACATGGTTGGCAATTCATGGAATGTCCTTAAGCTAAAAACCCTGGGTGTTTTTTATCTTTTTTTTTTTTTTTTTAAGAATTGAAATAAATAGAGTGGCAAGGGTAGATTATAAACTATTACATTTATCCAGGGGAGTCCATGAATCAAGGGAGGGACTGGATACCATGTAGCCCAAGAACTTATGTGAGAAGCTATAAAAGGTCTGAACTGGTCTTGAGGGATGGCTTAGTGTTTAAGGTGCTTGCCTACAAATCCATAAGACCAGGTTCAATTCCCCAGGACCCATGTAAGCCAGATGTACAAGGTATTGCATTCATTTGGAGTTCATTTGCAGGACTGGAGGCCCCTGAATGCCCATTCTTCTCTGTCTCCTCTTTCTACTCTCAAATAAATTTAAAAAAATTAAAAATAAATGAATATTTTTAAAGTCAGAGCTTAAAAATCTAAAAGGTAATAAGGAACTAGAGGAAAAATAAATATGTCTTCCCACCCTGGAAGTATGGCTACAGTGGGAAAGAGATGGTCTTACGGGTACCGGGACACCTGAGATTCAGTCATGGAGAGATGAGCAGACAAATCGAAGAGGAAATAGGAAGGGGAAGCCGCCCCCACCGCAAGGCTCAGTTTATAATTTTATGGTGGTGAGCTTTACCCTTAGGCTCAGGTGAGCCTGGGAGAGCGGATTGGCCTCAACTTGGGGGGATGCTCAGGAAAAGGCCAGCACAAATGAGTAGGGGGTGAGAGCTGATTGGATGAGACTAGATCAAATGCTGAATTCTGGGTCTGCTGAAGCAGGTGGTGTGGTATCTATTTTGGGTCTGTCTTTGAGCTGTCTAACTGGCTACCTGAAAACAAAGCTGGCTAATTCCCTCTCAGTGCTGTTGTATTCTGTTGATACCAATCTTTCAATATTTGTTTATTTGATTTCTGTTTGTTCTGTTTATCTTCTTTACTTTTAAAAAAATCTCATTCCTTTCTTTCCTTGCTCTCTCATCTTTTTAGGCCAATTGATTTGGCATTTACATTTCACTTACCTATATTAATATTAATGCAGCTATTATTTTTGAATATGGTTTTCAAAGCCCTGCTACCTAAGCCAGTCTAACACTATATTGATAGTAATAGCTGCATTGTAACAAATTAATTTTTAAGTTATTCAAAGTACACAGAATAGCAACATGAAATGTTACCATTCAACTGAGCAAACTCAAACCTTCCAAAAAAATCTGCAGTTATGCAACAGTGGGCTTATCTCCTAAAGACCTCATAGAAACATACTTCTGAAACAAATGAAGCCTACACAAAACAAAGGAAATAACCAAATACTGTGGAGGGAAAAATGGGGTGCTATACAAATGAAAGATGAGAGAGAAACATCTATCACCACAAATGCCCAAGTCTCAAAGAAAACCCCAAGGACTAAGGGGTAAAAAGCCACAAGTTCTAACATCCCTGATTGCAAAACCAGACAAAAAAGACGCCAACAGATCAATTTCCCCGATGAGCAGAGATGTAACAGTTCTTCAAATGATTCTCACAAGGACATATTAACACAATTATCCATCCAGACCAACTGGATTCCTACTGAGGTTGCCAAAGCGATTGAACATATATAAATCAATAAATGTAATAATCCATAAAAATAAACTTATGGATAACATCACATGATCATATCAGTTGATTCTGAAAAGAAATTTGATAAAGTTTAATATGCTTTCAAGATGAAGGTCCTGGAGAAAGACTGACTAGATGGGGCATACCTCAAAATAATAAAGGCCATATATAGCAATCCTACAGCCATCATTATATTAAATGGGGAAATATTAAGACTATTTCCTCTGGACTGAGAAAGATGGCTTAGTGGTTAAGCACTTGCCTGTGCACAAGCCTGTTGGAGGCATGATTCCCCAGTACCCACGTAAACCAGATACACAAGGTGGTGCATGCATCTGGAGTTCATTTGTAGTGGCTTGAGGCCCTGGGGTGCCCATTCTCTCTCTCTCTGCCTTTTTGTCTCTCTGTCACTCTCAAATAAATAAATAAAAATAAGCAATTTTTTTAAAAGCATCTCTTTATTCTTAACTTTATTAGTATTTATTTTCCACGCTTTTTTTTTTTTTTGAGAGAGAGGGAGAGGCAGAGAGAGAGAGAGAGAAAGAGAATGGGTGTGCCAGTAGCCTCTCAGCTGCTGTGAACGATCTCCAGATACTTGTGTCCCCTCGTGGGCAAGTGCAGCATTGCACCCTTGCGTCACTTTGCATCTGGCTAAACATGGGACCTGGAGATTGGAACCAGTGCTCTTAGGTTTAGCAGGCAGGAGCCTAAACCGCTAAGCCATCTCTCCAGCCCAATAAACAATTTTTTTTAAAAATGCTATTTCGTCTAAAATCAAGAATGATTCAAGGAGGTCTCTGACACAACTTCTGCTTTAAGTCCTGGCTAGAGCAAGAAGAAGAAGTTAAAAAAGGAAAAACTAGAAAAGGAAGAAGTCATTTTCCCTGTTTGCAGACAATTTGCTTCTAAACTTAAACAAACAATAAAATCTACAAGAAAATAGAGCTAGCATATACTTTTAGTAATGTTGAAAGATACAAAATTGACATATAAAAAAATCAGTAGCCTTCATACACACCAATTATCAACACACACAAAAATCAATCAAGAAAAAATTCCCATTCACAATAGCTGCAAATGAAATAAATACCTGGGAATAATCCTAATCAAAACTGTGAAAGTACAATCAAAACTTTAAGTCACTGAAAAAACATATCAAACAGAATATTAAATGATGCAAGAATGTTTTGCTTTTGGATCAGCAGAATTTGTATAGGGAAAAGGCATATCTGACCACAAATGTTCTGTGGAAAACAACGTATTCAACAAATGATGTTGTTAAACTGGATATCCACCTGGAAAACAATGAAATTAGAACTGTATCTTTCACCCTGTACAAATATCACTTCAAAGTGGATCACAGACCTTCGTCTAAAACCTAAAACACTGATAATGCTACAGAAAAAAAAAAAGAAAGAATACACCCCAAGATATAGGTGTAGGCAAGAACTTTCTGAACATGTCTCCAACACTACAGGAAATAGCCCTGGATTTATCAAATGGGATTACATGAAATTGAAAACTTTCTGCCCAGTAAAAGCAACAGACTAAAGAATGGCAGGAAATGGAAGCTGAATTCCAGAATAAGTGCCAATAACCAGAATTAACAAAGTACTGCAAAAATTAAACACCCCAAGAATAAAACTGCCCGTCACTATATAGACTAATAGACTAATGAATAGACAGTTCCAAAAAAGAAACACAAATAAATAAATAAATAAATAAATAAATAAATAAATACTGTAAAAGGTGTTCAACACCTCTTGTCTTCAGGAAAATGCAAATTAAAACCTCTTTGAGGTATGACCTTATCCCAGTGAGAATTGCTATCACCAAGAAAACTGGCAACAAATTCTGACAAAGATGAGGGAAAAGAGGAATTCTTACTCACTGTTGGGAGATGAGAGTGCACACTAGTAGAGGCATTATAGAAATCAGTATGGAGGCATCTCAACAAATTAGAAATAGAGCTCCCTGGACAAAAGCCCAAGGACTCCACACTGTACCAGAGACGCTCGCACATCCCTGCACTATTTACAATACCTACGAATTTGAATCAGCCGAGGTGACCACTGAAAGATGAATGGATAATGAAAATGCAGTGTATACACACAATCGAATTCTACATAGCAGTGTGAGAAATGAAATCATGCAATTTTAAAGAATTTATATGGACCTGGAAAGAATTATATTAAGGGAAGTGACCCAAATTCAGCAAGCACAAAACTACATGTTCTCTCTGATAAGCAGTGTTAGCTTGTAATGTCTATATCTGTATCCACATCTATCTGTCTGTCTGTCTGTCTGTCTGTCTGTCTGTCTATCTGTCTATCCAACCGTCCATGCATACATCCATCCATCCACCCATCCATTCAAATGTGGACAAATCTGTACAGGTTCTTTTGTGGGAATGAACAATTGAATATAAGGAGATGAGCTAGAAGAGTGAGAGAAGAGGCAAAGGGCACATGTGACATTTACATCGAGGGAGGGTATTGGGGGAAGAGGAGCATTCAGGAGAAATGGAAATTAAAAAAATAACTGAGGGCTGGAGAGATGGCTTAGCAGTTAAGGCATTTGCCTGTGAAGCCTAAGGACCCTGGTTCGATTCTCCAGGTCCCACTTAAGCCAGATGCACAAGGGGGCACATGCGTCTGGAGTCCATTTGCACTGGATAGAGGCCCTGGTGTGCCCATTCTCACTCTCCCTCTCTCTCTTTCCCTCTCTCTGTCTCTCATAAATAAATAAAAATAAAATCTTTAAAAAAATAACTGAAAAGAAAAAGCAGAGAACCATGGCTATGGCCACAAAAACACGATCTAGAGGGAAAAGCCAGGCACATTGCCGGCTCTGAAGACTAGTGCCCACCTTCATTTCAACCATGTGGACATCAGAGAAGGGAAACCAGCTGAGATAGCACAGGCCTCTGACTGTCCTACAGAACTGGAATACTATAAATATGTGCCATTTAAGTTCAAAACCAAGATTCTTGAAAAATTTAAGATGCCTACATTTTTGTCATGTGTTAATAGCCCTATTCAAACCTTCCTTTTTGGTCTATTTAGAATTTTACTTCTTCATTTTGCATCTTGTCTCCTCAAATAGGACATATTTCTTGGTAATCTATGATGTTGCTTATTTATTTTTCGGTCTAATGAAAGCTAAAGTGTATTTGTGTCTTTTACAATACAAGAGAGGGAAGGGTGATTTTAATTCAGTTGCCACTGTAAGTAAACAGGCATTTACAGTAGGTTCATTTGCTTGATTGGCACCAAACTTTATTTGGGCCACCTTCCTCATCAGAATGACCAATCAGATTCCTGACTTCACTCAGATCCAAGTGTTGACAAGAGGCCCCATGGCCCTGGCTTGGTCTGAGAGTCATGAGTCTCAGCTTCAATGCCACCTTAGGTGATGCTCAGAAGCAAGCTTGCTGAAGCTGGCTCTGAGGCTGAGTGGAAGAGTAGGGCCAGTTTTCAGCAGCCATCATCATTCTCAAATCCATACTTTTAGGTTTGCTGGATTGTAAGATACCATCCAAAAATTATTGCTTTGTCTACTTAATGCAGCAATTTGAATACAACCAAGAGCAAAAATGGAAGCACAATTATATGCTTTTCCTAAATTCATAACCAGTCTAATGTGTTATTTTTATATTATTGGTGGCTCAGAGCTCAGATCAAATATTATCTCTAAACACAGAGAGTGGCGCTGACTGCAGCTCTCTATGTGTGGCTGAAACAAGGGTTTGGATTAGAAGAATAGTGAAAGGTGAAGCCTGGAAATTACTTTATAAAGCAACTTCTATTAAATTTTATTCTACAAGTAAAAGTTAAATATGTGAAAAATAACATGAGTTATGAAAAGTACTTAACAGGAAGTGAATTCCTCCTCTCAAGCACTTTCCCTCCCTTCAATCCCTTTATCCCTTTATCAGAAAGATAATCAACTCCTAAATAGAACAAGAACACCAATCACTATTTCTCCTTACTTTCTTAAAAATGCAACATAGCTGATATAATTTTGAACAATCACCCATAGAAAGATGGGGAGGGAGTTTTTAAGTTATAAGTATGCATATCTATAGAGAAGAATAAATGTTAACCATTGAAGTAAATGTTACTATACTTTGTATGGATTTAAAGTATTAATTCCAATCAGACAAAACCATGTCCTCTGAATATGAAATGTGCATTTGAATTTGGATATTAATCTAAAATGAAAATGATCTTTTTGCAATACGCCTTATAAGACATTTTAACAACTTTTTTGTATGGGAAAATGTGGTATAATTGCCCAATGTCTAGACAGACAAGAGCATACATATTTTATAATAATTTATAATTGAAAAAAGCACCCAGATCAGCATAATGCATCTCTCTCTGACACAAGTGGAAATATCACTACTTTATTTTACATTTTCATTTATGAGGCTCAGAGAAAATAGAGGGCATGTCCAGCAGAGGGAAGAATTCTCTCAGGTCTCCACACTAGAAGTATGTGTATGTGTGTATGTGTGCATAATAAAATAATTGAACCCTTACATTTGAAATATGTTTTTAAATGATATTTATTAAAATTCCCATTGCCATTTTCATTAATGTAAACAAAGATTTCTCATAATTTCATATGAGTAACTACTACCTTCCACACTCACACGTTTAGCAATGCCTACTTAAAGGTAACTGAATAAAAGATTCCATTGCTTGGGAATAACTGCTTCTTCATATGGATATCATTAAAGATGGACATATTTATTTATTTATTTGTTTGTTTGTTTTTAAATTTATTTTATTTTATTTGCAAGCAGAGAGAGAGAGGGAGAGAGGAGAATGACAGAGCAATAATGGGTATGCCAGGGCCTCCAGCCACTGTAAATGAACTCCAGATGCATGTGCCCCCTTGTGCATCTGGCTTGTATGGGTTGTGGGGAATCAAACCTGGGTCCTTTGGCTTTGTAGGCAAACACCTTAGCCACTAAGCCATCTCCCCAGCCCCAAGATGGTCATATATATTTAAAATGGCCAACACTCCATGGGAATGACAAACATGGAAAGCTCATACAGTGGCAGCTATAGGTGACAGAGGGCAATTTTGCCAAGATATTGTTGATATTATTAATTATGAGTCATGAAATTAACATTTTCAGATGCTACCAAATAAAAGACTACAGAAAACTGTCCATCCTCTTTTCCCAAAGTGAAAGCAGTATAATTAAGAGCTTAGACTTCCCAATATGAGGAGGAAAAATAACTGGGAAGACTAATTCCATTTTTTTTTTTTTTTTTTTTTTTTTTTTTTTTTTGGTTTTTCAAGGCAGAGTCTCATTCTGGTCCAGGCTGACCTGGAATTCTCTATGGAGTCTCAGGGTGGCCTCGAACTCATGGCGATCCTCATACCTCTGCCTCCTGAGTGCTGGGATTAAAGGCGTGCACCACCACACCTGGCTGAATAATGCCATTTTTAATTGAAACAACAATGTTTCTGATCAGGTATCATTAATCTGTTACTGAAGAGGAAGCTCACAGTCATCTACAAGGGACCCATGACTTGATCCTATGACTAGATGCAGTGCCACTGGAAAGCAAATTAAGTTCTTGCAGGGAGACACCCTGCCCTTCCTCTTAGGTTCCCTGATGATGTAGTCAGATGTCTAGAATATCAGGAGTTCTATGTGATCTTGTCTGACATGTCCCTCATTAAGGCCTTTTTTAATAATGGAACTTTTTATTTACTATTTTTTTTAGCAGATTACACTCTTTTATCCCCTTTCTCCTATTCCCATTTTCCCTGGAGCCCTCCTCTCTGGGGTTATGAGATTGACTGTGGGTTATGAAGGCTTCAGTCAGTCCCAATGGGACAGCAATGGAACCTTGCCTCAGGGTGTTCCCACCCAGTCTGTGGCTCTTAAAATCTTGCTGCTCTCTCTTCCACAGTATTCCCTGAGCCATGACAGGCCTGTTGGGAGTCTGATTTAGTGTTGAATTCCTCTGGATCTCAGCTTTGGTAGGTTTTAATTGATCACTGTGTCTGCCACGATCACCCTGGAGCTGGTTGTCAGGCGAGCAGTAAGAGCAGTGTTAATGGCACAGCTTCCACTGCAAATTATCCTGGGTTCTGGCAGATGTGGAAGAGGTGACAAATCTCATGGTGGGCAGTCAGTTATCTTCTTGCCTTAACTATGGATCTGGACTCTCCATCATTTCCTCTGCCATCTGTAAAATAAAGCAGATTCTCCAACCAAGAGTGAGAGCAGCTTAGGCTAAAAAAGGGGGTTGCGAAGTTGCCCGAGAGATTTCTGGTATGCAAGCCCACCTTTTTTCTCCAGAGAGCAGTGTGGGCTTCTCTCTGAAGTATGAGTTTCCTGGCTATGGGAGTCTGACCTGGTTTCCAATACCAGGTATGAGTTCTGTCCCACTGAGTGGGCCCTAAGTGCAATCAAAGAACAGATGGTTACCCACAGAGACTGGGTTCTACTATTCCACAAGTGTGTACCTCTTTTCCAGCAATAATAGAACTTTTTAAGCTTGCAAAATGACAACTGAAGCATTATCTCAACTTGTTTTTAAAATTTTAAATGTATGTAAATATACATGTGCACCTGTCTATATTTATATTTACTTATGAGAATTGCATGAACTTTTACTGAGGATGTCTCTCCCATTAATATGGGTATCTGTTTTGTGTTAGCGTCATATTGGATTTCTTTTCTTTCTTTTTTTAATATGGAACAATAATAAAACTTGAAATCAAGTATGTTGATATTTACATCATTCTCTTTGCACATGATTACCTGATTAATCATGGACTTTTATTGTAGAATAACCTACAAAAAAAGTGCTCAGTCTTCTGTATATGTGAATGTTTTAACATTTTTCTCTTCTGGATCACACAGGTAATGAGGTACTCGATCCCTCCTGGTGTACAAGAAGCAGTTTGTTCTAGTTTGTCAGCCAAGTTTAAGAGTAAAAAAAAAAAAAAAAAAAAAAAAAAAAAAACCTCTAGGGTCTGTCACTCAGCTGAAACAGTAGATCTGCAAATGATGTCCATGGTGAGGGAGGTCCAGGGTCATATTTTTACCATGTTGTTGCCCAGAATGAGTTTTATCTCTGGTACAGGTGAGGCTGGTTGTTGAGGATGCAGGTGACAGAGTAAAGGACAAAATAAGAAGTGCCTTTAGTGAGTAATCTGCTGAGGTGAATCCAGTTCCAATGAGATCTCAGATGACTTTGATTTAAAGGCATCTTTTGGGCTGGAGAGATGGATTAGCAGTTAAGGCGCCTGCCTGCTAAGCCGAAGAACCTGGTTCCAATCTCCAGGTCCCATGTTTAGCCAGATGCAAAAGTAACGCTAGGGTGAAATGCCACACTTGACCACAAAGGGGCGCACACATCTGGATTTCGTTCACAGCAGCTGAGAGGCTGCTGGCGCACCCATTCTCTATCTGTCTTCCTCTCCCTCTGACTCTTTCTGTCTCTCTCTCTCCAAAAAAAAATTTTAAAAATACAAAAATAATAAAGGCATCTTTCATATCAGAGATACTCTGAATCAAAGCTTAGGAAGGCACAACTTTTATTTCCATTTAACTTTAAAGTGGTTCTCATCCTCTGTTCACATAATAGTCTTCCACATGAATGTGTTTGCTGTGAACATGGATTGGTCTCATTATCTAATCTGCTGATGTTCAGAGCATTGTGCTTTTTAGAATCAATATGGTCTAAGTTCGCATTTTTTACTTACTGATGCATGAGAGTGCTTTAACACAAAAATAACTTTAGTAGTTTTCTCATCATGATTCCATTGATAAAAGCCTATCATTTAAAACCATCTGCAGTTCTGGGCAAGTATCACTTTCACATGATCTATAGCCATTTAAGATCCTTTGAATGAATTCATTCCCTGGCCTTCTATTGTTTCCACCAAAATGGGAGAATGATCTTTCCTCCAATCAACTCCACTACAAATTTTTGTGCATGTTAGAGAGAAAAAGACAAATTTATTATTTATCATTTTGGTGGTAATTCACTTACTAGTTGCTAAATAAAGACTAACATATTAATGAGTCAAACTGAGTACATGGAGTCTTCTAATTTACAGATAGTTTTACACATAAACTTACTTTAGAAAAAATGATTTACATATGGAAGTTATCAATACATTTCTTTTTAAATATCTTATTTATCTATTTATTTGACAGAGAAATAGGGAGAGGGAAAGAGAATGAGCTCTCCAGGGCTTCCAGCCACTGTAAATGAACTCCAGACTTGTGCACCCTCTTGTGCATCTGGCTATCGTGGGTCCTGGGGAATCGAACCTGCGTCCTTTGGCTTTGCAGGCAAATGCCTTAACCACTAAGCGATCCCTCCAGCCCTCAATACATTTCTTATATACAGATCCACTGTTAAAGTAAGGAGAAATCCTTATTTTAAGATACTCAGAATATAACAGTCCAACTTTCAAATGGCATGGCCCCCTTATTCTGGAAAATCCAATACATGTGGTTGTAACAGAAAGAGTCTCTATGAGGAGGGTCAAAACTCTTCGGTTTAGGCTTTAAGACCTTGTCCTGCTATTTTGAGGAGCAATATTTGACCTCTTTGGAGTTCATCTTTTAAATGGGTAAAAGTAAAATTAAAATCTTCTTTCAGCAATGATGTTTAACTTCTGAAAAAAAAAAAAACAAACAAACAACTAACTGGGCATCAAGTATGAGGCTTAAACACAAACACATAAAGATATGGAGCATGGTTTACATGCAAACCACCACAGTTGTGGTTTAGCTAGAGTGAGACCCTACCTCGAAAAACCAAAAAAATAAAAGAAAATAAAAACAATAAAGAAAGAAAGTGGTGAATGCTGAGGTTCATAGGATTTTCAGGTGTATAGTGGGGACATTCTACATTGGTTATAACTGAAAAATAAAGCACTATTTCTATGTAGAAAAATGAAATCTCTATATTAAAAAAGTATTTACTGTCTTTTTTATTTATTTCATTTTCTATTATTCTCAGCTTATATTTGCTTATCCCTTCCATGATATGATTGGTAATTACCAGTGTGTATGTGTGTGTGTGTATACAATACACACAAATTAATGCCCCCATGATTCTTCAAACAAGGAGAATTGGCCAGAATTATAATAAGCATGTTTTTTATCCATGGTGTGCACATACACATAGATCAATGCCACTATGATTCATGCAGGAGGGATATGATTATTAACGATCAGTGTGTGAGAGTGTATGTATGTGTTCACAGATACATGGATGTAGATTAATGCCTCCAGGATCCATGCATTGGGGAAATGGGCCAGAATTACATTAAGCATGCTTTTCTCCATAATAACTTTATCTCAATGAACCAAAGAGCAGCATCATTCTGGTAGGAAAGGGACTTGTTAAATTCTGTCATGATGGATTTAACTGAGCAGTACAAGCCCCTCACACTGACAGCCATTTTTTTTTTTTTTTTTTTTTTTTTGGTTTTTTCATTTTTCGGTTTTTCAAGGTAGGGTCTCACTCCAGCCCAGGCTGACCTGGAATTCACCATGTAATCTCAGGGTGGCCTTGAACTCATGGCGATCCTCCTACCTTTGCCTCCCAAATGCTGGGATTAAAGGTATGCGCCACCACACCTGGCTCTGACAGCCTTTTTTATTTATTTATTTATTTATTTATTTATTTATTTATTTATTTATTTATTTTTTATTTTGGAGAGAGACACAGAGAGAGACAGAGAGACAGAGAGAGAGAGAGAGAGAGAGAGGGAGGGAGGAAGACAGAGATGGGCTCGCTAGCAGTGTCTCAGCTGCTGAGAACGAAATCCAGATGCATGCGCCCCCTTGTGGTCAAGTGTGGCATTGTGCCCTCGCATCACTTTGCATCTGGCTAAACCTGGGACCTGGAGATTGGAACTGCTGGAGATTGGAACCAGTGTTCTTAGGCTTAGGAGGCAGGCGCCTTAACCGCTAAGCCATCTCTCCAGCCCCTGACAGTCATTTCATTCCTCATGAGACTTGAATGAGTAGACCAGTTCTCAGGTCATAGATTTAGGATTCTTACAGGTCAAGGTCAAAGTACATACTTGTATCCAATAGTAATTCTATGACCTCTCCATGGGTTTCTACAATTGAAATATATTGCTTTACAGAGGAATAAAATTTAAGAAAATAAGCAAGTGTCCAATGTGGATCCCTACAACTCTGCAGGAGTCCAGAGACTACAAAATGAAATTCAAATGTGAAAGAGTAGGGACAATATAGATTACCCCCATACTAGGACAACCATTGCCACATAGCCCCTAGAACAGAGTGACACATACAGTCCTGGAGACTGAAGGAGACTGGGGAAGGACTCAGTAGCTCTAGAGCCCAGACTTAGCAGCTGCCTGCAATGAGCATGTTCCTGACCTATACTTCTCATACGTTTGTTCTCATGACACACACTCTGCTGAAAGTGAAGGAAATCAATGTGCTTTGGTTGCGGGGAGGAGCTGGGGCATGTGCTTGCCTTTGTTTTGGTGAAAGGCCTGGGCATGCATTGCAGTTAGACACAGATTAGCTCACTAGTTACACTGAAATTTTTTTTTTTTTCTTCTAGTTTTCTGAGGTAGGGTCTCACTCTAACCCAGGCTGACCTGGAATTCACTATGTAGTCTCAGGGTGGCCTCGAACTCATGGTAATCCTCCTACCTCTGCCTCCCGAGTGCTGGGATTAAAGATGTGTGCCACCACTTCTGGCATGAAATGTTTTTCTTTTTGTTTGTTTTTTAAATATATTATATATATATATATATATATATATATATATATATATATATATATACAGTCATGATGGTACCATCATTAGCCTTCTCCTAGAAAATAAACCTTTTATGTGGCAGCATTAATAATTTCTTTGCTCCTTGAGGACTGAACCATGCTCATCTATACATGGAAATTACTGTTTTCTTGGCTTATACTATCTTACATAACTGGAATGTTCTTCAAAACATTTAAGGTTAAAAACAAATCATGTAGGTCTTCCGATATATAAAATTTAACAAAATAATTTAACATATTTGAATTCTCCTCATATTCAACCATTAAAATTTGTACCATTCTTGTTGGGAACAATGACTAGAAAGGATGCAACAAGTCACTAACATACATAAACATTTAATCATTTTTAACATCTTACTATATCTTTTTTACCTCCTATCAACAACTCGCCTATAGAATTCAGCAATGGTTTGAAGATCATCATATATGTATTCAGAAATTATAAACTATATCAATTTTTATTCTTCTATCTTCCTTTTTCCCCTTCTTACCTTTCCTCTGTCCCTCCATTCCTTCACTCCTTTCTTTTTCTCTGCTACATTCTTATCAATTACTGTTTAAATGTTTAATTTTTAAAATATTGAAAGAGAGCATTTGTTGACAATGATCTTTTGAAGTGGCTGTCATAAACTAAGTCCCATATCTTCATATATACTTTGGAAAACTAATTAATAGTACAACAAAACCAATTTGTTTAATGATTTATTTCCAATTTTCCTCACTTTGACAATGTGCCAAATATATATTATTGTTGCAAAAGTTTCAGCACAAGACAAAAAACTGAAGTAATTAATTAAAACTTAGATAAAATGTTTATTTAATACATAAACAATGGAATCAAATCTGTTAGTATGTGTGATTATTTGGGAATACAAATTCTGAAATACAAGAAAGCATTTCTAAATGTTATCTGTAAACTCATAAAAAAAAGATTAAAACAAAAAGCTTCATGCATGTTTGAAGCAGCATTGAGTATTTGAAGCAAAATGAGAGGATCTCATAAACTTACCTGAAAATTGAGACAGATTGAAAATGCAAAGGCTTTATGAATCTCATTTACTGAATGATAAAGTAGATAGGGAAATCATTTCTGAGACATTTATTTAATTTGCTGCTAATGGTCAAAGTAATAAAGGTCAAAACTTGCAAAGTGATTGATTCTTTTGTCTCTTCCAAATAACAGAGCTAGCTGTGAAGCTACAGGCATCATCAGGCTTGAAAAATAACCATTTTTTTTTGTTGTTGTTGCATGTGTAGCAATGTCTTTGTACCTAAATAATAAAGATAAATTCTTTGATATTGCATACCCATTTAATATTTTTTTCAAATAAACTAGCAAACTTTAAAAGGTGTTTTTGAAATAATTTAGCGACAAACAATATAATTTGGGTAGAAAATTCTAAAATGTATTGGCTTCCTGAAAATGACATGGAGTGGTGGTGATATAAGAAGTTTGAAATGACCCCAATGTGGCTCAGGGAAATTCATGGAAGAGGAGGCGGAAAGAATGTTAGAGCCACTAGTTGGGGCATTATGCACAGAGACTTGGTCTATCCCCCAGAACTCTTGATTAACCTCACAATGCATGACCCACATTCCTCAATGATGAGGGTCCCTTTGGAAGAGGGAGGACAAAGAGGAGAAAAAGGGAGCCAAAAGTATGAATGTAAAAACAGAGTAATATAAATAAAAATAAATTATGGGGAAAAAAGTTTGAAAGAGATGGGCAAGGTAGGGGGATAGATGGCTCTGAGGGGCAGGGTGCTGCCTCTGAATGAATGAGGCTCTCAGTTCACATCCTGGTACCCACATTGTCATGGTTCATTTGTATTGTCAATTCACAGGACCTGGACTCCCCTGGGAAATGAGTCATTTGGCCATGATTATGAACAATTATTTTTGTTAGTTTAATTGAGGTGAGAAGACCCACCTTAACTATGGATGCCTATTCAATGGTCTGATGTCCTGGGGTGGATAAAAAAGAGAAAAACTGGCTACACATGAACATTTATAACTCCTGTTTTCTCACTGTGAACTACGATGACCAGCTGGCTCAAACTCCTGCCAACTTAGCTTCCTCTCCATGGTGAAGTAACTTCTCAAAGTGTAAGGCAAAATAAACCCTTCCTTAGGCTGATTTTGTCCCAGCAATGATAAAGTAAGAGAAACATGTGTAAAAGTCTGGACAGAGCCACTCAAGCCTATAAACTCAGTGATGAGGAAGGTAGAGCCAGGTTCAGTGGAGACCCTATTCAAAGAAATACGGGGGAGGGTGAAAGAAGAGGACACCTGAGGCCCACCTCTGGCTGGTGCACACATGTGATGGGGTGCACACATCGTCATACACATATACACATATACATATGCATCAATACACTCACACGCATACACACAAAAGCAAAAGTAAAAGAAAGATATGGTACTAAACTTTCAATTCCCAAATAAATTGCTCTGCCAAATTTAACTTTGTGTCCTACAATAAATCTTAGAGGATTTGTACCAATTTAAGTCTTTGTTAATATATGTCTCTAAAAGTCAGGGGAACTTAACATTTCCAAGATAGTCAATCTTGTTAGACAAGAGACACTTTGTAACTCTTAAGTATTCAAAGAAAAACAATGTCTGCAAAAAGGTAGATTATGATTTGAGCTTGCCACTTAAGCTAGAATGACTGGGAGTAAGTTCCAGGGAACTTTTTAAAATTTATTACGGGCATATTTAGTATGGATACGTCATGTGCTGGTACCACCCTTTCCCTCATCCCTGCCCCCATTCCACTGGGGTCTCTCAGTGCGGTTGCAGGTATTCCCCATGCAGCTGTTGGTTATGCATTGTGGGCGCAGCAGTCGGTTGTTGGGGGGAGGCAATGCCTCTGGGCATGATGTCCCAGCATGTGGCTCTTACAATCTTCCCACCCCCTCTTCTGCAAAATCCCCTGAGCTGTGATGGGTGAGTTTTAAGTCTCCTTCAGTGATGAGCTCTTAGGAATCTCTGAATCTCTGCTTTAGTATCTGTTGAGTGTCCTCAGGGTCTGTCTCCTTCATCCTCGTGCTGATTGTCACAGTCACCATGGAAGCAGCACTTTTGCTTTTCTTCCCAATTCCTCAGTGGTTTCAGCTGGGGTTTGGCTGAAGTGTGAAGGACATTTTAGCTTCTTGGGTCTCACCACAGCCTGAAAAAGAAAAACAGATTCTCCGATGGAGAGTGAGGTCAGCACAGGTTAAATAATGGGATACGTGTTAGTGATTTAGGGAGGGTTTGATGAATGTATCTCCTCTTTTAGCCAAAGACCAGTGGGATCTTGACACTGGAGAGCATAATCTTTGTCTCCAGAGGGTCTGTTGCAATCAGGTTCACATTGCTGGTAGAAATCATCCAACCAAGAGCAGCTTGTGGGGAAAAAAAAAAGGAGGTTTATTTTTGGCTTATAAGCACGAGGGGGGAGCTCCATGATGGCAGGAATAATGATGGCATGAGCAGAGTGTGGACATCACCCCTTGGTCAACATAAGATGGACAATAGCAACAGGAGAGTGTGCCAAACACTGGCAAGGGAACACTGGCTATAACCCCCATAAGCCTGCCCCCAACAATACACCACCTCCAGGAGGCTTTAATTTCCAATTTCCAGCAATGGGGGAGACTAACATTCAGAATACCTAAGTTTATGGGGGACACCTGAATGGAAGCACCACAGGATTGATTCTAGCCTGGTTCCCACATCTCGATATAGGTTTCTTTCCACTGAGCAGATCTCTTAGCCAATGAGTGACCTATGGGTTACTCACCAAGGCTGTGTGCCACTGTTGTACTTGCATGTTCATCTTGTCAGGGTGTTTGCTTCTGAGTAGCTTAGACACCTGGTTGTCAGACTGTTGTTGGCCACTTTTCCTGATCAGCTCATGCAGCGTTTTCCAGCACTAGGCGGACTAACTGCCTAGAGTCTGGCTCTCGTCGTGATTCCAGCCGGGTCTCTCCCTTCCCAGTCCTGGGATTATAGTGCATGCCAGCATTCCACTACTTCTTGTGAATATGACAAGATACCCTAACATATGCAATTTAGGGAAGGAGAGGATTGAATTCAGCTACAGGTTTCATGGTGGCAGGCTAAAGAAGGAAGCTGAAGTCACATTGCTACACTGGCAGGAAGTTTAGAGAGAAAGAAGCTGCTCTGGCTACAAAACCTCAAGTTCTACCCTCCAGTGACACATATTCTCCATCTCTCAAAGGTTCTACTGCCTACTGAAACAGTGCCACCACCGGTGAATTAAATAATCAGGTATATGAGCCTATGGGGGCACTTTACACTCAAACCACCTTATTGGCATTTTTACATGGGTTCTTCGGGGGGGGGGAACAGGTCCTCATGCCTATGAGGGAAGCATTTACTGATGGAGCTCTCCCCCAACCCAAATAACTTTTCTGAATGTATCTTGAAGTGACTGGAGATAGGAAGAGAGCATTTAAAGCTTTCATATAAAGACAGTAAGTGGTTTCTTAAGTAGGTAAAAGAAAAAGTAGATCACGGGGTTATCGAAACTGCTCAGTAATGAAAGGTTCTCGCTTGCAAAGTCTGCTAGGCCAGGCTCAACTCCCCAGTACCCACATAATCCAGATGCACAAAGTGGTGTGTGTGTCTGGAGTTTGTTTGCAGCAACAGGAGGACCTGCAGCACCCATTCACTCTCTCTCCCTGTCCTCTCTCTTTCCCTCTCCTTCTGTCTGTCAAATAAAGAAAAAATAAATGTTTAAACAACTGTACATCAACTTTGCCTCTCCTCCATTTGTTCTGCTAGATTCTGCGATCCTGCAGAATGAGTCTAGATAATCCATTGGCTGTTTTGTTGAAACAAAACTGCATTGAGAGATGACTAATAAATTCTGGTTAGGGTTTGTTTATATCATATATTATGATTGCATGTATGTATTCTTAATGGATTAGGAATGGGTGATTGTGATAGAATTTCTAGTATTACGTGATATCAGCTTCTCCCTAAAGTTGAATATGTTCTTAAATCAAAGATTCTTTTTTTGTTCTTTAGCAAACAATATGTGATAATTTTTACCAAGAGACTTGTTTTCAGGCATGATTCTTTTTCTTACTTGGAATGATAATGTGTGTGTTTGGCTTATACTTGGCGTCATATACTGTATTTGAACTAATGCCATTGTTTTTCATCTTATCATATGCTATTTTGATTTTTCATGTTGGCTTCCTCTAAGTTTATACATTTCACATAATTTCAGAACATACATTTTATTAAGCTATATAAGTATACAAAATAATTAGACATCCTTGAAAAATAAAATTGGAAATATATACTAATCTGATTAAGTATTTAAAGAGTATAATTAATAGGAGAGTGTTGAATATAAATAGACAGGAAGACGTATGAAGTAGAATAAAAATCTAGGGCCTCAAAACTCTAGTGAGATATCATCTTAATCCAGCTAGACTGGCTATCATAAAAAAGGCAAGAGGTAAGAAATGCTTGTGAAGATATGAAGAAAGGGAACTCTTACACAGTGTTGGTGGAAAGTTAATATGTACAGTCACTGCGGAGAACAGCATGGAGATTGCCCAAGATATTGAAAATCCAGCTTCCATATGTGATACCAATCTCACTACTGAGTGTACTATCAAAAGTAATGAAATCGGTCAACGCCACCTGTGCTCTCCTGTGGATTGCAGCACTACTCAGTGTGGAGGACATGAACTCTACAGAGCTATTCCTCCATGAATGGTGAATAAAAGAATGTGTCACATATACAATGGAATGATATTCAGCCACAACAGACTGAACTCCTGTGATTTTCCACAACATAGATAAATTCATGTGAAATGGAAACTGAAATAAAGTAGGCACACAAAGACAACTGCCATTGTCATTCATATGTGGCAGCAAAAATTATAAAACTGAATGTTAGAATGGTGTTTGTAAGAAGCTGAGAAGAGATTTGGCGCTAAGTGGACTAACGCAGGTTACCAAAATATAGGAGGAATCAATACTGATGTTCGCCTACAGTGGAGTGACCACAGCAGTTTTTCAGTGTAATACTTACATAATGACTGTTAAACATGAACTAGGAAAGAGGAGATTACAGGATCTCACCAAAATAGTTGATAACTGTTTCAGAAACCAGAACTGCTCATTACAGATGGGATCATTATAGATTAGATATATCAAATTATCATACTAAACACCATAAACATGCACAATTACTCTGTGCCAATCAAAAAGTTTGAAAATAAGAAATAATTCATAAATAAACCCAAGGTCAAATGCAAATTGTGTGCATGAGAAAACATCCGCTCAGATCAGTAGAATAAATATGGAATTTTAAATAAATGATTGTGGGCAAGGAGATACATCTTATGGGGAAAGAAAAATCTTAAAATTGTGTCTATAAGATGTGCACAAGAGTATACTAACTTAGCATTTATAATTGGAAAAATGCCCCCTTCCTACCAGGGAATCCAGGGATATTTGGATGTGATAATTGAGGAGTGTTGTAGTCAGGTTCGCATAGCTGGTAGAAATCACCCAACCAAGAGCAGCTTTGGGGGAAAAGGGGGTTTATTTTGGCTTACAGACTCAAGGGGAAGCTCCCTCATGGCAGGGGAAACAATGGCATGAGCAGAGGTGGACATCACTTCCTGGACAACAGGAACAGGAGAGTGTGCCAAACACTGGCAAGGGGAAACTAGCTATAATACCCATAAGCCCACCCCCAACAATACACTGCCTCCAGCAGGCATTAATTCCCAAATCTCCATCAGCTGGGAACCTAGCATTCAGAACACCACAAGGAGTTACTACTGGTACCCAGTATATAAAGGCCAAGGATATTGATTAAAAACCTGATGGTGCACAGCAGGTGCCATAGGAAAGAACTTTCTGGCCCAACTGGTCATGGTGGTATAGCTGAGAAGTCATACTCTGGGGGTCTCTGAGAACTGGAAATATAAATGCAAAGCTGTGACCTATAAAACCCCAAGAAGAAAAAGTAAGTATTTATTCATCAGTGATCTGATTGTAGAGGAAATATTTCTATTTATCATTCAAAACTTAGGCAAAATAAAAATTAATCAATTTAGCAAAATAATAAAATATAAATTAAACCTTTACATGGGAACTACTGTACTCTATGACCAGAAATGGAGGCTGGGTGAGGGGACACAATAGTATGACCTAATGAAAACATGACCGATTTTCAATAAATTAATATACTAAAGTTCTTAGTAAAAAAGTGGTTTAGTAACATTTGGCACATCTGGTAATGGAATGCTATGTAGATATGATAAAGGCTCAGGGATATTCCTATGAGCTTGTGTGGAATGGCATCTATGGCAAGCTTGGTAGTGAAAATAAGCAAGAAAACAAAATGCTAAAATTTGCTGAAATAATAATATTTGTGGGCCTTTTACATCACTGTTGAAAATATCTTTAACTTTGAAAATTGGAAGCAAGACAAAGAAAACAGGTTAGTCATAGATAGGGAATATGTGAAAACAGTACATCTTAAGTGTGTTTTTTTGAATGTACACATTTTTGTAGTTTTGACAGTAGGAAGATTTTTTTCAGAGTCAGAAGTAAAACAGAAAAAAAATATTCAGGTATAAATCTATCTATCTGTCTATCTGCCTGTCTTCTATCTACTAGATTTATAGAGAAATCTGCAAGTGTTTATGAAGGTAATCACAGAACTAAATAAATGGAGAGAATAACTTCTTTGAAAGCCTCAATATAGAAAGATATTACTTGCTTCTAAATAAATGCAAAGACACAAGGCAATGTCAACTGAAATCCCAAGGGAATTTTTCTTTCAGATGGAGATAAACTTATTTGAAAATTTGTATGCAAGACAGAAGAAACTTCTAAAGATAAAAATAAATTTGGACAACTCATGTTACTTAGTTTTGAGGTTTTCTGTAAAACAACAATATTCCAGATGGTGTGGTAATTTCAGAGGACACTCTCAGGCATGTGTGGTAAAGTACAGCATCTAGGCATAGACCCTCATAATATGTCAATTAGTATTTGATAAAATTACAAAATATTTCAGTGGATAAACTTTAGTGGTTTCAGCATATGATATTGAAATTTCAAAGTATGACACTATCAGGCTTTGAAAATAAAGCTTCTGGGATGAGTGCTAAGATGTTGTTTGAAAGGCATTAAGATATTGGTAAAGCTAGAATTCGTCAAATTCGAACAGTTCTGTCTATGACCCTAAGAGAAAGAAATACCTTTAACAATGGTGGCAATATTTTCAGGTCACATACCTAATGAAGTGTTTATATCCAAAACATAGAGAGTCCAGCCTTGTCCCCATTGTCATTTTGACATCAGTTCTGGACATCTGCATACACTAAACAGACAAATACAGCATTAGCACACAAGTGAATGGAATCTCTGTATGACTTTTCTTCCTTGGGATTCTAGAGTACCATACAGACTTCATCCTTCTTCAAAGATATATAGGGGTCTATTGAGATCCATTCAGCCCTAGCATGCAAATTTAAAACTCAAAGCAGTTTTATGACTTGGATAATATGAATGTAAACTGGCAAGAACATGAGCTCAGCGTGGCCTGATGATCCATGCAGAGTCATTCTCTGACAGACTTGAAGAGAAAGAGAAAACAGAGCACACCAGTGGTCTTTTTTTTTTTTTTAATCTTCCATCATTTGGATTGTAGACTAAGCATTGTACACTTTTGTACTGCTTATTTTTTAATGAATCATCTCCAAGTCTGTAGAAGCTTGATTTTTTTTTCCTATTACAGTAAATATGTGGAGTGACTTAAAAGACATCACCAGAAACCTTTAATGATATTCCTATTATCTTCTGATTGTTGCTAGGGAAGGGGAAGGATAAATTTGCTTATGATGATGAAATCTGTGCTTGGCAAAGCACAGTTCCACTCTAGCAGGGAATCAAGCTCAAATTGGATGTGAATGATGGGAGATGGATGTTCACACGACAGGTACAGTGCAAGAAGATAAATTTTTGACTCCAGGATGCAGCCACAGTGCTGTTGAAAATCAATTAAAATCTTCAGAGGGAAAATGCCCATGTCTCAGTGCTCTGGTGGTGGGCACGTTCCAGGGCTAAGGCCAAAGGGCACTATTTCATTATGAGCTGATGAAAGGCAATGCAACTATGCCACAGAACAAAAGTCCACGCAAATGAAAAGAGCATCTGTCACTTAGTCCTGTTTTCCCTCGACACTTAAAATTTTGATTTATTTGATTGGGTCTGGCTATATAATAGGTGGATTATAGGAAAACATTTTGTATTTACTTATCCTTCTTTGCTGTGGAATGTCCTGGATGCTTATATTCTAATTTCATTTTCAAGATTCCCTGTTAATCTTTGAGGTTCTCTGTTTAGGACTCTACACTACTCTACACTAATTACCCCACTTATGAACCCATCCTGACTGAATCTTGGTGGCTTTGTCTGGAATCCTTTCAAGTCTTAATCTCTAGAATTCAGAGCATAAACATGTGCCCACCTTGTAGGCAGTGTCACTCCTGGTGGACAGGAGGTGAAAAAGCAGGAGCCTTTGACAAGAGTCACTCTACTTGACTCAGAGTAACTAAAGCCCCGCCATGGAAGAAAGCCTGCTCCTGCTTAAAACCTAACTTTTCATTTGCAGACCGTGTAACCTTGGGTAAGTGACTGGCAAGTGTTCATTTCCCTGATCTGAAAATGGGAGTCACAGTGCATGCCTGGTTGAGTTACTGCAAAGATTCAACGACTTCACATGCATAAATCACATTGAAAAGACTGGTGTCTGTCAAGCAAAATATTGAGGAGATGCGCTCTTTAATTAAATTGTTCTATCTAACTACATCATATTGAGGCAAACTTTCAAAGTTTCATTTTCTTCTTCACATAATCTTAAAAAAAAATACTGACTTGCTCCTACCTCCTACCTACTCCTCCTCTCTGGCATAATTAGTACCTCATTTCTCTTACTCAGCTTCAAATATCAATTTTACTTGTTTCACTGTGTATTTTATTTCTACATAAGGTACCTTCTGGCTTTTCTGTGTATCACAACCATCACTAGATATCACCTGGGTGGTACTCTTAGAGGTAAAAATCATTTGTATCTTAAAAGAGCCCAATATTATGTGATAACATGGGTGGAAATGACATACTTTAGCTTGCTAAATCTCTTAAGCAGTTTCATTTGCATAAAACATATTTGAATTTCATCAAATTTTTTTGTGCTCACAAAAAAAAAAAACAGAAATAAGACTAATATGTAGAATATGCACATGCACATTTAAAGTAAATTTAAGAAAGGTATTTCTAAGCCGGGCAAGCGTGGTGGTACACACCTTTAATCCCAGCACTAGGGAAGCAGAGGTAGGAGGATCACCCTGAGTTCAAGGTCACCATGAGAACACAGCGTGAATTCCATGTCATCATGTGTTGGAGTGAGACCCTATCTTGCAAAACAAAACAAACAAATAAATAAATAAATAAATAAATAAATAAATAAATAAATAAAAAAGGTACTTGTAGATGAACTATCAAAGATGTAGTAATATAAGGAATAAATTCCCCACCAAGGGGTGATCTCGAATGTATAATGGAGGAGAGGATTAATCTTTTGGAATGCTGGGGAAAGCGTGGTGGTTGGGCTCATTGATAATTTTGAAATCCCTATTTTCTTTGAAGTTTTTAATTCTGAATTACAAAAAAAGTGTATTTTTGAAAAATATCTTAACTAGAGAAATTTGTGGTCATGCATTTTGCAAAGTAACAGTTACTTCAACTGAAGAAATTGCCTTCTATAAAATAATTTTTGACACATGCACCATACACACACACACACACACACACACACACACACACAAGCCAGATGCACAAAGTGGCACACGTATCTAGAGTTCATTTGTAGTGGCTGGAGGCCTTGGTTCACCTATTGTCTCCCTTTCTCTTTCTTTCTCTCTGCTTGCAAATGAATAAATAAAATATTTTAAAAAGTAAAAGTATACATATGAACAAGGTACAATGTACTGATATTAATTTATGCATGTATTTATTTATTGTTCAGTGCTAGGTATTGGACCAAGGACCTGTGTGTGCTAGGCAAGTACTCTACCATTGACCTGTCCTCTTGGCCCCCAGTATGATGTTTTGATTCATTTAATACTTACATCAGGTTAATTATCAAATATATCACCTTAAACTTTCATTATTTCTTTGTGATGAATACATTCAAAGTATACCTAATTTGCAATGTACTAAGAATTACAGACTATATTCAAACTACTCTGCATTAGCAATAAGAAAACATTATAAATTCGGGCAAGAATACAGAGACAGGCAAACTCTGCTATACTCTCTATAGTGATTATAGAAAGTTGCATTGTATTGCCTTAAATAAATAGGACTCCTGAAAGACTTGCTTAATCGCTATGAATCATCCCTTCAAACTCAGCTTTTGGTTCTCAGACTGAACATGAACTGTGTGGCTCCTCTGTCACCACAAGATCAATCCCGCACTCCTCTTTTTCTCACTCCTGTGGGTCCAACAGGAAATAGTCAATCACAATGACACCCCAGCACTCGGGAGGTCAAGGTGGGAGGATTGCTGTGAGTTCAAGGTTGGCTTGAGACTATATAGTGAATTCTAGGTCAAGACCCTACCTTGAAAAATTAAAAAATTAAATAAATAAATAATAAATAAATGACATCCATAGGTAAAGTCCTGCTTTAATTTGTATAATCCACTGTCTTTATATTCCCACCTTGAAGAGAATCGCTAATAATGTTCAACAATACATAATGCATTGTTGTCTTTTTGTGGTCATGTCAGCTCCCTTCTGATCCGAAAGACGTAAAGTTCAGGATTACTGGTATGTGCATAGGGAAAGGCCACAGTTACAACTTGAGCAAAACCTGCCGGCTCCTGGATTAACTTCTTTTTGTAATGTGGGTGTTGAAGGACCATGTGTTAAAATTTGGTTCCCCAGAGTGACATAAATGGTCGGTGGCAGAACTTTAGAGAGGCAGGGCCTGATGGGAAGTCTGTAGGTCATGAGGGGCACACCCTTGAAGAAAGCTGTGGAACTTCAGCCTGTTACCCTCTTTGTCCCCCTGCTCATGAGGACTTCCATGAAAAGTCCTTCCATTTGTCTTTTGGGGGGCACTTACCATTTTTTACCCCCGTGAACTCTCCTCAAACTTCCAACTTGACATCATCTCTCTTTTCATCTCCTAACAGTGCTTCTATAATTGTAACTATGCTTTACATAGCACTGCATGTTTATCTGACACTTCTCTATTTGTATTTAGGCTTATGAAAAGAAGGGGCTATGTCTCGCTCCCATAGCAAGCTTGTCTCTTGGCATTGAATTTAAATGTAATAGAACTTCAATAATAATGCACTGAGTAATTACACTAATAAAAAGATTGCTATTACAGCAGCTTTGAGTAAATATTGTATAATTCAGACTTACCTTTGGAATGTAGAATAGTGTGGATAGCCACACTGCAGGTTCTCTGTGTCATAGATGCCCTGCGTATGAAGAGGAAAACTTGCAAGAACACCGTCCAATGGGGAACTTTTCCTGTGAAGAGGCAACAGTCCCCATGAGGCCAGGCCTGAGCCAGCTTTACGAGTGCAACTCAAGGGCTATAAGAGGAAGATGAGGAAAAACACAATGACCACTGTGCCCAAAGTTTGTAAATGGTTAATTAATTGCAAAATACTCAGAAAAGCTTAACCTGTAAAGGGGTGGGCATGTCCATATCGGTATAGTCTTTGGATTATTATTTGGAAAATAGATGCAACTTTTTAGGCCAGAAGATCTGGTTCCCCGGAAAATTCCAGTCAGTGAGAAGGAGACTGCCAAAGTTCAAAAAACACTCAGGTCATTTTGATACAGATTAGGAGCAAGGAAATTTTCTTGTACAGGTCGCCAGTTTAGAGACACAGGCCCACAAAACATAGATGGCACCCTACCCTGATGAGAATAGAAGGGAATTCCAGTCTGAATCAAGAGGGTGGGAAGGAGCAGTTTCCTGCTTCTTCCTGCTTAGTTTTCTGTAGGTTTCCCCCACTGGAAGGCCCTTTCTGAGTCTGCACTGTCCTTTTTGGCCCACCAACCATTCAAGGTCCCCAATAGACATTTGAACTTGGCAATAAAGTTCATCCCAACCAGATGCAAATTTCTACGTCTAAGGTTAGAAGTGCTGATTGGAAGCACCATGTGAGGTCCTCACCTTGGACCTGCACCAGTGTGGGGGCTTTTCTGCTTTACCTTTACTCTTACTTGACCTGACCCTCTCTTAAAGTAAGTTTTTCATAACTTTCGTGTTTACACTTACCAGTTGTTTATGAATTGTAAGACAAGAGCTTGCGAACCGCTGGTTTGTGGATGTCTGGGCTCATTCAGAGCTGAGAACAACTTTGTCAACAATTTCAATGACTGGGACCAGTGCACAATTGCTTATTGATTTAGATACGATTGCTCGAGCTAAATGCCTCCAAGGACAGTGTGCTTTTAAAAATCTCTGTCAGAGCACAAATGTCCTGTTTATTTTCTATGGTAGACCAAGGCGTTTGTGAAATATCAGAAATTAGCTACCCAATTTTAGCTTTCAGTAAAAGACTACATGACCAAACATTAGCGATAACCAGGCATCATTGATTCATGAACCTCTTCACTTGTGAAATGGCATAAAATATGAGAATGATCATTGTATGGTTGGTTTTCTGTTTCGGACATTTACTAATCCTTTAATCACACAACAGTTAGGCAAGAGCTTAGAATAATCTTCTTCACCAGGATAGACTGAGGATTAAACCGATGAGTGGTGGGTAAGTGGCATAATCGACTTGCAGGACTGTAGCAGTGAGGACGTAGAATGTCTTCCTTTTGTTGGCTGCATTTTTCTTCTTTTCATTTAAATAATTGAATAATGTTTAAAGAGACACAAAGAGGGCAGATTAGGAAGTTCAGTGGCAGTACTTCCCTGACCTGCTAGAGTTTACTGCCTGCTGCTGACCAGCCAAGAGAGGACAAAGAAGTAGCATGGGGAATCAAGGTGTGATGATGGCAGACAATTTGGACAGGCTCTGATGCATGAGAGCATGTGGGGTCAGTGAACAAATGGTCTTTTAAAATGTGAATACATTTCATGTATAGAAAGGAGAAGACAGCATCTATGTTAGAGTGATAGTACAGAGACAATTCCCAGTGCACCCAAAGATTAGAAGTGGCTCAGTACCCCGGGGATACCTGAAGCCAAACAACCTTGGAGAGGGCCAGACAGGTGCAGGACTGTTATGGATATTGTCATAGTGGCCAGTGGGAGCAGACCCATGAACTCAGAATATTATTTAAATTACTTTTGATAAAAAAAATTAAGCACATCTTTTCCTGAATATTTTGTCTGCTTATCCACTCAATTACTATTTATACACCTTATTTAGTAATTATTTTTATTTAAAATAATGCATTCATATTATAATTTATGTGATTTCTGAGATAAAATTTAAACAAAATGAGTTTTGTAAAACAATGGAATGAATAACATCTTACTATATTTTTAAATGTCACATTTGGATACAATTTCTTATTTATATTATTAATGTTATTAATATATTCTAGTGCAGCATGACTTAATGTATTTCATTATATTTTAAAACATAACTCTCATACCTGCAGTGTAGCAAATTGAAGGTTTTATTCTGCTTATTTTGTTCCATTGATTATAATTAGTGGCTGTTGTTTTAAACAGAGCCAGGAGAAAGCTAGCTTCTTTTAGGCAGTTCCAGTTAGGGTCAGGAACCCAAAATGAAACCACATGCTACCCCGGCTTTGGCAGTAATGGAAATTGTTCGTGATCCAGTTTCACCCACGATGGCTGCAGCGTCCCCTGCTGCCTACATAGTCTGGCACACTAGGTGGACTGGCCATTGGGGTCAGTGCCTTGAATATACAAACCAGTCAGGTTCCCCTTACATACCTAAGTCTAAATCCTTTTTTTAATTTTTAATTTTGAAGCAAGCCCAACAAAATGCACCCCCCTTTTTTTTTTTTTTTTTTTTTTTATGAGAGAGAGCAAGAGCGAGAGGAGAGTGAGAGAAAAAGATGGAGCGAATTGGCATGCCAGGACCTCCCACCACTGCTATGGAACTCCAGGCAGAGTGCGACCACATTGTGCTCTTGTGGACCTTGTGTGCTTGTGTCTGTCTGGCCATTTGCTAGTAGTATGTGCCTTTGCGCGAGTGTGCATGCAGGCTGGTCATTGTGTCCTACAACAGCAAGATGTAAGGATAGATCCACCTGTCAAGGATTGCGCTCTTTCAGGGTGTCTGCCCAGGAGATGTCAGAATAGTGCGATGATGAGTGAGTCCTCAAAGACAGCGAATACATTTTGTGCTTGTATTTTTAAGGAAATCTCAATCAGATCAATGGGTGTTCACTAAGATGAAAGATGAGACACTTTCCTACACATGAAAAGGAATAGAAAATTTGCCAGTACTGTATGATTTGCAAATAGCAAACAAACACACACATATGACAGGGCCCTCAAGCAAATTCTGCAAAGAAGATAATCAGAGACTCAAGAGTTATAACGTTTTAAAATATTTAAAGTATCCAGGTTTCAAAAGCATTTCAGTAACAATTTGCCAGAAATATGAAGTTGTAGGAAAGCATGGATTATGAAAAACAACAAAAGTAGATGGACGGAAACTGTTTGATTTAAATCCTAGGTTTTGAAAAAGCAAAACAAAGTGCTCATTGAAACAAAAGGCAGTCATAGAGAACACGTAGAACTGCATGGAAATTGAGTTCCGGAAGTAGTAATTCAGTAGCAAGGCTCAACAGCACATCCAAGCCCATAGAAGAAAGTGCCAGTGAACCCTAAATTGAGAGAGTTGAAAGTACTCCCGCCAAAGAATGTAGGAAGAGCAGATGCGAAGACTCTTAGAGCCCATCGAGATCACCAGCACTCCACTGCAGGAAGCTTAAGGGAAGAAAGGTAAAAAGAATTTATGAGGAAATCATATCCCAAAATGTCCCAGGTTGCTGAGAAAAATGAAGTATGTGTTCAAGATTCCCATTGATCTCAAAGGAGGGTAAACGCAGAGATGAGACTGTCCAAAGCAGAGGGGACGCGGTAATCTGATGACTTTCATCCCCCAGCAGCTTGCATATCACTTTCAAGCACTATGGAAGCTAGCCAGCAGTGAGCTGGTTTCCATCTCAGTTCCAGCTTGATCTCTAATGCCCTTTGACTGCAGCCTATGATATCTTTGGCAATAGAACAATGCTATGGTGGGTAACTAAGTGCTTTGTCAATGTGCCACATTGTTTTGGGGCTTCATAGTCCTCCATCACCAAAAGCTCACTGTGGGGTACGATCAAATTTTAGCACTGGAATTTACCAGCAACTGCCTATAATTGTGAGTAAAGCTTTCTCCACCTCAACAGTGTACTTCTGTCCTTTTAATACAGTTATGTCTTTTAAGTATTTTATTTTTATTTATTTGAGAGAGAGAGAGAGAGGGAAGATGGAGAGAGAGAGAGATGGAGAGAGGGAAGATGGAGAGAGAGATGATGGAGAGAGAAAAATTGGAGAGAGAGAGAGAGGGAGAGAAAAGATGGAGAGAGAGAGAGAGATGGAGAGAATGCATGCTCCAGGGCTTCCAGCCATGACAAACAAACTCCAGATGCATGCACCACCGTGTTGAATCTGGCTTATGTGGGTCCTGGGAAATTGAACATGGATCCTTTGGCTTTGCAGGCAAGCACCTTAACTGCTAAGCCATCTCCCCAGCATGAGTTATGTCTTTTAATTAGCTAATGAAAAATAGTTTCATATAATACTAATTCATATAGTCTTTAGTTTTGTGTATTCCTACCCTTCCTTTTCCTCTCTTTCTTTGGCCTAACCCCAAATTTTCCAACTCCCATATTCTATTCCTCCACTTGAATGTCTACTATCCCTTTAATCACTAGATACTTCTCTCTCCAAACCTCATCCTTGTTTCCTCACAAATGCTGCTGATACTTACTACAACTTATAACCAAGTCAAATTAATTTATGTTAGGATCCACATGTGAGAGAGAACATGTGGTGCTTGAGCTGGATAACCTCACTTAGTATAATTTTTCCAGGTCCATCCTTTTTTTCTGTAATTCTTTTATAATCTCATTTTTCTTACCATTAAATAGAACTCCATTATGTATATGTACCACATTTTCATTATCCATTTATCAGTTAAGGAACATCTTGGCCAATCCATTTCCTAGCTATTGTGCATACCACAACAAACATGGTTGAGAAAATATCTCTGTAGTAAAGTGTAGAGTCTTTAGGGTATATGCCTATGAGTGGTATGGCTGGGTTAAATGGCAGATGCAGTTTTTAAAATCTTTTATGTTAACAATGTTCACATGTGTACATAATGTATTTTGGTCATACTCTTCTCTTATATCTTTCTTTCCCCCTCTCTCCTTCCCCTTTCCATGATTCTCATCTGTGATGGTTCTAATGCTGAGTCCTGAGCTGGTGCAGCTTTGCTGGAGTGGGTGTGTTATAGAGGGTGGATCCTGTGGTTTATAAAGGCAGCCACAGTGTGTTCAGTGCCAGCCTTCCTTCTTCCCCACCTCTCTCTCTCCTGCATATATGTGAAGTTGTGCGTCTGTTGCATGCCTTTTTCATTCCTAATGAAACTTCCCTTTGAAGCTCACCTTGAAATAAACTCACAATCTGTTTCTGGTCAGGAGAATATTTATGTATATCTGTATGTATATGTGTATGTATGTACGTGTTTGTTTATTTTGTCTTCCACCATCATTCGTGATGATATGCTGATGGGCCCAATAGTGTGTAAGTCTTGTGCACATAACAACAGCTGCTCTCAGGTTATGAATACAATGGCTTCTTTGTGTCTGGAAGGGTGGCTTGATTAACACGTGGAGATTAACTAATTTAAAGACAGAAAAGGAAGCAAGAGAAGAGATTATAATTCAAGGCCATAGAGAAGGAGAGGCACATGGTTTGAACCTGGAGAATGAGATATTGACAGAAAGAAGAAAATCTTTTCTTGGTATATTTCAAAGACATAAAATTAGTATTTGTTGGTTATTTTAATTTAGGATATATTAAAAATAAATCAACAAATATATGATTTTATACATCTACAAAGAAGATCTATGATCTTCCAGAGGTTAGGTTGCAGCCGAGAAAAGGCAGGAGTTTTGATTTATATAAGGTCATTCAGAGATATCTCATGTTCTTTCAAGAGAAAATGTATGGGGGTTGGGGATTTAGCTCAGTGGATGAGCACTTGCCTAGCAAGCGCAAGGCCCTGGGTTCGGTCCTCAGCACTGAAAAAAAAAAAAAGAGAAAATGTATGTAGATGTAAAAGCATGAGTTTTAGGTTGCAGAAAATATTGTGGTTGATGGAGGGAGAAGTTCAGACTTTTATTGTGAAGAGACTGAATGGACTGAGCATAGCTGGAAAAAAAGAGGGAGATATACTGAGCTCTGGGAAACCCTAGGTATGTTACTCAGATTTCTATTGTGACAAAATACAGAGATAATTGATGTAAATTGAGAAATGACTCTTTGACAGATAGGTTCAGAAATTATCACTTGGCCTCGTCACTTTGGGCCTCTGCTGAGGCAGCGCATCCTGGCAGGAGGCACATGGCAGAGCAAAGCTACCTAACTCATGGTGGCTGGAAAATCGAGGGACCAGAGCCTCAATGCCTCCTTCAGGGGGCGCTCCCACCAACTAAAGTTTTTCCCACCAGGCCCTGCCGCTTAAAGTTCCAAAAGGTCTTTATAGCACCAGGATCTGGGGAATAAACCTTTAACACATGACCTTTGGGGGTCATTTGTATCCAAACCATAATACTAATTGTTAGACCTCAGATAAATAAAGGCAGATAAGAAAGAAATAATAAATGCCACCAGGAATGGTGGCATATGACTTTAATTCCAACATTTGGGATGCCAAGGTAGGTGGATCGCTATAATTTTGAGGCTATCCTGACACTACATTTCAGGTCAGCCTGGGCTACAAAAAGACCCTACTTCAAAAGAAAAAACAACAACAATAAGAGAGATTCCCAGCAAGCCCTTGGCTAGGAACCTGCTTTTTTCTAAATGATAGAGAATGCCAGGAAGACTCAAGACCTGTCAGTACAACAATAAAAGAAAGCCGGTGGCCTAGCACAAGATGGGTCATTTCTATCATATCTGCCAGAGAGGAACCACTATGGAGGATTAAATATGAGTGCTGCTCTCTTTGCTAGCCCGAGAACCACCTCCAGGGAGATGGTGGTAGATGCTGAGGAGACTGAAAACTCAACAAACCAAAAAATCATGGGATGCTGAGGGCTCAGCGCTAAAGGAGACTTTTAAAAATATTTTTTGTTTGTATTTTTATTTATTTATTTTAGAGTGACAGACAGAGAGAGATAGAGTCAGAAAGAATGGGTGCACCAGGGACTCCTGCCACTGCAAATGAACTGAAGATGCATGCACCACCTTGTGCATCTGGCTTACGTGGGTACTAGGGAATTGAGCCTTGAACTAGGGTCCTTAGGCTTCACAACTAAGTGCTTAACCACTAAGCCATCTCTCTACACCCATTAAAAGGAGACTTTTCATGTCCTCCAAGTCTCAGGAAACACTGTGGGAGAGAGGGCTGTAAGAATGTCAGAGCAACAGGTTGGAAAGCAGTATCCTGAGGCATTGTCCTCCTCCAAAGAGCCTGGCTAGTGCGTTCATGACCCCCCAGTGAATATGGATAGCCCACTGAGGCAGGCCCTCTGTGGAATGGGGGCAGGAGGGAGCACAGCACTATAACCCAGTGGGGATCTGACAAATATGCAATAGTTTTCTACAAAAGAAAGGCTGAAGGAGATAAACACAGAGAATGTCCAACTGCAGCTAAGCCAGATATCCGGAGACACAGAGGCTCATCACTGAAGCAGAACTAAAATGACCCCAATGTGGCTCAGGGAAATTCGCTGAAGAGGGGGCGGAAAGAGTGTTAGAGCCACAAGTTGGGGCATTATGCACAGAGACTGGGGCCTACCCCCCAGAACTTTTGACTACCCCCACATTGATGAGGGTCCCTTTGGAAGAGGGAGGACAGGGAGGAGGACAATGGAACCAATACTATGAATATAAAATCAGAATAATATAAATATATATATAAACTAAAGTTCTCAATTAAAATAGGGAAAAAAAAGAAGAAATGTCCAGCCAAACATAAACAAAACAATGGCCATTCTTCCAGTTATCAACTGAAATGAGTATCCAAGTAGGAAAGTTTTATTATGGGTTAAATGCTTCTGGTTCATGAACACAGTGAGGAATGAGATATTTGCACTTTTTTTTTTTTGGTATCACAGATTTCATCAGCATCTTCACTGAGCAGATTTAGGTGGTGAGGGAGACACAAAGGCCCTTACACTCAGAACAATTATGTGCAATTTGGAATGTGCAGAGCATACGATGTCTAAATTTATAGTATGTAACCTCAAGGAAAAATGTGAATCATATTATAAATGGAAGATATGGCATCAACTAAAAAATAATTAAGATGATATAATTTCCAGTGAGCACACATTTGGATTATTCTAGATGTTTGCCACCCACAATGGCTCAGTAACAACATTTCTCCTGTTTTACAGATCATATACTAACTTTTCAAAGTCTTTGCTACATAATTGAGGTCATAAGGCTATTATTACTAGTGTAGTCAGAATTTAAACCCTTTCAGTTTTGCCATTCATGCCCAAGGGCATCATAGCCCATGATCACATAAGCATTTGGTTGCCAGAATCATATCTTAATACTTTCTGACTTCCCAAATCAATCACGCAGATGTCTGTTGAATTTGAAATACATAATGCTTAAGAAACTGAGAATGGGAAAGAGAAATAAAGCCTACTTGGCAAAGATGTATGAAAGAAATTGATATCATCTTAGGGAAAAAATAGCAAAAGCTGGAAGCAGGTCTAAGAGCCATTTGTTTTCACCATGAAGGAACTAAGCTGCTGTGACAGAGGAGGGGCTGGAAGCTGGCAGCACATCTCTTGACCTGGATGCGATGCTCTGGAGTTAGGCTACCTGGGCAGGAGCACAGCCAGAGGAGTTAACAGTTCATAGTAAGGTTAAATGCATCGCTGTACCTTTGCTGCTAAGACTGGGTGTGGAAAGAAGGAAAGAAGGAAATGGGTGGGTGACTGTTCCCACTGGGCATGTTGTCAATTTGACTGGGGGCTGGGGAGCTATTAAGATTTAGAATCCTTTCAGTTTTCTTTTAAACCTGCAGATGCAATCTACTTGTAAAGAGCGATGCATTATTAGCACATTTTCGCCAGCTTGCTATTTGGCCAGTCAACCCCTGGAGCTTCACGCAAGGAAATTTCAGAAATAAAATCCTCAGAACAAAATCATACGTGGCTTTGAGAGGGAGTCAGGTAGCTTCGTCAGGCAGTTAGTGTGACTGGGATCCTGAAAATAAAAAGCAGGAATGTCTTTGGGCTTTGCTAGAGATCAGAGTGGAAGCTGGCTTTTTCTGATCTCTTGCCTAAAGGAGTTCCCTACACATCCTTTGCACTCCTGGGAGAGGTCCCCTTTCCTAGAATTTAAATCTAATCCTGACATTGTGGTTGCTCAAGTTTCAGAACTTAGTGCCATGGCTGGCCCCTTCCTGAGCCGGCCCCTAGCCCAGACAGATCAGCTTTCACTCCAGCTCCCCTGAGCCAGAAGGTAAGGCCCCCTATAGTAAGGTTATAAATACATTTACCAGGGGAAGGCAAGCTCTCTTAGCTGCCAGTTCATTACTCCTGAACCTCCAAGTTCTGGTGAGTGTCCCCCTTTTCTGGGCTGAGATGAGGGGAGAACTCCACGGACACCTCTCTACTCCTCCTGCCCTCCACATCCCAGGAGATCTCTTTGCTTTCTCGTTTTTTTTTTTTTTTTTTTCTTTCTTTCTTTCTTTCTTTCTTTCTTTCTTTCTTTCTTTCTTTCTTTCTTTCTTTCTAACTCTCTTTCTTTTCACATTTCTTCTAGGACCACATGGGCTCTCAGACCATATGGGTATATTAATTTTACTTCCCTTGGTTTTGTACTTTCCTGAATAAAAATAAGAATTTAATAATAATCCTTCTTGGTCTGGTTTGCCCAATTCTTTGGTTAATACAAACACAAACCTAGGGTTTGGGGTTCAGTACTTCTATTCCTGAACCCCAGCACCATGTTTCAGTGTTCAAAAGTTGTTCCAGGACTCTGGCTGGCTATATCTGAGCTCAAGTGCTTGAGCTTCATTTTCAGGGGACAGAAAGAAAAGGCCTCATGATTAACTCATGGTTCTCGAGGGGACTGGTGGTGGTTTATTGGGTGAAACTAGAGAATATTGACTTGAGTGATGACGCTTGTGGAAGTTAAAATCTGAATACTCTCTCTTGAGTTTTATACACTTGTAACTTCTTGCATGGATATTGCCAATTTTTTGTCTAGTCATCAAAGGGGTACTGCCCTGTTGAGATCATTCTACAGGGGGTTTGTTTGAAATTAGTGTGGATGTTGAACTTGGGCCTACTGATTCTTGTCAGTCTCGCCATGCCTATTTCTCTGCCACTGTCCACCTCTGCCCACAGTTTTCAATGGCTCATTTTCTCACTATTCCCCTGCATTGTTCCATCTAGAATTCCTACATTACTATAAACGTGTCCAATACTACTTTTCTTAAAACCATCCCTTTCTGGCAGCTGGCAGCTTAGGGAAGGGAGAGCTACAATTTTTGTGCTCCTACAGACATATATGCTCCTACAACTGTATAAATTCCTAGAAAAATATATATTCCTACAACATAAACTCCTATAACAATATACACTCCCACAACTATATACACTCCGACAACAACAATATACACTCCCATAACTATATACACTCCCACAAAATATACACTCCCACAACTATATACACTCCCACAACAATATACACTCCCACAACAATATACACTCCCACAACAATATACACTCCCACAACAACAATATACACTCCCACAACAATATACACTCCCACAACAACAATATACACTCCCACAACAACAATATACACTCCCACAACAACAATATACACTCCCACAACTATATATACTCCCACAACTATATACACTCCCACAACTATATACACTCCCACAACTATATATGCTCCCACAACAATATACACTCCCACAACAATATACACTCCCACAACAACAATATACACTCCCACAACAATATACACTCCCACAACTATATATGCTCCCACAACAATATACACTCCCACAACAATATACACTCCCACAACTATATACACTCCCACAACTATATACACTCCCACAACTATATACACTCCCACAACAATATACACTCCCACAACAATATACACTCCCACAACAATATATCCCACAACAACTCTCCCACAACAATATACAACAATATACACTCCCACAACAATATACACTCCCACAACAATATACACTCCCACAACAATATATGCTCCCACAACAATATACACTCCGACAACAATATACAACAACAATATACACTCCCACAACAACAATATATACACTCCCACAACTATATACACTCCCAACAACACTCCCACAACTATATACACTCCCACAACAATATACACTCCCACAACAATATACACTCCACAACAAATATATCCCACAACAATATACACTCCCACAACAACAATATACACTCCCACAACTATATATGCTCCCACAACAATATACACTCCCACAACTATATACAACAATATATACACTCCCACAACTATATACACTCCCACAACTATATACACTCCACAACTATATATGCTCCCACAACAATATGCTCCCACAACAATATACACTCCAACAACTATATACTCCCACAACTATATATGCTCCCACAACAATATACACTCCCACAACAACAATATACACTCCCACAACAACACTCCCACAACTATATACACTCCCACAACTATATATGCTCCCACAACAATATACACTCCCACAACAATATACATTCCCACAACAACAATATACACTCCCACAACAATATACACTCCCACAACTATATATGCTCCCACAACAATATACACTCCCACAACAATATACACTCCCACAACTATATATACTCCCACAACTATATATGCTCCCACAACAATATACACTCCCACAACAACAATATACACTCCCACAACTATATACACTCCCACAACTATATACACTCCCACAACTATATATGCTCCCACAACAATATACACTCCCACAACAATATACATTCCCACAACAACAATATACACTCCCACAACAATATACACTCCCACAACTATATATGCTCCCACAACAATATACACTCCCACAACAATATACACTCCCACAACAATATACACTCCCACAACAACAATATACACTCCCACAACTATATACACTCCCACAACTATATATGCTCCCACAACTATATACACTCCCACAACAATATACACTCCCACAACAATATACACTCCCACAACAACAATATACACTCCCACAACAATATACACTCCCACAACAACAATATACACTCCCACAACTATATACACTCCCACAACTATATATGCTCCCACAACAATATACACTCCCACAACAACAATATACACTCCCACAACTATATACACTCCCACAACTATATATGCTCCCACAACAATATACACTCCCACAACAACAATATACACTCCCACAACTATATACACTCCCACAACTATATATGCTCCCACAACAATATACACTCCCACAACTATATACACTCCCACAACAATATACACTCCCACAACTATATATGCTCCTGAACCAGCCCCATGTGCTGGCTTTTCTTATCCTCCACCCTTGGTGGGAGATTACACATGAGAAATATAACTCTCTCTTTAAATTCTTTACTTTTTTTTTCATAGTGTAGACATAATCCTTCCTGACACTACCATGTACTATATTCCAGAAGACCCGAAGAGACTAGGTAGCTTGTTTTAAAGCCAAAAATATAAAAATTAATATTTTTTATTAGTCAACAGTCATCTGTCCCTCTAACGTTTTGAAACCCATTATTATTCTAGCCAAGGAACAACACATGTGTGTTATGTGGGTTACCTGTCACTCAAACACAACTCTCTGCTGATGACTGACTTCACTCTTATTGGCCGTGTTGTCACTGACATCTCTGTTTTATTCATGCTCAGGCTTACTCCTCACCCTCAGCCCAAGCCAGAACCATCTAGCATGTCAGCCTTTCAGCATCATTTATCCATTTTATTTTTATTTTTGTGGTCTTTTGCATGCCTAATTGTGTCTTATATACAAGGATGTGTGTACGTGTGTGGGCACCAGTCCGTGAGAGCAGGTACGCGTGCAAGTATGTGCAAATATGTGTGGACACCAGAAGATAAACGTGGATGTTTGCATGTCAACCATCCATTCGTCTCTTTTTGAGACAGAGTCTTTCACTGGCCGGGAGCTCACTCATTAGGCTAGACTGGTTGGGTAAGCAACTCTCGGGATCTGCCTGTCTCCATTTGCTGGGATTATAGACACATGGAGCCGTGCCCAGCGTTCATGTGGATCGTGAGGATCAAGCTCAGATCTTCATGCTTGCAAGCAAGCACCTTACTTATTGAGCTACATGGGCACAATATCCCCCATGCCTGTGCTTTAATTTTGAAAGAACAATGGCATATTAGCCCATAGCTGGATCAGTAGCAAGAACCAGTCCACAGCAGTAATCACCAATCTGTCTTGTAACTCACTCCACTCAGCCTGCTCGCCTTGCCAACCCCTATCCTGCTTTTCAGCTTCAATGTTCAGCTTCCTGACACTTCTAGTTTCTTAACTCCTCTCAGTCTTTCATCTATATCTGTTCTTTATTTCTTGTTCTGACATATGAGTTTAATGGTGACCAACTAATAAAATGTGAGATCTGCAAAGCAGGTCAAGGAGAAATATGTTTAGGATGTATGAGATGGCAAAGGGGAATGTTGTCAGTATTTCCCACATCTGAAACACTGTTGCACAGAAGTAGAGGTTAAAGACCATGTATTACACCCTTTACAAAGCAGTCTTTAGCCATTGTTGGGAAGTTTGTTTGTTCAACATGTTTACATGTTTTGTAAAAATAGAGCGAAATCAATGGTTTATTTAGTTATTTATGTATTTATTTACTTATTTGGTTTTTTGAGGTAGGGTCTTACTCTAGCCCAGGCTGACCTAGGATTTACTATGTAGTCTCAGGGTGGCCTCTAACTCACAGTAATCCTCCTACCTCTGCCTCCCGAGTGCTGGGATTAAAGGTGTGCTCCATCATGTATTGCTAAATACTATATTCAAAGTACCACATTCATTTCATGGGGAAAAAAAAAAAAAAGTTTTTCTGGCATGCTCACTAATGTATCTTTAGTACCTCCAATAGGGCTGGCCTGTAGGTGGCAATAAAGAACATGCTGCTGGAGCCCTGCCAGGCATAGTGGTGCACGCCTTTAATCCCAGCACTCGGGAGGCAGAGGTAGGAGGATCACAATGAGTTCGAGGCCACCCTGAGACTACATAGTTAATTCCAGGTCAGCCTTAGCTAAAGTGAGACCCTACCTCAAAATAATAATAATAATAATAATAATAATAATAATAATAATAATAAAGAACCTGCTGCTGAATGTGTGAGTAAATGAGTGATCTCATATATCCCCTCCCTCTTCCACCTTTTCCTTGCCCCCCTTCCTTCCTCCTGCCCATGAGCCCTGTCCTCTCTCTTGTCTTGTGGTGCTGGAGACTGAACCTAAGGCCTCCAGCTTGATACGCGAGACCCCAAGCTACATTCTGAGACCTTATTTCTTAAAGAAGGAGAACAGTGATCGTACTGGAAGTGTGCACATATCACCATTGATCTTTTAATACAAGAATGAGATGCACAGCCCTCTCTGGCATATCATTAGTGGTCACAAAGTGCACTCCCTGGAGAGCGTGCTCCACATGGAACATGTGCTGACGCAGAAAATCACAGCAGAGCTGCTCCACTGGGCTGACTCAGACCAACAGATGGGATATACAGGAAGATGAGGTTAAACTTCAAATAAAGGAGAACTTTCTAACCATGAAAAATTCCACTTTTATTTTAATTTTTTTCTTCTAAATTCAGAGAAAGGAGTAGCTAGATGATGAAACTAAAATATATTAATTTTCACAATATTTGGCGATTCTATATTTTATTTTAAAATATTTTAGCCTTTATTTATTTATTTATTTATTTATTTATTTTGGTTTTTTGAGGGAGGGTCTCACTCTGGCCCAGGCTGACCTGGAATTAACTATGTAGTCTCAGGGTGGCCTTGAACTCATGGCAATCCTCCTACCTCTGCCTCCCGAGTGCTGGGATTAAAGGCATGTGCCACCATGCCCGGCTATTTATTTATTTGAGAGAGAGAGAGAGAGACAGAAATAGGCTGGTAGAGAGAGAGAGAAAATGGGTGCTCCAGGTCCTCCAGCCACCACAAATGAACTCCAGATGCATGCGCCCTCTTGCGCATCAGGCTTACGTGGGTCCTGGAGAACGGAGCCTTGAACTGGGGTCCTTAGGCTTCACAGGCAAGCATTTAGCTGCTAAACCATCTCTCCAGCCCCTAGCGTTTATATTTTTAAGAACATAGACTTTTCCACCATCTATTTTTCATTCTTATATGTATTGTATTTTGACTAATGTATATATCCATGTAATGTATTTTGATCAAATTCACTTGCCATTACCTTCTCTTGTCTCCTTTCACTTTGCATTGAACCCCTTCTTCCCAACTAACTGGTTTTAATTCCAAAAAGTTGTCTCTGAAGTTGCAAAAGTGTTTGTTTTGGAAGCGTGAAGTTGGCCAGTGGTTCCTAAGGTGGACTCCCTGCTTAGGGATCAAGTTAGTTATTAAGGTACATTTAGAAATTACATTTATCCAGACCTGTCTGGAAATTATTCCTGCTCATATTTTGAATCAAAAGTTCTTTATATCTTGTTAGAACATATGTACTCAATACTCAAGAAATAGATCAGAACTCCAAATAACTTTTATAACGCCACAGGAAAGTGCAGCAGTGGGCACTCCAGAACGTGGAGTAATGCTCAGTATAAATGCCCAGGTCCTGTTTCTCATTGCCATGGCCCTTCACTAATATCTGAGGCTGTAGGTGAAGAGCCCATGCTTTGGAACCTATGGAACAACTCCAGTAAAAAGAACATTTGTTGGATGATTTCTGTTTTAATTTATAGGGATTATTATTATATCTCCTTGCATTGCAAATGAATTAATCTTTTTTTTTTTCATCTTTTGTTGCTATCACAGAAAACCTAACACTGAGTACTTCAGAAAGAAAAGAGGCTCATGAAACAGCTTTGGAGTCTGACAGTCTAATATCTGGTAGATCTGTCTGTTCATCTTTGATAAGGGCTTCATGGTGGGTGGCAGCATGTTGAGGTCATAGGAGGAAGATGTCACATGGAAATAACTGGGACCCCTTAGGACTATAGAAGTCTCTTAGGAGGGTGATGTTCCCTGTGCCATAAGCCACCCTCCACAGACCATGCCAATTGACTCCCACCTCCTCCACACCTATACAAAGTGGATCGAGCCTCCAACACATGAGATACTGAAATAAACATCTCAAACTGCATCCACACGCAACCCACAAGACTTCGTGTGCCACCCTGGAGCAAGGATTTCAAATGTATCCAGCAATACTCTTGTCATTGTTCACACATGTGACACTCTGGTGGTGATTTATGCTCTTCATTCATGAATCATGGGAGGTCACCTCTATCCTTGGATGTCTGCACAAGCGCCCCCCCCCATAAGTTAGAGTGACATGTACTGTTGGTTTCTGACTTCAGATGGGAGTGTCAGTCTGGTATTTGCTGTCATCTATGCTTCAACATCCAGCTTCTTGTCCTGCACAGAAAAAAGTTGCTCCTGGGACTCACATACTTTATGCTAAATGCTCAAGATGGCTTAGCCGTTAAGGCGCTTCCCTGCGAAGCCTAAGAATGCATGTTTGAGTCTCCAGGCCCCACATAGCCAGATGCACAGTGACACAGCGTACAATGTTGCACTGCACACAAGGGGGCGCACACGTCTGGAGTTTGGTCACAGCAGCTTAAAAGGCCTTGGTGTGCCCATTCTCTCCCACCCACTCCCTCTCTGCCTCTTTCTTTCTCTCTCTCTATCTCAAAAATGAAATAATAAAAAAAATCATTAAAAAAACAAAGAAAGAATACTGAAAGAATGGGCACTCTTTTTTAAAAAAATCTGTACTCTGTCCCTTATTGTCTGTCTTCTTCGTCTTTCACTCATTCTCTCATTGTCACTGAATTAAGCTTCTGTTAGGTGCTCCTGCTCATTGCATTTTATCCCAATGGCAGCCTGTAGAGGAGTCTGAAAATCTGAACAGGAATCTGATTCTGTGTGTAACAGCCCAGCTTCCTGCTCTAAGCACATCTCTTGTATAGTAAGTATGGCTTGAACTTTCCCCCCTCTTTCAAAAATATTGTTTCTTGCAAAAGCTCATAAGCACTTCTAACCACTTGCAGTGTGTTTTGATTTGCCAGCTGTTTCTTCCCAACACTCGGATAAGAATCCAACCATCTGCTTACCAATAAAGGAGATGTAAAAATGTGCTTTCTTTAGCCTGTGTGTTCTCTCCCTCTAACCTTGCCTGCAATTCTGGCCCCTACAGGAATCAGAACATGCCTTTTTATATCCTCCTTGAAATAGCATATTCTAACAATGATTCCTAATGAAGTTTTTAAAAAATGACAGATAAGCCAGTCTCTGGCTATTGGGAAGGCAAGCAGAGAAGTGAGGGATGGCCAAAACAGTTGTCAAAGTGTGAGGTAAGAGCTGAGAGAAAGAAGCTGTAGTGTTGACTTCCAGATTTGGCTTCTGTCTTTCTAAGGAAGGCTTGGTGAGAAGATCTGTAATTCATTGGTAAATATCTTTTAAAAAATATTTTTTATTTATTTGTTTGAGAGAGAGAAAGAAAGAGAGAGAGAATGGGCATGCCAGGGCATCCAGGCACTGCAAAGGATCTCCAGACATATGCACCCCCTTGTGCATGTGGCTTACATGGTCCCTGGAAAATCAAACCTTGATCCTTTGGCTTTGCAGGTAAACACCTTAACCACTAAACCTTCTCTCCAGCCCCATCTTTTTTTTTTTTCATTGTTTATCTCATCTGTGAATTAATGTTTTGGAGTTTGGTCAAACTTTTGGTATGAGAAATTAACTTTGTCATACTTGCCTGAAAGTAGGAAAGATTGTGTCAGTCTGTGAATCTTGAAAGGCAATTTTCTGAGAGTATTGGGAGATTTTATCCATCTTCACTCCATGTAGATGTCCATGCTTGACTTCCAGCTTTCATGGAACATGAATTCTCTTTCACACCCTGCCACGGTTGGTAGACGCTCCTGTCCCATGCATGCTGAGGCTTCAGTGTGCAACAATAGCTGTATCACAACATGCAGCTTTTGAATAACGTCAAATCTCCACCTTTGGTGATGCCCTCGTTTGGGTCAGGACTGTCTTCAATCTTGGCCCTCTGCATCTGGTGGCTCATTGAGCTTTGGTCTATTTTCTGTACTAAGGCTGGGATGAGTTTCTTAAAAGAAAAATCAGATCAAGGAGTCTATTGCTTATACTGTTCCAATTAGTCATTTGCAGCGAAAGAGATCCCTCTTTCATGTCTTCCAGGTTCCAAATGACCAGACCTTGCCCACCTATCTCACATACATTGTTTTGACATTCTGGACCTCACCTCTCTGACTCCACCTGCCTTGTGTCTGTTGTTCCAGACTCTTTCGATTCCCACGTCTTGGTACCTGCAATTCTTTTCACACTCCATATCCTTAGATGGCACTAGAGGCCAGTTCTTTCAAGCGTCTGCCCAGGTAAAATGTCCAAATATCCTTCCAAAGCTCCATCATTCTCAGTTACTATTATTTGTGCTGTGGAAAAGCTGATAAAAATTACATTGTCTAATTTTTATGTCCACATGCGTACTGCTGTCATCCTCATAAGAGCGAGGCAGGACAGAGCCTTGGGAGCCATTGTATCCCATCCTCTGTGACAGTGTCTGGCTCAAAGCAGGTATAACAGGAATGAATGCCTGACAAGAAGGTCAGCCCTTCACTAAAGAGGGAGACATGTCAGATTTCCAGCTATTGTCATTCACCGGGGATAGGTTCAGTACAGAGCACCTGGGTGTCCAGGGGAGCAATGAATTGAATTCCTCTTGGAGTTCTTACCCCCACTTCAAAATTCATCCTTAAATAAGGGAACAAGGCTGGAATAAAAAATAAAGAGCAATATCTCTAGGGGCTTGGAAGCCAAACTGTGTCCCATTCCATCTGAAGGAGTGGGTGAGAGGAACAGCAAGTTTCAGTGCAGAAAGAGGCTTAAGGAGGAAACCTTATCATTGCCGTTCTCGGGGAAGCCAGTGGTGATGTGGGAAGCAATGTGTGAGCCACGGAGAGACATGAAGCCAAAGGAGCTGAGCTACATGAGAACAATGCCCTCAGCCTGGAGCTGAGGAACACCCCTCAGTTCCCTCTGCGTGGGGCTGAGGAGCAGGGCGCAGTTCCCATAGCATGGAGCCATGGTGTCGTTCTCTCAGCATTCCCACAGCTTTTCCCTTCTGACTCAGTTTCTCTGACAGAACCTACAAGTACTACTTAGGTATTGGAGAAAATTAATACAGGTACTGTAGTAAAATCTGTAAATTATTTTTGTAATAACTGTGTGATAGTTAAGGTGTTGTCAACTTGATCTGTTTAGTAGTCCACAGACATCCCTTTTGGGGGTCTCTGAGGTTGTTTCCAGGAAGGATTCACTGAAGAAGGAAGTCCTTCCTCCAGAGTTAGCCCTTCCCCCCCAGTGGTGGCCCCTCTCATATGGGACTTCATATAAGGAAGCTCTGGGGAAAGAGCCCCTTCCTTCTACTTGGCTGACCGAGCTGCTTGCTGCTTTCCAGCAGACCAGCATCAACGGGAAACCTCCAGGCCTTCAGTGCCAGATCAGGACCTCTGAGACATCTGGCCACGTGGACTGAAGCAGTTACTGGGTCCTGGATTCTCAGGCCTGCAATTGCTATTGGACTGCCATAAGCTAATCCAATAAATTCCCTTTTAATATAATTCATTCTAGCAGTTCTGTTCCTCTAGAGACCCTGACTAACACAAACTGTAAATAAGATGTGGGAAAAATTCACAATGAGTGCCTCCCTGAGGTAGAAGGAGAGATTTGTAGTATTGACACATGTGGGCACATTTGTAGTCCCCAGTGCAAGGGAAGCATGTGACACACTGACCACCTTTGTACATGGTGATTCTTGTCACCGGCTGTGTGAGAGTAACTAGTGTCCATCTGTATTTAAAGGCCTAGTAATCTGACCACCACATTACTCCTGTTACTTCGAGGGGAGAAACAAGGTTTCTAGTAAATTCAAAATGTTTTACTTTTCTCCTAGGTTAGAAATCTATCAACATCCAGCTGGGCGTGGTGGCGCATGCCTTTAATCCCAGCACTCTGGAGACAGAGGTAAGAGGATCACCATGAGTTCGAGGCCACCCTGAGACTACATAGTGAATTCCAGGTCAGCCTGGGCTAGAGTGAGACCCTACCTGGAAAAAAACAGAACAAAACAAACAAACAAAACCCAAAAAATAAAAAGAAAGAAAAAAGAAAGAAAGAAGAAAGAAAGAAAGAAAGAAAGAAAGAAAGAAAGAAAATCTATCAGCATCTGCTCAGATTCCCAGGGGGTCTGGAAAGGTTAGGTTTAATTTTAAGTTTATTGAGGCTTATTAGAAAAGCCTTGTTCAATCCCCAGAAGGAAACATTCCCAAGGGCAAGTCCACACAGGCGGTCTCCAGGGCACCTGAGTGGATTAGCTGTGTTCACACTCTTAGGAACACATTCCTAAGCTGTCCGTATTGGAGATCTCCAGGGCTTCTGAGGGGATTAGCTATGTCCGTGCTTATATTCTCAAAGCACATTTTTGTTTCTAAGCCTTGGATGCTGGGGCACGATGCCTGAGTCACTCTGACCTTTCTTTCTACCTGGGCAAGCAACATTATTTTTCATGGATTTCAGGGAAAAGAAAAAGGCAGTTCTTTCCAGAGCATCAGGTGAAAGGATATAATGGGGAAAAAATGAGTGTTAAAATGAGTGACATTTCCTGTAGTGTAGCCTTTTCTAAGGAAAAAAGAGTACCTCAGTAAGCACTGGCAGGGAGACACGGCCTCTATGTCCTTCTTTAGCCTCAGCCCTTTCCAATTTTAATGAAGAGAAAGGTTTGGATTGGTTTCTTAGACACTTGCTACCAGTAGTGACTTCCTGGTGTCACAGTAACATAGGAAAAATCCTACTTCAGAGGAGTGTAAGATTGGCTCAGCTATTAGGAAAAGGCATGTACTCTTTTTTATATAATTTATTACTTTGTTCATATTATTCTAATTTTACATTCATAATGGTGACTCCATTATCCTCCTCCCTGTCCTCCCCCCTCCAAAGGGACCTCATCAATGGGGAATGTGGGTCATGCATTGTGGGGGTAGTCAAGAGTTATGGGGGATAGGCCAAGTCTCTGTGCATAATGCCCCAACTTGTCTTTTGAAATCCTTATTTCTGCTAAACGACTAATCAGAAGATTCAGTTGACCACTGATACTAGAATCAGTGAGCTTCAGCTGATGATAGTTTCCTCTTCTATGTCTTATTGTCTTTAAACTATAAAAGGCACTGGTTTAATGTACAGAATATGTAAAACTAAAGGGCATGTCCACACACAACTTCTCTATGAATATAACAATATTTATTTTGTTGTAATGGAATCACTTTCATACCAGCTTAACTGTGAATTACAGGAATCGAAGTCACCGCTTTTTCACTGGGAATTTGATATCATTCTTGGGTGTTTAGTGTTTGAGCTGCAGGACATTAGAGAACACTAAAACCACTTTGCAAGACTGATTTGGTGTATTCTAAAATTGGCCAGGTGAAGTCATGCACTCCTTCATTCCTGTAACACTCAAATACTACTTCAGGAGAAGAGAGGAAACTAAACCATAAAGCATTATCCTTGATTCCAAAGACATCTGAAAAGGCTCTGGAGGTGGAGATTCTGTTTAGCCAGCAAATGGCAGAAGTTGTTTAGGAATCTGATGGTGAAGAGAACACAGATGCCAGCCTCAGAGGCCAAGGAAGCCTTCATAAAGAGCATCCATCTTCCCCAAAAGATCGTCCAAGACAGATAACATGACATTATTTCCAGATAAAAAGAATTACACTTTAATTTACCTCACTTGAGGTAATTAGTCATTATCACCCTTTACTTCTTTTACTCTTATCAAACAAGACTCCATAATCTTCACACAGATTTTTTTTTTTCTGACAGTTAGATATACAACGGCACATTTCATATCACCACAATAATCTGTTCGCAAGATAGAAACAAATTAATACCAATTCCCTTACTGTGGGTGATCAGCAGGAGGACTGAAACAATATCCAGTGCATGGTATTTGAAGTGACCTATGCTTTTTTTTTTTGAGAAAAATGAATTTGCATAACACAATATGCCTATTGTTAGGATAAAAATGTTAATTAAATTAACTAGATGATCTTAAATCCTCACTAATGGTGCTGATAGATGACTGCTAGGCTTTTTTATTTTTATTTTTGGTGGTGAGGGAGAGTGTGAATTTCCATTTATAGAAGAGATAAACATTGACTCTGGGGAGTTTAAGACTATAGGAGCCTTAGGGCTATAGCTGACAATCCCTTCCATGCCAACTGTCTCCCTGTTTTAGAATAGTAGTATTATTCACGTTTTTACTATTTATTTATTTATTTATTTAAGAGAGAGAAAGAGAATTAATGGGCATGGTAGGGCCTCTTGCTGCTGAAAATGAACTACAGATGCATGTGCCCCTTTGTGCAACTGGCTGCATCTGAGTTCTGAGGAACTGAACCCAAGTTAGCAGGCTTTGCAAGAAAGTGACTTTAACCACTGAATTTTCTCTCTACAGCTCTAGAATTTTATTTTTAACTTTTCTTGTTTCCACCTCAAATTTTCCACAGAATAGAATTTGGGCTATGGTTTGCCCTATTCACGATTTTACAACTGCCATACTTTAGGGTAAATGGTGCTTAGTAAGCACTGGTTAGTTCTTGTTGCTGGGTTCTCAAAAGCCAACGAATGCATCTTGTCAGTAGTATCACAATGAGCTGTTTCCACCTCTGCCCACTCCATCTGCTCATGTCCTAACTACCAGAATGTTCCCAGGAGCTAAGATGAGTGCTATGATCTCAAGGCACTTTCTGTCTCATTTATAATCATATCTGATTTTCTAACCTGACAAGCTTTTCTGTTGTCTGAACAAGGAAGAAATCTATCCTATATAAAACAAAATAAATAATACATTTAAATAGAGCATCATGCTGTTTACCCTGTTAATATAAATTTTCTTAGTATCACTTTCATGCTTATATGCTGAAATGCAGAAACAGTGTATTCTTCTAACCACTCAAAAAGGTTATAAGCAGAGCTCTAATCATCAGTCAATGTGATCATTTTTGCTTGAAAATTTTGTTGAAGTGTATCGACACTTGTCTGGCCAATGTGGAAGTCATTTGTTGAAGGTGAGTTTTGATGAGAACTTTGTAAAGAACTTTACACTGTCACATAAGGCAAAGTGCGTGATTATAACGTGGCAACCTCAGCATCTAATTTTACTCATGAAGATAGAAGCCCAGTGTTCCAGAGGAAACTAGTCCCACCTCCTCTGTGTCAGTGTAATCCACCAGTGTTCCGATAGATACACAGAAGAAGCTGCTAAGATCATGGAATGTATTTTAATATTCTCTCATTCTGCTTTTACGTTTCATTATTGTATTAATCTGTACATTCATTGATTTGACTGATGGACATGTTTTGTTCCCCCAAAGTTCCCAGTACCAAAGGCCAAGCTATAGGCTGAGATTTGATCCGATAACCTTTGAGTTCCATTAAACATTTATAGGCACTGTTCGATTTAGGAAGTATTATGGTTCAGATAGATGCCCTTCATAGGCTTTCACTAAAGACTTGATTTCAAGCCTGTGGTACTACTGGGAGGCAGTGGAAATTTTCAGAGGTGAAGCATTCTGGAAGGAAGTTAGTTTACTGGGGGTTTTCCAAAGATAATGTTATGGCACCAGCCACTACCTTTATCTTGATCCGTGGCCACCATGTGAGTAGTTTCCATGTGATCATACCATGACATAATGCTCACTATCACAGATCCAAAAGCAGCATGACGAATGACTGGACGGAAACTTCCAGAACTATGAGCCATAATACATTACCTTATTTTAAGAATTAATGACTAAGAGGTGAACTAAACATCACTATTGAGTTCTCCTTTCATAGAATCCTCTCAGCGTTTCACCCAACCATCCCTAACATCCTGGTCTTCTGAATGTGATGCTTTGTCATCATTTGAATGTGACCCATTGTCAAACTTTCAGTCATCAGTACACTTTACTATATTGGCATATCCAATTGCATTGACTCTTAAGGAATGTGGAAGATTAATTTATCATGCCATTTTTGTATTAACTTATAAAACTGTCTTTGACTGCTTAAAGTAAGTACATTTTCTTCATTTTAGACAGCTTATTTGCATAAAATAAAGTAATATTCTAATTGTATCCTTGTTCATGAGATCAAATAATCAAGGAGAAAGAAAAAGATTATACTCTAAGCAGATAAAATAAAATCAACTCAGAGGCAATGAAGAAGAGAAGAAATTTTTCACAAAATCAAATTGTTGAAGAAATCTGGCCTTAAACCCTGTTCTGAAAAGCTGATGTACAAATAACATATGAGGTCTTGGAGGAGCCAAATGAGATGAATTGAGAATGCTCAACTCAGAGTAACAGGCTTAGATAAAAATGAGGATGAGGGCTGGAGAGATGGCTTGGTGGTTAAGGTACTTGTCTACAAAGCCGAAGGACCTCAGTTCAATTCCTGAGGATCCATGTAAGCCAGATGGACAAGGTGGCACATGCATCTGCAATTTGATTATAGTGGCTTGAAGCCTTAGCATACCCATTCTCTCTCTTTTCCTTTTTCTCTCAAATAAATAAATAAACATAATTTTGTTTTTAAAATAGGATAAAAGATGAAAGGGGAAGGATGAAGTAAAACAAAAACTCTTCAAGTTGTCAAACAGAAGTTAAAAGATCTTAAGATGTGATAGCTGTGAATAAATTTACAATATAATACTTTCCAGACTTGTCAAATTAAACAACTACGTAAATTTTAAACTATTTCTTTACCTTTCACTTTCACTTTCTTATACTTAGTAAAAAAAAAAAAAAAAAAAAAAAAAAAAAAAACCTAAACAAGTTACAATTCTTTTTTTTTTTTTTTTCTTTTTTGGTTTATTGAGGTAAGGTTTCACTCTAGTTCAGGCTGACCTGGAATTCATTATATAGTCTCAGGCTGGCCTTGAACTCACAGTGATCCTCCTACATCTGCCTCCCAAGTACTGGAATTAAAAGTGTGTGCCACCATGCCCAGCACAAGTTACAATTCTTAAAACTAAAGTAAAATTAACAAGATTAAAAAGAGTCATAAAGTCTTGAATCAAATTGTAAGGTTCAGGAGTGACCATGACCACGCAAACCACTCCGAGGCAAAGATGAAAGCTTTTATTTGGGAAAAGCTTGATCTGCCAGGGCTGGCTCACAAGAGAGGAGCACAGCCAACCTGAGTTTGCAGATAGTGGGCTTTGTAGGGCTTTTCAGTTGGGAAGGTGAGGAAGGGAAAAAGCTGAACAAGAAAGGTTCCTTTAGGGGAGACCTAGGATAGCCAGGGTGTGACACCAGAACAGTGTCCAGATGACTTACATGATAAGGGGGCAGGGAACCGTGATCTGGGGGCATTGTAGGCAAGGAAGGGATAATGGCTGGGCAGTTTCTTCTGGAATGTGGATTACCCACTTCCTTATGTTTCTGTCACCATCCTGCTGTCCTGGGTGACTCCATTTTGGGAGCCTGTCCGACCTAACACAGATGATTTTACCATAAAAGTTATGGAATGTGGCCCTACTTCCTTCCATTCTGGAACACACAGTTTTCTCTCATGACTCCACAGTCCTACTGCAGAGCTTATGAGTCAACAAACCTTGAAGATACTCTCCACTCTGTGTGGACAGCTGCATATACTGGACAGGGCAGTGCCTTCCTGCATCCCGGGAAAGGGGGCCTTCTGGAACAATATGCTTTTATTGCCACTGAGAGACTGGCAAGATTGCCAACACCATATCAGACCTAGTTCAGTAGTTGTCACTGCTGCCATTGAAATCCTGGTTTCGTTCAGAACTGCTCTGTGGTGGGAACTGAAATACATGGTGAAAGGGGCAGATATGGTCTAGCTTGGATACAGGAGGCTTGTTGTGCTGTTCATTCTTCCATAAACTAAATGAGAAAAACCTGTATGTAAATAAAATCAAAGTATGGTGTAGTTTATCCTAACCTAATACAAGGATGTGAATTAAAGATAAAGAAAGGAGAGGATGATATGTGGAGGCTGTCAGGAGTGGAACTGGCTTAGGAAGACAGGATGAATACAAAGTGAGTTTTGTGAAGAAGAGTGAAAATTGTAGATAAAATATTGTAGTAATTAGGAAGGGAGGAATTACATAAGAATTACTGCACTAAGAAATGGAGAGGTGGCATATATCTTTATCTTTTATATATTTTTATCTTCTTACCTTCCTTTTATTCTCTATTTGTTTGAAATAAGACCTCAAGTAGTATTAGATACTTGTATCTCTGATGAATTTTAATAAGCTTGGAGTTTTATTACATACCATTTTAGATACTTACATTAAATATATATGCTTACAGTAATATTTTTGATAAAAGTTAATTTAATGTAGAAAACTAAATAGGTTAAATTTAATAGGCTAAAGAATAGTGGAGCTAGGCAGGGTGGCACATGTTCTTTTTTAATACCTGTACTCAAGGTAGGATTATCACCATGACTTTGAGGCCAGCCTGAGACTACATAGTGGCTTTTAGGTCAGCTGGGCTAGCATAAGACTACCTAGAAACTCTCCCCCCTCACAAAAAAATGAATAATGAATCTTTGTCTGACAACCATGTGGATTTGACTTTTATCTCTTTCGGGAATTTTGGCATGAACATTTTATCATTCATATTATATATGCATACATGTATATATACACATACATATATGAATAAATTTATAAGTTTTATAAGGTTATGTTGTGCATTACACACACAAATAAAATGGTCAAAGAAGTTTTATCTTAATGTTAGTTTTTTGAAAGAGAGATTCAATAATCTTATTCATCTAGGAACCCATTTATCAAAGTTATATGTTCATTCACTGGGAAGATAAGATGGTGGTAAGAAAAGGGACATGAGCTGTCACTTTGCTCATTGAGGATCCCTATGAGGTGAGGTCAATGTGATGTTAAGCTTACTGTCATGCTTGTGAACCCTTCAGATGGCACTCACATCCTCAGTATATTCCACTGTCCACCAAGAGTGATTTGAAATCCATTTCTAGTCATTTTGGCTGGCCATTTTATTTCAAATAAGCTGACTTTTGAAAACTGAGGCTGGAGAATTGGGACTTCAGAGCAAGGAGATTCACTTCACTGGTTGACAGCATCCTTGAGATATAAGCGTGTTGTGGCAAAATCCTTGTTCTGCTTCACCTCCAGGCTCACGCGTGTTGATAGGAGCATTCTCTTGCAGCTGTGTGATGAAGTCCTTATTTTCTTGTGGGACATCACTTACATGGTCCTGAATGTCTAGAGGCCACATAGAGGTCCTTTTGACTGCCTCCCCTCACAACACAGCCCTTAGTTCATGTAACTACAGCTACTTTATCTTTGACAAAGGTGCCAGCAACATATACTGGACAAATACTCAACAATGGTGCTGGACAAATTGGATAACCACACATGGAAAAATTAAACTAGACCCACTCCTCTCACCATGTACAAAAATCAACTCCAAGTGGATGAAAGAACTCAATTTAAGAACTGAAACTCTTAAATTACTGGAAGAAAAAAGTAGGGGGAACTCTCCATGATATATGATTGGGGAAAGACTCCCTGAAGAATACCCCAGTAGCCCAAGAAATTAAGCAATTTCTCAACAGTGGGATATTATGAAGCTAAAAAGCTTTTTTCGCATACAAACATACCACAAGCAGAGCCACCAGGCTACCAAAGAACAGGAGAAAATATTTGCCAACTACACCACTGACAGAGGCCTAATATCTAAAATCTACAAAGAACTAAAAAAAATCTACTAAGCAATAAGAAAATCAAATAATCCACTCAAAAATATGGTGCAGAGAACTGAAGAGGGGATTCTCTAAGGAAGAAATACAAATGGCTAATACTCACTTAAAAAATTTTCAACATCCTTAAACATGAAGGAAACTCCTATGAGATTCTACTTTACTCCAGTCAGGATGGCAATCATTAAAAAATCAAGCAACAATAAATATTGATAAGGATGTGGGGAGGGAGTTATCCTTATTCACTGATGGTGAGAGTGGAAGCTTGCACACCCACTATGGAAAACAATGTAGAGACTCTGGAAAAAGATTAAAATAGTGTTAGAAACTGGCCAGTAAGTCCTCTACTGGGCATGTATCCTAAAGGCTCCACTCTTAGCTCCATTCAGAGTTTTTAGCTACTCAATTTACAATAGCTAAGAACTAGAATCAAACCAGATGCCCATTATTTATGAATGGATAATGAACATGTTGTACATAGAGACAATACTATTCTACTCAGCAGTAAGGAAAAGTGGTGTAATGAGATTTGTAGGAAAATGGTCAGGCGTGTAACAGAAAACACTAAGCAAACGCACACAAGCACAGAAAAACACACACCACAGGTTCTCCCTCATCCATGGTCCCTAACTTGGAATAGCTTGAGTTTCAGGCAGTAAACTCGAGGGACAGATATTAGGGATGTAAGAATTTGGGGAGGGAAATTAGACGGTGTGTGAGGGGGGAGATACACACAAAACTAAATAAAAATAAATTGAAATGAATTAGTACTCTAAAAATTTCCTCCTGGATAGTAATCTAAAAGTTATAACCCTTGACAGGAGTATGGGGTATCATCTGGTAAGAAAGGCCCTGGAGAGGTTGGAATGAAGGCTAACCCTGAAAGATTTGGCTCTGGCTTATAACTCCTGGTACCAGAAACTGGTTACAAGCCACATTGAGCCTTTAATTGGAGAGACCTATGAAGTCCCCAAAAGAAGATAGGCTTTTGTCAAAGCACTTGACTACCATCAAAATCTCTTTAAATTCACAATGCTTATCCCCTTTAACCTATGCTGATACTACTCTGCATTGGAGAACCTGTTTTTCTTTCTCAAAAGGCAACCAAAATCCACCAACAGGTCAAGAGTAGATAGCTGACTCCCTGACCACAGATGACCCACCCCTCGCACATCAGCCAGGTCCCCGGTGTAACCACAGGGAATTCACATGGTGAGCAAGAGTGCTGCTTCCATGGTCATCCTGATAACCTGCACCAGGGTGATGGAGACAGACACTGATGATACTCAAAATGCACAGAAGTCCAGAAGTCGCTGCTGAGAGTGCAACACTAAAGTAGACTGAAAACACGCCCACCAGGCTCAGGGAATTTTGTGAGTGGGGGGAAAGATTGTAAGAAGGAAAGGGTGGGAGGGAATATCCAAAGGCATTGTCCCCTCCACCCTGTTAATGGCTGACTGCTGCTCTCACAGCTCCTAATTCACAACACCATGGGGAATACCAGCAATCCCACATAGAAGGGCCCTCAGTGGAATGGGGGCAGGGAGGAGGGAAATGATGGTGCCAACACATGACACATGATACGTTCATGCCAAGTTCCTTCTAAATTAAAAAAAAGAAGTATAGTATATTAAGAAAGCCATAAATAAAATAATTTTAATAGAAGAAAAGAAAATAAATTGAACTTCCCCTGGATCTGTAAGCTTCAATAAATATCCCTTCCTCCATAACTGTGCCTGGTCTGGAAGTTCATCTCAGCAAACCTGAAGCTGTCTGCTACATATGCCAAGGAGGAAACTAGCAAGTTAACTTTCAGGGAAGCAAAATATTCTGCAGGAAAGGGTTTCTTATCTGTTAGGTATAGTTTCATTCATGAAATTCTATGCAAATAAAGAATCCTGCCATTAGCAGTACAGACAGAAAACTACACTAAACAGTAAGTAGCAGATAGTCAAGACTGAGTCATGTGATCTTATATGGGATGGGTTAATGTGGTGCCCACTTACCAACTTAAATTTGCTGGATGAATTCACAGACAAGGTCATCTGCAGATGAACAAATGGCAAGCGCTGAGTATGACGGTATTAATGATGTCTGGAAGGCATTAAAAGTCCTAATGAATCTTAGCAAGAATGGGTAAATGAGCTACAGAATAATAGTGAGGTTATAACAATCAATAATCAATTAACATTCAATCAAGAACAACCACTGAGTGACACAAGCCTTATCTTCAGACCTTTTCTATCATCTGTTTCTAGTGAGGACTGCTCATTCATGAACTTGTTCTATAACCTCTGGGATGCATGGAGGGTTGTGTAGCTGAGGAGACAGACTTTGTCCCTACAGGGACAGATGTTTGGATTTCTGGCTTTTCTTCCTCTGAAAGACACTTACCCATGGAGTTGATTGCCCTAAGAATCTATATGCACTTATCTTTGAGCTTCACATGTTGGTCAATTTTCACTTGACCCAAAACCTTCAAACTGAGTTTAAAAAGGAACTTTATTGCAGAAGTAGGAATAAAATTACTTTTTAGTGCATTTTAGAAACAAAAATACTGGTGATAACACAAGGCATGTAGGTAACCGTTTTTTTTTTTTTTTCTTTTTGTTTTAAAATAAACAAGAACATTTTAGCTTCAACTCACAACTCAATCATAAGGCAATTTGATATGAGAGGAAAGTGAATAATAAGTGTCACCGAGGGGCTGGGGAGATGGCTCAGTGGTTAAAGAGCTTGCCTGCAAAGCTTGACTCTCAGGGTTTGATTCCCCAGTACCCACATAAAGCCAGATGTACAAAGTGCTGCACACACATCAGGAGTTCGTTTGTAGTGCGAAGAAGCCTCGGAGAACCCATCATCTCACTCTATCTCTCCTCCTCTCTCTCTCATTGCTTGCAAACAAATTCAAATACATTTTCAAAAGGGTCACTGAGTAACATCTGAAAGTGCTTCCTTACAATTTACCTGCCTGCCGCAGTGAACACAAGCCTTGAGGTTAAATAATGTTCCTAGGGAAAAGCAAGATTGTAACATATAGAGAAACCACAAGGCAGAAATCAACCACAGCTGTAAACCAGCCACAGAGCTCATGGTCTGTAGAGAACTGTTTTCAGCAATCCAGCTATAAACCCAACCAAAAAGAAACAGGTTATATTGGTCATGCATTTAGGTTAAGGCTGTTATATGAGGATTTTTAAACAAAGAGTTAGGCCTCCTAGACGTACTATTAGCACACACTCTTCACCTGTGAAGTCTGCGTGTAAAACCTGTGGTGTATCTGTAAGATCAAGAGAATATACAGCATTAGGAGGCGGTTTTGAATACCAAAGAAGAAAGCTACTTGTTACCTGGAGTTGAGATTTAGAGCACAAGCAACATTAACAGATATTTTTACCAATAGTATTTGGCTGAAAATACCAGAATTAATTATATAGAATGGAAGGCCATTGGATTATTTCTTTGTAAGGGATCATTGGTGAACAGACCTAAAGGATCAGCATTTCTTTGGATCTATGCACAATGTTCATTGACAGTAGACTTTTACTTATGTATGTCAACTCAGTGCCACCAAAGAGACTTGGAGATGATGTTTTTTATTCTCTTCGCAATCACATCTCAAAGACCAAGCGATCCACGTCCATTGCAAGCTGTCCATCACTTGTACCTTCAGTGTGTCATTCCAGCTCTGAGCTTGCTCTCTAGGCCACTGCTTCCTTCCTGTTATAACCCAACTTCCCTGCTTCACATCTGTGATTGCAATCCTCCTTGTCTACTTGACAGCTCTTAGAATACACTCGGAGGCTGGTGATGCCCAACGGTGGGGGTGCCCGTGAGGGAATATCCAGAAAGAGTTCATGAGGTGACTAGACCTACCCGGAAGGTGGGTGGCACCATACAGCGGGTTAGAGATATGGATAGATTCAAAAAAGCAAAGATGAGAGATTCAGCTGAATACCAGAACTCCTCTGTTCTGTGTTCCTTGACTTACCATGAGCTGTGAAGTTCTACCTTACCTGCGCTAGTCATGGTGGGTTGAGCCCTCTGAAACCACTGGCTGAAATAGGTCCTTTTGCTAAGTGGTTTTTGTCAGGTCATGACTATAGTATCTTTCCTTTAAGGCTTGAGACCAGTTGGCCAAGTCCTCTAACACTTGTTGTATTCAACAGGAAGGGGAAAACGTTTTCATTTCCAAAATAATGTTTGGAAAGCTCTTCATTTTCTTACTCATCAAACCGCCCAGATTTCACAGACATTATGCTATTATTTTTGAAGTTATCCGGATCTCACCAATAAATAGCTAAACAAAAGTTTTAAGACTTGCTCTGTTTTAGTATAGCTTTAAATCTCCAGTTAAACAAACGGGCCTTCCTCTATCTCTCCCTCTCTGTCTTCAAACACATGCCCTTACAAAAACAACTTCTTAAATATCTTCATGTTGATCATTAGCTAGCTACTAAATCTCATATGTAAAATCAAATAAAAGAAGTCACCATTATACAAGATAGTATAACAATGTATTTCAAATATTTTTCCACTGGGATAGGTTGACTTAAGAATTACAATTCATAAATAAAATGATTATGTTTATTTTTTAAAATACCTTTGGTCTTTTTTTTTACTTTATTATTCTATTGGTCTAAAGTCATTATTTTCACTCTTCTTACAGGGAAACCTCCTGTATTATGCACAGAAACCTCCTGTACTGTTGATATTCTTTGTGACATAGACTTATTTCACCTATTTTGAGTGACTAAATAGCACTATTAGGCTTTCAAGAGCCTTGATCTAAGTTAAACACACGTGACCATGCATTGGGCATCAGAGCTTCTTTGTGAACTCCCAGAGAGACTGTTAAAACATCTTGTCACATTTACATTAAGTCCTGACACTCCTTTTTGCCATGGAGAATTAGTCTACATATAGGATCCTATCCATCAGGGATACTCAGGGCCCAGGAAGCAAGAGGAAATGAAATCCTACCCATACTTCCTGAGCCACTTAATTGGCTCAGTTCCAGCCACTTGCCAGATTTGAAATTGGGCAGCTTTGTTATGTTTGTGATGGAAGAGTGTGTCCCCAGCAATTGGTTTCAATGATTCAGTGTCACATTGTTTTATATGAGGGCCATCCACACTTAGACTCAATCCAACCTGAAAGCTTTGATGCATGTACAATGATTGTGTAATAGTAAGTGAGGGCCATTATACTCCTATGCTCTGTAATGTCATTTTGAGGTTTACTATTTAAGCACACCTAAAGGCTGGTTTCTCATAACCAGCTTTGACTCCCTGTGTGTTTTCTTTACCTTAGTTGTGTAAAAAAGAGAAAAAAAAAACAAAACAGTCACAAGGTTAATTCATTTCTGAAGCTGCTGAAATATCTCGAGTGTATATTTTAGAAAGAACATGTGGGTATTGTACTTCCATGGCCCTTACTGTTCTGTACCTCTTTGTTCTTATTAAATGTTCATTAAATATCAAATGAAATGGTGATTATATTCATTAGCTCTTCCCAATAGGACAGAAGGGATAATCCCTTCACATCTTGTTTTGAGAGCCCAATATAAATAAGATTGCTATGAAAAATGATGGATAATGACTGTAGTTGAAGCTGGCCAGAATAAAGTATCTGCTCTAGCTTAGCCATGCTGCCTTCAGCAAATGCTGCACTTGGAAAAAAAAAAAATCACAAAAGGGACAATGTCTGGATACTAGATAATATGATCTCTGGGAAATGCTAAACAAATGAGAAGTCAGGGTGGTTTTCTTTCTGGAGGCACTGCATTGCTGGGCAGAAGAGCTGAGCAGAGCATGCAGCCTGCACAGGTGAGGTGCTTCTCACTCCCTGAGCAGACTGGGCAGAGCTTGAGCTCCTGGTATTCAAATGAGCACTCGCAAATCAAGTCTATTTAACCCAGCTGGCTAAGGTTTCAAAAGCAAGTCGTTTCACTACTTTCAAAGATGAAACAGCTTTTTAAGGCATGTGTGAAAAATATAGATTCTTCAATGAACTGGACAAAAATTTGAGCAAATACATTAAATAACCAGAAAATAACAATATGAAGAAATGCATCAATGAAAATGTTTGAAGTAGAAGTTATTTTTAAATTTATATGAATTTGTACCTAAAGAAATAAAGCAAGAGGTGGACATGAGTGAAGAAAGCAGGGTATTGATAGGGAAATAGAATCCTAGAAATCACGTTGGAATTCTAAAACTGAAAAACAGAATCTATGAAATATTCCCCCTTTCTATTCAGCTGTATACTGGAAACTGCATATGGAAGCGCTAGTAAACATAGTAATTTGGAGGGATGATTAGGAAAAATTCAGCAAAATATTGATGATCTTAAGCAACCGTTGGTCTCAAATATTTATGCAATTTTTGACCCAGGCAGGGAGCCAGAAGGAAGGAGACTAAACTGGGAAAAAAGAATAAATAATAAACATTTTTTTCCAAATTAAAATATCAGACAGTTCCAAAAAGCTCAATAAAATCCAACTTAGACAAAGACTGCCAGAAGAAGATTGAGCTGGCAATTATACAGATTTATATATAATCATATTCATATAGTTACTCACAATATATATATATATATATATATATATATATATATATATATATATATATATATATTTATACACATAGGAACAGCAATAAAGTGAAAGCCAGATTTCACAGCAAAAGCAAAAGTCACAACAACTAACAGAGAAATATCCTTGAAGTGAAGCAAGAAAAAGAAATCATGCGAAAACCTCCTGAGACTCTGTGATGTTTAATGAGCAGCTTTTCATGGTAAGAATTTGTGAAGCGAGTTCTTTGCGTGAAGAAAATGATAGCAGATTAAAAAAAAAATCTGAATGTTGAAAGGGATTGAGAACAGTGAATATTGTCTGTTTTCAGTTTTCCTTAAGTATTCTCCAGGAAAGTCAGCTGTTAACTCAATAGCCATCCATTATGGAACATACAGTACATGTAGGAAGAAAGAGCACAATGGCAGTCACACAAAGACAGTAGGGGGTGAGTGGGCAGATACGTCTGTACAATTATGCATTGCAAGTGAAGTGTTATGAGTTCATGAAAATTATGATAATATACAGGCACTAAAATTACTATGCAAATTAAAAATAGTTAAAACAATGTCTGAATAGCTTTTAACATAGAATGCTATAAACATTCAACTCATCCAAAGAATTCAAGTATGGATAAAAAGCAAATTTGTGAATTTGAAAATTAGCTAACCCAAATATATCTATAATCACACAGAAGGAACTAACTCTCCACTTAAAGATAATACCAAACTCAAAAACCACAAAAGATGCATTTTAATTATGAAGGAAAAGAAAATTTAAAACGTAAAGCTGGAGCGGTGTATGCAGTACAAACACTGGTTCAATGAAGCTGCAATGAAGCTGGCACGCTCAGCTGATTTCAAGGCAGAAGATCTGCCTTGCCCATCATTTCCCTTACTGCCTTCAACATACGCAGTGCCTGTAACAGATGATGTAATGTCCCAGTTTGTGTTGTCATCATCTGTCATTTCTGGATTTATTGACTATATCATATCGCTTTTTTTTTTTTTTTTTTCATTTTTCGGTTTTTCAAGGTAGGGTCTCACTCTAGCCCAGGCAGACCTGGAATTCACTATGTACTCTCAGGGTGGCCTCGAAGTTATGGTGATCCTCCTACCTCTGCCTCCCGAGTGCTGGGATTAAAGGCGTGTGCCACCACACCTGGCTATCATATCGCTCTCTTATTCCTTGCACCTCTAACCATCTTTGTTTGAAATCCAGACCCTAATAAAATGAGACTTTTAAACACAAAATTAAATACAACTTCTGAAGATAAAAATATAATAACATGAAAGAAAATGAACACTGGATTAGATTAATAATAGCCTACTAGAGACTATGAAGAAAACATCACAAAATTATACACATGGCCGAAGGAACTACAAGAAAATGAATCACAGAAAGAAGTGAATTAGTAAAATGAACCAGGATGTCAAGTACATGCAGAGAACTATCAGGTTCTAACACTCTGTCCCAATGCAGTCAAGTGTGGGGCAAACAGTGTGTGTAACAAATGTCTAGTTAAGTTGAAAATTTTCATGCCTGACACTCTGGATTCTGGAATGGTGCCACCCACCTTCTCTGCTAAGACAAACCTTCCAGGAAGTGCCCTCATAGACAGGCCCAGAGGTGCTTTCCGTAGCACTTCTTAATCCAGTCAAATTCACCAGGATGATTAGCTATCACAAACTCCAAACAGTATAAGCACAAAAGGAAGGAAATATTAACGCTATCAAAAAGAGGGAAGAGTCATATCGCAGGCCTGGGAGGGGAATGTAGCTCACTAGCAGAGCTAAATACTTCTTGTCATACATACTTCTTCATTATTATTATTATGATTATTAGCTTTTCAAGGTAGGGTCTCACTCTAGCCCAGGCTGACCTGGAATTCACTCTGTAGTCTCAGGGTACCCTTGAACTCACAGTGGTCCTCCTACCTCTGCCATCTGAATGCTAGGATCAAAGGTATGCACCAGCATGCCCAGCTTTAATATATTTTATATATTTATTTATTAATTTGAGAGAGAGAAAAAGGGAGAAAGAGAGATAGAGAGAGAGAGAGAGAGAGAATGGGTGTGCCAGGCCTCCAGCCACTGCAAACAAACTCCACATCCATGCGCCCTCTTGTGCATCTGGCTTACATGGGTCCTAGAGAATCAAACTGGTATCCTTTGGTTTTGCAGGCAAACACCATAACTGCTAAGCCATCTCTCCAGCCCGTCATACATACTTCTTGTCATACATACTTTTTGTTGAGTATGACAAGGCCCTGGGTTTGGTTCCCACCACCTTGAAGAAGGAGGGAAAAAGTGGATCACATACACAGAAATGAATGTGAGATTGGCGATAGTTTTCCTACTAAAAGCTATGAAATAAAATAATAGTTCAAACTTTTAATATCCTATAAAAACAAAGAAATAAAGAAAGCCCCTAGAATCCTATAACCAGCAAAGATAGCCACAAAAGCAAAACAAAATAAATGACTTCAGACTGAACCAGATCTTAATACCTGATAGAAACAAGTTAAGAAAGGAAAACTTTACTTTTATTGATAGTTTCAGAGTGCTTCAATCAGTTTTGGAGGGGAATGTGTGGCAGAACAGCATCCTGAAGAGTGGCAGGTGGAGGCCTTTTATCCCATGGAGTCCAGGAAGCAGAGCAGAACAGACATCAGTTTGGAGTAGGGCCGTCACCTTCAAAAGATCACCGGTAATGATCTACTTTCTCCAGTCAGAACCCACCCCCTGGGGCTACTACTCCCTCCCCAAATAGGCCCACCAGCAGGGACCAAGTACTCAAAATAGGAGCTTGTGGGGGACTTTGCATACTCAAACCATGACATCAAAGAATAGAAGTTTAGTAAACCACCAGGAAAAATGTTTAGAAACATGGTTCATTTGGGAAGAAAAAGAATTTTAGCAGTGAGGAACTTGAACCTGTAAAAATGGATGAAGCATACTTGAAATGTTAAAATACATGAATACAGCTGGTCATGGTGGCGCATGCCTTTAATCCTAGCACTCGGGAGGCAGAAATAGGAGGATTGCCAAGAGGTCAAGGCCACCCTGAGACTACCTAGTGAATCCCAGGTCAACCTGAGCTAGAGTGAGACCCTACCTCAAAAAAAAAAAAAAAAAATATATATATATATATATATATATATATATATATATATATATATATATATATATACACATACATATACATATGAATGCAAATCAATTATGAGAGCTTTTTATTGTAAATCTCTCATTTTAAATATCTTAGCGATAATTATGTAAGGCATAAGTTACCACAATATTTAACTGGATTATGATATATACAAATGTCACACACATAAGTAAATACATAAACAAATATGTTAAACCATTACCATCTTGGCAATTTGATAGGCTTAACATTTAATGTGAGTGTTTAAGAAAGTTCACTTAACATAACTGTCAATGTGGCAGAAATTAAAATTTCATATGCTTAGGTGACAGATAAGCCAATTTTAACCTTGACCAAAGGGAAGAGAAACAACAGCAAAACCTGGGAATTTAGACAAAAAGGCAAAGTCTCAAGTAGAAAAATAGCCATCACTGAACCCAATTTGCATGTCAAAATGTTAGTAACTACAAGAAAACATGTTCAGCTCTGTATAGAACCATGAAAATACAAATAAAAGATCAATGCTGTAACATTACATATTCATACTACTATACTTTAAAAAAAGTATTGGAATGTCAATCAATTGGACTGCCTACAATACATAAAATTGAACATGAATTGGTAATGTTGCTTGGAGGAAATAGTTCAATACCATTGATTAAATATGGAAATGATGCCTTCAAATTTCCCCTGATAGAAGCCCCTTGACTTCATGTTTAGCTTTAAGAACAGTATAATGTGGACATTATTGTTTTACAATTATGTTGTAAAGCTAAAACAAGTAAACAGTACCTACTATACTCACACATTTGACATAAATAAACATTTAAGAGCCGCAGAGATGGCTTAGTGGTTAAGCACTTGCCTGTGAAGCCTAAGGATCCCGGTTGGAGGCTCAATTCCCCAGTACCTACGTAGACCAGGTGCATAGGGGGCGCATATATCTGGAGTTCCTTTGCAGTGGCTGGAGGCTCCGGTGCACCCATTCTCTCTCTCTCTCTCTCTCTCTCTCTCTCTCTCTGCCTCTGTCTGTTGTTCTCAATTATATATATAAAATAAAACTGAAAACGTTCACTTTCCATCAGACAGCTATTCATGCTTCCCACATTCAGGAGTGCAGTGTCAATAGAAAAATAATTTGCATGAAGTCAGTCAGTGGCAGGCTACTGAAACTGAAAAGTCGGGGTCTCAGTCTCAGGAGAGAGAAACAGCTGCAACAGGAGTGGGATGCTGAAGGCCTGCTGTGCATGTCACCATGTGCTGTCACTGCCGGTGCTCAGGAAAAGCGAGACAGCAACAACCAAAACAAAGAATGGGTCTGGGGAAGTGAAACCAGCATGTACCCCAGGGGAGAACTGGGGTGGGACTGAACATGAGGTCAACCCATGCCAGGTTGAATATTAATGCCATAAATAGAAAGCCACTCTAACAAAATCAGGTGCCTTTGGGGTATTTTGTGAGACAGAGTACTCATGAATTTACTATGGGTTGGGGGGGGGCAAGGGAGATTAGTTGAAAATTCTAATTAGCAAGACCAAAGTTGCAATTCTGCCTCAATTTAGCCCCATCTCAACATGTCGTGAAAACAGACACTATTTATTGGCATCATGGAGGGAAGAAAGGACCTCACTGGGACATCTGCACATTGTTCAGATATGGCATCTGGCATTGGATCAAAAATTTCTATGAACACCAAAAAAAGCAAAACTCATTACTGAAGATATTCACACAACCACTCACAATAGGTCTAGAAACTCAAATTAACTATAGCATGTTTTAAAACACAAAGAGTGATTAAAGAGGAAAAAGGCCATAAAATTGATTAGAGAATTTTACAGATAATTTGAAATTTTTTCATGATAAATAAAATCAAGTGGGCATGATGGTACTCAGGGGGTCAGGAGCTGAGGCAGGAGGGTTGCCACTTCCAAAGTAGACTGAGGTACACAGTATGACACTGTCAGAAAAGAAAAAGGGGAAAAAAAAGTTAACTAAGTGGGAATCCCAAAAGCCATGGTATTTTTGAAAACAAGGGATAATAAGATGTTAAGAGAATCATTAATGTCAAGAGAACATTAAGCATACTAGAAGACCGTTGTAAAATAGAATAAAGTTCAATATGCAAATTGAAATGAGGTGCTTGGAATTGAAAATGGAAAATTAATTAAAGTTGGTGGGATTTATGAGAAAATTCTAAAAGAAAGCTTAATTGAAGACCTAGATTGAAAGAAGAAAAAAAAAATTGAAGAGAACTCATACCTGAGATAATACTTATTAAGAATTTGACAAATATATTGGAAAACATCTACCTATGGAATACAGGATATCACCAAATAGGATGTTTTGGTGGAAAATCACTCTTGGCTTTGTGGCCAAGCATCTCACACACCCAGTCCAAGGATTGTCATCTTGGGTAGGGTTGATCCCCACTTCCTAGGCCTACAAGAGAGCTGTAACCCCGGGCACTGTCATGGGCCCAGGGCCTTGGTACCTAGGCTAGTTTTGAAGCTACCGTAATACATACCCACAGCCAAGGGCCAAGGAATCCTGACTGCCAAGGCTGACTCCAGAACAGTGGCACTAGAGGGTGCCATCTGCAGGAGTACCACTTTCCTACTGCTACTGACTGTCTAAGATCTGCATGTTAAGATATACCTGACTGGAGCAAAATGACTGCACAAATCTGATTGGTAAAAATTTCATTAAATTAAAAAGGACTGAATATACCAACTAAGTCACAAAAGTTTTGAAAACAAACGGGGAGGAGTTGTACACATTTTCTTAAGGTCATGGTATGTTTTGGTTTTTAAGAGAATTGCTTCATTTATTTACTTGTAGTGATACATTTCAGAGACTTGCTCTAAATATAAAGGTATTAATATTGGAAGGATACGTGAGGCCCAGATCCAGGTACCCCTGCTGCTGGTGTGTGGTAGCTGGACAACACATATGTGCAACTCTGGCCCTGGCTTCCCATCCCCCAGTGGGGCAGGTAGGGAACCACTGGAGCTCTACATGTGTTGTTGATGCAGGATTTGGAGGTTCAGGAAGAGTACCCCAGAATTTATGAGCCCCATGACTTGAATTCTGCCCTACCTTTAATAAAGAATTGATAAAGGGAGAGAGCCTGCTTAGGGGGAACAGGTGGCCTCCAAGGACTTGCTCACTGGAGGCAGGGCACAGCACGGGAAAGCCTGCTCTCTGGGAACAGGTAGACACAGGCGAATTCTTCTCCAGCTTGGCCACCTTCTCTGACAGCTGCCTCCAGCTGCTTCCACATTCTGCCATTCCTACCCTGGTCGCTTCCACAGACTATCATCCCCAAACTGGCCACCTCACAGGCCTGGTCTGTGGAACTCAGCTCTACCATCCCCCACACCGCATGGGCCAATCTCCCAAAAGGTTCCCCCATGGCCTTCTTGGCAGCTCGCTTCTGCCCTAAGCAGGGAGAACAGGAGCGCCTGGCATGCCCAGGGGAAGCTCTTCCGCAGCCTGCTCAGCTGAGGTACAGGGGGAGTAAAGAAAAGTACTATTGTTTCTGAGCCCCATAGGCAAAGTATGGGTGTAACCATGGGCTGAAGAGATTCCAGACCTCCAAGCCAACTCCTGTATCAGCCACCAGCCCAGAGCTGCTGGCACACTTGTAACCACAAACTGCTCATCTGTGGTTATAACCCCATCCCACTTCAATCCCATTCAAACTTAAAACAGGACACTCACTGGAGATTCTACAAGAACAAATATTGGCTTCCTCCTTAGTTAAATAAGACTTTTACTCCAAGATGCGTAGACCCCAATAAAAAAAATAAAAGTCAATAAACTGTGAAATCTCCACCAAGGATGTCTAGGGCCACAATGGAAGCCGGCAATAAAAACAGAGGCAATAACAGAAATTGAATCCCAAAATGAAAATGATAAGCTATGTGACCCTGACCAAGCAAATTGCTGAACTGCAAGCAAATCTTCAAAAAAACCAATAATCACATGAATGAAATGCACACAGCCTTTGTCACTAGGATCAATTTCATTGAGGAAAACCAAAGAGACTTCAAAAGAGAGATAAATGAATTGCAGGAGAGTCAACCAATAAAAGATCTCAGAAACAAGCTGATTAAACATAAGAAGGTGTGATCAAATGCAAGAATGAACTCCTGGAAGTATAAAGAAAATCAAACAGGGACTGAAATTGGGCCTAAAAAAAAAGATGGACAAGATGCACAAAAGACAACAGAACAAAAATCCAATAAAGCTTTTAAAAGCCTCTCTAGGAGCCTTCACTAGCAGAGTCAATTATGTGAAGGAAAGGACCTCAGATCTGGAAGAAATGGATTAGAGTCCAAAACTTTTGATAAGTTCAAAGAATCATGTAAACAGAATATGAATATAGAATGTAGAATACCTTAAAATGACCAAACATGAAGTGAAAAAGCTTTTGTACAAGCATACTGTAAACAGTCAACAGACTACCAACAGAACAGGGAAAATCTTCACAAGCTGAACCATTGACAGGGGCCTAATACCTAGAATTTTACAAATAACTAAAAAAAAAAAAAAAAAAAAAAAAAATCAAACAACCCACTCAAAAACCAGGGCAGAGAACTGAATAGGGCACTCTCAGTGGAAGGAATACAAATGCCTAATACTCAAGAAAAAGTTCAACAACCTTAACCATTGGAGAAATGCGAATTAAAACAACTATGAGATTCCACCTTATTTCAGTCAGGATTGCAGTCATAAATGTGAGCTGGAGAAATGGCTTAGGAGTTAAGGCGCTTGTCTATGAAGCCAAAAGACCCAGGTTTGAATTTCCAGGGCCCAAGTAAGCCAGATGCACAAGGTAGCACATGTGTCTGGAGTTCATTTGCAGTGGTGAAGGCCTTGGAATGCCCATTCTCTGTCTCTCTCTAAAATAAAATAAAATAAAATAAAATAAAATAAAATAAAATAAAATAAAATAAAATAAAATAAAATAAAATAAAATAAAATAAAATAAAATTAAAGTAAAGAAACACTCTTTAAAAAAGGACAATAAATGTTGATGAAAATGTGGAAAATGGCGAACCCTCATTCACTGCTTGTGGGAGTGCAAACTTGTACAACCAATATGAAAATCACTATGGCAACTCCTGAAAGAGATGAAAATAGAGCTAGCAACTGACCCAGGTGTTCCTCTACTGGGCATCTACCCTAAAGGCTCCACTCTTCACTGCAGAGATATTTACTCAACCACATTTATAGCTGCTCAATTCACAATAGCCAAGAACTGAAATCAACCCAGATGCCCATCGTTTGATGAACGGATAATGAAGATGTGGTACATATACACAATGGAATTCTACTCAATAATAAGGAAAAATGATGCAATAGAAGTTGTGGGACAATGGATCATACGAAGTGAACTCACACAAGCACAGAAAGACAAATGTCACATGTTCTCCCTCATCTCTAGTTTCTAACCTGGAACAGCTTGAGTTGCAGGCATACCTGAGAGGCAACTAGAGGTTCAGATAATAGTGATGAAAGTTCATTGGGGAAGGGGAGGGGTAGGGGAAGGTGACATACACAGAAAAGTAAATCAAAAATGAATTTTTGTCATAGAAAACTTTCTCCTGGATAGCAGACTAAATGATACGACCCCCAACAGGACTATGCAGGGATTGTCTGTTATGTAGGGTTCTGGAGAGTGAGGGATGAAGCCTAACCCTAAAACATTTGGCTCTTGATTATAACTACCAGCACCAGAAATCAATTTCAACCCACACTGAGCTATTGATTGGAGACACCTATGAGGTCCGCCAAAAAAGACAACCTTTGGTCAAAGCAAGCAATTCATTATCAGGTGGAGGTAAAAGATCCTATTGCTGAAGACCCCACATTGCGAACCCAGAACATTAAGAGATCTGGCTGGAATTTGCAAGGAAACCAATTCCCAGATGATCTGCTTGTATAGTGCTGGAAAATGCTACAAGAGCTGTTGGGGGAAATGGCCAATAACCTTGTGTGCTAGCTGGGGACACTGCTATACAAAAGCAACCAGCCTACCAAGATGGACATGCCTGTGCAACAGTGGCGCCAATCCTAGTTGGGTAACCAGTGGTTCTTGGAATGGCTAAGAGACACACTCCATGGAAAGGAATTGTATAGGCTCCTGAATCTGGGAACCAAGTCACAATTCTATGAAGACCAAGATCATGGACTCTAACAAGGAGCTCCCACTACTCTTTATCCAAAAGAAAATCTACACCCATCAAAATCTCTCTTAGTCAACAAGGCTTATACATTTGAATCTCTGCTGAACTCATTCTCTATTGGAGAATATGTTCTTTCTTTTTTTCAGAAGGCAGCTAGAACTGAGGAGATAAATCACCCCTTAGCACATCAGCCAAGGTCCAGGTAAAACCACAGAGGAACTAATGAAATGAGCTAGAGTGCTGCTTCAGTGGCTAGCCTGTAAACCAGCACCTGGGACATGGAGACAAACGTTGAGGATACTCAGAGTATATGAAAGCAGAAATTCAGAACCTGCTGAGAGCACAGCACTAAAGTAGACTTAAAACACACCCACCACAGCTCAGGGAATTTTGCAGAAGATGGAGTGAAAAGATTGTAAGAGCCACAGAGTAGAAGAGAGTGGGAGTGGCCAGAAGCATTGTACTGCCTTATAATGACTGACTGATACTTTCACATTTCATAACCACAAAGTCAGAGTGAATAGCAGCAAGCCCACTGAGAAGAGACCTCAGTGGAATGGTGGAAGTGAGGAGGGAAATGATGGTACCAACACATGATGTGTTCATAAGAAGTTTCTACTTAATAAAATAAATAAATAAATAATAACAGAAAGTATAAGTGAGGGGGAGTCATATAGCTTCTTTTGACAGCTTATGGAAATGGCTTACGAGAGAGAAATCTTATATCACACATTCATCCTGCTGCATCAGCAGAACTAAAATGCAGTGTACATCCCAGTCTTAGCCAATCAGCTTCCTCTCTCTCTCGGACACCTTACCCAGGTGTGTATGTGTGGACTGCCCTGAGTTCAAGCCAATCAGCTCTTCTGATGTCTAGATGTGCCAACATGTTCCAGATACAGGCCCCAGCTGCAAACAGATTTCCAGGGGCCAAGTTCTGGTCCTTTTCTGGCTCTTTAGCTGATGTCTCTCAAGGCCTTAGACATGTGTGTTTCAGCATTGGTAAGACTATGTCTTTCCCACTCTGGCAGTCGAGTGGGAAAGAATATTTTGTTTTTTACTGTTTTTATGGCCTTAAAATTTTTTAAAGTGTAAGCCTTTTCTAGAAAATTCCTTTTTATTCCCCCCCTCCAGGCTCATGTTGAGCTCCCACATGGGTTTGCAGATGGGGTGTATCCATTCCTGTTCCTTAGTTTGTGGACATACCCTTGGGCTCCTCTCACTTCCCTGAATTATATATATATATATACATATCTCCATATAACTTATTTGAGAAAGAGAGGAACAGGCAAATAGAGAGACAGAGAATGGGCATATCAAGGCCTCTAGCCAATGCAAATGAACTCCAAATGCATGTTCCCCCTTGTGCATCTGGCTTACATGGGTTCTAGGGGATTGAGTTTAGAACCAGGGTCCTTAGGCTTTACAGGCAAACACATTAACTGCTAAGCCATTTCCCCATCCCATGCAATGGTTTATAAATTATCTTTCTTAGTCTATTTATTTCAATTCTTTGTTAAAAGCAGATAATACCTCAGGATTTGGAGTTGATGTACTTTTCCAGAAGCCCAAAATCCTTGTTACAAGATGGTCAAAGATATTCAAGAACTAAAGGAAAGTTCATGTAGTTACAGTGATAATTCTGCAAGTATAATTAAAGTAAGAATTATTATGAAAAAAAAGGGTCATTCAACAATAAGAGAATTTCAATGAACGTCAGAAGATAACCATCTTACAATACAAATGAATAAAGTAACTAGCCCTAGCTGTAATAGCCAAAATGGATTTACAGATTTAAGCAGATGAAGCACTAGCAGATATTATGAGTATACACAGGATCAGCAATAGCACACAAGACGTGCACTGCACAGCTGACAAATTTTGCTTAATGGACACACAGAACATAATCAAACCATTATGTTAGAGGGCACATAGAGTATTTGAAAACAATAAGAAGTAGAAGTTCCAATTCCAAACATTTTAACTCATTTATAAGATGTTGTCCACAGAAGAATTATGCAAAACCAACCACCAGCCAAACATTAATGAATAAATGAATAAATATCTTCTTGGAAATTATGCAAGATATTTCTATAAGCAAGAGATTAGAACCATGAATTGATTTTCTAACTCATTTCTTTTGAGCATTTCCTATCATTTGAACAAATATTTATTAAACTCAGCCATTATTACAAAAGAAATTATGTGTAAAATTTAACAATGTTTTGAGATAGTGTAAAATTGATGCTATGGAAAAATGAAATGATAGAGCAAATAGAAGGTAAAAGGGTATTTTATGGCCCTAATGTGTATATTACAAAAGTAGGAATAAAGAAACGCATTACAGATGTCTGGTTAAGATGGCAGAGCAGTAGCCATGCCAAAGCTGCCTGAGGGATGGCGAGAGGGGGAAAACGCACAATACATTCTTCTATGGAAAGCTGAAGATGTGTAAGGAATTATTAATCCCATCAGATAAACAGGAGAGACTAAGAGCTTCTAGCAACCACATAATTTTCCAATCTGCTCCAACCATGGGAAGACCTACTTGCCTGGCCTGTCTGAGGAGCCTGCTGGAACATAACTAAGTTGAAAGGAATCTTCAATCACACCACCATTGGGGGAAAACAAAAACAAAAAAAAAAAAAAAAAAAACCTAAGGGCGAAGGCAAAAGGGTCCAGCTGAGCAGATCCATAATAAGAATTCTCCACAACGCCCACTCCCCCACCGCCAGCACCAGGAACCACTGGAAATCTCAGGACACCAAGGAATTGGAGCCACCCCTCACCCACATGGCCTCCATCACAGGTGATCTGAAGAGCAGATCTACTAAACTACTCCGTATAACGGAGCCCACAGTGCAACAGAGGGAGCCACGGGAGGGAATGCAGGCCTGATACGGAAGACCTACTCCAAAGGCTATGGCTGGGGAGGGCATGAGCCCTGGGGGAGTAACACCTGCTGCTGTCTGGCTAAATGCATATATTATGCCCACCAAACTGCCCAATAAGCACTGATTTAATGTTTATACACTTATATTAATGCTATTCTTACTTTTGCTTAGAGAAGCTTCTCTTTTCAGATGGCAGTGACCACTGGGGTGACTCAAAGGTCACCATAGTGTTAAGAATAATTGACAGTGAAGTGTTCAGCACTCAGACATCACTATCAACCCTGCAAGGCTCATGGTCCATTGTTGAAGAGGTGACAGAAAGAATAGAAAAGCCAAGGTAAGGGTAAGACTGCTTACAATGTGCTCTTCCAGACAGAAAATGACCTTGATGTTCATGGCCTTGCAGTGCATGATACTATGCACACTTGACCTTCATAATAGGAGGAAAAGATTATGATATCGAAATAGATGAGAGATTAACTAGAAGAGGGAGGCGTTTCAATGGGAGGTCAACTTAGAGGTGGGTAATGGAGGTAGTGGCTGGGAATTATCATGGTTTATTGCTTATACTTATGGAAACTGTCAATAAAATGTTTTATTTTTGTTGTTGAAAAAAGAAAAGCGTTGAATTTCATTGTTAAGAAACCAAGAGAATGGGCTGGAGAGATGGCTTAGCAGTTAAATGCTTGCCTGTGAAGCCTAAGGACCCCAGTTCAAGGCTCAATTCTCCAGGGCCCAAGTAAGCCAGATGGACAAGGGGGTGCACACATTTGGAGTTCTTTTGCAGTGGCATGCCTATTCTCTCTCTCTACCTACCTATTTCTGTATCTCTCTCTTTCTCTCTCTCAAATAAATAAATAAAATATTTTTAAGAAAAGAAACTAAGAGAAGAAATAAAAACAATAAAACTACAAGGGTCTGGAAGCTGTCTCTCCATTAAAGGTTATTGCTTGCAAAGCCTATGGGTGTATTGATTGCAAAGCCTATGGGTCTAGATTCCATTCCCAAGATGCCCACCTAAGCAAGATGCAAAAAGTGGTGCAAGCAGCTTTTTTTTTTTTTTTTTTTTTTTTTTTGCCATGGCAAGAGGCTCTGTTCCCGTTCCCCATACATGTGCAAATAAATAAAAAATGAAAAAGAGAAAAAACAAATAAAGATGGAAATAACTTTAGTATCCATATAAGACTTACATGTGATATAAAATATATAATGCAGACTTATCTTTCTCATGAACATAGCTAAAGAAAAAGCACTAGACTGATGCAATAGGCTTATTTCCTCTATTCTGCTTTCCAAATGTAGCCAAAACCCCAGGAAACTATATGTGAAACAAACATAAGCAGTCAGGGCTTCAACCTCTGTTCTGGGAAGCAGTACCACCCTCTCCTGTCAGAGGAGGCCACTGAGGGCGTGCAAGTCAAGTCCTTCCTATGTCTGGCAGCACTGACAGCACTGTCCACAGTCCCTGTTGCCGTCCATGACATCACAGGAATTCAGCTAAAAATGTAGCTTAAATGAGGTACATAGTCTCAGAACATATTAGTCAAACTCATGGTTTTGAGAAAAACATAAATCATTCATCAACCTATCTCCTTAGCCTCAACTACTCCTGTTGAATTTTCTAAGTATTGTTATTGATTGTTGAAAAAGTGTATATGTTGTTGATATGTAATGGCATTTAGAGATGATTCTACTATAAACGGGAGAGGTTAAAGAGGCACCAATGGAAGGAAGGTTTTTGTATTTATGCAAATTTGTAAAGAAACACCATAACACCAGAAGATCATAATATTTATATATTATATATATAATATATAACATATTATGATATACATTATATATTATACATATATATTATATATGTTATAATATGTGTGTGTGTTAGAGCCAAAGCTACAAAGCTATAGTGAAAAACATATAATTCATTTTAAATTCACAACAGAATTTAACAGAGAGTCAGGAACAAAAGAATATAAAAATGAACAGTGGAAAAAAAAAGCTGGAAAAATCAAATTACTAATATATCTTTAATTATGTTAAGTGTAAATGATCTAAATATATAGTTGAGACACTAATGCTATTAAAATCCATGACACTCCTGTGCCATCCACAAGAAGTTCATTTTAAGTACATTGACACAGCAGAAAGTCAGCATGAGAATGGATAAAAGTTTATCGGGAAAACATTAACCAAAAGAAAGCAAGGATGATGACTATGTTAATATCATGAAAGGTAAGGCTGACTTCAAATCCAAGCCAATTACCAGGGCCAATACTGGCACTATACAATTGTTTGTTTACTTGAAAACTGTAAACTGGGTCACTTTATCTAAAGGATCAAACCATCAAGAATACCTAAACAACCCTAAATCTGTATGTGCCAAAGAACAGATCTAAAAGTGTACAAAGCAGAATATGAAAAGACTATAAGGGGAATTAGAGAGTTAAAACCATTATTTTAGAAACTTCACTGGAAAATCATTGAAGATGTAGAAGAACTTAGCAACACCAAACAATTACTTAAATAACATATATAACACTTCTATAAATCACATTAGGACACATTTTCCTTTCAAAAGTCCCAAGAACAGCTAACAGGTTAGGGAGTGTAGTAGGAAGAACACACCACAAACCTTAGGAAGGTGAAATTAATTGCAATCATACAAATGATGTTCTCCCACCACAGTAAAGTTGAGATAGACACCAATTTTTAAAACATCAGGAAAATTTCCAAACTCATTAGGAAACTCAGAAACAAACTATCCAAGGGGATATAGAGGAAAGATGGGAGAAATTATCAGACACTTCCTGAAGGATAGGGGTATATTCTTTATTACAAACTGACAAGGGAGTAGATTACCGACAGAACAGAGCAGAGAGGGTGGCAGAGGAGGGTTGCTTCCTCATGGCCTGGCACACATCACAAACATCTTTCTCGCTAGCACCTGTTCCCGGGATCTGCAGCCATAACTGTAGAACAGCCATCCAGTGCCATTCAGAAGGTAGGTACAGTGACCTTGAGGTTAAGAAATGGGATATTTTGCAGTGGTTGAAGGCAAACCTACCATTTGCCCTGGAGGGAGACATTTTCTTTCTTACACTATAGAACAAACTAATTTTCCTTTTCTCATTAGGGTGCTGTCCAGATTTCAAGGGTATTCACAATTCAAATGTACTGGAGTAAAAAAAAAAATCTAGAACAAAAAAGACAGCTGTCGCTTATTTGTAAGATATTCAGGAATGTGAGAGCTCCCCCTGTGAGGTAAATGATCCCTACTGTGATCAAACATCCCTCCACATGGCTTTGCTAGGGGATGAATAGAAGGCAGTTGACTGAAGCATTGAAAAATCGGACACAAATCATAGGAAAGCAAGATTATCAGCATCTGATATGACTGAACATGAACATCTAAAGAATGTGCATACACGTGAGACCCAGTGGGTAAATTCTGTGATATGATGTTTGGATTCAAAGTTGATGGACAAAAGCCTTTATTTCACAACACAGTGAAATACAAACTAAACTTAAAATAGAACTAACCAGATAACATTACTAAGATCAAATAGGATGAAATGTTTAAAAATTCACAACAATGGACATAACAAAATGGTATTGTAAGAAATGCTGAAACACCCACACATACCAGGTTTATATTTTGGAAAACAGAATACTGAAAAGAAGTCAATTTTATACAAGTTCTAAACAGAGGGTTCATCCTACTCCCAACAAAATTTTCTTTCTGTTGGTAAGAATTATAAAATACAAGAGGAAATTCAAGACTAGTAAAAGGAAACTAAAAAATGAAAACATACATGGACAGTTTCTACTGACAGACCAAAACACATTATTAGGCTTACAGCAATTAGGATAATTTACCTTTGGTTTCAGGCTAGTCAATAAGAAAAAGTAATAGGAAATATGAATATACTGTAGTGGCAGAGTTTCCTTCACGGTGACAGTAAGGAGAGATCTTTTCAAGAAAAGACGAGTCTATTGACTTCTAAAAATGTCCTTTAACTCTAAGCTCACAAAGCACACAAAATCAATTCTAGGCAGACTGTGGTACTGAATCTTAATGAAGAATGAATACAGCTTTACAAGAACACATTAAGGAGTGTTTCCGTAAATTCGGAGTCACATAATATTTAAGTGGAAACAAATCCCTTGATCATGAGAAAATGATGAATCAGACTGAAATTAGGTATTTCTATGGAGTAAATATGACCCAGGAAGCAAAAAGGAAATAGATCTGAAATTCACTTCTCCTCCCCTTAACAGCTATGTAGGTAAGGACCTCATAGCACTGTCACATAACCATCACAATGGACTTATTAAGTTCAAGGTTTTCCAACCAGAATGGCGAAGAAAGGTTCTAGGATGCTCTTAAAAAGGACTGAAGTTTGGAAGAGTTAAAAATTGCATGTGGGCCGGGCGTGGTGGCGCACGCCTTTAATCCCAGCACTCGGGAGGCAGAGGTAGGAGGATTGCTGAGAGTTCGAGGCCACCCTGAGACTACATAGTTAATTCCAGGTCAGCCTGGACCAGAGTGAAACCCTACCTTGCAAAACAAAAACAAAAACAAACAAACAAACAAATTGCATGTGGATAGCCAGTAGAAGGGGGTATGTAAAATTTCTCTGAGCTGAAGAACAGCCCATGAATTGTCCATGATCATCTGCTTCTCCAAGAGTAGAATGTGTCCTCTTTGTGGCAAAGGGAAATTAGAAGACATCATCAGAATGGAGAGACTTATTGGAGGGTGAGCCTTCTTCCTGATAGGAAAGTAAGCATAGTTTTTAGTAAGCTGCAGAGCTCATGTGAATCTTTGCTAATGTTCATGTGCACAGTGGTTCAAGCACACCACTCCCCTAGACAGCACTTCACTATGACTCTAAACAACACCTACATGGAATTGACACCATCAAAGAAACAGCACAGGCTGGACAGATTGCTCAGTGGTTAAGGCACTTGACTGCAAAGCTGGAGGTTCCAGGTGTGATTTCCCAGTACTTACATAAGCCAGATGCAAAAAGTGAGACATGAATCTGGAGTGTGTTTGCAGTGGCTAGAGGTCCTGGTGCACCCATTTTTTCTCTCTCTCTTTCTAATAAATAAATATATAAATAAATAGACATAAATATACTTTCAAAAATTCTCTCCTTCCAGAGAGGATGTGAATTAGCTAGAGCCCTGTACAGTGGCCAGCTTTGATTTCATACACATTTTATAAAGTTGATAGTATGGTAATACTTTATACTTGTGGACTTGCACTCTGAGGTTATATTTTCCACAGAATTCCAGATTCTGTTCATGAAAAGTGTATCTGAGCACGTTCAAGAAACACTTTGATTAAACTGCTGCAAACTGCAACTAACACAGAGTATCCACGGAGGTCACTGTGGGGGAAACGTGACCATTACTGTCCATGGAGGTCACTGTGGGGGAAACATGACCATTACTGTCCATGGAGGTCACTGTGAAGGATGCATGACCATTACTGTCCATGGAGGTCACTGTGAGGGAAACGTGACCATTACTGTCCATGGAGGTCACTGTGGGGGAAACATGACCATTACTGTCCATGGAGGTCACTGTGAGGGAAACGTGACCATTACTGTCCATGGAGGTCACTGTGGGGGAAACGTGACCATTACTGTCCATGGAGGTCACTGTGAGGGAAACATGGGTATGAGGCTCACACAGCATTTACCAGTGTCAAACACAGACATTTTTTGATAGCAGTCCTGGTAACTACACATAAGTCTGTGTTTTAACTCTATACTCTATAGGCCTGTGCACTCATACAGAAATGTATAAATGCTATACATGGAATAAATATGAATTAAGTTTTTAAATAAAGTAAAATACCCAATTCATAAATGAATAATTAATATTGTAAAATATCAAATATATGTCATTATTAAGATTTTATTTCAGGAAAAATTCTTAATTCTTTCAATTAGGGTAATAAAATAGCAAGACTTTAATTCATTTAGTATGTAAATTTATAAATTTACAAATAAAGTAAAACAGCTATGTGAGAAAAAATTCATACCATAAAGGAGATAAATGGTTAATAGCTTCAGTAAAATAAGAAAGCTAAAAAATATACAATTAAAAAAAATAGAAAGCCAGGCTTGGTGGCTCAGGCCTTTAAGCACAGCACTTGGGAGGCAGAGGTAGGAGGATCACTGTGAGTTCAAGGCCATCCTGAGTCTACACAGTAAATTCTAAGTCATCCTGGGCTAGAGTAAGTCCCTACCTTAACAAACAAAACAAAGTCAGGCGTGGTGGTGCATGCCTTTAATCCCAGCACTCGGGAGGCAGAGGTAGGAGGATCGCTATGAGTTCGAGGCCACCCTGAGAGTACATAGTGAATTCCAGTTCAGCCTGAGCTAGAGTGAGACCCTACCTCGGAAAACCAAAAAAAAAAAACAACAACAACAACAACAACAACAACAACAACAAAAAATCTAGAAAAAAGGGAAAATGAGCACAAACAACCTGTAATTACAAGTATATGAGTGATGCAATATTTCAAGCAATTAAAATTTACCACAGTGTAATGCTTTCAAAAGTAGACAAAAGATTAAAATTATACAGCAATGAAATTTCTTTTTAAAATGCATACAATTTACTCGTTTTGAAAGGACCTATAGTCTGCATAATTAGAAATGGAAACATAGATGTTTGTCATATTTCCTCAAAGTTTGAGAAGATTGCATTAAATAGCTACGACTAATTGCTCTTTGGTAGACACAACGTTTAAAGACACATGCCCACACCAGATATTTTGGTAGTGATGCCCTAAGAATGATGAGATGAGAGGAACGATTACTTGATCTTCAAGTGTGGGAGCATGCTTGTTTCAAGTTGAATTTATCTTGAGGGTGTCCCTTTGCTTGAATCTTATTGGATATAATAAATGTAACTGTCAGACTGATTGAATTTGTAAGTACATGTTCTTCTTGTGTATTGAGAATTGAACTGAAGGCCTTGTGCATGCTGGGCAGGTCCTCTACCAGCGTTACATCTCCAATAGATTGGCGTGGAATTTTTTGGGTAGCTTAACTTTCAATGAACTCATCATCCTTTGCTTCCTAAAATTATACATACTTATAGTATCATTAATGGTTAAACCACTCATCAGAAAGAAGATCCACCAGTGAACATTTAAAGTCATGTTAAAAGCTGGGCGTGGTGGCGCACGCCTTTAATCCCAGTACTTGGGAGGCAGAGGTAGGAGGATCACTGAGAGTTCGAGGCCATCCTGAGACTACATAGTGAATTCCAGGTCACCCTGGACCAGAGTGAAACCCTACCTCGAAAAAAAAAAAAAAAAAAAAAAAAAAAAAAAGTCATGTTCAATGTAGATTGTCAACATACTACAATGATTCATTTATGGAAATGAAGGGTTTTATGTTGCTGATTTTGGTTACTTTGTTGTGAATTTTATGTAAATTTGCCTTTAGCAGTCATAGTAAGGAATTGATATCAAAGCAAATGAGGGCTGGAGAGATGGATTAGTGATTAAATGCTCCTGCTTATAAAGTCTGATGGCCTGACAGCCTGGGTTCAGTTCCCCAGTACACACATAAACACAGACACATAAAGTGGCACATGCATCTGTAGTTCCTTTGCAGTGGCAGGAAGCACTGTTGTGCCCATTATCTCGCCCCCCTCTCTTTCTCCTCCAATTATACAAAAAATATTAAAATTACAGAATTAAATGTTGGCTATGAGATCGTTTACATTTCAAATACACATTCTAAGTGCAAATGGTTCCACAGTACGTGCTAGGGTAATACTGCATGCAGATGTAGCTACCCGGCAGCTTCTGAACAGACACTGTGAATATGCCTCATGAGGTATAATCTTGAGCAATGCTGAAGTAATAATAGCTACTTCCAGGGTTTTGAAATCACTTTATGCTGCATAATATTTTTTTTATCATTTCCAAGCAGAAAAATAAAACCAAATTTAAAATTGTCTTGTTCAGCTGGTTCTACTCAATGCAAAGAAAAAAATCAGCATTTTCTTAGAATGTAACTGATTTCATCCTCATACAACATTGTTTTGTTTTTTTCAAGATAGGATCTTGCTGTTGCCCAAGCTGGCCTGGAATTCACTATACATACAACATTGTACCTTATGGTAAAAACTAAACAATTATACTTTGAGGAAAACACTAACCCTTCTTTCTGTTTACGCACCCCAAGACAAGAAGAGCGAATCCACTCTCCAGGTGTTTCTCACAAATGAAAGGTTTATTTCTGTGCACAAAATGCCTCGCCTGTTCTAGGGCATGAAGATGAAAAGAGGCTTCATTTTATTTTGGTAAGTTAGATTTAATTAGGTATAATTTGCACATATTTCTGTTTTCAGTGTTTCTCACTTGGGTTCAGCTCTTTGATTGCACAGTAACTGGAGTGTTGGCAAGTATATTTGATGATGCAAGCATCACAGCCATCATGCAGTGTGCTCCATCGCACTGAAGTTGTCCTTTCTCATTCAGGGAGATGTGCCCAATGTATTCTTGAAACTACAGATGATGTTGAACCTTAGATGTACTCTGCTTTCCTTATACATATGTATCCATGATAAAATTTAATTCGTGTTTTAGACTCATTAAAAAATTAGCAGCGGATGACTACAAGGAATAATTATAACAATATACTATAACAAAGCTTACATTTTGCTCTGGAAAAAGAAGAAAGAAACTATCAGCATAATGTTTCAGTCCATCTGTGTGAAATAATGAAAAACAAAATCCTGGACGTAAGGAGACTAAGAGGAGGAAAATAGAGACAGTGGTGTATGAATTACTTTTGTTGCTGTGACCAAATACCTTAGAAGAATAAAAGTAAGGGAGGAAAGTTTTATTTTCTGTTATAGTTTTAAAACATTGTATTTCATTGTGGTAGGAAGGTATGGCAACAGTCCATCTTGATAGGTGAGACGAGCATGCTTCAGTCCATCATGGGAGTTTACCAAACTTCAAAGCCAAACCACAGTAGTATTGTTTTCTTAGAAAGCATCCATTTCCTAAAATCTTTACAACCTTATAAAATAGAATAAGCAGTTAGGGGGCACAAATGTTCAAATATACAAGCCCATAGGGGACATTTCATGCTCAAACCATAACACTCTGTCTCTGGCCCTAATGTCATGGTGAGATCATAACTCATTCTAGCTTCTAAATCTCTATAGCCTTTAATGAGCCTAACCCTCCTCTTCACTTCAAAATCTCTATATTCTTTCATAGGTCTATTATAGACAGCTTCTCATTGCTGAGATGAACAAACTTCCCAAACAGACACAGTTTTGGGGGACAAAGGGATTTATTTCCATCTTACAGATCAAGGAAGGTGTATCAATAGTGGAAGAATCTGGCTCTCGTTCATGAAGCCAAGTGGAGAGAGACACCACCAGCAGCCAGCAACACCAAAATAACAGTAATCAGGAACCGGAGGCAAACAGAACCCCAGAGCTCAGACCTCCCTTCAACCTCTGGGTTGGAATTCAGATCTGCCCCCAAACACATCTTTGGACTGGGCCCCAAAATCTTCCCCCAGTGACGCTTCCTCCAGCCATGAGGCTGCAGACCCAAGTTAATAGCTTTAATAAAGCACCCAGCACCCAAGTCTATGCGGGGGGATACATTCAAACTACTACCAAGTCTAATACTACTCAAAACTACAAAGTTTCTGCCTGAGATGGAAGACATTATCCTAACTGTGAGTGTGTTTATAATGACAAAACAAGTTACATACTTCCAACACACAATGGAACATATTCTTCTCATTTGACAAGGGAAGAATGGAGGCAGAACAAAAATGTAAATGTCCAAAGCAAAACTGAAACAAAGAAGGGTAAACACCAAATCCTGCCACTTTGTGTCCAACATCTGATTCTCCTTAGTGAATCACTGTGTCTGGCCAGGGCTTGGGTCTGTTCCAACTCTTCAAGCTGTCTACCATGTGTCGCCTCTCTTCTGCTCCAGCTCCTTAATTACTGTAGTTTTACTTATTGGTTGTCCAGTGGTCCTGGCATCTCTAACATTATGGGGTCTCCCTTTGAACTTGGGCTTCATCTTCAGTTTGACCTAGTGTCCTGATAGGGCATTAAATCAGTCAGGGCTGGTTCTCTAGAGGAACGGCACCTGTAGGATTCATACATACTAACAAGGTGCTTTATTGGATTCCAATTTCTCACTCTTCCCTCTCACTTTTCCCTAGTGTACTGAGTCGCAGTGTGCATTCTGTTCCTTCAGTACTCATAGTCCGGTTTCTCTTTCATCATCTCTTATCACCAACAGGTCTTCATTTGTGCCCTGGGCATTCAAAAGTTCAAAAAATTTGCTGCTGCTTCTCTTGATGTTGAAGTTTTGTTTTTTATTGTTTATTTATTTATTTATTTTTCTGTTAGAGGAAACTGGTAGGGGACACCAGTCCCTCCAAAGTGATCATTACAAGAAACTCAATTGGAATGCAGATCTACCTTTTGCATTTCTTGCAAGGGCACAATAGAGGATAGAAGGAAAAGAGCCTGTGAGTGGTTGCTGAGTCATTTTGGTGTCTGCAGGTATTCTCAGCAGCTGGTTCTGCTGGCAGACACATAGGCAAAACTGCACCATCACCGCAGTTACGGGACCTAAGCTGACTTCTTTCTATTCACACATGAGCAGCCATTCTCTCCTCTTTTCTGTGCCCAGGTTTCCTTGTTCAGTCCCTCCCCCCCCTCAGCTTTCTCTGTGCATCCTCTCCTCTCCCCCTCAGCTTTCTCTGTGCATCCTCTCCCCCCCCAGCTTTCTCTGTGCATCCTCTCCCCCCCCAGCTTTCTCTGTGCATCCTCTCCCCCCCCCAAGCTTTCTCTGTGCATCCTCTCCCCCCCCAGCTTTCTCTGTGCATCCTCTCCTCCCCCTCAGCTTTCTCTGTGCATCCTCTCCTCTCCCCAGCTTTCTCTGTGCATCCTCTCCTCCCCCTAAGCTTTCTCTGTGCATCCTCCCCCCCCAGCTTTCTCTGTGCATCCTCTCTTCCCCTCAGCTTTCTCTGTGCATCCTCTCCCCCCAGCTCTCTCTGTGCATCCTCTCCTCCCCCTCAGCTCTCTCTGTGCATCCTCTCCCCCCCCTCAGCTCTCTCTGTGCATCCTCTCCTCCCCCCTCAGCTCTCTCTGTGCATCCTCTCCTCCCCATCCGCTTTCTCTGTGCATCCACTCCTCCCCCCTCAGCTTTCTCTGTGCATCCTCTCCTCCCCCAGCTTTCTCTGTGCATCCTCTCTTCCCCCTCAGCTTTCTCTGTGCATCTCTCCCCCCAGCTTTCTCTGTGCATCCTCTACTCCCCCCTCAGCTCTCTCTGTGCATCCTCTACTCCCGCCCTCAGCTCTCTCTGTGCATCCTCTCCTCCCCCCTCAGCTCTCTCTGTGCATCCTCTCCTCCCCCTCAGCTCTCTCTGTGCATCCACTCCTCCCCCTCAGCTCTCTCTGTGCATCCTCTCCTCCCCTCAGCTTTCTCTGTGCATCCTCTCCTCCCCTCAGCTTTCTCTGTGCATCCTCTCCTCCCTCAGCCTCTGTGCATCCTCTCCCCCCTCATCTTCCTCCCCCTCAGCTTTCTCTGTGCATCCTCTCCTCCCCTCATCTTCCTCCCCCTCAGCTTCTCTCCCATCATCTCCTCCCCTCAGCTCTCTCTGTGCATCCTCTCCCCTCCCCTCAGCTCTCTCTGTGCATCCTCTCTCCCCCCCTCAGCTCTCTGTGCATCCACTCCTCCCCCCTCAGCTTTCTCTGTGCATCCTCTCCTCCCCCTCAGCTCTCTCTGTGCATCCTCTCCTCCCCCTCAGCTCTCTCTGTGCATCCACTCCTCCCCCCTCAGCTTTCTCTGTGCATCCTCTCCTCTCCCTCATCTTCCTCCCCCCTCAGCTTTCTCTGTGCATCCTCTCCCCCCCTCAGCTTTCTCTGTGCATCCTCTCCTTCCCCCTCAGCTTTCTCTGTGCATCCTCTCCTCCCCCTCATCTTCCTCCCCCCTCAGCTTTCTCTGTGCATCCTCTCCTCCCCCTCAGCTTTCTCTGTGCATCCTCTCCTCCCCTCAGGCTTTGCTTTGTCTTGTTGCTTTCTCCTTCTTATGGGCTTAGAATATGTTATAATTTAACTTGTCCAACTGTATGTTTTTGCTTCTGACCCCCAGCTTTGTAGGCAGAGTAGAATGGAGATTACAGGTGGAATCTGAGCTAGGTTTTAATTGTTGGAGCTTCATCCAACACAATGTGCTCATTAATCTTTCTGGGTTTATTTATTATTTATTTATTTAGTAAAAGTGATAAAAGATCATACTCTTTAACTTTATGGTAAATTAAAAAAATAAAGCTACAGTGTAACTTATAGGAATAGTGACAGTGTGCTATGGGGTTGCAAACTAGAAAACATGGTAAAGGCTAATGAGGTGAAGGACACCATGAGTCTTACGTAATTGTTATGGATGGAAGAGAAGAGGAAATACTTTCTCATGAGCAGAACAAACCATTTTCTCAGGAAAGGAACACAGAGATTTGATATGAAATTACTCCCTTGAGTCCTCATAAGAGCAGCAAATTGGAATATAGCAGACAACACTTAAATAGTATCCCCATAACAAATGCATCTTTTATGTGTATTTCTTGTGTGTTGCCCTTTGGAATTTAAAAATAAATGCCAAGCAGAAATTTGGCAAAGGTATCTTATAAAGAAACCAAAAAAGTCTCACAGATACAACCAATCCACAATCACCCATGTATTTCTAGTTTATGATTTTTGAGCACATTATGTAATATAGACAAGGATATAATGGAGGCTGTGTGGACTGTGTGTACTTAAAAGGAGCCCTTGACAGATATTAATTTAACAACTAAAATAGTAATGTTGTGAACAAATATACATATATATATATATATTTTTTTTCTATACACACATTTGTTTTATGTATATCAAGAATCAAAACTACAATGCAGAGCATTTTATGATAATTACATAAACTGCACATTAAAACAGGATTTGTGAAAAGTAGTTTAAAGAATCAGGAGCCTGGATATACAATAATCACACTTTTCCATTACTATAAAAGGATGTTCACTAAATATGTATGTAGAAGACAGATCTTCTAACTACATTGGAAGGAGCCCTACTGTGATTTTACTTTTCATTATTTCTGCAAATTTGTATGTTTTTATTGATCTTCAAAGATGACACTATGTATTACAATCTCCTTTGAAAATTCAATTATCTAACTTCATTTCCCTTCCTTTCCCATAACACCTCTTAATACAACTGAAAGGTCCCATGAAGGTCAGAGGGTCTCATTATATTTTAAATATCAAAACACAACACCAATTGAAATGCCTAATGCCCTACCTTGGATTATGAAGAGAACTGTTGTATTTCAGCTAGAATGAAGCCTTCCACGTAGATAGAACGGCAGTGAAACTGAACACAATTTAGATCTTACATTTTTCTGAAGATAAATGAAGTAAGTTTTGTCCAAAGTAAAAGGACAAGGTTTCATCTTATACAAGCTTATCTCCTTTGCCTTGAGAAGCAATTATCCCTGGGAGAGAAGCTGTGACAAACTGGTGGTGATTGTTTGGGGGAGTGGCGTGATATGTCAAAGGCATAGATGGTCACCATGAGGCATGAAATTAAAACCTTGCTCAATGTGAAACTTGTTGGCCAGGCATGTTACAGACACCCTCATTCAGCAGGCTGAGGCAGGAGTACCCCAAGGTCAAGGCCAGCCTGGGCTACCTAAACAAACAACAGCATTTACTTTCTCTGTTCTTTTCTACTTCTGAGGTACTTTGTGAAATACTTTTGTTATTTATATTCAGATAGCCAAATAACAAAACTGTTTGATTAAGTGCAAACATATATGTCAACAATACAGATTGCTAATTTTAAGCAGAGGAAAGCATGTTTTCAGCTCAGTTCAGCCATGTATTAGCTGAAATAATGTCCATCTTGAAGAAAGAAGTTTAGTCTGATGCATCATTTGAAATCGGAAATAATAGATCTCTTTGTTCCTTTTACAGTCACCATGAGGTTAGGCCGCAATAGTGCTCCATTGTGAGGTGGAGGGGGAAGGTGGTCAGGGCCATACACATCACATTAACTAGGTTAGGACTCTGACAGTGATCCTATCTCATACACATCATGTTAACTAATTTAGAACTCTGACAATGATCCTATGTTAACATAATTTAGAACTCTGACAGTGATCCTATCATCTAATTTAGAACTCTGACAATGATCCTATCATCATACACATCACATTAACTATGTTAGGACTCTGACAGTGATCCTATCACTTGATGGCAGGTGAGCCACTCCATTCCATGAATTTCCGATCCTGTGTACACTACAAATTCTCAAGTCTTTGGGAATAAAAGCAGTGCTCTGAAAGATAGGAATATCAATCACCTCAATTTTAGAAACAGGTGTGGGGGAAAAATTTTGTACTAAAAAAGTGGCTACTATAAAATATCAACTGACTGATAAACTGAGGGTTTAATGTTTATCTCACTCAAGCCATAGTGAATCAGTTTCATGTTTATAATATATCTAAGATATAGGTGGTTATGTCATAGTTGTATCTTAGTATGGTTTATTGTGCATTTTCCCAAGCCAATGAAATGCTCTGAAAAGAACCTATTAAATAACCCAATAGAAATATGTATTTTTATTTTTTTATTTTTTTGTGTTTTGGCTTTTATTATTATTATTATTATTATTATTATTATTTATTGACAACTTCTATACTTACATACAAAAAACACATGATATTTCCCTCCACTCCCCCCATTCCACTTTAGAACTCCAATCTCCATCATATCCCCTCCCTCTCTCCATTAGTCTCTCTTTTAATTTGCTGTCAGCATCTTTTTCTTCTATTTTGAGGGTCTTGAGAAGTTATTGCTAGGCACTGCAAGGTCATGGATATCAAGGCCAATTTCTGTCTGGGCAGATGCATTGTAAGAAGTCATACTGACTGACTTCTTACAATCCAATAGAAATATTTTTAACCTCCAAAACGTGACTAAGGACACCTGAGTGACAGTAAGTATTGGTTAAGCTCAATTGGAAATGAGACTTAAAGAAAGCTGCTCTTGGGTCTAAAAATAGCATAAAGTATCATTGTATTTGCATAAGAAGGAAAACTATTTAAAATTGGAGGAATAGAATAACCCCAAAAGACAAATATTGTACAAATGTATTAATTAATAACAAGTTATATATAGCAAAAAGTATTATGTTTAAACAAAAATTAGAGTCTAAAAGTAAAAAAAAAAAAAAAAAGATGGTTATATTAGCAAAGGCATTATTAAAGCCTTTTCCTAAATTTGAATATAACCAAAAGGAACTGTAAATATACCAAAGCAAATACATGAAGGGAAATTATAATAAATGCAACCAAATAAACAGTATATTTTGGAATCTAACATATTCTGACATACATGAAGCTAACTATACCTGCTATTTCCATAAATGCTAATTTGGCCAACATATGTAAAAATTATAATTAATTCAAATAATTAATTTGATACTATTTATAGGACCCACCAAACACAAATTAACTGAGAAAAGACTAAATCAGGATGTACGAAGTTAGTGAAAACAACTTAAAAATATTTGACATAATCCCAAAACTTTCAAAGAGAAGCCAAAACCTTAGGGATTCCAAAGAATATTTCCTGATTTAAGGACACAGCTGGTACTGAAGATAAAGCAGTTATGGGAGTCTATGCATCAGCAAACACCACATTCACTTCATAAAGTCGAAACTACAGAGGGCAAAATGGCAAATAAAGAAAACAAAATATGATTTCCATCCATAAACAACAATATAAAATGCAAACAAAAAATTAAATTGTGAGCCGGGCATGGTGGCGCATGCCTTTAATCCCAGCACTCGGGAGGCAGAGGTAGGAGGATTGCTGTGAGTTTGAGGCCACCCTGAGACTACATAGTTAATTCCAGGTCAGCCTGGACCAGAGTGAAACCCTACCTCGTAAAACCAAAAAAAAAAAAAAAAAAATTAAAAAAATTAAATTGTGATATAAGTAATTCATATCTACAAACTAGATATACCATACATATGACACATTTCTACCTCAGTCAGAATAACTATGCCCACTTTGTTAAAAGACTATTTTAGTATTTCTAAATACTAAAATATTTAGTACACACAAAATTTTTCATAGCTCATTTTCATGAAGTGAGCTTCATTGAGTAAAAAATAAGGATAGAAACATTTTTTAATATTTTATTTTATATTTTTTATTTTAATTTTACATTAATGTTGGTGCCTTTGATAGCCTCCTCCCTTTCCTCCTCCCTCTGAAGGGATTATTGGGGAATGGAGGTCATGCATTGTGGGGATAGCCAACAGTTATGAGGAAGAGTCAATATCTCTGTGCATAATGACCCATCTTGTGGCTCTAACACTCTATATAGTAAAGGCAGTCACATAATATTTTCTAAAATATAGCTTATTTCAAAATTTTATAAACATTCGTTACTAATCAACTTTTTATTATGAAGACACACAAAATTAAAAATTTTATATTTTCTTTTAAAACAACATTTTCAATAACCAGGGAAACTTCTTTGTGCAAAAGGTGGTGGATACTGGGCAGATTCAAAACTTGCCAAAAGGGCTAGGATAGATGACTGTTGAGTGATAAACTCTTAAAGAAACATCTCTACCCTGGCCTCTAAGGCTCCAGGGAACACTGTAGAAGAGGGAACAGAACGGATGCAAGAGCCAGTGGGTGGTAATGAGAACTTTAGGACACTGTCGTCCAGACATGAAGTGACCATCACATTCATGTCCTCATAGAAGCTGTTGGAGGCTGTTATCACCAGAAGGTCTGCACAATATAGAGCCTAACGACATTTTGACAAGGAAGGAAGGGGGAAAAAGACACCAAAACTCAGGAAGGACTTCTTGGAAAAAGGAGGTGCTTCCGTGAAATGGGGATGGAGGAAAAGGGTTAAAAGAAAGTAATATGAATGGATTCTGATCAAATTACAGTATGCATGAACATGCTCAATATAAATAAAAAGAACTAGGTAAAAAAGCTTCCTGAGAAGAAAGTTCTTTTTTATTTATTTATTTACGAGAGAGGGAGAGGCAGCGAGAAAGAGAGAATGGGCACACCAGGGCCTCTAGCCACTGCAAACGAACTCCAGACACATATGCCACCTTGTGCATCTGTCTTATGTAGGTCCAGGGGAATTGAACCAGGGTTCTTAGGCTTCGAGGCAAATGCTTTACTCACTAAGCCATCTCTCCAGCCCATAGAAGAAAGGTCTTAATCTTACTATGATCCTTACAGAGATACACATGAAAGAATGAAAATTAAAAAAGTAAAATGTTTCCAATGTATAAGAAATAAAAGAGGAAAAGGAAGAGAAGGAAGAAATAATAAAGGCAATATGAGGGAGGGAACAGAAAAAGAGATTATACAACAAATTCTAATGGTGGTTCTTGAGTTTTCTATATAGATAAATCTCTAGATTCGTGACGAGGAAAAGCAGAGACACAAATGACACGAGGAGTGGCAAATAATGACTCCAATATGGAAAAAAAATATATAAAAGTAGGAGATTCACTCAACTCCTTCAAAGTAAATTAAGCTGTTCAGATAAAATCTCTAGGAAATTTTAGTATGCTGCAATTGAGTCTGCACAGAAAAAAATGTATTGAAAAGTGAAAGATTTATTTATTTAATGACTTCCACAAAAACTGAACAAACCTAGGTATTTCATACAAGACTTGGGCAAATTCTTCTCGGTGTGCAGTGCTAATAACTGCAGAGTGTTCCAGAAAGAAGCGCGGGGCAGAAACAGCCATGCAGCAGGGGAAATGCTGAACTTCCCTCTGATCACTGTAAGAAACTCTATGGAAAGTAAAGTTCTGTATGACAATGTCACATTCCATCTGATCACTACAGCAAGAAGACACTATGGGAAGTAAAGTCCTGTATAACAATGTCACATTCCTAATTAAAACTTCTACCAACAAAATTTAATAGCATGCTAAAAATAATGTATCAAGAAGTAGAGGAATTTATTCATGGTATTCCATAATACTATCTCAGTACTGTGACAGAATTAACATAATTCATCATATTATTTAATCCATGATAAAAATAATACACTTATCTCCATAGGACTTGAAATGGCCTTTACAACCTTGGATTCTTACCCATTTTTAGAACACTCAGTAAAATGGAAATTGAAGGAGAATTCTTTAGCATGATAAATGTGTTAATATTCCTCATTCTAAAGCCAGAAAAGCACTTCTGAGGATAATGCTTGAGGATTTTCTACTTGCTGTTTTTAAGAAGCAATGATGTCCACTATAATTTAACATTATTTTAGTGAATTTAGCTACTACATTGAAATATGATAAAAAATGTTTAAAAATTAGACTAAAATTAGTTCTAAATATTTTTATTGGCCAATAATGCAATAGTATAACTGGAAATCAGTAATTAACTCACAAAAATGTGTTTAAAAATTTAATAACAATTAAAAGGCTTACTATGTCTCAACCAATGCTGAATTCGGTAAAATGTAAAAATAAAACAACCCCACCCAAAAAAACCCCTCTATTTTCTTAACAAATTTGTTGAATTATTTAGGAAGAAGTTATAAGAATATATGTGCAAAACCTAGGCCAGACACATGAAAACACTCCTAAAATGGTGAAAACAAAGCACACAAGCACAACTGGCAGACAGGATATCAGATTTTGCTACCTTCAAAGAACCATTAAAAAGAGAAGGAAAACAAAGAGAAGATGGAGGAGGAGAAAAAACCTGTTTGGCGTAAGGACTTGTATGAGCTGAATGCTTTGCAAACGTGCAGACACACATGCAGCTGCACAGCTGAGGCAGGTTGTCCTGCAAGAGAGGTTTAGTCTGAGGAAGATGAGCCAATGAAGTTAACAGTGGAATATTTTGACAAGGTTGATAAAATTGATAAACTCCTAGACTAAGAAAAGTGCAGCCCATAAATTATCAATATTAATAATGAAAGAGAATATTACCATATAACCCAGACACTGAAACAATAAGAGGATATTCTGAAGAAAAATATAAGCAGTGCATTTTCTAACTTTAATAATAGCATAGTTTATGGAAAAGTATAGTGGAAACAACCTGAATGGAAGTAGAATCTCCAGATATATCACTCCATCTGAAGATGCAGGCCACAGGTGCATTCAGTCATGAGCCATAAGACTAAGGTGGAATGCCACCAAATCATACACACTTGCATAGAAAATGTTGGGAGAAGAGCCAGGTGTAGTGGCAAACATCTGTAATTTTAGTATTGTCAGCTGGGAGATTGTGATGAAATACTAAATTTGAGGGCAGCCTGGTATATACCATAGTAAGACCCCATCAATCTTAAAAAAAGAGAGAAAGAGAGAAAAGAATAAAAAGAAGGGAGGGAGGAAAAGAGGGAAGGAGGGAGGGAGAGAGACACAGAGACATAGAAAGAGAGAGAAAGAGAAAAGAGGAAGACATGGTTCTCAGCTATTTACAACACTAGGGTAATCAAAACCAGAGAACAGGGCTAGAGAGATGCTCAATAGTTAAAGCACTTGCCTGCAATGCCTAACAACCTGGGTTCGATTCCCCAGTACTCATGTAAAGCCATACACACAAGGTGACACATGCATCTGGAGTTCATTTGCAGTGGCTGGAGGCCCTGTCACACCCGTGCTCCCTATCTCCTTCTCTCCTCTCTCTCTCCTTGCAAATAAATAAATGAAATGTTTTAAAAAAGACACAAAGAATAGGAAGCACCCTTTCCTTCTGTGGGTTGAGAGTGAATTCTGCTAAAATAAACTGTAACTAGGGTGAGTTTCAAGAGAATAACACAGATATTTGATCAATAACCTAAACCATTCTGAGGGCTGTGTGCATAAATAAATAAAGTGTGTAATTATCCAAAGTCATTTTACTGAGGCATAAATTTCATCCTGACTCTGGTAACAATTAGAGAAGAGAGCATGACTTTGTCTGTATTGTGTGAAATAAGATGATGGCCAGAGTGGTCTCCCAAAAACCCAACACAAGATATTTTATTTACAACCAACAGTTCTGACTTTATCTCAATGTTTACATAATTACTAGAGAGTTTTTATTACTGAAATTTCTTGCTATATTTACCCGGTCACAGAGTGTATGCAGTTTTCTTAATAAATAATTTTTAGAGACTTTTCCTTTAAACAAAGTCATTTAGACCAAAATATAGGTTTTCATTTTCTTGTAGAGGATGTTGTTTCTCTGTGCTAGTGCAATATTTATATTACCATTTCCAAACAGAATTTGCTATCTACTTTGAAATTTGTTTTGACTTCTGGTGTTTAACTTGTGTTGATGTGAAAGCAAGATATTTTACAAAGTGTTTTAAAACGTGTTGTCACAATTTTAGCAGCTTTATCATATATTAAAAACGGGAGAACCACACATGCATACTCCAAGCACACCACAGGACAGAAAGCTGGAGCATGCCAACGTGTGCCAACTTCAAAACTCATGGAACTAGAACCTGGCTGCTGTGGGCACATGGACATTACCGGGAACACTTGGGGTCACTGTTCACTGTTGCATACTGTGTGCTTAATCTTATGTGCTTTTTGGTTTTTATTCCTGCTGTCATGTCTGAGTTTTCAAGGACTCTTTTGTGTTCTCGGAATGTTCTTGTTTCTCTTCTGTGAAGGTGACAGCCTTCCTGTTCCCAAAGGTACTAGTGTATAGCTTTTCTTCCTGCCAGGAATGTTCTGAGTTTCTGCTTCGTTCATGTTTAATGTTTTTCTCCTGCATCTGAAAATCTTTGACTTACTGTTCTTAAGTTAAATTTGAGAACAGAAAGAATAAGAGGGAGAGAGAGAGAGAGAGACCAAGCATGGTAGTAACTGCTATGCATTTCCCTATGGAAGATATGGACTTAGGGAAAATACTTTAATGATTATTTACAAAGAATAAAATCTTGTCTGCTGCAGTGAAATTGATAACTAAAGGTCATGGAAAGAGAAGGGCCACATGATTTATCTTATGTGTGATAATATTAGAAAAAAACCTTGAATTTAGAGCAGTTACCCCAATCACACCCAAGATAGAGGCTGAGAGAGTGGAATCCTGGGGCAATCTGGCTGGCTAAGCAGACCAGCTGAATCAGAGTGTTGGGGCCAAGTGAGAGACTCTGCCTCAGTCAATAAGTAGCTTAACTTGCTGATTAACATCCAACAGCAACCTCTAGCCTCCACATGCACGTGCACATGCAGACCACTCTCACACACATATGAAAAACCAAAAATTAAAATTCATGAAGTGGCTGTCAATTCAGATCATACATCTGGGTTTCTTTTCTCTTGTTTTTTGTTTGTTTGTTTGTTCTATTGAAGAATCACTATAAAGTGATAAAACAAGCTCTTTGTTGGGGAGCTTTCATTTTTATGTTTTTGATTTTACCCTTCTGTTGGTCAGATTACCTACAGAAATATGTTTTATTATACTAGACTCAAAGAAAGCTGTCCAAATGTGTGGGCAGAGTGTTGGAGCAGGTGAAGGGGCTTGCTTTTTGGATTCATTCAATAAAAGTCCCCCAAAAATGATCATAAGTAGAAGTCAGCCGGGCGCGGTGGCACACACCTTTAATCCCAGCACTCAGGAGAGGAGGCAGAGGTAGGAGGATCGCTGAGAGTTCGAGGCCACCCTGAGACTACATAGTTAATTCCAGGTCAGCCTGGACCAGAGTGAGACCCTACCTCGCAAAACCACAAAAAAAAAAAAAAAAAGTAGAAGTCAGAGATTGTGCAAAACAACAAAAAACCAATAGCTATCCCCCTCAAAATGGTAAGGGGAAGAGTTCAATAAGTGCACTAAAGAGTTATACAAGACACAGGGAAAGCAAAATAAACAGGGCTAGTAAGTGAGGCACAGTGGACCTCAAAGGGCTTAAGTCCAGTCGATACCAGGATCGTGACCATCAGCCAGGAGGGCTGTGTAACAGTGGGTGTTGCCCTTGGCAGAGGCATTCCTCCAGCTCAGAGTCAAGCAGATGGGAGAAAGGCAGGAGATCTAGAGTTCAGAATCCCCCCCCCCCATCACCATCGCCTCCTGTCAGGTGGCCCGAATCAGGGCCGCCAGCGCTGCATAAGTCCAGGGGCCTTCTGAAGACGCAGCAGCTTGACAAGAGATGAGGGTGTGAGGTGACGTCACAACTTGTATGACGCTCCCTGGCAGGCCCAGCCTCACACCTGGCCATCCAAGGTGGCGCAATTATTTCCATAGCAGCTAAATCAATCTGCCTGCTGTCCATTCAGTCACGGTCCTTCCTGAAACTGAAGTCTTTTCTGCTAGCTCTACTTTATGTCAGTGTCAGAGGAGTAAGTGAGAAGCTGCTGATTCTTATAAATCTTATGGGATTCCTTATTGAATGACATGTTTTAGGTCTAATCTCTGCTGGTCTCTGGCTGATTATCTGCTGATTTCCCTTTGCCTTGAGTGTCTAGGTTTAGTGTAGTGCGAACATCTCTTAGAGCTTAGGGCTGGTGGAAGAAAAGAACTTAGCGGCACCTCAGAGTCTCTCCTGTTCTACAGAGACAGTCCTTCCTAAAGCTGTTTGTAGCAATCCAGCTTCCTGCCTGCATCTTAGGATCATTCTCCTGACAGTGCTATCACTTCCTATTGCATCTATTAAATTTCCAGGTCAAGGATTCTGATCTGGGCAAAGACCTAATTTGCCTTTTGTCAAAATCCATTTGGAAGCATCTCTCATTTGAATACCGATATGGCAGCATTTTTAACTGAACTTTAGGGTACACGACAAGCTTTTAGTAGCTATCTTTAAGTGTGTGTTAGTATGATAAATAAACATGTGTTTGATGTTAGAACGAGAATACCTCTGAATGAGAAAGGTCTTAGAGGTGACCAGGCTTTATGAAGGGGACAGGATAAATCTAACTTCTTTTAGGCAGTTTTAGTTAGGGATAGGAGCCCCAAAGAGAACCACAAGATGTCACCCTGTCTTGACAGGAGTGGAACTCTTGTCTGATCTTGTTTTACTCACAGAGGCTGTAGCATCCCCTGTTGCCTCCACAACCCACCTCTCTATCTAGGCGAGCTAGCCTTCTTGGTTAGACCCTTCGAATCTGAGATACATGATTCTGAAAACAAAATCCATTTATTTTATTTTATTTTTATTGGTTTATCTGAGTGGGAGACAGAGACAAAGAGATACACAGTGAATAAGTCAGGGTTCTCTAGAGGAATAGAATGGATAGAAGGAATTGTATTAAAAGGTCCAGCAGGTTACAGGCCCGAAAGTCAAGGAACCCAGTAGCTGCTCAGTCTATGGGCTGGATGCCTCAGCAGTCCCGATCTGGCACTAAAGGCCTGAAGGCATCCTGGAGAGACGCTGCTCTTCAGTCCACACTGGAAAGCACTAAGCACTAAGCACCAAGGACCAAGCAGAGAACAGCGAGCAGCACCAGCAGCCAGGTGGGTGGAGAGGATGCCTTTCTTCCCAGAGCTTCTTTTTATAAAGCAGCCCCTCCTCCCAGAGGGGCCGCCCACTCTGGGGGAAGGGCTCACCTTCCTTTAGTTAATCCTTCCTAGAGGCAAGCTCAGAGACACACTTCTGAGGAATGTCTGTGGATTCCTAAACAAATGACGTTGACACAAACTTAACCATCACACGCACAGAGAGACACAAAGAGAGAAAGAGAATGAACATGCCACTGCAAACAAACTTCAGATGCATGTGCATCTGGCTTATGTGGGTTCTGGGGCATTGAATCTGGGTACTTAGGTTTTACAGGCAAGTGCCTTAACAGCTAAGCCATCTCTGCAACCCCCAAATCCATTTTTAATTCACTATAAAGGCTTGTCTGTACTTATTTCTGCTCTCTGTCCTGTGATATCATCTCTCTGGACACATGTAAGTCTACCTCTCTTTGCCTTCGCTTTGCTCCGACAGGGAAAGGGCCTCGGCCTGGGTATTTCCCTGTTTGTCTTATATCTTTGCCATGCTTTGGGTTGACTTGTCACTTTGATTACATTTTGGTCTCTGAGGCCACCATGTGAGTACACCCTCTGCACTCAGGAGCTACCACAGATGGATTTCCTCTGAACCCTGGGTCGGCTACATATGTAACTGTTTTTTAAACTCAGGGTAACTATGGTAACTATTTGAAACTCTTAAATCTTTTTACTGGACATTTCGTATCTGAATTTCCAGTCTCTGCGTTGGGCTCTTCCTCTGCTATTCTTCTTTACGTCCTCACCTCTTAATCTCTTCACTTTCTGCCATGTGCCGGGGCTTCGTGATCCTGTCTTCTATGTGCTTGTGACTCTGCTCCTAATGTCTTATAATTCTTTTATTTTTATTCTTTATTTTCTTTTTTCGAGGTAGGGTCTCACTGTAGTCCATGGTGACCTAGACTTCACTATGTAGTCTCAGGGTGGCCTAGAACTCACAGTGATCCTCCTACCTCTGCCTCCTGAGTGCTGGGATTAAAGGCATGTGCCACCATGCCTGGCTCCCATTTGTGACTTCTTCTTAAAGTACAATTTAACCCATGCCTGAGAACCTGTATAGTTTTTGGATAATGTTTTGACATTGTTATGAGGCCTAGAAGGTGTGATTCAATTAATTATATTTCCAAAAAGAAAGAAAACTTGGGTAAGTATATTACATCTTGGAATCACCTTTGTTTGTGACAAGAGTAAGGAAAGTTATGAGTTAACATCTCTTCTTTTCTAAGTTTTATTTATTTATTTATTAGAGACAGAGAAAGGGGGAGAGAGAGAGAATGGGTGCGCCAGGGCCTCTAGTCACTGCAAATGAACTCCAGACGCATGCACCACCATGTGCATCTGACTTATGTTGGTACTGGGTAATCGAGGCTCAAACCAGGGCTCTTAGACTTCACAGGCAAACACTTAACCGCTAAGCCATCTCTTCAGCCCCTCACATCTCTTTTTGAGGCCTACTATTAGAGAGACAGAAATATATTTGATCATTAGTTATTGTGAAGCTTCCCAAATAAACACTCGATTTCTCATCTGAGCACATACCACTTAGTGTTCCTTGATCATGACACAGGAATTTTTTTTTTTTTTTTGTAAATATATAACAGGAATGTCAGTGAAACAGAGACCTTTAAACAACATTTTTTTTAGAACTGTTAAGTGTGAATATTAAGTAACATCCCTTAATAATTATAAAGAAATTTATTCTAGGGAATTAAATGTTGACCAACTTTAGGACTAAGATAATATTTGAAACTTTCAAGAGAATATAAACTTTTGTTTTTATTTTAATTTTTTTACCGTTTTTAATTTATTTTTGGGAAGAAATGGAATCCTGGTTATAAAATAGATAATAAAATGGAGTCTAAAATCAGCTTGCATGCAGAGTAGTGACAATTTCTTTGTCTTACTAATAATGATGTACATTCACAATGAAATGCAGAGTGAAAATGGCTTTGCTTTAATTACACATATAAATTATGCATCCAAATCTTCATTTTATGCATGAGTCATTGAGATTGTGGTTTTAGAATTACACTGAAAAGATGGAAAATATTTGGTTTGAAATTTAGTGATATATATTTCCAAAAAATCAAAACGCTAAAATGTTAAACAGCAATAATTATGGTTCAAAGCTTTTAAAGAAAATGCATCACCTAGAATATAACTTAATAAAGAGCAAACGTATATTTTACTTGTTTTTTATACAATCTGTAGCATTTGTAGAAATATTAGACACTGAGTGTTCTGGATATTCCTTATTTCTTTGCTCCATAATACCTTCCCTTCTAAAAATGCAAAATTTTAATGTCTTAGTCCCTGCTACTCAACATATTCTTAGAGACATATTCAACTGAGTAGTCTTGTGCAACAAGGGACACATGAATCATGTGTATCCCCTAAAAAGTTTGCAAGTTGAGCAGAATTTACACCTTTCCACAGTGACAAGACCACAGTGAGAGGCTCCCCTAACCCTGGCCATGAGATCTGGCAAGCCCCATTCCATATTCTGCTTTAAGCTTTGATTTTCTGAGGTCACAATCAACAATGTTTCCTTAGCTATAAGGACTCCATGTGTTCCTTCTCATATTGTGAAAGTTCTCTGAAGTTGATATCTGTCTATTGTAAACAAATATTTCTATGGGTTTCAACTGGCATACTTACAATTGGTTAAATGTTATGATTTTATCAATACATGAAATAAAATACATAGTTTTAATCTCTCAATTTTTATTGCTTGTCTCAGCTGTTCATTTTTGTTGTAACATCATAAGATCACTCCTCAGAACAAAATAAATTCTATACTTCAAAATATCGGTTTATAAACCTATCTTTATATTTTTCTCATTATTTTTTTACTTCTGCCAACAGGATGCACATAATGCTGTCCTGTAATGTTATTTAAGTTCACTTAAATGCATTGGGATATTTTCCAATTATACATATTACGGATTTTGTTTCACCGTTGAAATTTAATCTCATGGAAAAAGAACTAAATCTCAAGTCATCAAAATCACAGAACTTTGCTATCTGTTCATAACTATTACATCTGTAGGGCTAACAAATTCACTCAAAAGTTGGAGAATATTATTATACACACTAAAAAGGTCTCCTTACAAAGATCACTTTTACTGCCTTCAGCCATTCAAGACTGCTATACCTCAGTAAACTATACTGGAAAAGTAGGTTATTTGATTGCTTGTACCAGCATGTGGAGATGAAAAATGATCTAAGAAAACTATGATAACAGCAGGAAGACCTAATAATTGGTTATGCTCCATCAAAAAGATAACATATCTGTATTCTTTATCAAAACTAGCACATTTTCTCTAGTACATGCTAGATTCATGACAGAAATATTCATAAATGACAACAGCAATAACAGGATAAAAATAAAGCCTCCTTAAATGTCCTACTGAGGTGACAGTTACCATCTCTTGTTTTACTATTCCCATCAACAAGTTGACAGTGACTCAGTACGTGCCAATTCACTTAATAAAAGCTTAAGAATAATCACCATTATTAAAGTCATAAGTTCACTCCTAAGCCATCACTTTTACATGTTCTCAAGGCACCCATTACTCATCTGTGGGATCAGAATAAAACATTTGAGATTGATAACTAAAAGATGTGAGCCAACATTTAAGTCATCTAAAATATATACAAATATATAACCCACACTAAATTTAATATCATACACAGGTTTCAACATGTCTATGTTTGTTCCTTTAGTGACACAGTGAGTGACATAATAGATCTAAGCCAATGGCAATTCACTTCTAGGTATTTAGATAGAACAAGGAAGCCTGGTCAATGGCCATGTTGGAACTGGGTTAAAGTTCAGTTGTGCTGAACATACCAGGACACAAACTCACCTTGTTCATAACTCACAAGCCTAATTGACAATTTCCAAGTATCAAGAGACGGACAAGCAGCCATGTAGCATACAGAGTACACCACTTTCAGGACCAATATTATCCTTAGCAATGATTTAAATACTTAGTCATATTTTGCTTACTCTTTTATATAAGTAAGTTGAAATGAAATTTAAAGCACTGATATTATGACAGGAAGTATAGTTTTAATAAAATTAGCATGTAATCAGACATGTAAAGCATCCTACATTGTATATACAAAAAGTATTTTGTATGGCTCTGGCTTACATTCAACCATGTAATAAGATGAAATATTTAAAATAGAGTTGCAATTACAGATATGCATTATCAAAATTGTGATTAAAGAATTGCAAATTTAGAGGTTAATAATGCTATTTTCATCTTTGAAAATGTGAAACCCATTAGTAATATGAATACATATAATTGGATTTCTGTATGTACTTTTTTTTCTCTCTGTATACATACGTATTTGTTTATATGCTCATGATAAATGCATTCAGAGAGAGAATAGTAGGGCATCTTGTCAACAATATTTGCAGAGGGTCCAGGAAGGTGGCTCATTGGTGAAAGGCATTTTCTATATAAGCCTGCTGACCTGGGTTCAGTTCCACGGCAACCACATAAAGGTAGATACAAAAGTGGTTTATGCACCTGGAGTTTGTTTGCAAGGACAAGAGACCTTTGCCTACTCATACACACACCCACACCCCTCCACACACATACACACACACACACACAAAATGCAAATAAATAAGAAAAAAAAATTAAATCTTTGCCTAAAAACACCTTTCTTGAATACCAAAAGGGAAATGGTAAACATCTTGATGATTATATGGAACAAACAATAAAACTCGTTTTTCTCTACTAGAAGACGTGCTACTTTTCTATTTGTGGTAATTAGTGTAATAATACATACAAAACATCGGTATGCCTTTTCCAGGATCAGGAAGGAAGGGCAAATTTAAAACCATCAAATATAAAAGAGTGCAGGATGTCTAACCTTAGAGCAAACTTGAAAGGAAGTATATGCCCCAACTAAAATCTTGTAATTCCATTTCTAAACATTGTGCAGGCCTCAGCTGCCAAGTGGAAAGTGTGGTTCATCATCTGTAAGCCTGCCTTTGGAAAACGGAAGTTGGAGGAATGGACAGAATGGACAAGGGAATGAAGCTGGCTAAGTACATCACCTGCCTCATCAGCAGCAGGTCACACATTCATCCTAAGTGGAAGATTTTGCTGACACTCTTTCCCACATATGCTCTGTAGTCTCAAACTACTCAGACCCCAATACCTAACTACAGGTGGCCAAAACTCTTATCATATTCATCTTCCACGCTTTAAATGAAGACATTATATGTAATAACATCCACAGTAAACATCAGTGTGACTGAAAGTTGAGCCATGTGGATCACTGGTCCAAATCAGGGTGGTGTAATCCTTAATAGTTGGTTGGTATTATCATTATCACACTATATATTCAGATGGAGACAATAAAGCCTTAAGAGCATTTGAGAAGTCTTGCAGAGTTGATTCTTTAAACACTGGTGCTACACAGTTCCCAGCTGGATGACAATGTAAGCTGTGGTGAACACTGACGTGTCTACATGTGTGAAGATGAATGGAAGTGAGTTACCAGTTCAGTCCAAGGGAATATATTTGGGAGTCAGTGAAAAAAAAAAATGGTTCTGCATTCTTTTAACATTATGTTAAAGATTTAAAGTGTGCAAATAAATCAGCTCTTAGAATTTCTGTGTGCTTTTGATGTCAGTTGAAGGAAGCATGTCTATTGGTGTGTTAAAATGCAAGGAAACAACTTTTTTATTATGGTTTAGAATAATTTAAACTTTTGAAAGCTGTGATCACCAAGGATCTCTTGACAGTTGTTGATAAATATGAAATAATAGGAAATAGCTAAGAAGAGGTAATAAGAGTCATCATTCATTGAGGTGTGACCCCTGTGAGGCATTGAATTGGTTCATGAACAAGTCAGGTTTCTCCTCCCTCCCCTCTTTACCGCCCTTCTTCTTTTCCTACCTTTCTATTTTTTCAAAGGAAACAATATATGTCATAAAATCATTTGTTTCATTTTTCAAAGTCATTGTTATTAAGTGGCTACTAAACTTTGATAGAAGACAGGCATTGTTTTATGAAGTGAGAAAAGAAAAAAAAAAACATTAACTAAGAATTCTTCCTTGGATAATGACCTAGGAGAACAGCTTGAGTCTAGGTATATGTATACGAAAGTAACTCATGTACTCTCATAGGTTCTTTTTCTTAAAACATAAATATTTTAAAAATAATTACATATAAGATGAGCTTTGATAGGTTTTGCATAAACATTTGGAGAACAGAAGTTTGTTAGCAAAGATTAATGTCATATTAATGAGACAGGAGAACACATCATGCATTACAGATAAGAGCAGAGAGAAACTACCGTACAATGTAAAGAAGTGTGCGGTCTCCAGTGTCTCCACGCTCCTGCTTGTGTACAATTGAGGATGACTTTCATGCATCATGGGCAACGATCCTCTGGGAAGTTCTACCTGATGGTATGTGGTGGTTTGGTTCAGGTGACCCCATAAACTTAGGTGTTCTGGATGCTAGGTTCCCAGCTGATGGAGATTTGGGAATTAAAGCCTCCTGGAGGTCGTGCATTGTTGGGGGCAGGCTTAAGGGCGTTATAGCCAGCTTTCCCTTGCCAATGTTTGGCAAACTCTCCTGTTGCTATTGTCCACCTGATGTTGGCAAGGAGGTGATGTCCACCCTCTGCTCATGCTGTGGTTTTCGCTGCCATCATGGAGCTTCCTCTCCAGTCTGTAAGCCAAAATAAGCCTCCCCCTCCCACAAACAAGCTGCAAACCTGACTACAACAGTAAAGCTGTTACTGAGAGTGTGGTCATTGCTGCTTGAAAACTGACTGTGTGGCTTTGGCCTTCTGTAGCTGATTTTCAGGAGGAATGTGGATGAATTTGAAACCTTGGCCTAAAAGATTCCTGGTAATGCTATAAGTACATTTTGATAGACAAACAAATGATTCCATGCAAATATAGCAATGAATTTAATTAGGGTTACTTGAAAGAGCATAGGCGAGAAGTTTCTTACATGTACAGGCAATTTATGGACAATCATATCCCTGACGTAAATCCCTGGGAGTGGGACCTTGGGAGTGCCCCCTGTCCTGCATAACAGAAAGTGAATAGGCTCAGTCTTGTGCGGGCTTTCCTATGTCATCTGTGCTTTACCCATCCACAATCTTTCCAAGGGTTCACCCATGCGTATGTCTCATGCACTTGTGTGAGCTGATTTCCTATCTTCACGCTCCTTCGCATCTCCTTCTGTGTCATTCAGATGTTTCTCTAAATCTGGAAAACACTCAAGATGTCAGCATTATGTCATCTATGTAATTAAAATTTTTGTGAAGAGCGGGCACGCTCACTGAAGGGCCCTCACACACCATCAAAGAAAGTGCCCTTTGGTCTCGGGAGTCAGCAGCTAAGCAAAGTCCACTACAGCATGAAAGGAGCCTGTTGCGTGTCTTGTGTGTTTCCTCAGGAGACCGATGTTTGGTGGAGCACCACTGAGGGGAGATGCTGCCTCAGTTAGCTTTCACAGTCCACACTCACTCTCAATGCGCTGGCCTGCTTCGTCATCTTAGTGCACTGCCCAGGGCTACCATGCATCCTCCACCCTCAACTGGCTCAGTGGGACCAGAGCAAGCTTTTGTTGCTTTGACTGTCAGAGCACCAAGAGAGAATGGGAATGCAACTGCCTGCTATGTCCTTATGGACTCCCTGGGTCTGAGAGTCTCTGGGCGCATGCTGTGGTTCATTGCTGCCTCTTCACTGGCCACGTGTGGCTGTTGAGAGGGATCTGGGCTGGGAAACGCTCTTTATGTAACAAACACTTACTTGTATTATTACCCTGGGGGTATAATTGTCCACCTTGGGATGACCTCCAACTTTTCACACATTGCTCTCTCATTTATGCCTTCACTAAGCTCTTTGCTTAGGTTTCGTGTCTTCTAGCAGCTCAGAAGTCCTGAATTTGGTTTCTGTCCAATTTTTTTTTCTCCCTTACAAATTGGCTTGACAAAATTTTGTTACATTTGTTTTATTTATTTATTTTTTATTTATTTATTTATTTATTTATTTGGAGAGAGAGAGAGAGAGAGAGAGAGGAAGACAGAGATGGGCACGCCAGCAGTGTCTCAGCTGTTGAGAATGAAATCCAGATGAGTGCGCCCCCTTGTGGTCAAGTGCGGCATTGCGCCCTTGCGTCACTTTGCTTCTGGCTAAACGTGGGACCTGAAAATTGGAACCCGGTTCTTAGGCTTAGGAGGCAGGTGCCTTAACCCCTAAGCCATCTCTCCAGCCCTACATTCATTTTTGAGTGAGACAGACAGGTCTCTTTGTCTGCTTTTTAAGAAAAAATAAATAAATATTCCTTCTTTCTTGATTTCTTAATCACTTATGAACCTGATTTGCATGCCATTGCCATTCTGTCAGTAAGGTCAGTGGGAGTCTCCCCTACCTCTCAAAGATCATCTTAGCATGGGACTCAGCAAAGCCACTGAAGTCTCAGCAATCTCAGAGTCCCTGTTGAACCAGCTTCTTTAATAATTTTTCTGTGAACATAGTACTATCTGTCCCAGTGAACTGGTCATCAAACACTGCCTCTGTCATGACTAGATCCCTCAGTAATTCCTGTCCTTTCTCTGTTGTCTTCCTTCCCCTGACATTCATGAGGCTCTCAGAAGGCAATAACCAACTCTCTCCAGTGACCATTTGAGAGGGTTCACCAGGGATTGATTTCCCTCATATTGCCCTAGGTTTTATATATCCTGTGTCAAACCTCCATCTTATCTTTATTGTGTCCTACTTTCCTCACAAATTCAGAGGCTAGTGCAAAGGAGAGCACCCCGTTGACTTTTTCTTGTTGTAATTTCTCCCTTTATGTGGACAAGTTCTTCCTGGGGAGATGCATAGCTTATTGCTGGAGCAATGACCATGAGGCTGACGTCAAAGTCTGGTCACAATCTGGTCTCATACGTGCTACTTTTAGGCACTGAAATATAGTTTCTACTTCTTCAGTCTTTTGAGGATATGTTCCGATACTCAGGTGGTGAACCCCATTCACTGAGGAGTAAGGCCACTCCATAGCACAAAGAGGAAGACGGCTATCCTGCGATCCCCCCCACCTCCACCCCCGATACTTCACCTTCAAAAGCAGCAGCATCCTTTGTTGAATGTCTTTTTACTCAGCCAGCTTGATGCAACTGCTGCTGCAGCAAGAAGGCAAGCTGTTCCATACCACATGGAAGAGGATGGCCCTCTCCCCTCATGCTGTGGAGCCTCGCTTGCATGTCCTGTCATCCAGAGAAGAAATGATGTACACGCTCCTTTCCTAATCATTTGAGCATCGTGGCATGAATTTTCCCTGTGGAGATGTGAACAAATCTTTACTCTCCCCAAATGTAGCATAAGTGATAGAAACAGATGATTCTATACGTCTAGCTTGGTGATCCAATGGGTTTGTTTGGGGTTACTTGCAAGATCATTGGTAAAATATTGCTTACAGGAACTCAGGCAACTTATGAATGGCCAATCCTCTCAAGAAAATCTCTCCCTCCGCTCTCTTTTTCTTTCTCTCTGTCTCTTTCTCTCTCTTTATCTTCCCCCAAATAACCATTAACTGTCTATAAGTCTTAAGGGAGGGGAAGGGTCTTGTGAGTTCCTATACCCTCCATGATGTCAAGTTAATGGGCTCAATCATGTTAGTTCTCTTTCAGATAATCATAGCTATTAACAGTTTAAAGAGCAATAGGCGTGCCATGCCCAGGGGACAGCCTTTCACCACACACCTATGTGACTGAACTAGGAAAGAAACCCTAGGCAGGGGGTGGCCTTCTTAGAGAGTGAAAGCCACTCAGCCCAGTTTGCACCTGCCTAGTATTTTTGTTTTAATCTTCATGATCATGTATAGTGTGTGCATAAATGTATATGGAGTATGTGTGTGTATGTATGTATGTGTGCATAGTATGTGAGTATGATGGATGTGTGTATATGGTATATGTGTGTGTACGGTTTACATATGTGTGTGTGTGTGTGTGTGTGTGTGTGTGTGTGTACCTCAGGCGTTGGTCTTTCCCTCCCTCCTTATTTGAAGCAGGGTCTCTCATTGCTTATCACTATGTTCTCCAGGTGAGTTGGCCTACACCTGCCCTGGATGCCACTGTTTCTGATTCCCTTCTCATTATTGTAGTACTGGGATTACAGACACACTATCGTGTCCAGCCCTAGAAGTGTTCTGAGGATCCAAGTACTTTATCCAATCAGCCATATCTCTAGCCCTTGTGCTTCTTTTCAATCACTTCAGATCCACTGGTTCAGTTTTCTGCTGTTGTCACCACACTGTAAAGATAAGCCTCTGGCGCTATCCAAATTTTTATCTCGTTATGGGTATATAGCTCATTGGTAGAGTATTTGACTATAAATTCTAATGTCCTTGGCTCACCGTCAGTGAAATGGAAGAGCTCTTCTCTCATGGAAAGGCTTTGGTTTCCCATCAAACTATGGGGTGGGACGTGAATGACCTACAACAAGCTGACAATCCTAACACACAAGGAAACAATTAATTTCCAATCATTTAGAGATGGTGCTTGTCAGACCACGAGATGATATACTGGGGCTCCTGGTTGTCCTGTTGCAGTTCACCAGCCTTGGTTCTTCATGCAATGTGTACAAAAGCACACTCTGTCCCACTCATAAATATGGTCATTGTGCTTTACAAACAGCAGTTTGGTTTCACTCCTTTCAATGTTTTGCCATAAGAAAAAACATTGTATTCCATCCTCTTTTTTTGTTGTTGTTTTGTTTTTAAGGTAGGGTCTCACTAGCACAGGCTAACTTGAAACTCACTCTATAGTACTGGGCTAGCCTCGAACTCATAGTGATCTTCCTACCACTGTCTTCCAAGTGCTGGGATTAAAGGCATTTGACACTACACCCAGCATATTCCATCCATATTACAAAACATTTTCAAACATTAGAGACAGGTATTCTATGGACAGAAATCTTATTATATTAAATATTTTTATTTATTTACTTGAGATATAGATAGAGAAAGAGAAGAAGAGGCAAATAGAGAATGAGGAGGATGGGTGCACCAGGGCCTCTATCTGCTGCAAACGAACTCCAGACACATGCACCACCTTGTGTATCTTGCATACCTGGGTCCTGGGGAGTCAAATCTGGGTCTTTTCATTTTGCAGAAACACCTTCACCCCTGAGCCATCTCTCCAATCCCCCAAATCTTATTTTATATTTTAAAAATAAAAAGTAATTATAATTGTTAATTGTCTAATTAAAATTTAAAAGAGACATAAACCAGGGTGATGTTATGTAACATGTATGGATCCAAATAAAGTTTGAAGAATAGTTAAGATGATGTGTCGACCTCAGTATGCAGAGGGATCGACTTACCTAAGTTTGTAAAAGCACAGTTGCTTTTCTATTTGTTTTGTAATGAGCGGCAAAATATGAATGCACAGCACTACTAAATTTACTCACTATGTCCTTAAATGCTCTGTTTAAATTCTCTCTTTGTTTTATTTTCTAATAATTTTTATATACTTGTTTTCTTGGAAAATTCTTTGAAAAAAAAAAAAAAATATATATATATATATGTATATATATATAGTGTCAAATATTATATATATATAATAAGATAATGTATATATGTAATTTTTTTCTGATTCCCATTTATTTAATAATGCTAAACAAAATTAATCCATACAAAGTACCTTGAGTGCTTCTGAATTCCAAAATGAAAAAGTTCTTCCCAGGTATGGAAGTGAATGCTTTTAATTCCAGGACTCAGGAGGTAGAGGTAGGAGAATAACAGTGAGTTCTAGGCTATCCTGAGACTACATAGTGATTTCTAGGTCTGGTGATACCCTACTTCAATAAAAAAAGCAAGAAAAATAGTTCTTTTTTAGATTAAAATTTATATATTTCATTTAAAGACTAACATTATCAGCATTATTCTTTTACAATGCCATCTGGGTGTTTGAACAAATAAATAAAAGATGATGAATAAAAAGGCAAGATATGTTCCATAAAATTGGAATATGGTAGCAATTAGAAGTGTTATATTGAATGTCAGTAATCTAACAAGCAAAGTGTGTGTTGGTTTGAGATCCACTTGACCCAATAGGTAAACACAAAGATCAGGCACTGTAAATGATGGACTCATAAGTGATATTAGTAAACAGAATATTATAATATTTAAATGATAGTATATGGCAAATCTATCCCTAAAAGGGAAATTATGAATTCACACTAGTTAATATACTTATCACATAGCTTTAAAGTCCTTGGATTTCACATAAGGAGTAGATTTGGTTGATTTCATTTTGTTTGCAGATCTGACAGTCGTAGTGTTTAATTTCTAAGATGATTCATTGCATTGTCTCAATTTCCTGAACCTAGTTTGGTCATAATTATATCCAGGACTTGAGGTTCAGTGTACTTAAACATAGGATGTTCTTGAAATTACTATTTTATTCAAGCTTATTATTATCTTACTATAAGAATGAGTCCATATTGAAAAGTTCAACATAGGTTGACAAGAAACCACACTACATTGTAGCCACCTAATTTTTAACAGAATTCTTAGAACAGGCTTTGGAGAAAAGATAATGTCTTTAACACATAGTGCTGGAAAACTTTACATACACATTTGGAAGAATAGTTAGATCTATATCTCTCAACAGGCTTGAAAATTAATTAAAACTGGATCAAAGCCCATAATTAAATATTTGAAACTCTGAAATTGCTAGAGTAAAACATGGTGAAAATTTTTCAATATATAGGAATAGACATAAACTTTCTGAAAAGGACTCCAATGATGAAGGAAATAATCCCCAGAATTAACAAATGGATTGCACGAAATACAAGAGCTTCTGTACAGGAGGAGAAAACAGTTATTTGGGTGAAGAGAGAGTCTACAGGATAAAAGTGTCAAACTCTTTGCCAATTATACATCAGTGGAACCAAGATCTACACTATGTAAAGAACTGCAAAAGCTCAATATCAAAACCACCTTCCATTGCATGAATGGGTTTGTGAATACAATATATAGTTCTCAAAAGATGAAATACAAATTTCCAAAAACTATTTGAAAAAAAACTAGCCATAAGTGAAATGCAAATCAAAACTATATTGAGATTCTGTCTTACCCCGATCAGAATAACATACATCAAGAAACTAAGTAAACCCTTCGATAGCTCAGCTGGTAGAGCTGATTCAATTCCGGCTCGAAGGACGTGCCTCCTGCTTTGCTGGGTGTGGTGGCGCACGCCTTTAATCCCAGCACTCGGGAGGCAGAGGTAGGAGGCCACCCTGAGGCTACATAGTTAATCCCAGGTCAGCCTGCACCAGAGTGAAACCCTACCTCGACAAACAAACAAACAAACAAACAAACAAACAAACAAACAAACAGGACAACAGTTGTTGGTGATGATGAAGACACAGAGAAGCCTTGTGAGCTACTGGTAGGAGTATCGACTGGTGCAGGAATTGTGGGAATCAGTAAGGAGGTACCTAAAAATAGAACTACCCTATGCTGATCCTGGGTATATATCCAGAGGAACCTAAGCCAGCACACTATAGAGATATTTGCACAGCAATGTTTATTATGATACTATTCACAGTAGCCAAGATAGTAGAACAGCCTAGATGTCTACCAACCAGTGAGTGGATAAAGAAAATGTTATAAATACATGTATATGTATACGTATATATCAACCATAATGAATGAAGGGCTAAGGGGATGACTTCAAGGTTAAAGGCACTTGTTTGGACAGCCTGCCAGCCCAGGTTCAAGTCCCCAGTACCCACATAAAGCCAACTGCACAAAGTGACCCATGCATCTGGAGTTCATTTCCAGTGACAAGAAGCCCAGGTATGCCCAAGCTTTCTCTCTTTCTCTCTCATACTCTCTCTCTCCAATAAACAATTTTTAAAGGAATGAAATTATACATGGAAAATGGATAGAATTCAAAATCACCATGCTAAATTTAAAATATTCCAGCCTCAGAAATACAAATATCACATTTTCTTTCACATATGAAATTTAGATTTAAATATATCTGTCAATATACACTTGCATGACATAAGTAGTAAAGGTGCTATAATGGGGCAGGTCCAAAAGAGAAGAGAACAAGAGCAAATAACAGGGAGAGAAAAAAGGTAAATATTGTTTATTTTCCTTACATGTAGAACCTAATGTCTCTCTCTCTCTCTCTCTCTCTCTCTCTCTCTCTCTGTGTGTGTGTGTGTTATGATCTAAAAGCAGAATGAGTACAATTTGAATGGAGAAAAAAGATGACTGAGTGAGTGGATGATCGACAAAGGAGTACAGCTGGGGAAAATATGAGCAAATTACAATGATATGCATGCATGAATATGTTACAATGAAACCTACTGTATATTTTTAAAATAATTTTAAAAAATTATTAAAAACTACTCTATAATATTTATAACTATGCCACCTTCTGAGTTGGTATAATGTTGAATTTAGAGGAAAGTAAGATTTTTGGTAGACTGTTCTTCAGGCTATTGTGAACTTCATTTTTAAAGAAACCATTATTTTGACATCTTATGCAAGGACCCTGCAGCATATCACACAGGAATGACTTGCAATGCTGCATTAAATATACCAGCACATATTTTCAGTTATAGACATGCATTTTATTAGAAAAAAGAGCCATGTAGTCAATAAAACTTGTCTTTTTCATTTTTTTCTCCCTTGAAATCAGAAACAAAGACAAGCAATTTAAATCTCGCTGCTGGGCTACTGCTGCTTTGGAAGCTGGAGCCCATCTTGAGCCGTGAGAGCTGAGGTATAAATTCATGTGAACTGGAATTTGTAATGGAAGCAGCAGGATACATTATTGAAAATGTACAAGCCAAGCTCCACGTGGATACAGTAAAACAAAGGGACCACCCTCCATTGTGCTTTTATTAACTTTGAGTGAGCCTTGCGGAAATGCATGAATCTTAGACGACTTCTCCAAAACCATAAGTGACTATGTGACTTTACTTCCTCAACCACTGTGTTTCTGAGAGCCACTGGAATGTGGAAAACCCAACTCTAATATTCAGGCTGCCAGCAAGTATGCAGAGTGGGATAGCCAGCTGGTCCACATTCCATGGGAAGGCCACTTTGACAGATCATGGGAATGAAAGGAGTATAAAGCATCCACTTTGTGCATTAGTGGATGGATCTTCAAAGAGTAACTTTCCACTTCTGCTTGGAGGGAATCGTTAGGACGACTGACAATAAGGGACACGATGAAATGATCCAGTGTGAGTTCCATTTACACTTGCTTATTATTTGGCGAGTCAGATAGCCTCAGAAGTCAGACATGACTCACGGCCATACAGCTGACAAATTTAGTTTATTGAGCATGCTCTGCTAAGCCAGTGAGTGGAGAACTGAGGATCTGGGCTTTGAGATTCTTGTAAGCAAGAAGACAAAATTCCTCCACAGTAATGAGAGCTAGCTAAATAAAATAAAATAGAAACATTATGTGATTTGTCGCTGCTACATTGTTCTCTATTTACCGAAGAATTTAAGACTAATGAAATGGTTTAGAAATCAGCTGACTTATTTTTATAAACTAATCAAATTGGAAAGTAAAAACAATGACAACTCTAGTAACCTCAATAGGGTTAGAAAAATTATTTGATAAAACTTAAGGCTCATTCATTGTTAAAAGAAACAGAAATAATATTTGCAAAAGCTCTTTTCAAATGCAGTCAATAAAGTTTTCTCTGTGAACGCTAATGAAAGTCTAGGTACCGCCACATTTATTCAGTTGTACTCTGCAAAGAATCAGGCCATTAGGTCATCTTAGATACTGGGAGCCGGCTGCAGTCATGCACACCAGGGACTGAGCCGCCTGAGTGTGACTGGAGCGGCACACCCTCGCCCAGTCTCACCTCCCCCCCCCCCTTGCCTTGACGCTGACAACAGGAGCCACCTTTGTTTCCGATTTGGTATCTTTAGAAGAGGAAATATAAACCCAACCAGCCACGCTTGTTGGGGCAAGGGAGTGTAAATAACACCACCATGAAACAAAACTTCTAGAGAAAAATAAGAATATTTTGCTTTTCAACAAAAATGCCTTAACAAATGTTTGAGGGACTGGGAGTGTAGTTCAGTGGTAGTGCACTGGCCTAGCATGCAGAAGGCCATCCTCGACACTTTATTATTAGTTTTTTTAAAGGTTTTTGCAGTAAGGTCTGTTTCTTGATCGAGTCATGCAGCTCAGCTTGATGTTTGTCTGAAGTGGCCTGTGTATCTGGGCTCCTGGAAGAGTGAAGGGATCGGTCACAGACAAACAATCCCTCCAAGCAAAACTAGGGCCCGACCCTCCCACTGGTTATGTACTACTGGGGGCGTTTCTGTCTCTGGTCTCCCCTGCTGCAGGGTGAAGTGAGGGAGCTGGGTCATGTGACCCCTGAGCTTTTCCTCCGAACTGATGCAACATTGTGATCTTCAGGGGAAAATCTGTTTACAGCAACTTAAAATAAAAGATGGTGGAAAGCACAAAGTTATTAAAGTGCTTCACTGAAAAAGCTAACGCATTCATGATTGCCTCGAAGACCTTGCTCTTAGGCACATGATTTTCCTCTCAATGGAGAGAAACCACGGCGTTTCTATTACGGAAAACGAAAAAAAAAAACATGAAGCCAATGAAAATCATCTGAGATGACAGTCATTATCTCAAGAATGAGGTGTTCTCTTTAACTGGTGTTAAAGTCACCATTTCACATGATACACATTTTACAGAACCAAGTAAGCACTGGTTCCCTGTGGGATTATACGTTCATGGCGACTTTGTCCTCCTTCCCCTTCAGTATTTATGGAGGAGGTGAGTGTGTCCTCCATGACAAGACTCAGAGAAAAAACAAAACAAACAAAAAAAAAAAAAACACCAGAGACCAGGAAAAGAACCATGACCAACCATGTGCCCAGTGGGAGCAGTGATCTTGGACTTTATAGCCTCTGCAAATCTAAGAAATAAATTTTCTGTTTATAAGCAATATGCAGCATATGGTATTTGGTTATATCATTCTAAATGAAACAAGAAATCATATAATTTATGGTTAAATTAACAATACACAAAAATAATTAAGCAACTGAGTTTCAAGGAACTCTAAACAGATATCTTTCCATTCTGCAGGCCAAGTTATGATGATTTTCTGAACAATGATTTCCCCCAACCCCCAACCTAGAAGAAGGCAATAGTGTGGAATTCAAGCTCTGTCCTCATGCCTGAAGTGTTAGGAGGTGTTCCAGGCTCTAGAAGGGCCTTATCCATTTTTATGCTAATTAAAATCTTGTATTTTACTATAATGTGGACATGGACATATAATGACAAGAAATATAAAATTTGCACACATTTTGAAAACGTTTTAAGAGCTATAATAGGAAAGTTCCCATTCCTAGCTAGTGGCTTACAATCCATTGTCTCTGTATTCCCTCGTGTAGAGCTGATGGGGAGTAAGAAGAAATGGAAGCAGAAGAGGAAGCCTGAGATGCTGGCAGCAGGATTTGGCTTGGAGGCCAAGGGCTGGTTTCACCTGTGCTTAAATGTTTTGATCTTCCTGGAGCTTAGCTCTGGTGCACCTAGTCCATTCAGGGTTAGTTAGCATGTTCTGGAAGGACATAATGTAAGAATGTGTCTGGAAAAAAACAGTCAATGTGAGGACTCTTGTGCACATTCAGGGAAGCTTCCCTAAGTACATCTTCAGCCTGTACCAATGCTCACAAACACTCTCCGTGAGGTGTGCTTAATTTGTATTTTTTGTATTTTATGTGTTTTGCTTTATTTTTATGTTTACATATCAGACAATCTTTATATGTATGTTGTATGTAGCATATGTGATTTTGTCTTCTATCACACTATCTATTTAGAACAATCATATATACAAATAAGTAAATATACATATGTAATTTTGATTTTTTTCATGCATAAGAACCATATAATCTGCATGAAGTTTGCAATATTACCATCTTCTGTTACATAGATTTTGTTATTGTTTACTGGACAATGTTAAGAAAGAATCATTATATATTAAATATAATAGTAGCATATTAAGGGCTGAAGAGATGGCTCAGCAACCCAGGTTCAGTTCCCCAGTGCCCACATAAAGCCAGATGCATAAGAGTGGTGCATGCATCTGGAGTTCTGTTAGCTGCAGCTGGAAGCCCTAGCACTCCCATTCTTTCTCTCTCTCTCTCGCCTTGTAAATAAATAAATAAAATTAAAATATATTAGCATGTTAAAATGTGTTGAGGAATTAATTGATGCTGATGAACTCAAATATATGTCAAAGTCCTCAGAAGGGAATTTAGGTTACAAAAGGGGATTAAATTGATGAACAGTTCGCATTGAAATACAACTGACACAAATTTATAGTACATACTCACAGGGCCTAAGACTTATCTGTGAAACTGCAGAAAACAATGAGTGTCTCCCTTCCCTTTCTTACACACACACACACACACACACACACACACACACCCATACATCCTTGTTCCTTTACATGTAGAGTAGCAGAGCCGTACTAACTGGCTTGTGTATGATGAAGCAGTGTCCTCTTCCTAGGAAGATGGAGGACTATGAGAAAGTAGCTATTATTTTTGTTTTACTAAAAGAAAAACACATTTCTCTAGTACACTTCAAGGGGCACAGCAGGCATGGTGGCAATGGAAGAACCCCCTGTGACAGTCATAGTTCTGAGAGGGAACAAACTCCATGAAAAACAGCAGACTTCCACTCATCTCTTTATGGCTTGAAATACAGCCAGCAGAGAACAGTGCAGGAAACATGAGAAAAACGAATACTCAATTTCAAAGTCCCTGCTAATCATTACTTACCCTTCTCCTTCCATTTATACTTATACATCCATATATGTGTTTAGCATGCTGGTTTCTCTCCAGAGCTTCATTTTTGTGCAGTTATCTTCATTTTCTTTCTGAGGCAGGGTTTCATCATGTAGCACAGGCTGACCTTGAACTTCTGAATGCTGGGATTCCACATGAATAACACACAATACATACATTATGCACGTGCTGCGCGGATCTCCTGAATTTTTATTCCTGACTTCACCTCACCTGATTCATCCTGTGGTCTCACACATGAGAGATCCAGAGATGCTCTTGCGATGTGTGACAGCTAATTTCTATCGCCAACCTGATCAGATCAGAAATCAAGTAAGGCACAGGCCTCTTGTTAGATCTGAGAGTGGCCCTTCTAGTGAGAGCCAACTCATAAAGAGGCTCCAGGAAAAGGCAGGTTCTTCTTTCCTGGCTGCTCTTGTTACTTGTTGGTCAGTGTATCAACCTTCTGCTACCTTCACAGACACCTGAACCCAGCTTCTTCAGCCTCCCAAATGGACAGGAGCAGCCGCTCTCGCAGAATTTTCAGGACCTTCAACGACAGATTGGAACTACGGAAATACCCAGCCTCATGGACCAACCAGCTAAGATCTCAGTGTTCAGTGTGCACACAGCCATTGTTAGATTGGCCAGCCCACATGCTGCAAGCCAGTCTAATAGACTTTCATGTCAGTTCTGTTCCTCTAGAGGACCTGACTAATGCATGGTGTGTGTATGTAACTACCTTAAACTCTCCATATATTGCTGACAAGGGGTTATATAGAAGTGTTTGAAGGTTATAATTAAATTAACCTACTTATTATAGCAAGAGTGCATTCCCAAAAGACTGACATATTTTAAATGAAGCTAGTTAGGGCTGGAGAGATGGCTTAGCAGTTAAAATGCTTGCCTACAAAGTCAAACGACCCAGGTTCTATACCCCAGGACTGGCATAAACCAGAAGTACAAAGTGGTGCATGTGTCTAGAGTTCATTTGCAGTGGCTAGAGGCCCTGGCACATCCATTTTTCTCTCTCTCTCTCTCTCTCAAGTAAATAAATAAAAAAGATATTAAAAAGTTTATGTTAAAGAAACTGAAATTATCTATAAAAGAAGAGTATCAGTAAATTGGGATGCCTTAAAAGCAGGGCTGGGCATCTCTGAGAGAAGAAATATTGTGCATGAAAAGCACGTGGTTTTCAGCCTGTTCTTCCAGAGAGCCTGACCTACAGATCTGGAAGCTGCTTATCTCGTTCCTTCTGATACATCATTTCACAAATATTTCCTTCCGATTCTTCTTCTCTGGTTGAGTTCTGGCTGATGTACATCTCAGAGCAAAACTGCACGAAGGCATGGCTGCTAAGTCTGACACTGAATAGCTTTGTGTTTTCCACATTCTGTGATAAGATGATGAGCTTGCAGAGTGTTGGAAGAACTCTAAGATTGTGAAAGCTGGAGTTTAGAGCCATATGTCTTAAAGAATTCCTGGAAACTAGCAAGAGTTCTTTCCTAAGTGGTCTACAGACTGTGAAATATATTGATAGAGCCAATACAACCAGAGCTATAATGTTATTCTAAATCTTTATATATATAATGATAGTGCCTCAAATAATATGAATATTAACAGTAAAGGGGGAAGTACTTAACTGTGTAAGATTTTAATATATCTCTTAGTAACTGAGGGAATAATCAGATGAATCCGAGTAGTAATATAAAAGATTTGAACAAAAAAAAAATGAACCAAATAGAACACTAAGTACATAACATCCAGATATGATTTCCAAGTATACCCGGAACAGCTATTGAAAGCAGTCATGGCTGTGCCATAAAGTAGGAGGACCCATATGGCCTATCCCTTGGGAAGCAGTCTGGACATTTTATCATATCTTTATCCTTTTACTTATACAACGTCTGTACTAAAAACCAAATAAGTGATGAAGGTAAATGTGGTAGTTTGAATGTATGTCCTCTATAGACTCATGTGTTTTATTAAAGTTTATAATGTGTGTCTCCAGTCACGTGGCTGGATGAGGTGTCACCGGGGATGGATCCTGGGTTTCAGCCCTAAGTTGTCTTTGGGTACACATCTGATTTCCAGCTCAAAGGTATACAGAATTAGACAAAAATTCTCTAAATAGGAAGAATATCTTACATATACACAGATAAGGGTGATGCCTATAGAGCTTAAGGGAAGGAAAATGTTCTTCAGGGACTCCGTTACTCTTAAATTACCTCATTTTAAAGAAATTTAAAAATATCAGAATGTGTTCACAATCATGTCTTCAGTAGAATAGAAGATCAAACATCAATCCCCAGTTTTGTGCACTCATTTATTTAGGTGTTTCTTCTGGCATCTGCCCTCAGGCTGCCATGTAATTTTGTGAAGCATATCCAGAAATTAATACTTTTCCTATTTTTGATTTTTTTCTAATTTTTCACTGGTCATTTTCATCACTATTTCCTTTTGATGAATTAGAATTATTAATTGATATACCATATAAGTATAGTGGCAAATTTATACTAACTGGCATTCCAAAGTATCTCAAAATCTTACAAAGTCTAATCATAATCCAAACAGCATTGTCTCCTCACTGGGGCCCTCCAGGTAAGGGTGGGTGTTTGTGCTTTCATTTTGTATTTGTCTCCCTTACTTTAGGTTGCCTGCTTACCTTTGGACACAGAATGTCTATGAAAAAATCAATGAGAGCTCACAGTTTCAGTTCCTTTCAAGGATGGAGGAACAAAGGCATCTTCTTGTCAATTCTTATTTTTTTAAATTTTTATTGACAACTTCCACGCCTATAGACAATGTCAGTGCTTTAAAATGTTCTGTTCCAAATCCCAAAAAGGCAGTTAAAGTTCTCCAGCCATTGTTCTAAATCTATTGAGTTCCAGGAACAGCAGAGCCCCGCAGGACAGGTCACCCCTGTTGCAGTCAGTTTCATGTTTCTGGACAAATTCCCAACTGAAAGCAGCTAATAGGAGAAAAGGGTTTATTTCAGGCTTACAAGTCCTAGGGATACATCATCAATGGTGGGAGAAGCTGGCTCACTTTCATAGATCCAAGCAAAGAGACACTACCAACAGCCAGCAGAGTCACATGAACCATCAGAGCTAGGCTCGACTTCAGATCCACCCTCAGGGACATACATATCTCTTCCCCAGGAGGGGTCCACCCACTGGAGACTCAAGTTGAAGCCCGTGTCTATGTGGTCATATATTCAAACCACCACAACCCTCAAATGTGGGAAATTATCTTTGATGCTGGGGCTATATTATTATTATTATTATTATTTTTGGTTTTTCAAGGTAGGGTCTCACTCTAGTCCAGGCTGACCTGGAATTTACTATGTAATCTCAGGATGGCAGTGAACTCACGGAGATCCTCCTACCTCTTTCTCCTGAGTGCTGGGATTAAAGGCATATGCCACCACACCTGGATCACGGGGCTGTATTTTGAAGTGAGAGTAATCATCTTATAGAAATCAACATACTCCTTTGAAGCAAAAATGACTTTTTCAAACCCCCTCATAGAACCAGAACTGAACCAATGATCATCAAACCACACCTTGACCATAACTACTTAATGCCTACCTCTTCATATTCCTGTCCCAGTTCTTCTACCTTGAAGCCTAAAGTTTATCTCAGTGCATGAAGATAGGCTTGGCACCAGTACACCTGTATCTGCTCCTCTTTCCAATATGCCACATCAATTATGTCTACCTCTGCTCTTCACTATTACTCAACTCTTTAATTAGTGTACTGGGAACATGTGGCCAAGCATAGACTGCTGGGACTTCCAGAACGAGGTTTTGCCTTGGAACTTTGGTAGTAATGATCTATTTTGTTTAATTTGTATTATTTAATTTTAATATTCATACAAAATATTGAGGCTATTATTGAAAAGATACCTTTGATATACTAATTTAAATGTACACAGTAAGTGAACATGAATTATCCTTAATATAGATTATAGTTGGCACACTAGCCCTCTCTTGATTCATTCATCTTAAAATATGTTCTGCTCTTTTCAGTATTTCTGGGATGTGACCAAGTCACTGATCTTTACTGTCTACCGCTTCCTTTTATTTGAATCTGCCCAAGGTCATGTACTAACTCATAAAGGAAAAAGCACCATTGCTCTAAAGTCTAGATAACTCTTTGTGAGGCATTCTTGCCACACATTTTTGCCTTGCAATGTGTTAAAATGCATCTCTTTCTTTAGATATTCTAATTGTGAGGGAGATTGCCTCCAATCAAAGAGATTTTCTCTATTTTAAAACACTGTTTTGTGTCTTTCAATCCAATATGTACAGGAATAATAAAAAGCAAATATCTAACAACATTAGGGGGAAAAATCTCATTTCAAACAAATACTGAATGCAACAAATCCAGAGGATGACATTTTATATTGGTTTGTATTTGACAAAGTATCTGTATGTAGCCTAGACTGGCCTGGAACTCCGATCCTCCTGTCTCAGATTCCTGAGTACTGGAATTACAGATATGAGTCACCATACCTGACAAGAGGCAATTTTGAATGATAACCATACATCTAGAAAGAAAATAGACAAAGATTCTGAAAGTATAGTGCTCCTTTGTTCAGTCCCTTGACAGTTCATTGTTGTCATGTAGAAATCTTTCACTTTTCATACTACAGACAAAACAGCTAACTTTGTCTTACTAACAATTCTATCCCTTTATTCCTATGCATAGCTTATAAACACTGATCTCTAATTGTCACTAAAATTAGCATAGCAATCAACACAAAGAGATTCAATAACATCAGAATGAAAATACTCTGTGTATAACAGCTTAGACTGTGGGGTGGGCACAAGATGGAAGGAACTGCTAGGAATGAAATAAAAAAAAGTTTTTAATTCTTCATAAAGATATTCAAAAAAGTACCTTATATTATATTGGTTAAAAGTCTGCTCTTAAAGCCAAGTTACATCTAATTATAAACATCGGTCATAGAATCAGAGTATAACATGGGGGTCACACCTCATGCTTTGCTCTTACTATCCTTCTGATCGATAAAATTCTAAAACTTCTGGGATGAGGAAATCCCAGGAAACTAGAAAGGAATTCATGATAGGGGCCAAAAGAGACTTTAAGGAGAAGGGCAGGGAAGGTAGTTGATCTTATGTACAGGGAAGGGGAACACTTAGGGTGGGAGGGTAATAGCAGGATAGTAATGGGGCAGGCATATGGGTGAGAGAAAGGATATTGAGACAGTGAATGAAAATTATGTATGCATAGAAAGATGAAAGAAAGACAGAATCTAAAAAGCAAAGAGCAAAGAAACTGTGAAAGAATTTGGAAAGCATTTAATGTATTTAAACGGCACACACATACGTATAAACATACCTGGTTTAATATTTCCTGGTAAGTTCCTGCATTGAGTCTGTATTGGCTCTAGGTAGCACAAAGGCTATGATGAAAAGAAGGGAAGCTTTAGAATAGGAGGGTAGTCCACGAAGAGAAAGTGTGTCCCTTCTGCATAGATTGGAAATCTGGGACGTTTATTCATAGGCCAGATATGGCCATCAACATGACTGGATTTGGGAATACTGATTCTATATATGTTCAGCTATGTTGAAGTCTTTTGCTATTTTGTCCTATAGTTCTGTTAAGTGCATAACTTCTCTAAATGTATCCTCCTTTTGTGGTTTGAACACAAAATATTCCCCAGATCCTTATGTATTAGAACACTTATTTTCACTGACTGGTGCAGAAGCTAGCAGAGAAGACACCAAATATGAGTGCCCCATATCTGTATGGCACATGGCTGCAGGACCTCAGTCGCAGCAGTTTGGAACAGCAGTGTGTGTATGACATGGCTGGCAGCAGCCTCTGGACCACTGGCCCCTGGACTGGCTTAGCTCTCTGTTTAACGCTTCCCTTGGTAAGCTTTACATTGCTAATAATCTGAGCTTGTGGGTCTCTAGGCTCTACATTGCAGCTTCAAGCATCTCTCCATCAAGGCTGCTGAGCACTGCTGCACCATGCCTGGCCTCCCAAGCTATCCATGGAAACCAAGTAGAAGTCACAGCAAGGCTGAAACTCACCGTGCATGCAAACCAGCAGCAAGTGTACAGCGCCAAAGTCTGCCCCCAAGTTGAACCATGGATTCAGTAGCCTCAGATCATTTCATCAGCTGAATGCATTGTGTACAGGGGATCCCAGAGCAGCTATGGACTCTCGTGGAAGGATTTTTACCCTGAAAAGCTTTTGAAACAAATTGGCATTTTTATCACTGAGCCCACAGCTGTTAGGGCTGTCTCTCTGGGTTTTGACATGGATTCATGGATTCATTCATGTTTGTGTTATTCCAACACAAAGCACTTGGCTGGTTTTATCAAGATTATTCTCTTTATAGCTGCACCTTCCTTGGCTGGATCTTTACACACACTCCTACCTTGGACAAGCTGAGACAAATTTACTTCTTTCTTCTTTGCTTCCTTTTTGCTCCAAATATTTATAGTGTACACCTTGCTTAAAGTGGTCATGCCAGTTTCTTATCTTGAATGCGTTCTTGCCTTGATATCTGAACCATCAGATAAACTGATGGGTGAAGCGTACGTGCTGAGCCTCCACTGGGATCATCCCCAAAGCCCTGCTTACATTATGCTGTGGATTCCAGGCTTTCTCTAGCCTGTTCCACTAACTTCTTCACACTCTCCTGAAAACCAATACTGAGGTCTCTTCCACAGGTTTACTATAGTCTATGGTCCCATTCTCCAGATCACTTTCCGGTTAGTCAGTTTTCTGTCATATATTTAAATTCCCAACATAATTGACTTATAAAAACTCTTTTTCATTGTCACTACGCAGCTCGGTCTGGCCTCAAACTCATGAACCTATCTCAGCCTCCTGTGTGGCACGTTTACCAGTATGTACCTGCACACTTGGCTAACAAATGGTTTATTTTGGGATACAGTTAGAGGTTTTAATCCAAGGGACTAGGCATTTTAAAATATGCATTTTGGCATTGAAAAATCTCACTTCAGACTCACATGAATATTTTATAAAGCTATCTACATAGTTATTGGTATAGAAGAGACTTGTTCTGGCTGTTCTATGTAGAGGGAAAGCCATTGCTCTGGGCTTCTAGTAGCTATGCTGGATGCCAGCACAGGGAAAAGACACAGGTCAGAACACATGCTCAGCTTCTGGCCAAGAAGAGAAGAGAATGGCTCCAGAGTTCCCTAGTCCCCTTAAAGGGCAAATTCTCTATGATTTAAAGATGTTTCACTGAGCCCCACCTTCTAAAGGTTCCACAGCTTCTTTACAGCACCATCTTGGGACCAAACCTTTAACACACTGGCCTTTGGGGGGACATTTGTCCAAACCATAGTAGGTGCTCAGACGACTCTCTCTTAATTCCTCATTTAAACTGACATCCAAGCTCAGATTCGCTCTGCAGCATGGCTGCTTCTGTCTTGTCCTGTACATATACCAGGCAGAACAAGTCTCCTCATAGCATTCATTATGCAGACATGCTTATAAAATAACTCATGTGACTCCAAGATGCGATTTTCAGATCTCACAATGCACATTTTTTAAAAAGGGGGGGGAGAAACAATGAAATCTTATTATATTCTTATATTCTGTTTTTCTTTTATGTTCAGAAAAAAAGGATGCGTCCTGTGTGGTTTGATTCAGGTGTCCCCCATAAATTTAGGTGTTCTCAACGCTAGGTTCCCAGCTCATAGAGATTAGAGAATTGACAGCTCCTGGAGGAAATGTACTATTGGGGGTGGGCTTATGGGCGTTTTAGCCAGCTCCCCCTGGCTAGTGTTTGGCACACTGTCCTGTTGCTATTGTCCACCTGATGTTGGCCAGGAGGTAATGTCTGCCCTCTGCTTATGCCATCATTTTCCCCTGCAATCTTGGAGCTTCCTCTTGAGTCTGTAAGCCAAAATAAACCTTTTTCCCCCCAAAAAAACTGCTCTTGGTTGGGTGATTTCTGCCAGCAGTGTGAATCTGACAGCAACACTTCCCTTCCCCTGCTTACCTTACTCAGCCTATAACTGTATCCTAGCTCCACAATTTATTATTGTCCAAGTTCACCCTTGGTTTTGTAATAACTTCATCTTCTTGTGTATTTATCTACTCAGTTTTATGCCAAGAGAAAGTTATCATCATGAAGACAGAGTGGGCATTTGATGGCTTCAGTGTTGCAATCCAATATTTTATGGCTTACGATGAGGGAAAATCCTCCTTCATGAGACCTGCTGGAAAATAATCTCCTCACTGTTGCAGCGCAAAACCGACACGTTTGAAAATAAAGCAAACAGAGCTCATTCCTTGTGAAATAAGTATCGGCTGAGTTGGCTCTTCTTACACATTGGGGACAGAGAAGAAAACACTGGGCACCCAGAGGATGCTGTTTGTCATCATAGTGCTCTTCCGTCTGTCACTCACGGAAATGGAAACACTGTCACCTCAGGAAGCGACGAGCTCGGCACTGCTCAGAGCAGTACCATTTTGGGCATTAATGGCATTTTGTTATAGTCCCACAAGTGCCCTGGGGTCCACATTAGATCATTTCTATTCATTTATACTCATTTATGCCCAAGGTAGAGCAGTGCATGAGATGCCATTCCACAGTGCGTATGTGCTTTGGTGTCCGGGTGACTTGGAACCAAGGCATCAGTGAAAGAGCAGGCAGACTCTCCCAGAACCCTTTCTCCACTGGAATTTAAATTGTCTAATAGGAGCTCATGTTTCACGCATTTCCTCCCTGAAGAATCAACCCAATAAGGGGCATAAAGGCTACATCACATTGGGTAGGGTATCCCCGATTCCTCAGAACATTCTCCTAATATAGCTCTTATCACTTGACAGGTTTATCTGAAGAAAAGACATAAACACCCCACATATGAATATTTCCCTGTCTCCTGGTCCTCTAACTTATATGACAATCACCTAGGGACCCAAAGTACCTGGTCCTTCTGGTGGACTAGGGTGCTGTGCAACTTCCCTGTACAAAATGGACATTATGAATCTTAGCATCACAATGGTGTCCATCTGCATATTTCCATTCTTGGCCTCTTACTCAAAGAGTTGAAGAAAGGGTACACAGAAATAGTGAAGAAAGAAGAATCATTATTAAGAGTAAAATGATAAAGGCTTGAATAAACTGCCCCAGGGAGTAGGACAGTCCAGTGGAAAGTACCAAAGAGCCCCAGTTATTGCTCAGGGCTCCTTTTTAAGGAGTCTACATGAAGTCATGTTTGGGTTCTAGGAGTGAAATTTGAATGGTATCCTAGTTGGATGGACAGGTTTGGGTTATGTACTCTTTAATGTACCCATCCCTTTTCAAGTTGCATCTGATTTTAAATGCATCTTGGGAAGGGACATGAATAGGCATAGCATGATAAAAATAGGGGCTTCTCCCTAAAAGTTCACTTAGGGAACATAATTTGCCTTTTTTGGACATGCACCCAAAACCACTCCAGAATGGATGCCCCCTGTTGTTTTGATCCCCAGTATGTTCAAGAATGTATATGAATAAGAACTGATCACAAATAATGGTCCATAGGGTAGGAGAGATCTGGTTCATTGTTTGGAGCAGTGTGTATGTGCATTTCAGTGTGGCAGAAGTCCCGATTCCCAGCAGCTTGCCCAGTGCATTGTTTAGGGATGGGGAATGCTATTCTCCAAGACAGGTAGAGCGCAGTGGAAGCTCAGCAATTCCTTGTTTGTTTGCCTCGGTTCCATTCTTGAGTCCCATACTCTATGCGATTCTTTTGCACAAATAAGTCCAATGTTCTCTGCTTCTGTTCATCAGTCACATGTGAACTTGAGGTATAGTTGAGCTGGAGAACTTAGAAAGGTAGCTATAAGCCAGTTGTACACCCTGTGACTTTCCTTGTGTCTCTCCTCAGAGTGTGTCCATTCCATCAGTAAACCAATATTTTTTCTCTCTTCTTCCATCCTTCTTTTGTCTTTCCCCTTTCCATTTCTCTTTTATTTTTCCCTCTGTTTGCTAATTGTTATATTTATGTCTATTTTATTGGGTTCATATGCCTAACTTTTATTTCTTTTCAGAGGCTGTTCCTTTTCCTGTCTGTTACAAAATTATTTGAAATGACCTTTTTTAAAGATATCTGATGTTAGTCTTTGTCAGCTAGCTCTAATATGTGGGTCACATTGACCTAATTCCTTCTCTTCCTATACTTAATACTACTTCTGGATGGTATCTTAGACATTTTTAATACTATGACATAGATCTCATTTAAATATAGCAAACATTGTCTTTTCAAGGAGTGATCAATTTAGTTAGGTTCAGTTTGCACACTCGGACCTACGCTCACTAGACTCCCAATGCTGCTTCAACCCATACTCACCGCTCTTTACTCCCAACGTTGCTCCATTTTTAGTTCTTTCGCAAGTGTTATTTTGATCTTTCTATTTGTGTGCCACCCTATGTCCAGTCTGGCCTGGATACTGCTTTGGATCTCATATCTTCTCCATGCCGATTTATCACATCTCCACAGTAACTGCTGACAGGAATGCCCAGGACATCATAAGTAGCTTTAAGGGCTGTGCTCTTGAGTCCATTCTTTTTCTTTTTTTGCTGCAATTTGAGTGTGAACTGACCCCTCACAGGATCACATGTTTGAACACTGCCCAGCTGGCTGTGCTATTTTGTGAAACCTTTAGGCGGTGGTGCTAAGCTGAGAGAAGTGGTTTCTTGGGGAAGGGTCTAGTTCTGGCGTGGTACTCTGCTGAATGCCCTGACCACGGAGGTGATGAGATATGAGCATGCCACCTCACACTCCAACTGCCATAGCCTTAATCTGCTTCTGCCACGTGTTCCCCTTTTGAAGGGGCCCATCCTCTTCACGTGTGAGCCAAAGGAAGTCCTTCATCCTTCACACCCCAAGGTACTTCCTTCAGTCATTGAGAAAATTAACTGATACATTGTCTGTTGACTGCCTAGTATGTTCTAGTGTCCTGGCCTTCTTCCTACCAGTTTTCTGTCTAGATAGACACATGGACACCGAGAGCTGTGCCTGCACCTAGAACCCGGGACAAGAGACTGAAGGTCAGGGTGGCAGGGAAAGGTGGATTTCCTACTGTTTGGGGACAACGGTGTCTCCATCAGAAGTTTGTGTGGGGACAATAGTCAAAGAGACGAGATAAGAATGAGAGACAAAACAACCACAGAAACACACTTGATCTCTGAGCAGTGGTATTTCACTTTCCTGCTCTGAAACAGACCAGAAGACATCTGTGCCTACTTCTAATATTTTAAACTGTGTCGAGATCAGTCTAAGAAGGAAAAATAAAGCAGACACATGAGCATTTAGGTAGTTATTAAATTCTCATCATCTTCTTTAGCTAACCTGAGACTATTTACTTTCAAATTCTGTCCTATCTGGCTGATATGATTCCTGCACAGACAGTCAGTGTGCTCAGACCATGGCATCTGCACTCAAAGTACACACACATGTACATGCACATACACACACACACCACACACACACAATCTTTAACTGGTCTTCTCTTTGTAGGATCCTCACAAGGAATACCCAGGAACAGATTTTGGGCCAGATGAAAGTAGGACCCTCTTCATTTAGAAATTTCTACCATGCTGTGGATTAAAATAGATTTAATTACTCTTCTTAAAAATAGTCTTTCATCTTTTTCTTATGGTTGTGATCAAAAACCTGACCAGAAGCAACTTAACTGAGGAAACAGTTAATTCAGTGTAAAGTTACAAGACACATTCCACCATGGTGGGGAAAGTATGGCATCAGGAGTAAGAAGCAGCTGGTCACACTGAGGCACAGCCAGGTAGCAGAGGGCAAACAGAAAAGGGATCGACCCTGTAAAACATCCACATCTAGCTCCAGTGACCCACTTCTTCCAACAAGGCTCCACTTCCTAAAGGATCCACAAGCTTTCCAAACTGCCATCAGCTGAGGACCTAAATATTCATATATATGAGGCTATAGGGGACATTCAAACCACAACAGCCTCATTGAAAATAACAGGTTTCCATATTCATGAGTTAAATTTGTCTACCAGAACAATATCATTGAGCAATTCCCTTGCTTGGGGAGCAATTTATTTAGTAGACTCCTATTGAATTAGTTTGGAGATAATAATCAATTTCCAGGTATAAACAGACAAAATTAGACAATGGTTCAGAGGCTGCACTAAGCCTTTATTGGTGTCTACGAGTTCCTTCTGTCATCTCTTTGGGCTTTGCTTGGGGTTCTTGTATCTTATTTGTAATGTAACCCTTCTCAACTTTGCTCTGAGCCACTTAAAACCATTGACTTTTTCATTCTCCATCTCGGTTGTTTTCCATGCAGCTCCTGTTTCCTTGCTTGCTTCCTGCAGATCCCCACAGGACCTCCTTGGTCCTGCTCTCTGACATCCAGAGAGCCCTGCAGAGACAAAGGATGGGGAGCAGAGATGCACAGACACGAGCGAGCAGCCATCACCTTTGCCTGATGTTTTCACAAAGTTTCTTGAGTGGGTGTTACTTTTTATTATATGTACTTGCTAATAATACTTAGATCATTACCTAAATGTGGGGTCTCCATGTTAATCTAATGATAACATCTACTGCGAACTTTCCTTGATAATCCAACTACATATTTCCTCTGTTAAAACTTTCCTATATATCCTAAATTTTTCCACACATAGCATTCCCTCAAGCAAACGAAGTATTTACGGCTACTCTTGATGAAAATATGAGTAAATATTATCTTATCTCCTGGGTTTTTAAAGATGCAACCACTTATTGATCATTGCAACACTTTAGTTTTCTTTTTTTACAATACAAAAAAAAATGTGCCTGGAAGGTATGTATTGGAAGTATCACAGCACAAAATCGCTTCTATAGAAAAGAATTATTTCAGCCAAGCGTGGTGGTACATGCCTTTAATCCCAGCACTTGAGGCAGAGGTAGGAGGATCGCCATGAGTCTGAAGCCACCCTGAGACTACACAGTGAATTTCAGGTCAGCCTGAGCATCTAGAGTGAGACCCTACCTCGGAAAACCAAAAAGAAAAACAAAAAAAAGAATTATTTTATTTTCAAATGAGACATGTTCTTTTAAATCTCAAATGTGATGACCAATTCAGGTCTTAATTAAATGGTTTGCAACATCTGCTGTAACTTTTCATAAGCCTGAATATCAAATTTTTTGAGATTTTCAAATGGTTGCAGTATTTCTTTTACATTATTTTAAATTTAAAGGTCATATGCTTTGGTTGAAAAACCTCTTATTGCCCATTTCTGTATGGCATTAATATAAGGTATTTTAAACACAGCAAGAGTTCCCAGTGAGTCAGTGCTTAAAGTCACAAGCACACTTGAATAAAATAAACCCATCATATGCAGAGTGGGTTCTCTGAGGGGAAGACTGAAATGCCACACATTAACGTAAGCCAGATCCTGGTGACCTTGTATTATAAAGAAACTAGTTTTTTTTTTTTAATTTGGTTTCTGCTATTAATTCAAAATTATGCATATACATATATTTATTTTTCACTTGTTTCTTTTCACCTGGACCAGAACCATCAGAACATATGCAGCAAGTGACATTTGTGTATCTCTTCCTATGAATATTTCTGTAAGAAACCCAGTTTGTGATGCTCACCGAGATCTGAGTATCCCTGTAAAAAACATCATCTGCATATTTCAGGGAATGAACTGATGCACAAAGATAGCTGGCTGCGTACTTGCTCATTCCTCTTGAGGTGGAGAGAGAAGCTGTCTCATTCGCCCTATGTGTCTTGGTCCTCTCAATGCACATTTGTTTATTGTCCATGTGTGGATGAGTGTGTGTGTATCTGTGCTGAGGCCTCTTACTGCTGCAAACAGACCACAGACAGGAGCTCCATTTTTTACCTCTAGCTTACGTGAGTGGCTGGGGAATATAACTTGGATTTGCAGGCTTTGCAAACAAATACTTTTAGTCATTGAACCATCTTACTAGTCCCACGATGTATTATTTTGCTCTCGTAATTATGTCATTTTGAATTAAAAGTTTTGGATATTTGAGTTATAATACTTTAATTATGTGAATAATGTACTATTTTAAAAGGGAAAACAATGTAAACACTTTAATGACAATCTAAGGAACAAAATTTTCACCAGTCAAGATAGAAGAAATTGTGTACTGCATGGAAGATATTTGTAAAACACCTAACAGCTCCCATGAAGAATGATATTAGATCATTAAATTCAAATTGCATTCAAGTAAAAGAACACGATATTTGACATGTAAAACTTTTTCAAAGTTTCCATAGTAACTACTAAAATGCTACGTGTAAATTATGTGATTAAAGTTATCAAAGATAGTTTTCTTTCAACCTATGCAAGTTCAAGCCAGATGACATGCCTGGTTCTCCTTCAGAATTTCCTGCCAGCTTTACTTCTGGAAGATAATTAGAACAGCGTTTATCTGTGATGGGCACATCTGATAAATAATTTTAGAAATGAAATGTATTGATTTAACATAAATGGGCCTGACACCAATCTCTGCATGAAACCGAGTGCCCGTGCTGGTTGAACAGCTGGTATTCTGAGCCCATGGCCACGCAACACGGGAAAAAGCAGGAAGTAAAGATCCCTATTTCACCACAGAATTTTAGGCATGATAACCAGGGCCCAAATAACGCTATCCATTACTTGACTTTGTTTGATAATGAGTGTGTTTATGTGTGAGCGTGTGTGTATGTGTGTGTGTGTGTGTGTGTGTATTTGTGGCTGTGTTCAATACCATTGCATCGGACAATAACATGATTGTGGCTCTGAAGCGTGGCAGACTACAACACTGCATAGGGGTTATTTTAAGATTATTTACAGGCAATTGAGAAGATTCAAAGCTCTCTGCTCCCCCCCGCCCCCGCCGTGTACCTATACATACAAAGTTAATTTAGGTAAAGATTCCTCACCTCTTTCTATAAGGGAGCCCAGAGGATTTTATAAGGGAGCAGAGGATTCCACGTAACCAGCTTTACTGGCCAGCCTGTATTCCCGTATCTGCTTCCATGGTATTGTGTTATGGCAGCTCAAAATCTTCCCGCCCCCTTATCACTTCTTTATATTTACTGTTGGTGGGTATGTGTTTTGAAAATTCTATGGAAATAAGATAGACTTTTGAACCTTTTCTCAAAGAGCCAGTGACTCATGTTCTGGGTATTGCTCATGCGTTTGTCATACACATATGTTCATGAGATACTCATGTGTTTCTCCTGTCTTTCTTCACCTGTCTTTTGCTGCAGGCCCCCCAGCAAGAATCCAGGAAATTGAGGAACATGACTTTGCTCCTCCTCAGTAATCCGTTTTCAGTGTCAAGAAACAGAAAATCCTAAATAACAAACTTCTAGCTTCCTCATGGTTTTCCTGAACATTGTTTTGTGTACCTGATTTACTGAATGCCCAGTTCTATAACTGTAAGATATTTGTGTAGTTTCATGCACTTGAATCTATATATTAACTCACAGTAACATTTCCAAGCGTGCCTTTTGAATTTCTGTACTTTTGAAAAATGCTATTCAGTTCTGAAAGATGGACATAGAACAATATTTTGAAAACCTGCTAATTGCCAATAAAAGTAAAATTAGCAAAAATATTAAATTTGATTCTAAATATCAGGTAATTAAGAATGATGGCTTATGCCTTTAATCTTGGCACTTGAGAGGCTGAGATCAAACACGATCACTATGAGTTTCAGGCCAGCCTGGGCTAGAGGGAGACCCTGCTTCAAAAAACATTTTTTTTAAATAAGCCATTGGCTGGCAAGATGGCTTAGCAGTTAAGGCACTTGTCTATGAAGTCTAACAACTCTTTAAATCCCACATAAGCTAGATGCACAAGATGTTGCAAGTATACAAGGTCACACATGTGCACAAGATGGCACACACGTCTGGAGTTCAATTGCACTGGATGGAGGCCCTGGTTTGCCAATTCTCTCTCTTGCTCTCTTTCTTGCTCTTGCTCACTCTCTCTCTCGCTCATAAAATATCCAAAAAAAAAAAAAAAAAAAAAAAAAGCCAGAGAAACTGGGTAAATTCCTTCAGTGTCAGTAATATCATAGGTTGTTTAAAAGTAGATCAATGGGGCTAGAGGAATGGCTTAGTGGTTAAGGCGCTTGCAGGACCACGTAAGCCAGATGCACAATGTGGCACATGTGTCTGGAGTTTGTATGCAGCAGCTGGAGGCCCTGATGCGCCCATTCTCTCTCTCTCTCTCTCTTTATCTCTGTCTCTATCTCTGCCATTCTCTTTCTCTGTCAAGTAAATAAATAAAAATATTTTTAAAGTAAATCAACCAAAAGACAGAGAATAATTTGATGGGATAGGATGAAATGTGGATGGATTATAAATAAAATAAAGATATAAATGCTTTTCACTATATGCTTTTGATAAACTATTAATTTTCTTTTTAAATTTTTATTATTTATTTAAAAGTGAGAGAGAATGAGGCAGATAAAAAAAGAGAATGGGTGCACCAGGACCTCTAGCCAGTGCAAACAAACTCCAGATGCATGTTCTACCTTGTGTATCTGGCTTATGTGGGTTCTAATTAATCGAACTTGGGTCCTTAGGATTCTCAGACAAGTGTCTTCAATTCCAGATTAAGACTGCTGAGGCATTCAGTTTTGTGGATTGAGTAGCTATCACCTTTTATAATGGAGATATATATATATATATATATATATATATATATATATATATATATATATAATCAGTTCTATTGATCTCTGCACCCCAACTTATACAGACGGTGTTGTCTGGAGTAGTCCTAGAGAAACAGAAATGTAAGGATGACTGTCCCCAGTGGACTATGTGGTACTTGGAGCTGGGTATCCGCGTTGACTAAACCTACAGTCACTCAAGACTCTCCTAGAAGTACAGCAGACACGGATGCTCCATGGCCTTAGCTATTTAGAGAAGCATGAAAGATTAATGCATTTTATCACTCACCCTTAGTGAGGAGCAAAGAATCTAGTGACTCTCTCTGTAAAACTTTTAAATGTGTCTGAACGTAAAGTGTTCCTCATAGGCTCAAGTGTTTGTGATTAAGCCTCAGAGTTAGTCCCCAGCTGGCAGAGCCTTTGGGAGGTGGAGTCTTGCTGGAGGAGGTATTTCTTGAGGTGCAAGCCTTGAGGTGCACTCACATAGCCCACTGGGTATTCAGAATCAGCTCACGTGGCTTCCTCAGCTGCCTGCTCTGCAATACCATCCCCGCCATGACAAAGCTTCCTCCTGGAGCTCAATTCAAAGTAAACCCTTCCCTCTCATAAGCTTCTTTGGCTCAGGTGCTTTGTCTCAGCAATGGTGAGGCAGCTACTACAATTAATAATTACTACAATTATGCTTCTAGTATCAACCGTTTTCTTCTAGCATCTCTCGAGAAAGTACCCAAGGAAGAGAATGAACTCCCAGATGAAGTTTCCTAGACCCAGAGGTTTCATACACAATATAAAGGTTTCTGAGTATGTATAAAGAAAGAAACTTTTTTTTTCCAGCAGCCTCATTAAGTGCAAGCCTCTAAAGGCATGAGGACACTGCATGGAATGGACATGTGTGGGGAGACCCTGAGGTTGAAGACATTGAATTTCCAGATTCCAATGGGTTAATTCGCCTGAGGAAGTCACCTTCCGATCCTCAGTGAGGCACACATTCTCATCCTCACCGCTGTGTCACTGCCCCCTCCATCCTTGCCTGAGGGATTAAACCACAGCCTCTACAGAACAGTGATTTTTCCCAAAACAGATGCCAAGCGAGTCATTGCTGATGCACCTCGAGGGCCACCCTTCCCACCCATCTGTTCTGTAGCCCAATAAACTGATTCAAGGCTCAGTATTTCCTTGGACGTGAGGAACACAGTTTAACCCCCAAGGAGGTACACTACACCCCTAAAGAACTGCTTGAGATAATTCATACAAGCAGAGGTCTGGATCATATGTGTGGGGACGGATTATAAGGATGTAGGATAATGGTGATCAAGCTCATTTTATACATATGGGTCCAGTGAGCAGAAAATCTAGGTTTAATGTCACAGTTCCCACAATTGAAAGAAAAAATGCTACCAGTTTATTAGACTGTTTGGCTAAAGTATGGGTCAAAAGAAATCCTGATGTGAATGATCTTGAGAGGCCTGATATCCTGTGGCTTAATGTTCATAAAGGGATTCAATGACTAAGGAAAATTGGAATGCTGGGGTGGATTTTCCAAGTAAAAGCCGCTCCTTCATAATTGAAGATGTGATCTTCACTAATACTCTATGGAACAGACTTACAAGGAAAACTGGTATACTTGAACATTTCTGTTTTTATTTTATTTTATTTTATTTTATTATTTTATATTTTTTGGAGAGAGACACAGAGAGAGACAGACAGAGAGGGGAGGGAGACAGATAGAGAATGGGTACCAGCAGTCTCTCAGCTGCTGTGAACGAAATCCAGATGTGTGCGCCCCCTTGTGGGCAAGTGCGGCATTGCACCCTTGCGTCACTTTGCATCTGGCTAAATGTGGGACCTGGAGATTGGAACCGGGTTCTTTAGCTTAGCAGGCAGGCGACTTAACCGCTAAGCCATCTCTCCAGCCCTGCTTGAACATCTCCGTCATTTTCTTTGTATGCCTGACTGTTAGCGGGAGCCACAGCTGCCCAACTGGATAACCTACGTCTAATATGTCTGATCGGAGTTTTCAGTAGCAAGGACCACATGGCATCACTGAATTGTCAAAGGCAAGGTAATTTTACTGAAATGGACAACATAAACCAAACGATGTTCATAATGGTTTGACTTGTGTCAAACTTTGGCAATGGCTAATTAGTCATGGTGTTCCCAAAATTAAAAAGAAATGAAGCTTAATGTGTTTTTGCTTGACCTGTATAAGCAGAAAAATTCCAGAGCAAATGAATGGTGTTACCTTGAATTATAGCAACAGAGAATAGTAGCCCCTCAACTAGTGTCCAGAATAGACTCAGTTAATAAATGCAGAAACTCTCCAATGAAAGGAAGGTGAAATTCTCCTTGGGAAAAGACCTGGCTACAGTACCTAAAGTCCACTCTGTGGGCTATCGAGATGGCACAATGGATAGACTGAATGACATCAGGCTTGACTTTTTGAGTTTGGATCCCCAGAATCGATGTAAAGCCATATGCAGTGAAGCTCAGCGTAAGGTGGGAGGGATTACAGAGATTAGATGCAGCGTACGGACGTGCAAAATACAAAGGTGGAAAAGTCTACCCTGTCTCCTTTTAACTCCTGGGTTTTGCTTGTGCAGTAGGATAGACCTTGGTGAATCAAAGTTCATTATCTTAATTCATCAAGTAGTGACTCCAACTGCAGCTGCTGTGCCAGATGCACTTTCCTGTCCTGAGCATATTTCCTGGTACCTGGTATGCAGCTATCAACCTCTTAAATGCTTTCTTCTGCAAACCTATAAATAAGGACCACCAGATGCTGTTTGCTTTCAACTGGCAAGATGAGCATTACACAGTCACTATTGTACCTCAAGGGTCCATTACTTCACCAGCCCTGTGTCATTATTTAGTTCACAGGGATATTGGTCTCCTTACTCTTAAACCAGCTACCACACTGGTTCATTATATTGATGGCATTATGATGATGAGAACAAGGAAGCAGGAGTTAGTTATGGCAAAATAAATTAATAAAAGCTGCAGCATTTCTCCAGCACTAAAGTGAGAAAGAAAGGAGAAGAAAGGAACAGAAGGTGGTAGAAGAGGAAGAAATGGAAGAAGAAAAATTGACAAAGACGAAGAAGCAGTAAATCTGGGCAAAGTCATTTGCAAAGCATTATCTGGAAGATAGTGAGTATTGTTTCAGGAGCAAAATGTGGGATGTTTCCTTTATACATTTAGACTTCTAAAATGCTATATAATTACATTTTTAGAGGAAAGTTGATATAAAAAGTTAAAGCTATATTGAGGACTCTCCTTCACCATGGTCTCTCTCTGCCTTTCCCCATGAGGGCTGTGTGCAGTGCACCCTGCTCTGTGAAATTTCCAAGTTACGTATTCTACATGTGATCAGCTGACAGGTCACACTGCTGTCTATGCTTGATGTCACCATAAAGTGTTTCAATGATCCCAGTTCCAGTGATTACACATGAACACAACTTTGAAACTTCTCCAAATTGATTACACATTTATAATTCACTTGAGCAGGTAATGAGGCATCCAAAACAAATTTTGTGTTAAATAGAAGTTTGAAATTTCTGGCTTCTGAAAATCTAAGTGGTTTCTATCTCTAAGCTATAAAGAGTATTGGTAAATTACTACACACACAATAATGACATAAATATGGAGCTATTCTTAAGTTTGTATAAAATTCAGAACTTTAATTAAATTTACTCTTTGTGGATTATCAGATTATATCCAATGAGTTAGATAAAAGAGATGTACAGTATATAGACGTGGTATGAGAACATAAAAAATCTCATTACATTAATGTGAGCACTTGGCAAATGGAATGATAAGTGCATAAGTGCAAGCACCATGCATCAATTATAAAAAAGTCAAGGCAATAGTCGTTGAAACTTGTTTTGAATTCCTGTGCTTCATTATTGTATCCTTAAGACATATGGATTTTTTTCTTTTTCTTTCTTCTTACTGAAGTCAAGGCTAATCAAGATCATCAATGCTCAGCGTTTGTTGCTTCTCATGTAAAACTGCTGAATAGTCTTTGAAATAGGATATTTTAGCTGTTCTACTGGTGACCTGAATTCAATTTAATCTCCACCATGAAACAGAGTAATGATTAAAGTTCCAACCCTTTTACATTTAGAATGATTTAAAAAAGCACACGACGTGGCCCCTGCCCTCCTCTGCTCTTGTTTGGATCTGAACCATCCCCTGTAGTTCCTTTGAAGCCTTGGGTCCTAGCCTATGGTGGATCACGAAGCTGGTGGAACTGTTGGTGGGTGGAGCCTAATGGAAAGAAGTGATGTCATTGCGCCCTGTTCTGGAAGAGGCTGTTAGGATTCTTGCTTTTGCCTGTAGTCAGTGAGGTGAACGGTTTCCTCTTCTGTGTGCGCCCACTGTTTGCCTCACTACAGGTCCCAAAGAGACAACTGATTCTGTACTAAACTCACTGAATTTAGGAGCCAAAATGTACTTGTCTGTGCATCCGACTATAACAAAACATGGAGGAACCTTAAGTGTAGATTACTAATTGAAGAAGCTGATTTGAGAAGGCTAACAAGATGTCTCAGCAGTTAAAGATGCTTGCTTGCAAAGCCTACCAGCTCAGGTTCAATTCTCAAGACACTCATGTAAGCAGGACACACACACACACACACACACACACACACACACACACACACACAAAAGGAGTTGAAAGTGTCTAGCACACAGCATACACACACATGCTCACACAAAAGGAGTTGAAAGTGTCTGGCACACAGGGCGCACGCGCGCTCACACACACGAGAGCAAATAATTAACCCTTTTTAACTGAAGAAACCCGTATGAGAAGACTATCTCGTACAGGTTTCCAAGTATAACATTCTTGGAAAGGCAGAACCATGAAGATAGTCCAAAGATCTGTGCAGTGAGTAGCTATCCCACATCCGTAGCTGCCAGCCTTCTTCCTGGACCTGTACCAACTGTAGCTTTGTATGTGTGCGCTATCTAGTCTCTTATGACGAATCTTTTGATAAACACATAAACAACACTTTGGGGCTGACTTCTCTGTCGACCAGAGCTATTACACTGGTCTACACTAATTCATCAAGACCTTCCACTGAATCTTCCAGTTCGTGTCTAAGTAGATCCTCAGATGCTTGTCACCCTCTAAGCCACATGTCAGACAACTTTAGAGAATCAGTTTCAAACCGAAAGAAGCTCTTGTTTATCTTTCACAAGGGGAAAGTGTAGCCATGTTACACAAAAAGAAAACCAGGTTTCTGCTAACTGGCACCCTGCTACCATAAATAGCACGTGTTGGAAACCCATGGTGCAAATATGTGCATCCACACATGTTCATGATCATGGTAAAAGCCAATTAATTATAGCTAGAGATGAGGCTGGGGCTTTAGGTTTTAACTGGATCAGATAGGAAATATTTCAAAACAGTCTCTGACTTAATTGAATTTTTCCCAGCAAGAATACTGTGACTCTTGCAGGTTTGGGTGTAATGTTAGCAAACGGAAATTTGATTTTTAATAAATAACTGATTAAAGCAAGGTATAAAGTACAGAATACAGACCCCTGATTAACTATCAAAGCATGCGATTTCCAGCAAAGGACCCATTTCCACATCAGCTACTGTGTTTCCGTCCTGTAGCATGATATGACATTGGCTCAGTGTCTTGATAATTCTGTATTTGGTTTATTTTAAGATAATACAATAATGGCACTTTCTTCTGGTTGGTGTGTAATGAATTGGGTATTAATGATTTATAATAGTTTCTTCATTTTATTTAAAATTTTGATAGAAGTCATTACTAGGTAGTATTAGAGATAAAGTCAATCAAGACTGATTAAATCCATGGCTCTGTATGCATTCTGGGACAAGGTTAATAATAGTGAAATATATGAGAGAGAGAGAGAGAGAGAGAGAGAGAGAGAGCGCAAGCACAAGAGCCCTTTAAAATCAGGAACAAAAATCTCCTTCAATCTGACAGGGATCCACTGTAGTCCATAGGCTCTGTATGCATCACACTCATTAAATATTAGATATTTTCACTTACTTTAGAACATTTCATGCACATTTTATAAAACTAATAAAAGACTCTACAGGAATATAAATATGTAAATATAAATAATCAGTGTTTAAAAATACATTAATGATAGGAAGAAATCTTGAAGAAGTCAGTAAACAATAAATGAATGTAAATGAGTTTCATGCAATAAAATGTGACTTTCTGATACTGATTTGTGCTTTGAACACATCCATGCAAGTTCAGTTCAGCACCTAACCTAACAGAACAAAAGCAATTTGCTTAATCTGACTAATTAGGGCATAAATAATTATAAATTATCAGTCTTGTAGAAAAATCAAACAGACTCATTAAAGGGAAGTTGTAAACAGGAGCGCAATGTTAATTTGGATAACATGTCTAATCCCATACTTATTTTTAAATTGCCATTCTTGATTGTCCAAAGTTCAGAAAAACTGGGCATAATCCTCAGTACTTATATTCCACAATTAACCAGCTCAGGTCTTTTTTTTTTTTGAGAGTTGGGAGTTGGGCATCTGAGCATGTAATAGCAAAACATTCCAGAACAGGTCAGCTTCATTTCTAACTAGAATTCATCAGGAAAGGAGAGTCTTGATCTTAAACTTTGCATGTCACTTTAAGTGCCACTCACTCCTCTCAGAGATGACAGACCAGCACACTTTGTTGGGTGAATTTCCTGCCTTCTTGGAGCTCCTTTGATAAGAAGCAAATCACTGGTGACTATGTGCTGAGGGAGGGAAGAACAAGTGGAAGAGTGGAACCTCGGGTGATGTAAAAGGTACTTTTCTGCCTTCCTATTTTCAATTTTTGCCTCGGGCTGAAGATGTTAAATTCAAAACATAGAAATCAGAATTTCTGACAACAGGAAAATTTAGAGAACCACACAGAAGCTACCAAAAAAAAAAAAAAATAGAGAACAATACATTTTAGAACTGCCTAAATCATAGAATAAGTATATAACATGATGCTGTTTCTGAGACAGACAATATTTATATTGTGCTTTAAAATGTAAGTGTGGTTTCTAACATTTTTGTTTCTTTTGAGGGGGCATAAATCAAAATAGCTTCTCTAAGACCATCTCCCCAAAGTGCTGGGCAGTCAGGGGAAACAGAGGTTAAGCAGCCAGGGAGACTGAAGGAGAGCTCCCCTTCTCCTGGGAACTGTGGGTTTAACCACAGAAGAGAGGGCTCAGTGTAGCCCAGAGAGGCTGCATTCACCTGGACAAGGGACCATAAACTACAGATAAGTTTAAATTACAGCCATCTCCCCAAGGAACTTCCCCTTTAAAGTAACAGCTTTTGGGTTTACTTGTGTAGACCACTTATCTATGTATACAGCTGTGCTCCCTCACCATTTCTGCAAGCTTGCTTGTTGTCCAAGGAAGTTTCCTGTCCTTGTCCATAGTCACACAGCCCAGAAGGTTAACCCTCAGATAATGTAAAGAACTCAAGGTAACATCAAACAGCATTTAAAAAGACATGGACTTATAATGGGCATGGAAGACGACACTGGAGAGCATGGAGCTCACTCAGCCCACTGGTGTAAGATAAATGAGTTCCCCGCCTCTCCACGTGGGGCTTGGGTTTCTCACTGACTTAAATCCAGGGTTTCTGCCACACTTGGACCTTAGTTTTTATCAGCCCAAGGATGAAGCATGTTCACCGGGAAGACAACCTAAAGAGAAGCTCCAATGAGAAGAAGAAAAAAGAAAGAAGGAAAGAAAGAAAGAAAGAAAGAAAGAAAGAAAGAAAGAAAGAAAGAAAGAAAGAACTCAGTGACTTTTTGTACAATGTAAAATATGAAAAAGTAAATCGAGATTCAGGGTAAGAATAAAAAGGGTTATTGGGCTGCTCTGTGGAGCTCACAGGGAGACAGTTCTCCCTGTTGGACAATTCTTCTTCCATAAGTACTTCTCATAAGTACAAGAAGAATTTTATTCATTGCCAGGAAAGGAATGATACTAATTTCTACTATAAGATTTGAAACTCATCTTGAGAATGCCCATCTAGGCCATAAAATTAAGAAGGTTATCTAAGAAACAAAAGCCTCAGGATCGACTTTGAAGCAGTAGCAATAAAACACCTAGAGCACAAGCCTGGGGCAGAGTAAATCCTGGAAGTGTTTGGCCTGATTGGTCCAGATTTACCTGAAATGACCACTTTGGCTTCTAGTGTCCTGATGTCAAGGAGGTCACTGCTGAGTAGCTAGAAGAGGGCCTGATCATTCGTGCTCTGGGATGTAATGACTGAATGTCTGTTGGTTCTTGATTTTGGGACAGGATCAGAGCCATTTCAGCTAATATTATTAAACTGTATTCTAGAAGCACAGAGAGGCACAGAACCGCTTAATATGACTGAAGATGGGCAGGAGATTGGAGTGAGATGTATCTCAGTGGTCAGCAAACGCTTACCCTGCACAGGATTCAGGTCCAATTTTCAGATAAACTACAAAATGTAGCTATCAGGTTATCAAAATTAGCGTGAAGTTGGACATCCTTCATTTCCAGGAAGTTCCGGGGTGTCTCGATGAGATGATGTTGGAATATGGACAGCACCAATATGCAGTAGTAAGAAGCCATAGTAAGAAGCACAGATTCTTTTTCCCCTGTTTTCATGTACAAGCTACTTCATTTTTAATCATCTATTTACTTATCTTATATATTTTACAATTCTGCCCCTGTATGTGCCAGACTGCTAGGTGCACGCAAGCCTAAGAAAGATGAAAATGATTATTGTGGGTTCTTGCAATTCCCATTCCCCAGGGACATTGGCCACTGATGTCCCAGGCAGGAGTTGGGGGGAAACAGCAGGGTCCTGGAGCAGTGGGTGAGTGTGGCGACAGGCAGTGAACACCCGGAAGACCGTCTGATGGACAGCACTTGTTTATTCAAAAGTGGAATGGGTTTTTAAACACTTGGGGAAGGTTGAGATGCCACATACAGATTATATGGCGATCGGATACATACTTTATGGGTTGCTATCTAATTGGTTATAAGGGAGATTGTGGCCGAAGAGCTATGGTAACTTCAAAGCTGTGTGGCAGGAGCTAAGAGAGATAACTACTGTGACTTCAGAGCTGTGAGGAAGGAGCAGGAATGGTGGGAAAAGCTACTGTGACTTCAAAGCTGTGGGGAGGAGCTGTGAGAGTGATCAAAGCTGTGGAGAGGGGCTGTGGGAAAGATGGTGGAAAAGCTACATGACTTCAGCCTCATAAGGATCTCTTGGGCAGCTAGCCACAAGGTCAGGAACTGGGGGTGGGGGGCAAAGCCTGATTATGGAATGGTCAGAGCTTTTTGGGATCCAGGGGTAGGACCTCGCTAGTTCTGCCCACTCTGGGTGATGACAGGGCACACTACAACCTTGCCCGAGGGTAGGAAGGCCAGTCACCATCGCCAGGGTGGGTTCCCCAGGACAGGGCCAGCTGCAACCCCACAGCCCAAAGTCCCCGGCCATGTCCAACAGTTCAGCCCAGCCTCTCACAGTCCCAGCCCATTTTCAGCAATGCCCAACAGATTATCTTAATGGAGTTTATATAATCAAGCAAGGTAGAGAATAAAACTAATCATAATAAATATGAAAGCTACACAGTACTATTGAAGGTCACATGCTAAAATAAAACGCAGAGATGGTGAAATGAGAGTGGGTGAAATGCAGACTGCAGTACAAACTGGATGTTTGGAGCCCTTTCAACAGTGGGATAGATAAAAAAGCATTTGTATTCTGGATATACAAAAGCAAAGCTCAGTGGGCTTCTTGATTGATTGGATGTGGAAAGAGAGAGAAGGGAGGCAGCTTCCAGAGGGGATTGATTGGGATAAAAGCGTCGGGCCTTGGTAAATGAGAAAGGCAGTCCATTTCTTCTGGACTTGTGCAAATATTGAAAATGCAGAGGTCAACTCAGCATCACTCAGCATTGCATCTGCTTGCCCATGTTGGGTTGGATTCAGACATTTCCCCTTTTGTCGTATCTATATTTCTTTTCACAGAATCTGTCAAGAGATGTCATCTTTTTTTCTTCCTTTTTATTGACACCTTCCATACTTACAGGCAATAAACCATGATAATCCCCACCCCTCCCCTACTTTTCCCCTTTAAAAATCTGCACTCTATCATATCCCCTCTCTCTCTCAATTGGTCTCTTTTATTTTGATGTCACCATCTTTTCCTCCTATTATGAGGGTCTTGTGAAGATAGTGCTACGCACTGCTTAAACAGTAAGTTCAGACTATTTTCTCTACTTTGAACTTTTAAGCATTGCATTTTCCAAGTCTGAAAATCATTATTTTTTTTTGCTAAATCACACTGTTTAGAACTATGATGTATTCTGCTAAATTAATTCAAGGTAGTTCATGTATTGAATGTTCTCAATCAATTAGTCTATGGAACTTGGAGGTCCTGTGACAATCTGACTAATATCAAGTCAAATGCTGAGTGAAGCATGTTACAGAACTCTCCTAATTTGGTGCCCTCAGAGTGAGGACTAATCAATTCTGCTACAGAATTAGAAGTCACACACTGTCTTAGGAGTTCACGGAGATAAAATTGTTTATAAACACATTCTTCCATCTTAGCACCCTTGGCATATGTGAACCTCCCCGGGTAAACTGACTGTTTATTCTTCAGTCTTGTAATATGGATTCTTTGTGCCTGCAAAAGATATCTAAGTACGTGTGCCCACAGTCTGCAAAACAGACCTGGCAAAAGAGTAAAAGATAAAAATAAGATCCTGCTTCTTTGAAACACACACACTTTTTTTTTTTTTTTTTTTTTTTTTTTTTTTACAAAATCATACCCTACTGACATCACAATCCAGGTAACTGATGTTAGAGAGAAGTAAGGAATCACTATTGTACAAAGGAGTGAGGCAATACTGTGGTAATTTAGTATGAAGACAGGCATTAGTAACGAGGTAGGATAGTGTCTTTGCCAAAGATCCTGCAGACAGCAGGAATGGTGGGGCAGGGAGGAGGGAAAAGTGTTGATGCAGAAGTCGGTTCCATACTGATGCTCTGGCATGGAGCTTGGAGCATGTATTCCCACCATACCTTTAGTACATTCCTTCTGGTTTTCTGTATCATCCTCCTGGAACCGCCCCTCATGTGAAAGCTGTTTACAAAGTGTCCACACAGCACTAATTACTTGCTTTCATCACGGATGGTTTAGTGATGCTCCCAAGGTGTCATAATGGAATATCCTGATGCAAAACTAGCTTTGTGGTCCCCAAAAGGTTTTGGATGACTGTCATTTAATGGAGAATTCAGAAGACTCTATGTTGCTCCAGGGTTTGAAAATGAAGCAAAGAATCTTAACAGTTCCTCAATCCTCAGATGCCTTCCTGAATTATCAAAATGCATTGCTCTGCATGAACGAAAATTTATAACAGAACAAGGTCTGAAAAGCTCCTTATTAGGAAGCAATTAATGGTTAGGAGAGCAAAGTCGGATAAGAATGTATTCATGTTCTCACAAAAGTGAAGAAATTTATTATGTAAGTATATGGCTTGGTTGTAAACTGCCCTCCACAGACTCCTGTGTTTTCATCTGGTTCCTAGCAGATGCTGTTTGGAGAGGCCGTGGAACCTCACTGGGTGAGCAGGGCACTGGAGGAGGGAGATAAAACATGCACATTCATAGTCTTTGCTCTCTGCTCATCAGTGATACACTGTCCAATTAAAGTGACCGTGTTCCTCCTTAGATGTCAAAGCTATGTAAAGGAGGATTCTTTTATTCCTAGACAAAGTTTTCTTGCTGTGATGAATACAAAACACTTGCTCAGTGCCACAGTTCTGGAATGTTCCCATCAGCATCTCAGATTATACTATCTCACGTCCATCCTGTTCAGCCCCAGCATTTCCTTTCCAACCACGCACACCCTATACTAGCAAATTGATTTTAATTTTCAGTAAATCCCTCTACTCATACATGTGCCACATTCCTTTCCACCGTCTGACACAGGAAACTGCTAGAATACAATCGGGGAAATCCTACAGAGATACAGCGAGGGCTGGAAATGCATAAGCAATGTTCTCTGAAAGACTCACTTCAGAACAGGTGCTTGGCAGAGAAGCTCACAGAGCAGACTACCTATCTGCAAAGCTATGCTCCATACTCCCTTGTCTTGGAAAATTGATAAAAATGCTCTGAATATTTGTTTCCTTGACTGAAGACCAATGATGAAGTTGTACTCATGTATTGATTTGTACAATTTAACAAGATCATAACTTACAAAATGTTGAAAGATACACTTGGCACAAAATATATACATAACAGATACAATTTACTATATAATTTCTCATGAACTTGTAAAATTCCATAGAATGAAATATTTCGCATTTTGTCCACTGCTGCTTCACCAAAACTTAGAGGCTGCATCCTGTCAGCTGCTCTTTAAGCACACTGGAAATGACAGAAATAACACTGGCTATAGTTTATGTTTGATGGGAGCTGATATTTTCATATGTGCACTTTTTCTGAACAATTTTGTGATGCAGTGTTCATAATTGTGGCTTTCAGAAGCTTAAGAATTTGTATGGCATTACCAACATAATCCTCTTCTGTAAAAGCACACTCATTAAATGTGACTTTATTAGGTTATTTTTCAAAATTGTGTAGGGAAGAATCAATTACTAGCTTCAGAGTGACACCCATGAATAAATAATTCATCACACAAAAGTCTATCAGGAATATATTTATCTCATAGATCCTGTCCTTGAAAGTTAGGAGAATGTTCTAGGCTTGGAAAGAGATGTTTAAAGAGAAAGTATTAGAGAGCTGTAATATCTGTATATATGGAAATATCTGTTACAGGGAAACAAAGACCAATGTAGTCTATGTATGCCAACACCCAGCCATCATCTTTAAATGAGAAACTGATCAAGAAGGAGGACTGTAGTGGTTCTTGGGGTGAGGGTGGAGATTTTTTTTTTCCTTAGATGACACACCATGACTTAAATAAGGCCAAAGTTCTTGAAGGTCTTGTCCCCTGGGCACTCACTAGAAGCCAACAATGTTACATAGTGGATGCTCAGGAAACTCGGGGTTCAAAGACAGACAGGTGCTTTGTTCCTTGTTGGGGTCCCCCCTAGGGCCAGCCCAGGAGGGATGGCAGGGTCTCTGACAAGTTGGGGGTGAGAGGCACGGAGTCACAACACAGACTCTGGGAGTTGGGTGAAAGCAGCAGAGGGCAAGCTGCTGCAAACTAGTTTATTCAAGGAAGTGTAAGGGGTTTTAAAAGGGCTTAGCTGGCCAATCATTGTATGGGGTGGTCCCCTTTTTGTGACCAATGACAGCCTTTCTCTGGACAGATCATCTCGTAGCAGGTTTCTGGTGAGCATGGGACTGTAGGTGTTGTCACGCCAGGCCTGCGCAGGACACCATGTTCACAGAAGCCACTTCCCGGTTTCTTCTGACATGCGATCTGGCTAGGGCCAGGCCTGCATTGTGCCATACAGTTCCTGATCATTACCAGTAAATTACAGCACATAAAAGAGCAAGTTTTTCATAAAACTTCATAGACCTCCTTTTGAATGCATGGAACATATGCATTTTGTTAATTTTAAGTGAGTTGATACATATGCATTTCCTGTTAAACTTTAAAAGCTATTCTCTTACGCAGTATGCCAGTAACCATTGGCTGTGGGGAGGAGGGTGAAGTTTCATGTTAATAGAACACCTAATACTTCTCTAGTCACCTGGAACAAATTCCTGATGTATCTTTTTTACTACTCTTTCAATATGTTTTTTCCCTCAGGTCAGGTTTTATTACATCAGTGCCTGGGTGCATGTCCTGTGTCTGTAAGCTGATGTAGCTGGCACATTGAAGCACTATGTCACCTGTCGTGCTGCCCTCTTTTCGATCACTACCACAACCCACATTCTGCTGGCTTAGGTTTTATGTTCAGTTCACTGAGCTGGGGTTTAGTTTCTGAAACCTTCAAAGAGAAAACAGCCGTACATATGTCTAAATGTAACAGGGACTAGTTCAGATGTTTTGAGGTATACATTACTAGAATTTATCTCTTATTTACAAATGTCCGCAAATTTGTGCTGAATGTGAAAATATTCGCCTGAAATTTTGATAAGGGTGTGATTATGCCAGAGGCTGGAATCTTTGTTACCAAGTGTTAGTCATTTGAGCAATAGATGGAAATACATAATAATTACTCAAACTTCCCTCAGTGAACATCCAATTAAGGACGAACAGTAGTAAATTCTGGCTACCATGGAAACATAGCTAGTTGTTTGAAGTGATCTGCCTGTAATAACTAACTTGGTGACCTTAGATGACACACTGTGATTCCTATGTTCCCTACATTTTCTTAAAATGCAATGCCCTAAATGTTGTATGTTAGGAATTCTTGGTGTCAGTGTATGTTTTCTACAAAAAAAAAAAAAAAAAAAAATGGCTTATATGGTAAGGATTGGCTAAGTGAGCAATACTTAAGAGGATTGGTATTAGGAATATAGAAAAAGACATATTTATATGGTTGAGATGTTTCTATCAACAAAAGGAAATACTGGAGGAAAAGGACATGGTTGGGGTCATTGCTGATAGTGGGCTAAATTAGCTAACCTGGATATGAGTTAAGAACTAATGGCTTTAGAACCCTTTCAGGAAGCACAGATGACCCTGCAAAGAGGATCTTTAAAGTGTGACAAAATACATGATTTGTGAGTGAACATCAGAACGTGACTGATGTGTAGACACACACACACACACACACACACACACATCTACATTTGCATATGTTTCTTTAGTGTCCATCAGTAAATTGATTTCCAAGGGATGTGGGTTTTGAAGAACTCTCTTAAAGGTCAGGTATTGTTAATAGTATTCTTGAACTATGTTGAGTAATACTCTACTGGAATGTGTTTGAATATTGATGAAATTTGTGTTGAAAATCGTAGAAAAACCATTCATTAACTGAAGATCCATATATTTTCAGATATAGAAACCTAGTTATTAAAAGGAAATGCTAGCCAGACACGGTGGCCCACACCTTTTATCCCAGCACTCAGAAGGCAGAAATAGGAGGATCACCATGAGTTCAAGGCCACCCTGAGGTTACATAGTTCAGCCCGGGCTAGAGTGAGAACCTACCTTAAAACAACAAGTAAATGCCAAGAAGAGGAAAGCACTAAATTTTCCTCTGGACAAGCAAGCAGAGAGCAATATAAATTTTATTTTATGTTTGAAATATGTATATGCATACAACTTATCTACCAGGTAAGTGCATGAAATTTAGAGGTATTACAAAGTAAATGATAGTCTTAGAAACTACAGTGCATATCATGAAAAACAACATGAGCTTCTAAAACAAGATCTACTGCCATAATTTTGTCCATTTGTGGCTCACTTCTGTCCTTGCCTTCTTGTTACGTGGTTTTCTTCTACCTCTCATTCCTTCCCTCTGACAGCCTATGTGATTGGGCATCCTCTGGAAAGCCCTGGTTGAATGAAAGCCTCAGTGTCAGTAACATTTGGATAGTGGGTTCCAAGGCTGACAACCAATCATACAGAAGCATGCCAGGAGTCGGGTGGCGCACACAGACAGATGGCGGAGGTTGCTAAGAGTAGAAAGGCCTAGCTAACAGCTTTGCCTCATGTCCCCTGCCTCCGTGTTTCTTTCATGGTCTGCTGGTGACTTAAAAACTTCCACTTATTTTTCTTTTTTTCCTTCATCTTCTTCATAAGGAGTACTTCTGTATTTCTTTCTTTTTTAATGAGAGAGAGAGCGGAGGAGGCAGATGGAGAATGTGTGTGCCAGGGCCTATAGCCACTGCAAATGAATTTCAGATGCATACACCACCTTGTCCATCTGGCTTTTGTGGGGACTCAAACCTGGGTACTTAAGCTTTGCAAGCAAGCACCTTAACCACTAAGCCATCTCTCCAGTCCCTATACTCATGTATTTCTAAGTCTTCCTTTCATGGCCGTACTTCCAATCTGCAATGATACCAATCTCAAATCAACTTTTGTAACTGAGAGGGAAATCATTTGTCAATGGCTTTGTGCCTTTCATGTTTGCACTTAACATTTGTTGCATCCGGATGAATGGATGACTTTGGCTTTCTCAAAAGAAATAGCAATGTCAGCTTCGCACTCATTTTATGATGGAAAATCTTTGCCATCATAGTTTTCACATGAAAGATATATTTGCCACTTCTCAAATGTCAAGTCTAATAGAAAGGAGATATAAGTGATATATTTCTTTGTAGGTAAGAACCCTTTAAGGTTATAACATGATGTGGCATACCTATTTATCATGATAAAGTAAGCACTTTTACTCAATTCTTGAATTTCTTTAGTGTTTTCAAGTTTGGTACATATTCTGAGTTTATTCTGAACTGTGCCAAATTTAGCAGCTGGATCATATCAGGCCATGTCAGCTGAAATATATTGTCACTAGTGACTTGTCAAATATTAGCCACTTCATTGTAACTATTATTAGATATTTATGAGGTAAAAAGTGTACCATAAATCACTATTTGCCTTATTTTACACACACACACACACACACACACACACACATAATTATTCAAAGTAGGGTGTCACCTAACCCAGGCTGTCCTGGAATTCACTATGTAGTCTACCTAAGGCTGGCCTCAGACTCATGGAGATTTTCCTCCCTTTGCCTCCTGAGTGCTGGGAATAAAGGCATGTGCCACTTTGTCTGGCTTAACTCTTTTATTTATTTATTTATTTTGGTTTTTCGAGGTAGGGTCTCACGCTAGTCCACGCTGACCTGGAATTCACTATGTAGTCTCGGGCTGGCCTTGAACTCATGGCGATCCTCCTACTCTGCCTCCCGAGTGCTGGGATTAAAGGTGTGCGCCACCACGCCCAGCAACTCTTTTTTTTTTTTAAGCTAAAATTAAACTTTTAAAAATAAGAAAAAGAATAACATAACCTAATAAGGTATCCAATATTTCAAGCAGAACTCTTTTTGTCCTAAGATGCAGGTAATAGAAACTTTGATTCTCTATATAAATAATTTACATAAAAATCGGTATCAGTGTTTAAAAGCACAAGCTAGTTGCACATGTGCTCGTCACACAATTAAAATGTCTACATGTCATGGCGGTTTGGATGATCTGTCAAGAAATGAATCTATGGGAGATATTCAAGTCATGCTACATTTTATTTATCCATATGTTTTATTTATTTATTCATTTATTTATCCCATCATAAAGACATCAGCCATTTTTTTTCTTTTACCATTCTTGGGTCATTTCCAACTTTTATAAATATTTATACTGTGAAAAATGATAGCAACATTTGTCTTTGTGTTATAAATTATGATAATAAAACCAAGACATCGACAGTGATATGACCAAGGCGGGAATATTTATATTGTGGTTTTCCAGTCCTTGACAGCTAAATGTTTTAGACTTGCTACACAAAGTATTAACAGAGACGATGATCTTCTTGTGGACTTTACTCCTACTTTTAGTGTATAACATACAGCTTTGCTTAAACTATGCAGAAAATGGTGTTTTACCCACCGGTTCAGTAACTGAGACAGCACTGCTACAGCCCGTTCCTTCAGTGTCCCACACGGCTCCTAATGTGCTCTTATGGACTACCGAGCATACCGACAATCCATTAAAAACTCCACATTGTATTGGGCTGGAGAGATTGCATAGTGGTTAAGGTGCTTGCCTGCAAAGCCAAAGGATCCAGGTTGATTCCCCAGGATCCACATAAGCCAGATGCACAAAGTGGTGCATGCATTTGGAGGTTGTTTGCAGTGGTTGTTTGAGTGGAGACCCTCGTGTGCTCAATCTCTCTGTCTAAATAATAATAAAATACAATTTAAAAAAGCTCCACAATATAAGTGCAGTATGCTCCCTTCTCAATGTACCCCAAGATATGAATAACTACCAAACTCACCTTTCTTCTTCAGCTGCAGCCTGGGACCTCCACTTCCCTAGAAGCAGGAAGTTCCTCTCCCCTGCACCTTGATTTTGGAAAGTACAACTGAGCACTGGCTGGCACGGATGAAATGCTATGTTGGCACTGAGAAGGTCATTAGGATAATAATTTTAGTTTAATACACTGTATTGAGAATTGTATGTCCTTATGACATGTATGTGTGTTTAATTTCATATAAAATACATACCATTTACATATAAATGAACTAAACACAAGGGATGCTGTGGCTCAATTTAAAGAGTGAACACAGGCACACACTTTTTCCGTGTGCAAACGAACCTGGTGTGTGAGGAAGCAGTCTGTGCTTTCTGGAGTGTGTACTGAAGAGCTCAAGCAAACTGCCTCTCCAACTCATGATCAGCTGGCTAAAACCATTTATTGAGACTACCCACCCTTCCCATCCCAGTTTTCTTGGGTGTCTTCTTTTGAGACGGATATGTTCAGAGCAGCAATGTCTTCCTCATTTCTAGGATCAACTTATGCTGACATACTTGCTTAAACTTCCCATAGACTCCTATATTCTGGAAGTTAGCCTAAAAGGTGGAACCCTCAAGAGGAGCTTACGGGGAGCACCTGAAGCGATGGGCCCCGGAGAGGGTGAGATGAAACCTAAACTCAAACTTCTCCTCTTTCTCTTTCTTCCCTTTTTCTTTTTTCTTTTCCCTTGGGGCTGGCCTGTAATTCCCTGTACCAGGATGTGGTCTACATCCACAATGAGCTGTTGACCAGAGAGACCTACTAGATCTCCCAAAACAAACAAGACAGACTTCTGTCAGAGCACTTGATTACCACCAGAGGTTACTGGTAAGATCCTACTGCTGAAATAAATACTCTAGGTTACTTCCTGTCTTCAACACTTTATATACACTTACAGTTTTGGTAAGCATTGATAGCCATTAGGAACCCAAATTCTTGGTATTCCAGAATGATTAAAAACAGATAGAGTTTCCTTATTAAGAAAAACTAAGCTTGGCAAGGTGGCTCACACCTTTAATTCCAGCACTTGGGAGGCAGAGGTAGGAGGATCACTGTGAGTTCAAGGCACCCTGAGATTACACATTTCAAAGTGTTTTTGTAAAATGTTTTATTTAATCTCATTTTATATGCACTTTTTTTTCTTTTAGTATAAGCAAAAAAATCTCTAAGGATCTGTAACTAAGTGTATTATACCACTTCTGAAAATTTTACAAATACCAGAAGGATTTTGTCTGTTGATTCCACTTACGCTCCTGGACACACACACACACACACACACACACACACACACACACACACACACATTTCTATATGGACAGAGCAATCTATTTCTTTAGCAAGAACACCTCAGTGTTTTCTTAGATAGGGCAGAGATCTCCCCATTTCTGATATCCTTAATCTATTTGTATTAGCTGTATGTATTTATTTATTTATTTATTTATTTATTTATTGCACAGAGAGAGAAGGATGGTGAGAGAGAGGAAGAAAGAGAGAGAATAGGTGAACCAGGGCCTCTAGCCACTGCAAACAAAATCCAGAAACATGTACCACCATGTGCATCTGGCTTATGTGGGTTCTGGAAAGTTGAACCTAGGTCCTTAGGCTTCTTAGGCGACTGCATTAACTGCCAAGCTATCTCTCCATCATTTATTTATTTATTTATTTATTTATTTATTTATTTATTTATATTTGGTTGTTTCTGAATGTTCCAATTGGCCTATTGTAGTAGAATATACTACATTCACAAATTTGACCAACTATGCACTAAAAATATTGGGAAATATATTGCATATGCCATGAATATGGAGATTTTTTTTGTATCACTCCTTACACAATACATTGGCAACCATTTAAATGGCATTTACTCTGTATTTAGTGTTATAATTAAGCTAGAGATGAATTAAGTATGTAGGAGAATGCATGCCAGTTCAATACAAATATAGGGATCTGGAACAAGCCCATCCAGACCTGAAGGGGTGCTGTTTTATGGCCCCACATATGAACATGGGGGTAGTTTGGGGAAATCCTTCCTAAGATAAAGAGCAGTTGTAATATGAATGTTACTAAATGGGACATAAGATTTTTCTAGGAATATCAGAGCTGATGTGTTTGAAGGATGTGTTTGAGATGAGGCAACATACATCGAGAGCCAGCTCAGGGGACTGACCCTCGACATTACAGGGTACATAGTTTTGGGCACCAGTGTCACCCTATGAACCACTGGACCACATTTATTTACCAAAATATCAATCAACTATACTGTGGGGAGTGAAGTTATAAATGCCCTGGGATTGAAGATACAGAGGTCAACTCATGATATTGTAAAATGCCTGATCATTCATGAGCAGTTACAGAGAACAAAAAATATTTTTAAAGAGAATCAAAAAAGCTTCATAAAACTGATCAAGCCCACATGTGAAGCTCATTCAGGATGATGGAGGACGATGAGTGAGAGAATATTCAGATTAACTAGATCTGGGGACAAGAATGGAAGCCCCAGTGCAGAGCTGTGTACATGGCATGTGCAGCGGTTGGGAACACATGTGGAAGCTCCCATCTCCCAAGGGACACTTACCAGCATTTACATAAAAATTAAAGCATGAGTGTACACTAAAATAAAGTAAGGAGGGGTGACAAAGGACACCCAGACTGCAGGACAGTATCCAGTTGCATCTTCATGTGAGCTCTGAGATCTTTCCTCAGCTGTCAAATCACCTCTCATTATCAAACAATTCTGCAAGGGTTGTATTTCAAATAGTACTCACAAATTCAGCACATGAAATTAGTGGCTGATAAAAAAAAAAAAAAAAAAAAACAAAACCAGAAGAAAGTGTTGTTGGGTTTTGTGTGTTTTGTGTGTGTGTTTCCCAAATTGTAGGTAAAACAGATATACCAAGTGCATCCAATGGGCCTAAAAGTCATAAGAAACAAAGCTAAGGGGCTGGAGAGGCAGCTTAGCAGTTAAGGCATTTGCCTGCAAAGGCTAAAGTCCCAGGTTTGATTCCCCAGGTCCCACATAAGCCAGATGCACAAGGTGGTGCATGTGTCTGGAGTTCGTTTGCAGTGGCTGAAGGCCCTGGCATGCCCATTCTCTCTCACTTCCTCTCTGTGTCTCTAATAAATAAATCAAAATGAATTATTTTTTTTAAAAAAAGAAACAAAGCTCAGTCTTCTGTATTCTGTGTGCTACTCATGGCTCTAGTGATGAGGAGGTGTGTTCTGACTCCTTGAAGTTTTAGTTCCATTTTTTATTTTGGGTTAATTATGCATTATATAATCATGTATTTGAATTTTCTGGAATTCAGATAGCCATGGAAAGAATTACACAAATTAAACTTTTAAAAATTTTAATATTGGATGCAGTTATTCTAATATTTTTAAATTAATAATATTAAAATTTTAGGTTTTTCTTTTTTTCCAGGTAGGGTCTTGCTCTAGCCCAGTCTGACCTGGAATTTACTCTGAAGTCTCAGGGTAGCCTCAGACTCATGGCAATCCTCTTACCTCGCCCTCCTGAGTTCTGGGATTAAAGGTGTGAGCCACCATGCCTGACTAATATTAGATTTTTTAACATATCATTCATCTAAACCTACTGTGGTATATGTTAGTGAGCATATTTTCCAATCACTATGAATATATGCTATCCAAGTAGCTTTTGTAAGGCTGCTCTAACTTCATTCCTTTTAACATTTTTTAAAAATATTCTATAGGAGATTTGGATTAGTTTATCTATTTTTTTAAAAATATGTTATTTTTAGAATAATACTAATTAATAGTTTATTCAATACTATGTTATATTTTAATTTTAGTGTTTCTATTTAAAAGTTCATGTTTGCTTTGAGTTTTAAACTCTTTTTACATGTTTATTCATATTAAGTATTATCCATAGAATTTATAAGTTTTTGACCTTATAGTGGAGTTTTATCACTATTTCTAGTAATTTTATTCATTAAAGGTATTTTATATTTTTTGAACAAGTATTAGTATTGAATTATTAATTTTCTATAAAATATTTGAACATATATTCTTAAATTTTCAGATTTAATCTTACATAGATTTTACCACTTTTACCAGATATCCTATTTCTTGTTGGAGTTTAAATGATCATATATTTTCTTGGATTTTTTAATGTCCTGTATACATTTTTAATATAAGTGAGATGTTTTTGTAATGTTTGTATGTTTTGTAATTTCTCGTGCTTGTGAAGCAGTTTCTTTCCTCACTCTCTGCAGCACGTTGATCTGTTTCTATCTGGACCCTGACACTGTAGGGGAGGACAGTCCTTACGCTCTTCACTCCCAGGTTCTTAGTGGAAGTGTATCCCATATAAAAGGGCACATGACAAGAGAGAACCAGCAAATATTGGGGTGATCCTCAGGGAGTCAACAATTCTCACCAACGTGGCTTCGAATGCCAGCTTATCTAGCCCTCCATATCTTAGCTCAGGGGCATGACAAGGGAAACAGACTGTAGGGTGAGCAACTTGAGTAAAGGAAGAACATGATAGATTAAAGGCAGACTCAAAGATGTACTTTTCTCCTTGTTTAGTCCTCACGGTTCTTAGAGGGAGAAGACTTGGGCTATCTTCAGTTTCACAAAATTATGTCCAGAATTAGGCAAACAGGAAGGTGGGGGGCTTCTTTGTATCATCCTCCAGGCCCTTCGCTTTGCTAGAAGTCAGGAATATCAGAAGGGTCTGGCCCTTTCTTATCTCTGCCCATGGATGCTCCTTCCACTTTATGGGAGAGTCATCCACTGTGAGAAGCCCCTTCCAGGAGAATTAAGATAGCTAGAAAGATTGCGCTTTCCCAGAAAACTGAACCCTGGACACCTGATGTTAGGTCAGGGACTAACCAGTTCCATAAGAGTCCCCAGTCTGGTTCTTAGGGTGGGCTTTTCCTTTCCCAGAAATCTCTTCCTGCAGTACAGTGGCTTTGTCTTACTTCTCTTACATTAAATCCATAACCCAACCCCCCCCAAAAAAAAAAATCTTTCTAAATCTTATCCTCTGGGCTGTATATTTCATTTGTTGAAATTCACATGAAAGCACTATGTTATATTTATCCATTAATTTAATCCATTGTTGTATACTTGTGTTGCAGGAAACGTTTCTCCTAGGGAGATATGAACACATATTTATTCACCCCAGATAGGGTGCAGACAATGGACCAAAGTATGATTACACTAACACTAGTTTTGGTGAGCCATTGAGTTGATTGGGGTTACTTGTGGAGCAGTGTCAGGGGCTACTTCCAAGGACCATGCCACATCACTGCAAAGGCCACCTGAGCAAAGGTGACAGCTCATGGGAACTACATCTCTGGAGCACACTGCACAACCTGCAGGCAGCAAGGCGAGTCTGAGAGTCTCTCCCTAAGACATTTTCCATTTACATAATGTAACACTTTATGGAGTGTTGTTTCAATGTCTTCTCTAGATCTGATTACCTCTTGAGTCTCCTGAGCTGCTTTAGTTTCTGCAGGAAGGAATATTTCAATGGGGAGGAAATTGCTATACACCAAGTTGTGTTTCTTTTATCTTTTGGTGACAAGAGTAATGTTGCTGTTGACATGAAGGTACACATATATCTTAAATTTTTTTTTAATTTATTTGCAAGAGGGACACAGAAAGAGATATAATGGGCATGGCAGGGCCTGTAGCCACTGCAAACAAACTCCAGATGTGTTTGCCAACATGTGCACATGGCTTTATGTGGGTACTGGGGAATCAAACCTGGCTCCTTTGGCTTTGTTGGCAAGCCCATTAACCATAAAGCCATTTTCCAAGCCCACAAATATCTCTTTGAGACAGTGATCTACACAAATCAAAGAATCATCTTCAAAGAATCTACTTATTTAGGCTGGAGAGATGTCTTAGTGGTTAAGGCACCTGCCTGCAAAGCTTAAGAATGCTTGTTCAAATCTCCAGGTCCCATATTTAGCCAGATGCAATTGTGACACAAGCACACAATGTTGCATATGTGCACAAGGGGGTACACGAGTCTGGAATTCGTTCACAGTAACTGAGAGGTCCTGGCATCCCCATTGTCTCTGTCTCTCTCAAATAAAATAAAAGGATCTACTTATTAATATAATGAAGAATTAAAATTGTAGACCCACACTTTAACGAACAACTATACTTTTTTATGCAGTATGTTTTAGACATCTCCACATTGCTGGGATTGAATATCAAAACCAAGTTCAGTTTAGGGTAGGAAGGGATTAACTTCAAGCTTAAAAATCTAAGGGGAAAGTTCCACTAGTGGTGGCAGAAGGGGCCTCCATGCATCTAATCAGAGAGAAACCATCATCAACTAGCACACACTAAAAGCAACAAGCACAAAACCTGCAGCAAACAACAGGGGCGTGGCCAGAGCTCAGAGTGCTCTGTATACCTTTGTGCTGGAAATCAGATCAGTCCCCACACACCTGAGAGCTAGGCTCCAGAGTCTGCCCCCAGTGACACCTCTTCCAGCCAGACTTTACTGAAAGCTTTAATAAAACACTTGAGCCGGGTGTGGTGGCTCACACTTTTAATCCCAGCACTCGGGAGGCAGAGGTAGGAGGATCACAGATCACCATGAGTTTGAGGCCACCCTGAGACTGCATAATTAATTCCAGGTCAGCCTGGGACAGAGTGAGACCCTACCTCGAAAAACAAAAACAAGACAAAACAACAAACAACAACAACAACAACAACAACAAAACCACGCGAGTATATGAGGGGCATACATTCAAGCCACCACACAGTGGTCATATCATTTTTACATTTCTTTATTTTATTTTAATTTATTTATTTGTGTGAGAGAGTGAGAAAAAAAAAAAAAAATAGACACAGAGAGAGAGAAATAATGGGTGCACCAGGTCCTTCAGCCACAGCAAATGAACTCCTGACACATGTGCCACCTTGTGCATCTGGCTTCCTTGGGTCCTGAGGAATCAAACCTGGATCCTTAGGTTTTGCAAGCAAGCACCATTAACTGCTAAGCAATCTCAAGCCCTCCCCCCCACCCCAGTTTCACATTTCAACCAAAAATGAACTAGGGTACAATTCCTCCATATCCTCACCAACACCTTTTTATCTATTGTTTGTGTGGTGAGTTTGGAAATAGCCATGCTGAGTGGAAACCACCATCTGATGGTAGTTTTGATTTCCGCTCTCGTAATGATTAGGGGTTTGAAGCATCTATTAAGATGATGTCATATATGTATATGTGGTCTTCGGTGCAGCATCTATTGAAATTCTTTCCTATTTGTGAACAAGGTTGGCTGATGGTTATTTTGAGTCTAAGGCATCTTCTATATGTTCTATTGATTTCTGTTCAGAAATATTGTCTTCCATTTTGTGGGTTACTTTAGATATGTTAATTTTAAACACATTTTATTTGTGAATTAAATATCTTGAATTGTTGTATTTTTTAGGTAAAGACCATACAGAGAGGACTCCATATTATTGAATATAATTAGTCTATGGCTGAAAAGTATATGGCTATCATCTTTCTTATTCCAGAGGAAAAACTTTAACAATTTATATTGTGAGGTTTTGGTATAGAAAACATTGTCTATTATGACTGTAATAAAAATAATAATAAATATTTAATCAAATATTTTATATAATTTCCATTTTTATTTCCTTATCATTATCTGATGCTTTTCTGAAAGTAATTTAATATTAGGTGTAGATTTTTGACTACATTTGGAACACATAAATTGTCCTTTAGAAGCTAATTTCCTCCCCAACCACAGTTCATAATAAAATTCAGCAACAAATTTATTAGAGAGCTTTGTTTTCTTCATCATATATATATATATATATATACATACACATATATATATATATATATATATATATATATATATATATATATATACACACACATACATAAGCACATGCACAGAGAGAGAGAGAGAGTTTGGTTATGGTACAATGCTAATAGTGTGAGAATACTGAGATTATTTACTATGTGAAAATTAATAAATGGATTGTTATAGTCAGCTTCACGTTGCTGGCAAAAATCAAATAGCAAAAAAAAAAAAAAAAAAAGAGCAGCTTGAGTCAGGAAAGTGTTGATATTTTAGCTTACAGACTTGGAAGCTCCATGATGGCAGTGCAAAATGATGGCATGAGCAGAGAGTGGACATCACTTCCTGGCCAACATCAGGTGGATGATAGCAGCAGGAGAGTGTGGCAAACACTGGCAAGGGGAAGCTGGCTATAACACAAATAAGCCCACCCCCAACAATACATCACCTCCAGGAGGCTCTAATTCCCAAACTGTCACTAGCTGGAGACCTAGCATGCGGAACACACATGTTTATGCGGGACACCTGCCTCAAAGCGCCACATGGACTAAAATGTATCTTGTCTTAAAACTTATTAGCTACAGCAAAGTAATTTTATAAAACAGCGTATTGGGAACCTTGTCTTGTGTTTGGCAAGTCACGTCTTTATCACCACCCCCACCCCCACACACACACACACACACAGTATATACCAAATACCTGATTAGAAACACCTTAAGTGAGGAAGGTTTATTTTGACCTCATTTCCAGATGATGCATCACGGGGAACACATCACAGCAGTCATGGGGGCTGAGCTCATCACATTGCATCCACAGTCAGAAAGAGACAGTGAGAACAGGAAGTGAGGCATGAATATAAAACCTCAAGGCCCACAAGCAGTGATATACAACCTCCACCTGCTGAAGGTTCCACGACCTCCAGGAATAGTGACACCAGGTGAACAGCAAGTATTACACTATAGGGGACATTTCATAGTCAAACCACAACATTCCTCGCTTGGTACCAGGTGCAGTCAGGTTTACAATGTTGGCAGAAATCACATGACCAACAACAGCTTTTGGGAAAAAATGGTTTATTTTGGGTTACAGACTTGAAGGGAAGCTCCATGATGGCAGGGGAAAATTATGGCATGAGCAGAGAGTGGACATCACCCCCTGGGCAACATAAGGTGGACAATAGCAACAGGAGAGTGTGTCAAACACTGGCATGGGGAAATTGGCTATAATACCCATAAGCCCGCCCCCAACAATACACTGCCTCCAGGAGGCGTTAATTTACAATTGCCATCAGCTGGGGAGACTAGCATTCAGAATACCTTATTCAGAATAACTTTATGGGGGCACCTGAATCAAATTAGCACAGTGCCCAAAGGCCCATGGCCATCTTCTGATGCAAAATGTGACATCAGGCAGGCTGTAAAACCTCAGTGCCCACCTATAACTGGAAGAATCTCTGTTGAGTTCTACTGATGTCAATAAAAATGTTAAAGGGCCTTGGAAACTTTTTCTTCCAAAGAGGAATTCATGTTTATGAGTATTCAGATACACTAAAACAACTGGACTATAATTAAGAGAATTCAGTGATAGCTTTTAAAGGAGCTTAGACAATACCGTTCTAGGAAAACAGGAATTCTCAGCCATTTTAGGAATACTATTGTGATCCCCTAGTCTATACCTCGCTGAAGAACATCTATGAATATTCTAGGAATTCTTTGGGGATAGGTGGGGATGCCCTGCTCATGTCCAGCTGATGCACAGCAGGAGCAACTCAGTGAACGAGGTGGTCCAGGAGAAGAGCTGCATCAATACACAGCAAAGCAGTGAACGAGGTGGTCCAGGAGAAGAGCTGCATCAATACACAGCAAAGCAGTGAACGAGGTGGTCCAGGAGAAGAGCTGCATCAATACACAGCAAAGCAGTGAACGAGGTGGTCCAGGAGAAGAGCTGCATCAATACACAGCAAAGCAGTGAACGAGGTGGTCCAGGAGAAGAGCTGCATCAATACACAGCAAGGCAGTGAACGAGGTGGTCCAGGAGAAGAGCTGCATCAATACACAGCAAGGCAGTGAACGAGGTGGTCCAGGAGAAGAGCTGCATCAATACACAGCAAGGCAGTGAACGAGGTGGTCCAGGAGAAGAGCTGCATCAATACACAGCAAAGCAGTGAACGAGGTGGCGTTTACCTGGAGTTTATCATCCCTAGTAAGTTTCCAAGCAAAATTGCCAGGTATGCTAAGAAGCAAAATTTATTATGCATGCCAGAAACATTACAAATATAAAAAATTAATGCAGCTTATAAAGATTAAAGAAAAGACAAGCTACAAACACTGCTTGTAGAGTCACCACACATCAAATTTAAGTGAAAAGGGTATCATAGAGTTCTCCTAGTAACTTCATCAAGCTAGGAAACAAAGCATCATTGAAGAAGTAATGTAAAGCATAGTGACAATGTGACAATGTCACAGCAAATAGAGATAAGTTTAATCATATAGGAAAGAGAAAAGGAACTGAATAGAAATTCTTGACTTGAAAAGAAGAGGAAAAAAAACTTAGTCAACAGTACATGTAAGGATTTTGGCTGGAGCAGACCTAGCAGAATAAAGTGGCAGCAAAATTAAAACAGATAGAGATTTTAAAAATCAAAGAACACAGAGGAAAAAGGAATGCAAAATGACAAAATCCTAAGAAAAATGTGGTAAACCATTAAGCATAATAATATAGACATAATGGGAACACCAGTAGCTTGTATGGGAGAAAAATAAGAAAATATATTCCAAAAAGTACTGTATAAAAGCTGTTTATCCTTAATTGAAAAATAATGATCTTGTGATACCCTCCAGTGAGTTGTTGACCAGGAGGTCCCTGATACCCGCAAACATTATAGGCCATTGTCAAGGCTCTTGGTTTCTCTCCAGAACTAGATGATAAGACCCTATTGCTAAAACGGGCTGCAAGGTCACTGAGAAAACTTGCTGCAGCTGAGCTGAAAACCTCCTCTGTGTAGACCAGCTGACAGAAAGCTTGCAAAAGCTACGCTGCATGAAGATCCATGGGAGAGAGAGAAGTCATCAGTGGGGATAAACAACAGTGAACACTGCAAGCCTTAAGTATGGCCAGCCAGGCCAAATGAGCCAATGGGTGCGATAGTGGTATGTCTGTCATGGAGGAAACCAACCACTCTCCAGTTGGACTGGAAAGGAAGCCTGCTTCATGGGAGGGAATACATGTCTGAAACTGACAATCTATGATGGGGAAGTCATGAGCCCTAGGAGTGTAATATCTGGTGGTGTCTAGCTAAATGTATATAATATGTTCACCAAACTGCCCGGTAAGCACTTCTCTTAATGTTCATACCCACATATTAATGCTACTCTCACTTTTGGTTAGAGAAGCTTCTCTTTTCAGATGGCAGTGAGTTGTGGGATGACTCAGAAGGCAACCATGATGCTGAGAAAAAGTGACAGAGGAGTGCTCAGCACTGAAACATCTCTATCACAGCTTCCAAAGCTCAGGCTCTGTTGTGGAAGAAGTGGAGGAAAGAATGTAAGAGCCAAAGGAAGGGTAGGGCTCCTTACAATATACTCTTCCAGACACAAAATGACCTAGATATCTATGATCTTGCAGTGCCTGGCACTACTACCCAAGACCCTCATAATAGGAGGAAAAGATGATGACATCAAAATAAAAGAGAGACTGATTGAAGGGGGAGGGGACATTATAGAGAGTGGAACTGTGAAGGGGAAAGTGAGGGGGGAGGGAATTATCATGGTTTATTTTCTATAATTATGGAAGTTGGCAATAATAAAAAAATAAGAAAAAAAGAAAAAGAATAATCTATACATCTCCAAATCTCTAAGTTCAAAGAATATTCATTCATATATACAACAACAGTAAAAACATGCTGAAACTCTGGCTGGACGATGGCACAGTGGTTAAAGGTGCTTGTTTGTAAAGCCTACCAGCATGCATTCAATTCCTCAATGGCCATGAAAAACTAGACGTGCAAAGGGGCACAGGACTCTTGAGTTGGTTTGCAGTATTAAGAGGTCCTATCCTTCCATTTTTTTTAAACTCTGAAACCCAAAGACTAGGAGAAAACCATTTTGTGGTACATGTGTGTGGGTGTGTCATGTTGATGGGGATTAATTTCAGGGACCCATGCATGCTAGCTAAGTGCCCCCCATCCATTCCACAAGGGCATACCACATCTAAATTCCCAAAAGAAATAATGTAGTAAAAAGTAGTAGAATAAAAATATCTGGTTTATTATTTATAAATCTTATCCAAGCATGCTGTATATATAACAAAAAATCATAAGTAAAGATGAAATTGAGGCTTTTTCCAGGTTAAAGATAAAATAAGGGGAATTGATGTTAGCTGATCTACCTTATGAGAAATATTAGACAAATTCTTTAGGCTCAACCCAAATAACCCAGGTCATAATTCAAATCCACAAGGGCAACAATGAGAAACAAAACTCACTAGTAAATGAAATTATATAACTGTGAAAGCTACAGTGAATATGTCACTCTGTTATTTCTTCTAGCATTTTTAAAGAAATCACATGGAGGGCTGGAGAGATGGCTTAGCGGTTAAGGCGCCTGCCTGCTAAGCCTAAAAGAACCCGGTTCCAATCTCCAGGTCCCACGTTTAGCCAGATGTAAAGTGACACAAGGGTGCAATGCTGCACTTGACCACAAGGAGGCGTGCACATCTGGATTTCATTCACAGCAGCTGAGAGACTGTTGGTGCGCCCATCTCTATCTGTCTCCCTCTCCCTCTCTGTCTGGCTCTGTGTCTCTCTCCAAAAATGAATAAAATTTTAAAAATTAAAAAAAAAAAGAAATCACATGGAAATACAATCTACCTGATTATTGGACTTAGGCCATATGGAAAGTTTGTACATACATAATACATTGGCCAGCAAGATCGTGAGAACATACGCTGTAGCAGCTGGCCACAAAAACAAGACAAAACACGAAAGTAAGAGGAGGGCTGGTTGGGAAGAAGGGGTGTAGCAGGGCTGGGAGAGAAACGGGGTAAATATGTGCAAAATGCATTATATACATGTATGCAATTGCTAAAAATAAAGTAAAATTGGAAAAATTAGGTCATAAAATGGAACATATGACAAAAATTAAATATAAACAGATAAATATCCCAGACATGATGGCACAGACTTTAATTCCAGCACTCAGGAAGCAGAGGTAGGAGGATCGCAGTGAGTTTGAGGCCACCCTGAGACTACATTGTGAATTCCAGGTCAGCATAGACTAGAGTGAAACCCTACCTCAGGGAAAAATAAAACAAAACAAAACAAAACAAAACAAAACAAAACAAAAAACTTAAAATGAGTTCTTTGATCAATATGGAATTAAAATGGAAATCAATAATGGAAAAAAGATTAGAAAACTCAATAAACATATTGAAATTAGAAAGAAGGGGCTGGGGGAGATGGCTTAGCAGTTATTGGAGCTTCTTGCAAAGTGTCTATTCCCACATTCATTTCCCCATGATCCATGTGAAGTTCGATGCACAATGTAAGGTAGTGACTGCATCTGGAGTTCATTTGCAGTGGCAAGAGGTCCTAGCTTATCTAGTTTCATTCTCTCTCTCTCCTTGTAAATAAATTGAAAAGAAAAAGAAATTACATTAATAACTAGTAAGTAAAAAATCAAAAGAAAAACAAAAGCTGATTAGAAAACAATGAGTATTTCCAGATTGTTGCTGCCACATACTATCTGGTCAGGTATACATACAGCACTGCTTCAGTAACATGCAAACATGAAAATCACATTGTTGAATGCCAATCATATCTTAATTTTTTAAAAAAGAAGGTATTTTGATCTTGTGAATTGTCTGAAAGGGTCATTGTGCCCTCTAGGATCTGAAGGTCATGCTGTGAGAAAGAACACTAGTAATGGATGGAGATAAGTCCTTTTGTGATGACCATAACATAACTTCTCAAAACCACGTACTTAGTAGTTGAAATGAGAACACAGTTCCATCATTTCCATTGACTCTGTGGATAATTCTTTCTTTTTCTTCTCAGATAGCTTCAGTGTAAATGTTCAAGTGTATGAGTTGTTACACTTTCCAATTTTTTTCCTGGATGTTTCAATGAAAATCTCAAGGAGGGATTTTGGGATTTTTTTTTAAAGGTAGATGTTATTATTGAGCCAGAAGTGTTGAAATTCTATGGAATAGCACTGTTTCTGTAGGTCAGCAAATAAGAAAATAGGCTAGCTACTTTCAGCTGTTTGGAATTGTGTTTGCTTCATCATTGTTGACACTGGCAACTCTCTTCATAGTCTTGTTCTTTTGTAAGGAAGGGAAGGATTTCATTCCAGTTTACAATTTGGAGTCAAGTCCAGCCTAGTGGAAAAGCATCAAGAAACAAGAGCCCCATCTTCACATCATCAGGAGGACAACACAGAGAGAGATGGAGGCTGAATTCCCAGCTACCTCTCTTATTTGTAGGTCACATCTTCACATCATCGCGGAAGACATGGAGAGAGAGATGGGTGTTGAATTCCCAGCTAGCTGTCTTATTTGTAGGTCACATCTTCACATCATCAGGAAGACACACAGAGAGAGATGGAGGCTGAGTTCCCAGCTACCTCTCTTATTTGTAGGTCACATCTTCACATCATCGCAGAAGACATGGAGAGAGACATGGGTGTTGAATTCCCAGCTAGCTGTCTTATTTGTAGGTCACATCTTCACATCATCAGGAGGACACACAGAGAGAGATGGAGGCTGAATTCCCAGCTACCTCTCTTATTTGTAGGTCACATCTTCACATCATCATGGAAGACATGGAGAGAGAGATGGGTGTTGAATTCCCAGCTAGCTGTCTTATTTGTAGGTCACATCTTCACATCATTAGGAGGACACACAGAGAGAGATGGAGGCTAATTTCCCAGTGGGCTGTCTTATTTGTATACAATCCAGGAATCCAGCATGCCGGACAGTGCTACCCAGAATTAGGATGGGTTCTCCAACAGCATCTAATCTAATCTAATCTAGCAAATTCCTCACAGGCATGGAAAGGGATTTGTTTCCCTGGGGATTGTAAATCCTGTCAAATTGACAAGCAGAGGTTGCATATAGTCATGGTCCAGAGATTGAACATGAGCACGATAGTGTGTTCAGAGCAGCAGAGACAGGTGACTCTGCCATAGAAGCCCTCACGGGCTGTCTGTGCTACAGGAGAAGAATGAGGGGCACAGGGGCTGAGGGAAAGTCAGTCACTGCCAGCAGTTTGAAGTTTGTGTCAGCTGACAGACATATACAATATACTTTTAGTTGATGGTCTGGCATCGAGATCATCTAAAACCTCAGTAAATACATTTTAATATGTAAACCATAATAAGCAGAAATGGCCTTTTAAATGCTTAATGATACTTAAACTAATTATTTCAAAGTGTAAATTCCCCATTTATCCAGGATCATCAAGCCTCCAGGAATGACTGATTGGGCCACTCGACGTGCAATGCCATTTAAAAGCAATAACTTGAAAATATCCAATAAAATATGCCCTCTTTCCTTTGCAGACTATAATTAAAATGTCAATTTTATCTCAGCAATCTATGTAAATTTACACTTAGAATGAGCAAATTAAGTTTTTATTGTAGCCTGAAGTATTTATTGTTCTCTTTTATGTTTGGACATTTTTAAGGGTGAGAGAGTGTTGGGCCAGGAACTCATTTGAAAAACACCCTCATAATCAGTAATGATGTATCAAGAGCTGATTTCTCCTTGCTCCTGTACGTGGTTGCTCAGAACCACCACAGTATCAGATGCAAGACAGCTTGTTTAAACATTGGAAAGCGAATAGCACAATAAAGGGATATGGTCTCTCGCTGGTCATAATTTACACACTATAAAGGCACCATCTGATAAAATGTGTTAGTATGCATTACAGCTGACTAGTCAGAAGATCAAAATCAGCCTAGGTTTTCAAAGTTACTCAGTCTTCCTATTTAAGGACACTTTGCTAGCATAGCAGCTGAGAAAACTCATTACGTGTCTGGAAAGGTGCCTAGCTTTGCCTTCATAATCAGCGCTGTGATAAAACCTCCAGGCCACCTAGCCCGGGAGAACTGTTGAAGAAAGTGCTTTTCGGCACTCATTTTTTATAAAGTTGCATATTTTGGTGATTACAAATGTAGCTATAAAACACAGGATGTTTTTTCATTCCTAAACTGGCTGGGGGTGGTTCTTGGAAGGAAAGAATTTATGGTTTGTGTAATTTGCATATTGTAGGAAGATAGTTACATGTTTCTGGTTCTCCTCCTCGGCAGTGCTGCTTTCCAGGCAGTGTTGCTGCTTTTGTCCGACATAGATTGAGTGGGAATGGAAGATGGAGACGGAAAGGATGACCTGCAATCAAATTTGAACCATTTTCCCATAATGTGCCGCTAAATTCATGGTGAGAGAGAAAGGAAACATTTCTATGTCCAAAGCGTTTCTGTTATGACTTTCAGTCAACAAAGGAAATTGAACTGAAAACAATGATTAAATGTTTATATAAAAGGGAAAAATGAAAATATTCTGAAATCTAGACATACAATTCAACGTATACTCGTGAGACATTGTCCAGATGTACCTCGCTACCCTACTGCTCCCCAGTGTTCACTCAAGAACTGGAAATCTCTCAATCAGTGCTGCCAACTGCTAACTATTCATGTTCCAAGGGAAGTGTTTCTCTTTTCTCTGCAAATCCAGTCACCATATCAATAAAATATAGGATTTTTAAAAAAACATTTTATTTATTTATTTGAGAGAGGGGGAAAAAAGAGGCAGAGAGAGAGAGAGAGAGAGAGAGAGAGAGAGAGAGATTGAGAGCATAGGGCCAAGGTCTCCAGCCACTGCAAACAACCTCCACATACATGTGTTACTTGTGTATCTGGATTATGTGGGTCCTGAGGAATCGAACATGAGTCCTTAGGCTTTGCAGGCAAGCACCTTAACTGCTAAGCCATCTCCCTAGCCCAAAATAAAGGAGTTTTATGGCTGTGTCTTAACTGTGTTTCTTTTAAAGAGAAATATTATATTAAACTTTAATTAAAAAAAAAAACATTGAGGCTGAGAGTCTCAGTGGTAAATTGCTTGTCTAACATGCACATGGTCTGGATGTGGTTTTCAACACTAAAGAAAATAAAAATGAAACTTTTAAATTTCCTAAAATTGATATCATTAAGAGCACTTATAAATTCATTCAATACTTACTGACTCAAATCTCACGTAATATGATACCAACGGAACATGTAAAATGTTGCAGGTTTTCAAACTCGTAATGTGTGCCCATTGCTAAATATTAATGCAATAGAGAGTTCTTGTTTAAAAGAAGCCACAGGGTTTTCTAGTTTGAGCCAATAGAGAGTTCCTGATCCTCCCTAACGTAAATAAAAATCTTTCCACATAGAACTAAAAGTGCCAGAAGACTTAGAATGGGGGAAAGAGCAGGTGGCTGTTTAGAGGCCTGAGGAAGTGAGAAACAACATAAAAATGGCCCTTTTGAGTATCCCTTTGAGTCACAAAAAACAGACATGTGGCTTTAGAAGTCTGCAAGTTGAAACTACCAGTAGGCATCACCAACAAATTTCCAAATGTGCCATTTCCTCCTGGCCTGGGACCTTGAACAGGAAAGACCAGCGTTGCCTTGCTAGTGTTCCCTACATTTCATGAAAGGACGATGGAAAACTGCCTTCACTGCTAGGCGCCCCAGCCCTGCCCTGTCAGGACCCCGCTCCTCCACTGCTAAGACCCCAGACCTCCCACAGCTAGGACCCTGGCCCTCCACTGCCAGGACCCCCAGTCCTCCATTGAAAGGCACCTGGCTCTCAACTTCTAGGACCCCACCTTTCCACTGCCAGGACCCCCACCCATAGTCCTCCTCTGCCAGTACCTCAGCCCTCCACTGTCAAAACCACCACCTCTCCACTGCCAGGACTCCAGCCCTTCACTGTGAGGATCCCAACCCTCAGCCATGGTCCCTGTCCCCTGAGCCTCCCTGCACCAGTTGTAGAAACGGGCAGCAGCTTTTTTTCTTTCCACTCTGGAAACAGCAGCAACTGTCTTGGCAGAGGGAATCAGAAAGGCTGCAAGAGCTGGCATCAGAGCTTTCTGAAACTCATTTCTGCCTGTGTATTCTAGCCCTTTCATTTAGAACAGGTCTGTCTAAGAAACACCCCCAAATAAACTATAACATCTTTGAATAAAAGCAGCACTAAGTGTTTCTTTAACAAAGAGTTTCTAGCATATGGAAAATATATTTAAGGCATGTGTTGAGCATGCAGTCTGACTCATTCTGTGGAGTGGAGCAGATTCTCTTATCTTTAAAATAACTTAAGAAAGCTGAGTGGGAAACAAAGTACTGCTGACTCTTCCAAGCAGAGCTGGCCTTGACTCCTCCTGTACAGGTCAAGCTCTGATTTTTCACAGAGCTAACAGGTCCCAGGGCATGGAGATTCTGGCTTACTCCTTTGTGGAGGGGCAGAACAGACAGCCCTCAGATGCAAACTTGAGATGAGGCAGTGAAGAATTTGGTCTCTTAACACTTCAATCACAATGATATAAATTACTTCTGATGTAGTTGTTCTTTTTTTTAAAAAAAAAATGTTTTATTTATTTATTTGAGAGAGAAAGAGGGAGAGAGAGAGAGAATGGGCATGCCAGGCCCTCCAGCCAGTGCAAATGACTCCAGATGCACGTGCCCCCTTGTGCATCTGGCTTATGTGGGTCCTGGAGAGTATAACTGAGATCCTTTGGCATTGCAGACAAATGCCTTAACCACTAAGCCATCTCTCCAGCCCAATGTAGTTTTTCTTTAAAATGAGTAGCCTGGTCCATGTTATCCCCAACAGTATACTTCCCATCTAGTGTAGAGTTAAGTAGAGATACTGATAAAATTAGGAGCAAGGCAGCCCCATTTTACGTGCAGTTAATCAGGATAATGGTCCAAACAAATAATATTATCTACATGCCCTGAAAAACACTAGTAACAGTCCATGGAAACATCCTGTAGAAACATCAAGATGCAGACCCATCCCTTCATGATAAAAATCCTAAAGAAATTGGGAATAGAAAGAACATAGTTCAGCATAATAAAGGCTATTTGTGACAAAACTATAGCCAACATTATACTAAATATGGAAAAATTTAAAGCATTTCCACTAAAATTGGGAAAAAGCAAGGGTGACCAACTTCTCTAATATTCAATATAGTACTAGGGATGCACATGGAAAATGACGAAGTCAAATTACTTTCTTTATAGATAACATGATGCTATGCATAAGAGATCCTAACGACTCTACCAGGAAGGGTTTGAACTGATAAAAACTTTCAGCAAAGAGCAGTACAAGTAATCCTCACAAAACATTAGTGACCTTACTTTATACCAACGCCAAACCTGCTGAGGATGAAAGCAGGGAAACAATCACATCACAATTACCTCAAGAAAATACCCTGGAGTGAACCTAAGTAAGAAAGTGCAAGACCCCCAAATAAAAATTTTAAAGCACTCACGAGAGAAAGTGAAGAAGACACCAAAAGGTAGAAAGATTGCCCATGATCATGAATTGCATGAATCAATATTGTCAAAATAACTATTACTAAAATCAATATATATATTTATTTCAATACTCATTAAAATTCCAAAGCCATTCTTCACTAAAATAAAAAAATACTAAAATTCATTTAGAGGGCAGGAAAGATGGCCAATTTGTTCAGGGTCTTACCTGCAAAGCCTAAGGACCTAGGTTCAATTCCCCAGCACCCACATAAGCCAGATGCACAAGGTGGTACATGCATCTGGAGTTCATTTGCAGTGGCTAGAGGCCCTGGCATGCCCATTATTTCTATCTGCCCCTCTATTAAATAAATAAATAAATAATATTTTTAAAAATTCATTTGAAAGAAAAAATAAAAACCAACTCCAAAAAACAAAACAAAACAAAACAAAACAAACAAACAAAAAAAAACAGACAGCCAAAGCAATCCTGAGCAACAAAAATAAGGCTGGAGGTATCACCATACCTGATTTTAAGATATTTTACAAAGCCATAGTAACAGAAACAGCATGACACTAACATAAAAGCAGACATGTAGATCAATGTTACAGAACAGAGGATCCAGATATAAACCCAGGAGACATAGGCATTTAGTTTTAGATTGAAATGTCAAAAATATTCAAAAGAAAAAATATACAGCCTCCTTTAACAAGTGGTGCTGGGCAAACAGGTATCTAGATGCAAATGTATGAAAATAGACCCTTGCTGAAATAGTGGTGAACACCTTTAATCCCAGCACATTTTTTTGTTTGAGGCCACTGTGAGAATACAGTGAATTCCAGGTCAGACTGAGCTAGAGCACGACCCTACCTAGAACAAACAAACAAAAAAATAAAGAGAGAGAGAGAGAGAATAGATCCTTATGTCCCTCTATCTATGATCAAGAATTGACACCCAGTGGGTCAAAGACCTTAACATTAGACCTGAAACTTCAAAACTGCTAGAGGAAATGTAGGTGAAACATTTCAACACACAAGTAGAGGCAAGGACTTTGTGGTGGTTAGAATGTAAATGCATGTTACCCATAGCCACAGAGATTTTTGAATAAGCTTGTAAATTAAATCTCTAGGAACCTGCTGGAGCGGATGTCACTGGGAATGGATCTTCTAGTCCAGCCCTGAGATGTGGAAGGAGCCAGATTGAGCTCTGGCTGTGGGTGCTTGCTGGTACTGGTGTTTCTCTATGTCTGCTACGAGTCTTTGTAAGTGAGCCAGCTTCTTCTGCAATGAGGAAACTTCCCTGGGAATCTGTAAGCCTAAAATAAACCCTTTTCCCCATTAGCTGCTTCTGGTAAGATGTGTGTCCTAACAATGAAAAGGTAACTGCAACACAGTGTCTGAATAGAACCACAATCACTCAGGAAATAAGTCCACTAACCACCCAATGGGACCTCATGAAATTAAAAGGCTTTGTAGAGCAAAGGTCAGTACTGATCTAGCCAAAGTTCAGTGTATGGAATGGGAGAACATCTTTATTAGCAGTAATTCCAACAGAGGACTAATATCTAAGATATAAAAAGTAGTCAAAGAAACTAAATAATATGAAATCAAGCAACCCAATCAAAAACGAGTTTGTGGTGATTGAATTATGCGTCTCTCATAAACTCATGTGTTCTGAATGCTGGGTCCATAGTAAGGGGCAATTTGGAAGTGTAGAGGAAGTGTAATGTTGGGGGTAGGCTTAAGGGTATAGCCAACTGCCTCTTGCTGGTTATTACTGCAGCAAACTCTTTTGCAGCTGTTTTTCACCTGCTGTGGCAGAGGTGATGTCCATTCTCTGCTCATGTCATTGCTTTCTGCCATCACAAAGCTTCCCATCAAAACTGGAAGCCAAAATAAACAGCTTTATTCCCACCATGTGTTTTTGGTCAGGTTTTTTTTTTTTTTTTGAGAGAGACACATAGAGAGACAGAGAGAGAGGGAGACAGCTAGAGATGGACGTGCCAGTAGTCTCTCAGCTGCTGTGAAAGAAATCCAGATGAGTGCACCCCCTTATGGTCACGTGCTGCATTGCACCCTTGGGTCACTTTGCATCTGGCTAAACGTGGGACCTGGAGATTGGAACCGGCATTCTTAGGTTAGCAGGCAGGTGCCTTAACCACTAAACCATCTCTCCAGCCCTTGATCAGGTGTTTTATCTCAACAATACTAAGGTAAGTGCAACAGGGTTATAGAACTGAATAGACAGTTCTCAAAGGAAGAAATATAAATGGCCAATGAATATTTAAAAGAATGATCAGCCTCCTTAGCCAACAAGGAAATGCAATTTAAAACTAGTTAGAGATTCCATCTCAGTCTTGCCAGAATGGCTAATGACAAGTGCTGGGTGAGGATGTGAGGAAAGAGGATCCATTATCCATTGTTAATGGGAATGTAAGCCATTATGGAAGTCAGCATAGTGGCTCTGAGACAGCTAAACATATATCTACTATACTAGCCAGTTATGCCATGCCTGGGCATATACTTAGGGACTCTGCCCCTTACTCTATGCTCATCCACGTTTATTGCTACTGAAGTCACAATAGCTAGGAAATAGAACCAGCCTAGATGACCTTCAACTCAGTGGACTTTTATTCAGCTATAAAGAAACAATGAATATGAAATGTGCAGGAAAACTGGTAGAGCTTGAAAAATTATACTAAGTGATATAACCTAGGCTCTGAAAGTCAAATGTTACATGTTCTTTCTCATATATGGATCCTATCTTCATTTTTTTTTTTTAAGATTTGGGTGTTATTTAGAGTAAGAGTCAGGAGTAGAGACCAGGAAGCTAGAACAGGTTCATGAGAAAGGTCCAAGAAGGGAGAGCTTAAGTGAAGGGGATGGTAGGTAAATAAGCAGGGGGTGGCAGGAATTCTGGGTTGAAATGGTCTAAGCAGAATCGGAGCAGGTGGATAGAAGAAAGGAAGGTGTGGGAGAATGGTTAATCAACTAAGGTTATTAAGAAACCTATTTTTCTAATTAACTACCTTGAAAAGCAGATAGATGATAGATATGAGAGAGAGAGAAAGAGAGAGAGACTGGGCAGAAATACTGTGGGGTGAATAGTGTTGTGCCTAGATAGTTACAGAAAAATTGGGGGCAAGGGTGGGATACTGCCCCAGTGAGTTGTTGGTTGGGGAAAGCCTTGATACCCAAAAATAACACAGGATATTGCCAAGGTTCTTAGTTGCCCACCATAAGTCGATGGTAAGACCCTATTGCTGAAGACACCATATGCTTTGGCTACAGATCACTGAGAAATCAAGCTGGAGCTGAGCTGCAAGCTCCATGGGCTATCTGTCACAATGCTTGAAAGTTCTATGTAGCCCAGTGGGGAAGAAAAGTCATCAGTGGCCTTATTATACACTAGATTCTTCAGACTACACAACCAGCTAGCCAGGTAAGCTGTGTCTACTAGGGCTATAGAGGTATGACTTTTATGGGGGAAAACAGTTGCTCTCTGATTGGATTGGAGGTCTGCTCCATGGAAGGGAATAAATGCCTAATACTGAAAACTTAGTCAAAAGTCTATGGCTGGCAGGGTTACGGCCCCTAAGGAGGAGGTTCCTACTGTTGTTTGTCTACATGGCTATATCACGCCCAACAAATTACCCTCGATATACTTAGGATTATGCGTATATATTCATGCTTCTCTTACTTTATGTTAGATATATGTCTCTATACAGAAGGTACTGAGTGCTGGGCAGACTAAAAACTCAAAAACAGTGTTGGAAAGTGACAGTTGGGTGTTTGGCACTTAATGAGACATCTCTGTCATATCCTACAGGGACTATAATGGAAGGGGTAGTAGAAAGAGTGTGAAAAACCATGGATGTGGATGGGTGCTTAGAATGCTATCTCCCAGACATAAAGTGGTCATTGTATTCATGACCTCGCAGCAGCGGTCATTTTGTGCCAAAGGTCTGCATTGTATTGGGCCCATGAACAAGTTGTCTTGGATGGTGGAGGAGACAGGGACAAACAGGGGAACTGCAGGGAAAGAGTGGCAGTTCAGTGGAGGGGATGGGAGAGGAGGGGCAAAAGAGGATGGTGGGAGGGGATTATGAACATTTTTTAATAAAGTTTTCTGTTTCATAAATAAAAAGATGTAACCTATTACCTCCAACTAGAATTGGCTGATACAGAGGCTCTGGGGACATCAGCTACCAGAGCTGGTTAAGAAATCCTAGGAATGCATGTTATTTCAGGCCGCTAAGCTGACCCACTTCCTCCCATTCAGTGTGATGGCTGAAGAGGGGAGTGGGAGGATAAAGACTCAACTTCACTGAGGTTTCCTTGAGACCAATCAAGAGCTTGCTTTGTTCTGCAGCCAAGGACAGAGGTCTCCATCTGACATGAGATTCAGGTCCCCTTCATCTCAGAGAGCTGTCACCTACCGTCCTTGACTGCAGCTTTGGTTCTTGGTCCTTCTGTCTGTATTCCTCGTTTGTTGCAATCTTAAGACAATGAACTCATTAAAAGAGAAAATCAGCAAAAGCAAGAGAATTGCTGGGCGCACTGCTGCACACCTTTAATCCCAGCACTCAGGAGGTAGAGGTAGGAGGATTACCATGAGTTCAAGGCCAACCTGAGACTCCAGAGTGAATTCCCGGTCAGTCTGGGCTACAGTAAAAACCCTACCTCACAAAACCAAAAGAAAAAAAAAAGATAATTAAAATTCTCATTGATTTCAATGCTTAATGAAATTATTTTTGGAATTGCTCCAATTATGGATAATATGTTGATACATTTTTTAATAATTTAATATTTCTCTGTTCAGAATTATGAGGAGATATAGAAGTTAAAGAAACACAGCCTGGCATGATGGCACATGTCTTTAATCACAGCACTCTGGAGGCAGAGGTAAGAGGATTGCTATGAATTCAAGGCCACACTGAGACTACAGAGTGAATTCCAGGTCAACCAGAGCTAGAGTGAGACCTACCTTGGAAAAAAACAAACAGAAAAAGTTACAGAAATATTAAATAGTTTAACTCTCCTTTACGAATTGTTTTAATTACTTTTCATCTTATCAGAAATTTTCAATGGAAAATGGAGAGCAGGTATTTGATAATGAAGTCATAGCAAGCATTCAATCAGAACTGGAGGGACATATCTTTTCCTTTATTCTTCATTTCCTTTGTGGTGCTAGCGATCAAACCTACCTACCAGGCAAGTGTTCTAAGCCCAGAATCTACCCACTTCTGAAATGATTTATATTTATGCTTCTTTCTGGGTCCTTGTCTGTGTTGCAGAAGAGTGGATCGGGCAGACAACACAGGGTTCAAGGATTTGTTTACGTGGGATAGCAACAACTGGGACAGAAGCTAGACGCCTGCTACCTATGGCTTTGCTAGCCAGGAGGACAAAAGTGGTTATAGATAACTCTTAGTAGCAGTGGATTTGCCTTCGAACAGTATAGTCCAGAAAAAAAAAGACTGCATTTTTTGGATGTGTGTGTGTGCTTGTGTGTCCATTTGGTGTGTGCACGTGTGTGTGCAGATACATATCCTCCACATGCATGGGTGAGGAGCGTGGTGGCTGTCCTCTGTTGTCACTCCTCCACATTTTCCTGAAATACAGACTTGCACTGAAACAGGAGTTCTCCCTTTGCTTTGGTTAAACTGTCTGAACAGAGAGATCCAGTAAGATTCCTGCCTGCTTCCCTCAGTGCTGGGGCTACAGGGGTTTACGGCCACGCTTGGCTTTTTCAGTGAATGCTGGAGCTCAAACTCAGGGGTTCATGCTTGTGTTGTAAGTGCTCTTACCTGCTGTGCCATCTCTCCAGCCCAAGATTGCATATTTATTTTATTGAAAAGTAAGATTAGAATATAAATTATAGCTCAACATGTTGGTACAAACCTGTAAACCCAAGACTCAGGAGGTTACGGCAGGAGAATAGTGATTTGAAGGTCTTCCTGGGTTACATAGTTGAGTTCAAAGCCAGCCAGAGTAACTTTGAGATCTGGTCTCAAAAATAAAATGCTAGAGCTATAGCTGGGTAGTAGATGACTTGATTATCCAACGTGAGGCTCTTGATTCAATCCACAGATTACATCCTCTCCTAAAAGAAAAAGAATTAAATTTATAAATGGCTACATATTGAGAGTGGCTCATAAAAGAGGGTTTTTTTTTGTTTGTTTTTTAGGAAAGAGCGTTTATTCAGGATACACAGAGATGAGCATTGACTTGCTTCAGTAAAAGGCATACAGGAAGGAAGTCACTAGACTATGTTTCTTCCTGAAAACATCATTCTGCCTTCTTGGTTGACAACTGTTGAGTAATCCAGACTTCACACTGGCTGTCATAGCAACCTATTTCCCATTCTTGTGGGATGCAAAATCTCACAAATAACTGACAGTCAGGTAGTGGTATAGCTGAGTTAGGTTATTTTGGCTACAAAAGAGCATAGAAATGTGTCTGTTCAGAATGACTCGCTCTCCTTTCTTTTATCTGGATCTTTGTGACTTTATGTCTAAGAGGGTAGGTTCACCTTAGATGTACAATAAACAATTGAGAAATAAATTGATTACTACTTTTCTGATTTCCCACAAAATAAGTGTAATGTTTAACTTTATATAGTTATTAACTATTCTTTTATTAAGCAAGTATCTGTGTAGTACTTGCATGAGAGATAATTAAATATTAATAATAAATTCAGCCTCATTTGTTTTTTCCAGCTCATTATGTTTTCTGAAAACATTCATTCAATAGTGAATATTGTTGTAAAGAGGCATTTATACAAGACTTTTTTTTTTTTTTTTTTTTTTTTTTTTTTTTTTTGATTTCCGAGGTAGAGTCTTACTCTAGTCCAGGCTGACCTGGAATTCACTATGTGGTCTCAGGGTGACCTTAATCCAGTCCTCATATCTCTGCCTCCTTAGTGATGGGATTAAAGGCGCATGCCACCACACCTAGCACAAGAATGTTTTATATGAACCATATATGTTCTTATTAAGATAAAGTAAAATTTTAAGTATTTTTAACATGATCTTTAGAGTAAAGCATGCTCTTATGAATTATGAGCAAATGGTCTTGAGTCAATAAGGATAAAACTGACATTTGATGAACAGCTACTAATTATACATTTCTGTGCTTAATGACCCTGTGATAGTGGTCTTGACAGCTGCATATGAACGAAGAATGAATTTTGTGTATTGGATAGATCTGAATCCATTGACACCCATGCACAGGCAGCCTAGAGAAGGCCTATCGTGCTCACTGTTGCTTCTAACCCACATTATCTAGAGTCTACCAAAGGCATTCTGAGGTATGGTAGGTGTTGCCTGTTGTCATTTCTTCTGCCTTCAGTCATTTCATCTAACTTCTGTGTGTAAAATAGTGTTTGAGTATCATGGCATAAATCAAACTGCAAAAGTGCTAAGGAGCTTTGTGTGTAAGAGAGACTTTAGGCAAAACCTGTCCTTGAACTCAGAGACATACCTAAGACATGGGAGCAGCAAAGAAAATGGATTCCTAAGTCTTAAGTGGAAAAAGTAAACATTCCTAGGTTAATTTCTAGCCCTTATAACCATATTATAGGGTCAGAATTTTAAGATATCATGAATTGTTTAATAACAATTGCTTCAGTATTCCTACACAGTGGAATATTGTATGTAACCCATTAGAATATTTTTGCAATTATTTGTTGGAGGAGAAATAATCAGACTGAAATTAATAGAAGATGTATAATTTTCAACAAAAAGGAAAGAACTATTATGCAATTTTGATGATTCTGATATAATTGTCAAATAGCACACACTTCTTCGCTCACCAAATTGAGGTTTTCAGCATTACTTCCTTAGTAAATAAATACTTAAGACAATACTGTGAATGCTTTCATATCTATTATTCAGAACTTCTTTTAGTTTTCATTGCAAGGAACTTCAAATCCCACGTCTTATACTCAATGGATACTGATAGGAGCTTTCATTAAAACTGCTCTTTTGCTATGCTAAGCAATGAAAAACCTCTAAACTCCCTATCGCAGAGGGCATACAGTAGTGTGTGAACGTACACCTTTCCCTCTTCTAATTCAAACATTTCAAGAAGAACAGTAAACAAATTGCCTTGTAATCTTGCTGGAATGGGCTCAGCACTGACAATAAATGTTCAATGGAAGTCTTGGCCAGTCTGTACATGAGATTCAGCCTCCTGCCTGCCTTTTCATTTTAATTTTCTCCAACACTTAAATTCGACTTGTGCTTAGGACAAAAATCACACAATTTATCGGGCATTGCTAAACACAGGCTGGAACTGTGAGGAAGCTGGCGTAGGCTGTTGGACATGCCCCGGGACCTTGGGATATGGGGGTCGCAGCAGGCCTTAGTGTCAGGACCCATGCTAGCTCTGGAGCTGGCCCTCCCTTCCCTTCTCATTAAGTCATAGTGCGCCTCATCCCCTCGCAGAGGAAACGGGACCAACGGGATCTCCACCCCTCCCAGGCCTCTGAGTATTCCACAGCCTAAGGTTCTGCCTTCCTCACAGTTCCATGACCTTGTGGCCAGCTTCCCACGAGACCCTTATATGGTGTTAAACAGTCTCCCTGCAGCAGCAGCCATCCAATATGTGGCTGAAGTCACGTAGCTTTTCCTGCCACTTCTGCTATCTCCCTTGCAACTTCTCCCTCACAACTTCTGCCTTCCAACACCAGCCAATTAGATAGCAACCCATAAGCCTATGTACTCAATCACCTTTGTGATCTGTATGTGTCTTCTCAACCTTTCTCAAGTGTTTGCAAACTCACTCCCCTTTTGAATAAATGAGTGTTGTCCATCAGATGGTCTCCTGGGTAGTTCACTGCCTGTTGCACTCACTTGCTTCCCCCAGCAACTTCTGTGCCCAAGACATGAGTGGCCAAGGACCTTCAACAATTTTCAGAAATGGCATCCTTGCTATTAGCTGCCAGAGCAGAGTAGTAAGGACCTTCCTTAATTGGAATTGTCTGGTTTGGAAGGTGGGCACTTCTACCCAATAGATCCACCATCCTGTTACATGACCTTCCAGTCAACCCAATTCAGCACCTAAAGATTGCTGCAGGTGGCCTCCTCTGTGACAGACATCAGGGGATCAAAGAACACGTAGCACTCTTGTCACAAAGGGCTGTGCATGTCCATGGGAGAGGTTAAATTTTCAAGCAGAAATTAATTATATATCGCAAAACTGATCCTGGGCACCTGAGATCATGTTCTTTAGACCATGCTGAACACCTCCCTAGAAGGATGAAAAGCATTTCTTAGAGTTCTGACATGAGCTGCATTATAAAATAGGCATGGAGCAGTGTTTCCAGGAGAGAAAGCAGAGTGAACATTGCAAGTGAGTCTGAGGTCTCTTTAAGCAGAGTACTTCGGCTGGAGGGAGGGGTTGTGTGGGTATGGGACAAAGGAACATGAAGGAGGAGAGATGAAATGTTAGAGAAAGACTTTGGATTGCACACTAAAGAGGCTGGAGGTGGAGGAATGGTGTTTGTAAGCATCTGGGAGCCAAAGGAGACACGTGGTTATGCCTGAAGACTCGGCAGCCTTGAACAAGAGGACAGATAGGCATCCATCCTGAGAATAAGAGCAACTGTTAGAACATCTATGGTCGAGGAACCAGACCTTGAACTCACTAAAATCCTCTGGGGTTTTGTTTGATTAGAGGCAGAGTCTCACTTTAGCTCAGGCTGACCTGGAACTCACTCTGTAGCTCCAGGCTGGCCTCAAACTCCCAGCAGTCCTCCTACCTCTAGCTCCAATGGAATGTGCTGCCTTGCCCAGCTGACTTAAGTCCTCAGAAAAGGATAAGCATTCCCCTTGAGGGAGCAGCAGAGAGAGTGGTTAGGAAACATTCCAAAGAGAGCTGACCACAGAGGTAGTAGACAATACACAATGCAATCGTTGAAAGGCACCAAGGAGTCAGCTGAGGTTGCAGAGAAAAAGCTGAGAATGGAGAGGGACAGTACCTTCCGTGATTTCCTTTCGCAACTCTCTGACACTATGCGTTAGGAGGGTCGATAGAATCCACACCTGCTTGGATAGCCTTGGCTCAGTCCAGGAATCTCTGAAGGTAGATGTCGCTCCTGTTTGTAGCTCAAGAGAATCTGTGTGAATCATGGAAGTTTGATCACCAGCTCATAAAATTGAGTACTGAGTCATTTGCACAGGGGACAGATGGGTCTACTCTGATTTTGAAATTATTTAGTTTAAGGAAAAACTTTGTCATACATTAAAACAACACACACACACACACACACACATTATGCTTCATTCACTAGTTTTTTCACCTCAGAACATCACATTTACAATGAATTGACTTCCCCTTGATTTGAAGTATTATCCCATTGTGTTTTCATGCTTTCTTAAATTTGAAAGTTGAATAGTCAAATTTGAGTGACTCTGAGCAATGTAACTCAGTGTTCAGATCCATTCTGTTATGAGATGTTTCAAGTTGATTTCAACTCAAGGCTTACTTTAAAACTCATGTTATTCTCTTATGAAAGTCATTTCAATTTTCTTGATGGAACTTGATTTTTATTTAATTTATGTATTTCTAGTACTAAATAAAGATGACTGGTCTATGAACCTTGTCTTATATTTTTACAGGCTTTTCATTTTCATTCATTTTTCATTTTTGTGTGTGGTGTGCTTGCTTGTGTGTATGAGGATTTGTATGTACATCGCTTCACATGTGCATGTGAGTGGGAGTGCATGTGGAGATTTCGCTTTTTCCTTCCACCTTATGCTTTGAGACAGGATCCCTTACTGAAAGCTCCGGGGATCCGCTGCCTCCTCTTCCCAAGCACAATCGTGACAGGCATGTGCCATGGTGCGCAGCGTTTTCCGTGCATGCTGTCAGGGATTGTGTACTCAGGTTCTTATGCTTACAAGAACGCTTCTTGTCCAGTGAGCCATCTCTCAGCCCCACTACATAGATATTTTAACAAACAGTTTTGATTTGTGTGTTCTATGATGCTTTTGGACTACAAGAATACTATGAAACTTATTTTTATCTTACTATTATGAGGGTATCTTTTCAAACATTTTAGATACATTCACTCTTCTCATTTTAATAGGAGGATGTGTTCTTCTGCTGAATGAAATTAGACAGCAATGTAACATCTCCCCGCTCAGTGTTTACCATGAGGGGAAGTGAAGTATGTCACTGCCCTGCAGCCACTCTCAACATTTCTTAGAAAACCAGGATATAAGCAGGGTGTGATGGCACACACCTTTACTCTCAGCACTCAGAAGGCAGATGTAGGAGGACTGCCATGAGTTCAAGGCCACCCTAAGACTACAAAGTGAATTCCAGTCAGGCTAGGCTAGAGCAACACCCTACCTTGAAGAAAGAAAAAAAAGAAAGAAGAAAGAAAGAAAGAAAGAAAGAAAGAAAGGAAAGAAAGAAGGAAGGAAGAAAGGAAGAAAGAGAGAAAGAAAAGAAAATCAGGATATAAGGTACTCATCTTATTTAAGCAAAGGTTGTGCCTCATAAATACGTCATCTCCTAGTGTACTCTTCCTGGTTTTGCGCCATTTCATTAATATGATAGGAAGGGAATTTGGCCACGTTGCTTCGACTGACACTTTAAGCATTTCCAAGGTTTTCCAATGAGTTTGGCATTAAATTTCCCACAACGTGTACACTGTTCCCTCAGTGTGCTTCTCTTCTTTAATGAGGATTCTCAACTCCTGACCCCTCAGGACCAGCAACTGGGGAACATGGGCTAGCTCTTCTTGCAGCCTTTGTTTCTATCAGGGCTGTGTGTTACTGTTGCATTGCTGGAAGAGACTGCTAAGACGATCTCTTCACAAGAAGAAGACTGTCTGTCCGGCTCATGACTTCCAGAGATTCAGTGGGTGGTTGCTTGTCTCTCCTGTGGTATGACACGGCCAGAGTGTTTTGTAAGAGGAGGGGCTGCTCAACCATTCCCAGCAGCCAGGGAGTAAAAGAATGAGGGGAGGAGGGAACAAAGCCCTCATATCCATGACTTACTTTATAAGCATGACTTCAGTTAGCTCCAAGAAGCCACTCCACCAGCTGGGAACTAAGCTTTAAACACGTGACTTTTGGTAGGGGTGCAGGGACATTTAAGACCCCTGCCTTATGTACCCACTTGCTTTGGACTGCAGCATGTTAGGTCCAGGTGTTCCTACAGGATATGCTTGTGATTGATGATTGCTGCCTGATATGAGATGTAAGCAGGGAGTAAATGAGTTTCAAAGAATAGAAGAGCTGGGGAATGGTGAGGAGAGCTGTGGAATGCTATCTTCTGAATACAACATTGCTGTTAGACTCGGGACTTCACAGCGGCTGATGTTTCCTGTACAAGACTAAGCCTGGCATCAATTCCTCATGAATGGGGGGTTTCACAAGACTCTGCCCCTCCAGAGGAACGACTGCAAGTTAGTCAGTGCTGGGGGACAGAAGTTTGTGTTCTTCAGTGTCGTAGCCACAGGTAAATTACCCATATATCAGAAAAACAACCTCCCATCCATGTTCACACAAGCAATACTGATTTAACTCAGTGAGTCAAAAACAGGCATGGGCCAGGTCATTGAGAAATCAAGCTGGGGTTGAGCAGAAAACCTTCTCCCTGTAGACCAGCCAACTAAAGCTGGGAAAAGCTGCACTGCCTGCAGCCCTATGGGAGACAGAAGCCATCAGTGGTGAAAACAGTGGGCACTGGAAACCTCAAGTTTGGCCAGACAGGCCAAATGACAGAATGGGTGCAATGGTGGAATGTCTGCTCTGGGGGAACCAACTGCTCTCTAATTGGACTCGAGGCCTGCTCTATGGGAGGGAATACATGCCTGGTACTGAAAACCTAATCAAAAGCCCATGACGGGGTGGGGCGGGTCATGAGCCTTAGGGATGTAAAGCCCACTCTTGTCTGGCTAAATGCATATATTATTCTCACCAAACTGCCCTGTAAGCACTACACTTAATGTCCATATTCATATATTTTTATTTATTTATTTATTTATTGATTGATTGGTTTTTCGAGGTAGGGTATCACTCTGGTCCAGGCTGACCTGGAATTGACTCTGTATTCTCAGGGTGGCCTCGAACTCATGGTGATCCTCCTACCTCTGCCTCCCTAGTGCTGGGATTAAAGGCGTGCGCCACCATAATGCTACTCTCACTTCTGATTAGAGACACTTCTCTTTTTCAGATGGCCCAGAAAGGCAACATAATGCTAAGAAGAAGTGATGGAGCACTGAAACATCTCTATCATACCCTCCAAGGCTCAGGGTCCATTGTGGAAGAGGTGGCGGAAAGAATGTAACAGTCAAAAGAAGGGTACCCCTCCTTACAATGTAACTATCCAGACAGAAATTGACCTTGATATCCATGACCTCGCAGTGCCCTGCAATACCTTCAAAAGACCCTAATAATGGGGTAAAAATAAAAGAGACTAATGGACAGAGGGAGGGGATATGATGGAGAGTGGAGTGAATGGGAAAGTGGGGGGGGGAGGGAAATCATGGTTTATTGTCTGTTAAGTATAGAAGATGTCAGTAAAAATTATACATTAAAAAAGGCATGAACCCAGGAAGGAGATTAGTTTGGAAGAAAGGGTTTAGTGGGGTTGGGGCATAAGAAAGAGTAGCTATGGTGAATGTGACCAACATATGGTAAATACACACATGGCTCAATTATATACATATGAGCATATTGTACACATATTTGAATTGTCAAAACAAACACAATAGTAGACTCCTTGAAAAGAGTTTCTGTGTTAGAGCACTACCCAGGTCCCTGCATCTTTTGTGCTCTTGAGGGTCAGCTGTGAGGTGACATATACCTCCTCTAAAACACGCATCACGAACCCAGCCTTTCCATATTCAGGATCATAGCGAGCCCTATTGCTATTCACCAGTGTCCTTATCAGGGCAGAGGCTTAACAACACAAGGCACCAGAAGACATGTGCAGGTGGAGACAGATGGGATTTTGTGGGCATAAATTGGGGATTTCCCTGAACCCACAGACGTGAGGAAGTACTTGTCTCTTGAAGGCTCTAGAGGGAACCTGGGTTGTGCCCTCTGGACTTTGGTTTCCAGCTCTAGGAGTGTAAGAGAAGGAATTTATGTTTCATTAAGCCACACAGTTCACAGCTGGCTGATTTCACAGCCACATAGGGAAGCAGTGATGTCTGCAGGGGTTGCTGAGCATGAGGAGCAGGGCAGACTGCTTTCAAGTTCACACTTAGGAGACTTCACACTTCTCCTGTCAGTTTGCTTCCCATTGACTCGGCCATTTTGTTAGCAAATCTATTCAGCCATGCCTAAGACAAAATGTAGGATCCCCCATGATACCAAAATTTGCAAACATACATTTCCTGTATACAAAATAGCATAGTAGTGGCACACATTCTCCTGTGAACTTAAATTAAAATACCTAAGACAAATTAATGATCCATAGCTATATTGCAGTGTAAGGAATGATGACAAAAAAAAAAAAGCCAGTACATGTTCAGTATGTACACGATTTGTTTTTCTAAATATTTTCTATATGCATTGGGTTGAAAAAAATCCATGGAATAGAAAATGACATATGTGGAGCAGCACGTGCATTTGAACAGTTAACATAATCCCTTTAAGCCAGCCTCTCTACAGTGAGAAGAGCCACATAGCCAAACTCAAGTCATGAAAACATCAAGAGAATCTACTAGAAACTGCATTTGACCCCTCCCATCAGCACTGGAAAGAAGACGTCCATCATTACTTTCTCCAAATTACCACGAAAATGAAAGACAAATGAGAAGCGTTTCCTGGCTCATAGTATTTTCGTCTCCATAAATTTCAGCTTTCACATCATTAAAATTAGACTTCTCATTCTTTTCTTCACTCATTAAAGAGCGATCTTATGAATACCTCTGGTAGGCCTGACACAATCCTTTATTCTGGGAAGGCACTGATATATTCTGCCAAGGTAGCCTCTGATCCAGTGAAATTTGCATTCCATAGGATATCTGGAAGTAAAATGTATATAAGAAAGCACAAATGTTTTAATTACTACTTGTGGAATATAACCTTACACAAACAAAATTCTATAACTAATCACGAGAGATCTACATTAAGCAAAAGTGCACCTTGCTACCATGGCTTCTAAAGGAATAACCAAAGGATAGTAAGGGTGATGTGACAAATGACTGTATAAGCCAGTGTGTGCACGAGAAGACGTGGGCAGAGGGGCATTGAAAAGCTTCTTGTACAGCAGAAAACTAGCCAGTGGGGATAAATGGCATAAAATGAGATTGTGGGTTTCAAGGTCAAAACAGAGACTTTTCTTTCTATACCACAATGATGAAGCGGATGTTTCAAAAACATTTTCCTTATTTATTTGACAGTAAGAGAGTGAGTAGGGGTCTTTCTAGGGCCTTCTGCCTCTACAAATGAACTTCAGATCCATGTACCACTCTGTGCATCTGGTTTTACATGTGTCTGGAAAATTGAACCCAGCTATCAAGCTTTACAAGCAAGTGCCTTTAACCATTGAGCAATCTCTCCAGCCAATGAATTAAATTTTAAGCACATGATATCCCTTGAAGATTTTAAGTACAAACATTATTTTCTGATACATTAATTAAACAATTGTCCCTGTTCTATCTCCTAAGTAGAAAGCAGGTTTGGGGATGGTGAACAGGACAACTGAGTCCAGAAAGTAGGTGCAATTCACACAGAGCTGGTGGTGCATTTGTTAAACATGATGGCTCATAGACTGAAATCACACAAAATGCACTGCTCCCTAGATATTCAAATGAGCAGACTTTAAAAAATCTTGACTTGGAGGTAAAACAATGATAAAAATGGTGGATTATTTTTTCTGTCCCAGGTTTGGATAGCTGTGTAATTCTGTGAACTGAATTACATAATATTTAGGTAAGAAGGATTCAGAATAATGACTTAACCCATGGGCCTTGTTATTTTAGATGCTTTTGGATATCTCAGAGGATATGTTAAATGAATGATGGACATATCCAAGGAAGAGAAATCCAAACATAAACATGAACTACTAAACATTTTAGATGCTTTTGGATATCTCAGAGGATATGTTAAATGAATGATGGACATACCCAAGGAAGAGAAATCCAAACATAAACATGAACTACTAAACAATCCACAATAATCAAGAAAATCTATAGTGAGAACACAAGGGGAAAGATGAAGGACCTGGCCTGTGTGGAAGAGAGTGCCACCATCACTCAGCAGGAGTCAGTAGCGAGAAGAGGCAAGTTAATAGAGCTCAGAGGGTGTGGATGGAAAACAGAAAGTTTCTCTAGAGAAGCCAGCAGGGTTGGATGTGTGGCTTGTCTGTGTGGGACAGAACCCATGCTATGACTGCAGGGACTTAGCAGAACCAGCATAAAGCTGGCTGCAATGTGAGCTGCCAGCAAGGTAGCTGGCAGAAGCTGAACTAAGCAGTTTCAGTAAAGTGGTGAGAGAGAAGCTTGCCGCCAGGCTTTGAGAAAGGGCTGTATTAGAAAGCGCAGTGTTCCCGAGGGTAGCTCTTTGCAGGGTGTTCTTGTCAAGGTTAACAAATAGGGAGAGGAAATGAGAGGTTCAGAAGAATATTAAAGGAAAAAGAGGATTCTGCAGTGTCTATGATCAGTTCTGGAATTTATCAAGTAGGTGAACATGGTGATCTAGAAATGGAATATTTTGAACAAAATAATTAGGACCAAGAAAAGGCAAGAAAGAAATGAAGAGAACCCATGGGGGGGGAGGGACGACGAGGGGCTGGGGAGATTGATGCTTACCTCCATTTTGACACAGGGAGAACAGGTGCTTCAGATGTCAATGACCTGAGCTATTTTCACCAGAACAGGAAAGGTAGCTTCTGCATGGCATCTCTATTTTTTTTCTTCTTCTTAAAATATAGTTGCTATCAGGTAAATAAGAAAGCAGTGGCGTAAACCTCTCCTGTAGCTATTCATCATTCTATGAGGAAGTAAGTTGGTATGAGTTCTTTGGGGGCTTCTCCTGGTCTTCTGCAATCACTGCACGGGGAATTGAGGCGGGTGATGTTGGCAGACTTACTTCCTTGCAGTGTTAACTGGGCCATAGGCCTCTTACAGGCTACCCTAGCTTCTGCACCTGGCAGCAGAATTTCTAACGCAACAAAGAGATAAGAATTCCCAGACATCAAGATGAAGGAGGATAGGAGAAAACTAACTTTTCTAAGGCCGTTTCAGTTAGAGATTGAGGCCCAAGGAGAGCCAGGAGATGCCACCCCAAATGCCACCTCACCCTAGTACAAAAGCAGAACTCTTGGTAGAAATGGATCTGGTGTCTGATCGAGAATGATCTACCTGGGTGGGCTGGCCCAGGTGGGCAGACCCTCCAGTCCATCCTGCAAGCTCACAAACCAGTCACGTCTTCACCTGGCATAACTGAATCAGATGCTATGAAGGCTTCATCCTTGCCCGCCCTCCCTCTATCCTGGCATGGCCTCGGTGAGTCTCTCCAGCTCTTACTCCGTGCTGTGTGCACAAGTGAGGTTGGGTGGCAGCGGGAGGAGGGCAGAGCACTGCTCCTCGGTCTAAACTTTTCTGCTTGCCTGTGCTTTATACTCCTGAGTGGCTCCTCACTGTAATTATTTGTATGATTTCCATCCGGTCTCTGCCCTGTCATCACAGGGATGTTCTCACTAACCCCTGGTCTCCTACCTTTGTAGTTTCCTTAAACTTGAGGTAATCATGAGAATAGCATCTTGGTGACTCATTTCTGCTCTAAATTTCTTGGTCTCTTCTTTGATATTGTCCCTCTTCCGGCAAGCACATGGCAGATGCCATATGCGTTCTTTCTAAGACTCTCTACCTATACATCCAAGTTCTATCCTCCACATGCTTGCGGCTCTGCTCCGCCCCCTTTCTCTTCTGCTGTGATACTTTTCCTCTGCAGGAAAGTGCACAGAGGATGCTACACATACACCCAAGTTCTATCCTCCACATTCTTGCTGCTCTACTCTAGTTTTTTCCCCCAAAACATCAATTTCTCCTAAGTGAACCTTACCAACTACACAGTGTTTCTACATAAGAGTGTTTCCTAAGTCCCACAATTCGTGATTTCTCCCTTAAATAAACCCCACAATTTGTGATCTCCTCCCAAATAAACTTAATAATTCATAACTTATCCTCCCTGAGACCATCTTTATCAATTATTTATTAAATGTAGGACAGAATACCAAACTTGGGGCTCATAAATTCTGGGGGTCTCCTCCTAAACCCCCAAATCCTAAATCACAAGTGAGTCTGAAGCCTCTGATGGCATGTTTGTTCATGTCCCAATGGCAGAATCAAGCACGAAGTACTTAAAATGCAGGGATATATGGAGAAGATTCTGGGACCTATTAGTGTAACATTCTATAGCTGAGGAGTTGGAGCAAAACATAGAGGAATGACTTTAGAGGTGCACTGGCTTATACAATAAGAAAAACACATTAACATAAATGAGGCACAAGGAAAATACTGCTGCAAAATTCCCAGAGATTATATGCGCCAAAACACACACATTTAATGATGATGGTGATGATAATTGTGTGTGTGTGTGCGTGTGTGTGTGTATGAAAGTACGTACCTATATTGTATAAAGTGGCATACCTATATTGTCTAAATACAATGCTTGTTACATACATATAAAAGAAATTATGTAGAAGAAATGGTATGACCAGATTTAAGTCATGTTTCTGTAAATTTAAGTAAATAATGAGGTCATCCCACTAATCTTATCCGTACTGAAAGTGAGCTTGCTCATTACACTAAGTAAAAATATATCAGTTAATGAAAATAACCAACAAAATCTGAACTGTCATTCAGACTCTTAGATATTCAGTGTAGTTAAAAATACACTGGCCCAGATATTAGGAGGCAGAACATGATGCTATGAAACAATAATTAATATAATAACCTTTGGAAGGAATCTCACCTGCAAAATTAATTCCATATGGGTTAAATACGAGTTATGACATTGAGAAGAATTAAAGTTGGAAGGCCATTAATAACATCTAGAATAAATGACAGTGTCTTCAGGAAGGAAGTATTTAATGAATTGTCACAGAGGCCAACAATATGCCAGATATTAATTAACTTCATAATTAATTATATAATGAAAAGAATAGACTTCAAGTAGATGAAATGTTCTCGCGTATGAGTGATGGTGAGAATGTTAGTAAAGATGGAACATAGTCTGACCTGAAGAAATGAGAAATTTAATAGGCAAATTTTACAGAAATAAGAAAGTGAATAGAGACAGCATTGGCCTGAGGTCATAGGTAAACCCCAGGTCTAGACATGGATTAACCCTCTAATTTGTTAGTGAGGGAGGCTCAGGAGGCCACCAAAATTATGTGGGTTATTGCCCATGATCTTGGTTTCAAACCAAAACTATATGGTAAAACCCTACTGCTGAAGAAGTCGCATGCTGCACTCACAGGACACTACCACTCAGTGGGAAGGAATTCATACCTGGTCTTGAAAACTGAGCTAAAAACCTATGACTTGCAAGGACTCAGGCCCCAGAAAGACACTTCCACTGCTCTTTGACTTAGTCAATACATGGAGCCTCCAAACCGCCTTCTAGATGGATATGTGTATGCTCATTGATTGATGCAGTTCCCACTTTTGATTAGAAAAGCTACATTTTTTTTTTCCAGAGAGACACAGAGCGAGACAGAGAGAGAGGGAGAGGAAGACAGATAGAGAATGGGCATGCCAGCAGCCTCTCAGCTGCTGGGAACAAAATCCAGATGCGTGCGCCCCTTGTGGTCAAGTGAGGCATTGCGCCATTGGGTCACTTTGCATCTGGCTAAACATGGGACCTGGAGATTAGAACTGACGTTCTTACGCTTAGTGGGCAGGTGCCTTAACTGCTAAGCCATCTCTCTAGCCTGAAAAGCTACATTTTAATGACAATGGTGAATACTGAGAGAGTCAGGTCTATCAAGGTGATGAGAAGTAGATAACGCACAGTGCTTAGCTTAGCACTGGACATGTCTCCCATCTCTATCACACCTACCAGGGCTCATGAAATATTGCTCAGAAAGTGGCAGAAAGAATGCCAATGCTGCTCCCACTGCTAGCCAGAGAAGCTTGTCCCTGGGGATGGGGGCAGACACTGAGGAGACTCAAAACACATTAAAGCTCAAAAGTAGGAGCTGTTGGGAGTTGAACACTAAATGAGACATCTCTGTCATGCCCACCAAGGCTCAGGAACATTGCTTGGGGAGAGGCAGAAAGAATGCAAAAGCCATAGGGTAGGAACAAATACTTTGGAGCACTGTCCTCCACACATGAACTGAATGGTTGATTCATGACCTCACAGTGGTTGTGATTACCACCACAAGACTGGCACAGTTTGGAGCCAATCAGTGTTTTTTGACATGGAGGATGCAGTAGGACAAAAGGAATGAGACATCAAAATAGAATATTGATTGCTAGGAAAGAGAGAGTGCTCAGTGGAATGGGAGTGGTGGAGAGAGGGACAAGAAAAGGATAATGGGAAGGGGACATAATCAAATAACAGTTCATGTATTAAATTTCTCAGTAAAAATGTTATGTTTTTCAAAAATAGTTGGTGTTATAATTCATGCAATTAGGTAAATAATATAACTCAATATGTTAGGATGAGAAATTGGTATGTGACTAGCAAATATCTTATTTTCATTATTCTACAATTGTTTACTTTCACCTGTATTTCCCAGAAAAAATACAAACTTTCCAAAGGTGGTACATCTGATTGATTTTATTGACCCTGCACTTAAAAAGTTTCCTGGAATGAATACATCCTTATGACATATTTTGATTTGAAGAATAAATGTAGAGGAGAGAGGAAAATTGTTGAAGTTTAACAAATCCCAACTTAACCTCTTGCTGACTCTTCCTACACTGATTACTAGTGAGGAAGAAATCACAGCAAGGTAATTCTTTTGAGGTAGTCAGCTAGGGAAGGGTCCAAAGAGAGAGCCAGAAGAGATGGCACACTGCCTGTTTCTGCAGAAGCAGAATTCAGTGAATCTAATCAGGTGTGCTGGCCTCTCTCTGCAGTCCAGACCAGTGAGCTCTCTCTTGCCCCTCAGAGCCAGCCCCCAGCTTTCTCTCTGACTCACCAGAACCCGAGGGCAGAGCCCACACAAATCCATTATAAATAGGGGTTACTGGGACGAGTAACTTCCTCTATGAGCCCTTCTTCTTGGCTGTTCATCTCTCCACACTGGAATCTTGGGGGTTTCAGCACCAGTACCACCATGCATGCCTAACTCTGTCAGAGTGGGGAGGGAGATGTTTTTTCTCCACTCTTTTATTACCTTTTGTTTTTTTCAAAGCCTCTTTCTTTCTTTCTTTCTTTCTTTCTTTCTTTCTTTCTTTCTTCCTTTCTTTCTTTTTTTTGGCAAGCCCAACAGGCTAGCTTTTTTTTTTATTATTATTATTTTAATGAAAGAAAGAGAGAGAGAGAATTGGCATGCCAGGGTCTTTCACCACTGCAATCAACTTCCAGATGCATGTGCCATGTTGTGCACATGTGTGACCTTATACTTGCCTCACCTTTGTGAGTCTGGCTTACGTGGGACCTGGAGATTAGAACATGAGTTTGTAGGCTTTGCAGGCAAGTGTCTGCTAAGCCTTCTCTTTAGCCTGCTCTGGTCTTTTTTGATTTCCCTGAGAAAACCCCTTCCATGTCTTCTGTCACACCCATGCTCCACTTCCTGTATGGTCTCTTGGGCCATATGGATGTATCCAGACCTCTTCTTTGATTCAAGAACTCCCCTAAATAAATAGAATAGTTTGTAATCTATCTTTCTCAGTTTATTTCAATTACTTTTTAAATAAGTAGATAAAATCCCATGGATTGGAGTTCAAGAACACTTTCTGACCCCCAAACCCTGCTCCACTAGAGGATCACAGTTTGCTATCAGAGGAGAAACTGGGTCACACAGCAGTAGGGCGTGTTCTATCATATTTAAACTTAATTCAACAGTTCCCTCCTACTCTGAGGATTAATGAAAAATCACATATCATTCCACAAAAGGGGGAGTCTTGAGTTTGCTGCCCCAAACCCTGCCTACTGTGGAGCTTTTCTTCACTGTTGGGTAGCGATGCTACCACACACAGCTCATGCGAAGAAGTACTGCCCGTTCCTCCTATGGGATCATTACAGGGACTGCTGAAGTCACTGGAGAATGCTTAGTACAGGGCAAGGCAGAGGTCATCTGAGCTCCCTGCATAAGCAGCTTATTTGCCATCTAGGGCCTTCCAGGAACCATTCTTTCATACATGCTGTTGGAAAACATTCTATATGTTGTGCTGCTCAGAACATCCACTTATAGTTTGTTGTTTCTAGCCACGCCGATTTTAGGGTGGACATTTTAGGATTTGGTATGTTTTGATGCTCTGTAGTGAGTTTCTGGTGAGGCCAGTACACATTATGAGCTATTTTTATTTTTTAATTAGAGAAGTTCTATCAGCAGAGGAAGTCAATGTTTGACTCCAGTATCCTCAAACTTTAATGGGAGGGTGATTTGTCTATGGTATGTATTAGCTGGTTTTATTTCTGGTTTTGTTTGGCTGGTCTGGCTGGCTCAGTGAGTGTTCCCTGCCTTCCTTAGCACTCCTGAAATGGCAGGCTTGGTTGAATTAGAGGAGTCCACCTTCCCTGGTAGCAGACGGCCACCCTATCGCAACCTCCAGATCAGTTCTCATGCTTTGTCTTTTCAATATCCTGTGTCATCTCTGTCTGTTGGAGATGATGCTAACATCCAAGTTTCTGCTGTGTTTTAAGGCTTGTGCACTGAGGGAGTTTCCACAGATTTCTGCACTGGTAATGAAGCCTGTTCATGCCCCTGCCCTTGCCTCTTAGAGCTACTAAGCCTATGGTTGGTGTCATGTACCTACTTCCTCTGAATGAGAACGTTTCCTCCTAAAAGGATTCATGATGCTCATCCACAGGGTTGTAGCAAATACTGAACAACTTCGAGAAGAAGGACAGCGTTCTTCAGTGGAGATGCCTGTGAGTTGTACAGTGTCTAGAGACATGGCTTTTGTTAGTTGTCACTGTTGGCTGGGGCAGGCCTTTTGACCACACAGCTGTCTTTCCATGCTTCTGCATGCAACTCCAATAATTTCATTGGTTCAGCAAGATAGATTTGAATGGAATCATTTCTTTGGTCTATCATTGCTGCTCCAAACTTACTAACTAATAGTTAGTGTAGCATAATATCAAAGAAGAAAATTAAAATGGAAAAGCATTACTCCAGTGAACTTGGAATTAGTAGGCCACAATTAAGTTAGGTCCTTGGCAGGTCCTTGGCTTAACTGGGTTATAGATGCTCCCTCCAATACGACAGTAAGAGCTGACATTTGGATTGGCCTGAACTTCAGTTTCCTAAACCTCTGGTGTCCTCTGTTTACCTGGTGTACAGCAGCAATCCCTCCTTTTGACCTACTCAGAGGCTGAGATCCTGTCTGGACGGAACATCTTGTTGTTGTTGTTGTTTTTAGAGGTAGGGTCTCACTGTAGTCCAGGCTGACCTGGAACCAACTTTGTAGACCAGGATGGCCTGAGATTTACAGAAATCATCTGACCTCTGCCTCCCAAGTGCTGGGATTAAAGGTGTGTGCCACCATACACGGGTCCAGCCCTTTCCTTACAAGACAACTTCACTTTGCCGGGACCACAGTTCTAGCTAACAAGTGATGCGATTTTCAGCTTCCCTTGTTGTTTTCCGCTGTACATACTGCTGCCATTTTGGCAAGCCTCAGATAACACGTTCAAGATTGTCCAAATCCGTGTTTTCCTGGAACCCCTCATTAGCCCCGAATTGATGCCATTTCTTTCGTTCTTCATGAGGCTGACTTTATTCTCTACCGACAGTAATGTCATCAATGCAATGAGCCAGCAAGAAATAGTCTAGTTTGCCAAGCCCCTGAACTGGACTGTGGCAGAGAACAGAATGAGCACATAGTTTTTAAGCAAGGCTACAGAGCTGCCTTGTCCCTGCTGGGTTATGGCAAATTGCTCCTGATTTCCTTTCTGAGAAGGAGAAGGCACATGTCAATAACAATTCCAAGTATGGTGGGGGAAGAGTCTTGATTTTTCTCCAGAAAACATATCCAGACACACAGCTTCTAGGATTTTCAAACCCTGAATGAGTTCATAATGGTGAAGGCAGGATCACTGTAAGTGCTCACGCCTTGGGTTCCAGTGTCTAATAAGGTCAAATAGAAAGTATGAGGAGTCAGATTTTACGGAAACAGTAATTTGTGGAAATTCCCCAAAAATGTAATTTTGTGTTTTGTTTATAATTTCATGTGGCAAGAGGACTCCCATTGGGCTCTCCTGATCACATGACCTTCACACGAGGCAACGATTTGATATGAGTTCTACTGCTTGAGATGGAGAAAATAGGCACAGCATGGATCTGCAATCCTACTGGAATTCATCATTAGACTGAACTGGGCCAAGGCCCCATTCTCATCATGGAAGCACTCCTGTACTTCAAGATTCTGTGAATGGTAGTTTTGTGCAGAGTGCCAGTTTAGCAGTTTGGGGTCTATTTCATTTTAAGAGGGAACATGATTATTTTATTACTGCCACAGATCTAGGGTTGACAGATGAAATACAGAATGCTAAGCTAAATTTAAATTTCAGATAACCACATGGTTGTCAACTATCTGTTACTGTAACACATGCCTGAGGTAAATCAAATTTCAAAGAGGAAAGACATTTGTTTGTTTGTTTTGGCTTATAACTGTGGAAGTTTTAGTAAACAATCAGGAGATGTTTTGGTTATGGCGAGGCAGTACATCATGGTGGGAACACACAATGCAACATATTGATCATCTCATGGCAGGGACACGAATGAGAGAGAGAGAAGGGATCACTTATTCTGCAATCCTTTTCAAGTGCAAGCACTCTATAACATAAGACATCCCACTGACCACACCCTTTTTTTTTACTTTTATTAATTATGATTTTGAGAAGAGGTCCATGTCGCCCTGATGTAATACTTGCTATGTAGCCCAGGGTAGACTCTAACTTGAGATCCTCCTGTTCTTACTTCCTGAGAGCTAGGATCATAGGAATGTGTTACAGCATCTCATAATTCCAATACAGCCTTACTAGCCTTTAATACATGGCCCCTTGGGGGATGAAATTACAATAAGCAACCAATAATCTTAGTTATCTGTTATATGAAATGTACCTATAAAAAAGTTAATAGATCGGGCTGGAGAGATGGCTTAGCAGTTAAGGCATTTGCCTGCAAAGCCAAAGGACCCTGTTTCAGTTCTTCAGGACCCACGTAAGCCAGATGCACAAGGGGTGCACACATCTGGAGCTTGTTTCCAGGGGCCTGGCCTTCCCATCTCTCTCTCTCTCTCTCTCTCTCTCTCTCCTCTTTCTCTCAAATAAATAAATTAAATTAAATATATATTTAAAAATGTTAATAGCTGTTTATCTGAAATTCAAATCTTATTGGTCCTCTGTGATTTTCTCTTCTGCAAATACCTTCCTCCCCATGTTTGGGTTCTCAAAAAGACTCTTCTTATATCTCTGATTGTCTCATATCATTTCCATGTGATCAGTGCCATCCCTTTTGTGGGACTTGATCAAGATTTTCATGGAGACATGGAAATCAGCCTAAAGGAATGACCAGAACTTTTCAGGGTGTGTATAGCCCATGTAAAATTGACCTGCTTCAGAGAAGTAACCATGCTTTGTGTACCACACAGGAGACTGAGATTGAGATTCATGTGTGAGAAAATGGCCAGGCTCCAAGTTAAGTTCAACTTTCTATGGTCAGGGAGCATGGAGCTAGCATGGCACTTCAATTTCCACACATTTCTAGTACATTAGGTAGCATTTTCTTTCTCACAAATTTTAGATGAATACAGTTAATTAATTAATATTTGCTCCATTCTAATTCACCTGCACTCTCTGGATAACCAGAGACTTAATGTGGCCACAGAGTTTGCACAGATTCAATTCTGTCTCAAACTTACAGCCTGCCAAATGCTATCGCTGTAATTTTCCTATAAAAAGTAGGTCACATTTCTTTTTTGTGAAGGATCAAAGTAGAATGCATTTAATTCAACTTAGGAATCTTAGTCAGTGAGTCTCTCAAAACCATTCATTTCCTTGTTGTGACATTTACTCTTGTGTTATAAATTAAGAGTACTATGTTTGGACAAAGGGTGGCTTTAGAATTGAATATAATTTACCCTAATCAGTATTCAAGCAAAATATTCATCACACTGAAAATTTCAAGTTATCAATAAAGTAGGAATAACTGCAAATAGAGTGTTGTGGGATAATTCAATAATTTTAGATAATTCTTTTTTGTCATAGCAATTTTATTTATTTTCTTATAATAAAATTTCTGTTTTTAATCAAATACAAAATATCTGCATGTGTGAGTTACATTGGAAACACATCCTCAAAGATGAACTCCAGTGTTGGTTCTCCCTTTCTTTTCATGCATGTGTAACTTTGTGCATACCCAGCAGGAAGATGTTCAGGCTGCCGTAAAGAGAATGTGGAAGAGGTTGCAAAATAGAATGTGAATCCAGAGGGAGAGAAAGCTTCTTTTGAATTGAAACACACTTCAATAGATTTTAAAGTTGGTTGAACAACAACAACAGCAACTTAGCATGTATTGTTTTCTTGTTAAACCAGTGTGTCACTGTGCTGTCCTGTACGTACACACTCTAGGGGTGGAGCATTGGTGAGCCCTTACTTACTAAAGATGTATCCGGCAGCATCGATGCTTATGGAGATGGCATCCACATTTGGTGGAATGTGATCCATCGATCACCATCTAGGTAGGGTTCTAATTCCTCATTGCTCCCTGAGCCTTGGAGGGGATGGAAGACATCTCTCCAGTGTTGAGCTCTCAGCATCCTCTTCTTTTCAGACTTGATGAGTTTTCAGTCTCTTCAGGGTCTCCTCCCATCTTCCTGGAGGACCTTCTCAGGCTGGCACTGAGCAGCATTCATCTTTCATCTGCCACTTGGTAATGTTTCCTGGGCCCTGGGAGATGTGACAGAGATGGTCATCTTGCACTACACGGTCAGCTTTCTTTTCTCATCACTCTGATGGGTCTTGAGTCTCCCCAGTAGTTGCTGTCATCTGTAAGAGCAGATTCTCTAGTGAAGACTGAGAGCAGCATGGGTCAAAGGGGTTAACCACAGATATTTAGGCTTTTTGATGGCCATAATTTCTCCATTTAGCCAAAGAACAGTGGAAGGTTCCCTCTAGGGCCTATGACCTTCTAAGTCAAAAGCTTTGACTTGGTTCTCAGTACCAGACATGAATTCTCTCCTATTCAGCTGGTCTCATATCCAGAGATCAGCTGATTACCCCCATAACTTATGTGTCACTGTTACACTGGTGTGTACATCTTGTCTGGGTGGTTGATTTTGTAGACTGCAGGAGCCACTATTTATTCACACTGTTGATGGCTTTTATTCCCCACCAACTTAGACACTGCTTTTCAGCACGGTGACGGCCAGCCAGCAGTGTTCTAGCTTGATTGTTCAAAGTCGTGTGACCATGTTCTGTATTATTTTCAGCAACAGACTTTTGCCATCTAGCCCTGGAAGGTAAGAAAGAGGCTTGGCAATGGCTTGCATTGCTCTGGGTGCCTCATGGGCTTCTGTGGCCAACAGTTCATGTGGGGTTACCCACTTCCGGCACTGGGAATTATGAGAAACAGCCTGTGGTTTTAGGGTAAAGCTTTCTTTGCCTCAGCAGAGTACTACCTAAGCTCAATTTCTCTCTATCTCTCTCTTTAAGGGAGTTATATCTTTTAACTCACTAACAAAGATTTCTATAGTACTTACCATACCATCTTTAGTTTTTTATTTATATATTTTATTTTATTTAGTTGACAGAGAGAAAGAGGGACAGAGGGAGACAGAGGAGAGAGAGAGAGAGAGAGAGAGAGAGAGAGAGAGAAAGAAAATGGACTCTCCAAGGCCTCGAACTGCTGCAAATGAACTCGAGACACATGCACTACCTTTTGCATCTGGCTTTTGTGGGTCCTAGGTAATTGACCCTGGGTCCTTTGGCTTTGCAAGCAAGCACTTTAACCACTAAGCAATCCCTCCAGCCCCCTCTTTAGTTTTGTGTGTCCCTCCTCCTCTCCTCTCTCCCTTTTCTCTGTCCCCTCTATGCCTTATATTTGTCTCTCCCCTTTCCTGTCTAGCAGTTCATTCTCTAATCCTTCACTGCTTCTCCTTTGGCAGAATGAGTAGTGTCTTGACACTAACACCATCACCATAATAATTACTAAACAGATCTTTTTTCCTATAAAAGTTGTAAACAAATTTAGAAAAAAGTGAGAGGTGAGAGTGCCATCACAACGCTATAACTATAAAGGCCACAGTGACACCGGATCTCAGGTCAGAAGGAGGATTATGGCATGGAGAGCAGAGGACATTGGCCCCAGGGTGCTCATCTCTTCTAGGGAATAAAGGAGATCAAGTGTATTGAGGTTTTGCATCTGCATCTACTAATGAGGTATGGGTCAATCAAGTGAAGGGAAAGGAACATGGATGGAGAGGGTGGGACGCTAGACCGCGCCCCACCGTGCTGCTTCTTGCCTTTCATCCCCTCATCAACCTCAGAAGCCTGATTTAAAAGGTTGCGGGACTGACCCTCTTTCTAGTTTGCCAGTGATTAGTCCTGTCAGGAGCTCAGAGAGGAAACAGAAAGAGGTCAGGACTTTCAGCACTCTAGTGTCCTATGAAAGGTCATTTTGAACTTTGAATTCCTTCATTAAATTCAATGCTCTTCTTAATAACATTATTGAATGCATATAAGTCCACAGAAACAGCCAGAGAGAAAATTATTATAAATAATATATATTATATAATATAAAGAATTATAACATAGAATTAATACATAATTGGATGATTTATAACAAATTAATATATGAATAAACTACATTTTAACTAAAATATACATTGTGTTGTGTATTGTTTATTGTGTTTTATGTAATTCAAATTGAAGTAATATTTTATATTATGTAATATATATGGGTCATATAATACTTAATATAGAATCTATGTAAAATAACAGTCATATGTCATATTCCATGTAGAATAACATATAATGCATACTACATACAGATGAAGAAAGAGAGCAAATGTTTGATCATAAGGCACTAATTCATAGCTCAGGTCTAACATCAGAATGAGCAGCAGGATGCTGGCGGGATTAGAGTCTGAGACCAGACAGAATCACCATTCCTTCTTCCTTGGGGAACCTCAGTCTTACTCTGCAGGCCTCTACTCATTAGAAGAGAACCTTTGGGCTGGAGAGATGGCTTAGTGGTTAAGGTATTTGCCTGCAAAGCTGAAGGGCCCAGGTTCGATTCCCCAGGATCCACCCACCTAAGCCAGATGAACAAGGTGGCACATACATCTGGAGTTCGTTTGCAGTGGCTAGAGTTCCTGGTGTGCCCATTCTCTCTCTATTTCTCTGCCTCTCTCTCTCTCTCTCAAATAAATAAAGAAATAAATAGGAAGAGAACCCTTCATATTGCAGAGGGCAGTCTACTTTGCTCACAGTTTATTATTTAAATGTTAATATCATATAAACAATACTTTCATGGTGACAACTAAATTGATGTTTGAGCAAAAGTGTTTGGGGTGAGTAGTGAGATCATGATATTTTACATATATGTACAGAGATATTCAATAAAACATTAGAGATGAAGAAAATAATACTGTCAATTTCCCTGGCCTTGTCAAGCTGCTACAAATGGAGGAATCTGCTCTCCCAGTGAGTTCCCATTGCCAGTCATCCCTGTCCTCTCTTTGGGCCAGTGTGATTACATCTGGATCACAACTTGTTTTTGTTTGTTTGTTTTGCTGTTTCCAGGTTGATGTGTGATTGGCTTAAGGTTTTCCAGTCATCCAGCCTTCTGAAGGAATCTCAAATTACATCACAAATTACTCTACTTTTCATGTATATATGTTTTTTCTTCTAGCTACTGTAATAACTGATATTCAAAGGGAATCCAGGACATGGCCATTTAAATAACATTCTGGAATTGGATAGGCCATATACAAAAAATATAACTTTATATAATATATAGTCATAGTAAATTGAAGAATAATCTCATGGAAGAAAGTGGATCAAGATATTTGACGTCATATCTAACCCTCATTGTGTGTTGTATCACGGCGTGTAGTGCAGGTGAAGGATAAGGTGACACAGCTACGATGGCTGTGATAGTTAGTAGCTGATGCGAGAATAGAAAAAGAAATAAACAATATCCTCATAGTCTCATCAGCCATGGGATTGATTGCACATCATCCACCATTTTTTAAAGAAATAAAAAACATTTATTACAACTATAGAATACATGCCAATGAAAGGTCAATGCACATCTATATTCATTCTGAACTACCACAAATAAAGCAGGCAAAGTTACCAAGCTCGTCTAGCAGAGAAAAACAATCAAAAAGGGGGCTTGTTTGGACATATTGAGCAGTGGGAAGCTGGCCAAGAATGGTCAAGCTCATCCCGCCGCTTTAGAGATTTTGAACTTTCGGGCTTGACCAGCACATTGCCCCTGTGAACAGGCACACATCTCATCCGCTAAGAGGGAGAAGCCAGGCAAATATGCCAGGACTCTCAGAAAGATGGTGTGGTTATGAAGAGCAGACAGTGCACCTCTTTGTTGGCTAACAATCTTTGTGCTTGACGTGCAAGTGGAATGCTAATGGATACCGTGTTCTCTTTAACCAGAAAGTAGCAGATCGCCCTTGAAAGGAATTCTGAAGAATGTGGGTATATTGGCTCTTTACATCTTGTTCTCACCAAACACAATAAAGGTGAATGCAAGTCATGCTCTGATAAAAGGGAGAGCTGGTTTATTCTAATATGTAATTTAATGCTTTGTAAGGATCCAAGAACATAATTAAGCTGATGAACCCTGGGTTTCAAAATGCATTACAAAACCAAATCATAAATCAGAAACTGCAGAGACAACACTGATTAATCAATCTGCTTGGGAAAAGAGCAGAAAACTCCTTTCAGTGATGTCTTTGAAGCCCCCATGGAAAAAGTTTCACTGGATGTACTATATTCACTGGACAGTTTTCAAAAAGAAGAGAAGACCAGGCATGGTGGTGCATGTTTTAATTCCAGCACTCGGGAGGCAGAGGTAGGAGAATCACTGTGAGTTTGAGGCTGCTTGGAACTATAGAGTGAGTTCTAGTTTCTAGCCTGGGCTAGACTGAGATTGAACCTCAATAAACAAACTAACTAACTAACAAACTATCTTCCTAACACATGATTCAGGAAGATTAAGAAGAGAAGAACGACTTTCCTGACACATGGAACATGAGGAGACAATGGGAGAAGAACACAAAGGCCTTTCTATAGGATGGGCTGCAGACCCTCTAGCTAACCTGAAAACTTAATAATTCACATGTGGCAGAGGGATGAGCAGGCACCTGTGATGGCTCCAGGCATAAGCACATTTTGATGCTCTTTTCATTTTCTAGGTAGTGAGCTGCTGATCCCTGCTGGACCCTAGAAAAGGACCATGGGACACCTTCCTGTAACTAAAGAACCAGGGGAGACCCTCCTGTAACTAAAGGACCAGGGGACAGCCTCCTGTAACTAAAGAACCAGGGGAGACCCTCCTGTAACTAAAGGCAGGTAACATATATTTCTATTATAGACTTCATGACATGGTAGTTTCAGATTGAGAAAAGACACAGGTTGAGCTGTCTGCTTTTATGCAAAGGGTTGTTGATGTTTGCACAACCGTGCAGAAATACAACTGAAGAGAAAATAGTGCTAAAGTAAGTGGAACTCAGCAAGGCCTGACTGCTCAGATTCTTCATGGCTTGTGTACGCAGCATTTGTCCTTCAGGGTACAGAGTCAAACTGTCTCTCTGTAATTGGAAATCTTTAGGACCTAGAATGGAATAAAGTAGATGAAAGAATTTCTATATGGCCAATTGTCATCCAGAACTGAGGGGAGCTAGAATAAGATGGTTAGCTTTTGTGGCTGGCTGCATGGGAAGGATCTCTGGTTTCTATGACTACCCTGGAGGAGTGTGATTCTAGCTCCTCTGGCTTGCCTGGGAGAATGGGCTGTGAGAGGACTGGAAAAAGTCACGAGGAACCACTCCTAAGGCTGCTGCTTCTGAGGTCTTCAGTTCCGGTATTGTTTTCTGAGCTGTAATAGCAGCATTAATTTAGGTTTTAAGAAGAGTTAATTTAAATCTCCACATTATTAATGTTTTATTTTTAGCATTGGCTAAAGAGCAAAGGCCATGCTTTAGCAATTTGTAACTTCTAAAATTCTCTGTCATATGACCCTGTTATTTGGCTGAATACTCTCAGAATTTAGGAGTTGGGAATTACAGATCCCTTGGTCATCTATTTCTCCAGAATATGTGCCTGAAGTGGGCATCCTACAGTGAACCAAGCAAATCAGAACATTAGCTATATTGATGAAAACAATTCAATAGCGTAATCTATCTTCTAAAAGCTCCTGCATCAGCAATAGTGTCATAGACGAAGCCACCATGCTGCTGTGTTGTGGTATTGTCACCAGCACTCTACAGGGGTGTGTGTGATGAGTGGTCTTACCCCAGCCACCACACTTCATGATGGAAGATGGATTCCCCGGACACATTCCACAAATACTCTCCATGGAAACTGTCAAATGTTATTAAAATTGTGTTGCATTTCATCAACAAAAATTTAATACCATAAATAAGAGAGCTGCAGTCATCACACACAGTTCAAAGCTACACAGGGAAAGGGGGTTCTCTGTAATGTGCCAAGATGCATGGCATGGCGTGGCAATTGTGCAGAAAGAAGACTGGAATACTTTGGGCTGCTGCAGGAGGCAAGGGAGTTGTGGCAGGAGGGAGTGTTGCATTTCCAGCAGTATGTGTTGCAGTCTGTTGCTTTTCTCTCCTCTGGGGAAGCAAAATCACCAACTGTGTTGTTAGCAAAGAGGATTCTCCCTGCTCTGTCATATGTCCTTTCTGAGGGATGTATCTCCTGGATTCATTCTGCAGCTTTTGTTCCTTGTCATTGCAGGGTTTCTGTCAGATCCACTGACATTTAGCCTGCCAGCTCTGTATCCTATTATTAAAGTGTAGAAGAAATGAGAATCTCTTCCTTTTGTGCCCCTGACTCGAGGTCTTGCAGCGTTTGTTTAGGCGAGAGCATGTAATCAGTTAAATATCTTCTCCTAAAATGTGGAAAGGACTTTAATTTCAATCCATCTGTCAAGTGTTGTAGATTTCTAAAAGACTATATTTAGTGTGAAAACCCTCTGGCTCTGCTCAGTTGGCATGTGACAGTAGAAAGAAGCAAGCACAATATTAGAAAGTCTTGTGAGATCAAGAGAAGTGTCTACCAGAAGGTTCCTGAGTGTAGAAGGAAGGGATTTTGGAGTTGCAGCCATTTTAATCTCATTATGGGACTATTGCAGCTGTTGGAATCCATTTCAGAGGAATATCTCCCTAAAGTGAATGTCACACTATTGGGTCTCTTCTTGTCACATGCCACAGAACATCACCCTAAAGCTGTGGAGCGAACCTGGGGATGCAGGAATTGAGGGCAACTATCCTTTCCCACACTCACTTCCCATCCCTCCTGCTAGTGCCTTGTGTGCTCGTGATCCGTCATTTCTTGTCCAAACTAGTTTAATCCCCTTCTTGTTGGACTTCTCAAATGAAGTTTCTACTTTCGCTTCCTTTATCCATAATGACATACAATTTCTTTTCACCTTAAAAAATAAAAGCCCTACAAATATATTACTTCATTCAATATTTTAAAAACTACGACTAAGATAACATTTAAGGTTTTTTTTTTGTTTGTTTTTTTCTTTTTTGTTTTTTTGTTTTTTTGTTTTTTTTGGAGAGAGACAGAGAGAGAGGAAGACAGAGAGAGATGGGCATGCCTGGAGATTGGAGCCAGCGTTCTTAGACTTAGGAGGCAGGTGCCTTAACCGCTAAGCCATGTCCCCAGCCCCAACATTTAAGGTTTTATTTACCTCTTGAAGTGACCTTAACTAAAATATATATGCTATTATTATTTCCTACATGAAAAACTCCCAGTCACAAAGGTATTTATACCTATTATTTATTTCTGGACACAAATCTCCTAAGCAGCATATGCTGTCTAAAATTTATTTGGCTAATTTTAAAGATTCTAAGTGGGAAATGGTAACTAAATTATTAGATTAGGTGTGAGAGCACATAGTGTATTGGAAGAGTGGGTATTTATCAATTAAAAGCAGCACTTCCAGGAGTCAAGCTCCATCATATATGTGTGAGAGTGAGAATTCCCTCAATGCCTGATTCTATAGTATTTTTTCACAGGTCAGGAAATAGCCTGGCAGCTTAAGAATAAGAGAAAGAGAGAGAGAGAGAAACACAGAGAACAAAGACCAAAATTCAAGATATTTTATAACAAGCTGAGTGACATTATTTTTGTCATATTTTATTCATTAAAGCAATTCACAAGGTTTGGTCTATATGTAAAAAAGAAGGTATTACACCAGAAGTAAGTACCAGTATATAGACTATGGTAGACATTCACTGCTATTCCATAAAAGACATGGAAGGGCCGGGAGAGGTGGCTTAGCAGTTAAGCACTTGCCTGTGAAGCCTAAGGACCCCAGTTCCAGGCTCGATTCCCCAGGACCCCTGTAAACCAGATGCACAAGTTGGCTCATGCATCTGGAGTTCATTTGCAGTGGCTGGAGGCCTTGGAGCACCCATTCTCTGTCTATATATCTGCCTCTTTCTCTTTCAGTTGGTCTGTCACTCTCAAATAAATAAATAAATAATAAACAATTTTTTTAAAGACATGGCAGTTTCTAGTGTATTTGCTAGGAACACTTCTCAAGTATGGTTATGAAATATCTGTGCAACCAGGAATTCAGGCAGGCTGCAAACCATTACTGTTACCTTGCAGACATGTGAATGAACTACCGATGACAGGATCCTCCAGACCAGGCAAGCCCATGGTGACTAGGGGCATCTTCATCACAGCCCGTTGAGAGACTGAGTCAGAATCAGCCAGCTGCACACTGCCGATCCTGCCCACCAGAAGTGGGTGAGGAGTGGTTTCCTGGTAGTGTGTTACACAGTATCAGACGGTCCGCACATGCAGACTTTGTAAATTGGCCTCCACAGGCCTCACGTGGGCTTTCTCTGGCAGCGCCAGGAACCCATCCCTCAAGTACAACTCACAGATATCCTCCATGGTTACATATTGAGGACTGATCCTTTCCTTTCCAAGGGAATTATTTGAAGATGATGTACACTTTATCATTATGCTTGCAAGAACTCAAGTTCCTTCCAGAAACTGTGTAGCATATTTTTCTAAAGTTGTTGCCATTCATGTTTTGAAGCTGAAACTTTATGCATATCAGGATGTTTGCTTGGTTTCAAGTTGAACTTGTAGAAGGTAGAAACAGAACAACATTAGATACTCTTGAGCTTGGCTTTTAAGGGTGGCTAAACAAAGGTCTTTCCTATGCTAATGAACTCAGTTACTCAGCAGGCCCCCTGAAACCCTGGAGAGGCATTACAATGGAATTAAACCACTTCTCCAACTTTAAGTAATCCTTTTCACTTTCTGTGCATGATGGGGTCACCCTGGGGAAAGTGACAAAGGTGAGCCTGGCCCAGTGTTCATCAGAGGGCTCCAACTGGGAAGAGTGACAAAGGTGAGTGAGGAGAAAGTCATCAGAGGGGTCCCATTGGGGAACCTCAAATCCAATCAGAAAGTAATTGTTTTCCTCTATAACAGACATGCTGCCATTGCATCAGCTGGAACATTTTGCATGGCTGGGCAGCCCTGTTGCTTACAGGGCTCATGGCTGGTTAATCCCTTTGGTTGACTTTTTTCTACCAGCAAGTTACAAAGCATGTTCTAGCACTGTCATAGTTAGTCAAAAGGGAGGAGGCTTCCAGTTCAGCTCCAGCTTGTTTTCCCAGTCTCCGGCAGTCAAAAAACGTGGTGTCTTTAGCAATGGTATCTTACCATCTATTTCTGGTGGGAAACCAAGAGCCTTTGTAATAAGCTTTATTATTTTGAGGGAATAATGGGCCTCACTGAGGAACACCTCAGTGGGCAGTACCCACCCCTACCTCTGAAAGTTTTCAGTTACAATCTATGGCTTCTAAACCTAGCATTAACCATAAGGTACTGTTACCTAAATTCTCCCTTCTTTAAACACACACACACACACACACACGCACACACACACGTATATTATTTATTTTATTTTAAAAAATATTTTATTATTATTTATTTATTTATTTAAGAAAGAGGGAGAGAGAAAGAAAGAGAGGGAGAGAGGAGGTGGATGGGCAAGCCAGGGCCTCTAGCCACTGCAAACAAACTCTATATGCATGTGCCACCTTGTGTATCTGGCTGACATAGGTCCTAGGGGATTGAACCTTGGTCTTTTGGGTTTGCAGGCAAGTACCTTAACTGCTAAGCCATCTCTCTAGCCCTATTCATCCTATTTTTGAAGTAGGGTCTCACACTAGTCTAGGCTGACCTTGAACTCACTCTGTAGTTCCAGCCTGGCTTCAGACTCACAGTGGTCCTCATACTTCTGCCTCCCAAGTTCTGGGATCAAAGGCATGCACCATTACGCTGGCTTCTAAACACACATTTATTTTTAGTTAGTGAAGAATTGAGTTTCCAAATGTTTTATTCATAACATCTATTGCTCTGCAGATGAAAAAGAACATGTAGTATAATTTTTACCCTCACAATACTAACAGATAAGATTTCTCTCTAGAATATATCATTTACATTACCAACTACCAATTAAAGTTTTCTCTGAGTCATATACATCAGGACAATACAAACGTTATTAATCTTTACCTTCTGACTTGAAACCCCGTCACTCCAAAACTGGGGGAATAATGCCTTCGTCTTTACTCACCTCATGTTCGAACTCAATTTGAATTCCTAGTCGGCAATCCATAGCCATAAAAGCTTGAATATCTTTAGGGGAGTCAAGAGGTTTGAAAACGCTTCAGTAGCTGGCTCTCCAGTGTCTGATTCAACTTGTACTTAAATTTAGCTTCTTAAGTACCTTCTTAAGGGAAAGTAGTTCAGCAGGAGCCAAATAAAATTGAAGTGCCTCTTTTCATTGAGTTGCACAACCATCTAGTCTCCATTTCTTTTCCCAGATCCTTCTTTTCTGATGAATCTTAATTCTTTTTTCAGCTGGATCCCAGAGGATATCGGAGCAGAGATGGACAAGTGGCATCATCTCACGTGACGGATTTTGATTGACGTTCATCGCCGTATTATCCTTGAGAGGAAAACATTTCTGGAACATGTACTCATTGCTCAGCTTATGGAATGAATTAAGCTGGATACAGCATGTACACATAATTTCTATCCCTGGAGCCACTGCAATCTGTTAAAGAGATGAAAATATTATCAAAGCTAGTCCGTATTGAGAAATAGGCTCTGCACTGTTTTAATAGTGTAACTTATGTAATGTGCTTAACTGTACAATGATTCTAGGAATCAAACATTATGATCATTCTCTTCAGTAGATGTGGAAATTGGAAAAGAATTCCAAGCACCATGGTTTGGTTCATTTTGTGTTGTTCTAATAAAAAAAAAAATCTGAGGATGGGTACCTCGTGTGTACTAGAATTGCATTTCTCTCTGTTCTCACAGTTCTAAAGTTTCAAGAGCATGGTGGTGAAATCTACTCGGCTCTGGTGACATCTCATGGTGTATAGCAGAACACTGACAGCAGCAAGAGTGGGTGTGGACAAAGGATTCACAAGCGCTGTCAGACTCACTCTAAGGAAACTAGAGACTCACCATGAGCTCAAGGACACCCTGAGACTACATAATGAATTCCAGGTCAGCCTGGGCCAGGGTGAAACTGTACCTTGAAAAACAAAAACAAAAACAAGAAGCATTCTTGTGAAAACTAATTTAATATAGTCCCAGGAGCGCTGACTCACTTTGAGGAGAAAGCATTAATCTGTTCAGAAGACTGGAGACTCATTTACCTCTCATTAGAGCCCACTTCTTAAAGTCTATGCCACCGAAGACAAACACACCACTGAAAACAGCCCCAAGCTCATAATCCTGGGGGAGAGAGAATATCTAAACCACAGCAACCTTACACAGGTCAGGCAGGTTAGGAGAGGCTGAGACGCAGTGTGCCCTGGGGCTCTAAATCTAGTTACCTGGTCCTTAACTACGGGAAGAATGTCACTGCCTGAAGCCAGTAAGGCCATGCAGTGTCTGTCAGTCCTGACAATTTTGTTTTAAGCGAGGGCATGCTTGCAGGTATCTGACAGGTTCAGGGTTACAGTGTCTGCTTTATCCTGCTCTCCCGAATCCTCCTTAGTAGTCAATAGAGAAAAGAGCTCTTTCCTCCTATCTGAGGCATTTCTTTCCCAATGCCATCATTAAGGATGGTCACAGCCTCAGAGACCATCTTCAGCTGAAACTGCTTCAGAGCCCCTTTTGGATTACATGCAGAGAACTTTTTCACAGGTGAGAACCTTTTCTCATTCCTGCTAATCTTTTTAACATTGCTCAAATCAATTTTCCTTGAAGCAATTGATATTTTGACATAAGACAGAACTGTGTAAAAAGCATTAAGTTCAGGGTGACAATATTTAAATTTAATCATGTGTTTAATAGAACACCTTTTTAGGATCATAGGAATAGTCAATGCCATTAAAAAAACAGTTTAACAATTTAAGGACCATTAATCTGGCAGGGAATGCAAACTGAATTACAAAAACAACCTAAATCATGCCAGAGTTGTAAAGGGGTAATTACTGTGTTTGGTTTGAAGACGACAGTTCGCCAGGCCTAGTGGTGCAGGCTAACTCTTGGGCTGTTCCAAGGACTGAGGCAGGAGAGGGACAGGCTCAGAGCCTACCTGAAGTACAAAACAAGTACAAGACCATCCTGGGAAACTTAGCAAGATCCTGCTTCAAATTTATATTATATAGGTTTTTAAAGGTAGGGTCTCGTTCTTTAGCCCAGGCTGACCTGTCATTCACTATGTAGTCTCAGGGTGGCCTCAAAATCATGGTGATCTTCCTACCTCTGCCTTCCAAGTGCTGGGATTAAATGCTCAGCTTTAGCCAGGTGTAGTGGTGCCCGCCTTTAATCCCAGCACTCAGGAGGTAGAGGATCACTGTGAGTTCAAGGCCACCCTGAGAATTACATACTAGATTCCAGGTCAGCCTGGGTTAAAGCGAGACCTTACCTCAAAAAAAAAAAAAAAAAAAAAAAAAAAAAAAAAGCTTCAAAATAATATTTTTTACAAAAAGAAACATGTGGAATATATGGAATATAAAGGAAAGGACTTTTTAGCATCTTCGTTGTCTTTTCATGACAGAAAATTTCTAGATCTAATAAACTAATTTAGATTTATTAACAAGAAGATCCCCCCCCCCAGGACTGCAAACATGTTCTGCCTATATTTACTGCTGTAACGGTTCTTCTTACTGTTTAATAGCCATAAATAGACGCTGGAGACAATCAACTGGAGACACTCGAGCTCTCAAGATTTCATCTCCCCCAATATATTCAGTGTTTTATTAGTTATAGTTTGCATCTGCAATCACCTTGCTAGAGGCAATGTTACTGGGGGCTGGTCTTAAGGTGTGGGTTTGAGATTCCATTGTAAAGATATGCAAATGTGTCTAGCAGGAGTTCCTGAAGTGTGCTGTGTGACCTTTTGGCTGTAGTTTTGCTCTGTGTGCTGTGGTGGCTGGTTGGCTTTTGCTCTCTCTGCCTGGCCTTGTGAGAGCAGGCCGCTTCTTCTGCCGTTATGGAACTTCCCCTGGATCTGTAAGCTTCAATAAATAATATCCCTTCCTCTATAACTGTGCCCAGTCTGGAAGTTCATCTCAGCGAACCTGAAGCTGTCTGCTACATGGAGCAACTGTGAAAAAAGTTCAGCTCACTCAACAATTTGAAAAGGGTATTGCCATATAATTCAACAATTCCATTACAACATATATGCCTGAGAAAACTTCAAGTAGGGACTTCAAAACTGAACCAGTTTACAAAACAGTATTATTCATGTATCATGTAACCTAAAAAGAGACAGGATACAATTGTGTATCAATGGATGAATGGATAGATGACATATGCTATGTACATAAGTTGGGATATTTTTCTGTATTATTAAAGGATGATGTTCTGATATATACTATAAAATAGATAAACCTAGAAAATACTATTCTAAGAAATAAGCTAGTCACAAAAGGACAAATATTGTATGAACCCACTTATATAAGGCTCCGATTTTGAAAAGCAATCATATAAGAGAATAGGCTGGAGGATGCCACAGGATGGGTGGAGAGTAATGTTGTTATGTTAATAGATATAGTTTTTGTTTGGGATAACTGGAGTTTTATAGAAATGGAAATTGGTGATGGATGAATATATATCATATGACTGACTATATCATAGAAATGTGTCATTTTTTCTTTAAATATGTATGTGTACATTATCAAACCTTGAATTCTGAAAATACTATTATGCAAAATAAGACATTTTGGTTTAAGTAGCCAATTACTGTGGCTTCTTTTGATCATTCTTCTCTTTCCTTTACCTTTCATATTTTTGCTTTATTTTATTTATTTATTCATTTATTTTTGGAGAGAGAAACACAGAGAAAGGGAGAGGAAGACAGAGACAAATAAAGATGGGCGTTTCAGCAGCCTCTCAGCTGCTGCAAACAAAATCCAGATGTGTGCACCCCCTTGTGGTCAAGTGCAGCATTGTGCCCTTGCGTCACTTTGCATCGGGCTAAACATGGGACCTGGAGATTGGAACCGCTGGAGATTGGAACCAGCGTTCTTTAGGCTTAGGAGGCAGGCACCTTAACCACTAAGCCATCTCTCCAGCCCATTTTTGCTTTTTGGCAATCCCATATATGTACGCAATGCATTTTGATCCCCCTACTTGTCTTCATCCCTTCTACACATACACTAAAACCCCCTTTCCCATTAGATTTTCATGCCCTGTTTATTTTATTTAATTTATTCTTTTAAACCTACTGATCTAAATTATGGTGGCTTACCTAATCATGAGTTGGTGGTTATGTGCTAGAGAACAGACAATCCTCCAGTGGCAACACCACTAAAGAATATGACTCGCCCTCTCCCCAACCATCATTCATTTCCACTATTTACTCTGGGAGATGTGGGGTTTCTTGGACCCCTACCCTATCTGTGATGAGATGTTGCCAGTCTCAGTCTTGTGCAGGAAACCTCGTCTGCTGTGAGTCGATGGGTGTAGCAGATTTATCATATCCACAAGAAAGCACCCACGGCCCCACTTGTCAGCCTCTTGCTTTTCTCTGCTTTCTTCTCCCTCTTCTGTGAGGAGTTAGATGTCATACTTAGAGCTGAGCACAATCCATCATGGTGAACCCAGCCAGCTCTGTGGTCATGCACAGCATGTTAAACTGCCTTCTAAATACATGTGCTTCTTCCCATAGGTTCATACCAGTCATAGCCTCCAACACAAAAGTTGCTTTCTGCAAAGGGTAGAGGTGATTACAGAGTTCTACAGATGACAACGTAATGAAGATATGTATTTTCATAAATTCTGTGATGGATTTTTCAATGCAACCCAAAAAAAGTGAAAATAAAAGTTTGTTTTGGTTCCATTGCATTACCAACCTCCTAAAATACATGTTACCAAGTTGGAAAATCTGAGTACATGAAAATCACGAATTAAGGATAAATCTCTCACTTTTTAGTATATTTTCATTGCACTATCTTATAATTTCTATTTTTAAAAGTTCTAGTCATTTCATTTATACAAATTGACCTTACATTCATTGATTATGTAATTCTTCCTTGTTTATGATCTTTGTAGCTTTATTTTATTTCATATTTTTGTTTTATTTTATTTTGAGAGATAGAGAGAGCTAGGGATATATATATATATATATGGAGAGAGAGAGAGAGAGAGAGAGAGAGAGGATGAATGAGCGCATGGTAGGGCCTTCAGCCATTGCAAAAGAATTCCAGATAGATGAACCTCCTTGTGCATCTGGCTCTATATGGGTCCTGGGAAATTGAACCTGGGTCCTTTGGATTTGCAGGCAAGTGCCTTAACTACTAAGCCATCTTTCCAGCCCTAAGTAGCTTCATTTTAAATGTGCCAGTGTTTCTGGAATACTTAATGGGAATTGACTTTACTTTAGGTCAACAAAGAGAAGCTGGTGGTTCAGCATCTGCAGATACCCTAGAACAGTGGTTTTAAGTATCTGCTTCATGAAGTATGTATTCTGCACTGAGTGACAAAGACTATAACTATATAAAAATAAAAAGTGAAAGCATAATACTGGCATCCTTTACTAAGAAGACTAGCTGAGCTACTGAACATGTGGAGTTCATTCACCATGTACAGATGCCAGCGAATGAGACAAGCTGGGAGAGTGTCAACCATGACACCATCTGGAGGGTAGGGATGTGGCAGAGGTGGGAAAATCTCACAGTGCAGACAAGGCATGTGTGGCAGACTTAAAATAAAGGACAGTGTGGCTAAAATGGTACTCAGTATGTTGAGAGTGGGGTCTAGGTATGTTTTCCCAACCCACCTTTCTGCAAGAGCAACTCTGCACAGGCAGCAACCCAACTATAACAGTTTACCTGCTTTTCTAATATTCAGGTCCATCTAAAGAACATCCAAGTCCAATTGGGGACTGAGTCAGGGAGATGTTTTCTTCCCTTCACTTGAATTGAAAAAATAAGAGAATACTAGGGAATCTTGATGCATGTTTTATGTGCATAATTCTTTTTGTTCAAGTGCCTAATCTATCTTCTCACTTTTTTATGGTTACTGTTTTAGCCTTGCCTTAAATAACCACTGCTAAATTTTTTTTTTTTTAGTTGGTTCTCTGTCTCTTACATAGTAAGGGATGCTATAGTGTGTGTCTTTGTAGGAAGTTTATATGTCAACCAGTCAGAGCAATGCCAGTGGATTATTGGCACTCTTTTGTAATAACACTGTCACATACACATGTGTTGTTTTCCTTGGATTTGAACCCCACAGTACCCTAAAGCAAATGATCCAATCCCGCTGTGTTGATGAATGAAGGAAGCATCAGAGAGGCTGTCTAATTATTAGTGGTGGAAGCAGCTTTCCTTTTCCCCACAAAGCGTTTGCTCAGGTTTGCAGACTGTATGTCAGCGAACTCATGTTGAAGTTGACTGCCCTAGGGATGAGACTGTGGCGAAAGATTTTCAAGTGACAATGAGCCAGAGAGATTGATGATGTTGTTATAGGAACGTGTTTTCAAAAAAGCCTTCTCTCAAGAGGTCATGCCACAAGCCTTGCAGATATTAGCACCAGCTCATAAAATTCCAAGCATCTCCCTAATTGCCTCTTCCCCATAACTGACCGATACCCCCACTATGAACCAGCCACAATCCACATGGGGATAACTGACATCCCCAATGGGGAGGATCCCTTCAGAGGGGTTAGGACAGGAGGAGGCTAAGGATGGTACCAACATGTGCTGTTTACACATTGAGAATGTACATAACCAATAAAGAAAAAAGGAAAAAATAAATTAATTAATTAAAAAAATTCCAAGTATCCAGAAACATGGACCCAAATGAACTTTAATTCGGTATAAACAATCTGACCTCAGGTGTTCTGTGATAGCATCAGCACACAAAGGGAGGAAGCATGCTGCAGGTGGGTCTTGCTGTGCTCTGATTGACTGAACATGCATGACTTCACTAGCCATGATCTTATGATCAGGAAACATAAGATTAATGAACATGGATTCTCCTTCACCATGCATGCCTCCCAGCAGCATGATTGCCATGGCACAAAATCTGTGATTGCTGAACAGACCATGAGAATATAGGTTTTCATTTTAGAAATTATAAACATACATTTAAAAATCCAAAACACATTCTTTAATTAGTAAAGGCTTTATTATTATTGGCAATAACAGATATGTTTTAACATCCCTAGCATGGGTGAACATATTCACATACATAAATAATGAGCTAGATCATCCACACTATTTTGGGGACACCTTTATTCCAGATGATGTTAATTAATAAAGACTCACTGAAAAGACTCTTTTTTGGAGGGTGATTTTTGAGGTGGGGGGGTCTCACACTTATTGTCTCTTTTATGATATGCATACATTTTACTTTAATTAAAACATACGAATAGGGAATTTCAAAATCATATTAATATAGCAAATAAGATGTGCTTTGTTAAAAATCTAAAGAATACTAAATTCAATATATATTTACATGATAAACTAAGTATGATTTTTCTATTATTGTATCTAATTTTTTTTTCCTGACTGAAGTCAACTATGTGTCTCTGTGGAATGGTCTCACAATAGCACACCACCATGGCCTCTTTAACCTGGGCCATGACAAAATGGCACATACCAGTCAAGATATGATTTAATCCAGGGTGTGGTGGCATAAGCCCTTAATCCCAGCACTCAGGAGGCAGAGGTAGGAGGATCACTGTGAGTTCGAGGCCACCCTGAGACTACAGAGTGAATTCCAGGTCAGCCTGGGTTAGAGTGAGACCCTACCTTAATAAAAACAAAACAAAACAAAACAAAACAAAACAAAACAAAACAAAACAAACAAAAGCTATGATCTAATGCTGAGGAATCACATTGGTGATGTTGTTCATGTCCTGCAATTTGAGAAATGCAAAATGGTTCCATCTTACTGTATTTTATTTCCTGATATTCTTTCTGCTCTCACTAGGGGGAACTGGAACTTTCTTTCATGACCTCCCTGAGGATACACAGTGACAAAGTGAAGACTCTAGTCATTTTGTTGCTTATCATCTTAACAGAACTTTTCTTTATCGCTCCCCTATAAGTAAACTGGTTATCAGTTTTGCTTTTGAAAGTCCCACTAGGAGAGTGCATATCCATGGCACCATTCACTATTCATCCCCTGAATCCTTCACAGTAACAGCCCATCTGCCATCAGGAGAGGCATCATGTGTGAGAGCAGAAGGCAGCCGATTCCGTCAGCACATGAAAGGCCCTGCAGGGATGTCTGTCTGGGCGCTGCTCGGTGATTCTCCGATCAGCCGTTCGTATACAATGCTCCTTGGTTCCATGCACTTTAAAAATGTCATTTTCTTTAGGGTCGACTTGAGAACCTGCTAGTGGGGATAATGCTGACAGCAACTTGTTTCCTGTTACTTTTATCCTCGGGATGTTAGCATATGTGAACACAGGACGTGAGGACCATGTCTCCGCTGTCCGCGGACCTTCTCCTCTCTGCACTCGGTGAACACGGGATCTGTGAGCAATGACTCAGTTGTGCATCCAATTGATCTTTCCCCCTTTGCTCTCAGATCCAGGTCCAGCTGGGTCGCAGAAATTATTTTCTCTCTGCACTCGGTGAACACGGGATCTGTGAGCAATGACTCAGTTGTGCATCCAATTGATCTTTCCCCCTTTGCTCTCAGATCCAGGTCCAGCTTGGGTCGCAGAAATTATTTTGAATATTTTCCTCTTAAGCTTCTTAAAAACCATTGCTCGTTCTTTGAAGAACATTAAGGTTTTTCCACCAAATGCCAGCTCCCCTGAGAAGAGTTGATGGGCAGGTTGCCAAGCTAATGCCTCATAGTCAGGAAGCAGAAGCAGCTCTTTGCATTCAGCCTGTGGAGCGGACGTGCTACCTGGAGGGCCTCTCCTCTGACAGGCTGCCTGGTGTGGGCAGCGGGAGGCTCAGCAGTGCCCTAGGAAGGCAAGAGTGGGTAGCAGCCCTGGCTGGAAGAGCAGGATCACCAGTGAACTTGGCCCTGCCTCGGTTTTACAAAGATCAGCAAGTCCTGCAATTGCCTTTGTACAGAGAAAGATTGAGCCTCAGTGTGGCACCTCTAATCTAGTACGTCATGTGGCACCTCTCATCTAGACGTCATGTGGCACCTCTCATCTCTAGGCACCTCTCATCACGTCATGGCACCTCTCATCTAGACGTCATGTGGCACCTCTCATCTAGTACGTCATGTGGCACCTCTCATCTAGACGTGTGGCACCTCTCATCTAGTACGTCATGTGGCACCTCTCATCTAGACGTCATGTGGCACCTCTCATCTAGACGTCACGTGGCACCTCTCATCTAGTACGTCAGGTGGCACCTCTCATCTCTCATCTAGTGGCACCTCTCGTCTCTCATCTGTCATGTGGCACCTCTCATCTAGTACGTCATGTGGCACTCTCTCATCTGGCACCTCTCATCTAGACGTCAGACGTCATGGCACCTCTCATCTAGCACCTCTCATCTAGTATGTCATGTGGCACTCTCTCATCTATGTCAGCACCTCTCATCTAGATGTCACGTGGCACCTCTCTTCTAGATGTCATGTGGCACCTCTCATCTAGTATGTTATGTGGCACCTCTCATCTAGTATGTCGTGTGGCACCTCTCATCTAGTACGTCAGGTGGCACCTCTCATCTAGCACCTCTCATCTAGTACGTCACGTGGCACCATGTGGCACCTCTCATCTAGGCGTCAGCACCTCTCATCACGTGGCACCTCTCATCTAGACGTCACGTGGCACCTCTCATCTACCTCTCATCTACGTCATGTGGCACCTCTCTCTAGTAGTCATCGTCACGTGGCACATCTCTCTTCATAGATGTCATGTGGCACCTCTCATCTAGTATGCACCTCTCATCTTATGTGGCACCTCTCATCTAGTATGGCGTCATGTGGCACCTCTCATCTCATCTAGTGGCACCTCTCAGTCATGTGGCACCTCTCATCTAGTATCTAGGCGTCGTCATGTGGCACCTCTCATCTAGACGTCATGTGGCACCTCTCATCTAGTACGTCATGTGGCACCTCTCATCTAGTATCTCATGTATGTCACGTGGCACCTCTCATCTCTGGCACCTCTCATCTGTGGCACCTCTCATCTAGTATGTCGTGGCACCTCTCGTGGCACCTCTCATCTAGACGCACCTCTCATCACGTGGCACCATCTCTCATCTAGTCACGTGGCACCTCTCATCACGTGGCACCTCTCATCTACGTATGCACCTCTCATGTGGCACCTCTCATCTAGACGCGTCATGTGGCACCTCTCATCTAGCACCTCTCACGCTCACGTGGCACCTCTCATCTAGTATGTCACGTGGCACCTCTCATCTAGACGTCACGTGGCACCTCTCATCTAGATGTCACGTGGCACCTCTCATCTAGATGTCATGTGGCACCTCTCATCTAGTATGTTATGTGACACCTCTCATCTAGACGTCATGTGGCACCTCTCATCTAGTACGTCGTGTGGCACCTCTCATCTAGACGTCATGTGGCACCTCTCATCTAGACGTCATGTGGCACCTCTCATCTAGTATGTCATGTGGCACCTCTCATCTAGACGTCATGTGGCACCTCTCATCTAGTATGTCATGTGGCACCTCTCATCTAGTATGTCATGTGGCTCATCTAGACGTCATGTGGCACCTCTCCTCTGGCACCTCTAGACGTCATGTGGCACCTCTCATCTAGTATGTGGCACCTCTCATGTGGCACCTCTCATCTAATGGCGTCATGTGGCACCTCTCATCTAGTATGTCATCCTAGGCGTCATGTGGCTCCTCTCATCTAGTCATGTCACCTCTCATGGCACCTCTCATCTAGTACGTCATGTGGCACCTCTCATCTGGCACCTCTCATCTAGTATGTCATGTGGCACCTCTCATCGTCATGTGGCACCTCTCATCTAGACGTCATGTGGCACCTCTCATCTAGTATGTCATGTGGCTCCTACCAGGAGATTTATTTTGTTTTTCTGTTTTAAAACCTAACATGTTAAGATAAATAAACTTTAAAAAAAATCTCTATATAAATTTAAATAATTCACCATGAAAATGATAGCATAACTTGGCCAGGACAGATCACTCAGTGGATAATGACACTTGCTTGCAAAGCCTGATGTCCTTTGTTCAATTCCCCAGTGCTCACTTAAAGTCATATGCACAAAGTTTACATGCCTCTGGGGTTCATTTGCAGTGGTAGAGGGCCCTGGTGTACACATACTTTCTCTATCTTTCTCTGTCTTTCTCTATCTCTCTCATAAATAAATATATGATGTTTAAAAAGAAAATAATAGGGCTGGAGAGATGGCTTAGCAGTTAAGGTGCTTGCCTGCAAAGCCTAAGGAACCACGTTCATCTCTCCAGATCCCACCTAAGCCAGATGCACAAAAGGTGAGGCAAGTGAAAGGTTGCACATGCCCACTAGGTGGCACAAGTGTCTGGAATTCCATTGCAGTGGCTGAGGCCCTGGTGGGCCAATTCTCTCTCTCTTTCTCTCTCTAACTCCCTAACTCTCTCTCTAAAAATAAAAAATAATAGCATAACTACATGATCAAATTTGAAGAAATGAGCACAATACATTTCAGTTTTGGGTATTTTTATTTAAATTAAGTTTTGTACTTTTGATAAAAACTGGCTCTTGGCTGTTTACAGTAGTATTTATGAGTTGTAGACACTATTTCTCTGTGTTTTTCCCCTGTATCTTCCCCTGCATTGTCGTATTTCTCTCCTGCATTCTTTCTTAATGATCAAGACTAGCTCCTGAGTGTCTCTGACTTACTGTTTCATCAGGTAACTTCTCACTTACTCTCACCCACATCCCCACTATGCTACACTCTGCCAGGCTGCGACATAACCAGAAGGTCTTCACCAGAAGCTAAAGCTATGGAGTTACCTTGTCTTGGACTTCCATCCACTAAATATGAGCCACTTTTTTTGTTCTTTATATATTGCTAAGCCATAGGTATTTAATAGAGCAACAAAACAAGTTAGTAAAATTTATAATATTTCCTAATTTATGCACAAAATACCTATGCCTACTATGATCAAAATCAGAATGATTTTACCTATGTAAAAAGTATTTTAGGTACCACTTTATATATTAGAACTAAAGTCTTTTAAGACATGAAGTGATAGATAATGAAGCAAACCTTTCTCATCTAGGTCTAGAGCAATTTACTTTGCTGTATAGAAAAAATGACCCCAGATTAACCACAGTCATGATGCCATACACACATTTCTCTGACATTAGTTTAAGAGCCAATGGTTTTGTTTTCTCATTATCTAAAATGGCACCGTGTTACAGATCCCAAAGTACTAGCTCACAATGGAAAGTAATTGACAAACTGGCAGCAAGACTGTGGAGTGGTGCCCATGTTTCCATTAAGTGAGCAGGTTTGGTTTACTTTTCCTCCCTATTTTATTGGCATATCGCCCTACCTTGGCTGAGATAATAGAATAAGAATGGATTTTTAATATCGAGATAACGTGACTGAAAATGGTCTCATGCTGTCCGAGTAAGGAAAGCTTTCAAACCGGTCCATTTATGCCCTTGTATTCCCCACCTGTGGCTCAGTGCAGCACTGGCTCACTCTCGGCACATTAGGGAAGATGGCCTCCTCAAGGCCTGCAGAACGGTGCTATTCTGGAAAACTGATACCACCACGATTACTGGCCGAGAGGTCTCCACCCACTGCAGCAGGCAGATCTGCACCTCACCCTTCCAAGCAGGACCAGGAAGGAGCAACTCACATGTTTGGGAAATTGATGTTCAGTTGGGAGGAAAGTATGACAGAGTTAGACAGATACATAATGCAAAATACCACTTAATGTAAGGTTTTAACCATAGGCACTGACATGATAATTCTGGGGTTCCAGCAGGAATGGGGCTTCCTCAGTACAGGGTTTTACTTCCCCTGCCTGGGTAAACCCAACGTAAGAGCTAGCCTTATGCTTTATTCTGAGTAAGTCTGATAAAATGAAAAGCATGTAGAATTCATAATTTTATGATGATTTAGAAATATTCAAATATTTTGTCACGATGTAGATTTTGTATAATGTCTGAGGATTTAGTTCATTATATGATGTTTATTTTGTCCAATAAAGAAAAGTATGCAATGGTCTTTACTATGTATTTATTCACAAATCTATATGTTACACTTCATTGCTACTTTAGACTGGGAATGCAACAACAAGATATTCTACTATAAGCTTTGCCTTTTTGGTATTTCAAAGCTTTCAGTAAATGCTATTGATTACACGTGATGTAATTTTTGAAAAGCAAAGGGCATAAGCTGTGGGGACAGTAATTCTACATTCTGAGAAGGTGGCAGATTGCACCCATCAGGACAGACAAGTCACAAGATTTATCACAGTAACAAGGAGCTCCCACTTCCCAGTTGACTGACATAGCTAGAAGCCACTGTTTGTCTCAGCAGGGTTGACAGCCAGGGTTTCTGTCTCTCATCATGTAGAGACAGCCTGGGCAGGAGACAAAGAATCTCACACAGTTTCAAGAGCAGAGATTACATTATCCAGGTTGGTGTGAACACGTGGGTTGTGCTCAGAGACTTGCGGTTAAAACTTGACAGACAGCTTACACAGTATCAAGGGGCCAAGCATTCTGTGTTCAGAGCTGGACGGTGGGAGTCATGGGAATGTTCACAGTGGAGACCTTGCACCCGAGCCTCACAGGTGAGTTTCATTGTAATTCACAGTGTTGCATTGTCTCTTTAGGACGTTATTCACAATCTCCCAAATGGAATATGTGTTTTGTGAGCCAAGCTGGCCCTTATTTGTTATCTCTTAAATCATTTTATTTTAAAATTATTTTCTTCTTCCTTCACCATATGTCCAGTGCTTGGCCTTCAATGAATATTCATGAGATGAATTAACATTTGGCATACATCTTGCAATCAGTGGAATTCAGCTCTAATCATCCTGAATTCATTCCTCAACCCTTTGACAAAGTGTTTATCTAATAAATTTGAATTGAATTGCAATATATCATCCTTTAGATATCCATAATAAATATAAATTGGAAACATTAATTGGGCTCTGAGGGTTATGTTGTATAATGTGGTAGCTTAAGGAATAGTTTGGATAATCAAGAAGTTTGATTTCAGTTCTTTTTCTCCTACTAATTTTGGTAAAAATGTTAGTATTTCCCAGCCTTAAATTTCTATAATTTGTGGTAGTAACCATACTATGTACCCAATTATGTTGTATCATTAGTTAAATGATATATAATGTAATATTCCTAGCCCAGTGCTTTCTCATCATGAAAAATGAAAACCATTTTATTTTTGCCACTATTTTATAGTATAGTAAGTTTGTTCATCTTAAATTCTTGGTGCCTCAAAATGGATATTATGTTTCACAATCTTAAAACACAGTTATTGTTCACACAGTTCCATAAAACCCCCTTGGTGCAATGAAGAATCAAATATTTGTATTTCAAATTTTATATTAACAAGACTACTAATTATACTAGAAAAAATGAAGATTGATAAGTGCTACTAAGTGAATTTTACAAAATTACACACAGAATCAAAATATAAATGTAAAAATAAAATGTTTTACAACTTGCAAAACAGTCAAAAATTTAAACCTCTTAATATATAAAGAACTCTTATAAATCAGTTATAAAAATCACGATCACTCAAAGCTTCCAAAAATAGACAAAATGAACAAACATTTCACAGAGATAGAAATACAAGAACCGACTGTAAATATAAAACAGACTTGGGCTAGAGAATTAGACTCTTAGTAAAGTACTTGTCTCACGAGCATAAGGGCCTGAGTTCAATTCCCAGTACCCATGTGTGGTGCTGGGGAGGCAGAAATAAAAGGATTAAGGCCTGGCATGATGACCTTTACTGCTAACACTCAAGCCAAGGTAGGAGGTCACTCGAACTGAGACTACCTAGTGAATTCCTAGTCAGCATGTGCTAGAGCAAGACCCTAACTCAAAAAAAAAAAAAAAAAAAAAAGAGAAAAGAGAAAAGAAAGAAAGAAAAAGAAAAATTTAAAAAGGAAACTAAAAGAAAAGGTGGAAAAAAAGAAGACTACTGGAAGTTGCTGACCCCCCAGTCAAAAGCCAATGACCACACACCTAAAAGCTCAGGTGAGGAACTGAAGAACAGGGAAGGTGCTTGACTGGAAACAAAACTCCCTGCTGGAGGAGAAGGTGGTCCTGACTAAGCCACAATGGGGGGAAAAGGGAAAACAGGCACTCTTAGTGCCGCAATTTGCCCTGCCCCTGTGCAATAGAATCTTTCTAGAATGCTTCTTTGGGTGCTGTCAAAAATCCAATGTTTGTCCTTTTTGACCCAACATTGCCCTAGTCACATTTGCTCAGGTAAACCAGGAATACTCACAGCGTTGATGCTCATAACAGCAACATTTTGCAAATGATGTGATAGCCTTTCAGAAAGGCAGGACCATCTTAATAATGGGTAGTAATTCTGTGAATGATCCTGTATCCCTTTCAAAAGTTTACAGAGAAGTAAATATTATGAAATGGGGGAATTCCAAAACCTAATTACTGAATGAATGCCAACATGTCAGCGCCTTTATGTCCATGTTCCCGGCTGCTCTTGCGTGCAGAGGTTTGAGCCCACTTGTTTTAGCTCAGACTGAGTGAGCACCCCTCACCCAGTGTGCCTAATACCACATTCTCTTCCTTGTCTGCTTTTCTCTGGTGATCTTTCCACCTAACATAACTCTGGAGTGTAGGAGGCTGACAGTGTGTTAGGAAGAAAATGTTTTAGGTCAACATCACTAAGGAACGATTCTAGTACTTTTGGATGCTCCATTCAATGCTACTAAATCGACCTATATAGTGTATAAATAGCCTGCAAATAAAACAAATACAAAAGAGTGCTGCATCGATCAGTTGAAAGTATCATAATCAAGGGCTCAAACATTGCCCAACACTATATTTCTTCCAGAAATAATGGCTCAGTATTTGCTAATTTAGTGTCCTTGAAAAAGTTATATCATGAATCCGCTACAAAAGTGAGACTCCAATCTGTATGCAGGTATTCTAGAGATCCCAGGTGCAGGCAATTTGACACTGTGGAAGGCTAGTGAGCACAGATAGAGACCAAGAGTGTGAACAATAAGGCATGGTAGAGAATGTGCTATCTGACTACAAGTGCCAGGCGAGATAAGTATGTGGGGGAAAACGTGTTCTCAATATCTGCCTTATTTTTCTGTACATATAGGTACAAAGTAAATAAAAATGAATTAAAATTATAACTAATTAAAATATTAATAATCTTATAAAATGCGTTGTTGGTAAGATTTTATGTGAATGCGTAAATTGCTAGAGGTATGCAATATACCTGTTCAGAGGACAGTATAGAAACAGTATTTCTGAATTTAAAGGAAAAAAGACCATTAACTGTCCAACTAATCCTAGTTAAAGGAAATTCTCAAGGAATTTTTTCACAAAATCTTTGACTGCACAAAGAAAAACTTCTAACGCCATGAGTTATATAATGAGATTTTATATAGATTTGAATTTTTCCACTTGGCTTCTAAAAATGAACCTTAAATTTGACACATTATGTGTGAAGTTCACTCAAAATACAGTAACTTATAAAAAAGTATGAGAGGCTTCACAGCTATGAGGAATTCTGCATATATTGTTTTTACTAGAAGTTCATTATTTCCTGAGCTAATGTAGATGCATGGAGACTAAAGAGTCCAACGCTGGTTTTAGAGCGTGACAAAGAGATTGCATTTCCTTGACTCCATTAGTTAAGACGTTAAAAGAGGAATTGACTATTGTTCCTTGTACATTACAGCAATTCTTCTTTCAGATAGACAGATCCATTATTGATAGATAGATCAGTATTGTGACAAATCACGTTCCCTTTTGGTTTTCCCATAACCACAATCCACAGGTACTCCTTTTAAAGTAACAAACAATGTCAAACTCTATAGTTTCAGAAAAAGGAGCTGAATCTAGAAGTTGTACGTTTGGTATTAAATTTCTGGATGATGTTGTTTTCTAATTATATGAAGTACAATCTGAGATTTCTTCTTTCATGTTCTGTTTGTTCCATTTAAGAATTTTTCGAACTGTTTTGTACACATATTATTCTTGGTATATGACTGATTCCGAGTTTTATGTCCCTTCAAGTTTAATTACTCTTGATCTATGAAAGGTTCTAACATCTGGCACGATCTTTATTCCTTCACAGCTATTCTTTTTTTTTTAACTTTGGAATATATTAAAGTCTTACTCAGTTATATTTTTAATGAATTTTAGAATCAGTGTGTCAGGTCTCATAAAGTATCCCATTAGGCTTTTAATTGAAAATGTGTTAAATCTATAAGTCTACTTACAGTTGTCAGGTCCTCATGTACTTCTTCCTTCAAGATAGGATAAGACAATCATGGATTTTACTCCTGAAGGCCAGGAAGAATCTTGTCTTGTGACATATTTTCCCAATGCAGTACATACCCAGCCCTGCTTCAGAGCATGTTCTGCCACTGCTTCTTGGTGGCATGTTTTTCACATGATAAAGGACAGTGGGAGTTGAGAAGTGCACCACCGGATAGCAGAGGAAACCTGTAAAATGTGTCCACAGGTAAGTAAAAACAAATCAAAACTTGCTTCATAGTCATTTGTGAAGAAGCATGCTTCCATACGTAGAAAGTATAAGAAATTTTAAAACTTCAGAGCAACAAGAGTCTGGAGGATCCTGAGCTTGGGAGGTGGCTCAGGCATTAAAAGCACTTTCTTGCAAAGCCTGTTGGCCTGGGGTGATTGCCCAGTACCTACATAAAATCAGATACACAGTGGCACATGTGTCTGGGTTTCAAGGGCCCTGGTTTGTGGCCTTGCTCTCTCTCTCTTTCTCTCTCTTTCATGCACAAGCCCATGCAAATGAATAAAAATATTTTAAGAAAAGAATCTGGAATATATATGGAGGAGCATGTGTTTAGAATGCATAGTAGTGAGTATGGTGTGTGGGTGGGGGTGAGATTGGTACGATATGTACATGCACATGCAGGCCCCATTGTGCACAGTTCTGTGCCAGAGGAAAACAATGGATGCCCCCCTCACTCCTCCATGAATTTTCTTGACACAGAATGAGTGACTGATTCCAAAGCTTGCCAGTTTTGAAAACCTCAGTGATTCTCCACATTCTGCTCCTGACAAAACTGGGGATAGTACAGATGTACATGGGCATGCCCACCTGTTTGCATAGATACTAGGGAATCCAACTCAGGTAGTTTCAGGGCCCCTCAGGCCCACATGCATGTGCAGGATATATGCTCAGTTATCAAGCCATCTCTAAAGTCCCCATTTAAAATTTTTGAGCCAATTCTTATTTCTGTAGAGATTATTGACCCCGGATATCTAAAAATCATATCAGAGAACCAGAGAGTTCAGTGTTCACCACAGAGCTGCACTCTGCCTCCTGACTCTATCTCCTGCCCCACTGTCTGAAGCTTTGTGTGTGATGCACTCTGCCTCCTGACTCTATCTCCTGCCCCACTGTCTGAAGCTTTGTGTGTGATGCACTCTGCCTCCTGACTCTATCTCCTGCCCCACTGTCTGAAGGTTTGTTTGTAATGCACTCTGCCTCCTGACTCTATCTCCTGCCCCACTGTCTGAAGCTTTGTGTGTGATGCACTCTGCCTCCTGACTCTATCTCCTGCCCCACTGTCTGAAGCTTTGTGTGTGATGCACTCTGCCTCCTGACTCTATCTCCTGCCCCACTGTCTGAAGCTTTGTGTGTGATGCACTCTGCCTCCTGACTCTATCTCCTGCCCCACTGTATGAAGGTTTGTTTGTAATGCACTCTGCCTCCTGACTCTATCTCCTGCCCCACTGTCTGAAGCTTTGTGTGTGATGCACTCTGCCTCCTGACTCTATCTCCTGCCCCACTGTCTGAAGCTTTGTGTGTGATGCACTCTGCCTCCTGACTCTATCTCCTGCCCCACTGTCTGAAGCTTTGTGTGTGATGCACTCTGCCTCCTGACTCTATCTCCTGCCCCACTGTCTGAAGCTTTGTGTGTAATGCACTCTGCCTCCTGACTCTATCTTGCCCCACTGTCTGAAGGTTTGTTTGTAATGCACTCTGCCTCCTGACTCTATCTTGCCCCACTGTCTGAAGCTTTGTTTGTAATGCACTCTGCCTCCTGACTCTATCTCCTGCCCCACTGTCTGAAGCTTTGTGTGCAATGCCCTCTGCCTCCTGTCTCTATCTCCTGCCCCACTGTCTGAAGCTTTGTGTGTGATGCACTCTGCCTCCTGACTCTATCTCCTGCCCCACTGTCTGAAGCTTTGTGTGTGATGCACTCTGCCTCCTGACTCTATCTCCTGCCCCACTGTCTGAAGCTTTGTGTGTGATGCACTCTGCCTCCTGACTCTATCTCCTGCCCCACTGTCTGAAGCTTTCACTGTAATGTACCTGCCCAAATGCCACAGAATGTCTTCACTCTGAGTCATGCTGTGCAACCTCCCACTGGATCACCCCATTAATCCTGTTCAGAGTGGCCAAGGAAGGCCAGTGACCTCTGTGGTGGCATCCCCCAGGTGTCCCTCTTTGTATACAAGAAACAAGCCCTAACATTTTGTGCTCTCTGTGTGACTTTGTTCTTCTTTATCATTCTTTATCATTTCTGCAGTATTGTGTCAAATTTTAGAATCAGGTCAATATTTAATTTGCACAAATATAGGCTCTGAGTTTTATACACTCAGGATTTTGTTACACTGGAATTTTGGAATAATATTTATATTAGAATAGCATATATTTGGAATTATAACACATGTGTACACACACACACACACACACACACACACATACACACACAAATAGTGGTGGTTTGATTAAGGTGACCCCATAGACTTACGTGTTGGGACTATTAGGTCCCCAGTAATTTGGGAATTGGAGCCTCCTGGAGGGGATGTATTGTTGGGAGCAGGCTTATGGGTGTTGTAGCCAGCTTTCTCTTGCCAGTGTTTGAAACACTCTCCTGCTTCTATTTTCCACCTGATGGTGGCCAGGAGCCGATGTCCAGCCTCTGCTTATGCCATGTTTTCCCCTGTCATGGTGGAGCTTCCCCTTGAGTCCATAAGCCAGAATCAACCCTTTCCCTCCACAAACTGCTTCTAGTTGGATATTTGTCACAGCAAGAAGAAACTGAGCACAACAGTAAAACGGGAACCAGAGCAGTGGGGCCATTGCTCCTTGTAACCAGATTCTGTGGCTTTCGCCTTTGGGAACTGATTTGCAGGAGGAAAATGGATGGGAACGAAGCCTTGGCTAAAAGATGCCTTGCCATGTTGTAAGTAGTTTGATGGACTATTCTGGTCATAGTTTAAAAGCCCCAATGCGGTCTGGAGAGATGGCTTAGCGGTTAAGGCACCCGCCTGCTAAGCCTAAGAACACTGGTTCCAATCTCCAGCAGTTCCAATCTCCAGGTCCCACGTTTAGCCAGATGCAAAGTGACACAAGGGTGCAATGCCACACTTGACCACAAGGGAGTGCACACATCTGAATTTCGTTCACAGCAGCTGAGAGACTGCTGACACGCCCATTCTCTATCTGTCTCCTCTCTCTCTCTCTGTCTCTCTCTCTGTCTCTCTCCAAAAATAAAATAATTTTTAAAAAGTCCCAAATGCAGTAAGAACTATGGACAGTGAAATTTGGTGTACAAGGGGAAGAATGAACTTTCTTGAGACTGTGCTAGCAGCAGTTTGTGTGAGAGGCTTGCTGCCTTCCTCCAGTCTAAGCGTACATTGCATAGACATGGACTGGTGTGAGCAATAGGATATGGCACCAAAAAAAAAAGAAAAAAGAAATATTTGGGCTAAAACTGCTGTCCATTCAGCTGCCATTATTTGAGAGATTACAACCATTGAGATCGGAGCAGCTGATCATGGAAGGAGGAGGAAGAATGAAGACTCTTCTGAAAGGAAAGGTCCTGGATGCTGAAGGAGTATCCTGCTCTTCAAAATTGTTTTTTTCACCCATAGATTAACAAAATGGTAGGCCACCTGGTACTGTGGGGTATAACAAATGCAGGAAAGAGAGGGTCATTGGATTTCAAACAATTTTGTTCTTTGGAAATGGCCATGGGCAGTGTAAAGTAGGCTTGTTGCATTACCTACGTGGATGCCCAATTGAGCCAAGAGGATGAACTGCGGTTTAAAGTGGAGACCCAATTAAGATGCCAGGATTATGTGATGTCTGTCAAGGGGAGCTGCTGGCCCTGCATGCAGTTTTCCCTGACTGTGAATAGCCTAGCTGGAGGGGTGGAATTAAAATTCAAAAGACCCATCACTCGTTAGAATGATCAAACTTGCGGACTTAACACTGATTAAAGCTGTCAGAGTTGAAATTATAGAGTTTGAAGTTACTGGGGTTGTTTTAAAATTTGTATTGGTTGAATATTTCTTTCCTATGCCCAATGCCAGTTTTTGCAGTATGAAAATTTATTCTATGCCATTATATTATTATTATTGTTGTTGTTATTATATTACAGCATTACAGCTCAGTTAAGAGACCTTGGACTATAGAGATATTTAAAGATCACTGAGATTAAAAGTTTGACTGAATGCATTGCATTTTGCATCATGTATAATTAGCAGTTTATGGGGGCCAGGGGTGGAATATGAATGTGTTGGTTTGGTGCAGGTGTCCCCAATAAACTTAAGTGCAGCATGTTGGATATAAAGAGAAATATTTAGGAGGCAAGTTGGTTATATAAATATAGTTCTTGATTTATAAGTTCCACAGTTATTACATGTACATGTTAATCACAATACATCATTAGTATACTATAAAACCAATGATTAGTAATGGCTATTAACTATTATAATTGTTAATTTTGTTGAATTTTCCTTCCAAATGCAGTTTTGGGTGTGTAACATTCTAAAAGTTTATTTTGATTTCTTTTATTTAATATAAAATATCGATAATAGTATTGCATAGTAATTTTATGTCAATACTTAACATATTTTTGAGATTTCATACTTTGTATTTCCCACCATGCGTCTATTTGTTACACACGGTGGACACTGTATAGTAGGTATTAAAGTAGTTGTACTAGATCTGGGCTGGAGAGATGGCTTAGCGGTTAAACGCTTGCCTATGAAGCCAGAGGATATGACTCAATCAGTTCGTTTTGACTGGCATGCCCAATCTGCCTCTTTCTCTCTCAGTCTGTCACTCTCAAATAATTAAATAAAAATAAACAAAAAAAATTTTTTAAGTAGTTGTACTAGATCATAAAACAGAGGATATGACTCAATCATTGACCTCAAAAACATTTTTTAAGTTATTTTCACAAGATTAAAATTTGATATTAGATAAAATAATTACTTTGAAACATAGATTTTAAAAGAGACTAAGCCATAATATGTCTGAAACACAGAATCCATGATCTCCATATTGGGACTTACACAGTTTACATGTGATGAAATTGCAATGGGCATTTATATATTGACTTGTATTTGTTTGCATTCCTGGGTAGTTTTTCTCAGCCATCTCTTCTTTCATGACATTCCTTTCTCCAAACTTTCCAATAGAATATGTGCCTTTGGTCACTGTATCCAAAATTATCCCTGTCTTCTGTGAGATTTTGTTCAATGGCTTCAATATGTTGTCCCTTCTTAAATCGATCGTCTAAGCTCAGATGGTCAGAATCCCTTCCTTTAGCTAATAAGTCATTGCCATTTCTTTGGGTGTTATTCAAAGAAAAGCCTCTTATTTCTACCAATTAACTGTGAAGCACATAAGAACTTGGACTGTTCCTCTACTAAAGAGGATGCCTCTATTCACTGAGAGACAAGGGCAGGTAAGCAGACAAAGTCATGATGGGGTTGTTCCATTTCTGCACGTGTCCCTGCAGTCCAGTGAGTTCTATAACTCAGCTCTAGCCACACTGCTTTCACTGAGTTATGAAAGTCTTTATTCACTCAATCATGTCCCCATTAGGCTCAAGTTTTTATTTTGCTCATTGGCTATTAGCTTTCATACCATTACAATTTCAATTGTCTTATATTATCCTTTCTTTGGTTAATCTTCTTTAAAATAATATCCATTAAAAATAAGCCAGCTACTTAAATTTCTGCTACTTCCCCACTCAAGGTGGATTGGGCAAGGCTTTGTTTTTCCTTAAGTGTAAAAAATGCCTGAGATGAATCAGCTTATAAGGAGAAATGGAGATTTGAGCTCAAGTTTCAGAGATTTGAGTCCATGATCTCTTCACCCTTTTGTACCAGGCCAATGTTGAAGGAACACATCATTTTGGGGAGCACACAGTGAAGGAGGTCTGCTCAGCCTGTGGCAGCTGGGAAGTATATTTATCCTCTTTTTATTTAAGTACATAGCTATTTAGTCTCGTATCTGCCATCTTTGCCAACAGGTCATATCATCTGAAAATCATGATATACATTTTTAAAGACTAGTTATGAGGCAAATAATTTTACCCCAAATATAACTTTCAGCCTTCACCCAAAACACCAAACCCTTGCATCTACAAAGTCTTCTTAATACACTTCCAGTGTTTTCCAGTAGGGAGAGAGAGAAAGAGAGAGAGAGAGAGAGAGATTAAATTCATCTTTCCTAGTCAAAAGAAAAAATGGCAATCTGCAATGTCATCAGTAAATCAAATGCCAGTAACTGTATTTCAGACCATGGTTGTATTAAACTGATGTGACACCCCTGCTCCCCACTCACACAGATGTCTGTCAGGAGACTGCTGAGATCAATGGTTCTGTCTGCAGCCTGATGTCCAGGCACACTTTGTGTTGTAGGGACACTCACTTCTGACCCTTGTGTCTGCATTCCAACCAAAAGCCTCACTGATGACTTAGTGTTATTCCTTTTCCCATCTCACTACACGTTTGATGTGAAGATTGATTTTCCAATGATTGTAGGATATTTGAACCTCTTAAATTAATGTAAAGCAGTACTGAAATGAAGATTTAATCAAATTCAAATGGTGTTAACTGATACATTGAAGGATGGAGACAATAAGATAAAAAATGCAAAATGCCCATTTGAACAAAGCTGTTTGAAATTCCATCCATCTTTTCTTTCTCAAACCATGCTCTTTAGTTACTAATAAAAAAAAAGTTGCATAGTTTAAATTTAAATTTTGCCTAATGTCTTTGTAATATTTATGACATAAATATATATGACATATATATATATATATATATGTTATAATATTTATGACATATATATATACACACACACACACACACACACACACAAACACACACACACACTATGTCTTAAGTGCTCTTGTACAAGCTGAAGCCAATGCTAGCTTCCTTGTGTAGTCATTTTCTATTCAATAATAAAGCAACAGTTGAAGACAAGAGAGCCAGGTACACTGGTCTTAGTTCAGCTTTAAGCTCTACTTGGAAATTCCATTTGATTGGCATTTGGATATGGGATGTTGGTTCCTATAGTGTTTGGTTTGGGGTTAATTTTAACATCTAAATAAATAGAGGAATGGAGAGGGCAGTAAGTGGTGTCTCCTTCTGGGTTTGATTCTCTATTCTCCCAGCCTTGTGTAACAACCTCTTTAGAGAGAAGTTTAACAGTGTGTTTAGTCTATGGGAAAATCAGAGGTGCTATGGCTTCATTGATGTCAGGAAAGAGAGAGAAATTCTTCTCATGTGTACAAGGATGCTCTTGTGGATTCCAGACAATGAGAACCAAGAGCAACACATCTTCCAGCTGGGTGATTATTTTCTCCACAGGGTGTAAATATATAAGCGTTTGTTGCAGATTTTATAGTTTGTATATTAGCCACAAGGTAACTAAATCACCAAAGAGGGGGGAAGAAAAATGTGAGGATGCCAGTTAATAGCTCATATCATAGATCCATTCGTCCTCCATGCAACAGCAATGAAAATGGAGCAGGAGATGTACCTGACACGTATCTATTAACTACCATCCATTTACTCCTCTCACTTATTATCTATCTGTCTTTCTATCTATTTATCTCCAGCCTGAGCAAAGGCATGGTTTTGTTTGAGAACAGCAGTAACAAGATGGCAAAGAAGGAACAGCTTTTCAATAATTAAAAGAACACTGCATCTCTACAGAGTTGCTTTGGGCATGCTTGCTTCTTGCACATTCAGAAGCCCAAAGACATTAAAATTGAGTTATGTCCTCTCTGGTGTACCTAGCGTTTTCTATTCTAGAGTTCCAATCTCCTCTCAACTTTGAAATTAATTACATTAATGCTTTATTGAATTTTTCAATTACTGGTCACTCCTAGCCAAGATTCTTCTTTAAATTTTTCAGTTTGATATCATTCCTTTGTTGTTAGATGAGGAGACATTGGCATATGCTTTTCTTTTCTCATTAAGTTGAATGAGAAGCTGAACTGTGACTACTGTGGAATTAAAAGGACTCAGAAAACAGTGTTCTTCAGTGGCACTCAACATTGTAGTTAGCACACAGGATGGAACAATACTGATGTCTATATGTCAACCCAGTGAATCAGATTTAATTGATACAGAGCAAAGCAGTGGGGAGTTTTTAGTGATTCTGGATGAAAAGTTGAGATTCTCTGTTTGATAATCTCCATTATCTTCTATGGACTTGGTAACATTTTCACATACTCAAGTATTTCTGTTGGCCTAGTTACTATGTCATCACTTGAAAAGATGAACTGGTATTAACATTCCTCAATCTTTCCCAAATACAGGGTTTTGATGTTTGTAACCTTTCATAGTACTGACTCTCAGTACAATAATACATATTCAATTTTTTCTTCAATTAAGGTTTTTAGTTTGTGACTTTTGGATTATTGAAAGTCGTAAGATTTACCTGTACTTTTGAATAAATGACCTAAAATTGCTCAGCATTCAGGTCAAGAAACTGTTAACTTCTATAATGATGGGCTTCTCCTTTTTTACAGAACATTGCATAAATGACACCAAATCTGAGATGCAAAACCATAAACTCCATGGAGACACATGTGAATAGAATCTGTAGCAATGTCTTGGCAGAGTGTCATATGAAGAAAATTCATTTCTAAACAAAAGAATAGTAGTGATAATTAGAAATTACATTTGTGTTGTTTAGCATTTTTATCAGATAATGCTAATCTTACAGTGAACATGACCTGTAATCACCACAAAATATTTGAGATAATTTCTATTGTTCATTTAAAAATAAAACAAAATTGTGAAATTTATTTTTCCACTGTCCGTTATTTAGTTCAAATTATATATTTAGCTATAAAAAAGCTAATGATATTTTGACTTTATCCATGTATCATCCATCTATCCTATCTATCCATCTATCTATCATCAGCTACCATCTTGAATCTATTTATTTTAGGTATGTTGTTTTGAAAGAGAAGAACAAAAGATGTATGTTGTTTGGAAGATAATTAAAATTGTTGCTGGATGTGGTGATGCAGGATAATGCCAGGTATGTGCTAGCTTGAGAAAGGAGCATAAAAAAACCTCAATGCCTTGTTGGGCTACATAGTGAGTTCAAGACCAACCTGGACAATGTGTTGGAGAATTTACTGGAAAATATCTTACTTGTTTAGCATGCATAAGGCCCTAGGTTCAACTCCTAGTACCACAAAAAATTATATACAATATTAAAACATATATACTACCATTTATCAAGTTGTTACAGTGGAAATAAAGTATATTAAGCTATTAGATTTTATTTTGTCATATCTGTTTAGTAAGGTTTCAATGTCCCTTTTGAGTTCCTCAATAAGTTTTAGAAGAAATGAAATGCAGACTCACATATATGTGACCAGATTAGAAATGCAAAATATTTAAACTTGTATACCTTTTACATTTCTTATGAAAATGTTTTTTGAACATAGTATATGTTAGTTTTATTGTATAAGTATGAACTACAGTGAAATCAATTATTTAAATAAGTTAATAAGTTGTAGTCATAAAGTAACCTATATGTTTTTTATTTATTTATTTGGTAGTGACAGAGAAAGAGAGAGAGAGGGAGAATGTGCACACCAGGGCCTCCAGTCACTGCAAACGAACTCCAGATACATGTGCCACCTTGTGCATCTGGCTTACGTGGGTAATGGGGAACCAAGTCTCAAACTGGGGTCCTTAGGCTTCACAGGCAAGCACTTAGCTGCTAAGCCATCTCTCCAGCCTGGTAACCTCTTTTTTTTTTTTTTTTTTTTTTTTTTAATGTGGATTGTGTCAGTATTTTCAAGCAGAGCACTAGGATATTTACCTCTGGAGTCTGTAGCTTCCTTTTACAAGAGTGTTTTGCCCTCCAAGAACAGACTAATTCACAATTGGTTCAATAAAAGAGAATGTACTGTGGATTTTTTAAAACTAGATTGCTTTTAACTTCTTAATTTTTATCATAAGATAATTGCATATCTTATACAATTATACACATAAGGTCACAAAAAGTAATGATACCAAAATCTCATGAAATTGTTACCCAATTTCTGTGGATGTGCCTAGTATAACATCATGTAGACAGGTAATTGATATCAAAATGATTTGGTTAAAACAGATGTCAGTGTTAAAATGGTAAAGTGGGGCGCATTCAGGAAGGAATCTGAGAGGGCTTGTGGGAGGGTATAAGATCACAAAGCCAAAGAGATAAGGTTAGGGCTCTGTCAAAAGTGGCAAAATAGAATTAGAAGGTTCTGGTCAGTGTCCACAAACCCCTTTGTAGATCATGGGCAAGGCACTGCTGCCCTTTCACACAGTCTTGCATGTGCTTCCTGCACACTAACCTTTGAGTAAGACCAGCTGCTAAGAAAGCCTCTAATTCTTCCAAACAGGAGACCACCCAGGCCACCCGAGAGGCCAGGAGTTAGGTATAACATAACCAAGGAAAACTGCAAACACATCTTGGTAATGGTATCCTGATGTTCAGAATGTCCCTTTTGTGGCTTAACAGCCTTGAGGCTACAGTTAGATTGTCCCCATTATATGATAAACTAACATCAGGGCATTCCACCAAATATGTGCACTAATAAAAAGTCAGATACCATTGCAATATCACTTATTTTATGTTTTTGAAATGTCTTCCATGTTGTGGGGCATCATAGAAGAGGTATCCTAAAGTAGAGATCTCATCCACTATGATTTGGGACACCTTACTCATGAATATATCACCCACTGCATAAATATTCATAAAAATCCTCTTTAAATTTCACAGTACAGAACACACTAGGCTGCTTCCTGCTATGGGGCAGCCCACTCCAGTCTCTCCTTGATGCCCTAATCTGCCATCATCCTGACCTATCTGAGGGACTGTCTGCTAAAATTAATGTTTCTAATGTAGTTGTGGTATAGATTTCCCCACTCAGTTCCCTATTTGTTTATTTAATTTTGAAGAATATCAATATTCCTGGCTTAAAAACATTTATATTTTCCAGTATTAAGTCTGCCTGGGAATACCCTGGTGACCAACAAAATGAAATAGAGATTTGGGAAAGGGTCTTATTTTGCCTACAGTTTTACTCATTCAGAGAATTAACACTAAATATCAGTTGTATATTTATGTGGAGTTAAAATAAATAACATAGAGATAAGCTGGAGAGATGGCTTATCTATAAAGGTGCTTGCCTGCAAAGCCAAACGACCCAGGTTCAACTCCCCAGGAAACACATGAGCCAGATGCACAAGGGGGTGCACACATCTGGAGATCATTTGCAGTGGCTGGAGACCCTGGCATGTCCAATCTCTCTCTGTGTGTGTCTATCTCTCTCTCTCTCTCTCAAATAAATAAAAACAAAATATATTTTTAAAAAGAAATAACATAGAGACATCCTGTGTGCTCTTTACCCAATTGCCCTAAGTAGTAACAGCTTGCATAAATATGGTGTAGTATCACAATGAGGAAATTGCTGTCAGTGAATCTATTTACTGTCAACTTTCACCACTTTTCTATGTGTCCACTTGTGCGTGATTGATGTAAGGCACAAATGAGTTCTGTTACAAAAACGTCTTTTGATGCAGTAAAGTTGTAGCCACCTTCCTCCCTGGCAAGCTCTCTCACCTTTAGCAATCACAGACTCTTCTCCTATACTTTCATTTTGTCATTTCAAGAAAGCAGTAATAAGTGTGATCCTAAATTGGATAATGCTTTGATGCAGGATATTTTCTTTTAAAATGATTCCCTTGAGATCCATTCAGTTTGTTACACACAGCAATCAGATCCCTTTCTTGCTGAGTAGCCAAAGGAGAGATGTATCTCAATCTGTTGTACCATCCGCTGACTAAAGAATATTGGCCTCCTTTGAGATTTCTGGCTACTACAAATACAGGTGCTATAGAAATTCACGCACAGTTTATGCATATAAAATAAGTGTCATTTTTCTGGGAAAATGTCCAGGATTGTCCATACAATAAGTACACAGCTTTGTAAAAGGCTGCCCTGTTCTCCTGTCAAAGTAGCTGCACAATTTCTTCAAGCAAGGCATGAGTCAATCAGTCTCTCTACATTCTACTCTTGATGTGCTATTATTCCCTATTTTGCTTTTATATTTATATATATTTCAGACTTCCCCAAGAATCATGTACAGTGCAGTATTGCATGCTTTTCTAGTGAATTTCCAATTGGGGGGGGGGCGGCAATTACACATGTATTCATATTGTTGTATCTAACTGTAACAGTGGGAAAGGATGAACTGTGGGGCAGTCTCTACCTGTCCTAGGAAGGAGATCACCTCCAGAGGTGGGTAAAGGTAGAGAAGCGGTTGACTGAGGCTTAAAATCCAAATACTTGAAGTAACTGCTTGCACTCCGTCTGTTCTCTCCGGAGAGCGATTTGCTTGCTTTCCTCTGCTGCTGATAAACTCCTTGCTCCACCTGTGGTCTGGTGTGAATTATTCTCCCTTGGGAGTACAGGAACCAAGCCTGCTGCTGCAGCTGATTCAGACAGCTCCCCGTCTAGAACAGATGGGTCACAGTTTCAAATGCAATTGGCTAGTGTAGGTCATTTCACTAACATTCAAAGTTATTATTGATCAGTGCTTATAAATTTCTTTTCAAAATAAAAATAAAGTTATTTTTGATATTATAATATTTGGTGTTATCTATTCTTTATCCATTCCATACTCTTCCAAAGTTTATTATTGTTTTATGCTTATTCTTTCTGATAGCCTCTTAAGGGTGTTTTCTCTTTATTTTGTTAGATTCCTTCTAGTGAATTCTTCAGTGCTGGCATTGTGGTCTTGAATTTCATACATTCATATCTCCCATGGAAAGCTTTCTTTTCTTCATCACAGTGATGTAGTAAGGCAGTAATTGGTTTGACATAGTAATCTGGACTCACTCTCCCAGAGTTTGGAATATATCATCACTTGTAGTCCTGGTTTCAAGGTTTCTGTTGAAAATATCTAATCATTTTGATGGGCTTGTCTGTGCCTGTGACTTCCTGCATCTTACTGCTTTGTGCATTTTTCTCTATTGTGTCTTAACTATATGATGGTGTGGAAAGGTTCTTTTCTAGTCTTGTCTTGTGTAGCTAATCTCTCCTGACCTGGAGTCATCGCTCTCCATAGATATTACTTAAGCCTCTAGTCTGATGTTCTTCTCCTGCCTGTGCTCCATGATTCATGCATTTGATCTTTTAATGCTGTCCCATAAATCTCATATATTCAGTTCATACTTTCTTATTATTTTCCTTCAATGTTTAAATGTTCTCATGCATCTATTTTGTCTTTAGTCTTTGATTTTGTATCTTTCACTTGATCCATTATATTGATGGGGCTCTCTAATGGGTTTTAACTTAACCTAGTGAGTTTCTCATTTCAAAAATCCAAATTTAACCTCTTTTCCCAGTAATTGTGTCTACTGAATTTGTTTTATATCTTTTATTGACCTCCTTATTTTACTTAGCTGTTTATCCGTGTTATATTTGAATTCATTCAGAAGTTTGTATCATCTTTAACTTTGTCGATCATTATTGTAATTTGCATTTTGAATTATTTGTCTGAGTTAGCCTGTTCTCCTTCCTTACTGGAATCCATTACAGTGGAATGGTATTGTTCAGAGGAATTGCCCTGCCTTGTTCTTAATGTTTCTTCTGCTTCTCTGCTGGGATTACCCATCTTGGACTATGTCATTAGCTGGATTTTTTTATGGTCATATTCTTTCTGTTGGAGTAGTCATATCCAGGTAAGACTGGTCATAATAGAATTCAGGTGTTTCCTCCCAAGTGGAGTGAGGATGTAGTTCAGTGTCTAAATACACAGTCCACATGCTCAGAGTGCTGAGTGAAATCCTCACCACCACTTGAAGAAAATACTATTAACTGCAGAAGCAACCACACTCACTGGACAGGCCCAACATTAGTAGTCACAGTGCCCTTCCCAAACTGTCATCCTGTCACCTTCAATGTTTTGGGGGGAAGCAAACACTGTGGAGTGAAAAGTTAAATGTAGGCAGAATTATTAAAAACCACACAGTTTAAAGATTACCAAAGCTATGGAAATCTGTAGCTTCTGTTTAAAAACAGAAGAAAGAGACTAGAAAGAGATTAGGGAAATGAGTGAGGAATGAGAGGGAATACTCATCATGTGATTTTTACCAATATTTTGGGTTATTTTATTTAAAATTTTATGTTATATGTTACTGTCTGGTAGACTTGCAATGTTATATCCATGTGATTTTAACTAATGATTCTTTAATGGCTAATCACTTATCACTTCTGTAGATGCTTCATCAAAATGTATTTTAAAGTCCTTAACCCATTGTGAGAGTAACTTAATGTCAATATGATATTAAACGGGTTTCCTAAATAGTTGGAAAATTATTTGGATTTGGATGTGTCGTCACCACCCAGAATTGTATAGGTAAGAAAAAACTCAGAACCTTGATTAGTCTCCTACCTAATTCCCCCAGTGGTGGTACATGAGTATGGAAGCTTAGCATCCACTGGCAAATCAATCACTTGTTAAAACTGGAAAACAGGATCATTATATATAACCTGAGGATTAGACATATGTCATAGTTGGTCTATTCCTGTTCTGTGGTACACTATTACCATTGTGAGTGAAACAATCTCATTGTGTTTGTTTATCCTGAGACACAACTCCTTGTCATAATGATGTTTACTGATCATTTTTATCATTCTTTTAATTGTAGCTAACTGCAGAAGAGAGAGACTTGGGATGACACCAAATTAAAAGAAGCAAAATAGAGCCAGATGGGAACAAATGGAGTTGGTTAGGCATGTGACTGTGCCCTCCTGCAGTATGTGATGAGTGAAATGGGTTCTGCCATAAGGGCACGTTTTACTCTGCTCTAGGGATTGGCTGAATGCTGTTAAGGTCTATCTTCAGCTATTCCCATTTCAGTCTTAAGATACAACCTGTCACTGTACAAGATTGAATCTAGAATTCTTAGGAACTGTCTAACGAACTTTCCTCATGGCATGGTCAGTTCTCAGTGAAGTGAGCCATTGATCTTCTTTGAGAGAGTAATGTAAGTTATCTGGACTTGACATGTACTGCAATAGACAGAAACAGACAGAGATTAATGTAAGTAGATTCTATTTAAAAAAAAACTTACTAAGTCAACATACTAAAATGTGCAAGGCAGAAGGATTTACAGAAGTTGATATCATTTTGACAGTGGAATACATTAAAATTAAAGTAGTATAATTCTTTATTTTTGGGATGTTCCTACTGTAGCTTGTAAACATAGTGAGTAGGATATTGACTACAGACCTAAGGAGAGGATGAAAGAAGAAAGTGATCTATCAGTAATCCTTTAAAGCTGAGTCAGGGCATCAAGGGTTTGTTAAAATGGACATTTGCAATGAGGTGTAAATGTAGTAGTTACTTGGGAAAAGTCAGAGTGGCAAGATGTTGAAGACTAAGTTTTAAGTTACAAAATATCATTCGGAGTTAAGTTTATCGTAACATAAAATACCATGTGAAAGAAATGAGTTATTAAAGGGAGAAGAGAGCCATCTGCTCTGTAATACTACATTTCCTTACAGTTTGAAAAGGATATCAAACACACACATACACACACACACACAAAATCTGCACATATATTTTAAAAATATTCTTATAAACACTTTTATAATGTGTGGATGTATCATGAATATTAGTATTTGGTACAGCAATGGCGTGTGTCTGGAAGCCCTCCTCCTGAAGGCAGAGATAAGATGATTCCCTCCTCCTGAAGGCAGAGAAAGGATGATGACTGGACCTCACAGGCCAGCTAGTCTAGCCCTGCTGTTGAGCGACAGGCCAATGAGAGTTCTCATTTTAAGTAAGATGGATAATGTTCCTGAAGTTGATCCCCAAGATTGTCCTTTGGCCTCCATGTGCACACCTTACACACACATAGGTAATATTCTTTATATCTGTATTAGCAATTTAGAATACAATTTTGCTAACTGCTAAACAAAAGAAAATGTAAGAATCAAAGGAAACTACTTTTTGATATAAAAATATAAAAGTTACCCATAAATTTAAAAATCTAGTTCATATCAATAGGAGGATGGCTTAGAAAGCTTAGAGTTGGCAGAAAATAAAGAGGTAAGAACTTTAGCTTTTGTTACCTTTTTGGAGCAAGTTCACAGGTTACCATAAAATGATAGCCTGATAGGGATTAGCATTTAAATTCATTATTAAAGTTATGATGACAGTGGTAGAAAAGCTAAATATAACACAAAAACAAAATATATAAGATTTGTTTTCCACACAAGGAAAAATCATGATTGGCTCAAAAATATTTGTAACATATATTTTTAATTAACAATAAAATATTTTCCACACTGATTAAGACATAAATAACTTCAGAAATGAAATTGTAACATGGTACAATTGAATTAGACACCATGTTGGGTTTTATTTGCTTTATCCATACACATGAACATGTAATAGATGGGAGATGAATTTGTAGCAAATGTGTTTACTAAAAAATTCAAAATAAACTGATTCAATTCCCACTTTTTTGGTGTATGGAGAAAAAAAAAAGTTTTGCTTAGCCTGTCAAGTCTTATTAAGATAGTTCAATTACATGACCCAAGTGTTAGCTTTGGCCTTCCTTCCCATACTTTGTAACTTAGATCAAATTGGCTCTACTACTCACTTCCTGTGGTGCTTGTATGTTTCATGGTCATTTCTGATGTGTCTCTATTCTTGTTTGAGCTGACTGCTTAATCTCTCCCCTACTGTATTTCAGTTGCCTGTGAATTCTTTTTACTTTATTATGCAGAGAAATTGTGTCTGCCTTCTCAGATCCAAAGACTCTTTGTGGTTCAGCTAAGACAAAGGGCTTTATTCCTCACTTTGAAGAGAAAAGAAGAAATGTCAGTCACTTTGAAATGTAAAATTCCTATAAACTTTCCTTACTTTTTGTAAGTGGAAATACGTTTGTTGAAAATAAACTTAAATTCACATAGAATTATGTCTTTTCCTCCCACAGAGGATCCCAAGACTTCATCACTTAAGTAGTCCTAAAACAAACCCCACATGGCTCAGGGAAATTTGTGGAAGAGTGGGCAGAAAGATTGTTAGAGCTACAAGTTGGGACATTACGCACAGGGACATTGCCTCTTCCCCATAACTGACTGATAACCCCACTATGAACCATCACAATCCACATGGGGATAACTGGCATCCCAACAAGGAGGGTCCCGTTGGAAGGGGGAGGACAGGGAGGAGGCTAAGGATGATACCAACATATGCAGTTTACACACTGAGTATGTACATAACTAAAAAAGAAAAAATTCAAAAAAATAATAAAAAGCACAAGAAACAATTTTTTATTTAAAATGAATATTTCCTAATCAACTGCACTAAGAATCAGTAAATACCTGAAGTATGCCTACTAGTCTATATTACATGGAGGTGTAACCAGACAGATTTACCCCTGAGAAAACAAAACCACAAGCATTTGGAAATGATGGCTGGGTACATATGATGGTTTTAAACCTCACTAGAATATGAGGCTCTAGAGTTTTGTGAGAATCCATATTTTGAGAGCAGAGACAATTAATAGTACAGTCTTTGGGAGGTGGAGCCTTGCTGGAGGGAACAATTTGAAGTTCATAAGTCGAGCGCCCTGGGTATTCAGATCTAGCTCACTTGTAATATTTCTTTCCTCTGCTGTAATACGTATAATTTTTTTGGTCTTTTGGAACTAGGTTAAAGTAGAAATATGGAAGGATTTGAAACTTTATGCTAGAGCAGATTTGCAAGGCTTTAAACATATCTTGATGGGACATTCTGGGGAGATCTTGAAAATATCTTAATGCACAGAGAACAGTGGACTAGGAAGCCTTGACTCATAAGAATTCAGTGTAGTCAGCCAATGAATAATATGTGGCTTTCAGCCTTCAAGCTTGAGTTCACTGAAGGAGGCACTGCATACAGTGTAACCAGAAGGCAAGTGTTCTGGGAAACTTGTTCTTGTTTATTTTTGAGAACATCTTGCTGGAACTGAGGTCACTCTGAATACAATCATTACGTTAGTATTAATGTAGAGTGTTTTCTGTTTGAACAAGCTAACTAATCAAAAGCATATTGATTTGCTATTGTATCCATGACACACTATGATTGTTCTGCTGTGATCTTGTGAAGTGAATGAAAACTTGTTCTGGGAAGCCAATAGCATCTGACCACTCTTGTCATTCAGATCCTCTTCATCAACTCATCTGCATCTGCTTCTTCTCCTGCAGCCCCGTATCTAACCTTCATCCTTGGCTGAAGACATTTCAGGAGGAAAAAGGATGTTTCCCAGATAGGAGCAGTTTGTGTGATGCACAGGTGAGTGCATTCTGCCTATGATCTGAGAAGTTGAGCAGAGTTGAATTTAAATGTAGTGAAGTGGTGTATTTGCTGGGGGGGGGGTGAGTAATGTAGCAAAAGTATGTGACAGATGTCAGTTTTGGCATAGAAGGAAGTGTGGTTTTAGGTCACCTCACCTGTAATTGATTAAGAGATAACCAGCATTACTGGGGGCGGGCCAGCTGTTGTGCATTGGGACAATGGGAGGAATGTTGATTCTTCTGAAAGGAGGGGTCCTGAAGGAAAATTTCTGAAGGCTTTTTGATCTACAGATTTGATTATGTCACCCACCTGATGCTTATTTGGGAAGTATGACAAATGAAGGGAATAGAGGTTCAGGAAGTGCATGTGGTTCTGGAGGTAAAGCACTAAAGCAAGGCTGAGGAGCCTGCGAGGAGGCCTTGTGAGGCCATTGTGTGGAGCTGTGAGGAGACCTCAGGATTTTGTAGATGTTAAGACTATGGAAGAACCACCAAGAAAAAATTCCACTTTTGGGGGGGATCTGCACAGGGTGAAAACATCACAGTTAGGGAGTAGAGAGTTTTCCATACCCTTTGGAGCCCAGAGAATTCCATGAAGACTCCTCCATGGGGCTACAGGATTATAGTTTTGCCCTGCCGGCTTTCTATCTTGCATTGACCAAGATTTTCCTCCATTGTGGAGTGTGAATATTTACTCTGTGGCATTATGTACTAGAAGTAGGTAACTGTGCTTTGTTAAGAATGAGCTTTCAGTCTTAGGCGAGACTTTTAAAGTTGGACTGCATGCACTTTGCATCAGGACATGGCCAAGAGTCTATGGCAGCCAAGGGCAGAAGGTGGTGACTTGAATGTAAAATGCCCTCCTTAACTTCATGTATTATGAATACTTAGTCCCCATCTGGTGAGAAAGTTTTGGATTTTTTGAGAGACAAAGTCTTGCTGGAGGAGGTGTGTCATTTGGGGGTGGTCGTTGAGGTTTTTTGGTCCAGTCTATGATGTGTTCAGAGCTAGCTAACCCAGACTCCTTCTTACACCTGCTGATGTGATGAAATATGACATCCTACTCTTGCTGCCTCAACCTCTCTACCATGATGAAACCCCCTCAACACCGTGAAGGAGAAATGAACCCTTTCCTTTCACAAGCTGCTGCTGCTCAGGTGTTTTGTCCCAGAAACAAGAAGCTAACTTCTTTTCTTTTTCCTTTCCTTTCCTTTCCTTTCCTTTCCTTTCCTTTCCTTTCCTTTCCTTTCCTTTCCTTTCCTTTCCTTTCCTTTCCTTTCCTTTCTTTTCCTTTCCTTTCCTTTCCTTTTTCTATTTTTGAGAGAGAGCGAGAAAAACAGAAAGAGAGGGAAAGGCAGTGAGAGAGAGAATGGGCATGCCTGCAGCCTCTCAGCTGCTGTGAACGAATTCCAGACACAGGACCTCCTTGTGGGCACGTGAGGAATTGCACCCTTGTATCACTCTTGTGTCTGGCTAAACATAGGACCTGGAGAATCAAACCAGCATTCTTAGGCTTTGCAGCAGGCACCTTAACCACTAAGCCATCTCTCCAGCCCAAGAAGCTAATTTCTAAAGGGATTCTTGGATGTATCTCCTGTCTCAAGAACCCTATCAGTTCCATTCTCAGGTGGTGTGGGAGATTTGGGAATTCTCATTGCAGAGCTCTGAGTGTGGTGTAGCCCTAACCCAGCAAGAAGAGTAGAAGCCAGGCTACCATTGACCACAGCAGAAGTTTTGTTTTGTTTTGTTTTTAATCACACAGGTGTTGTGTGAAATTAGTGCAATGGCAGGGTCCAGATTCAGAGTGTGGTAAAATGAAAGGAAAATCACATTTAACATGGAGTTGAGTGTCCATTAAAGGCTTTATGCATTTATGCACATTTCAAGTTGCCAAGAATATGAACTTTGTGAATGCTAGTTGTCTTAACAATTAGAAGGACTTTGGATATGCCAAGATGCTATTGTCCATGTTTATGGATATTTACATTGTGCATATCCATTCTTTATTCTCTTCTGTCACATAGACTGTTTCAGATGTGTGACTGTTCCTGGAGAGACATCTGTTCACCATAGACAGGGCATCAATGACAGTTCAATGAAGTGATTGTACCCAAATCTATGTTAGTAAACTAGCAAGTTTATTAGACTGATTTACAGGAGTATGGGTAAAGTGTTGCTTAAGCAGCCTGGACTACAAAAAGACAGCTCTTGGGCTGGAGAGATGGCTTAGGGGTTAAGGCGCCTGCCTCCTAAGCCTAAGAACACTGGTTCCAATCTCCAGCGGTTCCAATCTCCAGGTCCCACATTTAGCCAGATGCAAAGTGACGCAAGGGTGCAATGCCACACTTGACCACAAGGGGCGCACACATCTGGATTTTGTTCGCAGCAGCTGAGACACTGCTGGTGTGCCCATCTCTGTCTTCCTCTCCCCCCCTCTCTCTGTCTCTCTCTCTGTCTCTCTCTGTGTCTCTCTCCAAAAAAAAAAATAATAAATAAATAAAAAAATAAAAAGACAGCTCTTTCACCAAGAAGCCCATCCCATCACAGACAATGACTCCTGAAAGCTGCATCCTTGGAGCACGCTGTACTGCTTATAGGCAACACTGCAAGTGGAAAAATGAGTTTGTTGAAAGAGTTCTTCCTCCTGATATACTCTTGGGAAAAGGCCTTGGGAGGTTTACTCCTGATAGATCCTTCCGGAGAGGTCTCTGGAATCTTACTTCTGATCCACCCTTAGGGGGAGCCCTTGGGAATTTCAGTCCTGATACACTCTGGAAGAATTTGTGATTCAATATGAAGATCCATTTCAATTCCTGTCAAGTTTATCTTAAACAAAGAAACTAATTAGAATATTTATACATGATTAAAAAGAACAAACGTTACAATGCCACTTTTATTGGGGTGTGGTTATCCAATCACTAATTTTAAGGTTCCGGTGTGTAGTCCCTCAGTGAGTCTGCACAGTATTTCTACTAGGCAGGCCTTGGTGTCGTCTTCCTTTCCACCACATGCAAATTGAACCACCGCGGTTAGCATGTGGTGAGAGCCTGACCTCTTGTTATAAGTCACACTACCATTCCCAGAACACAAATGGCAATGTACAGAAAAGTGACAGAAATAGGCTCGATGCAGTATATGTGTAGTGAATGAAATCCCATTACCTCTAGCTATTCAGTGAGGCTTGTATTCTTCAATGAGATCATTGGCGATGATTCCGAGACTGTGGTGCCCTGTAGTTTTTATGGATGTAAACTACCTGACTGGCCCAATCACCTAGCCAATCCTGCCACTTTGTCATGAGTTTCTGGCCACATTTTGATATCTGCCCACCCAGGGGCTGTTCAAGTCCCACCATTTTCATGCTTTCTTCCTGAATCATGAGTGCCATGAGACTGAGGTCAGAACCCATAGGCTGCCAACATCCCACAGAAGACCAGGAGAAAGAAATTCATAAATTGGTGCAGAACTAGAGAGAGAAACATTCTCATTACCTTTCCTGAAGCACTGGTACAACTTACAGGAACAGCAGACAAAAGCCAGGTGATTTGTTCATGTAGACCGAGGTGTTTGGGAACTTATGAGGCCTTTTCTAGGCTAGCTTTCCTGGCTTCATGGCGTCAAGATATTCCCATTCTCAGCTTGGCTGCTCCTGTAGAAATGCTCACTCTATTTAAAACTTTAATTTAGTTATTTTTATTTTTCATATGTGAATTTCGCATGTGCATGCACTGTGTTTTGATAATATATACCTCACTGCCCTCCCTTATCCCTGCCTACTCCTGAAAAGCACCTTCTTTTACTTCAGTATTATATAAGCACACTGATTTATTGCTAGTATCAAACTAGCAAAAATTTGAAGTATTTAATTATACTATTTATGCTAGGAGAATATCTAATATATAAAAATTAAATCTCTAAACTCTTAATTGAATATGAGTTGTAGCTGGTTTTGAATGCTAGGCTTACTGGAAGTCATGTCAGTCTTTCTTCACCAGTTGATCTGCATTCAGAGTGCTGGGATTATAGCTGTATGGTCAGCACAACTGCCTTAGTTCTATCTTTTTGGCATGGAAAAACATGTAGCATTAAATAAAGTTAATTTCTTATCTCTCTTAGAATAGATAGTGCTAAAGCTTTACACATGTCCATTAGAAAGTAGAGAGGATGTTTTTCTTAGAAAAAAATCAAAATATTCCTTGTTTTTCAATTCAAGGGTTTAAAGGTTCTAAATTCTATTTTAAAATCTTTTTTTCAGTCAAAAGCATATGAACTTTTATTGAATATTTTAATACAGCAATTTAATACAATTTGCTAAATATTAGAAGAATATTAGAGAAAGAAGATTTACTATGTTTGTTGAAATTATAATTTTTACAATGAAAAGTTGTGTGTCCCTAATTGGTTTGAAACAGAGACATTAAACAAGTGTTTAGTGGTGTTTAATATATATTTATATATATATATATAAAAACAACTTGCATTTAACCATCTTTTTAGGTACTTCATGTAAATTCTTCATATGAACTGACTGCTGAAGACTTTGGGAGTTATTATGTGTGTTTAATGAGCAATGAGTTTAAGGGAGCTTTTCTCCGTAGGAAGAAACTACATAGGTCAGGAAGCCCAACTGCTATGAAATGAAAACATTTGGTCAGAAGTTCAATAGAGAGATGGGTTCATTTGCAACACAGCTTGATCTCTGCAGTTCCTTTTCCATCTGTGGAGTTCTGGAGAGGGTTTCTTCACGATACCTCTTTATTACAGAAATCTGTTGTGAGCACATGGAAAAGAAAATTAACCGGGAGAGTCATTGCTACTAACAAAACGAGAGAACCAAAACCAAAACAAAACCAAACCTAAAAAAAAGGCCTGCTGCTTTTGGTCCTCTGAAGCTCTTGCCTCACCTCTCAGTGACAGCAGCTGTATTTCAAACAGGGTACTTTGGATTTTTGTCAACACACTTGAGCAATAAATAATAAATAAATAAATAAATAATACACAGAGATCTACATTTGAGTTTTGATACTACTGTTCAGTAGCAGAATGGCTTTGTGTGAGCTGTTTAATCTTTCTACCAGTGTCAGTTTACCTATGAATTGACACAGACATAATCTGTGAGGTCTGCTCCCTGTTCAGAAGTTGACAATCATCATCCTGTGTGAGACAGGAGACAGTTTTTTTACTCGTGTAAGTTTATTTTTCCTAGAGTTAAAGCTGTGTGTGACCAGGTCTCTTCAGGAGAGAAATGACCAGATGAAAGGCATAGACTAGAAGGTGGTTACATAGCTGGCTAAGGTACTCCATTTTGCATCAAGTGTTGAGAAGTTCAAAGACCACACAGCCATGCAGAAAATTAGGAATAAGACATTTATAACTGGCGAATCCCTCTGACCAGGAACTACAAAAGGGAATGCACATACGAACTTCCGATTTTCTATCTTCCAGTGTCCATTTACATCCCCTGGTGTCAATAGAAAACCTGTTTTCAAAGCGTGTGGGGAACGGCTCGGGGAGCACCCATGCCCATCCTCACAAAACAGATTAAGAATGGTTCCTTCTGAGGCCATCTGGGAAATAATCTGCTGAGGTAAAGACTTGGACATGTAACTCAGCAGAAGAAAGCTTGTTGCATGGGCAACACCTTGGATTGAATCTTTAGTGCTGCAAAAATAAACAAGCATAAATCTGCTAGTACTCACACTTCTATGAGGAAGACCTGTATTGTCTTACAATACCATGTACAGTGGGCTCTACATTATTTAATGTCCTGTGTAAAAAAAGTAAATAGATAAACCTAACTTGAAAAAGAATTAGCTAACAAGAGAAACAACAACAACAAAAAAACTGTCATGAATTGGTACATGATGCTCATAATATCCTGCAACATATGCTGGCATGAACTTTTCTGACAGGATAACCATGATAAATCAAATGCGTGTAAGAATGAAACTGTGTTTCATTATGTAAAAAAGATGCTAGGAAGCATTGTGTAACCTATCTAAGACATGATTTTGTTATGTTGGACAATGTTTTGCCTCTATAGCATATTGTGGAGCCTAGTTTGTATAAAATTATAGTATTCTAATCATTTTATTAAAAGGATGAAGTAGAATTATTACTAATAGACTAAGTGATATCTCACGACATGAAAAGTGTTCCTCTTGATTCATTAGGATAAAGATTGTTTACTATTATCTTGTAGCTGATCTGTCGACCTCTAGGCCACACAGAAATTATATCATTCCATTTAACCCTTAATACCTTAGCACTATGTCTGCTGCCAAATTTATTTAAGGATGGGGGGTTCTTTTAGCCAAGTATGGAGAAACATAACTGTATTCCAAGTGCCCACTAAACTGAGGCAGGAGGATCATAAGTTCAAGTCCATTTTGAGCCACATAGTAAATATTATATTCAAAGAAAAGTCTTTGGCTATATGAGACTTATTGGCAAATTACTTGATTTCCTAGCTTTTCATTCATTTACTTGTTTATAAAGAATTAGTCTACTTCCGTTATGCTCAAATGAGGGGCTACATACATCAAATTCTCCCTAAAATAATAATGCTTATCCCATTTAAACTATGCTTCTTTTTTAGAAGGTAGTGAAACCAGAGGAGATAAACTATCCCTCACACATCTGCCAACTCACAGGTGAATCCACAGAGGAATTGGGGAGATGAGCAAGAGTGCTGCTTCCATGCTGAACCTGGTAATCAGCGCCAGGATGGAGGAGACAGACCATGAAGACACTCAACACCTACCAAAGCAGAGATCCAGAGGCTCCTAAGAGCTCATCACTGAACGAGACTTAAAATGCACCCACCACGGCTCAGGGAATTTTGTGGAAGGGGGGACAGAAAGAATGTAAGAGCCACAGGGTGAGACATCACTCCCAGAGGTTTTGCCTCTCCCCCAAAACTGACTGCTGCTCCCACAACTCATAACCCACAACCCCATAGGGAATACCTGCAACCCCACTGAGGAGCATCCCCCACAGAATGGGGGTAGGGACGAGGGGAAAAAGGAGGGTAGAAACACATGATGTATCCGTATGAAATATGTTGTTAATAATGATTTTTCTTTGAAAAAAAAAAAGACAAAAATTCATTCCCTAGCTGGATAGGCATAGTCAAAGAGTTATCCTGAAGTTCACGTCCATGTACATGGTTTTGCTCCTTGCTTAGTCTTTCTGCATTCCATTCTGTACCTTCTTCAGGCTTCTTGTTCAGCCTCATCTGAGCTACTTTCTTCTATTTTGGTAGTTCATCTGCTCTCTCAGTTCCTGGCCCTGTCCCAAATTCCAGCTCTCTTCCCTTTAACAAATGACTACTTTTCATAAGTCTCAGTCGCTTCTCTACCTTGGGAAATTGGTGACTAATGAATCAACTAATAAGCTCCTTTAGTGTCAATTAATCGAAATTACCTAGAATATATCGAAGCTCAGGGCCTGGAATACAAATGAATTTTACTTCAAATAGGAAAGAATGTTATAAATTATAGAAGCTTTTTGTTATAAAGTAGATATGTTATAACAATGACCATTGGTCTGTGTGACTTAAATTATGTTTCATGGAATGGTCTCCAGCTTACTAATTTTACTCCAATTTTTTATTACTTATATTAAATGCTAAGATAAGATGGAGCACCAATGGAAGAGAACTCTAATCAAGTCAACTTAATAATTATGTCTTTGCCTTCTTTCTCAATATTAAGAATTTATTACACAAGTCTATGTAGCCTTCATAGTGAATGGCACATGAGTCCATGAGTATCACTCAGCAATTGTCCAAAACAGAATGTGTTTCCACTTACAACTTCTGTTTTATTTAGTATATAATGATGACAGTAACAGAAATGTAAGGTTTCACAAAAGAAAAGCCAGAAAGGGAAAAGGAAAGGAGGAAATAAGAAATAAAGTAAGGTAAAAAGAGCAACAAATAGATAATAATAAAAAAATAATAATAATAAAGGAAAGGAAATAAAGACTCTTCCCTTAGATGAAGTTATATGTTAAACACAGAACAATTGATGAGGATTACAATTTTAATTTAGTACAGCCTTTCTGAGTGATAGGACAGATAATCTGATGCACAAAACTGGGATAACAGTTTCTGGGAAGATACAAATATTTATTCAGCCCAGACAGGAGACCAGACAGACCCAAGGACGCCATTCTAGCACAGTGAACTCATGAGTTGGTTTATTTACAGCAGTAAAGGGGATGGACTGCTTAAAGGAGGAGGAAGAACTCACAAAACCTACACCCCTGTAGCTGCCTGCATGACTGGCCAGAGTCTTATTCCCGGCAGGCCCTCCTTTCATAACCTTGGGGAGTGACCCCGACACCTTACAAGTTCTAGGAAGTTCTTGAGACTTGTGAGTAGTTTACAACCTGATTCTTGCAGGTTTCCTTTTCTTCCTGAGCCTCAACAGTTTCATTCCTGGGTATGATATTTCAATTTGGAAGAAGTTGCTACAAAATGAAGCATATTATCCAGATATTCCTGAGCTTTCTTTTATTAAAAAAAAAAAAAAAAAAAAGCAGGGCTGGAGAGATGGCTTAGCAGTTAAGGCGTCTGCCTGCTAAGCCTAAGAACCCGTTTCCAATCTCCAGGTCCCACGTTTAGCCAGATGCAAAAGGGCGCAATGCCGCACTTGACCACAAGGGACGCACACATCTGGATTTCGTTCACAGCAGCTGAGAGACTGCTGGCGCGCTCATCTCTATCTGTCTCCCTCTCCTTTTCTGTCTCTCTCTGTGTCTCTCTCTTCAAAAAATAAAAAAAAAAATTTAAAAGCAAAAAACCTTCAGGAAATCTTAAATGGCAGAACAGAACAAAGTGGGACAGGATGGAAATCTACTTATTATTTACTATTTAAAAAGAAAATGGGTCTTCTCAAAAAAAAAAAAAAAAAAAAAACTACATGGTGAATCAGAATTCTAAAATAATATACCATATGTCTTAATAACCAAAATCTGAATGTTTGCCACAGATAAGTAACACGTATCTTGCCCATGGGAAGCATTCATGTTTGAGAGAGGGAAGGTGGTCTGGCAATTTAAGTGTTGCAGCTTCTGTAACTTCTTGTGTTATATCTTCTTCCTCTTCAATTATACACATCTCACACATGACCAAAAAGAGGGCAAAGTCAAGTGTCTCACCTGCTTGTTCTGAACTACTGTCGAGATGCGTCTCCTGCAGTAGCTTCTGTTGTCCCGTCCAAGCTGATGAGAGTAAGCCTCTGTAGCTCTCCACATAGTAGGGTTGCCTCTGTAGCTCTGCGCATAGTGGGATCACACTGAAAGCTCACAAAAGCCAAATGGACACATGTCTTCACATCACAGTCTCAGTACCATTTTAAGCTCAGGAGAGTGAGCAGGGCTTTTCTGAGGTGAGAGGGGCTTGAAATAAGGGTCTTTGCAATGTGGCCCATTTAAATTTATTTTTCACACTTCTTAAGTATCTATTTTTTAAAGAAAAAATGAAGCACAGGGTGAATGATTAGGAATGATTTCACTAATATGCATTTTTATAAGATATAGACAAAACTTTAGCTGTTGCTTTCTGTTTAAATTTGATGTCATATTACGGAGACTCTAAGATCATATATCTACGGTCCTTAAAAGGATCCACAAAAATTTTTCTAGCATTTTCAAAAAATTTTAGGTGGCTTAAACAATATAGAGACTCCAATTAACATTTTCAAAAATTCTTATCTGAAATAATTTTAGATTCATAGATGAGTTATTAAGATCATAATGATAGATCTTTAGTCTTTCTTAGTTCTCTAATGACAGTTAATTTACATACCATTGAATGTAACATGGAAATATGCTTAATTTATACGATTTTCCAATTTCTTCTTAAGCTTTTTCTCCTAATCTTAATATTATGCTTCTGTCTGCTGAAATTATCACATAGCATTTTCTTACTTATTTTACTGCCTTCTTTTTAAATTCAATACTTAGGATTTAGTAAGTATATTGGACTGATCTCCTTATTTATTTTTTTATTTAAATATACACACATAAAAGATAGGTATTCATTTTATTCATTGTGTTACAATCAAATACTATCTTTTTACTTAACAATGTCTTCCTAATTATTTTGCTTGCTGTCTTTTAAGAGATGTCATATTAGACCCATATCGTGCTCCAAAATTCTATGAAAAAAGCATGGATCAGCAGCTCCACTGGTAAATGTTAGGAGAGAAGTAAACGTGAGTCTGGAAACCCCAGCAATGCCTAGAAGCTCAGCGCTAGCATCAGGGCCTGCACCACAGACCCAGCATCGCCAACCGTTTTTCAGCCTCCTCTTGACTGCTCCTTAACCTCAGCATATTCACAGCAAACTCAGCACTCTATCCAATCTCATAGAAACCTGAGTCAGAATCCAGAGAGCCAATGTGATCCCTTTTGTAACAGCCAGGAATTTTCCGCTTCCCCTTTTCTTGCCCTGTGTCTTTCAGGCACCCCAGGGAATACTGTGGCAAGTACCATGGTGAGAACATCCTGCATCTCAGTCCAGTGTTCATGTATCCTGTGCTGCTTAGAATTATTTAATTATTTCATTTCCATGTGGACACTGATAGGATTCAGGTATAAGGCTGCCCCAATTATGTAGGCAGGTAATTAGTGTCACAGGACCAAATAAACAAAAATGTTCCCTGGAAAAACCTGGAGTGAACTCAAAGAGCACAAAAGTGTCATAATAAACTTTTCACAGTCAGGCACAAGCCCAAAGAACAGAGTTCAGGGTGGCAGAACACTTGCCTAGCAAGTGCAAGGTCCTATGTTCAATCCCAGTTCCTATCTCTACACCAAAAAATAAATGAATATTGAAATAAAAACTGTATCAATAAGATACAATCGATAGGGCTGGAGAGATGGCTTAGCAGTAAAGGTGTCTGCCTACTAGGCCTAAGAATGCCATTCAATTCTCCAGGTTTCACGTTTAGCCTGACGCAAGTGATGCAAGGGTGCAATGCCACACTTGCATTGGGGCACACGTGTCTGGAGTTCCTTCACAGCAGCTGAGAGGCTGCTGGCACACCCATTCTCTCTTTCTATCTCTTTCTATCTCTCTTTGACTCTCCCTCAAAAAAAAAAAAAAAAGATGCAATCAATAAATATAAAATAGATTGTTGTAATAAGGTACATTCACTATGTGTGTATGCTAAATGCAGTTTAAATAGATATATTTTGTCACCTATTAGGCTATTAAATAGTTTTTTAAATTATACTTTCATTTATACTGAACTTGGAGATAAGTGGTTTTGCTACTTTTAACTTTAGATGATTTCAAGAATTTAGTACTAAGCATGCTCTAATCCAAGTTCAAATGAAAATAGCCAGTAGTTTAGAATAGGAGCATTCACTTAGAGCTAGCTAAGTTGAAATAGAGAAAAGACAGCACGGACATTTCCAGGTGACCCTGTTCACAGGAGGTCATGAGAAGCTCTTAAAGTATTAGTCAGTGCTGACGCTTCCTTGCTGCCTGACCCCAGGTCACTTTATTATCCACGAGTTGAAGCCATTTGTGGTGGAGGCACTGTTAGGACATGACCAAGCAAGATCCTTAATTTCTCCAGCTAACAAACAGTACCCAGAGAGAAGTAAAGAGTGTAACACTACTGTCCATTGTCCACCTCATTCAGACACAGGCCATAAAGGCTCAAAAATTAGATTATTGCTGCAAGTCAACAGGAATTATTATCACACTTAAGCAAATGTTGTGTCCTTTTTGGTTACCAGGTTATATAGCCTTAACTCACACTGCTTGCCCGTACATGGTCTTGGTAAAAAGTGATGATTATTTCATCTTAATCTTTTGTGTGGTGTGACTTTTTAAGGGGTTCAGGCATCACTAGACTGTCAAGAATTTAGAGTACAAGAATGATAAATTTCACAAAGTATATCTCTAAATGCATGAACACATAAATACTGACCAGTTGCCATTTTGGGTAGAAAACAAATCATTCTCTTTCTGTCTCTGTCATAAAAACAGATGTCTGGGGCTGGAGAAATGGCTTAGCGGTTAAAGCATTTGCCTGCAAAGCCAAAGGATCCCTGTTTGATTCTCCAGGACCCATGTAAGCCAGATGCACAAGGGGCACATGCATCCAGAGTTCGTTTGCAGTGGCTGGAGGCACTGGTGTGCCCATTCTTTCTCTGTCTGCTTCTCTTCTCTCTCTCTCTCTCTCTCTCTGCTTGCCAATAAATAAATAAAAATTAAAAGAAAAAAATAGATTTCTGCAGCTGGAAAAATAGAATCTTGTGCTAATGAAGTGATCCCTCCAAGATAGACAAGTCCCTAACTACTTACTTCCCTGGGTATCAGGCTAATGATCCATCCTGTCCTTGCTGTGCCCACCGTCCAGCCACTCTCTGAGATAATGCTCTTCCTTTCTTTGCCATCCAAGCAAACAACAAACAACCACAGGGTGGAGAGAAGGCAAAACGTGGACAGAAATATAGAAATTGCTTGGAGTAGAGAAACCCATGATCAGACTCATGACACAACAAAGAAGCTTTACATGCATCATACCTCAAAGTCAGAGCTGGAGAATGTTGTCTGTGCCTCCCTGGAGACAGAGCTTCGACCACTGGATTCCACTCCTGCCGGAGAGCTTGCCAGTGCATGACGATGCTGACAGCTCACAGGATTGCTCTCTAGGAGGGTCTTTGAACACCCTGAACAACTTCTCTAGCCAGTGTCCCTTTCCTCTCAATATACAAATTCCCTCATCGTATATGTCGGCTCTTGCTTTATCGAGATGATGGTGGCTAAACATTTCTATATCAAACAAACACTAAAAGCCAGGCTTCTGGGTTATGATAAGCAATTGTGTGATTTGGCGGCAAATGCCATGAGTACCGTTGGCAAGTTTTGACTCTCCATCATGAAATCGGCTTCATTCATAACTCCCACTTTACACTGGAGTCATAGAGAAGCTTTACAGGAGTAACAAAATGTTTTTTTAACAGTTTGTCTGATTTCAAAGATATGACACTGCTAGGAAAACAGAAACAAGTAACCAAATAACAACTTAGAGTAACTAAGTGAAAACAGAACCGAAAACCAGTGGTTCAACTTGAGTGTTGATCTAGAAAAAATTCCATCTAGAACCCTAATATCCTTGCAAAGTTTACTGTTCACAAGAGTTGACTTGGCTAGCACAGTTTGAGTGAATGATAATGTTCATTCCATGTCTAGGCCTCATCTATAACCAGAGTAACTTTTTCTTCCCAAGTGATCTTGTAGGTCAAGATTTTGCTTATACTAGCTTTTTATTTGTTTAATATTAGTCTTTTAACAGTTAAAAATATGTATGTCCAAACAAAAAAACTTGAATATTAATAAGATAGAGAGAGAGAGACATAGAGAGATGGTGTGGGGGTTAGAATATGTGGCATAGAGTCAGAATCTCCTACAGATATCAAAATCCAAGAACATTCATCTATCTTATTTAACTTGATATGGTATTTGTATATAACTTATACAAGGCCAATGCTGTCAAGCAGTTATTATTCTATATTGCTAAGAGACAAAGTATAAATCTGTATATTCCCAGTTTTGATGCTTTTTGTTTTTTGTTTGTTTGTTTGTTTGTTTGTTTTTGTTTTCCAAGGTAGGGTCTCACTCTATCTCAGGCTGACCTGGAACTCACTATGCATTTTCAAGGTGGCCTCTAACTCATGGTGATCCTCCTACCTCTGTCTCCCAAGTGCTGGGATTAAAGGCGTGCGCCACCACACCTGGCCTAGATGCATTTTTTCCTTACATGTATTTCTTCCTAAGTTGTTTGATTGTGCAAATGCAGAGAACACATCGGGTTGTAGTTCAACTCGAATTCCTGACACATTTTCCCTTAAGGGAAAATACTTCACTTATTTAAAAATACTCCAATAGCACAAGTTTAGCACAAGTGATAGTTTCATAGAAATCACCATGATGACTCCACTGGAAGCAACACACATAATTTACAGTTATCATGATGCACTTGTTGATATTTCTTATATCACATTATAAAGTGCTTATCAATGGCTAAGAGATACTATGTATTGACATTTAAATAAAAATGTCAACATTAAAAATAAAAAAGTGATGGGCTGGAGAGATGGCTTAGGGGTTAAGATGCCTGCCTCCTAAGCCTAAGAGCACTGGTTCCAATCTCCAGGGTTCCCATCTCCAGGTCCCACGTTTAGGCAGATGCAAAGTGATGCAAAGGTGCAATACCGCACTTGACCACAAGGGGGCAAACACATCTGGATTTCCTTGGCAGCAGCTGAGACACTGCTGCCACACCCATCTCTGTCTCTCTCTCTCTCTCTCTGTGTGTGTGTGTGTGTGTGTCTCCAAAAAAAAAATAATAAAAAAAGTTTTTAAAAAAGGAATTAAAAAAAAAAGAATAAAAAAGTGAGGGCTGGAGGGATGGCTTAGCAGCTAAGGTGTTTGCCTGCAAAGCCTGTGGTCCGATTCCCCAGGACCCACCTAAGCCAGATGCACAAGGTGGCGGACACATCTGGAGTTCGTTTGCAGTGGCTGGAAGCCCTGGTGCGCCCATTCATTCTCTCTGTCTCTGTCTCTCTCTCTCTCTCTGACTCTCAAAAAAATAAAACTGAAAGGAAGGAAGGAAGGAAGGAAGGAAGGAAGGAAGGAAGGAAGGAAGGAAGGAAGGAAGGAAGGAAGGAAGGAAGGAAGGAAGGAAGGAAGGAAAGAAAGAAAGAAAGAAAGAAAGAAAGAAAGAAAGAAAGAAAGAAAGAAAGAAAGAAGGTGGCGCCAGCCTTTAATCCCAGCACTGGGGAGGCAGAGGTAGGAGGATTGCTGGGAGTTCGAGGCCACCCTGAATATACAGAGTGAATTCCAGGTCAGCCTGTGCTAGGGTAAGACCCTACCTCCAAACAAACAAACAAACAAGAATTAAAAAGTGATAAATATTGATGCTAATTGAAGTATTGTCTTGATAAAGCCTAAGAAATATTTGGTATCCATGAAATGAGAGCTAAAAGATGACAAAATTAATCATGAAAAAAATGCCTTTTTGTTAACTGCAATGTTCTGGAGAACTCTACCCTCAGTCAGGTTAATCTTCTCTGCCAAGTACTTCACAATTCCATGCTGACCTGTTTCTGAAGCAAAGAATTATGTTGAATTTGTCTCTGTCATATTAAAATAGGAAATAACCTCCACCCATTAACATGCAAACCTAAAGCATTTTTTACCTCTTATAGCATAGCAAATCCCATATATATCCCATATAGATTCTATAGACATTTACCATTCTAAATGCCACGTGAACTATACCAGGTATTCTGTGCTCATGAAAATTCTGACTATCTGAATTGTCACACAACTTACCCCATTTTCATTAAGTCTTTTAAATGTGGTTTTATATATTAAGACTCTGTATACTTACAGTATCAGAATAATCAATTTATAGCTATTTTTTGTTCAGTGGTCCAGAGAGGATGTATATTTTATTTCATTTTGTGTTCTACAATTAAAAAAAAAAAGCTGGGTGTGGTGGCTCACACCTTTAATCCCAGCACCTGGGAGTCAGAGGTAGGAGGATTGCCATGGGTTCGAAACCACCCTGAGACTACATAGTGAATTCCAGGTCAGCCTGAGTTAGAGTGAGACCCTGCCTGGAAAAAAACAAACCAAAAAACCAAAACAAAACAAAACAAAACAAAAAAACAAAAAACAAACAAACAAACAAAACAAAAAAAAACCACAGACAGTAATTCCAAAATCATGTGATGTCTGCCAGTTGTCTACTGCTAAATTCCTAGTTTCTCTTCAGGGAAGTTAACACATCTCCATAAACAATTTTACGTTGTAATCAAAATATGCAAAGCCTTTTTGGGAGACCATGCAGAGCTTATGGCAAGTGACATGATATAGATGTGTCTATGAGTTCTGGCTTATGATTCTTGTTGCTTTACAAGTAAAAATTTTGTCTGCTTCTGTTTAGATTTGTTTTAGGCATTAAAGGAAGTGTTGACAATTATACCTGATAAGAAATGGGGAAGGAGATAGAGAGGATGTGTGTGTAAATTTATCTAAGACTATTCTCTACAATAATGACTATTTCCACTTTAGGAAATGAATGCTAAAAAAAATGCAAGAACTGGGCTGCAGAGATGGCCTAGTGGTTAAGGCTCCTGCCTGCTAAAGCCTAAGAACCCGGTTCCAATCTCCAGGTTCCACGTTTAGCCAGATGCAGTGACGCAAGGGCGCAATGCCGCACTTGCCCACAAGGGGGTGCACGCATCTGGATTGCAGTGAGAGACTGCTGGTATGCCCATTCTATGTCTGTCTCCCTCTCCCTCTCTCTCTCTCTGTCTGTCTCTCTCTGTGTCTCTCTCCAAAAATAAAAAAAAAAAAAATGCAAGAACTGGCTCTTGGAAAATTAGAATAAAATGGATTGTTAGAAAACTTAATTAAAACATTTGATATGAATGTCTAACCTTGTGCTATTGTGACAAGGCATTGTCACCTACAAAAACTCATGCTCGAGTTCACCCAAATTACAAAAGAAACCACAAGGAATATAATGTTTTAAGTTTAAGATTTTGCATTGTTGGGGGTGAGATGTGCTACACAGAGCATGATAAACTGTGCCTCCACACTAGGGTACCATGAGACCTTAAGTTTTCACTAAGCTTGGTCTGGGTGCAGGAGGAGGTGAACAACTGTCCATATTGCAATCTATATACAGAAGACAGGAAGCAATTTGCAAAGCCTGGGATGTCACAGCAGCAGACTTGCTCAGGAAGGAAGGCTAATAGGCTGCTGGTAGGAGTGTCTGCCTGAGACAGGTAACTCAGCTTGCATCATGAATTAAGAAAAGACATGTGCCTTAAATGTCTATGCTACCCTTTCAATCAAACTCTTAGTAGCAAGTATTTTTATTTTATGGACAAATTGATCACAAAATCCATCTTGAAGAATAAATATTTGAGAGTCATGAAAAGACTAACAATGAAAACAGTGCATGATCCAAGAGACAAGATGTTATACATAAAATTATCAGAAATATTTCATATTTAATGGGGATTTAGCAGTATAGAAATAGAACATAGGACCCATGGCATTTAAATATCTGAAATTTAAGATCTGTCTTATTCTTGACTATATTAAAGCTATGCCCCAGCCTGTCTCTCCCTGTTTCTTTCTTTTTCTTTCTTTCTTTCTTTCTTTCTTTCTTTCTTTCTTTTTCTTTCTTTCTTTCCTTTCTTTCTTTCTTCCTTTCTTTCTTTCTCTTTCTCTCCTTTTCACACAGGCATGCATACAGGCATGCACATATAATCACAAACAAATAAAAGAAGAAATATGAATAACAAGAATACAAAAATCATACTAATTTTATTTAATAGCTGCATATAATGATAAAATTATACACTTTTTTTTGGTAAGCCCAACAGACTGGCCTTTTTCCAATTTTCAGGAAAGTGAGAGTGAGTGAAAGAGAGATAGAACTCCAGACACATGTGTCTCCTTGCATGCATGTGCAACCTTACACGCTTGTGTTACTTTGTGTGTCTGGATTACATGGGACCTGGAGAGTCAAATAGGGGTTGTTGGGCTTCACAGGCAATGTCAGCCCAAATGTATACACCTTAAAACAACATATTCTATTATTTTGTTCACACACACACAGTATGTATGTATGTATTTATGTATGTATGTGTGTGTGTGTGTGTAAGTATGCATGTATGTATAGTATCTCTATAAAAAATCCACCAATGAGAGAAAACTTGTGTTATTTGTTTGAGTCTGATGACCTCCATTTTATGTATTTTGTAGCAAATGACATAGTTTCACACTTCATAACTGAAGAAACTCTAGTGATATATATATATATCACATACATATCACACTTACTTGGCCCATTCATCGGTTGACAAACACTTCTGCTGATTCCATAGCTTGGCTACTGTGAGCAGTGTTGACATTATCCTAGATGCACAGGAATCTCTGTGGTTTGTTGTCTTAGATTCCTTTTGGTATATATACAAAAGAGCTATAGCTGGGACATATGGTAGTTCTAATTTTAGTTTTTTGAGAAATCTCTATAGTAATTTCCACGGCTGGACTAATTTACATTTTTGCCAGTCACATATAAAGATACTTTTTCCCTCACATCCTTGCCAGAATTTGTTGCTTGTTTTCACAATGAGAGTAGTTGTAGTCAGGTACACACTGCTGGCAGAAAACACCTGACCAAGAGTAGCTTGTGGGATAAAAGGGTGTTTTTGGCTTACAGACTCGATGGGAAGCTACATGATGGCAGGAGAAAAAGACAGCATGAGCAGAGGGTGGACATCACCTCCTGGCTAGCATAGCATGCACAACAGCAACTGGAAAGTGTGACAAACACTAGCAAGGGGAAACTGGCTATAATACCCATAAGCCTACCCCAACAATACACTACCTCCAGGAGGCCTCAGTTCCCCAAATTTCCACCAGCTGTGGATCTAGCAGTAAGAACAGGTAAGTTTATGGAGACACATGAATCCAAACACCACATTCTCCTCCTGGTCCCCATAAACTGAACCTCCCATGATTTAAAAATGCAATGTATTCAGCCGTCTTTAAAAGTTCCAATAGCTTTTTTTAATCACAATGATCTTCAAACATCCCCATAACTGAACTGTAATACTACTACTAATAATAAACACAGAATAAATACACTGTGAAATATAGCATTGGGCATAACAAAGAAATATTCAACCAATATAAGATTAAATAGGGCAAATATCAAACTCTGTAGCTCCAAGTCTAAAACTTCTAACCAGAAATGAGTTTCCAAGTCAATTATAAGTGGTGACAAGTCTCTGGATTTCCAGTTCTACACCTTCATCTAGGCTACTCACCATTCCGGAAAATTTTCAAGTACCGCCGGCTCTCCTTGGCAGCCATCCCATAGTCCTGGCATCTCCACTAGGTCTCCAATTGCAGCCCATGATTTATCTTCATGGCTCCACTGGGCCTCTATGCCGGCAATAAGCCTGCTTCATCCTGCCCATGGCCATTTCCAAAAACAAAATTGTGTTGCATATTCAATAATTCTCTCTTTCCTACATTCATTATACTCCATAATACCAGGTGGGCTGACAATTTGTTAGTCCAGGGGAGAATAAAGCCAACTTTGAAGAACAGGACACTCCTCCAGCATTCAGACCCCTTCAAAGACTCTGTATTCTTCCTGTCTTCCCAGTGCATGTCAGCTGGCCCAATCTCAGTGGTTGTAATCTCTCAAACAATTACAGCTGAATGGGCAGCAGGTTCAGTCCAAAGGTTGCATTTTTTCTGTGCCATATCCCTCAGCACATACCAGTCCATTTCTATGCATTGCAACCCTGCACAAGTTCTCAGGACAAAGGCATAACAGCAAACCTCTCACACAAACTGCTTCTAGCCCAATCCAGGCAAAGCTCTTTCTCACCCTCACAAGCCAAACCTCACAGTCCATAGTTATTACTGCATTCAGGTCTTACAACTCTGACCAGAATAGTCCATCAAGCTATGCTTACAACACTGCAAGGTGTCTCTTAGGCTAAGATTTCAAGTCCTTCCACATTCCTCTCAAAGGTCAGCTTCAAAAGCCACAAGCCACAGAGTCAGGTGTCTAGCAGCAATGATGCCACTTCTTCATACAAATTTTACTGTTGTAGTCAGGTTTGCATCGCTGGCAGAAAATACTTGACCAAGAGCAGATTGTGGAAAAAAAAATCAAAAAAAAAAAAACAGGTTTATTTTGGCTTACAATTTGAGGGGAAGCTCCATGATGACGGGGGAAATGATGGTATGAGCAGAGGGTGGACATCACTTCCTGGCTAACATCCGGTAGACAACAGCAACAGAAGAGTATGCCAAACACTGACAAGGGGATAATACCCATAATACCCATAAGCCCACCTCCAATATTCCACCACCTCCAGGAGGCTTTGATTCCCAAATTGCCACCAGCTGAGGACCTAGCATTCAGAACACATACGTTTATGGGGGGGGGGCACCTGAATCAATACACCACAGCAGACTTTCTGTTAAGATGTCATCTTAGTTTTACTTAATGTTTATGTTGCTGATGGCTAAAGTAAAATTAAATTTTTAAAAAATATTTCTTGGTCGTTTGTCCTTCAACTTTTCAGAATTGTCTCTTGCTTTTTATTTATATTTAGGCTTATTTTGAGTTTTTTATATATTATGGTTATAAATTATCTGTCAGGTGAAGCAGATTTTCTGCCATTCTGTAGGAGCTCTTCATTTCATTAATTGTTTCCTTGGCTGTACAGAAGCATTTTGAATTTAATACAACCCTACTTGCCTACTGTTCTTTCTATTTCCTGAGCTACTTGAGTGCTTTTCAGAACTCCTAACCTAGGCCTATATCTTGAATTATTTTCCTCTAGTAGTTTCAGAGATCCAAGTACTACAAAAAGGTAATTGATTCACTTGAGTTGTTTTTTTTTTTAAATTTTAGTGAGCAATTATTTTATTTTATTTTTTTTTTTACTAAATATGTGTCCTTCCAACCTGTGGCTCTTACAACCTTCCCACCCCCTCTTCCACAAAATTCTCTGAGATGTGGTGGGTGTGTTTTAGGTGTACTTCAGTCACCACACATTTTCAGCAGAGAACTGTAAGAACAAGCTACTTCCTCCCTAAATTATACAGATTATCCAGCATAAATTCCCTTTCAAAGGCTCTACCAACTGGGGACCAAGTAGGAAGCTTAAATACAGACATTTGAGGTCTGGAGGATATTTACATTCAAAACACCACAAAACTAACTATAGTTTTAGTTCCTGTGTGTGTGTTGGTTTTGGTGGTGGTGGGGGGGAGGTATAATCAACTTCTTGCTACTGTTCCACCGAGTGCCAAAAAGAAAATTTTCCCAACACCATTTCCCCTTCTACCAATGTGCTTTCCAAGTTCAGCTTTTGTTCTCTATCTCTCACTTTCTTACCCCCTTATCTCTCTCCCCTCTGTCCCTTCCTCCCTTTCTTCCTCTCTCTACTTTAAATGGTCTGAAGGTATAGTGAGAATTTTCTGACTTTCTGTCTTAAACAGATTCCAAATCCTTTTGCAGTTACACTCACTCTTGTTGGTAAAGACACTGCCCTCCAGAGTGCATTGAACTCTCTTTCTTTCTGTTCTATCAAAGTTTCTTTTCTTGCTCCTAAAACTAGTGTTTTTAAATGCTGTTACCTATCTCATAGGATAACCTCTCTCCAATTGTCCTAGTTCATTTCATGGAGATTCATAGCATCTAAAATGAGTGTCATTTCATGTTTTCTGTTTTCTACAACTGGTTCTTTTTTGTTTGTTTGTTTGTTTGTTTGTTTGTTTGTTTGTTTTCCCAGGTAGGGTCTCACTCTAGCTCAGGCTGACCTGGTGGAGTTCCGTATGTAGTCTCAGGGTGGCCTCGAACTCATGGCAATCTTCCTACCTCTGCATCCCGAGTGCTGGGATTAAAGGCAGGTGCCACTATGCCCAGCTACAACTGGTTCTTTAAAAAGCACTTGCAATGTCCACTATTACTGAATTTCTAATTAAAAAGCAATAAATTCACAATAGAAAACTGGTCAAAAATATGTTAGTAAACAAACCCCAAACTTAAACAAAAGAGAAATAAATGCTATATTTTAATGATATTTGATTTGCATGCATATAAACATACATAAATGCTTCTAGTGGAAATGATTTGAAATTAACTGGTAATATTTTTAAATTGCACATTTTCTCTGAGTCAGTGGTTTCATTTCTGGAAGCTAGTCATAAGCCAGCCTCTTGGCAATGATGCCCGGCTTTTACATGGTTATTTATAGTAGCTTTTCTCTGTTAATGAAAATAACCCAAATATCTTTAAAATCTTGTGGTAATTAAAGAAATTAAGATGCCATGGTAATGTCAATGCAAACTTTAAAATTGTGATATACACAACAAGGTGTAGATGATGATGTCTTAATATCTGAAATTAGATTTTCCATTTTTTAACATTGAGCATTCAATCAACATGATAAATTTTAAAGTAATAAAGTCCTACAAAGACTTTGCATATAGCATAACCTGAAAATACTTAAGTTTTTCTCTCTGAGAGATTCATGCCTCAGCTTAATGTATTTAATTTTGAGAAATTATGAATGATAATTACCTAATAAGTATATAGTTTTGGATATTTAAATGTAAAGGGAAATTTAAAAGGTTTGAGACACTTAAATTATACTTTATGAATAAATTCATAGCTTTTACTCTTAAAAGAATGTCCTCTATGTTTTCATTAATATTGTAATAATGTCCAGAAATATAGACAGTCTTCTCTTGTTTTTCTCCAAACATTGAGAAGTCACTCGGAAAGTTTATCATCTTAAAATCACACCATGAAATTGAGACTACTTTCATAAGTTCATTCACTTCATACAAGCTGTTAGATTAAAACAACATCCTTAGACATCAGGGACATGCTAACTAAACTACCAAGAGATTCAACCTCATCCTAATAAGAACGGCTGTCATAACAGAAACAAATGGCACCAAACATTTTGAGAGGGGGGAAATAGAGAGATGGGTGTCTCAGGGCTTCCTGCCACTCCAGACATATGTGTCACTTTGTGTGTCAGACTTTCCGTGGGTATTGGGTATATAAAGCTGTGCCATCATTCCTTGTAAGCAAGTGCCTTTAATTGCTGGTCCATATCTTCACCCTGAGGTTTCTTAAAAAAAAGAATAATCACACAATACAGTGTCACACCCAAAGAATTTTATAACTCTTCACAGAGGTACTTGCACATCCATATTTATTGTCACTTTATTCACCATGCCTATGAAATGAAATCAAACTATATGTCCATGAACAGATGAACGGGCAATGAAAATGAAAATATACACAATGGAAATACAATTCAGCCATAAAGAAAATGAAATGTTGTAATTTGTAGGCCAATAGATAGAAATGGAAAGTATTATATTAAGTGAGGTAACATAGATACAGAAAGACAAGCACTGCCTATATTCTATCATATGGAGATCCTAGCTTTTAAGTTTGATGTTTATGTCCATCAAGTGGGAGACAAAAGTGAGGAAATTGGAACATGAGCATTAAGGGAGGCTTTGGGGAGGATGATAGAAACAGGTCAAATAAGAATGAGGAGCAAACTTCCTGCTGGATAGCAGACTGAAAGTTATAACCCTCAAATAGGAGCACAGAAAGATCAACTAGTAGGAAGGGCCCTGGAGAGGGTGGGATAAAGCCTAACCCTAAAACATTTAGCTCTGGCTTGTAACTCCCAGGATGTGTAATTGGTTACAACCCACACTGAGCTGTTGATTGGAGAGACCTATGGGGTCCCCACAACAAGAGGCTTTCATAAAACCACTCGATTACCCACCTGAGGTAAATAGTAACACCTTAATTTTGAAGACACCACATGCTGATGATACAGAAAATGGAGAGATACAGGTAGATTTTGGAAGGGAGCCAGTCTCCAGATGGTTAGCTTTTATAGTGCTGGAAATCACTCTATGATCTGCTTGGGAAAGAGGGCCAATAACGTTGTGAGCAAACACGTGACACAGCTGTACAAAATCCTATGGAGACCAAGGTTATGGACTCCAATAAGAAGCTCCCAGGAGTTTTTGACCCAAAGAGAAGCTGCACCCATAAAATTCTCTCTACATTAACAATGCTTATTCCCTTATATATATGCTGATCTCACTGTCCATTGGAGAATCTGTTTTTCTTTATCAGAAGTCAGCAGGAACTGAGGACAACTAAAATCTGTCAACAAGACAAGAGGAGATAGCTGATGCCCTGGCAGGAAATGAACCACACCTCCAGCATCAGCTTAGGCCCATGTGAAAACACAAAGAATTGGCAAGAGTGCTGCTTCCATGGAGAATCTGACAACCTGCACCGGGGGGATGGAGACAGACACTGAGCATTCTCAAACCATACAAAAGCAGAAATTCAGAAGCTGCTGAGAACACAACACTAAAGTAGACTTAAATCATACCCAAAATGGCTCAGGTAATTTTACAGAAGAGGGGGCAGAAATACTGTAAGAACCACAGGATGGTAATATCCAGAGGCATTGCTCCATACCACAATGACTGACAGCTGCCTAGCCCACAACCCCATGGTGAATACCAGCAAACCCACTGAGGAGGGCCCTCAGTGGAATGGGGACAGGGAGGAGGGAAAAGATGGTACCAACATATGATATGTCCATACATAGTATATACCTAATTAGAAAGAAGAAAAAAGAGGGAGGGAAGAAAGAAGGGAGAAAGGGAAAGAAAGAAAGAAGGAAGGAAGGAAGGAAGGAAGGAAGGAAGGAAGGAAGAAAGAAAGAGAGAAAGTCCAATGGGGGATGCTGGAAGTTTGCAGATACAAATATGGATGGGGGAGGGGGGGTGTCAACAAAACTAGGTATGGCCAAAAAGACCACCAGAAAACTTGTTCCTCTGTGTGGTAGCTTGAATGTGAATATATATCCCACATAGCCCCAGGGATTTTTTAAAATAAAGACTGAGCTTGTTGGGGCTGGAGAGATGGCTCAGCGTTTAAGGCCCTTGCTTGCAAAGCCTTATGGCCTGGGCTTATTACCCCAGTATCTGCATAAAGCCAGATGCACAAAGTGGCACATGCATCTGGAGTTTGTTTGCAGCCCCAAGAGGCCCCATGTGACTATTCTCTCTCTCTCTCCACTTCTCTTCTTGCAAATAAATGAATTAAAATATTAAAAAAGAGAAAGGCTATATAAAAAAAAAAGATTGAACTTATTACCTACACCTCCAGTAGAAAGAACCCTACTGGAAAAGAGGTGTTTCATTGGGAGCAGATCTTGAGTCCAGTTCTACTAGGTGGAGAGAGCCAGTGTGAACTCTGGCTGTTGGTGCTTGCTGATATTGACTTCTCTCTCTATTGTGTGGATGCTGAAGTGAGCCAACGTCCTCTCACATGAAGCTGCTTTCCCTAGACTCTGTAAGCCTGAAATAAGCCTTTTCCTCCCATAAACTGCTTCTGGTCGGATGTTTGTTCCAACAACAAAACAGTAGTGGCAACAGCAAATTGGTACTGATAAGTAGGTCATAGCTCCAGTGAATCTGTCCATGTGGATTTTGGGATATTTTTGTGGGAGGAATGTGGAAAGATTTGATATTTGTACTGGAGAAGACTTTCAGTGCTGTGAACAGAGGTTTATGGCTATTCTGGTGAGAGTTTTAAAATTCAAATGCAAAGAGAATTGTGGACTATGCAGGTTTGACTTATGGCATTCCAGAAGAAAAAGAGAGAACTATGTAGAAACTTTAGGTTCTGGTGGAAAGTCTGGCTCCCTTCTTCTGCCTGTGCCCTATGAATTTGAGCAAGTTGAATTTAAAAGTAATGGACTGGTGTGAATGGCAGAAAGTATTTTTAAAAAGATACAAAAGATGCAGTTTACCACAGGACAAATTCAAGCAAGTTTGAAGAAAAAGGCACAGAGTCTGGTTTTAGGTTTACAGAAGCTGCAATTGTTAAGAAGATTAATGCAGTTATGAATGGGCCTACTGTTTTGCATTGAACTATGGAAATAGTGCTCTGAGGTAAGCCATAGAGGGCTTATGCTAGTAAGAATGCAAGTTCTTTTATAAGGAAGAGGTTTGAAGGAAGAATTCTAAGGAAGCAACCCTGCTCTTCAAAGGCAAATTTATCCCATGCCCCCTTCTGGGATTTAAAAACGTGGGTATGTTCATACCAGGTACTGGTTTTGGACTCATGAAAAATACAGGGAAGTAGGTCATGAAGTGCATACAGTTTTGTTTTCTTGTTTTGGAAACAGCAGCTGGTTAATGTAAATCAGGGTTATTGTAATCCCTGCTTGGAGGACCAGTAAGGCTGTTGTATGGAGATGAAATGGATCCAGGAGCCACTACTGAGACGTGGCAATGGGAAACAGGGTTAAAAATCCTTCTGTGTAGATCATGTAAGGCCTTTTTATCAAGCTCTGATGAGGGACCATGATTTGATGTGTAGACCCTAAGATGTTTTAGATATAACAGGACTGTGGAATGGCTGCCATGGAGAGCTGCGGGCTCTGGATGGAATTTTCCTCAGGCTGTGTACAGCCCAGCTGGAGAGGCAAAATTGAAATTCAGAGACTTTCATCGCTGGTTATGGATGTTGTACTTGAGCTACAGATGGTTGATGTTTATCTTCTGGTTTTTGATTGTGTATTGTTCCAGTTTCTCCTTGTTATGTCTTTTGCAATGGACAAATGTGACGTGTGTTTCAATTTTACAGAGCTCACAGTTACAAGACAGCGTTGAATCTTAGGTGACACTTTGGACTTTTTGAACAATGTTAAAGTTGGCAAATACTATGAGGACCTTTGACGTTGGGCTGCAAGCAATTTACAATGTCAGATGATCATGATTCCATGGGGACTAAGTGTGGAATGTGATGGTGAGAATGTAAATGCATGTTCCTCATAGCCTCAGGGAGTTTTGATTAGAATGAGTTTTCGACTCAAGTCTCCAGCAAGCAGAGCACCATTGTGAAGTGGTGAGTCATTGGGAGCAGATCGTAAGTCCGACCCCAGTAGGTTTAGAAAGCCATTGTGTTCCCCATAGCTTCAGGGATGCTTCATTAAGATTGAGTTGCTACTTAAGTCTTCAGCAGGAAGAGCCTTTTTGGGAAAGGGGAGTAACTGGGGGCAGATCTTAAGTCTCTTCCTACTAGATGGAAAAAGCCAGTTTGAACTTTGGCTTTTGGAGCTGGCTAGTTTTGTCCTGCCCCCTCTGATTTGAATGCTAGAGTGAGTCAGCTTACTCTTCTGTGTTGGTGATTTTCCTAGAATCAATAAGCCTGAAATATACCCTTTCCTCCCATAACTTGCTTCTGGTCAGATTTTTGACCCAGCAACAAAAAGGTAACTGTATGCTAATTAAAAAAGTAAAGGAGAAAAAGTGAAGTGTATTGAATTTTGTGGGTGGCAGTGTTTCAGTGAGGGGTATAAAACAATTGACCTGTCTTACCTTTATGAGAACATGCTGCCAGGAAGTACTGAAGCCACAGGGTTTTACTAATGCTCTCTAAGCACCCAGTAATTAAGAGGTACTAACTTTTAATCTAAAATGAGATAGAAATATATTGAGTAGAAAAAATTTATTCTGTTGGTTTTATGTTTTAGGTTTTGTTTCCTTCCTAGCCATAGAATATCTGCAAATTTTATTCTTTCTTGTAGAACCAATGCACCAATAATTATAAGTACATATGTCTTTGCATACTGTATAGATAGCTTACATAATTATAGCATTTGTATATTTACAGTGTGTTGAGTTTAAATATCATACATTTATAGTGTAATAAAAATCACAATTTCAGCATGTCAATATAAATATATATTATAATTCTTTTCATGTCTTCTCAATCCACACATCCATTCTAATCACGGTTCTACAAAGGTGTCTTTAATTATATTGGGAATAAAAGACTGGCCAGGTTACCTGCCACCAAAGTAGATGTGCGGTCCATAGGGCCCTTTTGGTAGCCTATGAGTCAGCCCCTCAGCCGGAGTCATTCTGTAAAATTAAGAGTTACCTCAAGCCTGGCTTCCTCTGTCAATAGTAATGCTATTCTGTGAAATCAAAATGGCTCCATATTTTAAGTACCTGCTGATGGAACATTGCATCCTGAGTTTGTTTCCTCATGCTAATTACCGCAGGCAGGTGAAGCAGCTTGAACACATACAGGCACACTTTCTCACATTTCTGTAGATAGATGCCAGACTCCTGTTTCACTGGATGAAATTCCAGCCGAGGGAGACAGGGGTGGCTGAGAATCTGATTCTTTGCTCTCTATAGTTGCTACATGACTCTTGAGTCCTTTAGCTCTTGGCACTATTCTTTCTTTTCTCTGACTCTTCCAGTTCTCTTTTTCACTTTTAAGCATATCTGTGATCAAACCAAATCCACTTGGTTAAAAAGTTAAAGAATCAATTGTCACATTGTAACATAAGCAGTTAAAGGGAATTAAGATTTTTCAGGTTGTTATATTACTTTTTAATTTGTTTATGCTTTATTTATTAATTTATTTATTAGAGAGAGAGAGAGAGAGAGAGTGAATGAGCATGCTAGGATCTCTAGCCACTGCAAACAAACACCAGAAACATGTGCCTCCTGGTGTTTCCAGCTTATGTGGGTACTGGCGAATCAATTCCTGGTCCTTAGGCTTCCCGGGCAAGTCCCTTAACTGCTAAGCCACCTCTCCAGCCCTTTACTTTGTGCATATTCCATTTATTCTCAGAAAAGTGTGTCTGGGCGCTCGACAATCCATACTCTAGTCATTAACTTCTTATATGAAGTTTTTTTCTGTCTTGGGTCAGATCTCATCATGGTCAAGGAGGAAGGGCCTTGAGGAAGTCAGTGGGAGGGGAGAGGGAAAATGTGGCAGTGTAAGACACAGAACTGTTACTCCTCTAGCTGTGCAGAGATGGAGTAGATGAACCACTTCTGAGTTGGAAATTCAAACAATGTCAGTCTGCTGTAAATATGCTACAATAATTTGCACCAAATCACAGAGCTAAACTAAGACACTGACTTTGCATCCTAACGCAGATGGCCTCAGTGCTCCTTCAGGACTGCGAAGGGGGACACGGGAGGTTCGGCCCTGGTTTCTCTACTGTTGCATGCACTTGTTATCTCAAAACATCCTCTCAATGATTTAGGTTCTCATGAGTTCAGAATATTGTTCAATCTCAGACATATGGAAAAACCTAGAGATATTTTTCCTGTCATTTATAGGGATCCAGAGAAACCCCACCAGAGGACAACCATCTCTGGGAGAGCTTGGAGGGAACTGAGGTCTCTCTGAAGTAGTTCTCTTCAGTGAGTGTTTCTGGTGGGTGAGTCCAGGCACGCTTACCTTCTGGGAACATATCACGTCTCACCTCCTGTGATGAGACAGGGGATGGTCCTCACAACCATGCATAGGAATGTCTGGAGCGCTGGCTGATGCTCAGAGGGATCAGACTCCTTCAACATAATCCAACGCAACTCACCCTGATGAGGCGCCTGGTCTGTCTCATCACCTGGCTTCTGTGGCTGGTGATGCTCTTGGTGGCCTCTGGCTTTCTTCCTAGCAACACTGGCATTTAGGTGTCATTTATATCGGCTTAATCCTCAAATGTTAATGTCATAAGGACATGAAGGTGGCTGGAGTGTGCTCACTATTATTTATTATCCTGCCTGAGGCAATTGAGATTTGTGAAATAGTGTTGGTAAAGTTGTAGGTAGGAACACGTATTCTCCGTGGGGAGCTTCATTGCCACAGTAGAAAAGTGCAGAGTTGTGTAGCATTTATTTAACAATTTCTACTCTGGTTCTTTCTGTGCCCTGCACTGCTAGGTGAGACAGGTTTTGTTTAATTCATAGGATCAAGTTTAGGTCTCTGTAAACAGGATTGTCCTGCACACATTGGCTAACTGTTTCCATTGAATTCAGCGGATGGTGATTTACACAGTGCAGCAGTTTGTACGATATTCATGACTTCTGCACTGCACCGACAGTTTAATATCTTGCTTTTCCTGCAGCTGTACCCAAGGGATTTTGCATGTTTGAAATGCTGACCACTTCCCAGACTTTGCAAATTTGCTTTCAGCTTCTTCAAGATGGTATATATTAGTCATGAAGACAGAGGCCGCTAAGCTATCAAACTCTTTTAAAGTGAGGATAGGCAGTTAGAAAATCCCCAAAGGGGAATAAGGCATGACTATACACCAAATTCCTTATAACCCTAAAAAGAACCCTGGGCATTTCCAGAGAAAGACAGTTGGAGATACCTGATTTCCGCCTCAAGTATGGTCCTATCATGATCCTCATTGTTGGCCTATAAACCACACAGCTATAAAGTGTGTCAATAGAGAAAGTCTCCAATATGCATGCTTCGATGAAGGCAACTTCAAGAAGAAATATTGAGGGAGAGGGAAGCAAGATCACCTGCCCTTAAACACATAGGTCTAAAGTATTATAGCCTTGTTTAATTACCTGATGTCACATATCTCCTATGAATCTTCACATATTGTACACCTAAATGCTCTCTCTTTAAGACCTACCCACTCCTCTATTCTCTTTAAAATTGTCTGATGATTCCTGCTGTTCTATGCTGAACTTATAGCTCCTATCATCTCGTTCATTTCCCAATACAAAAAAAATGAATAAAAATAAAAACATGTCTGCATTCTGGTGCTCCCAAACCTTGGCTCTAAGTGTCTTCTCTGTCTTTTCCCGCCTGGCCTATTTCACTTGCTCCATGGTGACTAAATTCTTGCTCAGAAAGATTTCTTTTGATGCCGCTCCATGGCCCTTTCTCTATGGTCAAGCCATCATGGCCTTCTATCAAGACTCAACCATTGACAAAGAATCAGAGGAACCCCCAAAGAAGGGTACTTGTAAGGTAATTGAGAAGCTGACATGGTTCTCAGGGGCAGACACAGCTCGCTGCTTCTCATCTTCCCCTAAGGCTTCACCAACTCAAAGGCTATGGAGACCACCAGGCAGCACCTGAGGGCTGTACAGAGCTGTCCCTGCCTTGCTGTACCCAAGCTTCTTGATATTCCTCTAATGCATTTTTAAAAAGTAAATTGATTTACAATCTTTCTTGTTCTGTCACCATAAAAAGATTTTTTTAAATATTTTTTATTTTTATTTATTTATTTGACAGAGAGAAAGTGGGGATGGAGAACGGGTACGCCAGGGCCTCTAGCCACTGCAAATGAGCTCCAGACACATGCACCACCTTGTGTAGCTGGCTAACGTGGGTCCCGGGGAATTAAACCCAGGTCCTTTGGCTTTGCAGGCAAACTCCTTAACCTCTAAGACATCCCTCCAGCCCTTTTTTTTTTTTTTGATGTGGTTGTGATATATATATATATCTCAAAGGAAAAGACTGTCATAGCTTGTTTTAGGATGAAAACAAATACCATGCTATATTGAAAGCTCTCATTTGTAAAAGCAACTCTGTTTTGATTGATTCTGAAACAGGAAAGAGAGCCATCTTATTTGACAGACAAGGCCCCCCCTTTTTTTTTCTTTTCTTTTTTGACATAGGGTCTTGCTCTAGTCCTGGCTGACCTGGAACTTACTCTGTCGTTTCAGAGTGGCCTTGAACAAACAGCAATTCTCCTACCTAGACCTCTCAAGTGCTGTGATTAAAGGTGTGTGCCACAACACCCAGCTTCTTTTTGATATATTACATTGTCAATAAACCTTTCTTCCATCTTAAAGAGCTAGAAATGTGAACTGCGCCATGAATATTCAAGACTGTGTTCTTAGAAAGTAATTTTGTTTGTTTATTTGAGAAATGGAAAGGGTAACACAAAGGGAAAAAGAGAGACAGAGAATGGGTATACCAGGGCCTCCTGCCACTGCAAACAAAGTCCTGATTCATGTGCCACTTTGTGCATCTGGCTTTACTTGGACACTGTGGAATTGAACACAGGCAATCACTCTTTGCAAGTAAGTACCTTTAAGCGCTGAGCCATCTCTCCAGCCCCATGATGGTGTTTTGGTTTGCTTTTGTTAATGCAGCATTTTCTGTTATAACAAAGAACTGAGGAACAGGGTTGGAGAGCTGGCTTATGGTTAAGTCACTTGCCTACAAAGTATAAGGACCCAGGTTCTATTTTCCAGTACCCACGTACATCTGGAGTTCATTTGTAATGGCTAGAGGCCCTGGTGTGACCATTCTTTCTCGCTCTCTATTTGCCTCTCTTTCTCTCTTCCTCCCTCTGAGAAAAAATAAAATAAAATATAGTTAAAAAAAAAAACAAGGAATGGAATCAGTGGCCATCTCATTTAATCATCCTTTTAAAAGTTACTGAGCACTATTAGGTGTGTGTGTGTGTGTGTGTGTGTGTGTGTGTGTGTGTGTGTGTGTAAACCAACCTTTTAAAAAATATTTTTATTTTACTTATTTATTTGCAAAAAGAGAGAGAATAAGGGACAGACAGAATAGGCATGCCAGGGCCCCCAGCCACTGTAAATGAACTCCGGATGCATGGGCCACTTTGTACAACTGGCTCTATGTGGGTACTGAGGGATCGAAGTTGGGTCAGTAGGCTTTGTAGGCAAGAACCTTAACCACTAAGAAATCTCTCCAGCCATTAAACATTATTTTTACCCCTTATTGTCTCTTTTGAAGACTAAAATTTTCAATGTACTCATCATAGCAAAGCCCAAGACACAATTCAAAACTTTGAAATTTAGGGGGGAAATGTTCATTTTGGAGTCAGCTTCATTTATTTAAAGGCACACAAAGGCCTCTTAAGATTTACAGCTGATCCTAATGTATTTCATCATATCATAAACATAATGTCTCTTCTACAATGGGACAATTACTTATAATGGCACCTTCAAGTTAAAAGTGGACAAAATAATTTAGGTAAAATACTGCTAAGTAATTAACATCCTTACTACAAAGATAAACAAGCGATTAACAAGTGACCAAACGTTCAACCTGCTTCTGCATGCTTCATAGGCCAAAACGAAAAGATAATTTTTAGTTTAATTGTTTTCACAAACAATGGATTGTTAATATATTTTGCTTATATTTTAACTATTAAATATTTAAAGTACAATTTACATCATATTTTCTCTTTCAGCTACAGCTTCCAGTGTTTTGTTTGACATAGAGGTTTAGTTTTCACATTTAGTCCTTAATTAGTACATTAATAATATACAATAATGGCTTTATGAAATTTACATATATGCATAGGATGTGTTTTGATGGTATTCATTACCCTTTCTTTATTATTTGTTCTTTAACAGTTTTATCTTTATTTATTTTTTATTTACTTGAGAGAGAGAAAGAAAGAGGCAAATAGAGAGAATGGGCACACCAGGGCCTTCAGCCACTGCAAACAAACTAGACATGTGTGCCACCTTGTGCATCTGGCTTACGTGGGTCCCGAGGAGTCGAAGCTGGCTCCTTTGGCTATGGAGGCAGGTGCCTGAACCACTAAGCCATCTCTGCAGCCCATCTTTGACAGTTTTATATGCACGTGTCTCTATCATAATTTTACCACATGCATTAGCTACACTTGCCCGCTTCCCACTCGCACTAATTGCCACACGCATACTAGTGGATACTCAATCAAAGATAATGACGGCCTCTCCCTCAGCCACCACTGGCAGCTCTCCAGTAAGGGGAGGGGCTCAAACGCTGGTCCTCTGTCCGTGACAGAGTGGTGGCTGGCCTTGTCTTGTGTCAGTTTAGAGCAGGTCTGTAGCAGACAGCTTCAGGTTCGCTGAGATGAACTTCCAGACCAGGCACAGTTATGGAGGAAGGGATATTATTTATTGAAGCTTACAGATCCAGGGGAAGTTCCATAATGGCAAGAGAAGCGGCCTGCTCTCCACAGGACCAAGCAGAGAGAGAGAAAGCCAACCAGCCACCACAGCACACAGAGTAAAAAACTACAGCCAAAAGGTCACACAGCACACTTCAGGAACTCCTGCTAGGCACATTTGCATATCTTTACAATGGAATCTCAAACCATCACCACACCTTAAGACCAGCCCCCAGTGACCTTGCCTCTAGCAAGGTGATTGCAGATGCAAACTATAAAGTAATAAAACATTGAATATATTGGGGGACATATATTCAAACTACCACATTCCGCCCCTGGCCCCCAATATATTTAGCTCCTGGCCCCCAGTAGATTTATAACTATCACACATCGTAAATTGTACTCAGTCCAATTTCAAAGATTCTCACAGTCTTGATCAACTTAAGATAGTGAGTCCTATAAAAGCAAACAAGTTAAATACTTTCAACATGTAAAGGCACAGAGTAAACATTTTAACTGGTATAAGGCATAGCAAGGAGAGACTAGAATAATGCAAACTTAACCACCATCAGCAGTCATCAAACTTCTGCAGTTCAAGTTCAATATAACCAGAGACTGACAGTCTCCAGGTTTTCCAATTCCGCCCCTCCAGCTGGGCAGAGTCGCCAGGGAAAACTTTCATCCCATGCCAACACTGCACTCCATGGTAGCCCTTATGCACAGTCCTGGTATATCCAAAACATCTTCAGGTCTCCATGCAAACCACGGTCCATCTTCCAAAAGGCTCTTCCAGCCTATTCCTCAGGGACTTCATGCCCTGCCTTCATGCTGCATCTCAGCAGCGGCTCCTGGAACCGTGTGCAACTCATGACCATTCCATGCATTTTTCATGCTTCCAAAACTAATACCAGGTGTGAAGGACACAGCCATATTCTTAATCCAGGGACAAAATAAACCATAGCCTTGAAAAGCAGGTTCCTTCTCCAGTCAACTCTTTCCAAAGAGTTTGCATTTCTAACAGTCTTTCCTCAGGCATCCTCTCCATTGTTTTAATGTAAATCAAGTCGGGCCACCTTCCTCCCACCTTCCTTAAGATTGCTAATGTGTTTGACAATAGCAGCTAAACCAGTCTCAATACCTCTACTTTTAACTTGCTTCGGGTTTTCCAACTTAAAATCTTAAATCTCAGTCCAATATCTTCAGCCAAGCACATCAGTCCATTATAAATTTAACCTTGATCAAACTTTCTGGGCCTGGATAGTAGAACGTAGCCATCCCTTATGCCAGTAGCCCAGTTCCAACAAAGTCCTCTGCAGTCTTTCCTTCCCCTTAGAAAGCTCATAAGCCAAGCCTCGAAGTTCAATACAGTCTGCACTTAGCATTCTCAAACTCTCATCAGAATAGTCCATAAAACTTGGCTTACCACTCCAGAAGGCATCTTCAGTTGCAAGCACCAAGTCCATGCCCATTCCTCCAAAATAAAGGTTCCAAAAGACGAATATCCACACGGTCAGATTCATCTCACCCCACACTCCTCGGTACCACTTTACTGTTGCAGACAGCTTCAGGTTCGCTGAGATGAACTTCCAGACCAGGCACAGTTATGGAGGAAGGGATATTATTTATTGAAGCTTACAGATCCAGGGGAAGTTCCATAAAGGCAGGAAAAGCGGCCTGCTCTTCACAGGACCAAGCAGAGAGAGAGAAAGCCAACCAGCCACCACAGCACACAGAGTAAAACTACAGCCAAAAGGTCACACAGCACACTTCAGGAACTCCTGCTAGGCACATTTGCATATCTTTACAATGGAATCTCAAACCATCACCACACCTTAAGACCAGCCCCCAGTGACCTTGCCTCTAGCAAGGTGATTGCAGATGCAAACTATAAAGTAATAAAACATTGAATATATTGGGGGGACATATATTCAAACTACCACAAGGTCCTAACCAGAGCTATTCTAAAATAGTCAGTGGAATGGAGTGTCTTGTAAAAGCAAGAGAATTCCACAGCTCCCTTCTCCACCCTCCAGCTCTAACATTTTTTCTATCCCACTTAAGTGATGTTCCTTGAGCCTTCGGGGGAGAACTTAGAGGGCTGAGCACTCAGTGGTCACTTAGTTTCAGCACTCTGACACGTCATGCGGCTGCATGAACCACATCTGACCACAGCAGCAAGCTTTTCCTGCCCAAGGCTGAAAGCAGTGCGTATCAGTGCATATGACATAAATGAAGCAATTTGACATCCCATTTGTATAGCACTAGGCTTATGCCACAGGGCCTATGGCCTCCCCAGCCATGGGCTTTGGACCTGGCTTGCAGTATCCCTCTTGTAGAGTGGGTCTCGGAGTCACTAAAGCCAATCAGAAAGCAGTTGGTCACCCCCTATAGGAATCACACCACTCGTGCACCAGTGTGTTCCACTTATCAAGCAAGACAGCACTCTAGCATACAAGGTGCATAGCGAGGTGAGACCTCTGATGACTTTTCTCCCAGGGCCGCCTGTAAAGTTTCTTCCTGCATGGTGAGATCTAGCTGGTAGGGAGGCGGCTTCTAGTTCAGTTCCACTTTGATTTCTCTACCTGCCACAAACAGATGTTGTGGAGTGAGATTACAATATGGGATTAATGTTTTGTTCCTGTGGAAAAATAAGAGCACTGGCAATAGCCTGAGTTGTTATTATTATTATTATTATTATTATTATTTTTTTGGTACTTGATGGTTTCCTGACCAGTGATGTTTAGGGAGGAATACCACATTTGGCACTGTTATTTTATTAAATAATTTTTGCATTCCGGGAGTAGAATTTTTCATCTGTGCAGGGTACTTGATGCAGTCAGGGTCACATTGTTGGCAGAAATCACCCAACCAAGAGCAAAAAAAAAAAAAAAAAAGGCTTATTTTGCCTTATAGATGTGAGGAGAAACTCCATGATGGCAGGGGAAATGATGGCATGAGCAGAGGTTGGACATCAACCCCTGGTAAGTTTATGGGGTACACCTGAATCAAACCACCACAGTACTCTTATGCATTCTCTTATGCTTTAATTAGTTTATAAGGTAGATTTCCATAAATTCATTTTCATGTCTCCCAAGTTTCAGTTTAACAGCTCATACTTTCATTTCATTCCTCTCAACACCCTGCTTAACCTGTTACACTCTTGGTCACACCCCACATAGTGTAAATATCAATTGTGTTCACTATCCCTTTTAAGTGTTCCTTCCCCATTATCTGACCTTTTTCTACCATCCTGGCCTCTAAAGGGATTCCATGTTAACACATATGTCTGGAAATTAGAGCTAGAATTCACAGATGAGAGAAAACCTGTGGCATTTTTTTTCACTATATATATATATTGAGGTAGGGTCTCACTCTAGCTCAGGCTGACCTGCAATTCACTATGTAGTCTCAGGGTGGCCTCAAATTCACAGTGATCCTCCTACCTCTGTCTCCCAAGTGCTGGGATTAAAGGCATGCACCACCATACCTCATACTCTGCTCTCTTTTTTATATTTTATCTATTTATTGGAAAGAGAGAGAGAGAGAGAGACAATGGCTATGCCTCTAGCCACTGGAAGTGAACTCCAGATACATGCACTACCTTGTGCATCTGGTTTACATAGGTACTGGGGAGTTGAACCTAGGTCTTTAGGCTTTGCAGGCAACTGCCTTTACCACCTTCTTTCTAAGCCTGTCACCCAACTCAGTGAAGTATCTTCCACTTACACCCATATTCCTACAAATTTCATAATTGTGCTTTTCTGTAAAGCTCAATAACCTTATATTGTGTATATGTACCACATTTTTATTATCCATTGATCAGCTGATGGACATCTAGGCTGGTTCAACTTTCTAAATATTGTAAATAGAGTAGCAATGAACATGAATATGCAAGTATCTCTGTAGCAGGAAATAGAATCTTTTGGAAATATACCCATAAGTGATATGGCTGGGTCTATGGTTGGTCTATTATAGCTTTTTGAGGAGCATCCATACTGATTTCCATAGAAGCAATGGTCAGGGCCCTCATCAGAGTTGTACATTTAATTTGGCCCTGGTGTTAATGGAGAGAAGCTTAGATTCAAGAGTCTCAAATTCGGGCACAACTGCAGATCCCATCTTCCTAGTTCCATTGTGGACAAAAGAACTCCTGCCTGTAAACCACTGAGGATCAGCATTTTCTAAGGGTTGGTCCTCAAGGTCAGGCATTTCCCATAGGACCTGTCAGCATGAGTGCTCAATCTTTTCCCCGCCTGGGAGATAAGTTAGCAGGGTCGAGGAAGGAAAAATCCTTAAGGATTACTTTATGTCCCTCCATCAGGAGTGCCTGATATTTTACCATCTTGCTGTCAGACAGTCACAGGTGCCCACTTGAGTTGAGACTGCCTGGTATGTCATGAGGAGTGTACCCTGTAAGGGACTTTCCCGAAGTCAGCTTATGTCCTCAGGAAAAAGGAGTCCCACAGTGGCATCCTGACCACCACGTCTAATTCTTTGCTGAAATATCCTATTGGTTCAGCACTGGTCCCATTGGCTGAGTCAGGAACCTCAGAGCCAGGCTAGTTCTCTCAGTCACATGAAGAGAAAATGGGGGTTTAGTAGGCAATCCCAGAGCAGTGGCCCAAGTCAGTGCACCTCGCTTTCTTGAAAGGGATGAAGAGCCTCAAATTCTCAAAGCAGAGGAGCTAAAGAACAAGTCTGTACCTCCTTGAGGGGTGATCAAGCGGCCCAGCCATCTCTGCTCCTCCAGGAACGCAGATCCTACAGCTCATACCCCAGGCAAGGCTCTCAGCTGAGGGAATGAGAAAGATGGAACGCGCTGGATCTATTCAGAGCTTAGGCTATGCGTTTCAGCTGCTAGTGTCATTCCTCAGCATGAAGCTAGAGATTGACATAACTGGGACTTTTCTTATATCCCTTTGTAGCCAAGAAGTTAGAAGTGATTCTTCTGTGGCCCTAAAAATAGTCTCTTCTCTTCTCTCACATAGTAGAAGTTCGTACACACACTGCAGCAAGGTAGTGTCTGGGCACAACAAGTCGATTGGAACCTAGGGCAAGGCCAGTCCAAGCAGATGCCGGCTATCTCTGAACCTGTCCACGTGACCTGCCCTGACATTCCTGTAGGATCTTCCAAAGCAAACCGAAGGTTGACTGTGAAGGGATGCAAAGAAAGCATCTGTTAAAACTAGCACTAATACCATGAGTTTGCTGGGATTTGCATCAAAATGGTCTGCAGAGCTGGAGAGATGGCTTAGGGGTTAAGGCGTGTGTCTGCTAAGCCTCAGAATGCCCATTCTATTCTCCACGTCAGGCATTTAGCCAGATGCAAAGTGATGCAAGGGCGCAATGCCGCACTTGCTCACAAGGGGGCACACTTGTCTGGAGTTTGTTCATAGCAGCTGAGAGGTTGCTGGTGCACCCCTTCTCTCTCTCTCTCCCTCCCTCTTTCTCTCCCTCTCTCCCCGCCCCAAGGGAAAAAAAAGAGTCTGAGGATTTGGGACCATAACATGGAGGGAGATGACTGCCTCGTTAAAAGCGGGAGGTCCTATACTAGCCTGCATTTGTTTGGTTCCTTCTAGACACCCCTAGATGGATATGATATAGGGGCCAGAGCGCTCTCACAGGCATCCTTGTCTCTTTAGAGCCAGGGCAATGGGTTGGAGCTCCTGTATGACTTAAGTGGTACTGATTTTGCTGGAAAAAAATGGGTGGAGTCTTTCTGATGGATATCAACTGCTATTGCCATTATTGCTTGTCCCACTGTTTTCCCATTTGTCCATACAGAGGGCTCTATGATGTCCTCAACCAAGGGTAGACATAGGTCACCCCTGGAAGCAGAACTAACTTTATCTGACATCTCAAGCTCTTTTGTTTTAGTGTTGGGGGGGGGGCAGAGTCTAGCTTTGTGAGTTTTTGAGTAAGCAGCCAAGTGGCGACTTCAAAGTAAACTTGGAACGAGTTTGTCCTGTGTGCCATGGCATGGAAGAGGAGGCATAGAGGTGACTGGGCTGTGCTTGCTCTATCCGTGTTCTTCATCCCTTCCTTGCCTTACTTGGGGAGCTTCTCTAGTCTTCACAGACAGCAGACAGGGAGGCTGCGTGCTGGCCTTTCCGGAGAAGGGGTGAGACACAGCAGTGGGGTTTCTGCACCTTCCCCGCCTCAGCTCTGATTCCCTCTGGCTGCCCTGCTTTTTGACTCAATACAGCATGCCACCAGATACTTTACACAGGGTCCCTCTCCCTTGGGGCCTTTTCCCCTCTTGCCTGCTATGGTGGTTTGATTCAGGTGTCCCCCCAAAATCTGGCTGTTCTGAATGCTCGTTCCCCAGCTGGTGCAGATTTGGGAATTAATGCTTCCTGGAGGCGATGTATTGTTGGGGGCAGGCTTATGGATATTATAAGCAGTTTACCTTTGCCAGTGTTTAGCACACCCTCCTATTGCTGTTCTGTTGTTCACCTTATGTTGGCCAGGGGGTGATGTCCACCCTCTGCTCATGCCATCATGGAGCTTCCCCTCGAGTCTGTAAGCCAAAATAAAGCTTTTTTTTTTTTTTTCTTTTTTTCCAAGAGCTGTTCTTGGTTGGGTGATTTCTGCCAGCACTACAAACCTGACTGCAACACCTGCCTGTAGATATAAAGGCTTAGGTCCCCTATAGTTCCTTTTGAATCCAAAATATTTTTAGTATCGCCACTCTTCAGGAAAAAAAAAAATCTTGTAAAAAGTGCTCAAAGAGTTTTCAAAAGCACAGGAACTTCTGAAAGTGAGGTTCTTTTTGTGAGCAGAGTGTGAACTCGTCCTTGGCAGTAAAGGCAGCGTCTAGCCTGGTAAAGAAGAGACCAAGGTTCCAAAAGTCCGAACCCTAGAATCCAGGAGCCTCTGTGCCCAACATGCCTCACTGGGCAGGAGGGACAGCTGCCAGGAGGCTACTGATAACTTGAACAAGAAATATCCTCCCTTCTCTCAAGTTCCATGGGTAACAGGACCATGAAAAGGTTATGGGGCCGGGCGTGGTGGCGCACGCCTTTAATCCCAGCACTCGGGAGGCAGAAGTAGGAGGATCGCCTAGAGTTCGAGGCCACCCTGAGACTACATAGTGAATTCCAGGTCAGCCTGGACCAGAGTGAGACCCTACCTTGCAAACCCCCAAAAAAAAGGTTATGGGTAAGAGAGTTGTCCTTTAGGTCACAGAGAAGGCAAATGGTAGAGCATTCTGTAAAGGGCTGCACCATTTGAAATGGTCACAAAGGCATGTTTTGGATGTCTGGGTAGTAGGAAGGAATAAAATAAGAAACAAACCCTCGCCTGACAAGGACTGGGTCCATGCTTTGTGGAGCAAAGATGTCCATGTCCTGCACAAGTTCACAGAATGGCCAGACATGTCTCCCATGCAGAGGTGAGGTGGGGAGTGGGGTCTGCGGGATGGGGATGGGGTGATCCATCTCAGGAGAGGCGAGCGGAGCTTCTTGTCCTGTAGTGGTGATATAGCACCCTCATGCTGATTCTCAGCCGGGAGCCACTTCAAAATTCTCTGTTTAGGTTTATGAGGTCAGTGTCCATTACGTCCTGCAAGCCAGATCTCCATTTCTCTGTCACCCTGACAAGGGGATAAACTTGAAACTGGTCAAGAGTTCAACTGTATGACTCAAGGAGGAACTCCATACTCTAGAAGCTTTCCAGGGTGCCAGTCTGTACACAGGCATTCCTGGTGCCACCTCAATGATACCGACCCTGAATCAGTAGTCTTCAGAGCTTATGCCTGTATAAGACCCCAGAAATGTAGCAGCTTGGAGATGTGGAGTGCTTCTTTTCAGCACAATATAGATTTAGAGCACAGAACAACGTGTAGAGCAAAGGAAAACATTACGTAAGAGATAGAATGAAGCTACAGTCGGGATGAAGGTGCTCCGGAGCTTGAAGCCCACTGCGGGTTTCAGAGAGGGTCTGAGGCTCCCGCCCCCTCCCCTTTGTTAACTTGTCCTCGTTGGTGCTTCAGTTGCCCTGCAGCGCTGACTGGTTCTCCTACCCCAAGTCAGGGGCCTGTTGCAGGGACTCTTAGGAGAGTGATAGGAAGGGAACAGCATGAGGTTCTTAACTTCATGGCCCATATCTCCTAACTGCCCTTGACCTTGTTATGTAGTCCCACATTGCCTCTAGTTGTTTCAGAATTTCAAGATTTACACCTGAGGTAATTCTGTATATGTAGGTTAAATCTGTGCATTCTATGATCTTATTTACTCTACTAATTATTTATATATTTTTTATTTTATGTATTTTTTTTTGTAGATACAGAGAGAGAGAGAGAGAGAGAGAGAGAGAGAGAGAGAGAGGCAGAGATGGGAGCCAGCAGCCTCTCAGCTGCTACGAATGAAATCCAGATTCGTGCGCCCCTTGTGGTCAAGTACTGCATTGCGCCCTTGCGTCACTTTGCATCTGGCTAAACGTGGGACCTGGTGTATTGTGTCCCAGTAACGAGAAGAAAACTGCTGCACACTTGTTCCTGGCAGGACAACACCCAGCTCTTCCTCACATGTGAGGAATATGTGATCAGACATTTTCGGGTCAAGACAGAGACAGGCATGACCATTATAAGCCAATATTTGCTGCAAGCACCAGTCTGTCCTTCAAGTGAGCTATTAGAAAACTCTTTATGATCTTATGTATATGCATGATTAGGGGTACATATGGTCAAAATTACAGGATGTATCTCCCACACCCGCATAATTGTACAATTATGCAATAGCCATCTGTCAATTAGAGTACAGACCTCCCCAATGTGTGCCCATGGGGGAGAGCTCCTCATTCTGACTGAAATCATTCAAACAGCCCCCAAAAGAACCACATGTTTGTTCAAGCACACTTCTGCACTGCAACATATATGTGTATGTATGTGTACACACACTTATACGCATCACACCCTAATATATATATATATAAAATAACAATCACACCCTAATATATATATAATTAATATTATAATGTTATAATATAATATTAATTATATATTATATGATATATATAATATTGTAAAGTTATATTAATTATATATTATATTATTCTCTCTCTCTCTCTCCATATATATATATATATACATTTGAGTGTGTATATGGCATGGCATGCATGGGGATAACAGAAGAATTTCTGGATGCCTGTCTTTGCATTCCACCTTGTTTGAGGCAAGATTTCTTTGTTGTTTGCATCAGCTTTCATCAGGAGAGCTGCTCTGAGTTGCTGACTCTCCTGCCTCCACCTCTCATCTTGCTGTAAGCATGCCCAGCTTTAAGACATGGTCGATTGCATCCACATTTTATGAGAATTCTGTGGATCCCGAGTCCAGTCCTCATGCTTGAAAAGCAAGCTTTGTATCCATATAGCAGTCTTCCCAATTCTTATACCCTCACTTTCAATAAACCTACACCTTTAATACTATGGCTCTGGTTCTTGTCCAATTCCATGGTTGAGACACAAAGATCCTGGGCATTGCATCACAGGACACCACAAATTCCCCTCTCACAACAAATACACCAAGTATATGTCAAAGGAACAATATCATAAATCTCTTTTCTCTTTCTTTATCTCTCATTCATTTATTCTGTCCATGCAGCCCTTCCATGCTGCATTTATATTGAGCTTTTTCTAGTTATATTTTAAATTATCCATCTTTTTGCCATCTACAGCATTCACACAATCTAGTGATTAATGCTTCAATTTTTTTTTGAACTACTTACTTGCTAGTCCCATGGTGTACCTGATTTTGAATTATCAATTGTAGTCTAACCTTTCAATAAATGAAAGTAAAATCTCTTTAATGTAAGCCTGATTTCCAACCCAATAACTAAAAAGCAATGTCATGCTTAAATCAACTCACCATAATCCTCCAAATGAGGTAGAGAGATTAGAGAGGGCAGGAATTAATAGATAATGATATTGGAGGAGTGAGTGTTCTTTAACTTAATTCAGGGCTCAGCTCTGATTGAATCTGATAGCACTGCAAAGATTTAGAATGCAAAAGTGCACATAGTAAAAATAGCTTTGATAATAGCTTTGAAGTATAACAGAGAAGAGGTAGGAGACTGTGATGAGTGACAATACACCTACCAGAGTAAAGCAAAAAAACAACATTTTTAAAACAGTACAAAGTTCACATGATTTTAACCCACAATATGAATACAAGTGAATTCCATATTATAAACGACACCTTCTTTAACAAAGAGAGTCAGAAGAATCTACAAAACTGATAATGTTTTATGACATCAGATCATTTAGAGCCACATGCATGGGTGGCCCCACATAATAGCCATAACAGACAGTCTCTTTATATGCAGAGCTTGAGTGGCACCCTAGCCTTACACATTGCATTTGAAAACAAAGTGGCCTGAGATTAAACCAAACATAGAGCCAAATGTAGCAGTGTCTTTGGTTACTGGTAAAATGTTTCGAAAGACAATGGAAGACCATCAGAGAAAACCAACGTGGATGGACCTTGAAAGCTACATCGGGTGTGCAGACCCATCAGTCTCCCGTACCAAGAAGCTGCTGAGCAAGGCTTGGACAGAGTGCTTCCAGGAGATGTGAGCTCATTTTATGGTACAGGGAAAGCAAGCAACGTAGACATCCCCTAACCCTGACTGATGTGCTGCTAGGAACTGGATACTATCTCAAGAAAACAAAGTTGCCTGAGGTGTTCATTAAGTCAGACTTTTTCAGCCATGGGGAGACAGAGTAGCATATTCCCTTAATTGTTACTTCTTTTTAAAAAATTTTTCAAGATTTTATTTATTTTTATTTATTTATTTATTAGAGATAGCAAGAGGGAGAGAGAGAGTGTGTGTGAGAATGGGTGTGCCAGGGCCTCTAGCCACTGCAAACGAACTCTAGATTCATGCATCACCATGCTTACATAGGACCTGGAGAATCAAACCGGGGTCCTTAGGCTTTGCAGGCATGCACTTTAACTGCTAAGCCATCTCTAGCCCTAATTATTACTACTTCTTAAATGGAATGTGGGCTGGCCTCCATTGCAAAGAATGCTTTTGCAAGTGTTCATTAAGGAACTTGTAGTCATTCTTATTACTGACATGAAATCATTAAAACACTGCACTTGAATGGGAGACTCATATTATGACGTGAACATTGAGTGCCTGATGCAGGAACTGACTTTCCTCAGTCAGAAGCCTCAGTTGTTAGTGTGTGGACCTCCTGGGGCGAGTCAGACATTAAAGCACTTGTTGGATGTTAGCATGTGGACCTGGGGGTAACTCAGTCTTTAAAGTACTTGGGGGGTCAGCATGTGGACCCCAGTCCCCATGTAAAAGCTGGCTGTGGGATGGTTTAGTGAGACCCTGTCTCAAACAAAACAAACATTGAGTGATTGAGAAAGATACCTCTAGCCTCCATATGGACTGGCAAGTATGTGCACGTGCACATATACAAACGTACATACACACATGCTGCACACATGTAAATATGAGCACACACACACACACACACACACACACACACACACACTCACACACAATGAGAAAAGAAACAAAGCAAGAGAGACTGGGTAGCTTGAGTGGATGCCCCCAATAGATGCAGATGTTAGCTTGTCATTTGGATCTGCAGCCACCTGGCTGGAGGCGGTGTCACTCTGGAAGGAAACTAGGGTGCAGGTCTAAGGTGTGGGGGCAGACCTGGAATGTCCATCCAAGGATATGCAAAGTGTTAGACCTTCGTCTGGAGTTCTGAGTGGTGGTAGCTTTTCTCTCTCTCCTCATGGACCTGTCAAAGTGGGGCAGCTTCTTCTGCCATTATGGAACTTCCCCTCTCTCTGTAGGCATCCATAAATCCCTTCCTCCACAAATGTGCCTGGTTTGCAGGGTCATCCCGGCAACGTGAGGTTGACTGTGGCAAAGATTTGTTGAGGAGAGTGATGCTTCATTTCAAAATGCAGGTTTGCAAAACAGAAGGCTATCATTTGGGGGATTTTTTTTTGGATCATTTTGGTTTGAGATCCAAGGACTAGAATGAGTTTCCACCCTTCTTGTTGCCATTTCCAAAGGCCCATGGGCAGCCTCATCCATAGCTGTGGTCTCAATGTGAAATGTTGTGGGCTGTAGATCGAGGCTTTGGAAGAGAATCTAGTAAGTGTTCCATTCCATCTGCTGCTACAATGGCCCCTCACTTGGGACAGAGTGGGCCAGGGCATAGAGGGCTGACCCCGCTCTGTCCATCACTTTCTTCCATCTTTGAGTTTTCTGCACGCTTCATGAACATTTCTCAGCACTTGCCTTGCTAACACACTGACTTGATCACTTGCATTTTTTCCTGTCATCTTTCTTCAAAATGCTCAGCCATTTCCTACTTTGAGCCAGAAATTCTGATCACTTAACAACTCTTTGAGCAATGTTTAATCATGAGAAGCAGGATTTAATGGATATGCATTCCCATTTTATCATACTTCTATTCATTATAGTTCCTCTGAAGATTTCCAGGAGTAATGAGTCCCAGTTGTGAGTGATGACCAGTGTGCTAGTACACACTTCATTATCTTCTCTCACGTCACGACTCCATCTCCTGTCTCCTCTACCTAGTACACACTTCATTATCTTTTCTCACTTCACGACTTCATCTCCTGTCTCCTCTGTCTGTCCTTTCTGAGTTCAGCTTTCAAATAAATCACATGCATCCAAGTATATGGTTCTAGAAAACAGAAAATCATGTAATTTAGGGGAAATTCCCTTATATTAAAAATAAGGGACTAGAGAGATGTCTTAGAAGTTGAGATGCTTGCCTGCAAAGCCTAATAACCTGAGTTTAATTCCCCCGTACCCTTGCCAAAGCCAGATGTACAAAAAGGCATATGCACTGGAATAGGTTTGCAGTGGCTTAAGGCGCTGGCACACCCATTCCCTCTGTCTGTCTCTATTTTATCTCTCTCTGCTTGCAAATAAGTAAATAAAAATATTGCAGTGGCTTAAGGCGCTGGCACACCCATTCCCTCTGTCTGTCTCTATTTTATCTCTCTCTGCTTTCAAATAAATAAATAAAAATATTTTAAAATAAGCCCAAGCTCCAGTATCCAAAATACATAGACAGTATGGGTCATAGATCCCTTCAGATAACCATTAAGATGTATCTTCTAGGACCTGCCAATGCCTGTTAATGGAAGTTGGGAGGAGTTCATGAGGCCCTCCCCTTCCCCAAAGATTTGTACACAGCTTGTCAAATTTGGAGGGAGAGATATTTATTTTTCAGTTGAGTAGCCACTGGTAAATAGCCTATGCTGTGTGTGCAACCCCTCACTTGTGCTCTTGTAAGCAACACTAATGTTACACACTGGGTCATTTAAAAACAAAATAAAATTAAAAAAATAAATTTAAAACATTAATTAGCAAAAAGAAGAAGTTTAAGAGGAGCAAGAAATGAATAGAAAAATGTAGTGTGGAGGAACCTGGAGAGAACATCATGAAGGCCAACTTTAATCTTGTCCTGCTTCTCTCTCTCTTCTCTCTCTCTCTCCCTCTCTTCTCTATATTCACTTTCTCTTTTATATTATCTATCTTTTTCCTCCCTCACCTTCCTAGGTGCAGACTTATAACACCCAGTGCCAGCACGGGGTTAACTTCCACAATGAGCTGTTGATCTGAAACACCTACAAGGTTTCCCAAAAAAGACAGACTTCGGTGAGAGTTCTTGGTGACCCACCAAAGGTTAATGGTAAGACCCTGCTGTCGAAGACAGCATACGTGTGTGAGACCAAACACAGAGAGACCTGGCCAGAATCTGGAAGAAGGTCAATCCCCAGACAGTTAGCTAGTCTAGTACCAGAGGGTGCTACATGAGCAACTGGGGGAAATTGGTCCAAACAACTTGCAGTCTAAGATACCCAGCAGGAAACAACTTGACGTAATGCTCATACAAGTGCAGTAGTGGCAAACAGTCATGGTGGGTAACCAACTGCTCTTGATTTGGCTAATAGATCCACTCAGTGGAATGGAACTCATTGCTGGAACTGGGAAATAAGTCAAAACCATGTACAAAAAATGAGCTCAGTCTCCAAGATCAAGATACCACCAAATGTGGGCTAGAAGAGAGCCAACGCATATAAAATTCCCCCCAAAACATATATGGTCATCCCTTCTATCTAGTACTAACTTCTTTCTCTGTTGGAGAATTTGCTTATCTTTTTTCAGGTGGACAACGAACCTGAAGGGAGGATCAGCTAACCACACCTCACCACGGCCCCAGCTGAAACCATAGAACAAGGCAGGGTAAGGGCAAGAATACAGCATTCATGGCGACCATGACACCAGAAAAAGGCTGAAGGAGATAAACACAGAGAACATCCAACTTCAAATAAGCCAGATATCCAGAGACACAGAGGCTCCCAAAACTTCACTACTGAAGCAGAACTAAAATGACCCCAATGTGGCTCAGGGAAACTTGCGGAAGAAGGGGTTGGAAAGATTGTTAGAGTCACAAGTTGGGGCTTTATGCACAGAGACTGGGGCCTACCCCTCAGAACTCTTGAGTAACCTCACAATGCATGACCCACATTCCCCATTGATGAGGGTCCCTTGGAAAGTGGGAGGACAGGGAGGAGGACAATGGAACCAATACTATGAATGTAAAATCAGAATAATATAAATAAAAAATATATATTAAAAAATGTAGTGTGGAGTGAATATGAATAAAATACTTTATACAAATGTATTAAAATGCAATAATGAAATTCACTATATGTAATTAGTACATAATTACAAATTTATTGTATACATAAGTTAATAAACTTGTACAGCATAAAGTTATATGTGAAATTATTTAGGTAGATAGGAATTTAAACAATTAATATATGAAGAAAAATTAATGTAATCCCAGTTACTTTAGGGAAATATTTGATGCTATCAGACAAAATTTTGTGAACTAAAAGGATCAAGGGTCTGATATGGAATTAAGCCAGTCTTAAAGAATAATGATTTCAATTGGCTGGAGAGATGGCTTAGCGGTTAAGGCACTTGCCTGCAAAGCTAGGGACCCAGGCTGGATTCCCCAGTACCCACGTTAGCCAGATGCACGTTGTGGCACATGCATCTTGAGTTTGTTTGCAGTGGCTAAAAGCCTGGTGCACCCATTCTCTCTCTGTCTCTCTCTCCCCTCCCTCTGTGTCTAATAAAAAAATAGAATGATTATTTCAGTATAAAAATGCTTAAGAAGGGAAGTCTTTACAAGTAAACGTCTCTATTTTATTTATTTATTTATTTTTTTTTGTATCACTGTGGTCACGATACCTGACAGAAACAACTCGGGGAGGAAAGAATTATTTTGGCTCATGATTTCCAGGGTCTCAGGCCATTATAGATGGATAGGATACAGAGTGGCTTAGTGTGTTGAAATGAATGCAGGCAGGGCAGGACTGTTTGTTCACATTTTGGCACACAAGGAAGCAGAGGGAACAGCTCAAGACTTAGGAGTCTTTAATGGCTTGACCCAAAGAAATCACTCTGCTAGCTATGATGCACTGAGTATAGGATCCACCGCTTCCTGAAATAGCGACATGACCTGAAAAAGAAGCAATGCGGGAGCCCATTTGAGATCCATAAAGTCTGTCCTGGCTGCAAGGGTCCATTCCCAACTCAGTGTAAATGTATTTATGATGCCAGTTTAAGAGTCCCTGAAGGGTTTTTTTTTTTTTTTCCAAGTTAGTGCCTCATTCTAGCCCAGGCTGAATTGGAATTCACTATATAGACTCAGGCTGGCCTTGAACTGATAGTGATCATCCCTCCTCTGCCTCCCATGTGCTGGGATTAAAGGCATGCACCCTGTGGTGCGTCATTACACATGGATTAAATTTTTAAAGTATTGCTATATAGCAATTTCCTCTAAAGGGACACTCCTTAAGAAGTTCCAAGATGAAAAACAGACACAGCAAGTTACAGAGCCCATTAAGGCTCAGCTCAGGAAGAAAACAAAGCTCAGAATGCAAATACCTCATGAGTCTCAGGAACTTCCTGCACGTGTGAAACTCCTAAGACCCTTCACCAGGTTATAGAAAGAGTAAGAACTGATTGAGAAGAGAGACTTTTTAGCTGCAGAGCTGCCTGAAATGCGATGTGGTGAGCTCCAGGACATGGTTGTCACCTATGGTGGGTATGATGCAGCTACATCTGAGTCATCCATGCCCCTGAAAGTAACTCCACACCTGTGCTCCTTCATGGGTTCATTAAGTAGGATTTGGTTGTTGTTACCATCACTGTCACTTTGTCTGTGTTTGTTGACCTATTTGGGGTGTCTCCATTCATGTCTCCCCAGGAAAAGTTAGCATAAGAAAGGTACGAGAAGTAAAAGGGATACAAATGGGAAGAAGTCAAGTTAGCCCTATTTTCAGATGACTTGAACCTATACAGAAGCGATCGGAAAGTCTCCACATCAGAACTTCTAAAGGTGATTAATTCCTTCAGCAAGTGGAAGAATACAAAATCAATGCACAAAAATCAGTAGCTTTTCTATATGCAAAGGACAAATATACAGAGAAAGAAATTAGCAAGGCTGTCTCATTTTCAAGAGCAACAAAAAAATTAAATACCTTGGAATAACACTAATCAAGGATGTGAAAGATATATACAATGAAAACATAAAAGAACTCAAGGAGGAGTTGAGAAGGGGAAAGACTTCCCATGCCCCTGGATAGGTAGAATAAACACTGTGAAAATAGCAATTCTACTAAAAGCAATATACAGATTTAATGCAATACCAATAAAAATTCCAGCATAATTCTTCACAGAGATATAAAAAATGATCTCAAAATTCATACAGAATGGCAGCAGGCCTAGGATTTCCAAACATATCCTCAGCACAAGAAACACCTTTGAAGGCATCACCATACCTGATTTTAAGCTTAGTCCAAAGCCATAGTTACAAAAACAGCATGGTACTGGCACAAAAGCAGAAGCAAAGACCAATGGAACAGAATTGAAGACTTGGACATTAGGTCAATCAACAATGGCTACTTGATCTTTGACAAACTTGCCATTAAAGTAGATTGGAGAAAAGATGGCATCTTCAACAAAAGGTGCTGGTAAACTGGATAATCACGTGAGGGAAAATGAAACTAAACCCACTCACCTCACCACACCCAAAAAATCAAGTCCAAATGGATTAAAGCCCACAATATAAGACCTGAAACTCTTCTTCTACTGGAAAAAAAACAAATAGGAGGAACTAATAGGAGTGGGGAAAGACCTCCTGAACAAAACTCCAGTAGCCCAGGAAATAAAACAGTCACTCAACCAACAATGGGATCTCATGAAACTAAAAAGCTTTTGCACAAACATACCATAAGCAGAGTCAATAGACTACCCATGGAATGGGAGAAAAATCTTTGTCATCTATACCACTGACAGAAGCCTAACATCTAGAATCTACAAAGAACTCTAAAAACTAAACAATAAAAAATCAAACAACCCACTCCAAAAATGGGGTAGAGAACTGAATAGGGAACTGTCAGAGTATGAAATACAAATGGCTAACACACACTTATGAAAAGGTTCAACATCTCTATCCATTAGGGAAATGAAAATTAAAACAACCATGAGAACAAGAATGGACCTTCTCTTTTAGTTTGCTGTAAGTTGGTATTTCTCACCATGTGCTCAATGAGTCACTCCTTTAGTAAGCTTGTTGGGACAGTATTGATTTTATCTGTAGAGCACCATTCCTCTCTAGCTCTACTAAATCAGAATCTTTAAAGTTAGAGCTCAGAAATTTTAATATATTTCTAAAATGAGATGTCTTACTTGAAGATATTTAGCACTTTACAATTTATCATAATATGTATAACATAGAGAAGCCAGTTAAGACTTGAGGGGAAAAGAAAATCAGAGTATTGTATAAAATGAAGTATAGAATCATTGAATTAAAGTTTTTGCATCGGAAGTTTTTAGCATCCTAAAAATTAAGTGTTTTAATGTACGAATTGGTGTAAGAAATGATAGAAGAAATGTTTAAGGCATAAAGCCTTACAAAAGTAGATTCTCCTGGCTCCATCTACTTTCATGAGTCATTTTTTTTTAACCCCGAAACTCAATGGGATGTTCATCTACAGCTATTATTTCTGTGTTGGGTTTCATGCTCTTGTTATCACCAGTAACTCTGAAAGCACAAAGTGTTGTCACACAGTGCTTAAGCCAGGCTTTATAATGCTCATTGAATAGAACGAAAAAATGGATTTTGGTTTCAATGTATATTGTTAAGATGGATTTGTAGTCACTCTAGGATGACATAATTCAATGACTTTATAAATGAAAGAACCATCTCCAAGACCTGTCTATGGGGCCTAAGTTCATCTCTTCATTTTGGAAACTTTGTCATCTAGTGATGCAGAAATATGTTATAAAGAGCTCACGATTTTCTCCTTTCGTTTTAAGCAACGTCTTTTAAAACAATGCAGGTTTCCCTCATGCATGCCAGAAGCCCATCTTCTCTCAGGAAAAGGAACAGCCATTTGTCCTCCCATTTATCTGGCACCAAGCACCCAGAATTTTCCAGAGTGGTGTAGAGCTGACATGGTCATTTACTAGGTATCTATAGAAGCATAATGATGAAAGCAGAGCACCTGGGTTTCCTATTGGATTTATGTATTTGCTGAAATGTTTCATAACAAGAATTGTCTAAACAGGATATGTGTTAAAGGGACCCAGACACTTCTGATGCTAGCCTTCATTCTTTCCAGTCCTGCAAGGACACATTCCTCTCAGGAACATTCAAATGCACTTTCTTAAAAGTTTTACTGTCCAGTCACTTTGATATGAAAGTGCATAGAAATGTTTATATCACATTTTACTAAAACTAACAAAACTACTCCGTCATGTTTTGACTGAATTATTTACCTACTGTCATCACTAGAGTTTGCCATCCTTTCAGCATACTCGTGCAACAATCACACCAGTAGCAATTATTCCATTTCATTTTGCTTATAGAGTCCAAACTGAAATATCATTCACCATCTTATTAATCCAGTTTGAAATTAAATTGTCACTATCTTTTATTCCAAGCAAAATAATGGGCAAAATAACACATATTTATCATTTTAGGTATTTATCAAGATTCATAACAATGCTGAATTATTGTTATTTTACTATTATTTTTATCAGAGATTGGAGAGTGGGTTATCCCTTTTCTAAACATTGCACTTTAGACAGATATATTTAAAGCTGATGTTATTGGTTATTCACAGGCTTGTGGTGGTGGTTGTAGACTATGTGTTTTCATTGCAAGTACAGCAGTATATTAATGTCCCTTGACAAGCAGCTGTGTAATTTCATTCCTGAAGGCTGGCTTGAGTTATCACTTCACAATGCAGTTATGTCACATTCACACCACTGGCAATCAAATAGTACTACAGTGGAAGACAGAAGATGAAGAGACACACTTAGACTTCACTTGTCAGAACAGAGTTTTCAACATCAAAGAAGACAAGCAATGGGATAAGTGGGAGGTTCTTTTGATTGCTCTCAAATCAAATGCATTATCTTTCAAAATGTAACTTTCTTACCTTGTTTTCCAAACCAGCTCATTGCTAGGAAATATACAGAGACCTGGCTTTATCTCTGGAATTTGATTAAAAGAAAAGAAGGAAATAAGCCCAATGAATATTATTCTTACTTATAAATTTTTAGTTCTTTAGGTAATAAAATGCATACAGATTTTTGAGACCCCTTCTTTCTCTAAATTATGTACAGCTTGTGGGAATGATTGTGCCATGACCAGGATTATCACCCATGACCAGGATTAGTTTAACCATTTTCCTATTAATAAACTGTAACACAGAGTGGTGGCTTAACCAGCAAAAATGTATTTCTCAGAGTTCAGAAGTCTGAACTGCTATAGTAGGGTAGGGCAACATTTGGTTTTTGGTGAGGATTCTCTTCCTGGTTTGTGGAAAAATATGTTCTCTTGACATGGTCCTTGCCTAGAGAATATTCTGGTATCTGGTGTGACTTCTCGTAAGTACACTAACACTAAGAAACAAAGGTCTTGTCTTTATGAACTCATTTAACCCTTTTCTCCTTGGAAACTCCACTGCAAAACATGGCTGCATTAGGGCTTTAAAGTATGCATTTAGTGAACAATATAGGCTAGAGTACAAGCATTCAGGTAGTAACATTCTATACCACTTTCAAAATGCTTACCTTTCTTTTCTTTTCTTTTTTTTTAATTTTTAAAACATATTACCATCCATTGCAACCACTGCCAAGTTCTTAACTCATGCCCGAGTCAATCTAAAGTCTCCTCTACATGCCTAGATTAGACACAGATGAAACTCAAAGCAAAGTTTTCCCCACGGCAGTATCTTCTATTGCTCTGAGCCTGCAGAAGCAGACAACTGCTTCCAAAAATAGGCTGGTAAGGCAGGCATAGATAGATGTAACCATTCAAAAAGGAAGAAGTCAGGAAGAAGAAGTGACAGAGGTTGGCCAGCAAGTCCAAAATCTGCAGAGGTAGCTTCCCTGAACTACGAAGACTTGAGACTCATCTTCTTTGGCTTGAGATACAAACTTTGGGACCTATGAGGTGATTATTCTGTCCAAACAGCTCTGCTGGGTGGGACTCCCAGCCCCACTTCCAACACTCCAGGAAGCACGAGCCTGGCCGCCTCATCTCCTTTAACAACACAGTGGAGGACTTTTGTCCTCCAGGCCCTGCGATAGAAATGGCAGCCGTGAGGACCTTGCATCCACTTTAGGATCTCTCTTCCGTCTTCTTAAGAATAACCCTCATCATCCCTCTATATCCTACTTTATCCCTTTGACACAAAGTGGCAGTGTGAGATGCCCTCTGAATCCCTGGTCTCTGAACTGAGGTGCTGTGTTTAAGACGTGATTGTCCAACCACATTATCATCAGATGAGTCTTCCCCATTTCTTTGCAATATGGCTATACATACATACATACATACATATAAGCTTTGTATGGACACATTGTGTATTAGTACCATTATTTCACCCCCGTCCCCACCCCCCTGAGGGCCTTCCTTAGTGGGATTGCTGGTATTCACCATAGAGTTGTGGGTTGTGAGGTGTGAGAGCAGTGGTCAGTCATTGTTGGGAGTAGGCAATGTCTCTGGATGTTCTTTCCCACTCTGTAGCTCTTACATTCTTTCCACCCCCTCTTTGGAAACATTCCCTGAGCCTTGGTGGGCGTGCTTTACATCTGCGTTGGTGTGGAGCTCTCATTCACTGCTGGATTTCTGCGTTGGTGTGCTGTGGTCATCCTCAGCGTCCGGCTCGGTCACCCTGGTCCAGTTTTTCAAGCTTGCCATGGAAGCAGCACTCTTTGCTCATTTCACCAGTTCCTTTGTGGTTTCACCAAGGCCCTACCTGCTTATAATTTTTAAATTTATGTTCTACTTTTTTTTTTTTTTCAGTCTGGCAATCCTTCTGTGGAATGTTTCCTCTCACATGTACTATAAACAGTAAGGATAAATTAAGGTTTTTCTTATGCATTCATGCAGTAATATATAGTAGCTTTGTTTCAAAAGGCAAAGCTTCAAATTTGTGAAAATAATAAAGTTTTGCCATTATCTGACAAATAAGAAAAAAAAAAGAAGACATTACTAGAAAGAACAATGAGCAATTTTGCACACAAAAAATATCAGGTGACAAAAATATATAAATTAATGTTTGTATTTAAAAAGCTTCCATTTGTTAATTCTATAATAGAAAAAAATAAAAAGGATCAGTTCCAAGCACACAAGAGAAACAAGTTTTGAGCAGGATTCTGTCTCAGAAGGACATAGAGAGGTATTCTCCATGTAACTAAAGCCTTTTCAACATGACCCTGGCATCGAGGAGAAGGCTTCAAAAAAAAAAAAAAAAGTGATGCAAACTGTCTTGAATCAAGGAACCAAGGAAATAACCCAGTAACATGTGGGTGGGTGAATCTGGTACTGAGTCCAAGTAAAACAATGGCAGTGACAAGAGCTGACTTGACATCAAGGAAAACAGCCAGTAGCAAGTAGAAGGTTGGTTTCCTTAGTGCTACGCGAATACCAAGCTGATCGCATGAGAGGTTAATTTTACTTTGTGAATTGGAGAAGTAAAAGTTCTAATTTGAAAACCCTCATTTATCAAAATCTACACCAAATAAACAAATGTTGCTAGAAGTGGAACAAAGCATTCTGGTGGGCGTGCTGTTCATCAGAGAGCTGATGACCAGAAAAACACTCACATGAGGCAAATTTCAGAATCATCAGAACTCCACTGGTGCCTATTAATGTAATTTCTGTTTGTCGTGTGATGTCTGCTAGCTCTGGGCTTTAAATGTTTGCTTTGTAGCCGCCCTGTTCAGATGATACAGGGTCACTTTTACAGAACATTCTATGAATACCTTGGGCACCAAGGCCATCTCATGATACAAAATGCATTCATTCTAACTTTAAAAGTCCCTACAGTCATTTCCAGTCCCAACACTATTAAAAAGTCCAAAGCCTCGTCTGAGACCCAAGTCCTGTTACATTCACATAATGGGTTTTGAAGGGGGGTTTAGTAACTGCAGTTGCATTAAGTTCTGTCTTTATGATGTGTATTTTAAAGCTTTTTGTAAATAGGGTGTAAGGTAACTCTAACAAGGAAATTACGGGATAGGAAGTGCATGAATTCCATTTCCGATGGACGGAATTGGAGCACAGGGAACCTGAGAGCATACTGAAGGGCCTAGGGCACCTCGTCTACACATACACATGGTGAATTATTGTGTAATTATTCATGCAGTAGAATTCTCAGGCCTACAACTTTACTAACGTACTACAATATTAACCTTTCAAGAGAACGAAACAGTGGTGTATACACGTTAAAAAAAAAAAAACAAACTATAATTAGTGGCTGAGGTGATGACTCAGCATGTAGGAGCACTTGCGTACAAGCACAGGGGCAGGAGAAGGCCTCATGCTGCTACAGCACACTGTTGGGGGGTTTATTCCCTCACACCCACATCAACTGCTAGGCATGAGCACATCTGTCTGTAATGCCAGTTTTGTGAGGGGCAGAAACTGAAGAGTTGCTGGGGTTCAATGGTCAGCCTTTGACTGACAGCAGCTTTGTGTTGACTTAGAGCCTCTCAAGGAAACACAAATGGTGCTTTGAATGGAAAAGATCCCCAGTTGCCTCCTGTGTGTCAAAACTCGATCCCCAGGAAAGCGGCTTCTGAAGATTGTGGGTCCTGGAGGTGGTGGAGGAGATGGGGAGTGGAGGTGGAGGAGATGGGGACTGGAGGTGGTGGAGGAGATGGGGAGTGGAGGTGGTGGAGGAGATGGGGAGTGGAGGTGGAGGAGGAGATGGGGAGTGGAGGTGGAGGAGATGGGGACTGGAGGTGGAGGAGGAGATGGGGAGTGGAGGTGGAGGAGGAGATGGGGACTGGAGGTGGAGGAGAAGATGGGGAGTGGAGGTGGTGGAGGAGATGGGGAGTGGAGGTGGTGGAGGAGATGGGGATTGGGCGTGGGTGGGGAGTGGAGGAGATGGGGAGTGGAGGTGGAGGAGGAGTTGGGGAGTGGAGGTGGTGGAGGAGATGGGGAGTGGAGGTGGTGGAGGAGATGGGGAGTGGAGGTGGAGGAGGAGATGGGGAGTGGAGGTGGTGGAGGAGATGGGGAGTGGAGGTGGTGGAGGAGATGGGGAGTGGAGGTGGTGGAGGAGATGGGGACTGGAGGTGGAGGAGATGGGGAGTGGAGGTGGAGGAGGAGATGGGGACTGGAGGTGGAGGGATGGGGAGTGGAGGTGATGGGGACTGGAGGTGGAGGAGGAGATGGAGGTGGAGGTGGAGGAGATGGGGAGTGGAGGTGGAGGAGGACATGGGGAGTGGAGGTGGAGGAGAAGATGGGGAGTGGAGGTGGTGGAGGAGATGGGGAGTGGAGGTGGTGGGGCAGATGGGGAGTGGAGGTGGTTGAGGAGATGGGGATTGGAGGGGTTTGAAGAGATGGGGAGTGGAGGTTGAGGAGATGGGGAGTGGAGGTGGTGGAGGAGATGGGGGTGGATGGGGGTGGTGGGGCAGATGGGGACTGGAGGTGGAGGAGGAGATGGGGGGACTGGTGGAGGTGGATGGTGGATGGGGAGTGGGATGGTGAGATGGGGATGGGTGGAGGAGATGGGGGAGTGGAGGTGGAGGAGGAGATGGGGAGTGGAGGTGTTGGAGGAGATGGGGAGTGGAGGTGGTGGAGGAGATGGGGAGTGGAGGTGGGGACTGGAGGTGGAGGAGATGGGGACTGGAGGTGGAGGAGGAGATGGGGACTGGAGGTGGTGGAGGTGAGGTGGGAGGGAGATGGGGGTGGAGGTGGAGGAGGAGATGGGGGGGTGGAGGTGGTGGAGGAGATGGGGACTGGAGGTGGTGGAGATGGGGACTGGAGGTGGGATGGGACTGGTGGATGGGGTGGTGGAGGAGGAGGTGGAGGAGATGGGGGTGGGGAGGTGGTGGAGGAGATGGGGACTGGAGGTGGTGGAGGAGATGGGGACTGGAGGTGGAGGAGATGGGGAGTGGAGGTGGTGGAGGTGGTGGAGGAGATGGAGGTGGAGGAGGTGGAGGAGATGGGGACTGGAGGGGGAGATGGAGAGATGGGGGTGGAGGTGGAGGGAGATGGGGGTGGAGGTGGAGGGGAGATGGGGGTGGAGGTGGTGGATGGAGATGGGGATGGAGGGGTGGAGGATGGACTGGAGGTGGTGGGGGAGGAGATGGGGAGTGGAGGTGGACTGGAGGTGGTGGAGGAGATGGGGACTGGAGGGTGGAGGAGATGGGGGTGGATGAGATGGGGGTGGAGGTGGTGGAGGGATGGAGTGGAGGTGGTTGGAGGAGATGGGGTGGTGGGGAGATGGGGAGTGGAGGTGGTGGAGGAGATGGGGAGGTGGATGGGTGGTGGGAGGAGATGGGGAGTGGGGTGGTGGAGGTGGTGGAGGAGATGGGGTGGAGGTGGTGGAGGAGATGGGGACTGGAGGTGGTGGAGGAGATGGGGAGTGGAGGTGGTGGAGGAGATGGGGACTGGAGGTGGTGGAGGAGATGGGGAGTGGAGGTGGTGGAGGAGATGGGGTGGTGGAGGAGATGGGGTGGGTGGATGGGGGGTGGATGGGGAGATGGAGGTGGGTGGATGGGGAGTGGAGGTGGTGGAGGAGATGGGGACTGGAGGTGGAGGTGGGGTGGAGGTGGTGGAGGATGGGGATGGGGGGTGGGGTGGGTGGAGGAGATGGGGAGTGGAGGTGGTGGTGGAGAGGAGATGGGACTGGAGGTGGGTGGGGGGTGGGGGGTGGAGGGATGGAGGAGGTGGTGGGAGATGGGGACTGGAGGTGGTGGAGGAGATGGGGTGGAGGTGGAGGATGGGGGTGGTGGAGGAGATGGGGACTGGAGGTGGAGGAGATGGAGGTGGAGGAGGAGAGATGGGGAGTGGAGGTGGGGGTGGAGGAGGATGGATGGGGAGGTGGTGGAGGTGGGGAGGTGGTGGATGGGAGATGGGGAGTGGAGGTGGTGGTGGAGGAGATGGGGGTGGACATGGGGTGGTGGAGGAGATGGGAGGAGTGGGGAGGTGGTGGAGGAGGGGTGGAGGAGATGGAGTGGAGGTGGTGGAGGAGATGGGGAGTGGAGGTGGAGAGATGGGGAGTGGAGGTGGTGGAAGAGATGGGGACTGGAGGTGGGGATGGGGATGGGACTGGGGGAGTGGAGGTGGAGGAAGGGATGGGGAGGAGGTGGAGGAGGAGATGGGGAGTGGAGGTGGTGGGGATGGGGAGTGGAGGTGGGGGTGGAGGTGGTGGAGGAGGAGATGGGGACTGGTGGAGGACTGGAGGATGGAGGGAGTGGATGGAGAGGGGGTGGTGGAGGAGGAGGAGGTGGGGAGTGGGGTGGAGGAGATGATGGAGGTGGGGATGGATGGGGAGTGGAGGTGGTGGAGGAGAGGAGGTGGGAGGAGTGGAGGTGGGGAGATGGGGGACTGGAGGTGGTGGAGGAGATGGAGAGGGATGGGGACTGGTGGTGGATGGGGACTGGAGGTGGTGGAGGAGATGGGGAGTGGAGGTGGTGGAGGAGATGGGGGACTGGAGGTGGGGGATGGAGGACTGTGGAGGTGGAGGAGGAGATGGGGAGTGGAGGTGGGGTGGAGGACATGGGGGAGATGGGGTGGGGTGGAGGATGGGGGTGGAGGTGGTGGATGGGGCCTGGAGGGTGGATGGGGAGTGGAGGTGGAGGAGGAGATGGGGACTGGAGGTGGAGGATGGAGATGGGGACTGGAGGGGGTGGAGGTGGGGAGGAGGAGATGGGGAGTGGACTGGTGGAGGAGATGGGGGTGGGGGGATGGGGTGGAGGTGGAGGAGTGGAGGTGGAGGGAGGAGATGGGAGTGGAGGTGGAGGAGATGGGGAGATGGGGAGTGGGGGTGGAGGTGGTGGAGGAGATGGGGAGTGGGGTGGAGGAGGAGTGGGGGTGGTGGTGGAGGAGATGGGGACTGGGGGATGGGGAGTGGAGGGAGGAGGAGATGGGGTGGAGGGTGGAGGGGAGTGGAGGTGGTGGGGTGGAGGATGGGGAGTGGAGGTGGTTGAGGAGATGGGGATTGGAGATGGGTTTGGGATGGGGAGATGGGGAGTGGAGGTTGATGGGGGAGGAGATGGGGAGTGGAGGTGGTGGATGGGAGATGGGGAGTGGAGGTGGTGGGGCAGATGGGGACTGGAGGTGGAGGAGGACATGGGGACTGGAGGTGGTGGAGGAGATGGGGAGTGGAGGTGGAGGAGGAGATGGGGACTGGAGGTGGAGGAGGACATGGGGAGTGGAGGTGGAGGAGGAGATGGGGAGTGGAGGTGGAGGAGGACATGGGGAGTGGAGGTGGAGGAGGAGATGGGGAGTGGAGATGGTGGAGGAGATGGGGACTGGAGGTGGAGGAGGAGATGGGGAGTGGAGGTGGAGGAGGAGATGGGGACTGGAGGTGGAGGAGGAGATGGGGAGGTGGTGGAGGTGGGTGGAGAGAGATGGGGACTGGAGGTGGAGGAGGAGATGGGGGGAGTGGAGGTGGAGGAGGAGGAGATGGGGACTGGAGGTGTTGGAGGAGATGGGGACTGGAGGTGGAGGAGGAGATGGGGAGTGGAGGTGTTGGAGGAGATGGGGAGTGGAGGTGGAGGAGGAGATGGGGAGTGGAGGTGTTGGAGGAGATGGGGACTGGAGGTGGTGGAGGAGATGGGGAGTGGAGGTGGTGGAGGAGATGGGGAGTGGAGGTGGTGGAGGAGATGGGGAATGGAGGTGGAGGAGGAGATGGGGACTGGAGATGGTGGAGGAGATGGGGACTGGAGGTGGACAAGGAGATAGGGACTGGAGGTGTTGGATTAGATGGGGAGTGGAGGTGGTGGAGGAGATGGGGACTGGAGGTGGGCCTGGAGGTTTTAGGGTCCAGCCTTGTCTGCTTCTGTGCTGCATTGTGAAGCTGACTTCCCGCTCCCCCAGGGCTTCCTTACTATGGTGGACTCTGTGCTTTGGGACCAGAAGCCAAAACGAACCATTTCCTTTCATACGTTGCTTCTGATCAGGCCTTTTGTCCCAGCAAGGAGACTAAGGTTTTGAGTGAAACTTGACTCTAACCCACTCCCTAGTGTTCCCAGTCCATGAAAGGCAACTTTTAGCTGTTAGACGAGTGTAATAGCAGTCATTGCCTTTCTGACTTTGAAAAAGAATTGGTGAACATCACCCCCCATTTGAAGCGTTGAGACTGCATTTAGGATTTCAGCTTGCAGAAGCTCTCAGGCCTTCAGCACGTAGTCACCTCCATGAGCATCACACTCATTAGTCACACTATGTTGCACTCACCTCCAGACCTATTGGCAAGGAGTTAGTCCATGGGTCTCAGTCTGGCCAAGGTCTTCAGCCCTCACCTTTCTCCCTTGTTCATGAGGCTAGGGCCCAGGAATAAAAACTGGAAGAGGGCTGGAGAGATGGCTTAGTGGTTAAGATGCCTGCCTCCTAAACCTGAGAACCCGGTTCCAATCTCCAGGTCCTACTGTTAGCCAGATGCAAAATGACACAAGGGCGCAATGCTGCACTTGACCACAGGGGAGCACACATCTGGATTTCGTTCACAGCAGCTGAGAGGCTGCTGGAGCGCCCATCTCTATCTGTCTTCCTCTCCTTCTCTCTCTTTGTCTCTTTCTCAAAAAAAAAAAAAAAAAAAAAAAAAAGAACTGGCAGAGGCACAACACAATGGGGAACTTTGAAGTCAGCACCCCACAGAGGTTACCAAGGTTCACAGTTCACACATTGCTCCAGCCTCTCAGTTTACAAGAATTCTGCTACCACTTTCTCAATCTACACGGTATTTTCTTTTTAATTAGTTATGGACACACTCAGTGTGTAAACAGTACCATCCTCATTCCTGCCTCTAAAGGGACCCTTCTGGTGGTCCCCCACCAGAAGCTATCCCCATGGGGAATATGGGTCATGTATTGTGAGGGTAGTCATCAGTTATGGGGAAGAGGCAATGTCTCTGTGGGTGATGCCCCAACTTGTGGCTCTAACAATCGTTCCTCCCCCTCTTCCTTGAAATTCCCTGAGCCATCTTGGGTTCGTTTCAGGTCTACTTCAGTGATGGGCTCAGTGGGAATGCTGGGAAGAGACAGGAGGAAAGCAAGAGGCCACAGGTTTTACACCATGGGGCTCACACCATGGGGCTGTGGTAACAATAGCTGCTCTGCGCCTTATTTGGGATGAAAAAAAGCATGTCAGAAAAAAAAAAATCAATTACTGTCCAAGCCAATTACAAACTTTTTTTTTTTTTTTTCTGGTTTCTTTGAATGTTTTCTTAGCCCAAGAGCATACTGCTCAAAATAATGACAAATTTTATAAGTACAAATTACCACCCTAACTGAGTCATTTTCTCACAGCCACACGGAAACGAAAAATGAGGCCTTTTCACTACAGAGCCATGGAAAGATTGTTACTGCCACAGTGACCCCCCAAGTGAAAAGCACAACTCTGTAGAAAATCTTTGTGCCTAGATAAAATGTTCACTCTCATACAACTAACTCCCAAATAAAATAAGGATGAGTAGAAAAAAATAAAAATAAAAATAATAAGGATGAGTGATTTTTCAGGGTGGATTTAACAGAAAAGTGGCTCGTTACTCTCTCTTCCTCCATAGCTCTCCTCATCTCCATCCTAGTCTCTATTTTCATGTCTTTAATCATCGTACATATCTGTTTATACATGTACATATCCGTTATCTATCAAGACCTCAAATTTGACTAAAATGAATTATATGTGAAGGAAATCTGAAGTCTCTTCAGTGCTTTATGCAACATTTCTTTGGAATGACATACTGAATTGGTCTTCATTTATTATCACCGTGTCAACAAAACACAACCTTCATGTCTGTACAAGCTGGTTTGTGTTGGAAACACGGAGCTGTCTTCTGGAAACGGGAGGATTCATTGTAATTGGCCTGGTGCACAGTGCTTTAGGGCAGAAGACCTTAAATGCAGGTGCCTGGGCCCCATGTCACACTCTGATTCTCATTAGTCCCTGGGGAGATGTAGACACATGCTTCATTATTTTGGTTTAAAAATTTCTCCAGCCATTTCTCATGTAGTCAGTCGAGAGCATGGAGCAGGAAAACTGGTCATAATAGCTTCCTAAGAAGGGAGTTAACACCATTGTTAAAATGCCTGTCAGCTAGGATGAATGCTTCTGCACTGAAGTTTGAGCACAAATATTGTCCTTAGCATCCAAATGTAACAAAAGGGCGGGTATAAAGAAACCAATCCGGCCGGGCGTGGTAGCGCACACCTTTAATCCCAGCACTTGGGAGGCAGAGGTAGAAGGATCGCCGAGAGTTCAAGGCCACCCTGAGACTACATAGTTAATTCCAGGTCAGCCTGGGCCAGAGTGAGACCCTACCTAGAAAAACCAAAAAACAAAACAAAACAAAACAAAAAAAAGAAACCAATCCACCACTGGTTGTATGTACTGAAGTTTCAGTGAATATGTTACAAGTATATTCATTGTCACAATTTGATGATTTTTGCAGACAAAATAACAAATGGCATATTTAAGATGTTTGGTTATGATCAGAATTTAAATTGATGTAATTTTAACTAAATTTAGTCATTTGAAAATGTTGCATCTTTATTATTGTATTTTCACTAGTAGATGATATTCCCAAGATTGTGAAATATTTTAAAATATAGGAAGCTAGTGAAAAAAGTTTTGTTCTAATAAAAAGGGAAAGAAAACATGGTATTGTTCCATGGTATTTAGCAGTTATGTCCTGCATACTTCCAAGGGGACGAGAACACAGTGTTGAGGCTGGAGTATAACTACATAAGTTAGGAGCAGGAGAACGCCAGGATGTAAGGTTTTGGATTCAACAAAACTGATTTCTCATCGTCCTTAAGTCTAACGAACTTGCTGAGCATCCACACACTTTATAAATCCCTCAGTCCTCATTTGCAAACTGTGGCATTTCAGATAAACTCTGCCTGCAGCATGTAACCTGAGGCCACGCAGATGCTCTGTGAAAACCCTGCCTGCTCTTCTCCATGGATAAGGACACTTGACATTTCATCAACACATTCGAGGACCAGGTAGAAGCTCCCTGGATGCATAAGGGCCATCAGAGCATGAGGAGGCCACTTGCCATTGATTGGTGCCCTGAACAACTTCCCTTCAGGCCTCTGACAGGATCTGGGTACGTTTACACCACTATACTCATCTCAGCTTGTTTTCGTTGTGCTGGGAGGAAATTTTTTCTTAGAAAACTGACACAAGTTGTATTTCTCCATACCGTATAGCCTTTCAGACAGAATTGAGAATCGTTAACTTTTGACTGTTCAGTAATGTGGAGGAAACACGTTAATGGTTTGTAGTGATTTTAGTAGTTATTGAGAAGACTGTGACACACACATCCTCCAGGGCAGGGAGGGAGAGGGGTGGGAGAGAAGCTCAGTGCCTTTCCCAGACCCCACAGAGCTTGTCTGCAAAATCCACACCACAGTGAATGTTGTCCAGTTCTCTTCATTTTTTCATGGCCTCGTTAATTTTTAATCACACACGAATCATCTGGATCACTAGATCACAGTCAATCTGATATTTAAATTGCAGAATTTAAAAAAAGGTCATATATTTAGGGCTGGAGAAATGGCTTCATGGTTAAGATGCTTGATGACAAAGACAAAGGATTCAACCAGGTTCTCTATTCCCTAGTGCCTGCATAAGCAAGATGCACAAGGTGGCGCATGAGTATGAAGTTCCCTTACAGTGACTAGAGCCCTGCATTGCCCATCCCCCTCTCTTTCTTACTTTTGCTCTCTCTCTCGCTCAAATGATTGAATGAATGAACGAACGAATGAATGAATGAATAGCTAACAAAATAATTTAAAAATTATTAAAAGGTCATGTTTTCAGAGTAAGGGGAGATAGCTTCTTGTCTAGATCACCATTTGTAGTGTTTTGAATCAGATAATCAGATGTCCCCCATAAACTCATGCATTTTCAATGCTTGTTCCCCAGAAGACATCAATGACCTGAATAGAGCTATAACATCTAGCAACATTGAAAGCACAATTAAAAGCCTCCTCACTACAAAATATCCAGATCCACATAGATTTCTGGCCAAATTCTACAAAACATTTACAGAACTAAAACAGTGGCAGTGGCAAAAGACCTTGCATGCACACTTATAAATTTATACAGCCACTGTGGAAACCAGGATGTAGGTTCCTCAAAACTCTAAAAATAGATCTATCATTTGATCTGGCTATTCCATTCCTGGGCATGTTCCCTATAGACTTTATCCATTCTATAGAGACTCTTGCTTAGCCATGTGTGTTTACTACTCAATGTATAATACCTGGGGTATGGAATCAGCCTAGATTTTCACAACTGATGAATGGATAATGAAGATGTGGCACATATACACATATACACAATGTAATCCTACTTGGGGTTAAGGATAAATGAAATCATGAAATTTGCAGGAAAATGGATGGACTTGTAATTAAAAAAAAAAAAAAAAAGAACTATGCTAAATGCAGTTACTGAGGTTCTTACAGACAAATGCTACATGTTCTTTCTCGTACGTGGATCCTCCTATGGAATAGTTGATTGCTTTGAGCTTTACTAAGCATCAGTAGAACTGTTAAGAAAATTAGAATGATGTTTGGAGAGAGGAGAAGCAAGGAGAATTCAGAGGAGGGGATAGTAGACATACAAGTGGATGGACAGAACATAGCAGGTAGAAGGTCTGGGAGGACAGGGGAAGGGAGAGAAGTGAGGACGTGATACATAAAACTAATGGTGGCATGAATCAGTATGATAGAAGCCTACCTATTGTTTAGCTAAGTAGCTAAAACATTAAAAAAATTATGAGTCATTTGCATTTCTTCTTTTGAGAACTGTCTCTCCAGTTCCATAACCTACTTTTTGATTACATTGTTTTTTCTTAATGTTTAGTTTTTGTGTTTTTTTTTTTTGCAAATGGTAGATATTAATCCTCAGTCATACGTATAACTGTCAAATATTTTCTCCCATTCTGAAAGTCTCCTTCTCACCCAATTAACTGTTTCTTGTGCTATACAAAAGTCTTTTAATTTTATGTGTTCTCATATGTCAATTGTTCATCTTATTTCCTGAGAGACTAGAGTCCTATTAAGAAAATCCTTGGGCTGGAGAGATGACTTAGCTGTTAAGGAGTTTGTATTAGAAGCCAAAGGATTTCAGTTCAATTCTCCAGGACCCATGTAAGCCAGATGCACAAGGGGGCACATGCATCTGGAGTTCATTTGTAGTGGCTGGAGGCCCTGGCTTGCCCATTTTCTCTCTCCCTCTTTCTCTCTGTCAAATAAATAAAATATATTTAAAAAAAGAAAATCCTTACCTGTGCCTAATATAAAAGTGTACTCCTGACTATTTCTTTTAGCAATTTCAGGGTTTGGGTCTTACACTGAGATCTTTGGCCCACTTGGAGGCAACTTTTGTACAGTGTGACACATAAAGATCTAATTTCATCCTCTGTATGTGGATATCCAGCTTTCCCAGAACTCTTTTTTTGAGATGATGTCTTTTACCCACTGGTATTTTTGTTGCCTTTGTCAAAAATCAAGTGGCTGTCATTGCATGGACTAAAATCTGGGTCCTTTATCTTTATCCCCTTGACCTACATGCCTGGCTTTGTGCTAGAATCATGCTGCCTTTATTACCATGTCTCCATAGAATAACTTGAAATCAGATAGTGTGATACTGCCAGAAGTATTCCTTTTGCTTAAAATTGTTTTGACCATTCAAGATCTTTTGGGCTTCATTATGAATTTCAAGATTTTTTATTTGTATTCCTGTGAAGAATGATGCTGGAATTTTGACTGGCAATGGCCAATTTCACAATATTAATTCATGAGCCTGGGTGATCTTTCCATACTCTGGTATTTTCCTCAAATTTTTCTTCAATGGTTTTAAAGTTTTCAGTATTCAAGTCTTTCACATTCTTGGTTAGGTTTATTCCAAGGCATCTTTTGAGACAATTGGGAATGGGATTGTTTCCCTGACTTCTTTCTTGGAATGTTTGTGATCGGTATATATAAAACCTACTGATTTTTAAGAAATATTTATATATATTTATTTAAGAGAAGAGGAGAAAATGACAGAGGCAGAGTGAGTATGAGTGCTTCAGGGCCTCCTGCCAGTGCAAATGAACTCCAGGCAAATGCACAGTTTTCTGCACCTGAGTTTACATATGTACTGTGGAATTGAACCCAGGTTTCAGGATTTGCAAACAAGTCCCTTTAAGTGCTGACCAGCTTCTCCAGACCCTTGATTTTCATAAGTTAAATTTATATACTGCTACTTTGCTGAAAGTGTTTATCAAGTCTAAGAAGTTTCTTGTGGTGTCATTATATAATATTATAACATCTGCAAATAAGCAAACTTTAACTTCATCCTTTCCTATTTTTATCCCTTTTCTTTTCTTCTCTTGTCTTATTGCTCTAGCTAAGACTTCGAGTACTATTTTGAATAGGATTGGAATGTATGGACCCTCTTGTTTTTCTGATATAAGTAGAAATGATTTAAGTTCTTGTCCATGGTACGATGTTGGCTATAGTTGCCATATATAACAGTTATCATATGAAGTATGTTTAGGGATGAATTTCTATCCCTAGCGTCTCTAGTATTTTTATCATGAATGTATGTTAGATTTTGCCAAAGGTTTTTACAGCATAAAAGATTATCTTATGATTTCTGTCACTGAGTGCATTTATGGGGTGTATTATATCTATTCACCCACTTGATTGTGGTATATGATCTTCTCAATGTGTTATTGAATTTTTTGAGAAATTTTCTATGTTAATCATAATATTGGTTTAAAATTTTCCTTTTCTGTTGTGTCTTTAATATATTAATTTAAGTCTTCTTTCTTTTGGTTAGATTGACTAAGGGTTTATCAATTTTATTTATTTTTTTCAAAGACCTAGCCCTTCTTTAATTGGTTCTTTGTATTTTTCTTTGTTTCTATTGTGGTTTTGGTTCTGTACTATTTTTGGGATTGCTTTGTTCATATTTCTCCAAGGCCTCAAGAGGTATCATTATGCTATTTATTTGAGATCTTTTGGATTTTTATTTTTTAATTTTTGATGTAGGCACTTAGAGCTATAAAGTTCCCCGTTAGGGAGTTTTCTCTCTGTGTTCTTGGTACCTTTCATATTTGGTACAACATTTTCATGAAGATGACTCAGTAGGCAAAATAATGTTTGCCATGTAAGCATAATGTCCTGAGTTCCGATTCCAGCATTCACATAAAAAGCTAGACGTGGTGGTATGTACTTGTAATCCCAGCACTTGGATCTCTTCCTTTTTAAAGATTTCACAGTAGGGCTGGAGATATGGCTTAGCGGTTAAGGCGCTTGCCTGCAAAGCCAAAGGACCGCGGTTCAGTTCCCCAGTACCCAGGTAAGCCAGATGCACAAGGTGGCGCATGCATCTGGAGTTCGTTTGCAGTGGCTGAAAGCCCTGGTGTGCCTATTCTCTCTCTCTCTCTCAATGTCTCTCTCTCTCTGCCTCTTTCCCTCTCTCAAATAAATAAATAAATAAATAAAATATTAAAAAAAAAGATTTCACAGTAGATCCCACCTCTTGCCAATATAAGCAAGGTGGGGAACAACTTTTAACATACTGGCTTTTAGCGCATTCCATATCCACTTGTATCTCTGACACAAGTCATGAAAGTCACAATTCATCCTTTTTGTAGGTGTTCCTGCATGGTACTTTCATCTCTTCGTTCACTATGTAGAAATAATATGTTCCAATTATATCAGTAATTCAGTACAATATAAGTTTTTAACTCTTGTTCTTTTGGGGAGTTTCTTTTTTCTTGTTTTGAGGTAGGTTCTCACTCTAGCTCAGGCTGACCTGGAAGTAACTATGTCCTCTCAAGCTGGACTCAAACTCACAGCAAGTGCTGGGATTAAAGGTGTGCACCACCATACCTGGGGAAGAGAGAGACAGAGAGAATGAATGGGCACACCAGGGCCTCCAGCTGCTGCAAATAAATTCCCTATGCACGAACCACTTTGTGCATATGACTTTATGTGGGTACTGGGATATCAGGTCTTGAGGCTTTACAGGCAAGCTTTTTAAGCACTGAGTCATGTCTCCAGACAGCTCTTGTTCTTGTGAAGGTGGCTACCTTTGAGCCCTCATGGAAGGAGAGAGGATGTAAAGTGCTCTAGCCCAAGGATGGGCTTTAGTAAGAACTCTACTGTGACTCTGACACGAGGAAATGTAGACCCAACCCGATTTCTTTGTCACGGAAAACATTTCAGCATTCAGTAACATAAACACTGCAGTAGCTGCAGTAAGGATTGTGTCACAATGACTCCGCATTACTCACATTTTAGAAGAAAAGAAATCTTTGCTGCATCTACTCTTTGCCAGGGTAATGTTTCTTTGCCCTCCTTATTAAATACTTTTTATTTATTTGTTGAGAGAGACTGGCAGAGAAGTAGGGAGAGTGCGAGCATGAAATGAGTATGTCTGGGCCTTTGCCAACTTCAGCTGCTTGGGCTGCTTTGTGCATCCGACTTTATGTCGGTACTGTGTAGTCAAAACCAGGCCATCAGGCTTCGCAGGCAAGTGCCTTTCACTGTTGAGCCAGTTCCCCAGTACTGACTTCCATATCGAGGTACAAATGGAATTGAATCCCAATATCCCACATGCATCGGTAGATAATCCCCAATTGTGCTTGCCTGCCTGATTCAGGCTAATCTACACCTGTGTGCAAGGTGTGTTCACTTAGGCACAGCATCCCATGATATCTTAAAGTTTCTAGGAAAAGAGCCCAGCACTCGTTTTCTGAAGTAGTACCACTGGCCACTGAAATCTTGTGGGTCCTAGTACCATGTACTAAAGGTAAGCACCACTCTGGCACAATGGGCTGTATTTCACATGTGATGCATCTCATCACACGTTGTAATATGCTGTCACACACTGAGATAACTTACTTCATAGCGCCTAGGAATTTTTGTGTATTATGTGTGTTTTGTGTGTGTGTGTGTGTCCCAACATGTGATAGATGTGATAGTGGATTTATGACGAGTAAGTGCTCTTTATAAGGGCTGGACAGAGGGAAGGTGGCCACATAGGGGAAGGGAGGCTTTAACAGAGTTCCGAATATAAATGATTTTATCTAGTCTATCTATGTGCCACACGAGCAGAAGCTAAAATTTGTCTTCCAGCACCACAGTTACTGTCCTCTTCAGGGTTCTCTGGAGGAACAAAATTGAGAGAATGAATATCTCAATGTCTGTCTGCAGGCTGGAGAGTCTGAGGGTGTAGCAGATGCTCAGTCCATGAGACTGGATTCCTCAGCAGTCCTAATGTGGTGCTGAAGGCCTGCAGGGTTCCTGGAGAGTCACTGGTCCTCAGCCCAAGTGGGGAAGCTGAAGAAGCTGGGTTCTGTGGTCAGGAAGAGCTGTTAGCAGCAGAAGCAGTTCCAGCAGCGTGCAGACACTCGCCAGCAAGAAGCAATGATCAGCAAGCAGCATTGGTTTCTCCCCAGACCTCATTATTCCTGGGCCACCATGGAAGATACTGCCTACTCTGGAGGCGGATTTTCTCCTCACAGTTACTATTTTCTGGAAATGCCCTCAAAAATATTCACAGAAGCCCATGTGTCACTTAAGTCCATTTTCTTTATTTTTCTTTTCTTAAAAAGATTTTATTGTTATTTATTTGAAGGCAAGAGAAAATGAATGGGCACACTAGAGCTTCTAGCCACTGCAAACAAACTCCAGAAACTTGCACCACCTTGAGTGTCTGGCTTATGTGGGGACTGGGGAATCAAACCTTGGTCTTTCGGCTTTGCAGACAAGCACTTTACCTCTAAGGCCCTTGAGTCCCCCTTGAGTCCATGTTAAATCAATATGGCATTTAATATCAAATTACACGGTTGCCAAGAGATTTCAAGGATAACAGATTAAGAACTACATATTGCAAAGGAAAACCTTTGAAGAATATTGTCAATACCCATGAAATATTCTACATAGACAATCTGTAAAAAAAATTGAAGGCACTTTAGTTGTCAATAATACATGTTCTTACTCAGTATTAATTTAAAAGCAAAAGGAAAAGAAACACATGGCCAAATAGTATATCTGTAGAGTGATAGTGACAAGATATCTCTTAGATTAAATTGTTGATTATACAATACAATATGTGGGGCTGGAGAGATGACTTAGTGGTTACGGTACTTGTAGCAAAGCCTAATAACCCTGATTTGATTCCCCACTACCCATATAAGGCCAGAGGCACAACGTGGCACATGCTTCTGGAGTTCCTTTGCCATAACAATCCCTGGTGCACCCATTCTCTCTGTCTGGCTGTCTTCTCTCTATCTCTCTCTGTTTGTAAGTAAATAAATAAAATATTTAAAAATGTAAAAATAAATCTACTTTTAAACAAAACAACAGTATATTTAAAGTTATAGTGATGTTAACACTGAATCTAAATGGGGGCAGAATACTGGAGGAACATCCCCAGAAAATGAGTTTGATGTTTCAAACTTGACAGAGGAGTCCTGTGTCTCATTTCACAACTGTACATATTGCAACACAACACCTGCTTCTTCATGAGAAATTCACATGCTGAGTGTTTTCTCCAGTTTTGGGAAAGTCTGGCCTCATGTTTATTATTTTCTCTGGACTGAACGTAAGATGTTTAGCCAACATATGGGATTATTCACAAAGATTGACCTTAATATGTTGAATTAACATGCCACTTTAATATACCTCTTGCTGAGCATTATTTACTCAAATAGAGTTTATAGTTATCAATACAGAATAACATAATCAAATCACTGAAACCTGGAACCATAGGTAAGAATTGAAAATAAAATCTTATTAAATTTTACCAAATAAAACAATGCATTTATTCATTTCAACACTTATTTTCCTACTTTTCTTTTGTTGTTGTTGTTTTGTTTTTCAAGGTAGGGTCTCGCTCTATCCCAGGGTGACTTGGATGACTACGCAGTCCCAGGGTGGCCTTGAACTCACTGAAATCCTCCTACCTCTGCCTCCCAAGTGCTGGGATTAAAAGCGTGTGCCACCACGCCTGGTTTCCTACTTTTTATTCATGCACACATATACAGATTTATTATCCTATAAAATTAAGGTAATGATTTTATATGATATTTTCCTTATTGGTAATTTATATCACCTTTAAGCATTGATCTAACACATGGCAGCAAAACACCACCTGCCATCTTTGTGCTCCTGTGATAATAATGAGATCTGATTAGATCTGTCATTTGCACTAACTTCATTAAGGCAAAACTGTAACGGTTCTATTCTTGTCTTCAATTATTGACAAATAAGTGTTAGGGAGAAAGAGCAATGGGAGTAGATGCACTTTTATTTTAACCTCACTCCTTTTACAGTTTACATTTTTCAAGAGTAGACCCGGAAGGTCAAGAACTCTGACTCTGGGCTTTTTGTACTTTGCAGAATGAGGGTACATTACAAAAATGCATTCTCATCATCAAAAGCTGTCAGAACTCTACTTTGTAATTCATCATAAAAGAAATGAGTATTCATGAAGGAATAAACATCCACTTACCCTTTGCATGCCAAGCAAGGATAGAGAATGGAAGCAAGCTGAGCACATATTGATTCTTGGTAGAGTGGCCATTTTCATGATATTAATTCTTCCAATCCATGAGCATGGGGAGACATTCCATCTTCTCATGTCTACTTCCATCATCATTATTATTAGTAGTATTAGTATTTGTTTATTTATTTTGGTTTTTCGAGGTAGGGTTTCACTCTAGTCCAGGCTGACCTGGAATTCACTATGTAGTCTTAGGCTGGCCTCAAACTCACAGCGATCCTCCTACCTCTGCCTCCCAAGGGCTGGGATTAAAGGCGTGAGCCACCATGCCCGGCTACTTCCATTATTTTTTATGCAGAGATTTTAATTTTTTCATTGCTTAGTTTTTTCACTTTCTTGTTTAGGGATATTTCTATGTATGTATGTATGTATGTATGTATTTATTTTTGGTTTTTCATTTTCCGTTTTTTTCAAGGTAGGGTCTCACTATAGCCAAGGCTGACCTGGAATTCACTATGTAGTCTCAGGGTGGCCTTGGACTCATGGTGATCCTCCTACCTTTGCCTCCCACATGCTGGGATTAAAGGTGTGCGCCACCATGCCCGGCTAATTTTTTGACGGTTAATGTAATTCAGACTATGTCCCTTCCTATGTTTGTAATTGGTATATATTAGGTCTACCAAGTTTTGTGTGTTGATTTTATATTCTGTCACTTTGCAGAAAGAGTTTATCACTTCCAGAAGTGTTTGGGGGAGTCTTTCAGATAAAGTAAGGAATCATGTCTTCTGCAAATAGGGCTAGTTTGACTTCTTACTTTCCAACTTGTATCTCTTTTCGTTTGTTCTTTTGTTGAATTCCTTGAGGTAAGACTTCAAGTACCATGTAGAAAATCAGTGGTGACCCATGTCTTGTTACCAACTTCAGTGGGGAAACTTTGAGTCTTTCCCCATTGAGAATGATACGGACCTTAGGTCTGCTTTACTTGGTCCTTATTATGTTGAGATATGAATCCTCCATCCCTTGTGTCTCCAATACTTTAATCATAAAGAGATGTATTTTGCTAAACCCTTTTCTGAATCAATTGAAATGATCATGTGATTACTGTCTTTAAGTCTATTTATATGTTATAGTACATTTATCAGTTTCCATAAGTTGAACTATCCCTATGTCCCTGTGAAGAAACCTACTTTATTAAGGTGGATGATATTTTGATGTGTTCTCGTATTTGGTTTACAAGAATTTAATTGAGAATTTTTGCATCCAAGTTCATCAGGGGTATGGGTCTATGATTTTTTTTCTTGTTGGATCTCTTTCTGGTTTAGGTATTAGTGTGTTGCTGACTTCATAGAAGGAAGGAATCAGGGAGCGATCCCTCCTTCTCAATTGTGTGGAACAACTTGAAAATGATGGTTTTAGTTCTTCAGTGAAGGTTTGGTAGAATTCAGCAGTGATACCATCTATGCCTGGACACTTTTGTTGGAAGGCTTTTAATTACATTTTAAATTTCTTTTGATGTTACAGCTTTATTCAGGTAATAGACCTCTTCTCGTTTTAATTTTAGCAGCTGGTAAGAGTCAAGGGCATGACCCACTTCTTCCAAAGTGTCTAGTTTTGGGAATATAGGTCTTTGAAATAGGTCCTGATGATACTCCCAATTTCATTGATATCTGTTAGAACATCTTCATTTTCATTTCTAATGTTGTTGATTTGAGCTTTTTCTTTTGATTATTTTGGCCAGGTATTTATCAATTTTGTTTATTTTTCCAAAGAAAAAACTCTTTGTTTTGTCAATTTTTAAAACTGTTATCTTAATTTCCGATTCATTAACTTCTGCTCTGATTTTTATCACTTCTTTCTGTCTGGTCCTTTTGAATTTGGATTGCTCTGGTCTTTCCATTGCCTTCACGTGGATGGTTAAGTTACTGGCTTGCAATCTCTCTGGACTTTATACTTTAGATAGTTAGTGCTATAAACATTTCTCTTAGGATTGACTTCATTGTGTCCCATAAAATTTGGCATGTTATGTTTTTATCATTCACTGCTAGAAATTTATAGATTTCTCTTTTGATTTCTTTGATGACCCATTCATTGTTTAACAGCAAGTTATTTAGTCTCCAGGAATCAGTGTGTTTTTCTTGTAGTTGTTGTTTCTCTTGCTGATTTCTAATTTTATTGCATTGTGGTCAGATATAATGCAAGGAGTTATGACAATTTTTCTGCATCTGTGGACACATACATTCTTTCTGTGATCTCTTTTAGAGATAGTTTCATGTGCTGCTGAGAAGAATGTGTATTCTTTGGAGACAGATGCCTCCTTAGAGTGTTTATAGAAGACAGTGCCATGGGAAAGGTGAAGCAGTTGCCTTTGATTCATATGTGTGGCGTATGGTGTGGAGCTCTGTGACCTGATCACTGACATGAAATGTGGTCTGGCCTTTGAGTGGAAAATCATATGAAAAGTACATGTGTCATAGTTTCCAGTCAGACATACCTAAAAATATAATAACTGGATTTATAATCCTATGTTTTGTCACTAGTTCTGACACTTGGTAGCTGTGTAAATTTGAACAAGTTATTTATCTTTGCAATAAAATACAAAGCATCCTAAGAGTATGCAATTCATATTTTAGTACTTAAGTGAAAGGCAAATGCTCATTAATGTCTAATGAAATACCTCATAATATTTTACCCATGATAATCATTGATACCTCTGGATTAAACTTTAAAATTAACTGATGCTAGAATGAGTTTATGAGTAGTTAACATGTTTCTCTTTCATTTCAAATAAAATGTGAAGAAAATATTCTAATTTTAGGCACTTAATTTAGTGAAAAAAATTGTGAACAAAATACATTATCCATAGGAAATTGTTAAGATCATTCATTTAAAACCATTAGATTGATCAGGAGCTAGATGTGGTGGTATGCACATCTTTTATCCCAGCACTCAGAGGACAGATGTACAAAGATCGCTGTGAGGTTGAGACCACTCTGAGAATACATAGTGAATTCTAGGTCAGCCTGGCCTAGAATGAGACTCTACCTAGAAAAACAAAACAAAACACAAACAACAACAAAAGCATTAAAATGTAATTGCTCAAATTCTTCAGTCATAATTGATATATTCAGAGTTATTAAAATAATTAAAGCTAGGAGTGGTGGCACACACCTTTAATTCCAGCACTCAGGAGGCAGAGGTAACAGCATTGCCATGAGTTTCAGGCCACCCTGAGACTACATAGTAAATTCCAGGTGAGCCTGGGATAGAGCGAGACCCTACCTTGAAAAACAAAAAGTCAAACAAACAAAAAATATACCCTCGCTTTATATAACATTATATATTATGTATATGTCAATCAAATATCCTACCTAAAGTTCAGGAAATTTTCCACTGCAGTTGCAGAAAACATTTTTTTTTTTACAGAATACTCATTAGAGTTATCAAATGCATATTTCTCTTCAGTATTATAAAACAAATAAACATTTAAAAATTGAAGAATTTTAATTTACTTGAATGAAATTAGATGTAGTGAGAAAATATCAAAAAGAATTTAACATTTTCAACATACAAAATAATCTCATTGCCAGTATTTTCATTATGCTTTTTGATTGCAGTGTCTATATTTTCACTGTTTGATGTATAAATTCTTTTTCCAGGAACTGTGAATATGTATGCCACTAAGTTATGATGTGGTTAAAATTTACATAAACATGTTTATGCAAAATTTGTATGAAATTTGGGTAATATATATTATATATGGCTGCATGTGCATGTATTGTGTGTGCACTTGAGAAAGAGGGAAGCCAGGTGTGGTGGCGCAAGTCTTTAATCCCAGCACTCGGGAGGCAGAGGTAGGAGGATCACCATGAGTGAGTTCAAGGCCCCCCTGAGACTACTTAGTGAATTCCAGGTCAGCCTGGACTAGAGTGAAACCCTACCTCAAAAAACTGAAAAAAGAAAGAAAGAAAGAAAGAAAGAAAGAAAGAAAGAAAGAAAGAAAGAAAGAGGGAGAGAAGACATGATGGGAGGAAGAGGGGGCAGATTTTCATATAATACTAAGAATTCTGGAAAACTTTATTATTTATTTATTTATTTATTTGTTTGTTTATTCATTTATTTGCAAGCAAAGACAGAGAGATAGAAGAGAGGCAGACAGAGAGAGAATGGGTATGCCAGGGCCTCCAGGCACTGCAAACAAACTCCAGATGCATGTGCCCTTTGTGCATATGGCTTACGTGGGTCCTAGAGAATCAAACCACGATCCTTTGGCTTCACAGGCAAATGCCTTAACTGCTAAGCCATTTGTCCAGGCCTCCTGGAAAACTCTCTTTTGAGGCATGAGGAAATAGTGTGAAAGAATATTACTTTATAAGCCTAACAGCCTCTTATATCTAGTAAAAATCTTAATAATATATTGTCAAATATTCTATTAAAATCTGGATTTAACTGAACAACTTATCCACCAAAGAAAATATGCCATTTTGTGTTGGAAAAATAATCAGGAGCAACAACAAGAAAAAAAGAAGAAATAAAAATTTTAAAAATTGGAAAGTGTCCATAATCATTTGTATTGTTCAAAACAACATTTTAATATTCAGATTAAGATAACAGAAAATGAAGGTAAGAATGGAAACAAAAACAAGCAAAGATGCAGTAACATTGCATTGAAACATGCAGATTCCTGTTTTGAATAATTAGTTCATGAAATCATCTTGTCTTTGGTAATAGCAGAAGTTGGGAAGAAGGCAGAGTCTTCACAGGTGGCCTTCACCATGGCAACCTCACATTCTGACCCTTGAGTGTACCAGCGTGTTCTACATTATAGGAGCACAGACTTTCCAGATCTGACCCGTGGTAGAGGTCTGGGAAACAGTAAGAAAAGTGGTTTAAAATTACGTTCTCAATAACTCAGCGTTTCCATGGTGATGCATTGGGAGGATTTTGAATCATTTCAGGGGTTTGAAAATAAAGCCATCCAGGGGAGGCTGGTGACCTCCCCGATGGAAAAGTTTTGTGCCATCTTCTGCTTTGTACACTGTTAGTGTGTGATTTAATTTTATTTGTTATTTATTTACTTGTGAGGGGAGATGGGGGGCAGGAATTCTAGAGCCTCTTGAAAATGAACTCCAGATACATGGTGCCATTTTGTTCATCTGGCTTTAGGTGGGTACAGGGGAACTGAACCCAAGCCAGCAGGATTTACAAAGTACCTGGAACCATTGAGCAATTTCATTAGCCCTGATTTCATTTTTTAAAAATCTTTCTAAAACTTTTAAATTTTTATTTATTTATTATTATTAGAAAGAAACAGACAGAGAGAGAGCGAGAGAGAGAGAGAGAGAGAGAGAGAGAGAGAGAGACAGAGAATGAGCACACCAGGGCCTCTAGCCACTGCAAATGAACTCCAGACGCATGTGCCGCCTTGTGCATCTGGAGTCCCTGGGCTCTGGGGAATTGAGCCTGGGTTCTTAGGCTTCTTGGGCAACTACTGTAACCACTAAGCCATTTCTCCAGCCCTGATCTTGCTTTTTAAAATCTATTAATAAATAACAAGGAAAATAAATATAAATTACTACTGTGGATGTTGTGGCTCAAAAATATTCCCGTGGTCAAAAAAAGTTCAAGACGATAATTTCAATGAAATTGTTTTGAAACCAAACACAAAAATGTATCTTGCATCTCTAAAGCAATCTATCCATGTATATCTACATGTCTTAGGGCAGCTCCTCTTCAAGAAAATTGTACTGAAGTTCAAGAGCATGCTCTTGGAGTGGCAGAGTGTGCTTAGAATGGCATCGTGTGTTTTGTTAGATGCATGCACCATCCGGGCAGCACTGGTCAAGGCATTTCCTGAGCAGGGTACTGGGGGAAAGAGGTGATGCTTAGGCAGGGGATGGGGGCACCTCTCCTTGGGCACAGGGTAGGTTCAATGTTCAATAAATAAGCAAGAACACCAGGTGAGAGAATTTGATTTCCTAATTAGCAGCTATCAGTCAGCCATACAGCTAATGCCCGCACCAGTATTCCCGAACAAAGCAAGATTTCTCCACACTGTTGCTCGTTACCCTGACTCCTGAAAGCACCTCCCAAGCAGGACCATTGAAGGCAGTTTATATCAGGCCTTTAGCACACAGGAGCCTCAATGAACCATTTCCTTTGTGGCAAGGCGCGGCACACTTCTAGGAAGGATAGGTAGGGCTACTGGCAAAACAAGAATGGTTCAAAGCACAAATGATGGCTGTGATTGTTCTGAACAAGCCTGCCCAGACTGTGTGAGCATGCCAACACTCTTCCTTGAGTGAGGGACTGCCTGATATGACTATGTTCCCCTCCGTGGTAATGAACACTCTGGCATACAAAGCTTCCCTTCGGTGACCCTTACTGACTCACTTCTCATGGTGTGGGCTGAGTCAGGGCGCGAAGGCAGCTTCTGGGAAGATGCACATCAGTGCCCAGGTCTGCTGAATGACCACTGGCCTCAGGTGGCCCCTCCCACCTCCTGTGGCAAAAGCTGATTACTAGGCTTCCTGCAGCATAAGTCAAAAGCAGGTGATTCTGAACGCACCCAAGGGATTTCCTGCCTGGACCCTGCAGATGCCTGCCTCCCCCCCACAGGAATAAAGGAGCTGAGCAATTTACACCTCATCCCTCCTGGCTCTGCCCTAACCTCCCTGAGGGGAATCCACTCGAACCCTGACTCTTTCTTTTTAATTATTTTTTTTTATTGACAACTTCTATACTTACATTAAAAAATGCATGATATTTCCCTCTCCAGCCCCCATATCCCTTTAGAACTCCAATCTCCATCATATCCCCTCCCTCTCTCCATTCGTCTCTCTTTTAATTTGAAGTCATCACCTTTTTCTTCTGAGAGTGTTGTGAAAGTATTGCTAGGCACTGCAAGGTCATGGATATCGAGGCCAATTTCTGTCTGGACAGTTACATTGTAAGGAGTCGTACCCTTCCTTTGGCTCTTCCATTCTATCCACCCCTCTTCCGCAATGGACCCTGAGCCTTGGAGGGTGTGACAGAGATGTTTCAGTGCTGGGCACTCCTCCATCCCTTCTTCTCAGCACTATGTTGCCTTTTTGGGTCATCCCAGTGGTCATCGCCATCTGAAAAGAGAAGCTTCTCTAACCAGAAGTGAGAGTAGCATTAATATGTGAATATGAACATTAAGTGTAGTGCTTTCAGGGCAGCTTGGTGGGAATAATATATACATTTAGCCTGAACCCTGACACTCTTGAACCTCACAAACACACTGCTTCCTGAGTCTGGGGCTACCAGGGCACAAAGTGTCCACAAGGCTTGACAGCTGAAGACATCTCAGCGTCAGGAGCTGGAACATCCTGCTGGGATGTCTGATGCAGGTCTTCAGTGGTTCTGTGTTCTATTAGAGTCAATTAAATCAGCGTGAATGAATGGATTTTTTTTTTTTTTACTCTCACCGTTAAAAAGAGACAGAATACGGCAAGCATTTGTATTCATACGTTTCTGAAAACCATTCATTTCTAAACCTTGCACATTCAAAGGAAGACATTCCTACGTTGGTGTCAGAGTAGGATATTGTGGTAGTTTGAATATATGTCCCCCAATATATTCAGTATTTTATTAGTTATAGTTTGCATCTGCAATCACCTTGCTAGAGGCAATGTCACTGGGGGCTGATCTTAAGGTGTTGATGGTGGGTTTGAGATTCCATTGTACAGATATGCAAAGTGTGCCTAGCAGGAGTTCCTGAAGTGTGCTAGGCTTTTGGCTGTAGTTTTGCTCCGTGTGCTGTGTGGCTGGTTGGCTTTTTTTCTCTCTGCTTGGCCCTGAGAGAGCAGGCTGCTTCTTTTGCCATTATGGAACTTCCCCTGGATCTGTAAGCTTCAATAAATAATATCCCTTCCTCCATAACTGTGCCTGGTCTGGAAGTTCATCTCAGCGAACCTGAAGCTGTCTGCTACAGACATGCACCTTTCTAACTAGAGAATTAACAGAGTGGCCAGCTTAGTCCCACCATTCTACCATCCGAGTACTGGAGATGAGAAAATAATTTTAATAATAAAAACAAGAACAATGGCACGGGAGTGTCACATCTGTTCGAAGCTACTGAGACTACAGAGATGAGATTGAACTTCTAGGACAGGGTTGACTATCACGGTAAAACCAGGGTCCCACTGAAGTCAATACACATACTATCCTCTTCACCCTAAAACCTCTTCCTGTGCTATTTGTAATTCACACTAGCCCACACTTCCTCCCTGGCACTTGCTTACTATCTACTCCCCTGGTCAACCTGGCTTCTGTAACTTGACAATTTTATTCTGAGGTCTTCGTATTTTTGTGTGTATTCTCAGGCTTTTCCTTTTTGTGTGTGCACAATAATGTGCAGTGGTTTATCAGTTTCCTTGGTGGTGAATATTTGGGGTGTTTCAATTTTTTAACAATACAATAAAATGTCCTAGATATCTAGGTAAGGTACCTGTTCTATTTAATCTTGGATAAATGTCTAGGGGTGAAATAAATCATACAGTAGATGACTATGTAAGTCTTTGAAAGACAGTCAGACAGCTTTCCCCACCTAATCACACCAATGATCATATCGTAGTTAGTTTCTCCACATGCCTCTTAGCACTCGCTATGTTCATTTTATATAATTTTTGGAATTCAAAACGTGGATACTCATATCCATTTTGTTTTCCTTTGCATTTCCCTATTCACCAGTGATGTTAAGAATAATTTCACATTATTTGTCATTTATAGGATTCTAGGTAATATGACCTTTTTATTTTAAAAATAATGTAAAAAATGGGGTGGGAGAGATGGCTTAGCAGTTAAGGCACTTGCCTGCAAAGCCAAAGGACCCAGATTCAATTCCCCCATGACCCACATAAGCCAGATGCACAAGGTGGTGCATGCATCTGCAGTTTATTTGCAGCAGCTAGAGGCCCTGGTTCTCTCTCTCTCTCTCTCTCTGTCTCTGTCTCTCAAATAAATAAATAAATAAACTATTTAAAAAATTAAAAATAAAATTATTTTACAATTTCATACATGTATATCACATATGGTAACCTTATTCAGAGCTTCATTATGCAATCTTGGCCCCCTTCTATTCTTCTTCTTCTTTTTTTTTTTTTTTTCGATGCTTTTTCGAGGTAGGGTCTCACTCTAGTTCAAGCTGACCTGGAATTCACTATGTAGATTAAGGGTGGTCTCGAACTCTCAGTGATCCTCCTTCCTCTGACTCCCAAGTGCTTGGATTAAAGGTGTGTGCCACCACTCCTGGCCACCTTCCATTCTTAATGAACCTTGAACCCCTTCTCCCAATTTAGTCTCTATTACTTTCATGTACGTTCCCTCTCCACCCCTCCCCATGGACTATAGTTTTAATTTGGGTTGCCCACATAAGCTTGGATGTAGAGTTATTTCCTAGATTAAAGACAACTTCCCAGTAGCTGTATCACAGAAAAAGAAGAAAATACACCATCTCTACCAGCAACCAAGCTGACAATAACTCCGCAGGGAGGCATGGGGCTTCTTGAGCCCTGCTCCCATCCATGACGGGAAGGTTAGGAGGTCAGTGCTTGAAGGTCTTGCGCAGACAGGGCTGTTAGGAACTCACAAGCGTAAGAGCCATTCTGTCCTGGAAACTTCGCTTGTGCCACAATGTTCTTCATTGACACTTAATTCCCTTTGCCTCCTCTTCCAAAATGCTCCCTTATCCTTGAAGAGGTGACATAGATGTCATTCCATGACTGAGCACCCAACAGTACTTATTCTTTGTCCTTTTGCCAGTTAGAAGTTGCAGAAGTGACCACAAATCACTACAAAAGGTCGCTTTTCTGACCAAAGCTGATAACAGCACGCAACTCTGAACAAGATGTAGGGATATATTTGTGGGAGGGTAAAGAGTCCTTTGGATACAAGCTCTGGAGCAGTGTAGCTGAGCCATATGGTGGATCTATTTCTAGATTTTTGAGAAACCTCCAGATTGATTTCCATCATGTCTGTACTAGTTTACATTCCCACCAATAGTGAACAAGGATTTCCTCACATCCTCGTCAGCATTGTTGTCCTTGGCTTTGTGGATGACAGCTCAGGCAGGAGAGCATAGGGAAGACCTTGGAAACACAGGGCTCAACTTGGTTTACGTGGTAAATACATCCTTTACCTAACAGTGCACCTATCAACCTGTTGGCAACCAAGGCTCCTACCTGTATTGAGCTACCCATACATAAACCACTCCAAACAATGTGATAAGGTTTCCTCCCCAAGTAAGCATTCGTTATTCCCCTTTCTTGGTTAGTTTCTATTTAAATATGTTTTTAGACACTTTGGGGATCAGAAGAAAGGAGGCCATGCAGCAGAGACTGGTTGAGTGTGTGTGCAGGGGACAACAATCTGTGTCCTCTAAGAAGACTTTCAGGAGGAATCCGTTAGTTGCTATCTCATGCACGTGTACATATTTGCCCATGAATAATTGTGAGCATCATGAGAAGAAAGATGCATAGTAAAGGTTAATAACTCTAATCTTTTGATCAAAAGACAGAACCACACAAACGACCCCTCCTCATGGCCTCTTCTCTTGGACTACTTAAAAAGAAGCCCCATGTGCCGGGCGTGGTGGTGCACACCTTTAATCCCAGCACTCGGGAGGCAGAGGCAGGAGGATTGCAGAGAGTTCGAGGCCACCCTGAGACTACATAGTTAATTCCAGGTCAGCCTGGATGAGAGTGAGACCCTACCTTGAAACCCCACTCCCCAAAAAAGAAGCCCCATGCAAATTACTGGAATCTTTATGGACTTTCTTGTGTGGCCCCTGCCCCTCTTGCAGTGTTGAAGCTTGGACTGTCACTTTGCTCTTAATAAAAATTCTTGATGTTTTCCGTGTGTGTGTTTTCTAATTCTTTGAGAAAGGTGTCAACAATCTGGAAACACCAAAAGTCCATCAATACCACAGCAACCCTGGCTGGGATAAGATGTAAGATAAACTATAAAGGCAGTTGAATTTGCATGTCCCCAATGGCTAAGGATGTTGAGCACTGTTTTAAATTTTTTTTGGTCATTTGTATTTCTTTTTTAAAATTTTTTGTTTATTTTTATTTATTTATTATTTGACAGTGACAGAGAGAAAGAGAGAGAGAGAGAGAGAGAGCGAGAGAGAGAGAGAATGGGTGCACCAGGGCCTCCAGCCACTGCAAATGAACTGCAGATGCATGTGCTACTTTGTGCATATGTCTTATGTGGGTACTGGGGAATCAAGCCTCGAACCTGGGTCCTTAGGCTTCACAGGCAAGCGTTTAACCACTAAGCCATCTTTCCAGCCCCCATTTGTATTTCTTATTCTGAGAACTCTCTGTTATTCATTTAGCTCATTTATAATGTGTTGTTTTCTTGTTGTTTAGTTTTTGAATTATTTCTGTATTCTAGATATTAATCCTCTGTAGAGCTAATAAAAGTTTTTATATCATTCAGTAAACGCTTTACTTGATTAAAGTTTCCTTTACTGTGCAGGAACTCTGATTTCATGAGTTCCCATTTGCTCATTGTTGGACTTATTTCCCAAGTAACTGGAGTCCTATTCAGAAATTCCTTACCTATGCAAATGTCTTGACATGTATTCTCCACTTTTACTTTCAGATTTTTAGGTCTCAGGTTAAGAGTCTCATCGGTTTGTGTTTTTGCATGGTGAGAGATAATGATCTAGTTTAATTCCGCTACATGGAGATAGTGAGAGGTTGTCCTCTCTCCCAGGAGTAATTTTGTGTCTTTTTCCAAAACCCAGAAGGCTATAGCTGCAGGGACTTGTATCTAGATCTTCAGTTCTGTTCCACTGACAGTCTACGGCCATAGCAGCCTGACCGTGCCCCACCTCATCTGTTTCATGGTTTACACATCTATTTTTGTACCAATACCCTGTTGTTTTCCTTCCTAGAGTGCTGCAATACACCCCGAAATCACATCTTGTGATATAGCCTTTCCTCTTGATTTCTTTGGCTACTCAAGGTCTTTTTTGTTTTCAAATGAATTTTTGTATTGTTTTATCTATTTCTGTGAAAAGTGACATTGGCATTTTGATGGAGATTGTATTGAACATGTAAATTGCTTTTGGTAAGATAACAATTTTCACAATAGTTATTCTTTCTAGTCTGAGCATAGGATGTTTTTGATCCTCCAGCATTTTCTTCAATTTTTTTTTTCAAACTGACCAAACAAATGGGGAATTATTAAATGTTTCCAGGGCAGGAAGGCTGTTTTCCATATTTTTTAAAGTGGTGTGCCTGTGCAACTTGATGCAGATGAGAGTCCACGGTTGTAAGGAGCGTTGTGAGCAGAGGACTGTGTGCGTGCAGGTTTGCAAGGTACGTTGTGAGGAGAGGGGTGCAGATATCCGGGCTTGCTAGGTGCATTGAGATGAGGGGTGTATGCCCTCGGTGTTGGGAGGAACATTTAAGGAGAGGGGTGTGTGCATAGCACAAGCCACACCCAGCTCCAGCTTGCTGGCTGTCTCCTTTGCATGTCTGATTCACCTGGGCAGGGGAATGTGAATGACTGAGAAGAAGTTAAATTTTATTGGAATTACAGCATGTTTGGAAGAAAATGTGATGATCTTTCTTATAAGGTGACAAAAAAGGAAGAGAAAACCAACTGTTTCAATGTACATAGAGCCCTTTTCCTATAACTGAATTTAAAAAAAACAAAAAAATTATTTAGCCTTTATCTTTCCTATGTTTCTTGCTATCAAATATCCTAAAATAATAATCTCTTTTTTTCCCAGAGAATGCTAAAGAGATCTTGTAAGTATGAAAGAAAGCTTCAGAGACTGCCCTAAGCATGTGACCATTCATTCATGGAGGCTCTGAGAAAGGAAGTGGGTGTCAGCTGGGACTGCCACAACAAAATGTGGTAGACTATGCAGTTTAGCTCTAAAAGCTGAAAATTGGAAGAGAGTTCTACTGAGGGCTCATCTCACTGTGTCCTCACAAGGCCTTTTTCTGTGTGTAGGGAGAGAAAAAGAGAGGGGGAAGGAAGGACTGGAGGAAGGAGAGAGAGAGAGAGGAAAGGAGAGAGCAAGAGAAGAAAAGGAAATCGAAGCAAAGACCTCTAGATCTACCTGGGAACAGTGGATTAGAAGGAGGGTGTCCTATCAAGTCAGTCTATGCCAAAAGTTCAAATGGCCCCAGAGCCACATCTATATATTTCATGTTTTTAACATTTTCAAAAACTGTACACCGTTTTAGAAATGGTGGGAGAGGAGAGATGTCTCAGGGTTAGAAGTACTTGCTGGCAGAGCCTGCTGGCCAGGGTTCAGTTCCCCAGCACCCATGTAAAGTAGGTCACAGAGAGGCAGCACGTGTGGTGCAATCCCAGTGCACCTATGGCAATAGGAGGCAGAGCCAAGAGAATCTGAAGGTTTCACGTTGCAGACCTTGGCTCAAAGAAGGTGGGGCACAGACCTCTGGAGATTGTCCAGTGGCCTCCACAAGCATGCCATGGCATGTTCACAACCATATACCTACACACATAACTATTAAAAATGAAGTACATACTCTTGTCTTACAATATCAAAGTTAAACATGTATATTTATATCTTTGAAAATGCCTTGCAAAATGAAGATGGACTTTGTAATGCTGTTTCTGTTAGGTTCCACGTCACAATGAAAGCAGAGTAAAATGATGAAATGTGAAATTTCATCACATAAGGTACCATGCTAAGGGGAAAAAAAAAGAGAGAGAGAGAAGCTGAGAACACTTAGTAACACTTATGGAAATTGGAAGATTAGAAGATGTAATTCCAATTATATTTCTGAGCTTACTGGAAAAATTTATTATGTCTGAGTCCTTAAAATCAGTTGTGAAGATACTCCAAGGCTCAAGAATAGATCAAAATTTATGCAGTGGAGAAAGTAACATGTGCTCATCTACTTTGAAAGTGAAGGAGCTATTAGTTTGATGTCCTTTCATCATCCTGGGATTGTTTTTAGACCCAAGAGCATATATTCCAGGGATCAGTGGAGATCATAACATTCACAGGGAAATGATAATAGCAAATAGAGTTTTTAAAATGGTTCCAAGATCAAGTATGTTCTGAAAATTCTTGTATTCAGAATACATTTAAATGCAGCTATACTTTAAATATATTTACTTTTATATTTGACTTGGTTTATGTGTATGATATTTCTGCACCTATAATGTAGTGATGTTTGAACCTCCAAGAAAAAAAGACACAGCTATCACTTTTTTCCCCAAACTTACCCATTGGCAATTTGCTTTACAGTGAGATGAACTCTTTAGTCTGTCTACTCTTGATGGTTCTAGAAACCAAATTTATATCTGTGAATTTCTTTTCATAAACAATAAAGGGTTTAATCATAGCTAGTAGTATAATTTAATTTGACCATCAAGACAGTGACAGCATTTGGAGGTACCCCAAATAACTCAAATTGTTCATGAAACAGATTATAATTAAGAAATACGAATTTTATTTAATTTCGTTTTCTCCTAGGCCACTCAGCCAAGAAGCAATTCTGAAATACCATCATGAGCATAGGTTTCAACTACACCTTTTCAACTTCACCTTCTCCAATTAAGGATTTTGCAAATTTCACTCAACCAAACCTCCACAACTCACCTGCAAGTGGGCACGGTTACAGCAGATAGCTCCTTGACCTCTTGGAAGATTGATTAACACCCCTGAAACACTTGTCTGCCATCTGCTTCACCTCAAAGAAGTGGCTAATCAATACTGAGGTACCATCATGACTTAGCTCAGAACTGCAGTGTCACGTCTGGTTTTAGCTGAAATTGTAGGGAAATGTCAGCTAATAACAATTGTCATTCATCAACAGTAAACTCAGATATACCACACTGAAGTTTTATTACACAGCATTTCATGTTTCTGTCTTTTATGTATGATATATATATATATATATATATATATATATATATATATATATATATATATATATATATATATCTGACTTTGGTTTTTATCTATTAATTTGTGCAAAGAGACTCACAATGTTCATTTCTTCCCTTCTTTCAGTCGGCTTCTATTTCCTTGTAATGATGGGAACAGCTATCTTGATTTCCAGTCAGGATGCAGTTCTGTACGCCCACTTCTTCCTGTGTGGCCTGTCTTCAGTGCCCCACATCAGTGTGTGGGAACATTCAAAGTCTCTTCTGACATGTTTTCTTTTGTCTTAAATCAGCTAATGCACAGTGGAAAACTTCCCCTCTGAGGAAGCTTCAAAAACTGTATTTCCTTTATAGCAAAGTGCTTTGTTTCTGGATATATATATTTTTTTCACAAGTATAACCTGCCTTTAATCACTGCATGACCTTAGCAGGATATAAGATCAGAAAACCTTATCATTCACATGGACCTGTGGGGATACCCAGTTGAACCCCATACAGAAAATGTCTCTTAAGCAATTCCACTAAATAGCCAGGCAAGCTTGAGAGCACTTCTGTGGAAACAGAGTGGATACGGGCTCACAGGCTGGGTTAGCCCTGCAAATATCCTGGGTTTAGCCTGTAGGCAACTCCCTCCTGTTTACCCTGGACACTAAAGCAGGGCTGAGGGACTGAACAACAGACCATGGAGTGTCCTTAAGTTTTTTTTTTTTTTCAGTCCACATGGAAATGAAATGGAGTTTTCATCTCTGAATGTTTCCCTTGACTTACTCTAGGTAGTATGTGGGTGACCATTGTCACATTTGAGAATTGTTCACACTGAACAATCCGCAAGGCAGATAGGAGGCTGTATGACACTTCCAATGACTTATATGTCATCCTTCAAGGGCTGTTCTTTCAGGCTCCATTGCTTTTGAAAATGTTTTAAATTTATTTATCTGTTTATTTATTTGAGAGAGACTAGGCATACCAGGGCCTCTAGTTACTGCACAAGAGCTCCAGATGCATGTGCCATCATGTACATTTGGCTTATGAGTGTTTTGGGGAATCAAGCCTGGAGTCTTAGGATTTGTATGAAATCTTGCTAACCACCAAATCATCTCTTCAGCCCCTCCATTGCATTTTTTACCATTAACCATTTATTTCATTTATATTCTAATTGCTGTATGGACATGTCTCCTACTAATTGGGCTAATTAAAGTTACTTAGAGTAGGTATACAGTTGCATTACTTTATAAAGGTAGAATAATAGCTCTGGGTCAAATTTTTATGTACAGAGGACATAATTATTTATTTAAGTGCTTAATGTATTCCTATTTTCAGGATATTATTTAAAATCACATTAACACATGCATATGTGTTGAAGGTAGTGAGTTAAAGTTCACTATTTTTCTCTAAAAGGAAAGGAAAATACTGAATGTTACAAAGAGTAGTATCAGCATTTCCACACACTCACACACACACATAGTTTTCATTGTTGAGTACCTAATATTTTGTTATAAAATTATTGTCATTGTTTTAATGAGGAAAATGACATATGAAAGGGAAAATGGCAGACATGATGCTTGATAACCACTCTAAGTTCTTAAAATTCCATATTTTTGTGAAAAATTATTTGGGGTGGGCACAGTCTCACACTGTTGTCCAGGATGGCCTAGAACTCACTATGTAGCCCAGCCTGGTTCCTAACATGTAGCGATTCTTCTGTGTACATGACTCACTATTTCTGGCTTCCTTTGTCTATTTTTTTTTTTTTCATATGAACTTAGAATTGAAACTAAGATTTCTTTGCTTGGGAAGCACTCAACTATTGAATCATACCTCATCTCTTAAAAATATTTGTTTATTTAAAGACACCATCTTAAGGACTTTCCCAGGTTGTCATCAAATATGTGATCCTACATCCATAGACTCCCAGTGTTTGGGATTCCAGGTAGTGGCCACCAAGCCCAGTCAAAGGATTCATATTTTTGAGTTTTACACTGAACTAGGCTGTTGAGTATTAGAGTAATCCCACCAATATGCTTATTATCCTTAGGAGGGAGAAAGTAGGCGGTTTGTGGGAAAGAGCACATGAGTGACAGGGATTTTGGCTCAAGTAGAATAAGGAGATACAAAGAGGTATTTCTTGGAGAATTTTGTATATTGCCTCTCCTATCGCACTGACAGCTACTGCAAGGACACTGAGTGTTCTGCTATTGCATCCTCAATGTGTAAGTGTGCAATCACACTTCTGTGTGTGTGTATGAGTGTGCTAATACATGTTCTTGAAAATTAAAAGTTAAATTATCTTTCAATGATTTTTAACAAATAAAACTTTAATAAGGCTTTGAATATTTAAATTACAGTCACAAGCATCTATTGATATTTGAAAAACAGTTTATCCAGGCCTTTAAAAATCAAGACAGAATGTCAAATTCTACTGTCTAAGACATATTCAATTAAAAAAAAAAGCCTAGTATAAAATTAATTTATTCTCTGAGATTTATGGTCACAGGGTCATTTTCAGTGGTGAGGTATTGCCTATCTGGGTTACTGAAGGTCACACAGCCAGGCAGTGAATTGACTTCCAGTGCCTTGCTTTAGACAGCACCTCTGCTGAGTGGGTTATGATGGTAGCACCTATATTTGTCTGCAGGGCAACTGAAGTAGATGAAAATGCCTGGCATTTTTCGTTATGTTGCATCTCTTTCTTTTGTGGCTTCAACTTTGGGATAAGCTTATCTACCAATTCCATGACTGGAAAGAGCAGAGCACAGAGGTGGCATGGCATTTCTGGAAGATCTGTCTACACCTTGAGAGAATGGATGCCCCCTCTCTTTATTAAGCCTCTGTTCCTTTCCATTATCCCATTTTGTATAAGGTCTTGTTGTGTAGCCTAGGCTAGCCCTGAATTCTCAATCCGGCTACGTCAGCCTCTTGAGTGCTGACGTTACCAGCGTACACTACCACATATGGCCACAGGTACAGTTCTTTGGAGCAAGGAATTGACCTTGTGGCACTCGTGTGCCAAAGTGAGTTAATATCATGAGTTTTCCTGGATAATTTAACTATATCTTTCCGTGGCACTGCAGGTAGTTAGAAGAGGTTTGGATTATCTGCTGTGAATGGCATGAGTCTGACAAGAAGAAGGAAACACAGTGCCAGCTGGAAAGCAGTGTTAGTCTACACTCTCACTTCTGTTTTTCTATGGACCCAACAGGTGTTCACACATGACTTCATCAGGAGTGAGGAAGTGGAGTCCTCTTGTTTGAGAGTTATATTAATGCTAAGTTTACACTCAGCTCTTCTAAATACAAGTTCGGTATATAAGAGGTGATTTTCTATTGACTTACAAAATCAAATCACTTGAGAAGTTTCATCTTTATGGTCGATGGGTCTCAGATTAATATACTCCAATCTTTTCAAAAAGTTCACAAAACACCTTGAGCTATAGCGAGTCACTGAATTTGAAACAGACCCAGGTTACTTTACATGGGTTAGAACTGAGTCATAAAAGGCCAAAAAGTCAACTAGAATGAAAAGCTCAGGCTTATTATATTCACTTTGAAAGTTTATATTTTAAGGAAAACGTTTTTGCCAATATAAATTAGTAATCAGTTATATTTTAACCTTTAAGCCAAAATTGTGGAAAGGTTTTATTAAAATAATTTTAACTATTTCTAAGACTGACATTATATCCAAAGATAGGCTAACTTATGGTACAATTAAAGCAACAGTAATAATTCCAAAGTAACACAATTAAATATGACTTAATCATTTGTTGTAATAAGCATACTTTTATTATGTCATGATATGTATATCAAAAATAACTTTGTTATCAATTGTTTTCCATTAAAAAGAAAATTGATAATCTGCAAATGCAGATAGCATGGGACCACCATTCTATGTCACCTGCCACCAATAGCATTCACATGAAAAAAAAATAAGGGTCAAGAACAAGGTAAATTCAGGCTACATTGCTATAAAATATTTCAGAAAATAAATTAAAATGAATGCTGGGGAAACGGATTAGCCCTTGAGGTGCTTATCTGAGAACCCACGGAATCCTGGTTTAGTTCACCAATACCCACATAGGCCAGATGCACAGAGTGGCACTCTTGTCTGGAGTTCATTTGCAGTGGCTGGTGGCCCTGTCATGTCCATTCATTCTCTATTTCTTTATATACATGTATATGCCTTTCTCTCTCAAATAAATAAATATTAAAAAAAATAAAAATAATAAAATGCTGTTGATCGCTAGTATTTGTATAACTACCATAACGGAGATTATTCTTTTCTTAAATAAGTGAGACAGGACATTTAGAGTGACAGCTGTTATTTCACTCAGTCTTTTCCTCAGCTCTTGGGTCCCCATCAGATGGCAACCATGAGGCGCCAATTCTTTGGAGGAGTCGCAGTTCCTAACATTCTTCATGCAACGTCAGATCAGCAAGTAAGGTTAGGGTAGGGCGATTCATCCAACTTCAGACAAGATAGCTTGGCATCTCAGTTGTAGAAAGAACTGTGGCCTTGGCTTCCTCATTGCACTATGACTCACCTTCTCTTCCTAGCAAAGCCTTCCATATCTTCCAAAGTGCTGAACAAACTATGTGTTCTAAAGAGAATTCAGCATGGTAATTTTAACCTAGTTTGACTATTGGTACCAAAAATGGCTTAAATAAATGACAGGTTAAGATAGATTTTTGAAGCCTTACCAGTTGTCATTTTCCTGTCAAAGAAGATGCGACTGGTGGCAGGTTGAGCACAAAATGCCCCCTGTCCCATCACCAAAAGATGGTCTATGTGAATTTCCGTGTTCCATCACAGGCAAGGATTGCTTCAGCTGGTGCCATCTGGCACGTGAGGATACACGGTAGAAAGGAAGCATGAGGATGGTGGAACCAAATGTTTATTTATTGACAATTAGCTACATAGGAAACCAGTAGCTTCAAACATTGCATATAAAGAGACTCTCATTTCCTCAATCTGGAAGACATAGAGAGTTGAGGCACACACAATGGGCTTAATAGTAAAAGTAATAAAAGTAGCTGAGTTCAAAAGAGTGATAACCCTGAGCCAAGGCAGTTTGCTGTGCAAAGAACTGGACCTTACGTGGTAAAGAATGATTTGAATGCATAGACTACCTGGATGGACATTTTATGAGGTCTAGTCTCCAGATTCCCTGATCTCTCTGATCTTGCACCCATGATCTGTTCCTTCCTACTAAGAGAACACTTTTAGTAAAATAGAACCCCCCGCTGCCTGACAAAGAGGACACTTTCTTGTGTGGCAACATGCACACATCACCAGTTCTGCCTGTTCCTTTTGCTGTGGGCAGCCCGTTAGTAGAGAAGGTGACACACAACAACCCCAGCTGTTTGTATTAATAATAACAGCTTCCACCTGGTAAGATGATGGAGTGGCTTGTTTAAAGGCATAGTGGATGCTGTAGCTTGGAAGCACTGTGTGATGAGTGAGAAGAACCGTACAAAATGTCTAGCAGTGGCTGTTAGTTACATGGTGCTGCTCCCTGCATAACTATATGGTATGGATGACAAAACCAGAGGTTTCTGTGGACTCTTCCTAATGAGTATCGCCTGGCTCCATTTAGGAATCTGTGTGTCTCTTTCTGTAGCTGTGTGCTCTCCATTTTAGAGTTCTTTGTCAAAAACAAAATAGTGGCACATCTATCAGGGAAAATAAGAATTGCCTTGAACTAGAAGTTACAAATACATTCTGTAATTTGAAGCTCATTCTTTCAAAGGACCAATGAGCAATAAGGGTCACCTTGAGTCATCACAGTGGCAGGTGTAGGGGATGCAGACCATCAAAAGGAGATCCACCACTCAGAGGACCAGAGGACGGGGGGATGTATGTAGCAATTAGTTTGCGTGGGCTTCTCTTGGCTCTTTTTAATTGAATTTTTTTATTAGTTATCTACATAGTGTGTATACAGCCATGCTGGTACCATCATTAGCCACCTTCCTGTCCTCCCCCATCTGAAGGGACCCTCCTCATTGGGGAATGTGGGTCGTGCATTGTGGGGGTAGCCATCAGTTATGAGGAAGAGGCGATGTCTCTGTGCATAATGGCCCAACTTGTGGCTCTAACAATCTTTCTGCCTCCTCTTCTGTGAATTTCCCTGAGCCATGTGGGGATTGTTTTAGGTCTACTTCGGTGATGAGGCCTTGGGAGCCTCTGTGTCTCTGGATCTCTGGTTTGGTAGGCGTTGAGTGTTCTCTGTGTCTATCTCCTTCACCCTTGTGTTGGTGTCAGGTTCACCAAGAAAGCATCACTCTTGCTCATTTCCCCAATTACTGTATGGTTTCAGCTGGGCCCTGTGAGGTGCCATGGGCTGATTCTCTCCTGAAGTTCGGGGTCCATCTGAAAAAGTGAAACAAATTCACTTGTCCCTTAGTTTTAATAGAGCAATCTGTGATTCAGATGCATAGAAGATCTAAATCTAAATCATATCTTCAGATGAGTCACCTAAAGCAAAAGATTTTTCCATTGAAGGCAGACAGAAATCCAGACTGGATAGTATGAAAGGAAGACACTGAAGGTGGATTTAGGGTCTCTGTGACCCTTCCTATTAACCTCCCTTTGATATGTGCCTCACAGAAAGATTCAGAAAACTTCCAGCAAGATCTGTCCCCTGATCTTACAAAAAGATGTAAATTGTAGACAATGGTGATTACTGTAATCTGTTAGCCAGTTTCCCCTTTATGATTCATTTATCCAGGTCCTAGGAATGTTCTCGAAAGGATTGAATCTATAAAAACTGACTCCTCCATGTGGCTGGGGAGGTGGCTCGTTTGGTAAAGCCCTTGCTGCAGAAGCAAAGGGACGTGAGTTTGGATCCTCAGAAAGCAGATAGATGCCAGGTGTAGAGGCATACACTCTCAGCACTGGACAGGCAGAGGTGGGGTTCCTAGAACTGTCTGGTTAGCTAGTCTAGCAGAATGGATGATCTCTGGGCTCAGTGAGAACCCTTGTCTCAAAACCAATGGTGAAAACCTCTTAATGAGATGCCCAGCTCTGGTCTCCACAAACTCATTTGCACATGTGTGCATTCACATGCATATGTACATGTATAGACACATGCACATCATACATGCATATGTATATACCAAACCAAAAATGAATGTGGTAAAGAAAATATTTCACTCAGGATCAGTTCTCCTTCCAAAGGCAGCCAGAATTCCATGACTGATCACACTTTCCACCACTTGAGGACCTCTGAAGTGCTGGCTTCAGTTCTGGAACTCCTTATGTGATTGACAGGAAATTTCATTAGGGCTAAGTCACAGTTCAGCATCTTTCTCTGTCCAAAACTGGTTAATTTTCATCACCACTAATGGTGTCCTAAGAACTCTCCCTACAATATTTCCTGCCAGCTAGTCTCCATAGCTGCCAAGGAAACCCACTTGTGCTCTCATTTCCTTCTTGCAAAAATAAAAATCTATTCTATTTCTCCTTTCTTGCTGAGCCTATCCACAAGCTGCTTCATTTCCATTCCTTTAATTTTCTGTTCTAAAAACTATACTTACATTATTGTCTATCATTTCTACATTTCTAAGGAGACTATCCACTTGTAAACTGTATAGTCTTCTAATTGTTGAAACACATCATAGCTACTTGTATTTGTAAAGTCTGACTTCTGGGTCATTAGAGTTTGCTTTCTGTAACAAGTTTTCTTGTTTCTACTATGAATTATATTTAATATTTTCTTTGTAAATCTAGTGACTAAGTATATTGGACATTTTGGAATCATAATCAGTGTTTTAGCCAGTTATCACCCTAAGGTTGGTAACATGGGATGTCACCATGCCCTCTTTGTTTTCTTAAACTGTGGCTTTTAAGTACTTTTCTTTGTTTGCTTTATTATTCCTTTTATGATGTTATATAGTTGCTGCCATAAAATGATCTGTTCAGTCGAGTGTTACTTCTGTACTCCTTTGAAATAAGATTTCTCTACTAGCTGGCAGCCCTTGACACATTCCGCCCAGTTGGGTGTTGAAGAGGGACAGGCACATTTTCAGATGGCCATGAAAGTTGAAAGCACTTTATGCACTGTGTTTTCCAACTCTGCAGTTGAAACAGAGACCTGACACCCAGAAAATCATACCAGAAGATTAAAGTAGCATCTAATGTTCAAATAAATTCATTCCAAATAAAACTTACAGAGGTGTTTGCCAGCATTTTAAAAAACCTAAATCTTTTCTCTAACGGACATAAGACATTTTAGAATATGCCAGAGAAATACCTTGAGTGTCACTGAGTGGGGAAGCTGACACATGAATAATATAAAGAAAACCAGTGACATCATGAAGTAATAAGGTGTAGATGTTTCTTTTTCTCTTCTTTTCACCTGAATACACCTTGAATTTGGCCCAGATCTGCAATGCATCTCAACTCTACTTCTGTATCAAAGGAAGAAAACTGCCTGAATCCAATTCCATCAGCTTCTTTGAATGTCTTATCTTACATTCTTGAATATGCTACTTGGCTATGTAGATGTGAATGTATATGTGTATGCATGCATGTAGAATATATATTCTATACTTATAAAAATATGCATACATATTGAGTATATATATTTGAGATGAGTTGGGGGAAAAGAAAGTGAGCCACTGAGAATGAGAAAAATTGGATCGGGCTGGGGACTTGACTCAGCAATCAAAACACTTGCTAGAAAAGCCTACTAGTGCAGGTTCAGGGCTGCAGAGTCCACATAAAGCCAGGTTCACAAGGTGGCTCATGCATCTGGAGGTCGTTTCCAGTGGCAAGAGGCCCTGGCACACCCATTCACAGTCATATTCCCTCTCACCACCCCCATTTCTCCTTAATAGATTACCTGCCACAACAGTCATAGGTCCTACAGTCATATGTCAATTTTCTATTTGCCAACTGAAAACAAAAGTTCAGAACCTAACACATTTGATGATTACCCTACGTGAAAAACTTCTAGAATTGGTGAGGAAGGTCTGTCTAGATGGGAGGAGAAGGAAAAAAAAATTTCTTGTGACTGGATGATTCCAGGGCTGGGTTGTAGCTCAATAGGAAAGCACATGTGAGACCCCAGTTTCAATCCCTATCACTACAGGAAAACAAAAAGGAGTAGAAGGAGAAGGACGAGACCATGGTCCTTTATGTGTACATACAAGATCATTTAAAGGCTCACTTCTAAATGGTAAAAAAATATGTTCACTTTAGCCTCCATTTAAACACTACACCAACCAGAAGGTTGTCTATTTCTACTGCTTTTTTTAAAGGGGAAAAATGATTAAAGCATGTAATTCTTTGCCAAATGTGTTGATTGTCCATAAAATCACATGGAGGGAAAAAATCCACACTCAGACTAAGAAACAAAGAATACGTGATTACACTGCGTGGGATCAGTCCTGGCTCCACTCTCTCTGACAGTCTGACTGTAACCCATTGATATAATGGCAGACTTTCATTTACCATCTTACATGGGGTTTATAAATATTTATTTTTATATAGGTAAAAGATATCTTTGTCCATTGTTGATTTCATCTACCATGTTGGACACAAATAACCAGCTGGTTCTAAACAAATCTGTAATTTCAATAGGAGATTAGAAATCTTTCCCAAAGAAGAAAAAAGTATAGGTATAGAATTGTAAATACTTTGTAATAAATCTTGATGTCAGCTAGACTTGAGTTTCAGACTCTGCTTGTGTATATTAATATGTAAACTTAGGGTATAATTCAATTTCCTGGGTGATCTAACTTCTGATCTAAAAGTAGGGATGGTAACAACTTGCAGATTGTTTTTCTGAATAAAAAGTGTGTTTCCTATTGCAAAATACTAATATAATGCAGATAATTGACAGGAAATCATTCCATAAATACCTGCCATTGTTTCTATAAAAGAATAGAAAAGTTCAGTTTGTGATTTTTGTAATGAAATTAAGTTGTCAAGAAGACAGAAAGTAAAATTTATCCTTGAGCTTTATAACAGACTCTCATTTAACTTTTTATGTATTTTTAAAAATGTATTCAGTTGTCAGAGATTGAAAAAGGTAGACAGAGAAAGATTTTGGGAAATCCAGGGCCTCTTGCCAGGGCAAACAAACTCAAGATGCATGTACCGCTTTGTCTATCGGGGTTTATGTGGGTGCTGCTGAACGGAACCAGAACTGTCAAGCTTTGCAAGCAAGCACCTTTATCCACTGAGCTATTTCTCTAACCCTAGATTCTCATTTTAAAATTCACACTTTAAAACTTTTATCTTCCATCAACACATGACAAATTCTGAAAAAAGCTTACTTATTTTCAATGTTTGATATAATCATGGTTATCAAGGGATATATTTAAGTATTTACAGAGAATTAAATATTGAACACAGTTTTAATTGATATCACTGTTTAAATATGTCTCAAGTAGTATTTTGTAGACATGCTATAATAATTCCTAGGACCACTGTAACAAATTATTTCAAAGACGTCAAAAGGCCAAAGTGAAGTTGTAAATGCAAACCTCTTCCTTCTGGAGGCTCCAGGGACAAATCCATCCTTTCCAGCTGTCAACATCTGGTGTGTGCCAACATTATTTGGTTTGTGTCTTTATCTCTCTGCTCTTTTGCCCTAGAGTCTTTTTTGTGAATATAAAAATGTATATCTATATGTAATATAGATATAATTTAATATATATTATTTATTCTTTATATTATATATTATAATTTTATATATACTAATAGTATATTTATATGTGTATATATCTAAAAGAATACTTGTCATTGAAATTGGGACTTTCTTGGATAATCCCAGATGCTATGATACCATTTTCAACACTGTTAACTTAATTACAAGCACAAAATTTTCATTTCCAAGTCAGTGACATCCACAGGCTTTAGGGATCAGCACACAGGCATCATATTTGGAAAATAAAATAAAATAAAATAAAATAAAAATGCCATTTAGCTCATTCTATGTGTTCTTGGGTGTCCTGAGATACAGTGCTCTTTGTTCAAATGATTCTTGGGAATCACTCTATCAGTAGGATTCAAGTTATTATTTTTTCATAAAATTAAGACATTTCTTAACACACAATACTTTGCAAACATACTTTCCCAATATTTTTATTAGAACAAAATGTGTACCATTATCATTAGAGGCACTATTATTATTTGGAACACATGCATAGTAATACCTGCCAACAGGTGCATGCGCACACACACACATGCACACACACACACACACACACACACACACACGTGAAACACATACTGTAAAATTGTGCAAGTTTAAATTGTTCCAGCCAGAATATTTTTAATTTGTGTTTAATTTGTGTTAATTTGTGTTTGTGTTTAAGTATATGTCTGCATGTATGTGTGTAAGATGTCTATGGATGAATGTACTTGTGGAGGTCAGAGGACAATCTTGGGTGGTCTCTTATACCTTCTTCTTGAGGTAGGGTCTCTCTTGTTGGTTTGCCACTGCTGCTTGTGACTTTTTGGATTCTCCTGGCTCCCCCTCCCACTGCTGGTCAGTACATTAGGATTACAGATCTGTGTGTCATTTTGCATCTAACTTTAACATGGACAATGAAGAGGTTCTAAACGTGTCAACAAACAAGTGACTTTAACCACTTAGCTGTCTTCCTCATCAGTGCAGAGTTAGTTTTAAGATAAAGCCTTCAGTATGATTTATAACAAAGTAAAATCTTTCAAGTAATCAATGTCCTTAATAATTACTCAACATTATAACAAGTGGTGCTGCTCTTAATCAGATTCTTAATTGACATGGAATTCTGGGGAACAACTTATTCCTTCAGCCAAGGTATCATTGGGAATAACTCTTATGCCAACTATACAAACCATCATATCAGCTTCATTTTTTTCCACTTAAATATGATGTTGGGATTGCTCACCTTAAAATATAGGTAAATTTTAATCTTGATCCACTTCTTTACAGTGTGTCAGATACACCTTCTCTCAAGTACCATGGTTTTACACATACTGAGATGGCACTGGTTAGAAAAGGGGTCTAAGAAATATCAATGTATATCAACCACATGATTCTTTCCCCTCCAATGTTTGGATCACCAATCTGCCCAACTCCTTTACTCGTAGCATAATCTCTACAATCACCTTCTGAAGATAACCCTAACAGTATCCTCATGACAAAGGTAATAGAGAATCTTCCCTTACCTGTTTGTACACAGTATAATTTTGTCCTCCCTTTTGTTGTCATTTGTATCCTTGTGTGTATCATAACTAAGGTCATTATAGGAAGTCACAATTGAAAATAAAGGTAATGTAGCCTTTGCGCAATGGACTAGGTTTTCAGTAACATTTTCTCTGTGCATCTTAGGTACTGAATAATAAAGCATTAATAAACATCCATTTATCATTATGTTCTGGAGAGGAAAGGAAAGCTCAGGTAATACAAAGTGTATGTGCCTAAAGAGAGAATTAATTAGCATCATGTGTATATGTATGTGCATGTATGATTGCATTCATATGTTGTTTGACAAGTAATGGAGCTTGAAAAAAATGTGATAGGATGTAAATATAGGGAATCATTACATTAAGGAATTTATATGCATAAAAATAGATTGAAACGTCTGAACTGTGAAGAAGGTTCTTCAAACTGAATTTACCACAAATTAGTGGATGCTGAAAACAGCAGCTGGTTGCCATCATGATTGCTTTTAATGAAAATTAACTCTAAGAGAACCTATCTCGATTTATCACAAATAGTAAGAGTAGGTATTGATTCACAAGATATCTGTGCCCTGCTATATGATAGATTAGAGGGATAATATTAAGTGACAGAAAAAAATAGTTATATGGATGGATAAAAGAAAAACCAGATAGAATTACTGAATGTATTTTATATGAGGTCACAGTATTAAGTATGTTTCTTACCATCAATATGGATAGAAGTTTGAAAACTACTGTAAGTGAATGGTATACTTAGCTGACAAACATCCACTAGTAGATCATTAGAATATACAAGTATTTCTCACTTACATTCATTGAATTAAATAAAGAGCAAATACTTGGATATTGGACAACACACTTTCAAATGAGTTACTAATGAAATTGTGGAGAAATAGTTTTTAAATCCTAGAAACAAATAAAAAGGATATAATGACCTATAATTTAAGACATATCTAGGATAATTTAAGAAGAAAGTTTAAAATAAAAAAAAAGATCTTGAATAAAGCACTTGAATAAAAACCCAATAACATACCAAGTAGATGGCAAGAAGTAACATTAGGATAGAAATTAACAAAACAGAGACTATTATAAATCAGACAAAGAGTTTGTTCTTTGATAAGATTTACAACATTGACAAGCCCCTGGCTAAACTATGAAAGACAGAGAGAAAGAAAGAAAGAGAGATACCCAATTAAGAAAATTAGAGATGAAGAGGGAATTGTTACAAAAGACTCCAGTGAAATACAGAAGATAACTAAGTGATACTGTGGAAACATATCTCAAAATGATGAAAAAAAACAAAGAAGAAATATATGAATTTCTGAACATACATGATCTACGAAAATTCAAGCCAGAATATATAAATAATTGCAAAAGACTCATTATTAGCAATAGAACTGAAGTCTCCCCATGACAGAAAGCTCAGGAACAGATGGATTCACTAGTATTCTATCAAACAGTTAAATTCTATCAAACAGTTAAAAAAAAAAATCTCAAACTAATGCATTTCAAACAGTTCCACAAAATAGGAAGGGAAGGAAGATTACCAAATACATTCTATAAAGCCAGTATTATTCTTGTACTAAAATCACATAAAAACAATAATAAAAAGAAAACTATAGAACATTCCCCTAATGAATAGAGATGCAAAACGAAAAAATAAACTGAATTCTAAAACACATTAAAAATATACATAATGGGACTGGAGAGAGGGCTATAGCTGTTAGGCATTTGCCTACAAAGCCAAAGGATCCCGGTTCAACTCTCCAGGACCCATGTAAGCCAGATGCACAAGGGAGCACATGAATCTGGAGTTCATCTGCAATGGCTAAAGGCCCTGGCATGCCCATTCTCTCTCTCTCTCTCTCTTAAATTAAATTACACACACACACACACACACACACACACACACATAATGACCAAGTGGGCTCCATCCTTGCGATACAAAGTTGGTTTAACATATGCAAATCAAAATTTGGAATATACCATATAAAAATACTTTAAAGCAGGCTGGAGATATGACTTATTGTTTAAGGATCTTGCCCGTGAAGCTTAAGACTCAGGTTCAATTCCCTAGTAGCCATGTAAGCAAGATGAACAAGGTGGTACATGCATCTGGAGTTTGCTTGCAGTGGCAAAAGGCTTCAGTGTGTCCATTCTGTCTCTCTCATTCTTCATATGCCTGCTTCTTTCTTTCTCAAATAAATAATAATTTAATTTTTTAAGTACCTTAAAGCAGAATTTATATGATTAACCCAATAGATGTAGAAAAGACACTTGACAAAGGTCAATCTTCCTTAACAATAAAATCCCTGGAGAAATTATGGATAAAGAAGAAATACTTTGCAATAATAAGCCAATATTTGACAAACCTAGAGCCAACACTATACTAAATTGGGAAAGACAGGGCATTTTCTCTACAATGTGGAATGAGGAAAAATGCCTACTCTTTACTTTTCATCAACATAATGTTCAAAGTCTTAACTAAAGCAGTAAGAAAAAAAAAAAAAAAACATAAAATAGTTAATTAAAATATGATATATTACACAATTTTATCCAAAGATGGTGATAAAATGAAATAATGAAATTCTCATAAAAGGGATGGCTCTTATTCTAGAGTTACCATAACTTTCAGGTAACTAGCAATTATCATGGCTGGGGAAAAAAAAAACACAAAAAGCAAATGAGAGTGGCAAAGACAATGGTAGTCAATTTTCTTTATATTTCCAGATTTGTGTGTCCCTGTGAAATACCTTCTCTACAATCTGCTTCTCCATTCTCTTCCTCTCTCTGGGTGTTGTTGCTTTAAGCCTCACATGCACACATCTGTACAATGCTGAGTAGTGAGGGCTTAAAGAGTAATTTAAATGATGACATTGTGCTTGGGATGATCATTGGTGTCATGGCTTTTCCTTTCTTCCCCTTATCTCCAGCTCTTTGATCTTAGCAACCATTTCTAGAGCTGGGCGTGGTGGTGCATGCCTTTAATCCCAGCACTTAGGAAGCAGAGGTAGGAAGATTGTCATAAATTCGAGGCCTCCCTTAGACTACATAGTTAATTCCAGGTCAGCCTGAGCTACAGTGAGACTCTAACTTGGAAAAAAAAAAAAAAAGTAACCATTTTTGGCGCTGGAGAGATGGCTTAGCAGTTAAGGCGCTTGCCTGCCAAGCCAAAGGACCTTAGTTCAATTCCCTAGGACCCATGGAAGCCAGATGCACAAGGTGGCACATGTGTCTGGAGTTTGTTTACAGTGGCTGAGGCCCTGGTACACCCATTCTCTCTCTTACTCTCTTCTCTCTCTCTCTCTTTCTCTCTCTATGCCTCTCTCTCAAATAAATAAATGAAATGAAATGAAAATAAAAAAGAAACTAACCATTTCTTAGCTGGAGTGGTGCCTCAGAGGTTAAAGCCCTTTCTTACTAAGCCTAAGGGTTTGATTCCCCAGTACCCATGCAAAGTCAGATACACAAAATAGAACATGCATCTGGAGTTGGTTTGCAGTGGTAGGAGGGCCTGGCATGCCCAGATGTGCATAGACACACACACACACACACACACTCTCTTTCTCTATCTCTAAAAAATAAATATATATTTTAAATAATCATTTAATTTTTTAAAAATTGCCCCTTTATTCATAATCTCTAAATGATTAAAAAATGAAACAAACAAAGCATTGGCTCACTATGATTTCAGCAAAACAAACTCTGGGACATTGTAAAGAGAGGGATATTGCAGATACTGCCAGCACGAGGCCTTTGAACAGGGATGGCTAGTTTTGGCATAGAAATGAATATGAAACAAAATTATGAAAAATAAAAATAGAAAACACCTACAATTATGAAAAATATTGAAAAATTTAATACAGTGCAAGCAACTTGTATGATTCCTTTTTATTCTACAACAATATCTGGGGCTGGGTAATTTATAAAGAATGCAGAGTTTGTCCCACCTTTCTGCAGGCTGGTGAGTCTAAAAGAGAAGGTTCCTTTATGGAGAGGGCATATGGTAGAAGACGTCAAACAAGTAACACAGAAAGAAAAGAAGTAGGGCCTGGCTGCTCCTCTTACCGGGAATGAACTTGTGTGATAAATAACCTGTTCCTGAGATGATGACTTTAATTCATACATGGGCCGACCTCATTCACAATTACCACCTCTCAACCTGTTGCACAATGAGTCAGCTTCCAACGCATGGACTCTGTAGTACAATGCATTTGAAAAGATGAGCAAAATATATTATTTTATAACATAACCTCAACAAGCTGTTCCACTAACTATAGAAAAAAATGGAGATATTAGTCCTGGATAGTTTCCCCTATAGAATTGCATTATGTTCATGGAATTTTCCAGTGATAGGTTATGAAGTGAATTCCTTGTTAAAATTTGTCACAAAGCAATCAAAAACAAAATATAGAAATCATATTAATGTTTATAATTCACAAGGCTGCCATGACCCTTGCCAGAAACACAAGGGCAGTTCCTGTGGTAAACTTGAAAACATATTTTTATGCTAAATAGATAAGCAGCTGTACAGTTTCTACATTGAATTTCCTGTTATCTGTACCAAAAAGACAGGAATATTGTCCACCTGAGTGCACGTCCCATTCCATTGCATAATATTTAATAAGGCCAATAACTAAAACTCAAAGCTAAACCTGCTGCCTCACCATCCACGAATTCTCTAGTTCCTCCATCTTTTCTTCTCTGAGGAAGCTTCTTAATCTTAGGCTGCCTCACACCCACCCAAGGACCCGTGTTTCTCCAGTGCTCTAGTAACAAAATCGCATCAGCATGCTTAAAGTTATAAGTCCTCCCTCTCTCTGTCTCTGTCTTTCTGTCTGTCATTGGGATTAATCCAGAGCCTTGCCCTCACAATGCAAGCAATTCTTACTTATTTTTCAACACTTATAAAGATTAAGTAACAGCACAGCTCTTCTCTAGCTCATTGTACTATGCAGTTCTTTGAGAATAAAATACACTACTGAAAATTGCTCTTGTTTCTATTCTCTTTCTTTTATCCTGTGAATATGTACCTGTGAAAACGCTGATGCAACATAAAAGGACTGTGGGAGCGAGGCATATAGGGAATCAGAGAGGCTGAAGTTCTCTATTGTGTTTCCTCAGAATGTTTTAGATTATGCAGACAATTCACATTGCTTGCCTTCTAAGTTTAAGAAATATCACGCATTTTTGTCTTTCAAAGTCAGAGCATGGCTTTCATTGAGAAGTCCAAAATTTCTTTCAAAAGGTATACCGACGCTGTCTGCAGTGGTTTGATTCAGGTGTCCTCCGTAAACTTACGTAGTCTGAATTCTTGATCCCCAGCTGATAGAAATTTGGGAACAGGGTCCTTTTTTGGAAGTTTGTTGTGCAGGCAGACTTATGGGTGCTACTGCCAGCTTTCCCTTACCAGTATTTGCCCCCACCCCCAGCCCGTGCTGCTGCTGTCTGCCACCTGCTGTGGTGGAGGTGACGTCCAGCCTTTGCTCAGGACATGCTTTCCCTGTGATCATGAAGACTCCCCTCAAGACTTTAAGGCAAAATAAACCTTTTCCTCCTATAAGCTGCCTTTTTTCTGGTTTCTTTCTGCCAGCACCTAGGATAGGGAAGCCTCTCTACCTATGTGATTCTGTGAGAGCACGGAAGGAGTTTCTTGCTCAGCCTTGGGTTCAGGAGGTTGGATTGGAAGGCTGGGATGGTGTCATCATCTCTTTAACCCAGACAGCTTCATAGCCACCTCTCGGCTGACATCCCTGCTTTGCCAGCTGGGTCTGTAGTGACATCCTCATCTCTCCCCATTCTGCACATTCTTCCCTTTTGCTTCATGGCTGAAAGGCTTGTGGGGGGGATTTCTTTTCAATACAGATTCAAGGACCACTCCAGACCCCAATGGCAGGAAAAAGAAGTCTCAGAAATAAAATGGCTAATTTCTCATCTCACAATGATGAATGCTATGCTTTTTTTTTTTTTTCCAGAAGGAAAAAAAGCTATGTTTGATTAGTCATACTGTCCCATTGGTTTCAATAGGCCTCTTACAAACCATCTCAGAAGTGAAAAAGAAAGTCATCTGAGATTCAGGAGAAACTTTCCTATGGGTACTATTTCACAGCCAGTTAACATAGGTGGCAAATAGTACTTATTAAAAGCAACTCTACTTACATACACCATGAACTTCATGGAACCCTAAAGGTGAAATGTTCAATAGAAACAGCACTAGATATAATGCAGTTCATGAATGGTACATTCAATTTAACCATAGTTTTAAAGACTGTAGAACTCAATGATTTTTTTAAAGCATCTCCCAATTAATCTTTATTTAGAATGTTATGTTTTGGGGGCGGGAAGGATGGCTTAGTGGTTCAGGGCTTGCCTGCAAAGCCAAAGGACCCAGGTTTGACTCCCCAGGACCCATATAAGCCAGACACAAGGTGGTACATGTGACTGGAGCTTGTTTGCAGCAGTTGAAGTCCCTGGTTTGCCCATTCTCTCCCCTCTCTCCTTTCTCTCTCTCTCCCCTCTCTCCTCTTCTCTCATTGCCTCTTTCTCTCTCAATAATAAATAAATAAATTAATTAAAATTTAGAGCCAGGCATGGTGGCGCACTCCTTTGATCCCAGTACTTGGGAGGCAGAGGTGGGAGGATTGCCATGAGTTCAAGGCCACCCTGAGACTACATAGTGAATTCCAGGTCAGCCTGGGCTAGAGTGAGACCATACCTTGAAACAACAACAACAAAATTTTTTAGAATGCTACATTTTGTATTCTTTCTTCTTAAAGAATATCTAATTATTAGCCAAGCCATGTGCAGTTAAGAAATGTTTTTGTAAGTAAATTACTATAAGCAAAAATCATTTTTGATATATGAAGCCTATATTTTTCAAACAAGCTTAGAAAAACATAAGAGTAAGAGTGGAAAAACCTCTTCCACTTGCAGATAATAAGTGAAATGATATTCACAAGGTGGTTATCATGGAAACACCTGTGCACATATTTAAACCAACCAGCATTACTCAAAGGACTTGTCACATTAGGTTCCCTATAATTTCAAGGAAGACCAGATAATACTAAAACATTGTATTACTGGGAATGATATATTTGTTGAAATACTTATACTTAAGACAAAACCTTGGGTATATAAATAGTCATCGTATGACCTTAAAATGTGACAAATTCTTGTGGAATCGCTTTGACCAAACCACAATGAAATCATTGCTCTTTGAGACCGCCATGTGGGTAGAAATTTCGGTGCAGGGTCAAAGCAAACATTAAATGGCCTGTGGATGTTCTCATTTGGGGATAATTTAGATTGAATGATGCATCAAAAGATTTGTTAATTACACTCAGACCTAAATTTTAATTTTCAAAATACTATTTTCTTTGAGGGAAAAAAAACGAGACACAGACAGAGAGAGAGATAGAGAGAGAGAGAAAAAATGAAAATGCCAGGGACTTTAGCCACTGCAAATGAACTCTAGATGCATGCACTCCCATGTGCATCTGGCTTATGTGGGTCCTGGGGAATTGCACCTTGGTTCTTTGGCTTTGCAGGCAAACGCCTTAACTACTAAGCCATCTCTCCAGCCCCAGAGTATTGTTCAATAGTCTCTGAAATTTAAATGCTTGAAATAACACAATGTTTTATTTTATAAAGGATTTCGTGAGCATAACATAGTACCATTTGAGTGTAGGATCAAAAGCCTCACGTGACATCTTTCCTTGACATTTGTTAGGATAACAGGTGGTTTGAACACAATGATAATAAGTTTAGCATACATTCAACATATGCCATGTGCCACACTCTTTTCATGTATATGTGATGCAACTAATGGACATATTTTTTAATTGCTACCAACAAATCACATGAAAACATTCTTACCATTGCATGGAAAAATATGACAAGCCTAGGATGACTCAAAGTTTACTCCCAAATCATCGAGTTTTGGTAAAAGCACCATCTCACAGGCCTGGTGTAGTCTCCATTCATCATGAGCGAAGGTGATGTGCAGTACCACTCTCAAAGCTTGGTCAGGAGGATAAATCAGACGATGTCTATGTTGATGTCTTATATAATAGAGACCGTGGTCATGAATTATAATGTCTAGGATAAGTCAGAAAGAAGTTGGACGAGATGACAGTCTAATGAATGTGCTGACCTCTGGAGTCCCTGCAGCTGGGTTTCTGTGCTGCACCCATAGATCCGAAGCACTCCATATCCTGCAGTGGCTGTTCTGCAGCTATATCGAAGGGCCAGCAGAGTTTAGAAACAAATATGACATTTCAGATCAAAAAGCTAAACCAAAACTGGAACACAAAAAGGAGTGTATGGATTTAAGTAGAAAAACATTCATGACTCTCTTGACGACAGGGACCAGCTCTCAGCTCAGCAATATGGAGATAAGAGTGAAGGAAGGCATTAACAATTGTGGGAGAAAAATATATTCATCAGAGGGCACCTGGAAAATCCTGAAGGCACAGAGAATCATACTGATAAGAGAGGTCGTTAGAAGTCACATCTTGGTGGAAACAATGCAATTGAAAGCCTATTCCAGTCTGTTGCATGATGCGGAAATACTAGGTAAGTTCCAATTTTTCTCATTTATTGTTAAGTTGTTTTATCGTTTTTAAATCTTTTTTTTAAAAAATTATTTATTTATTAGAGATAGAGCAAAGGAGAGAGAAAGAGAGAGAGAGAGAGAGAAAGAGAGAGAGAGAGAGAGAGAGAGAGGGAATGGGTACACCAGGGCCTCTAGCCACTGCAAACAAACTCCAGACACATGCACCACTTTGTGCATTTGGCTTGCGTAGGACCTGGAAAATCTAACCAGGGCCCTTAGGCTTCGCAGACATGTGCCTTAACAGCTAAGCCATCTCTCCAGCCGAAGTTGTTTTATCTTTTTAAAAAACATATTTTATTTATTTATTTATTTGTAACCAGAGAGAGAAAGAGACAGAGAGAATGTGTGTGATTGGGTGTGCCAAAACCGCTAGCAAACCAACTCCAGATATACATGCCACTTTGTAATCTGCCTTTATGTGGGTACTGGGGAATCAAACCCAGGTTGTTAGACTTTGTAGGTCAGCACCTTTACCATTGAGCTATATCTCTAACCTAAGTTATTTTATTTTTCATGTGGCATCCCAATGTCACATTACATGGAATACTTGAGCCTTACAGGAAGATACAGTTCAGGTCCCTACAAGCTGCCTGGCTCTTGTCATGTGGTTATTAGTCATTCACAAAATAGTGACTTAGTATCCTTATAAAATTATCTTTTTAATTTTTTTCTTTATTAGTTATGTACATACTCAGTGTGTAAACAGCACATGTTGGTACTATCCTTACCTTCTTCCTTGTCAACCCCCCCCCCAAAGGGACCCTCCTCATTGGGGATTTGAGTTATCCCCATGGGGATTGTGGGTCATGCATTATGGGGATAGCCATCATTTATGGGGAAGAGGCAATGTCTCTTTGCATAATGGTCCAACTTGTGGCTCTAACAATCTTTCTACCCCCCTTCCACAAATTTTCCCTGAGCCATGTTGGGTTTGTTTTAGGTCTACTTCAGTGATGAGGTCTTGGGAGTCTCCTCTGAATCTCTGGTTTGGTAGGAGTGAGTGTTCTCTGTGTCTATCTCCATCACCCTTGTGCTGATACCAGGTTAACCAAGAAAGGAGCACTCTTGCGCATTTCCCCACTCTATGGTTTCAGCTGGGCCCTGATGAGGTGCAATGGGCTGACTCTCCTCAGGTTCTGCATCCATCTGAAAAACAGAAGCAGATTCTCCAATAGAGAGTGAAGTCAGCACCAGAGAAATGGGATAACCATTATTATTTTAGAGATAATTTAATAAGTATAGGCCCTCTTGTAGCCCAAGATTGGTGGGAGTTTGATATTAGAGAGTGGGCTTATTTTTTGGATATGATTCTGATTTGTTTCCCAGTTCCAGTCATGGGTTCTGTTCCACTGAGAGGATCCGTTAGCCAATTCAAGAGCAGTTGGTTACCCACAATAGTTGTGTGCCATTATTGCACTTGGGTGAGCATCATGTCATGTTGTTTGCTTCTGAGTAGCTTGGACCACCAGTTGCTTGGACAGATGTTGGCCATTTTCCCCCAGTAATGCATGTAGCACCTTCTGGCACTAGACAAGCTAACTGTCTGGGACTCTCTTCCAGATTCCAGCCAGGTCTCTCCATGTTCCATACCAACTGCATATGGTGTCTTCAGCAGTAAGGTCTTATCATTAAATATTGGTGAGTAATCAAGTGCTCTACCAAGATGTGATATATTTACACAATGGAATTCTACGTAGCAATAAGAAAAAATGACATGATGACACAATGAAATTTGAAGAAAAATGGTCAAACTTGGAAGAGATCATTCTCAGTGAACTCACCCAGTCACAGAAAGACAATCATCACATGGTCTCACTCATCTGTGGCTCTTAATCTGAATCTGCCCGAGATGCTGACATACCTAATAGCCATCACAAAGACTGGACAATAGGGAGGGTGGGAGGGAGGGTAAGCATGGGGGGGGTGACACAAAACTGAACCCAAATGGAACTGGTACCTAAAATCTTATATCCTGAAAGACAGACTAAAAGGTTGAACCTGCATAGGTTCATTTGAGGGAACACCTGAGTCAAAGGGCCTGGAGAGGGTTTGATGAAGAACGTTACTCTTCTCTTTTTTTTTTTTTTTTTTTTTTTCTCTCTTTTTGCTCTTTCTCTTTTATATTACCTATCTTTTTCTTCCTTCTTTTACCTTTGCGGTGACCTGTAGCTCACAGTACCAGAACACAGTTAACATCCACAATGGGCTGGTGATCAGAGAGACCTATAAGGTTTCCCACAAAATTGTCTTTAATATATAAGTGAGGACCTCATTTAATGTTTAGCTAACTTCAGAGTGTACAGAAGGAATTTTCTAAATAGTGTTTATTTCTCTTACACACAAAAATGTACCTAGAACTTGTTTGAAATTTAGTGTCCTTTAATGTTTGCTTTCAGAAAGCTATTTATATTCCTTAATAAAAATGACTGAACTACAAGGACTTTATGAATAAAGTTAAGGGGCTTTCCAATTGATTAAAGTAAAACCTCCAAAATAAACATAGAGCATTGGCTTGTATATGTACTTGCCACCTGTCTGTTGCAGTCAGGTTCACATTGCTGGTAGAAAGCACCCAACCAGGAGCAGCTTGTGGGGAAAAAAGAGGTTTGTTTTGGCTTACAGGCTTGAGGGGGAAGCTCTGGGATGGCAGGGGAAAATGATGGTTTAAGCAGAGGGTGCACATCACCCCTCTGGCCAACATAAAGTGGACCATAGCAACAAGAGAGTGTGCCAAACACTGGCATGGGGAAACTGGATATAACACCCATAAGCCTGCCTCCAATAATACACCGCCTCCAGGAAGCTTTAATTTCCAGTTGCCATCAGCTGGGGAACCTAGCATACAGAACATCTAAGTTTATGGGGGACACCTGAATCAAACCACCACATTCTGCCCCTGCCCCCTGGCCCCAATAAACTGATAACCTTACATGATGCAAAATGCAATGCATTCATCCAACTTTAAAAGTTCCCATAGTTTTTGTCAATCCCAATGATGTTCATACATCCCCATAGTCCAAGATCTTTTAACTGAGCCATAATACCAAAAAATCCCCCCCCAAAACCCATAATGGCACAGAATACACATTCACAGTACAAAAGATGGCATCGGGAATAACAAAGAAATATTCAGCCAAAACAAGATTTAAAACAACCAGGGAAAACGTGAAACTCTGCAGCTTCAAGACCAACAACTCTAGCTTGTAACAAATCCAATAATTCTAACCAGCAACAAGTCTCTGGTATTCCAATTCTGCCCCTCCAGCTAGGCTACTCACAGTCCTAGAATATTTCATCTGGGGCTGCAGCTCTCTTTGGCAGCCATGTCCTAGTCCCAGCATCTCCACTGGGTCTACACGTGGGGCAACCCATGGTTCATCCTCCATGCAGGCATCCAGCAAATCTGCATCACACTGCCCATGGCCATTTCCAAAACACGACTGCATTTCAAACTCAATGACCCTCTCTTTCCTGCATTTCTTATACTCCAGAATACCAGGTAGGGTTCCAAGTTGTTAGTGCAGAGGGAAATAAAGCAGACTCTGAAGAACAGGACACTCCTTGAGCACTCAGGCCCCTTCAAAAGAGTCTACATTCTTCCTGCTGCCCCAGTTCAGGTCAGCTGGCCCAATCTCAAAGGCTGAAATCTCTCAATTGCAGCTGAACAGGCAACAGTTCACACACAGATTCCTTTTTTTTTTTTTTTTTTTTTTTTTCTGTGCCATATCCCTGTGCTAACACAGGTTCATTTCTATGCAAAGTAACCATGCATGCACAAATTCTCAGGACACAGGCATAACAGCAAGCTTCTCATACAAACTGTTAGCCCACTCCAAGCAAAGCTCTTTCTCACCCTCATAAGCTCAACCTCACAGTCCATAGTTCTTACTGCATTCAGGCCTTTTTATCCATTTTTTTTTTTCCAATTTCAAATTCTATTGAAAAAATTTGTGCACGTGTGTTTAAAATATGCTCGGATCTGTGTTATTATTCCCCATCGCACCTACCAGCCTCAGCATGCTCACCAGCTGTTTTTCTCCCACTCTACATGTGCTCTGTAAATGGTGACTATGTTCTTAGGTTAATCCCCAGCCATTAATTTTCATAAGCCACCTGACTTCTTTTACTTTTGTGCTTTTATGTACAGTATTTCATGTATTTCTTGAAATTTCCTCATATAGCCATTTTTATATGAATGATGAAAGATTTGTAATCAGCAAAGATAACATAAAGAACACAATAATTCATTTTGGTAATGGCTTATGCTAATAGCAGTCTTTTGATCCACAATATGTGTGGGCTGATTCATGCTGTTACTTTAATCATGGGTTGATCACTCACTGTGAATTGTCCACACATCATCTGTCTGTCCTGTGTTGGAAGCCCTGCGTAGCTGTGGTTCTCCAGCTTGCTCTCATCTGCTCTGTATTCTGACAAAAATCTATTTAACAAATTTTCAGACTATGAGTTATTGGCCAAATTATTTCAACATATTATCTGGGACATATTCAAAAGAGGAGAAAATTTATATTGTGGAGGTCAAACATTAAATCCAAAGACCAAGGAAAGAGTCTAAAAAAAAAACCAAAAACTCAGAGTTTCTGTGAAGTGGTGACATTATAAAGTAAACTAACTTTAAACAAGAGGAAGTACATTGAAGCTATTAAATATTGTTTCACACAGATTGCCCAGAACTTCTTGTTTGCAAAGGTGGAAAGACCCCATGTAGCAAATTGGCATCTGACTTTTTGTGTTTATAAGTTTTGTTATTTATTTATATAAATAACTTCATTATTTATTTACAATTTTGAGTGTGTGTGTGTGTGTGTGTGTAGGCGCATGTGTGTGCCTGTGCATGAATGGAGGTCAGAGATAACTTCCAGGTTGGTCCTTGCCTGCCCACTTAATTTAAACAAGATTTTTCCTTCTGGATTTTTGCTTTGCTGTTCTTTCCTGCCTGTAGCAGACAGCTTCAGGTTTGCTGAGATGAACTTCCAGACCAGGCACAGTTTATGGGAGGAAGGGATTTATTGATGCTTATAGATCCAGGGGAAGTTCCATAATGGCAGAAGAGGCAGGCCTGCTCTTATAGGGCCAGGCAAAAGAGAGAAAGCCAAAAGCCAAAAGCCAAAAGCCAAAAGCCAAAATCCACACAGCACAGCACACCTCAGGAACTCATGCTAGGCACACTTTGCATATCTTTAGATTGAAATCTCAAACCCACCACCACACCTTAGGGCTGGACCCTAACATCCACCCAGTGACATTGCCTCCAGCCAGGTAGATGCAGATGCAAACAATAAACTAATAAAATAGTGCCTGAACCACTTTTCAAACTACCACACTGCCCTTGCCAAGATCTTTCTGGAATTTTCTTCTGTCTCTACATCCTACTTCACTGTCAGCGTCAGCAGGCTGGAGTTATAGAAGCTCCCAGATTTTTGACTTTTTACAATGGTTTCTGGGGATCAAAACTCCAGCTTGAGATGCAAGTGCTTCTCACTTCTTCACTGTATCACTTCTCTAGCCCTTCATGTGATTTTGAGACATTTATAAAATTTACTTTTTCTATACATCTTGCTTTAATAGCTTCACTACTTATACTATGCTATGTGATCAACAAATTTTGATCAATTTGCATGTAGCCCTTTTTCAATTCAGCTACCATTTGGATTTTTAGAAAGTTTTTATTGACAACTTCTATACTTACAGACAGTAAACCATGATATTTCCCTCCCCTCCCCTATTTTCCCTTCACAACTCTACTCTCCATCATATCCCCTCCCTCTCTCCATTAGTCTTTTATTTTAATGTCATTGTCTTTTTCTTCTATTATGAGGGTCTTGTGACGGTATTGCTAGGCACTGGGAGATCATGGATATTGAGGCTGATTTCTGTCTGGGCAGTTGCCTATGGCAGGGGAGGTCATGTGCCTTATGGGTATAAAGCCTGCTCTTGTCTGGCTAAAGGCATATGTTATTCTCACTGGATTGCCCTGAAAGCACTACACTTAATGTTCATATTCATATATTAATGCTACTCTCACATTTGGTTAGAGAAGCTTCTCTTTTCAGATGGCAATGACCACTGGGATGAACCAAAGGCAACACAGGGCTGAGAAGAAGGGATGGAGGACTGTCCAGCACTGAAACATCTCTTTCACACCCTCCAAGGCACGGGTCCATTTCAGAAGAGGTGGCAGAAAGAATGTAAGAGCCATTTGGATTTTTAACAAAACTGGACATAAAATTTTAACTCAAATAAATGAATTGTCCAATTGATGTTTAAGCTTTCAAAATATCACAACCTTGTCAGTGGGCTCCACATTTTGCATCTTATGATGTTACTGAAGCATGTTGTTGCGTGACAGAAATCAGACTGGGTAGGCAGACATTTTCTCCTCTGCTTTGCCCTGGGTGTTTATTCTGAGAACTTCCTTTTCTCATTGTGTTTGGCTTGATTGAGTATTGTCCAATGAGGAGACTTCTTCATGCCTTGATCAAGTCCTGCCCACTGCAGAGCCTTCTACACTCCATGGCATCTTCCAAGAGAAGCTTAAACTGTGTGGTTCTGAGAGTGTTCCCATGTTATCTGCCTCATGAATGCTGCTCCGTAATGAGCAGATCTATGGGACTTTTCAAAATTGATATTTGACATAACAAATAGAAATATGTTAAGCTCTGCTATTTACAGTAACGTTTTGCAAGTACCTGGCTTGTTGAAACATAGCACTGGGAACAACAATCTGTTTTGCTAATACTGCAAGCTCTTTAGTGGGTATCATTCATGCCTTACATGCATGATGTGCTTTATACCTTATCATAAGAAATACACAAACCAATTATGTTTTTGTGTTTTGGTAAAAATGAAGTCCTAGGGAAATGGACAGTGGAATGATTTAAACTAGCTTTAAGAAATAAGCCATATTGAAGCAAATTAAGATAGATGCTTTCAAAAATGAGAAGAAATATGTGGCTAAAATTTGAAAATGGTTCCTTAATATAGACTAGAGTAATATTCTCCTTTATTGATTGTATTTGGAGAGAGAACTTTTGATTTTCTATTTTTTTTTTTTCTCTCTAGTAGAAATGTTTGAGAAACAGATTTGGAATGGATAGTTGTATGTGTCTGCACATGAAAGGCTATTTATTATCAGTTGCTCAACTGATTTTGAAATTTTTATTGCAACTGCCTGTCAAAAATAATTCCCATACCTGTTCAATAAGAGTCTCTGTCTTGGGTGCTAAGGGAAAAATAATAATGCAACCGTCTTTGATAATTGCATTCATGGATGGAAAATAATAGATACCCTGGAAATGTTCCATTTCTTCCTTATTCCTTAACTCAAAGGACATGAAAGCATGCTCCCCAAAGACAAAATATGAGTATGCACTCTCAGCCTGATAACGGATGTTCCAAGCAAATTGCCTCCATTGTCTAATGTAAAGCACTGATTTTGCTGTGCATCTGGTGAAGAAGGTAGATTTGCAATGATTTAGGAGTCTTGACTAACTCCTCATATAAGCTGATCTGTGAGACTTTTACTAATGCCTAAATGTGTTTTTTTCTGTCTCATGGTAACCATAGAGTCATCATGATTGAGTTCTAGATTCTTAGCATATTTGTCAAAGGTTTAAAAAAGGATTGAGCCATCGATAGTGAAAAGATTTAATTAGAAGAGAAATAAAGAGAAAAGGGGTATTGTGCAATCAAGAAGCAGGCTTGGACAAGATGGCTCTAGAGCCCCTGGAGCACAGGGGTGCTTTGTCATGAGTTTAGGCTAGGTGGAAAACTGATCCCCAGAGGCAGGAGCTACGTAGATTATGTATGTCTCATCATGAATATATATGAAATGCTGTATAGGTGCTTTCTTCAGATAGGTGGCTTCAATGACAAACTGGTTGGCCCTCCCTGTCATTGCATCAAATAGTAGCTCAAGGTGGCCTCCCTTATCTCACCTTCTACAAGGAATTAGGTATGTACAGACTGGCCCTACATGGGGAGGAGATGGATGCTGTCTGTCTGGGAGGGAACAGACACACTCTTGCAAACAGCCTTGGCCTGGGTCTCTGGAGTGCTTCCAATACTCTTCTAACTTAGCACTGGGTTCTTGAGAAATGAAGACCTACGTTATGTTATTAAGCCTTTATCCAGTGTCATGCTTTGAAGAGTACGTCGTGAACGCGTGTACTTCCTGCAGTTCTCCGGCTTCTTTAGACTATCAGGAAATGTAAATAAACTGCTGAGTACATACATGTATCGGATACTATCATATACTGCTAATTACACCATAGAGTTTGAAACTAATCATTCTTGTACAGAACTGTACCAGTGATAATGGTTTCAACTGGAGTGTTCTTGCTTCTCTCCCATCCTATAATCAGATATCAGCTGAATTTCAGATCATCTGTAAGCTCACATGGGCTGAACCAAGATGTCTGCATGGCAACTTAGAGCTGTGCCAGAACTGAGGGCACAGACTTACAGACAGAACTGAGGGCGCAGACTTACAGACAGAACTGAGGGTGCAGACTTACAGACAGAACTGAGGGCGCAGACTTACAGACAGGCTTAGGCTCGACAGCAATCCGACATTGTTGGTCTATTTTCTTTATTTGAAGCAGATTCTTTCAGAGTAAACATCTTAGAAAAACAGTAGTAAGCTGGTATTTTATAAGCCATCCTTATAGTTATATAGCAATATTTTTATTACTCTTTATTATTCAAAGTAGTTGCGATCCTGGACAGAATCCAGAGCTTTGGTCATAAACTGCACGTCTTACTAAGGATATAAAGCTCATGTTTCTGTTGTCACAACTTGGGTTTGGAATAGTATGTTGGTTTGTTAGCATCTGGAACTTGTGAAGTCATTGGTGTTAGGTTTTGGGAGAGTTGTGGTTTGAAAGAGGCATAGAATCATATGGCCCTTCAGGCAAAGCATTTATCAGCACCCACTGCATAGTGGGGTCTAGAGGAAAGCTTCAGCCCGCCTCAGAGAAGCATGTTCTTTTAAAAAAATATTTTATATTTTTCATTTATTTAGTTGGGGGGGGGCAAATAGAATGGGCATGCCAGGGTCCCCAGCCACTGCAAACTAACTCTAGACACATTGTGCCACCTTATGCATCTGGCTTATGTGGGTCCTGGGAATCGAACCTGGGTCCTTTGGCTTTGCAGGCAAGTGCATTAACTGCTAAGCCATCTCTCCAGCCCCTAGGAGCATGTTCTTTTAAGGTTACTAGAGAAGGAAAGGGGCTGTACCATGAGGAAGTGGGTCCAAGGTTGGTTGATATCACCAAATTAGGCTAAAAGGCATGAGTTTGTGGTTTGGACTGATATTGGTATTTGGAAAGTTCTAAGAATATTTCTGAATAAGTGGCATATGGAAAATTCCACAGAAGATAATTGGTAGCGTTAATACATGACTTACATTCTATGATGGTGATGTAACATTGGTCAGTCTGCCTTTGGGCCTGAAGACAAGGGAAAGCTTGAACCCTGCTTTGTTTGGGCTTTGCTATCTGGAAAGGTTATTTCCTGGAGAGTAAGCTCTATAATTATGTAACACGACAATTGGTGTTTAGTTGAAGTACTACATTTTTTTTAAAGTTTGTTTTCAGGGGCTGGAGAGATAGCTTAGCGGTTAAGGTGCCTGCCTGCTAAGCCTAATAACCCGGTTTCAATCTCCAGGTCCCACATTTAGCCAGATGCAAAGTGATGCAAGGGCACAGTGCTGTACTTGACCACAAGGGGGCGCAAGCATCTGGATTTCGTTCACAGCAGCTGAGAGACTGCTGGCGTGCCCATCTTTGTCTGTCTCCCTCTCTCTCTCTTTGTCTGTCTCTCTCTGGGTCTCTCTCCAAAAATAAAAAAATAAAAATAAAAAAGTTTGTTTTCAGTTCCTTAAGCTCATAAACAATTTTAGCCAGTTCTTTGAAAAAAAAAAAAAAAAGCAGGGATGTCTTTTGAGCCTGCCCTAGCAGTCTCCACTTTGCTAGAGATCAAAGGAAGATTGGGATTCCATTATCTCTTGCCTAAAAGAGTTACCCAGATGTGTTTTTCCATAAATAACCCGAGCTCTGTCTGGGAAGGAGTTCCTCTTTCCTAGAATTAAGATTCCTGAGAGGTTTCCTGGGTGAACCAACTCTGATTTTATTAGGACTCAGTTCCCCATATAGTTAAAAGCCTAACAATTATATCAGAAAATATAAGTAACTTTCTTGATTTTCTTCTTCAGTGCAGGTTTTGTAAATGTGGTCAAGAGAATACCATTACTTTAAACATGGGTTTTATATCAGTGCTCTAAAATTTGAGCATAGGAATTTTAAGAACCTTTAACCCTTATATCTACATGAGCTTTAAATTTTATCCCTAAAAGTCCTTTGAGTCTTACTTCAACCATCTTTGATGAATTTTAGCTTCCAACTTTTATCCTCATCTTCATTTCCTTAATACCATGAGACAAAACAACATAAATAAATTTATAGACTTAGAGCTGAATCTAAATTACATTTAGAACATAACATAACATAATATAACATAACACAAACATAACAAACATTGTTTGTCCATATATAGTTAAATTATAAGTTTCTTGTCTGTTGCCAGTCCCAAGTAAACTTTATTGCCACAGATTTTTAAGATTCTTTGGCATATTTTTTTTCTTACATAATGTGAGAATGTTACATATAGAATGTTACATTACAAAAAGTGCATATATTGTGCTTCCAATGACATTAGCTATCAAACTGTATTGTAAATAAGAGAAGGAAGGAAAGGAAATACACAAAGAGCCAAAAATATCTATATGTAAACCTTGTAATTTTAATTTTTTGATGCAAAGGGCATTTACTTCCCTGAAGCAAATGAGTAGCATTTTCTGAAGAACCAAGAGGAGAAAAAGGGAAGGTATCCATGGATCCTGCCCTGCTCAGACTATGAGTTGGAAAATGGGGATTGACCAGGAACAGAGAACAACTTTTACTTCCATGAGGGATCTTTCCTTTTACTTGGAAAGAATGGCAGGCTGCCCCAGGGCGAACAGTCGTTTTGAAAGGCTGTTCTATGAAACTTTCACGTTTCAAATTGCCTATTTCCCATAGAACTTAGAGTGAATGACAAGTGTATAAGTGATAATTCAGACCTATCCACCGGAAGAAACATTCTGAATTGGGATTCAATTTGCATTTTTAATCTTTTACAGAGGTTGAGTATTCCGTAAGAGGCAGAAACTTGGATATAGGGCAGTTCTGGCCACTCCATTAGGGTTTTATTTTATTTTATTTTATTTTATTTATTTTTTATGTGGTTTCAAGGTAGTATCTCATGCTCTAGCCCAGGCTGACCTGGAATTCACTATGTAGTCTCAGGGTGGTCTCAAACGCACAGTGACCCACCTACCTCTGCCTCCCAAGTGCTGGGATTAAAGTAGTATGCCACCACACCTAGCTACCATTTGCTTTTTTTGTCTGTAGAAAGCCTGGGCTGAGAGATTGCTCAGTGGTTAAGGTGCTTACTTGCAAAGCCTAATGATCCAAGTTTAATTCCCCAGTACCCATGCAAAGCCAGGAGCCAAAAGTGGCCTGGAGTTCATTAGCAGAGGCTGGAAATTCTGGTGTGCCCATTCTCTCTGTCTGGCTGTCTGGCTAGCTCTCTTCTCTCTATTGCTCTCTGCTTACAAATAAATCATTATTAAAAAATAAATAAGAAAGCCTCCAGCTGGGTTTGAGGTAGCTAAGCTGATCAGGTAAGAACAGGGTTCTGGGGAAAACCACAAAGCCAGTCTGGGTTGGCTCTGTGTGGCTTCATTAAATCACTCACAGAGAACCACAGCAAAGCCCTTTTGCCCTTTCCATAGTAAACTCAACTGATACTCAGTTAGACGTTACTCCTTCTCCTACATCTAATTCATCTAATAGTAACAGACTGAATTATAGGAATTGTGTATTCTTGAATTGCTGGTTTCTAGCAAAACAAATTACTGCTAATTTTGTGTCTTACAGTAATACATTTTTGTTGTTGTTGTTTTATATTCTGGAGATCAGAAGTCTGACATGAGTCTCATAAAGTTGTGGTGCCAGCAGGGCCTTGTTTCTCTTGATGAGCAACTAGGACAATTAGTTTCTTTCTCAGCTTCTTAGGTCACCCACATTTCTTAGCTAATGTCCTCTTTTATCACCCCTAAAACCAGCACTGACTGGTGACATAGTCTCACATCATTTGTCTCTGAGACTTATTTCCAAACACTCAACTCTCTCATCTTTTTTCTTTTCCACATCTAAAGACCAGTCCCTGGGGACCACCAGATAATTTGAGTTTGAAATCAGTGTATTCATGATCTTATACCCCTTTTACAATGTAGCATAAGGCATGACAGAAGGAGGGAACACAATTTTATATACTATACATTTGTCAAAAATATAATTTTAATTTTACTTATTTATTTATTAGAGAAAGAGAGAGAGAGAGAGAGAGAGGGAGGGAGGGAGAGAGAGAAAGAGTCAGATTAAAAGACAATGGGAGCACCAGGGCCTCTAGGCACTAAAAACAAATTCCAGATGCATGTGCCACTTTGTGCATCTGGTTTACGTGGGTACTGGGGAATTGAACCTGGGTCCTTGGGTTTTCCAGGCAAATGTCTTAACTGCTAAGCCATCTCTCCAGCCCAAGATATATATTTAAAAATATGTATTTATTATTTGTGGAGAGAGAGAGAAGAAAGAAAGGAAGGAAGGAAGGAAGGAAGGAAGGAAGGAACAAAGGAAGGAAGGAACAAAGGAAGGAAGGAACAAAGGAAGGAAGGAAGAAAGGGAAATGGCATACCAGGGCCTCCTGCCACTACAAATGACCTCCAGATTCTTGCATCACCTTGTGTATCTGGCTTTATGTGGGTACAGGGGATCAAACCCAGACGGTCAGGCTTTGCAAAGACGCACCTTTAACCACTGAACCATCTTTCTAGCCTCAAGAGAGATTTTTTTATTTATTTATTTATTTATTTATTTATTTATTTATTTATTTTTTGTGAGGTAGGGTCTCACTCTGGCTCAGGCTGACCTGGAAGTCACTATGTCTTCTCAGGGTGGCCTTGAACTCTCGGCGATCCTCCTACCTCTGCCTCCCGAGTGCTGGGATTACAGGCGTGCGCCACCACGTCTGGTTTATTTATTTTTTTAAACCAGGAGATGCCAATGCACGTGCCACCTCGCACACGAATGGAACCTTTAGCAGAAATGAACTCATGTTTGATGAAGACTAATCTACAGCGCCCCCTGCTGCCCACCTACCCCGATAGGCTGCTCAGGTGGGCTGGCTCTGGGATCCTCCCTCCAAATCTGCACCTTCTTCCTGTTGCTCTGCTCCCCTCTGCTCTCTGTGCTGCAGTGCCCTGCTCCGCAGTCTCTTCTCAGTTGGCCACAGGGAACACGAGTCTGGCTTCCCTGTCACCTAGCCTGGCTGAGGGGAGTGGGGGGGCTTGAAACTGTTTCCTAGAGGGTGGGGGGACTCTTCTGTTTGCCTCTGCTTTGGCTTTATAGTTTGGGGTAACACTCACTTTGTGACATGCATGATTTTCCTCTGGTCTCCTAATCTACCACATGCATATTTCCCTAACATTTCAGATCCACCACATGGGTGCTCTCACCAAGTATAGGCTTGCTAGCTGTGTAATTTGTCTACATTTGTGGTAACTGGAAGTGTGACCCTTGCCATCACTCATTTCTCCTCTGAATTTCTTATTCTCTGCTTTGATAGTTTCTCTTTGCTATTCTTCCTTAAGCCCTGGCCATTTGCTCTTGTAACTTTCTTCCCTGGGAAAAGCAAATGACAGATGCCCTGTGGGTTCCTTCTCATCTCTCCACACAGCTCTTTCATTCTACTTCCCATGCATTTGTGGCTCTACTCTAATCCCTCCTGAAAAGCCTCCATTTCTTTTACCTTTCACACATTTGTGGCTTTAATCTCTCCTTAAAAGCCTGTTTCTCTTAGGTTCTCCTGCTTGCAACTTTAATCTCTTTAAAAGCCTCAGTTTCTCTTAAGTCCAAATCTCTCTTATGTAAACCCCACAACTTGTGATTTCCCCCTAAATAAACTTAATAAGTCATAATGTACCCTTTGTGAGTCTGTCTTTATTAATTCTTTATTAAAAGTATGACAAAATCCAGAACCTCGGGTTCATAAATTCTGGGGGACCCCTCCTGAACCGTAGAAGGCTACATCATTACTATGTTTTGTTTGTGTTTAGAATCAGGATCTCATTTAGCATAGGCTGGGCTTGAACTAGAGAATCTTCCTCCTTAGCATCTCAAGTGCTAGGACTATGGTCATGAGCAACTTGGCTGAGTCCTGCATTCTTCATCAATCTTTACTGTTACAACTTACCATTGAGTAAGATTTTCAGTGTTTAATTGACCTAGTCTATCAAATCCATTATTTTCTATACATATCCTTTCTATGGCTCAGGTATCTTAAAATAGGAAGATTATAATAAAAAGTTCTATCTTGTGAACCAGTGTCTCAGGAATTAACATGTTAAAGATATAAATTCTGATTGAGTTGGGTGAAAAAATGAAAGAATTGTATGAATACTTGGGATCATGTGACTCTAATAAGATTCATATACTTGATATAAATTCATAAAAAATAAGGCATACATTTCTGACCAGATGTTATGCTTTCTTGGATGTCTGGGATAAGTCATGTAAGTGGATTTTGGCAAGACAAAACTAGATACAAGCTATCTGGTTTCAAAGAAGCTTTCTCTGGGATAACAGTATGTCACTCAATGAGTTTCTCATCTGTACACCCACTAATCTTAGACTGAACCTGACTACTTTTAATCTGAGCAAAACTGGCAGACTGGCCCCTGTGGGTGGTGGTAATAGGGAAATTGCAATGAGATATCATTTGCTCATTTGAGGATGGTGTTTTTTTAGTTTGGTTTTGCAAGGTAGGGTCTCACTCTGGTCCAGGCTGACCTGGAATCCTGGAATTAACTATGTAGTCTCAGGATGGCCTTGAACTCTCGGCGATCCTCCTACCTCTGCCTCCCGAGTGCCTGGATTAAAGGCGTGCCCCACCACACCTGGCTGTGGATGGTGTTTTCTTTATCTCAATATTCTTACTTGATAGCTCTCCTACACAGAGCTAAAAGCTCTAAAATAATATAAAATAAGTATAGCAGTTAAAGAGACAAACTCAATGATAAAAATACTGTCTATTTACCTTATAACCATCACTACAGAGATGGCGATTTTAAAGCCAAGTCACCAAGCAGAGAAGTGAGGAGCAGTGAGTCAGGTCTGCCCCTCAGCAAATGGAACTTGCTGAGGTCGTGCACAGGCTCAATGACAGCATTCTTTTTCTCATTTAGGTGAGTCTACCCCACCTCCACTCAAGAAACAAAATGTGAATTCAATGTTGGAGAATGTTTCAGAGACCTTTTCTGAGGCTTTCCTACATGGGCTAATGATTCTGTTGAAATTTTTATAAGAGAAAAATAAGAATTTCTCATAAGAGAAAAATAAGAATTTTTGAATTGTGGGAAGCAGTGTGTGTACAAGCCCGATGAAGCATGCTGCCTATAAATCAGCTTCTGCTGCTGGCACATGGCACTGCCATTTAACCTTTATCTCTCCTTAGCTGGCTTGAAGCAAGATAGTCTACATTTGTACAGAGTATTCCACAGTGCACTCAGGAAAGGCTACACAGCACTTTTCTCTTGTCTTAAATTGCAGGTATGCTGCTATGGAACATTTCCGCTCTGGTCACATCATGACTATGCAGACTGTGAGCTAAGCCGGCTGTGCACGTGTGCTCAGGAAAATGCTCACACAGCTTAGAACTTTGCAAGGGAGGCAGAGAGAAATGCGTGATTAAGATTCTGGATCTCCCCTTTCTTGTTCTTTTCCAATTTGGCACTTCATGACTTTGAGCTTCATTCAGTTAAATATATTTTCCTGCCCCAATGTACATTTACATTTATTTTCTCCCAGCAGCCTGCTCCAAAGTCAACTACAGTGAAGATGGAATTATCTTGTCAGAAATTGTACAATTAAATTACTTCAGGGAAGTATGCAGGTGCAAAACATGTTTTTTTTTTTTTCATGCAAATGCTGGGTTCTAATCCAAACACAACCTCACTGAATATCTATCATAAAGACTAAAAATAAATCTGATGCATTCAAGATCGTGTGTCTGCTTAAATTCAACTCAGCTGAAGGCATTTCTTCTGTATAAGAATAGAATAGTCTACTTTTCATAATGTCCTGGATCTTGATGATTTACATATTAACCGTTCCTAAGAGTACATTTAATGTCAGTAAAAATATATGTTTTCTAAAATCAGAGTAAGAAAGCCAACCAATTATAGGAGCAATGAAATCTTGGACAGGTGTCAGCGTAAGAATAATCACGCAAGGAGCAGGAGGCTGTTTTCACTGAATATGGATTTCTGTTTCAGAGCTTCTCTGTAAGATGAACACAGTGTTTTAAGTTCTTGGAATTTCTTCACAAAACATAAAAATACATGTGAAACCCATTGTTATAAGTGTTGTTTTAACTAAACATGATGGAGAGTATTTCTAAGAATAACATGATTTCTCATGAATGACATCAGGATAGCCAATACTACATGAAACCTGTCTTTGGAAATCAAGATTTAAAATGTTTCCTACATTATTTCTGCCCTGGAATATCCACACAACACAAGGGACAGAGATGGTGGGTGGAGCAAATCAGCCTGTCACTAATGCTGGTGACCTTCAATGTCATCTGCCATTGATTGAGAGCATAGCAGAGACTGAAAAGAAGAAAGCACTCAGACCTTGTCTTTTGTTTGTCTGTTTGTTTTGTTTTATTTTGTTTTTTACCTCAAGGGATATTGTCATAGTCCCCTTCAGTGTATAGTTCAGGTAAATAGGGAGCTCAAGGTAGGTGGCTTCTCACAACTCAATGTGGGTAGGACCCTAAAATAAGTCAGCAGTTGTTTGACTGGAGTTATAGTCAGAATGGGCCCTGTTCCTGTCTCCTCACATAGGGTGAGCGGTCTGTGCATGGTCAGCCAATTAAAAGAATGACGTAACAGCAGAACAAGATGATTTATTCAATATGGTCACCTTGGGAAGAGAGACAAAGAGGTTCAGTGACCTCATGTTCATCTTCAGAGTCCTGACATGAAGGTTAGGTTAAAGCAGAGGGTCACTGGAATGCATAGCTAAGCAGTCCTAGAAAGGGTAAGGTCTGTCCAACCTTGCCTGTAAGGTCATCTCACAAGTTGCCAGCATTGAATGAAATCCTTTTCTGGGAAAATTAGCTTCCCCTCTGCTGACTGGCACCAAACTTTGGCTTTTCCTTCTCACAGAATGAGATTCTAGTGACATTCCAGTTGCTTGAAGTTCATGGTTTCAATATTCTGAAAGGCAAGGTGCAGGGCAGAAGTATCTCAGGATTAATTGCTCCCTGCCTGGTCAGTTTTTTTTTTTTTTTTGTGTGTGTGTGTGTGTGTGTGTGTGTGTGTGTGTGTGTGTGTGTGTGTGTGTTTAAACTCACCTCACCTCAGTAAAAGCACTGAGTCTACATCAGAAATGAAACTTCCTGGATTCGCATCTCCTTGCCTCCTTGGCTTTTGTGATGTCTGATGGTTGAATCCAGAGGAGACACAGGGCAGTCTGGGACAGAGGCAGTTTATTAAAGATCAGTGTGAGGATATCACAAGAGTAAGAGTGGGCAATGACCAAAGGGAGAGTTTTAAAGGACAATATACTTAGGGAGTGAGAGTGGATGACAGTCTGAGAGATCACTACGCTAGCCTACCTGTCTGGGTAAATTTTATAGTTTTTTAGATCTATAGAATAGACCTCTTTCCTGCTAAGTGTTTTTCTGTACTGGCCCATGTAGATTAACTCATAAGTAAAGGGACAGTAGTATTTTTTTTTTTTTTTTGAGAGAGACAGAGAGAGAGGGAGAGGGAGACAGATAGAGAATGGGTGCGCCTGCAGCCTCTCAGCTGCTGCAAACGAAACCCAGATGCATGCACCCCCTTGTGGTCAAGTGTGGCATTGCACCCTTGTGTCACTTTGCATCGGGCTAAACGTGGGACCTGGAGATTGGAACCACTGGAGATTGGAACCAGTGTTCTTAGGCTTAGGAGGCAGGTACCTCAACCGCTAAGCCACCTCTCCAGACTAGTATTTTTTTTTTTTTTTATCAGAATGTCTTCTGCTAGAGAGAAATCTTGTAATTTTCCTGTTCACTTCAGAAAATCAGGTCAAAGCAAGAAAGACAAAGAAATGCACAGTCTTCCTGACCCACAATTTCATGTAACAGAGATTAAAGATAATTCTTTCCAAAGGAAAGAAATCTACAAAACTAGCCAGGATTCTCTCTCTGGGCTTCAACAAAGCCCTGTTTATCTCCATATTTCTACCTTGTTTCTAATCTGTAACTATTGTTCCATTGTATTTTAAACCTTGAGAAGAAACTATTGAGATTCTTCTCCCTTCCTTAAAATCACTGTACTAAATAAGACACAGGAGGTGGGAATCTAGCTAAGGTGCCAGAGAATTCACTGGCCACCAAAGTCATGTCCCACGCCACTGGCTTTGAATTCCTTGTCACTAGCCAAATAGGAATTAAGAAGTGCAGAAAAGGGTTGAACAAGGAAAGTAGATTTATTGAGGGAAGGTGATAAAGGTGTGCAGGCAAGAGGGAGGGCTGAGCGGAAAGAGAGTGAAAACACCACAGGAATTCATATGGAGCCATAAAAGACCATGAGGAGCCAAAGCAATCTGAAGGAGAAAGAACACAGATAGAGGTATCATAAAACCTGACCTCAAAATATAGGGTGGGAAATAGCGACAAAAACAGCATTGGACCAAAGCAGGCATGTAGACCAATGGGCCACATAAGAGGAGCCACAAATTAACCCACATGACCTTGAGAAACGAGCAGTGTCGTGCATTATTCTTAGAAATGCCAATTAGCATGGACAGTTTTGGTAAATGTTCAAACAAGTTGAAATTGTAAAAAATTTCATTCCAGGTTTTCTTTTTGTGTGGAAACAATCATACTTGCTAACAAGGACACATGTATGAAGATGTCACTGCACATCAAAAGTAGTTAGCCAAACACCAAATATCTGCCAAAATGTGCATGTATGTGTGAAACTGTCAAAAGTCATAAAGGCGGAACTATACAGAAAGTATGTATGTGCATAATATTGTCATGTATCAGCAAGTGATAAATCTGAAGAGCATAATATATTGAGAAAAAACAAATGTCTAGAAGTTATGTTTACAACACATATGAAGATTTGTATCACCTATCATCACAAATATTATTTTTTAAATGTTTTATTTATTTATTTATTTGAGATGGAGAGAAGGGGAGAGAAAGAGAATGGGCATACTAGGGCCTCCAGCCACTGAAAACTCCAAACACATGAACCACTTTGTGCTTATAGCTTATGTGAGTTCTGGGGAACTGAACCTTGGTCCTTTGGCTTTGTAGGCAAGCACTTTAACTGCTAAACCATCTTTCCAGCCCAGAAATATTGTTTTAAAGTACATTTGTGTGTGTTTATGTATATATGTACAGTAAAATGGCAAAAGAGAAATTGGTTACCTGAAGTCGTGAATTTGTGATTATAATAGTGCTATAAAAGTAACACTTTATCATTCTTATAACAGAAGAAATAAAAAGGAAAACAAACATTTCTTTATTATTATATATTTTAATGTGAATTTTCACACATGTACATAATTCATTCTGACCATAATCCCTTCCCTTTTAAATGTAATTCTGTTCCACTGGAGAACCATGACTAATACAATAATGTAGTTAGTAAATTTTTGTGCTAAGATTGTTATTATTTCATTTATTCTAATTAATTTATTTATTTATTTATTTATTTATTTTTTTTGAGGTAGGGTCTCTGGCCCAGGCTGACCTGGAATTCACTATATAGTCTCAGGGTGGACTTGAACTCACAATGATCCTCCTACCTCTGCCTCCCAAGTGCTGGGATTAAAGGCATGAGCCACCAAGCCCTGCTTTTTTTAATTATTATTTTTCATAAAATTGGTATTATACTGTTGCAGTCAGATTCACATTACTGGCAGAAATCATCTGTCCAAGAGCAGCATGTGGGGAAAAAAGATTTATTTTGGCTTACAGACTCAAGGGGAAGTGCCGAGATGGCAGGGAAAATGATGGCATGAGCAGAGGCTGGACATCACCCCCTGGCCAACATGAGGTGAACAACAGCAGCAGGGCTAGGGAAAGCTGACTACAATACCCATAAGCCTGCCTCCAACAACACAATGCCTCCGGAATCTTCAATTCCCAAATTGCCACCAGCTGGGGACCTAAGCATGCAGAACACCTAAGTTTATGTGGAACACCTGAATCAAACCTGAATCAAAGAGCATATATACTATGCTTTTATTTTGAAATTATAGTGTTGTTTTACTTCATTAGTTAATCAATACAATAAGAAACCAGCAACCCTACTTTGTTATTACTATTCATATCCCAAATATACTTCCTGATATATGGGATAATATGATTGTGTGAAACATGGTAACTCCAGCCATGTGGAAGCATTTCACTGTATGTCAGGCTTACTAATAGCTTTTTTGTGTGTGTGTGGAAAGTCCATGAATTTTCAATGACATCATTTGGTGAGTAGTATATGAACAATGGCCATTTAAGACAGACATAAAGACTAAGGTTTAGATGTTTCTAACATACTTCATAAGGTGAGTTCAGACTTATGGATCTATATTTTGCATTCATAGCACTAGTTTGAATGTATTTAACGTGTGGTGATACAAACTGAAACCAAAATCGGGTTCTTTCTCTTCTTTATTTTAACTGATATTCATCTAACTCTAGTCATTAATGTTTTGTGTTTCAAGTTTCCTACAACACTTTTTAATTTTATTTCAAAATAATTAACACTATTAAAAACACAATCTTATTTTGCTGAGGTATTTTCCCACATTGGCACCCTTCTTGCACCTGCAGTATCCATTCCAGACTCTAACAGTCTATATCAACTTCCCTCTGGTCCTTTCTTCCTTACACATCTCTGTCTCTAGAGATCATCTTTCTGTTTCAGAGTTCTATGTGGTGAACTTACTGGCTTCCGTAAATGAATGAGTGTATTGTGTCCTGTGTCAGGCTTTGTTCACTTAATGTAATGTTCTCCAGTTTCCTTCCTGTTGCCGTGAATGGTAAGATCCCACTCTTATGACTGAGCATCATTGTATTTTAATAATCAACCTTCTGTTATACAAACGTTTTTAAGGATTTAATTTGTTTGTATTTTTCTTCTCTTTCCTCTTTTCTGTCTTTTCTGTTAAAAATGTAGACATTGATCTCTAAATACAATCACTACATTTAATACTATAGAAACCTTCTGCAAAAAAAAAAAAGAAAAAACAATGTCTATATTTTATCAATTTTCCTTATGTTACATATTATCAGGCCCTAACAGAAGAAAACTGCTAGAAGAAATCAGCAATAAAAACAAAGAATGAGCCTGGTGTGGTGGCGCAAACCTTTAATCCCAGCACTCGGGAGGCAGAGGTAGGAGGATCGCCATGAGTTGGAGGTCACCCTGAGACTACATAGTGAATTCCAGGTCAGCCTGGGCTAGAGTGAGACCTTACCTTGAAAAACTATAAAAAAAAAAAAAAAAAAAAAAAAAAAAAAGAATGCTACGTGAATTTGGACAGCTCAATAAATATATGGGAAGTCGAAACAATTTTAATCAGTAGTCCATGGCAGCAAATGATATATATATATGTAAAATAAACTGACCACAAGTAAATAATTATTATTGATTTCTCCAACTACAATTATCTACCTTAAATATTTACATTCAAATATATTCCTTAGAGGTTTAAACAATCAGATCAAACCACATAGTTCACAACATGTAGTAACTATATTTTTCTATTTTGTCTTTGTAGTCTACAGTAAATTTCTACCACAAATAACCCAATTTTAATGGATGGCTTGGAGCCTGGTGGGAGTATTTCATGTTCCTCTGAAACACCCAATGCACTCAGATGTTGTTGGCTTTCATAGATCACTGGCTCACTTGGAGCAGTGGCTGGGCTGTCATGTTGACCAGACTGCCTGTAGAGATGGAAGAACTTTAACAACTAATCTGTGATGGCTCTGCAGCCTCGGAGTGACAATGCAGGCCTTCCCAAAGGGACAGGAACACAGCCATCGGCAGCCCTGGTCAAAGTGGGCTTATGTTTTTCATGCAAGTCTGGAACATGTTTACTGCTGGCAGAGCCACATGTGTTCAATGGAGAGCTGAAAGTAAGAGCTCCACCTCAGATGGTCCTCTGTTTCATGGATCTCGACTCAATTGACCATGTGCTACTGTGGCATCCTCCCAGGGTAGAGAAGCTGAAATGAGAGGAATATGGCACTATTTGGTCTCATTCAAGGAAAGAAAACACATCTATGAAAAGGACCTTCAGGTTGTGGTGAGCTTTTGTGAGGGTTATATGAGGTAAGTGCAGAAAACAGTTAATGGGAGCCAGATGCAGTGTATGGAAACTTAGATGAGTCAGAAAGCTCTCTCAGAAAAAGTATGTAGAGGTCTCATTTAGCATGGAAACTTCCTGTAGAGAACAAAGAGGAGGAAAATTCAAGCCTCAATTTGAAGGCTATTCTAGTTTTCTTAGTCTAGGAGTATTGGCTACTTTATTATTTTTACCCTTCAATAAATACATAAAATCATAAACTTGTATTACTGAGACCACATGATATTTTCATCCATGTGTGTTCTGCAACACTTATCCAGATTAAATATGTCTATTTGGACATTTGTCATTTGTGTTGAATACATTCAAAATAATTTTATTCTCACTCTTTGAAATATATAGTTCATTGCTGTTATTGTCAACTCACACGCTAAATATTTCATAGGGACACTGGCATTTGTTTTTCTGTCTCTTTCTCAATACCACAGGAGTTAGCAATTCCCTAGATCCTGGTCTTGCTTGTATTTCCATAAACAGACGTTTGCTCACTAGCCATCCCTCAAGTCGCTTTGGTAACAAGTGGCAAAGAAAGCCTGCATGCTAAAAATTTCCTATTCCACTTAGATAAGTACCAGGATGCCTGGAGTGATTACAAAGACTACTGACTCGAGTGTCTCCTGCTGGGCTACAGATGTAATGATGAAGAGCTGTTGCTGATTCATGACAAATGAAGGGACAAGAATGGAAGCAGGAGGGCTCTTGGCATATATCAAAAGCTTTGACTCTGAACAACAACAAAGCACATAATAGGCCCAGGAATCATTTGAAAGGTTGTGATTCTCCAGAGGATTAAAAATCTCCAAGCTAGTTAGGGTGATATCCTACTATTAAGAAAGTAACTGAAAAGAAAAAAAATGGGACCCTGACCAGGGACAGAGATATTTGAGTTACTGCTATTGAAATTTCTGTAACTTCAGACTTGGTGGGACCTCGTGAGCCTGCAGAGAACAGTCATTCTACCATGTCAATGATTCTTCTGTCCCCCTGGCTTATGCATGGAAACGGAATACTTCCTGGTGATGCCTCACAAGCCTTCAGGTGTAACTATATCCACATGGTAAGGACATTTATGACTAATATGAACTGCATTTCACATTGAAAACCAAAAGTAAATGCTCTGTGTTTGCTAAAAGAGCAGAGGCTTATGCTCTAATGGGGCTTTGGGGCGTATTAAATAATTACAAGCATGCATGTGGGAAGAACTGCCGGAACCTGGCACGAGGAGGATCAGATCAAGTAGCTAAAGAATTACATTGGAGACTTTAGGGAATATTATCAGCAAGATATCAAACTAGGAGGTCCTAGTCTTTGTCTTCCAACAAAAGCAATGATTTCCCAACTATCTGTGGATATAAACACCTCTGAAGGCGCTGCAAAGTACGGGAAACTGGAGCAATGTAATCAGGAACACATGAGTACTCCCTTAGGGCAGGAGTGGAAGCTTTTTACTGCCTCATTGCATCTCTGAGGCTGGAAAAACCCAGCACCCAGAAATATACCCAAGAGCGCAAGTTCCACAAGCTGTATCTATAGCTCCTACAGATGCTTCGAATCCTTTCTAATGTGGACACAAAACCCAGGTATTAGACTGAAGCCTGTTCTGCTGCAGATTGTTGAAGGAAGAGTGGACATACATCACTCAGAACCTCCATCCATCTCACAGAGCCACCAAGCATCTCCCAGAATTCACTCTGTAGTCTCAGGGTGGCCTCAAACTCTCAGCAATCCTCCTACCTCTGCCTCCCAAGTGCTGGGATTAAAAGTGTGTCTCAATAGAGTGAATTCCAGGTCAGCCTCAGCCAAAGCTAGAGTAAGACCCTACCAAGAAAAAAAAAATAAAAAATAAATAAATAAATAAATAAATAAATATCCTAACTTTATTTTAGTGCCACCTTCACTTGATCTTGTTGCTCATAGCTGCAGCCATGTTCCCGTCCATTGCTCTGACTTCTCTGCCACTTTGGCAACTATGTAGAATCTCTGCTTCCCAGGGAGGAGGTCTAAGGCAGATTTAGAAGCCTTCTTAGAAAGTTTTGTCTTTTTCAATGTCTTTCTCTTCATTGTATTCTGTATTTATGAAAAAATTCTAAAGCAAATACAAAGAAACATTCCTTTTTACACATCGCCACACTGTTTTTAATCTATGTTTGGACTCTGTCATTCATTTATCTTCTAGGACATGAACTTTTAGCACTTTCACTATGCTTTCTTATGTTCCTCGTATATCAAATTTAGTGTCATCAAGAATGCCCTGAAAATTGTCAAACTAAATATTCCAGTTTTTTCTGTTTATGTCCTTTTCATGGTCTCAATAATACTAAACACTCCAGTCCTTCACACCTCCCCCACCCCAGGCTGCCTTCTTTCCTGTGTTCTCGCCAAGGCCTCCTGCGTTGTCGCCATTACCACACATAGAATTACCCTCATCATCATTAGTACTGGCATTAAGTCTTCATATTCATGGCTTTTATAGACTCTTGCCTCACAATTTACTTCCTTCTTTGGTGGTTCTTTTCAGGTAGAGTCTTGCTCTAGCCAAGGATAACCTGGAATTCACTATGCTGTCTCAGGCTGGCCCAGAACTCAGCAATACTCCCACTTTGCACCACCACATCCAGCACATTTTACTTTCTACTTAATGTTTTCATCAATAAATTCCGTCATTTCTTTAACACACTACTTATGCAAAATGAGGTCATTACATGCCTTTCATCAGCAATTTTTTTCTTCATGTCTCTGATTCCTTAGTTTTGACTCGTCCTGTTCTCCTCTGTTTATCTCAGGGTTAAACCACAAAAGTGTAGAACGTTTTACACTGTCAACTGATTTAATCCTCTCTGTTTTCAAATCCACTTCAAAGTCTGACTGCTTCTCACTTGAACTTCAGTACAACTGACTCAGTGTTATATTTAAAGGCAGGTGCTTCCTAGGATAGTAAACATATGCCTCTAGCTGTACTTTTTCATATTAAATAACTTACAGCCATTATAATGGAAGTATTTCAAGTGCATTGTTAGGGAGCCCCTAACCATATGCATCTATGATCTGATGATCATGTCACCACTTGATCAATACCCCAGATATTTATAAATAAAGCTGCTATATTTTGCACAAAAATCTGTGTGAACACAGCCTTTCACTTAAGTAATTGCCTAGGAATAGGATGTCTGAGTCATAAAAATAACCTCAGGTTTATCTTTTAAGACACTATATACTGGTACCTCCTGGATCACTCTGTTCTGCAGAATGGCTTGTGGTCTGTAAGCAACAGAGTTGATTGCATTTGCAACTTCACTGTGTTTTTTTTTTTTTTTTTTTAATCACAATAGAAGTCACTCTGAGTGCTTTAAACGGTAGCTCACTAGGGCTTATGTAACATTTGCCTGGTCACTAAAGATTTGAGCATTCATCACTGCTCTCATTTACCATCCACATACCTTCATTAGTAAAATACCACATTAAATCACTAAACCAAAATTAGAAGCTTTACGTGGGGGGGGGGCAACTAGGAGTGTATGGTTGAACTAATCATGAAGCAGTAATTTCCTTTTTTTATAAAAATATTTGTTACTTTGACTTGTTTGTAAAAAAAGAGTAGAAAGATATTCTTCATAAGAATACGAAATGCTTGCCAATCAACCTTGTTCTTATTTGACACTGAGCTTTTCTGGAGTGTTCTTAGACAAGATGAATGAGGAAGTAGAATTTAATGAGTGCATGCAGAGTTAAGATCAGAAGGGAAATAAAGGCCTTCTATGTGAACGTGTCTGGAACGGTTATCTCTCTCCACTCCCAGGGCCTCATTAAAATCAACATCAGACACAGGGTGCAGAGACAATGCTGACGTGTGAGGCTGCACTGCAGTGAGAGCCCAATGGCTTTTATCTGGTGAGTGGCAGCTGGTCCAGGAAGTTGGTAGAGAGCACCCACTTTAATACTTGCCTAAAAGATGGGAATTCTATGTTTTAGCAATGACCCTCAAAGGGTGGTACCCAGCCATCAGTATCAGCATTATCGGTGACCTTGTTACAATCACACACCTTCTACTCCCACCAGTATTTCCTGGGCAAAGCATTCTGGAAAGGAGCCCAGCGCTCAGGGCTTTGATTTTGTTTGTTTGTTTTAAAAGAACCTTACAGAGGATCTGGGTGGATGCTCCTGTTTGAGAGGCTGGAGCCATGCAGTGTGGTAGCTGACTTTCAGAGAGTTTTTCTCGCCCTTTCTTCCTGTGGCTCATTGTCTAATGGACAGAAAAAGCTGGTCAGATCTTAGACTTGCAGTCTGACATGAAGTAAGCGTGGAAGCTGTTGATACAGTTCCTTACAAATACCATCCCATGCAAAAGGAGCAGTGGATGTAAGAGGGGATATATTTTAGCCTATGTGGTAAGCATACATTAATGTCAGCTCTTTTGAAAAGCCCAGAACTATACAGGACACAGAAAATGACCAAAGATAGCTGGCCTAGTTCTAATGAGCCCTAAATATGTGGTCACTCCATGCAGGCTGTTATAAGAAAGTATACTAATCTTTTACCTACACATGACCTAAGCTTATCTCTGGTAATTCTGAAGGTGATGATGGTCAAAGTCATAGAGCCAATGTGATTGAGCCCCAGGAAGAGCTCTCTTCTTCCACAGGCTGTTTCATCTCTCTGCCACCTCTTTCGTTGGGTGGACCTTGCTAGCACTTTTGTTGTTGTTGGTGGTGGTGGTTTTATCGAGGTAGGGTCTCACTCTGGCCCAGGCTGACCTGGAATTAACTATGTAGTCTCAGGGTGGCCTCGAACTCACAGGGATCCTCCTACCTCTGCCTCCCAAGTGCTGGGATTAAAGGAGTGCACCACCATGCTTGGCTTTGCTAGCACTTTTATAAGGGTGTGAATTCCATTTACAAGTTCAGGAACTCCAAGACTTAAATACCCTCCGAAAGCTACACTACTCTGGAGGTCAGTATTGTAACATATGAATTTTGAAAGGTCACAAATGTGCAGATTTTGTCAGCACTGGAGTTCATTAGAGGCACATTAGCAGAGTAACTCAGAGTAATGTGATCTCGTATTTTTACACTATGAAATTGTGATTTATCATGACTTCTTTGAAAAAGTTCGATGATATGAAACAAAAGCCCCATTGCTATTTATACTTACTTAGTAATTCCACTTATAATATTGATCCTGGGGGAAAATACTTGTTAAAATCATACACAGGACACATATGATAATTTATAATGGCATAATTTAGGACTACAGAAATATCTTACAACAGAATTTTGGCTACAAAAATGATGTACCCATATATTAGCATAATCAACACTGCTGGTAATAATTGGTGTATCATTTTTCTCAGTGATTTTCAGAGATGTGGGTTCATAGTTCATGTTCTTTGGTGACACAGGACATAGATATATGCACATTGCAGGTTAAAATTATCTGCATGTGTGTACAGGGAAAGAAAGATGGACAATAAAAGAATATGTTCAAACATGTTACTGGGGTTCGCACTAGGAAGATGAATTTTTATTATTATTAAGTTTTTAATGCTTTTAAATAATTTACCTTATACTTCTCCTAAAATTATTTTTTAAAAGTGACCTATTTTATAATTATTATCATCCTGGTTTTACTATTTTAAATTTTATTTTAGCTTGATATTAACTTTTCCTAGTGTTTGAATACCTTCGATCTATGGCTAACTACATTTGAATTGCTTCATTTAAAATTATAACTCAGGGATGGAGAGATGGCTTAGTCGATTAGGTGCTTGCCTACAAAGCCAAAGGACCCAGATTCAATTCCCCAGGACCCATGTTAGCCAGATGCCCAAGGGATGCATGCATTTGGAATTCATTTCCAGCAGCTGAAGGCCCTTGGCATGCCCATTCTCTCTATCTGCCTCTCTCATAAATAAAATAATGAAAATTTTAAAAAATCTTAAAAAATTAAACTTAGAGCTATTTTAGAATAAAATGTCTTACTAGAGACCTTTAGACAGGGAATCATCATTTATAATATAAAGATTTTGAAATAGTCACCAAATATATGATTTATAATCAAATATGTATTTGAAAAGAGAACTTTTGTAGAATTGATTAAAATGCTTTAAAAAGTAATAAATATTTTGGAATATAAAAATAATGAAAAATTTCATATATATGTACAATTTTTTATTTTCATTGATGAATGAGGAAGCCAAGGGAAAGTTTTTCCAGAACAATTTTTATTTGGCTGCTATGATTTTTTTACTCTGATATCAGAATAATATATATGTATAGTTATACAATGCCTAAGGGAACTATGTCACATATGCTTTCAAGCATGCACACACACACACACACACACACACACACACACACACACACACACACACACACGTATATTACAAGTATTTATAGATCTTTGGTCTTAGCTGGATGAAAGACAGCCAATCTATTGTTTATCTCATTTCTTCAGAAACTCTAATCCTGACCAATGCTAACCACCTCTGCTGCTGCCTGAGTGTGAACCGACCTTCCCTCATTGCTCACTCATGATCCCAGCTTGATATTTATTTACCCTTTATGCCAATCAGCACTGTTTCTAGTACTGAGAAAAAAGCAGTGCTTGAGATGGACAAGGTTCTTGACCTTATAAATTCTTTTCCTTGAGCAGAAAGGCAAGTTAAAATTAATGGTTTCCTACTGCTCTATGAATAAGAAGAGTGGGCTTAACACATCATAAATACTCAAATAACTGTGCATATCCCCTTTATTCCAAGCTGCTCTTGCTCTTGGTTGGAGAATCTGTTTTATTTTATGTCAGAGAAAACCCAGGAGACTCAAGATCCACCAACAAGAGAAGAACAGATAGCCAACTGCCTACCAGAAGGCATGCCATCTCTACCACATCTGCCAGGCCCAAGAGAAATTGCAGAGGAAGCAACAACTTGAATATTGCTTCTACTGCTGGCCTGACAACCAGCTCCAGGGAAAGGCAGCAGACAGGTGTGTTCTAAACACATTGAATGAGAAGTGCAGAGGTTACAGAGAACTCAGCACCAAACCAGACTACTAACTGACCTGCCACAGGGTGGGTAGAAATATTATGAGGCCAGTAACCCTCCCCTGCTCCAATCAAAGACTGACTAAGACCTTATTTATCCAACAGTGAAAACTAATAACCCTATTGAGGAGATCCCTCGGGGAAAGTAGGACTGTGAAAGAGAGAATATAAGACTACAAACTTTATTAAAAAAATGAAAATGTTTCTTTAAATAGTTCTATTTTTTCTAGAACAAGACAACTTAAATTTTTTTTTTTTTTTTTGCCTAAAATAGTGAAAAGAAGGGTTATAAGATGGGACAGTACATTGAGATTCTATTTTAAATGAGGTTATGATTTTGTGTTAGCATACATTCATAGCTTATCTCAGCCACATGTGGCTGATGTGGCCTGCAGGCTGGAGGTTGCACACACCTTATGAAACCTCTAGGTTTGCAAACATTAAAACACTTTGAAATAAAATGAAAATTAGAGACTAGACTTCCAACATTCCCTGAAGTATGTAAAACCAACAACACTTTACATGTGGGTAGGTTGAAGCAGGTGTTTTATATCCAGCTCATCCAACACATTCTATATGATATACCTGGCATAACCTAACTTAAAGTGTCCCATGTTCCTAGGCTGCCTAGTGAGCTCAAGGCAGCATAAGTCACAGAATGAGAGAGTAAGATCCTATATCAAAAAAAAAAAAAAAAAAAAAAAAACTTGCTTGAAGTATTTCTCCTGTGTGATTTGTCTAAAGGAAATAACATCTCAAAAGTCAAAAACTATCCTTCTCGTATTTATAAGAAACCACTATTTTCCCGTTCACTGTAAACACGGAGCTAGAAAATGCCACCAATCACAGAAGCTCAGCAAAGCTCATGTGAAGTGCAAACGCGGGGTTCTGATTGCACAGCTGAGGCAGCAGGAAGAGCTGTGGAAACCTGAGGTTCACTACCACGTGTCCAGAGTGATCGTGACTTTGGCAGGGAGGACCCGTCACACAAAGGTACAGGGACTGGAAGCGGTTGGATGACAGAATTTTCATAACGTTTTTACGCTTGTTTGACTTTCACAAACTAGAGAAGGTTGATGAATTCTTTACAGAATTTCAGGAAGGGAACTTCTTGGTTAGTTCAAGAAAGAGTCCGAGAAGCCTGTGTGTGACATTCTGGAGAAAAATATGTCAGGATTGTCTAATGTGGGTGTGTCTGCTGTTTGAAAATTGTGAAAGGTGGCTGGGTGTGGGGGAAAGGCCAGGAGAGGGTGACTGTGCACAGGAGAGTGGGAGGCAGGACAGATGGACGTTGTCTAGGGTGAGTTGCAGAGGAAGTGAGAGTAGTCCAAGTTGGGTGTAAGAGGTGAGACATCATTCTGACTTACTTCCAGAACTAACTGAAACCCTGCCCGTGTTGTCTAGGAAAATTCCATCATTCAGATGGCACAGAATGGCTCAGGAGGTACTACTGCTTCACTGCACAAAATCAATGAGCTCATTTATCTTGGCCACTGAGCACGATGGCTCCCATGCGGCCAATCTCAATACAGTCCTAAATCCTTGCTACTGTGAGATGATGATGATGATGATGATGATGATGATGATGATGATGGTGGGGGTAATGACGACGAAGTATGTGGATGCTATGTTGGGAGCGCTGTAGCCAGCAGCTTTTTCCTGGTGCTTAATGTGTTATATCTATAAACTCGAAGTGGTATATTCAACCTTTCATATGGTTGTACTTCAAAATCGTTGAATCATCATGTCTTAAGTATGAAATACCTCCCAGAGAGTCATGTGTTGAATGCTTGGTCCCCAGTTAATGAAAGGGTTTGAAGGAGGTGGTTGAGATGTGAGGAGGCAGGAACTGGCTGGAGGGTGATGGGACTTTGAAGGTTATACTTGGTCTTTGTCTGACGTTTGCTGAAATGGTTCTATGCCACACTCCCACTGCCATGATGCTTTGCTCAAGTGCATGGCACCAGATAGCCACACACTGAGCTCCATCAAAATGTGGGTCAAAATAAACACCCCTTCTTTTTTAAGTTGTTATCTCAAGTAGTTTGGTCTCAGTGATGGGAAAAAATACATAAAGAGAGGTAGAGTTTGTTGATTCCCCTGAGAAAGAGTTTAAATTTAAAATCTGTGAAATGACAGCAGTTACGTGAAGCGTTCTCAAAAGCCTACCTGCCGGGGCACTAGCTTTTCAGGATGGCAGGAGCAGGTTGGAGCTGGCCTGATAAGATGCTGCAGAGAGCAGTTCCATTTTAGACGAGTCAGTATTTGACAAGCATCTGAAGTCCCAACGTGGCTCTCACTGAAGTCTAATCATGTTCCTGATTGCTTTCTAATAGCTTCGAGATTGAGACCGGAGGGCTGCTGGCAGCCTCCCTGGGTGGGAGCATGGAGGATGCTGCTCCAGTGACTGGCAGCCCCGGGCTATCCAAACTCAAGACTCAGCAGAGGCCCAGCACAAGGCCTGCTGGCCACAGTGGTCTCTTCATGTTTCTTAAGGAAAAAGACCATCATTCCTACCTCTTTCTTTCTTTTTTTTCTTAGTGAAAGCTTTCCTTTTTTAATTCTACTTTTTGTTAGATTTTTAATTTCCCTGTCTGGAAGAATTATGAGTGGGTTCTAGGCACAGAATATCGTAGGACCTGTTCAGACAGATGCAGACATGCGAGACTCATCCAGAACTCTACTCTGAGACTCCCATGAACTCTTCATGATAAGGATACATGACAAATTCCTTCTCAGGAAATAAATTTATTCGATGAACTCTGTAGAAAATGCTATTAGGAAATATAGTTTGAAATAAATATATTTGATTTTTTTTGTAACTTGATTTGTGTAAGAGTCCAGAGCAAATTCTAGTAATGAGGCAGTTTAGGGATGGCAGAGCCCCACAGTGATTAGATATTTTTTGGCAAAATGTATGTTTCTTGGGCCTGTTTTTCTTTCTTTCTTTGTTCTTTTTGTTTGTTTGTTTGTTTAATGATTTATTTTTATTTCTTTGAGACAGAGAGGGGAGAGAGAGAAAGAGAGAGAGAGAGAGGGAGAGAATGGGTGTGTCAGGGCTTCCAGCCACTGCAAACGAACTCCAGAAGTATGCGCCACCATGTGCATCTGGCTTTTGTGGGTCCTGAAGAATTGAACCTGGATTTTTAGGCTTCACAAGAAAGCACCTTGACCGCTAAGCCACCTCTCCAGCCCCTGTTTGCTAGTTTTATTTTTGTTTTGTTTTTTTGGGGTAGGGTCTTGTTCTAGCCCACACTCATCTGGAATTCACTATGTCATCTCAGCATGGCCTTGAACTCATGACCATCCTCCTACCATGCCTCCCAAGTGCTGCAATGAAAGGCATGTATCTCCAGACAATTTCTGAATATCCTGGCATAACACTAATCACTTTCTTTTCAAAACAGTGATATTTATTTCATATCTTGTACTTCATGAAGTTGTACTTTAACAGTGATTTGTTTAGACTAAATATGAGTTGTTGGATTAATATCTACTTAATTAATAATTTTATTGATTCCAAGTCAGTGTTAAATTATGTAATCTAAATTTCCAAATTATGTGACACTATCAGAGGGTTAACAATTTTTTTTAAAACCAGGCTTTTGAAAGAATGGGCAAAAAATTCTCATTAGATTTCCATAATCACAGAAATGTTCTTAGTTGTAATTTGATTGTAATTTGAATGTAATTTAGTTGTAATAGTTTTAGGGTCTTAAATATCAACTCAAATTGCTTCTGTTTACCACAGTGTTTCAGAGTCTCTCTCTCACATACACACACACACACACACACACACACACACACACACACACACACACACACGTCAGTGGTGATCTCATTAAAGAAGAATCTCTGTTGCTATCAGCCTCAAGCAATGAGATCACACTACTAGTTTCTAATTATTGATGAAACTGTTTGTAATCAGATGCAAAATGGTATAGAAATCTGCCATCCCAATGTTAAAAAAAGAAACTCATGATCCAGCACCCACACAGTGAAAAAATAATAAGAGAGACATTGGCATTATCCTGCGGACATCTCTCTCTGTCCCTTGATCATAATCCAAAAATGAGATGTTAAATTATTTCTTTGCTACCTTAGTTTTTTTGTTGTTGTTGAGGCGAGCCCAACAGACTGGCTTTTTGTTTTTTTTAAATGTGAGAGAGTGCGAGCAAGAGAGAGTTGGCACATCAGGGCCTCCATCAACTGCAATAGAACTCCAGACACATGCACTACCTTGTGCACATGTGTGACCTTACACATCATTTTGTGTGTCTGGCTTACATGGGACCTGGAGAGTTGAACATGAGTCTTGAGGCTTCCTAGACAAGCACCTTAATTGCTAAGCCATCTTTCCAGCCCTGCTACCTTATTTTATTCTTAAGCTTATAAGTTCCCCCCAATGGGTTCCTTTTTGTACCTCTATTTAAAAAAATATTTCTAGTTGTATGTTTTTGTTTTAATATTCTAAGCATTATACTTTCATAAGTGTTTTCACAATATCATTTCCTTAAACAGTAATCAAGTGTGCTGTTCAGTGATTTGCTGTCTTCTATTCTTCTGAAGTTATGTAATTAAATTGAGTTTGATTTTATCCATTTGTACTTCCTTGCATAGTTTCACACCTCATGAATATTCCATAACTTATTCATCCTATAAAAGACACTTGGCTTGTTTCTAGGTTTGAGGTATTCAAGTAATGTTGCTGGGAAGAATTCTGGCCTCATATCATGATGGTGATTGTGAAGTTTCTCTAGAACAGTGATTCTCAAGGTCAGGAAAGCCTATCACAATACATGACAATGTCTATTCCAGATTGTCCCACCTGGAGAACATGACACTCATCCAGTTGGTAAAGACGAGATACATTACTAAAGACCCTGCAGCACAACAGAGGCACGGTCCCAGCAGATAACCATCCACACAAAACTGTCTGTCTTGCCACTGTGGAGAAACTTTTTTTTTAATAAGTTATTTGCCTTAGAATTATTTTCTAGGTTACAAAACACAAGTATATGCCTCTGAACTTGGTGGAAATACCTGAGTTTTCTGAGATGTATGGCTTTATATTCTTGACAGCCTTATATAGGATTTATAATTCTCAATTATTTCCCAAGGTTATATTTTTAATATTTTATACATTTTGAGCTGCTCTTCAGTAATTTACATAATTTTTATGTATTGCTGTAAGTAACATCAATAACAATTTTTTCTATTTAAATATTAATTTTAATGACATTTACATATTTTAGATACTAATTATTTCCACTTTATATAGGTATGTCTTTTATCTTATATTTTCCTATATTATATTATATTATATTATATTATATTATATTATATTATATTATATATATTATATTATATTATATTATATTATATTATATTTTCATTTTTATTCTGGTGAGCTTTTAATGTCATAGTAGATATTGAACTTAGGATCTTTGCATATATGCTAGTTAGGCACTGGTCTACTGAGCCGTACCCACAACTATCATGGTATGCTCTAATGAGCAGTAGTACTCTATCTTGTTGAGTTGAATTTACTAATATTATGTTCTACAGGTATTATTCAATAAAAATCATTTCCTTATAAATTCAAATGGCATTCATTTATTTATATGTGTAGCATTTCCTTTAACTACTATCTCTAATTTAGTGTGGATTTATTTTATGTATTTCATATGATGGAGTTCTGACTTAATTCAATTTCCTTATTAAGGACCAAATGTTCTAACATCATTTCTTTATGTTTTATTTATTTGTGTTTATGTGTTTACGCATGTGCTCTGCCTTGTGGAGGTCAGAGGACAACACTGAGGGGCCTGAACTCCACCTTCTTTGAGTTGGGGTCTCTGGCTGCTGTACATGAATTGCCAGACTGCAAATTAATGTCAGACTAGCTGGCCCAGGAGCTCAGAATTTCCTTGGCACTGCATCCCCTTGTTACAGGCATATTGTGGTCACAGAAGCATATGCCACTTTGCATCTGGCTTTATGTGGATGCAAAAGAATTAAGTCTTGGCCTTCAGGATTTCCAAGAAAGTGCTTTTAACCACTGAGCTTTCACCCAAGCCATAACATCTTTTCATAATAGTTCCTGCTTTTCTCTAAGGGTAGCACCAATTTCATCCTAAACTTACTTTCATATTTTCATTGTTATTTTCCGTGCTTATTCCTGGGTTCCAGTACCTTGCTTATTTATTCATCAATTTATCATTCAGTTTCAGTCTGCATTTTCCATACGGCCATCGTGATTCTCAGTCAGGTGGAACATGATCCCCTAGCCCCACCCCATGGGTTTCCCTTTCATATTTACAAATATTAAAACCTTGACTGATATCACACCAATGATAATATATGCCTCTGAGAAAGTGATTCAGTGAAACCAATATTGCATAAGCAGAATGTCATTTTAATAGGAAATTCTATAATTGAAGTCTTTATGAATATTAAAATTTGGCTTACTTCTTTTTCTCCTAATCCTTGTTCTGAGTTTTATTAATAATTTTTAACACAAACTAATTAAACAGAGAATGCTTTGTTAAATCTCATATTTAAGAAAAAGGCGAACAGTACAATATCTTACTGCTTCAGTGACCATAGGTTCCTAACAGGGCTATGTCTTCTGAGTGAATTGAAAGCTGAGGCAAAATCAGGTGTCTTTCTAGAATATTTGGATTCATAGAAGTTCAAGATTTAGTAAATCCTTTCTCTTCTGACATCCAAAGGCTTAACAAGGAAAATTGTATCGTAGTGTGTATTTATGTGACTCATCACAAGGAAAGACACATTTACCTTGGTGACATTTTATATACTAAGCCACTATGACACCTTGTATCAATATACTGTACCCAACCATTTATCTCCTTCACTTTACTTCAGCCCTCAGCCCTCCCTCCTTTCTTTACAACACTGATTTCCCACTTTGACCCTGATCTATGAGCCCATGCTGACAAAGTTCCTAACCCACAAAGCTTTACTGGTTTCTCCAACCTAGAAATAATATCTGCCATTGCAAGTTCATATTACTTTCTAAATACCTTAGATTCATGGAACTTTTTTGTATTAAGTAGAAACTTGCATCATAGGCCCTTCTCAGTGGGATGGCTGGTATTGCCCTTGGCGTTGCGTTGCCGGTTATGAGATATGAGAGCATCTGTCAGTCATTGTAAGTGTGGGAGGTACAAGTTTCAAGAAGATGTTACAATCTAAAGCACAAGTGTGACAAGGATATTTCCTTTCTTCACAGGGAAGGGTCTCCACCTCTCTCCCTTGGGAATTCAAGCTTTGCCCTAGGTATGTGCAATCCATGACCTGCCCATCGGCACTGCAAGTCCTCTTACATTGTCATCACTCATGGTGTGAGTCCTTTCAATGATAACTTCCCTGAATCCCTTCTAAATGACTGAGAATATTACTTCTGTATTTTAGTTTTGCATGAAGAAGCCTAGACTTCAAACTCAGGCAAAAACAGATATGACAGATATGTCAAGACAGGGTCATATGAAAACTCATTATCTTATGTGTACATAGTCCTGTGGTGACTAAGTTTACAAAACAAAACTGGATTTTCTATATTTCCCAAAGCCTAAAGTTAGACACCTGATTCCACCAGTGACTTACTGCATGTGCCTGCAGCAAACTGTGAAATGAGGTATTCAGTGGGATGAATTTTAATTTCCATTGCTCCTTTTATTCAAGGCTTTGGCTATTTTCCATGTTGCTATGAGGCCAGAAACATTCCGTGAGCGTCTGAAGTGCAGAAATTGGTGTAGAGGGAGAGGAAAGAACTCTGTGACATTTAGAATACTGGTAATGTCACCTATCTTAAACAGGAGTATTCACAGGCGTTCACTTTCAATGTCCACTGCTCTGGGGTGACAGAGAGTAAAGAAGAAATGAGCTCTTCTTGGTAGTCCGAAGCCTGTGAGGGCATCAGGCTTCCCTGCAGCCTTTTAGAGGGCAGACCTTGTGAACCAAAGCACGTGCTCAGAATTCCAAAGCCAGCCTCACCATATTCATTCCTCACTATATTATTTTATTAAAAACAAAAAGATGCCGCACGTGGTGGCGCACGCCTTTAATCCCAGCACTCGGGAGGCAGAGGTAGGAGGATCACCGTGAGTTCGAGGCCACACTGAGACAAGATAGTGAATTCCAGGTCAGCCTGGGCTACAGTGAGACTCTCCCTCAAAACAAACAAACAAACAAACAAACAAACAAACAAACAAGCAAGCAAACAAACAGCAACAAAAGTTAAAATATCTTTGCATCCTCAATTGATCCTAATTAAATATGAAAAAAAAAAAAAAACCCTAAGCTTCACATAAGAAATTAACATGGCAGCAATTTAGTAGGAAAGACTTAACAATGAGCAGTTTTCAATGCAATTGCAGTGCCCGAGGTAGAGGAATCTTTCCCAGTGGCCTGAGGCAATCATTTCCCTCCTCCCTGTCTGTTTCCTCTGATTATTTCCAGGCTAGGAGGAGGATGTGGGTACCCGTATTCATTAACCATACCTCGGGCTCGCAGCCTACCCTGCCCTCACCCACGGGACAACAGCTTCAATGCTTTTCCACAGGGGTGCTCACAGGAAAGGCTGGGAGGAGTTCCCGAGAAAGGGCAGAAATCTGCCAAACACACATTCCTGTCGAAGGTCCATTCGCAGCTCTTTCCTCTGAGGAGGCTCGGAACATAAATTCCTTATGTTGGAAACACTAGACGAAGGAAATTTTGCTCCTGCACTACCACCAACGTGCCCAAAACCTAAAGGCTGTGTGTGGAGATGGAAGGACAAGAAATAAATTATCAGACTCTCGGATTTCTGTGTTTGTGAATGATAAGGTTTCTCTCCAGTAAACTCCAGACTTTCTTCCAAGCAGATCAAGTATGCTGTACTTGAGAAGGAAAAAAAAAAAAAAAATTACACAAAGCTGGAGAAGTTCAAAGAAAGCCAGAGATCTAGACAAATTACCCCCTATTGTTACTTGTATCTAGTAAACAGATCATTTAACACTCAAGAGGTAAATCAATTTCAAGAGGTAAATTTCAGGATAAATAAAGACATCCGAGATATTAAATTTATGCTGCAATTTTAAGTTCTGTGGTTAATTTTTCATGTGTCAAATTGGCTGGAATGCAGGGTGTTTAGATATTTGTCCATGCTTTCTCCTATGTCTTTCTGAAGTGACATTTTTGGTAAGATTAACATTTAAAGACACACTGAGTAAAGTTCGCCCTTCACAAGGTGAATGACTTCATCCAATCCATTGAAGGCCTGTAAAGGACAAAGATTTGCCCTTTTCCCAGTAAGAGGCAGTTTTTAGACTTTGAACTATGGCAGCAGCTTGTTTCTTGCTTTTATGCTCAAACTGAAATATTGTCTTTCTGCGAGGTAAACTCATTAGCATAGGATGGAACTCTGTCTCTTCTTATTGTTAGGTTTTTAGAGTCAAGGAACTTCTGTAGCGTTGGGTTCCTAAAACTGCAGCCAGGCAAGTGACACAGAGATTGTGGGGTTTGCTTATCTCTATATTCAGTCATCTGAGCTAATTCCTCACAGTAAACCCCTAAGTCAAGTTCTCATCTGTTTAATTTATTTTTATTTGAGACAGAGAGAGAGAGAGAGAATGGGCACACCAGGGCCTTCAGCCACTGCAAACGAACTCCACACACATGTGCCACCTTGTGCATCTGGCTTATGTGTGTCCTGGGGAATCGAACCAGGGTCCTTAGGCTTCATAGGCAAGCACCTTACCTGCTAGGCCATCACTCCAGCCCCAAGTTTTCATTTTTATACACACTGACAAACACACATTTCTTGTTGGTCCTACAGTCTTGTCATTACTACTGTGATCTTTGCCACATGTACAACAGTTCCCATTAGGATGCTTGAAGCCCACAGCGTCTTCCTTTGAGTTGGTAAAGGCTAAAATAAGAGTGAATCCCTCACATTTTTCTTGGAAGGATGGAAGCAGTGGTAGAGTGGTCCTCTTAACTAACACCTTTGTTGATGAGGCAAGGTCAGAGTATCTAAAGAGAAAGTACAGCACCATCGGACAAAGACCTTTACTTTTCTTACTCAAGATGCTTGAAGCTGAGAATGAGGACAAAGGTGGGCATGGAGTGTATACTTGCAAAACGTGGTTGCTGTGAAAATCTTGGATGAGGCTTGGGACCCAGCAAGGAGAAAGACTGCTTCACCTTTGACAGGGAGCTGGTGATGGCCCCGAGAACGCTTTGCATGGGTGGCCAAAAAAACAGTGCTTATTGTATGTAGAAAAGTGTCCTGGAGGTGAGAAAGAGTCACACCCAGCTGTGCTCATGTGTGAACCTGACCTGGTGGTGTCCCTGTCCTGGTACCATTGGCAAGGAAACATATGGTCATACCTCAAGACCCACTAAGAAAAAGTCTCACTCTCTCTTACTTCCTCTTTCTAACACACACACACACACACACACACACACACACACACACACACACAGTGGATGGGAAGCTTGTGAGAATGTGAATGGGAATGACTGAAGGCAGTCAGCCCTGGAGCAAAGACGAAGACACCAGAGATGCCAGGTCCTGATGCCGAAGAGCCACTGAGACTTGGTGGGCTGTGATTCACATGAAGAAGGCTGAGGGAAGACAGCTTTTCCAACCCGCTTTCCACCAAATCCTCCATCCCATCTTGAGAGGAAATATCCTGCTGTCCTGTGTGAGGGACGATCTTAATGCTGCAATGCCGTTTTTAGAAGTCAGCATTCTGTGTGAGCAACTACCAGCCCTAGTTTGTTTTGCCTGTCAGGTTTTAATTCCCTGACTGGTTTGTTTGAATCTCAAGTGTTTATAGTGAAACACTAAAGCTTGTCTTTGTGTATCTTTGTGTATCTTATGGAAAACTGCCTTATTTTTTTTGTGATTTTGCCTGTTCTGATGCAAGTTTTTCTTCTTCTTCTTCTTCTTCTTCTTCTTCTTCTTCTTCTTCTTCTTCTTCTTCTTCTTCTTCTTCTTCTTCTTTTTTTTTGCTTATCTTGGATCTAAAGACTGGATATTTTTTTTTTTTGGTGTTGTTGTTTTGTTTTGTATTTTTGGTAACAGAAACCCACCCATAACTGAGTCAATACAACTCCATTGACTTATGAATACTGTTTCTCTCCTCCCTCTACTTAAACGTCCTGAAAACCTGCTATTTCAAGAGAAGAACTCTCAGTTTAGCTGGATTCTGCAAAATACTGTGCCCCTAACTTTCCCCCTAAGCCCAGAGTATCGTTTTGGTCTGTCTGGCATAACTCCCCCGCTATTCCTAGTAAGTATACAGAAGTGACCATCTCCATGTACATGTTGGCAGCCCCTTTCCCACGGAAAAGAGTTTGTCCCTGTGTTTCTTCATCCTGAGCTGATATCCCTTAGACACTCCAGTGTCTCCAATTTACCACTGAACACACACATGTGACACCAAGTCAGCGATGGTCACCTTAGGAAGAGTGCCTAGTAGTCCTTTCATTTGAGGGACTCCTGTCCCACAAATGCACTCATTCCCTTTAGTCCATTTCTTAGCTTATTTTTCTTGCACTTTTTAAAACTAAGTAATGCCTGTTGTTGTCTGACTCAGTTTATATACTATTCCCACCAAGCTGCCCTATAAGCACTTTAAAAAAATGTCTATACCCACATATTAATGCCACTCTCACTTTTGGCTAGAGAAGCTTCTCTTTTCAGTTGGCTCAGCACTGAGACATCTCTATCAAACCCTCCAAGGCTCAGGGACCATTGCAGAAGAGATGGCAGCATGAATGTAAGAACCAAAGGAAGGGTAGGACTGCTTACAATGCAATAGTGTAGACACAAAATGGCCTTATATTCATGACCTTGCAGTGCCTGAAACTAACTCCATACTACCGTCATGATAGGAAGAAAAAATGAAGACTTCAAAATAAAAGAGAGACTTATTAGAAGGTGGAGGGATTCAATGGAGGGTGGGTTTGAGAGGGGGGAATGGGAGTGGAGAGAGGGAATTATTATGAATTTATTTTTTATAATTATGGAAGCTGTCATTAAAGAGTTTAAATATGTATCTGAAGTACCAATGATGTTTATGACTGAAACATTGCTTAGCTAGAGACATCATCATACTCCTGTCCCCTCAAGCATATATATTACTTTATTAGTTATGTTAGATGATACAAGGTGACAAGAAGCCTTGGTTGAGAAGAAAAGGATTTAACAATCTGTTTGTAGTGAGTCACTCTGAGTGGAACATGCTGTAGAAAGAGAAAACAGGCAGCTCTCCATGTTGCTACTCACTTCCTATCAGATGTCTGATAGGCATTCAAAAAACCCAAATCTCTATAGAAAGTTCTACATTATAAGACAAAATAATTAGTAGTTATATATCTGCATTCTTTAAAAACATATTTTCTTTATTTATTTGACAGAGAGAAAGAGGCACATAGAGAGAGAAAATGGGTGCCCCAGGGCTTCTAGACATTGCAATAAATGAACTCCAGACACATGTGCCACCTCATGCATGTAGCTTTATGTGGGTTCTATGAATTCCAACCTGGGTCCTTAGGCTTTGCAGGCAATTGCTTTAACCACTGAGCAAACTCGCTAGCCCTCCAAATTCTCCAGATCCTCCAACATGGAAGTTAAAAATAGAAACAGATTTATATGTGGGAAAATTTGCTACATATGAAAATTTAAAAAATAAGAACTAATATCTTATATATAGACTCAAGGAAAAGAATATTAACATTTTTCATACATTTTTAAAAGGTAATATTATAACATGGGGACATAAATTTTCAATTAACTTTAAATATCATTTCTTAAAAATTGCTTGGATATATTCCTTCTCTAACCTCCCCAAGCAGATAAAACTGAGTTCTTGGCCTTGTAGGATTTCTATATGAAATACCAATTATAAATTACAATATATTTCAGTTAACTTTGCAGACACAATCTTTCTAAGCAAAGTATTGATCACTGAAAAGGAGCAAAAATCTTCTTATAGAAAAAAGTTTTGTGAGCCTGGCATGGTGACGCACACCTTTTATCCTACAACTCTGGAGGCAGTGGTGGGAGGATCGCTGTGAGCGCAGGGGCCAGCCTGGAACTACAGTGTGAATTCCAAGGCAGCCTGGACTAGAGTGAGACACTACCTCAAAAATGATTGTGTAAGATGTCTATGTCAGCAAACTGAGTTTTATCCCTAGCATTGCAAACCAAACGAAAAAAATGAAAAAATGAACTACAGTGTGAATTCCAAGTCAGCATGGCAGTGAGACAAACCAAAAATGATTGTGTAAGAAAAAAAGTTTTAAGCACTGCAAACCAAACAAAAAACAAAAAGAAAAGAATTAAAGTTTCACCTCTTGTGCTAGAACACGGTTCTGTGGACCATGGGAGAGTCCTCTTCTATAGAGTGACTCTTGTTTTCCACTGAAGGAAACATAATGATCCTTCACTGAGTGGTGAGAGAACATAGCTTGCACAGTTTCAAGTTTCATGTTTACTGCAATGAATAATCACATATCAAAAGGGTGGCTGATTAAAGAACTGATGGCATACACATGTAGCATAGAAATGCAACCTTGGCTAATGTCTAAAGGAATTGGCTCAGTGCTTCTGTTGTCCCAGGTCCTGGCCAGAGTGTTTCTCTGCTAGCTCTTCCAAGTTTCCAAAACTATCAGTCATGTGTCATTGCTTTTAGCTTGACTGTGCACTACCTGTAAATGCTGCCTGAGATGACACATGCCACTGTGTAAGAGGAAATGTTTCTTGGTGTTGGCCATACTTCTAAAGCTCAGTGCCATCTTTCACTCAGCATGTCAGCTTTAGTGACATGGGCTGGGGGTGGGGGTCATAACAGTACTCACACTCAGGGTGGAGCCATTCCAGTGCCCCAGCTGACCACAGCTTGATCAAGACCAGAGGGTACTGCATACTTAAAGTCAGGAGAAGGATTCCTATAAGTGTAAATATGGTAAATGATTTCATTTCCCATCTCTCTGTATAATTACTGAAAATCACATGATTTCTTTTTTATTGCAAATTTATGAAAACCAGAAAACCCAATCATCCTAATTTTTACATTCTAATCACACTGCCCAGTGTTTACATACTTTCATGTTCCTGCATCCTACCACAGACATCCAGTTTCCAGTGCATGTGGAGTGCTTCTTTGGGTCAAGTCAGGGGGATGGATGATGAAGTCACTCAGATCTATGGAACTACATAGATCCTTTATGTATTACTGCTGACAAGGTGGGAAGAAATCCCAGCACCAAAAAGAAAAAGAAATGCAAGAAGATAAATACATCACAAAACTCACGTTCAGAACTCATATTTTCATAGACAAGTTGTTTGAGATTACTGGGCACAGCCTCGTCTCACAGAGCATCTTACTTACCTGCTGAGTGTTAACCACTGGGAAAGAACAGGACATGAATTAGGCCTAAATACATTCTTTGTCATTATCACTCTCTCTTCATGCATTCTCAGGAGGACTCATGAAAAACAGCAGGAACATTTGAATAGCTACATTCAGCGATGTCTCCTGTTTCGGGGATCTAGTTCTCAAATCTCTTGCTGCTGCCTCTCTCCCTGCACAGGTAACACTGCCCCGACTCCTTTCTGTCGGAAGGGAAAGCCACCTCTGGTCTCATCCTTTGACTTCTGTCCTGGGTCTAGTTCACACAGTCTGATCAAAGAGAAGTGACTTTAGCCGGGCTTGGCGGTGCATGCCTTTAATCCCAGCACTGGGGAGGCAGTGGGCACAGGTAGGTTCAAGGCCACCCTGAGACTCAATAGTGAATTCCAGGTCAGCCTAGACTAGAGTGAAACCCTACCTTGAAAAACAAAACAAAACAAAAAGTAGTGACTTTGGTACTAAATTTGAGGGTCAAGTTATGAAAGTACTTTATTAACATTTCTAAATTTGAGCCTGCTAAGTCATTGGGGGGGGTTTCTTCACAGAATGTTTAGAAAGACGTGGGATCAGGGTGGATTAAGCATTTGTTGGTGCCTTGGTGATTTTGTTAAAGAATCAAAACCAGCTGCAAAATAGTCCAGAAAAACATGGTAGAGTCATGAAAGAAACTGAAGTCTCAAATGCCAACAAGTTACACACTCAGCTCATGGTGAATGTACAAAATAATGATCTTGATTTGAATGCTGTGACACTTTCAATAGGAGACCTGGTAGCTTGGTCCCCAGATCAAAGAGGATCTTCAGAAAAATAATCAAAAGAAGAGGGGAAGAGAGAGAGAGGGAAGAGAGAGAAAGAGAGAGAGAGAGAAAGAAAGAGAGAGAGACTGAGACTTTGAGAAACTGGGGCACTAAATTATGGAGGCTCCACAAATCCAAATCTTGCAAGGTACATCTGACATTAGACACTCAGGGAGGACTTGCAAAGTTAGCACTGACAGGATTTCTTCTTGCTCAGAAGTTGTCAACATTGTTTTATTCAGGCCTTCAGAGGATTAGATCAGCCTGACCCATATTACAGAGGTTAATCTGCTCCATTCAAAACAATTATAATAATCTCATGTAAAAAAATCCTTTCTTCACAGAGTTATCTAGAATAAATTTTGACCAAATATTTGGGCACATTAGCCACTTCAAGTTGACACATAAAATTAACCATTCCAAGAAATATTTAGAAATAATATAAGAGAATTTTTTCTTCGCTATTGCTGAATCCAGGGAAAATGGAATGATGACTACTGGTGCACAGTTACTATTGCTGAGTCCAGGAAAATGAATTGTGGAGTACTGGTGCACAGTCATCTGAATCCAGGAAAACGAATTGTGGAGTACTGGTGCACAGTCATCTGAATCCAGGAAAACGAATTGTGGAGTACTGGTGCACAGTCATCTGAATCCAGGAAAACGAATTGTGGAGTACTGATGCACAGTCATCTGAATCCAGGAAAACGAATTGTGGAGTACTGGTGCACAGTCATCTGAATCCAGGGAAAAGGAATTGTGGAGTACTGGTGCACAGTCATCTGAATCCAGGAAAATGAATTGTGGAGTACTGGTGCACAGTCATCTGAATCCAGGAAACCGAATTGTGGAGTACTGATGCACAGTCATCTGAATCCAGGAAAACAAATTGTGGAGTACTGGTGCACAGTCATCTGAATCCAGGAAAACGAATTGTGGAGTACTGGTGCACAGTCATCTGAATCCAGGAAAATGAATTGTGGAGTACTGGTGCACAGTCATCTGAATCCAGGAAAACAAATTGTGGAGTACTGGTGCACAGTCATCTGAATCCAGGAAAACGAATTGTGGAGTACTGGTGCACAGTCATCTGAATCCAGGAAAACGAATTGTGGAGTACTGATGCACAGTCATCTGAATCCAGGGAAAACGAATTGTGGAGTACTGGTGCACAGTCATCTGAATCCAGGAAAATGAATTGTGGAGTACTGGTGCACAGTCATCTGAATCCAGGAAAACGAATTGTGGAGTACTGGTGCACAGTCATCTGAATCCAGGAAAATGAATTGTGGAGTACTGGTGCACAGTCATCTGAATCCAGGAAAACGAATTGTGGAGTACTGGTGCACAGTCACTGCTTGTGTGATCTTTTTGGAAGAGTGTTATTAAAGCACATGAAGGCAAGTTGTCTGTTGTGTATACACATTAGGTTATAAGAATAGATTTTGTTGTTTTGTATTTGAGGTAGGGCCTCACTCTATCTCATGCTGAGCTGGAATTCACTATGTACTTTCTTACCTCTTCCTCCTGAGTTTTGGGGTTAAAGACATGCACCACCATTCCTGGCAATAATATATACCTATCCATGATGCAGAAAAAGTATTTTCCAGCATTTTTAAGTTATTCTTCTGATACTGATTTTAGGAATTCAAAATACCTATTCCTGCTTTACAGATCTAGAAAGAGGTGTGAGAAAGGATTAATTTTGGCAATGTATAAGGCTAATGAAAAGAGTAGCAAGGTTTTGTGAGATTTTAAACTTTATTACAAAATCCATTATATATATATTATATATATATATATTCACATGTGAAAATGAAGGAGAGTTTTCAAGGATAATACCAACTTAAAATGTTTATAAAGTTAAAGTACTGAAGTATCATTTTTTTTTCTGTATTCAAAGAATTAAGAACAAGATTTTCTCCTTTCTTTGTATATTCTAAATTCATATTATAGACATATTTCTTCTCACATCAAAATATTAAAATTTATGTTAAAGACAAAGTTGAGTTTTACTTCAATTTAAATCAAGTACAAAATTTGAGACATAAAAGCTCCTATTTTATTTTAGAAAGAAATTTCTAAAATGTGTAAAAAGATGAATAGTTCGTGTCCATTTTGATGAATTATAACAGAAGTTCCACAGAAATATTTCTAGGTAAGGGAAGGTAAGATATATTTTTTGAAGTCAAATATTTAAATATGCTTTTCCGCCAATGTAGCCAGTGGTCAAAGCAGTACCTGGTGACTATGCTGGAGGAAACAGGGTTACATAGAATCCTGGGACTCCCCTCTACACATAGACCCCACCATGCCTCACCTCCACTAAGACCAAGACTTTCATGTGAAACCATCTTGTGAGTGATCTGTAGCCTGTCAGCTTAACTTCTAGGGCACAAGATACATTTCCTTCAAGTTTTAATTCAATTTGTAAGAACGATGTTGTTGGCCGTGGTGACGCACGCCTTTAATCCCAGCACTGGGGAGGCAGAGGTAGGAGAATCACCATGAGTTCAAGGCTACCATGAGACTACAGAGTGAATTCCAGGTCAGCCTGGGCTAGAGTGAGACCCTACCTCTAAAAAAGAAAAAGAAAGAAAGAAAGAAAAAGAAAAAAAAAAGAAAGACAGAAAAGAAAAGAAAAGAAAAGAAAAGAAAAGAAAAAATGATGTTTGTTATAGAGTTAGAATTAGAATGAAGTCATTTTTTTTTTAGAGCACTTGCTCTGTCATTCTCATTTTCATCCCCTCGTTGCTGTTGATGACAAGCTTCTCAGGCACCTATAATCACATAATCACACAGCATCAGATATGCACGGCAGAAATATACCCTGAGTAGCTTGATTGGATTATTGAATAAATTATGGTGGGGAAAAGTTGGAAAATTTTCCATGATAAGTTTCAGGGTTTTTTTTGTTTTTGTTTTGTCTTGTTTTTAACCTTGATGTCTCTTACAGAGTCTTAATCTGTAAAATAATGCTGCCTTACAGTCTGCTAACTTTATACATATTATCTTAAAAGAAAAAATGTAAATCATTCTACATGGGGACATGCATACTTTTTCCCATCATTCTTCAGTTGTTTGTGCACATCAAAGTTGCATACAAAAATATTCACCTTTGGCTACAACCCTACGTTGTAGTATGAATTCATCATTTATGTCAGCAAAACCACAGGCAAATCCAAGAACAGTCGTAGCCTTCGAACTTCGCTGATCCAGCCTCATTTATGCTCATACCAACATCTGCCGAACACCTGCCAAACCACTCATTTAGTCTGTTCTGTTTTGTTAGTTTGCATCTTTATTTTGTGTTACTTGAATTTTTTCATTATATAGATAAAATAAAAGTAATAAAGAGATGGAACCAAGTTCAGGAGAGCCTTCAGCAATGAAACTGAGACATAAAATCCATGTGATTTGCCATAGGCAACAAATATATAAAGAAAAACACATACAGTCCTGACTCTAGCACAGGTCCTAATAACATAAAAATGCTATTGTCATTTTAACACCATAACCTTGGAATCATATTAATCACCTTCAATGTACTATATAGAAAAAAGTTTGCTATTTAAAACTTTCATTTGTGCTAATAATAGATTTACATCTAAATGTAAAAAAGTGGGCTGGAGAGATGGCTTAGGGGTTAAGGCGCCTGCCTCCTAAGCCTAAGAACACTGGTTCCAATCTCCAGCTGTTCCAATCTCCAGGTCCCACGTTTAGCCAGATGCAAAATGACTCAAGGGCACAATACTGCATTTGACCACAAGGGGGCGCACACATCTGGATTTCATTCACAGCAGCTGAGACACTGCTGGCACCCCCAACTCTGTCTTCCTCTCCCTCTCTCTCTGACTCTCTCTGTGTCTCTCTCCAAAAAAATAAAAAAAAATAAAAATAAAGTTTTAAAAAAAGTGAAAAAGAGAGGTGGAGAGAGAAAAAGAGGGAGAAAAAGAGAGATCACTTGTACATTTGTGGAATATAAAGAACACAAACAAGTTTGACATAACTTTTATAGCCCAAGTTTACAAGCTACAACTCAGAATAAATACCTAGAACCTACTAAGGTATAATGGGTTAGGGAGTTTTTTAGTAAATTATTTCAGGAAAATCTTGATGTGTTTATAAATTTTGTTACCTCATCACTTTGCCTATATTTAAAAAAAAAATCACAAAATATTTTGAATTCTGTGTTTTAAAGTAAATATAGAATTCCTGCTAAGATTTCAATCAGCTGAGTTAGTTTCCATAGTTTAAAAATTTCATAGCTGTCTACTAATTTTAGTTATTTATAGTGATAATATCTGAATATTTCACAATTTAATAATTTTAGTGTTTGAGAAGATAGCTCAGTACATGTATTTATAAGTAAGTACCTGAGTTCAGTCAGACCCCATATAAAAGTCATAAGATGGGTTGGAGGGATGGCTTAGCAGTTAAGGGGTTTGCCCGCAAAGCCAAAGGATCCGGTTCAACTCTCCAGGACCCATGTAAGCCAGATGCACAAGGGCCGCATGCACCTGGAGTTCATTTGCAGTGGCTGGAGGCCCTCGTGCACCCATTCTTTCTCTCTCTCTCTCTCTGTCTGCCCCTTTCTCTCTCCATTCTCAAGTAAATAAATAAATAAATAAAAATAAAATAAAAATTTTAAGAAGCCATAAGCTTGTGGCAGGCTTCTATAGTCCCAGTACTCTGATGACATGATGTGAAGCAGAGAAAGGAAAATTTCCCAGAAAGCTTGTAGCCGGCTTGCGTCGTGTGCACTACAGCAAACAACACCGAGAACAAGAGGGGGAAGATGAAGCTTGACACCTGAAAGTTGTCCTCTGCCCTCCACATGAGTGCCATTGATGCTCAGTCACACACAAGAACAGATACAAATGCATATATCCACATCGAAAAAATAAAAAAATGTAAAACACACAAACATACTCACAAACATGTAAAAATAAAATTTAAATAATATGTGTAATTTTAATGATTAACTGATAAACACATTCCTTGACAAATATTAATTAGTCAGGCTTTCGTGAGTCTTTTCTCCACTAGATCTTGGCCTTGGCTTTTTATGTATATGTGTCTGGGATGGTTAATGTTGCTGGCCAACTTGACAGGACCTAGGATCTCTAGGAGAGAAATGTCTGGCATATATGTGAGGAGATGCAGCTGTCAGATCAGGTGAATTGATGTGGACTGACTCTCCGTAACTGTGGTCAGCCCCATTGCACGGGCTGGAGTCTTGAACTGAACAAAAAGGACAGAGCAAGCCCAGCACCTTCACTCAACTCTCTCGGCCCCTCAGTTGTGCACTGAATGCGACCAGCTGCTTCATGTTCCCCAGGCCTTCTCTGTTGTGATGGACTGCAGTCCCTTAAACTGTAAAGCAAAGCAAACACTTCTCCCTTCAGTTACTTCTTGTCAGATATTTTGCCATGGTAACAACTAATACAGTGACCTTGGAAGCCCAAGCCCAAGGTTTAGGGAGAGAATCCTGCTAACGTACCAAGACCCTACAGCAGAGAATCCGTAACGTTGGTCTTCTTGAAGAAAATCACTTGATTGCAAATAAATTTATTTCTGAACTCAATTTTTTCCATGGACTCTTACTTACAACTGTCTTTTTTTCCTATGGACCTTGCATTTCGATATGGATTTTAAGAGAAGGTTGATGATTTCTCAAAAAATCATAGGTAACTGACCTTTTAAAGACATTATTTGTTGAGTATTACAGTGTTAAAGATACTAACTTTTTAGGTTATTATTTCTGAATATCTTCAAAGTAAATCTTTTTGACTCTTTTTTTCAGCGATGTTTGGTTCTTTTTGTGTGAATTCCTGTACTTCAATCAATCTTGGATTTTTTTTTTTAATTTTTAAAGACTTTGTGGATGAGTTTGTTTTCCTAACTATATTTGTCAGTTACTATCTGTATATACAAAAGTGACTTTTGTACATGTACTGTGTGTTTTACTACCATTCTGAACTTACGTTTTTATAGACGACCTGGACTTCCTAAGACTATGGCTAGTGTGACTTCAGGCAGCTTCACTTCTCCCTGCGCTCCTTTCCTGTATGCAAGTCTTTCATTTCCTCATCTAAATGTTCTGACATTCTCCCATGTCACGGTGTTTAAAAGATGTGATAAGAGTGGCAGCTATTGCTTGGTTTTTGCATGTATGTACATCAAAGGCCCATGTCTGCAGGGAGTTGCAACTCTGGAAATGTAAAGCTTTTCCGAGACTGGGCCCAGGGGATCATGGGGGCGTTCAGCGGATGAAGACTTTTCATTACTAAGTTGCGGATCCTTTCTTGGTTTCCCAGAGGCCATAAGGCGCAGGCTCAGCAGCCAAGTGCCCCATGCAGTTATGGGGGATCAGACAGCCATGAACCGAAAGCTCTGGAATATTGGGGAAATAAACCTTTCCTCCTTGCCAGTAGTTTACTTTAGCTCTTCATTCTATTCACGGTCAGCTGATGAGCTCAGTGGCATTCTATATGCTTCAGATTAGAATGAGGTCATTTAGTTTTTACCTTCACAGTAATGTTAACTATAAGATTTTTACAGATTTTTGTCCAGTGTGAGAAAGCCCTCTTCTATTAGTATGTTGAAAATCCATTGGATTTGGTCAAATCCTCCTTTTATATGTGGAAATTATGTACTTTATTCTATTTATGTGATTTTTAAATTAACTTTCCCTAGATTGATTTCATTTGGAAATGATATAAAATCTCTTTTTTTAATGCCATTTGACTGAGGTGTTTAGTTTTGTTTTGAGAATATGTGCATTGAATACAGAATATGCAATAGTCTGCCATTTTTCTAAGTTGTTCTTATCCAGATTATAAAACTTGGTTAATGATTCGTTACTTTTTCTTTAATTATTTAGTAAGATCACTAGTGAAAATATTTGCTTTTCTGTGTTGGAAAAGTTTTAATTCTAATTTAAAATCTTGGCTTTTATAGGTTTATTTTGAATTTATACTTTTCTTTAAGTAAATTTATCAGTTTTTCCATTCTTAGTTTATCTGTTCTTTATTCTTGGTAATTAAATTTAAATGATTGGTTTATAATTATACTTAGTAATTCTTTATGATCTTTTTTATACTTTTAATAGTTTCCTTTCATTATCCTATAACAACTCAGCTAAAGCTTTTGCAGTTTTGTTGTACTAACTATCATTTTAATACCTTTTTAAAGAAAATAGAACAACATTGAGCAGGACAATTACAACCTTTAATGGAATCAATAATTTGCTGCTTTTAATTATATTATACTTAAGATATTAAAATGCTCTGTTTCAAATTAGAGTCCTCAAACCATATCTTCCATCAGACTGCTTAGGGACTTCAAAAACATGAGAAAACAAAAGAATTATTTAGAAATTATTTTCTTGGCCCTGCCTTCATTTTAATTCATAGACCCACATATTTTAATGGATCCCGTGGTTTCCTTTAAAAATTGCATGTGTTGAAGCTGGAAAGATGGCACAGAGGGTAAAATACTTGCTATGCAAGCATAAAGACCTGAGTTTAGATCCCCAAGACCCATGCACAATACCAGGTTTGGTGGCACATGCCTGAGACAAATGACACCTCGCCTTACTAGCTGGCTAGTCTGTCTGAACTGATGAGCTCGGTGACCAGTGAGGGACCCTGTATTAAAAATAAGGTGGTGGGGCTGCAGACATGGCTTAGTGGTTAAGGCACATGCCTGTGAAGCCTAAGGACCCTGGTTCAATTCTCCAGGTCCCACGTAAGCCAGATGCACAAGGGGGAGCATTCATCTGGAGTTCGTTTGCAGTGGCTACAGACCATGGCATGCCCAGTCTCACTCTCCTTATCTCTGTCTGTCTCTAATACATAAATAAAAATAAATCTTTGAAAAAGTAAGGTGGTGGCTGATTGAGGAAGACATCTGACATTGACGTACAGCCTCCATGCACATGTGCACACAGCGTCTCAAGCATATGCCGACATGTATCTGAACACATGCATACCATGCGTACATACTCATGACAAGACAAAACTGGATGTTTATAAAATTCAACAAGGAAGCCCTCAGGCCTGTGTGCAGTCGACATTTTCAAGTGCAGCCCAGAAACCTGAGATTTTCTGAAAGAGTGCATCAGTTCAGTAATAAGTTGTTTGTAACCTCGGTATGTGTAGGAATATATAGCCCATCTTGCAAATTACTGTATAGATATGATATTCTCTACTCCCACATTGAAAAGAAACTTGAGAAGAAATAATCTGTATAAAGTCAATAAATGAGAACCAAATTCATTTTTAAGGAAAATATCATAATCTGAGTTGTGTTCCATACCCTCTCATGGTAAATGATAGGATCTTTTAAATCTATGTCTGTTTATCTATGTTGAAATGAAATGTATATGCATCTAGTATGATATAATAACTGTAATCTTTTCCAAAAATCCATTTCACATTTAAATTTAAAATGTAGAACAGAGTGATGTTCACTCCATCCACTTGAGACTTAGATTTATTTGTGTTTACAAAACTGTAACACATGACTGAAAATGCAAAAGAAACCCAATTAAAAGTAATTCTCTAAATTTATGTGATCATATTTTTCCTCTCTTTCATGTAAACAAGAAAAATGTAACTCCAGTTAATCTTGGATTCGGACTGATAGTTATATACTTGTAAATATAAATTATAAATCAGGATGTAAAATAAATTATTTGGCAGAAATTACTGATTTCGGTATATCTGTAGGCATTATAAGCCACACATGCACATGCAAAAATATATGTGCTCATTGCTCTCATGTCTTTGATTATGTTACTATTAAATATTTTGAAAATGTCTCAGAAATTTAAACAAATAACCATTTGTTATTTCTAATGATCAATGAACAGTGCTTTAAGGAGAAATGCTCCTTTTCCTCTCCAACATAAAGGATGTTTTGAGAAACTTCCTAAGAGGGAGAAGTAGACAGCCGAGGAAAGTCAGTCCTTTGTCTCATGCAGGAGTCGCTGAGATGGAATCTTTGTTCTCAGCAACTGCATCCTTTCTGAACCACGCTTCCCAAACCTGGCTTAAGACATTCCTTCTAATGACATAGGAGTGGCGTCCTTGCTGGAGGACAGCATGTACTATAATGTCCACCACAGAGCAGACAATCCAGAGCAAGTGAATGACTGGGTAGCATATGACAATGCATGTTCTGGTTTTTTTTGGAGTCACCAAAGCACTTTTCCCAGTCTTGCTCTTGTGGTCATCTGCCTCACTCCTAGAGAGGTCCGGTAGATACCCCTAATGAGGGTCAGGGAAACTTAGACCAAGCCTTGACTAGAGGACTGAGATTGTTTAATATACTAATATGATTTCCAAGACATTAAATGTGTAGAATGTATCACAAGTGTAATTGAGGAGGTTTTTTTGGAAACCCTGGGTTTTCTCATGGCCCTTCATAATTCATCTCACCCTAACCCATCCCAGCCAGTCATCACCTGTACAGCAGGTTGGTCTTGAACTCATCATCCTCTACTACAGCTTTCTGAAACTTCTGGCAGGTATGCAACACCATGCCTGGCAGTCAGACATGGCTTAGTTGGTACATTCTGCATTTCTCCCATCACAATGGAACTGATGATGGTTGCAACCATTTTAAGTGATAAAACATAAAATTCTCACATACTACATTAGTTCTGCCAAACGTGGACTCTTGGACTTTTCCTCACATGTATTTAGGGAACATGACCTCACCCAGGTTTGGAATAGTAAAATATCTTCCTTTAAGTTTATTGACAATATTCATTTATTTTTCAATTACCCATTCATAATACTTTTAAAAATATTCTTTATAGTCTTCATATTTCTATGATTATCTCTCTATAATTTGTTCACACTATGTCTCAAATTACTATTTTCTTAAATGTACCTCTTAATTATTATTATTATTATTATTATTATTATTATTATTACTTTGCACAATGTGAATGTTTATGAACATCATGTAACCCACTCTCATGAAATAAGTTTCCCTCACTGGTGCTTTATACGAGAAGGTCTGCTTATTTGCAGAGCAAAGACTGGGCTACATATGGATTTTTCTCCTTGCAATTTTATGCTTTTATGGATTGGATAAAATAAGGCCTATTATTTTTCTTTAATTATACTAATTGTCCATTGACTAAATTAAATAAAAACAAAGAAGATTATCAGTTTGATATTGGCTACAATTCTTTGGTTAATTATTTTGTATTTCCCGGTTTATATAGTTAATTTCTGTAATTTCTGTTTGATCTCACATTTTTAGAAACTGAAGTATGAATGCATAATCACAATGTGACTAAGTTCTCATACTGATACATACAGTATGACTATGTCCTCACACTACTGCATACTCACGGTGTGACTATGTCCTCACACTAATGCATAATCACAGTGTGACTATTTCCTCCCACAATGCATACTCAGAGTGTGACTGTGTCCTCACACTAATGCATACTACGGTGTGACTATGTCCTCACACTAATGCATATTCAGGGGTGACGATGTCCTCACACTAATGCATACTCACAGTGTGAATATGTCGTCACTCTCCTACATACTTAAAGTGTGACTACATGCTCACTCTAATACATACTCACAGTATGATTACATAATCAACCTTATAGATATTTACAGTGTCCCTACATCTTTGCAATAGTACATACAGTGCAACTATGTCCTCACACTAATTCATACTCACAGTGTGACTACATCTGTGCTGCAATACATGCTCACCGTGTGACAACATCTTCACACTAATGTCTACTCACAGTGTGACTACATCTGTGCTGCAATACATGCTCACCGTGTGACAACATCTTCACACTAATGTCTACTCACAGTGTGACTACATCTGTGCTGCAATACATGCTCACCGTGTGACAACATCTTCACACTAATGTCTACTCACAGTGTGATTATGTGCTCACACTAATACATACTCACATTTTGACTATGTCTTCACAATTGTGCATATTCACACTTTACCTGCAAACTTGTGCTGTTTTTCAGCATTGCAGGGGTTGACACCCTGGAGTCCCTGACACAAACTCTAACAGTATGATCTTAAAAACTGAAACTCACTTTTCTGTAGAAAACAGCTTTAACAATGCCACATTTGGCTCAAATCTTGGCAGGTTTTGTAATTGAGGACTTTCTAGACAGTTTTTTTTTTTTTTTTTTTTTTTTTTTTTTTGTCCCATGTAGAGATCACTCCATTTTTCATTTCCATAAAGGAGTGCATAAAGCACAAATACTGGAAAAATAACCTCAGTAAAATCACACACTTTACCAGACATTGAGAAGGGATGTGTGGAATCACACATTTAACCAGGGAGCAGGGACACATGGAACTGGAATGCATGGAATCACATACACTAACCAGGGAGCAGGCACACATGGTACTAGTATGTATGGAGTCACATGCTCTAACCAGTGAGCAAGCATGCATGGAACATATTTTATCTATTAGGAGTAGAATTTGGTTTCAGTTTCTATAATGGTTTCCATAATGGTGACAGTCCTTTTGAGGAATAATGGCTATAAGATATTGAACCCTCAGAATAATAATAAAGAATACTAAACTGTGGTGCTAACAGTATGTGTAAATAGAAATCACACAACAGAGGGAATTCTGCATTTAAGTCATATTCAAACATACCCCAGAGGACAGAATTTGAGCTGACCTTGATGCTGTTCACTCAATGGAAAAATGGAGATTGAGGTTTGATATGTGCTCTTAGAACATGTGTGCAAGATCTCTTGTGGGAATTTCATCTACAGAGACCGTGACACACAGAATTATGATGTTCAAATGATAAGAGTAGAGTGTGGCCAGAAAATTTGGCTTCCTTATTTTGGTCTTTGACAAAATAAGAAATATAAATCACATTTTCACACACACACACACACACACACACACACACACACACACACAATATCATTTGTATTAATATAAACTACTAGAAAAGACAGCTACAGTTGTACACACATGCATCCAATCATATCTTCACTCAGATAATAAAAATAAGGTTGCTTTATGTGATTTTAAAGTCAGTCTATATAACCTGGGAAATTATACTGCTGTATTTATGAAAACAATTGCTCAAGCACTTAATATTTAAATTCCATGCTGTGCCTGGAATGAAAGCAACTCACAAAACTACTGTTGAGAAGAAGAATCTATATGGATTATTATATATTATATTTTATTTTATATTATATTATATCATATTATATTATATAGGTAATTGTACCTTTTGCCAACTTACTTCAGAAAAAATAGGACAACTGCCACATTCTAGTTTTAAATTATTTATTGCGTGTGTGTGCTCATGTGTGTGCACATGTACACACTCTTGTTAACATCTCTTGTTACTGCAAATGAATGACTGCTTGGTTCCCTGTGGGTTGATGGAAAATTGAACTCAAGCTAGTAAACTTTGCCAACAAGTTCTTTTAACCACTGAGCCATCTCCTGAGCCCCAACTACTATAATTTTCCAATTGTGCAGACACCAGTCCTGCCTTCAGCAGGCAACAGTCTTACGTCACTTTCCTTTGATCCTCTGGCTTTACTGTAGTATTATAGGCAGCATAGAGGGATCTGGTCTGACAAGGAGGAGATGTAAAATTATTTGTGATAAATGTTGGCTGACGGGGTACTGGGGAGGCAGGAAGAAAGCTACTTTTGAGCACAATTCTGGAAGATGCATAATGTAATGTAGAGAAGGATCTAGATTATCAGTAAGGCTAGGCAATAGACCAAACGCAGCAAGAAAAGCTAGGGGGAGATAGAGGAAACATGGGGTACATTGGCTGAGTTAGGTAATTGAGGTACGGGAGGTGGTGATATGAACCCCCTTAAGGAGAAAGGATGCTGGGCACAAAACGGGCTGTGCTCACTGTATTGGTTTAAGCTGTGTGCACTTACACCTGGTCTAAGACTTCAGTCCTTTGGAACAATATATAACACATATCTGCTGTGTTTTTTTTTTTTAACTTTTATTTATTTATTTGAGAGCGGCAGATAGACAGAGAGGGAAAGAGAGAGAGAGAATGGGCTCACCAGGGCCTCCAGCCACTGCAAATGAACTCCAGATGCATGCACCACCTTGTGCATCTGGCTTACGTGGGTTCTGGGGAATCCAGACTCGAACTGGGGTCCTTAGGCTTCACAGGGAAGCCCTTAACTGCTAAGCCACCTCTCCAGCCCCAGATCTGCTGTTATAAACATAGACTGTGGTACTTTGATGTGGCCAACTCAGCAGTGACCACAGTAGCTAGTTAAACTTTTAGTCCAGGACTTGAATCCACGATCTTTATAAATGATAACTGGGGTGGTATTTCTAATCTAACTCTGCCTATAAGTGACAATAACATAACTTAAAAATGAGTGTTTGTTTGAGCACAATCCAGATCATCCAGAAGTGCTCTCTTGAAAGAACATAGCACATTTTAACAATCAGTCGTGGATGCCCAGCATATTATTTATAACAGCCTTAACATTGTGAATTTACTTTGTATCACTTTGTACTAATAAGATATGTAAAGCTATGAAATAATATTCTGTTAGTTTTGAAGACTTGGGATATTTTGCTTAGGTGAAAAATAGGCAAATATTGAAATGAAAATTTAGAGAAATAAAATCACGTAATATTTCTGTGAGTTCCCAGTGTAGCTGAAGGCAAAAGAGCAAAGGTATGCACGTTATTGACAAAGTGTTAAAATAGTGACACCATGAGTATATTCATGTTTTTATCTAAAATGTAAGTGTCATTTTACAATTAAAAATAATGAAATACTCTATGAATTTTGCATGAATAAATGAGTGCTAAGCTAAGAAAAAGAATGGCTAATAATAACGCTGGGACTTGAGTGATGATTAAAGGCACTTGCTTGGAAAACCTGATGGCGTGGGATCGATTCCCCAGTACCATGTAAAGCCGGATGCACAAAGTAATACATGCATCTGGAGTTCATTTGCAAGACACCCAAGTGTGCCCATGTATCCCTTCTCTCTCTCCCCCTCTCTCTGTCTCTCTTGAATAAATAAAATATATTTTTTAATGTGTAAATGTTCTGATGATTAGAAAATTTTGCATGTGCGCAGTCTAAATTGAGGCAGAAAAGTTGTTGATGTACTCCCCCCCCCGCCCACTCATTCATGCATTTAGTGCACGGAAATGTTCACGAGCCCATGCTCCTTTGCTCCAAGACAGCTGCAAAGAGCAGAGCCGTGCAAGCACGCGCAACATGGAAGGAGCAGTGATACCATCTGATTGATGTAATCCATTCCGTTTAATTGACATGAACTATTTTGTCTTCTTTTTAGGTTCAGGAAGCCAGGCCTCTGGCTGCTATGACCAGATGTTTGCATCCATGTGCGGAGCACAGGGCTTGCTCACTCGTGTGTGTTTTGTAGATGTTAGCTGGAGAGAGAGCGTCCAGGATGCATCTGGAGAGAGGAGAAAAAGTCTGCCGGTGTAACAGTGGGCACGGCCATCTTTTTCAAAAAGCAGACAAATATGGCCACAAGTAGAACTTCATGCTCATTAAAATTAATATTTGAAAGTCAAGAACAGGTGTGAATGTACCAAAAGCAGTGAGAGAATGGCTGGATGTCATTTGGATATAGGTAACACTGACTATTTATTAATTTTACTCTGCTTTTCTAATTTCTTTATATAATTTAACCCAAATATTCTTTTAAAAATTTGATAATATTCATATTTAAATTGACATTTTCTTTTCAAGGAAGAGTCTGAGGTGTTTTTAGAAACATTTTTTTTTTTTTTTTTTTTTTTTTTTTTTTTTTTTTTTTGCCCAGGATATCTATTCACATCAGCAGGTCAGAATAAAGTCATGGCCTGTCAGATGCAAAAGAGATTTTCTTAGGAAAGAGAAAGGATTTATGCATAGGAATTCGAAATTTACTAAAAGAGGAAGCTCCAGCATCTGAAAAATGAGGGATAGCTTTTCTTTTATTTGTCTAGAAGATGAAACTTAGCATAGTTGGGAGTTAATTGGATTTTAAATATTTTAAACGCATGATATACATGTGCATTAAATTATTACTAATGTGAGCCATTAAAACACTTGCTACAGTTTGAAGTCCTATAAGTCTATAGTTTTTCCCAAACTATGTGCTGTCACAAAAATAATTATGGGTGTTCCTGTGGGTGTTTCACAGCTTATAAAACCATGATCGTGGAGCTGGAATTATAGCAGATGCTCCAGGATGTCTGAGTCTTAGAAAACAACTTGCCTTAAATCACAGAGTAAGAATGAACCTTGTAGCTTTGTCAGGAACAGCATGATTGTCCTAAAATAAAATTCAGCTGGAGATCCAAAAGTAATGTTTACAGCAAATTCCCATTTAAGACAAACACGTTTATATTACAAACACAGCCAAGGAAAAAGGTGTGACCGGAAGCAGAGCTTGTCTACCACATCCGTTTGCTACATAGTCTATGTGCCTGTGTCCCTGTTCACACTCCTGAGTTACACAGTGAGAACCAGGTCTCAAAACACACAGTTGCTATTCCCCTTGAAAAATAATGCTTATTACGAAGGGCGTGGTGGCGCACGCCTTTAAAACCAGCACTTGAGAGGAAGAGGTAGGTGGATCGCCAGGAGTTCCAGGCCACCCTGAGACTACATAGTGAATTTCAGGTCAGCCTGGGCTAGAGTGAGACCCTACCTCGGAAAAACCAAAAAAAAAAAAAAAAAAAAAAAGAAAGAAAGAAAGAAAGAAAGAAAGAAAGAAATATGGCAGAAATAAATACACACCTTTCAATAATAACTCTTAATATCAATGGCCTGAATGCCCCAACCAAAAGACATAGGTTTTCAGACTGGGTTAAAAAGCAGGAACCTTCAATTTGTTGCCTCCAAGAAATTCACCTTTCTACAAAGGATGGACATTATCTTAGGGTGAAAGGTTGAAAAATGGTGTTTCAAGCAATTGAGCCTAGAAAACAAGCTGGGGTCGCTATCCTAATATCTGACAGAGTAGACTTCAGACCAACATTACTTAGGAAAGATAAGGAAGGTCACTTTATGTTGATTAAAGGAACACTCCAACAGGAGGACATTACAATCCTAAACATATATACACCTAACATGGGGGCTCCCAATTTCATCAAACAAACAGTATTAGCACTTAGGTCACAGATAACACTAAACACACTTGTAATGGTGACTTCAACACCCCACTCTCACCAATTGACAGGTCATCCTGGCAAAAAATAAACAGAGATGCATCTGGATCAAATGAGGTCATAGAAGAAATGGACCTAACAGATATCTACAGGACACTTCATCCAAATGCTGAAGAATACACATTCTTTTTAGCAGTACATGGAACATTCTGTAAAATAGACCATATGTTAGGACACAAAACAAATCTTAACAAATACAGGAAAATTGAAATAATGCCTTGCACTCTATCGGATCACAATGGGATCAAACTACAAATCCATAGCAAGAAAAACTATAGAGCATACACAATATCATGGAAACTAAATAATACAATACTAAATAATGAATGGGTAAATGAAGAAATCAAGAAGGAAATCAAAAAAATCATAGAGTCAAATAATAATGAGAACACAACATACCAAATCCTTTGGGACACAATGAAGGCAGTCCTCAGAGGGAAATTTATAGCTTTAAGTGCTATATTAAGAAATTAGAAAGGCTGCAAATAAACAACTCAATGCTTCACCTTAAGGCCTTGGAAAAAGAAGAACAAGGGAAACCGAAAATCAGTAGATGGGAAGAAATAATAAAGATTAGGGCAGAAATTAATGAAATAGAAACCAATAAAAAACAATCCAAGGCTGGGCGTGGTGGCGCATGCCTTTAATCCCAGCACTTGGGAGGCAGAGGTAGGAGGATCACCGAGAGTTCGAGGCCACCCTGAGACTACATAGTTAATTCCAGGTCAGCCTGGACCAGAGTGAGACCCTACCTCGCAAAAACCAAAAAAAAAAAAAAAAAAAAAAAAAAACAATCCAAAGAATCAATGAAACAAAGACTTGTTTCTATGAAAGGATAAACAAGATTGATAAACCCTTATTCTCCATCACATTTTAAGGCAATATTTTTTCCTCTAAAGTTCAGCATATAAGGGGATTATAAAATAATTTTCTCAGAAGCAGCTGAACTTGTTAATGAGATTTTCAACTGTGTATTTAGGTCATAAACTATTTCAAACTTATTATATATTGGTGCTTAGTAAACTCACACAAACTTTTATATGCAAATATATGTATTTATCTCTGTCATTTTTTTAAAAAAAAATAATTTACCACTCTACATGTCCTGGGATATTTACCCCTGGCACTGAAATTGAACTGACTAATATTATTTATTATCTTGTCTCCTCCACAAAGCAAGTTGCTGCAAAGACATGAAGAATAGAAGGTGTCTCAGGTTTTAACCCATCTCTCATGTCTATTTTAAAATAAGGAACTGATAAGTAAGGTAGAATGCAATGTGTAGGAGTTCAGTCACTTTGAAAACTGGTCATCAAGATCCATATGAATTGATTTTTATCATATTTCTCTATTTCAGAAATATGGAAGAAATTGAAGTTCTGACATAATTGAAGCAGTGCTCTGTGGAGTCGTAAATATTAGAAATTCAAAGACCATTTAATTCTTTTTATTGAAGTAAGCATACTCATAATCTAGCATACCCCTTCTTTATTTAAGGGTCAACTCTTTATGCATAAAATGTGACAAGACACAGGTCACCTGCACAAGTTTATGTTATAAGGACACAGGTCACCTGCACAGGTTTATGTGACAACGACACAGGTCACCTGCACAGGTTTATGTGACAAGGACACAGGTCACCTGCACAGGTTTACGCAACAAGGACAACCTATCCCTCTCTCAGTTGCTTTTGCTTCTTTCCAAGTGATTCAAACAAAATGCTACTTTTTGAAAATTATGTCCACATTTTTCACCTGTAATTTCACTCCATGCATGCACATGTAATTCTCCAGGATGCTCTGTAATCCAAACATACAGCTCTACCTGGGAAAACAAATTAATGGAGTTTGTCAGCAGAAGATGCAGGGATAGCCCCGAGTCAAACAAGGAATGATATGAATCCCATTACACTGTGTGTGCAGTGGCCATGTATAGAACATGCTGGCTCCTTCAGCAGTGTTCTGTGCCTCTCATCTTGCACTGTGAGGCCCAGGCCATGGATAGAAGCTCTTCCTTTCAATATCTCCCAGAACTCCACTGGGCAATCTTATAGCCAGAGCCAGGCATGCAATGATCTACAAGGTACAAACACACCAACTGACATACTCCCAGGAAACACTGCTGGAAGTTTCCTGGAATGCTTTATTTCTTTAGCTTTGGGCAGCCATTCTTTTGGAGGTAGATCATTTATGAGGTACATCTGCATGCTGGGCTAGAACAGTGGTGGGAGAAGGTGATGCAGAGCTGGATCCTGAGGAAACTTCATGTATGTGGTGAGGGGTTCCCACATAATTATTATTTCTAATGGGATTGTAATTATTAATCAAGCAAGCTCCTTAGGCCTGTACAATTACCTAATTGTATATTTCAGATCAAATTTCTTTTTTCAGCACCAAATGGATTGTGGAATGATTATTACTTTTGCTAATTACAGTTAAATGTTATATATAGACAACAAATTCCTTAAGACAGCTCAAGTAATAGATTGGTTGAAAATTCTCTGCTTAAAACAACATTGTAGGGATTGGAAAGGTTAGCACTAACAAATATTAATTTACAATAAATTATTGTTGTGTGAAATCAAAAGTTTGCTTGTGAAGACATCAGTATTTGGTTTTAGCTGTAATCTATTCATGCCTAATTATATTACAAAATAAAAATATAATATTCATCAATTATAATAATTCACCATGTTCGATGGCACACACCTAAATTTGGGACACAGCAGTTTTGAGGTCAGCCTGGGCTACAGAGTGAATCAAAACCATAGCAAGGAGCTGGAGAGATGGCTTAGCCATTACGGTGTTTGCCTGTGAAACCAAAGGGCCCAGGTTCGATATGCCCAGTACCCACAAAAGCCAGATGCACAAGGTGGCACATACATCTGGTGTTCATTTGCACTGATTGGAGACCATGGTGAACCAATTCTCCTTCTCTGTCTACCTATTTCTCTCATAAACAAATAAATAAATATTTTTTAAAAGCACACAGCACCTCGAGGATTTGGACTCACACCAATAATCTTAGCACTCGGGAGGTTGAGGCAGGTGGATTACTGCAAAATTGAAGTCAATGTGTTCTACATACAGATGTTTAAAGTTTGTTTAATTTGGGTGGAGAATATAATGAATTCCAATATGAGATCCTGTATTAAACATGCACACACTCAAAAACATAGCAACAGGCCGGGCATGGTGGTGCACCCCTTTAATCCCAGCACTGGGGAGGCAGAGGAGGATCGCCGGGAGTTCAAGGCCACCCTGAGAATACTGAGTGAGACCTTACCTCGAAAAACACAAACAAAACAAAAAACAAAACAAAACAAAACAAAAACACATACCAACAACCAAAAATAGTAATGATCCAAATAATAACATAATTATAAAAATAACCTGAGACTTATATGAGCTACTGTAAATATGTTTGTATATTCTCTTCTCATGTATGGTAATACTGTCTGTGTCTCACAAACTAAATTAAAAAGTCTCTGAATGAAATAAGAATATATAGAATAGGCCTGTAGAAATGGCTTAGCGGTTAAGGCATTTGCCTGCAAAGTCAAAGGATCCCAGTTCAATTCTCCAGGACCCACGTTAGCCAGATTTACAAGGGGCACATGCATCTGGAGTTCATTTTCAGTGGCTAGAGGCCCTGGTGTGCCAATTCTCTCGCTCTCAAACTGTAACATGAATGTAACATGAAATGACATCTTCCCTTAAGTTGCATCCTGTTGGATCACAGTAATGAATTAAAAAAAGTAAGTAATATAGTTGATAAAGAAGAAAACTGATGACTGAGTAGCCAAACTTTTTTTTTTATTTCTCCCGTTTCTAGAGGCCCTAAATCTGAAATCAGAATGGTGTTAGGAGCGAGGTTTTCATTAAGGGTCTTCTTGAGCTCAAGAGATAACTGTCACTTGCCTGTCCTCACAATGCAGAGGAGCTCTCGTCTCTAGCCTCTGAAAGTGGTGCTTGTGTCATTCCTGATGGCACTACTGTCAGACCTAATAATGTCCTTCAAGAGCCACCTCCACACCTCACCATATGGGCTCTCAGCTTGTACAGGTATCTGAGGAAGACACAAACATTCGGCTGTCAGCATGTGAGGACAAACCCACCTTTATAGCTTCTGTTTGGGGATCATCCTCCTTGTCTCTCAAGACTGACTTCTTACTTTTTGACTTTTAGCAAATCCGTTGATCCTTTGAGCCTTAGCTTAGAATACTGAGAGTATGGAGCTGTTTAAGAAATGTCACAAATATTGGAGAATTGTGTATATGTGCTGCTGCTGTTTAGTACAGTGATTGAGAAATGCCCAGGGAATAGTGTCTCCTCTGAACTCATGTGCGAGCGTCACAAAGAGAACTCAGAAGTCTTATAAATGAACAACAGGAGACTTTGATGCCTAGGCGGTCACTCTCCCCAGGTTCACAGACTGCTGGGTCCCCTGGTCTAGGGGTCCTCCCAGGGCAGGGACAAACCAGTAGGATTGTAGATGGCTTTGCCTCCACTCTGTACCCAGTCACAGTGACTTACTCCCTTACTTGAGAGGGAAAGTGTGTCTTTGTGGGTAGTTCCTTCAAAGGAGTTAAATGAGGAATCATTTTAATTTAGAGTTACTGTCTCTAACGGGAAGAAGCCAAAGCCTTCATGGCCTGAGATTGAAATCACGTTGAAGATTAAAAAGTTTGGGTAGCAGGCTGGAGAGATGGCTTAGCAGTTAAGCACTTGCTTATGAAGCCTAAGGACCCTGGTTTGAGGCTCGATTCTCCAGGACCCACGTAAGCCAGATGCACAAGGTGGCTCATGCTTCTGGAGTTCGTTTGCAGTGGCTGGAGGCGCCCTGGTGCAGCCATTCTCTCTCTCTCTTCCTCTTTCTCTCTCTGTCTGTCACTCTCAAATAAATAAAGAAAAAACAAACAAAAATAAAAAAAGAAGTTTATGTAGAAATTTAAAAAAAATTGTAAGGCATTTGTTGGTTATTTTGCCTGCATTCAATTTATTTTTAGGACATAAGACTAAACTGAGAGCATCAAAATGACAGAAGGGAAATGCTGCCATGTCTGAAAGCTAGTCCTATGATGACTTCTTGGCAGGAGAAGTGGGTCAGGAGAATGAAGTTATCACCCACCTTCAAGGGGTGAGCTGTATCCTGCCTCCTGGTGAGCTGTCTGTGACAGATATCTGTTGTAGTCACATTTCATGGTACAATCCTCCTACAGCTTTTTGTTTGTTTGTTTGTTTCATAAAGTATGTTTATGCCTTTTAAAATATTTATTTATTTTTATTTATTTATTTGAAAAACAAACAAAAATAAAAGAAGCACCAGGGCCTCCAGCCACTGAAATCCAGACGCATGCGCCACCATGGCATTTTTGTTGGTTATGGAGTCTGAATGGGGTCTTTTGGATTTTAGGCATATGCCTTAACCACTAAACTATCTCTTCAGCACTATGCTTTTTTTTAAAAAAAAAGAGAAGTAGAATACACATAACTGAAGAGTTTGAGTTGGGGAGTCATAACGTCACTGTGGTGCTAGTACTTGTCAGTGAATGCTTAAAATCAGCCGTAGTAAGCATGGTCATGAATAATGCAAGCCTGTGGATACGATGTGATCTCAGAGCATGGTCAGGTGTATTGTACAGTCATGTAATGGTTCACCTGGTATTTTGGAACGGGTTGTACATTTACTTTACAGATAAGGGACTAAAAATCATCCTACAGCTTTTTGTTTGTTTGTTTGTTTGTTTCAAACTTTATCCATTGAATGCCTTTTAAAATTGATTTATTTATCTTTAGTTTATTTATTTGAGACTAAACCAAAGGGAGAGAGAGTGACAATGGCTCTGCATCTCTTCAAGTCAACTTGATTGAATATTGAGTGTTTGTTTTATGGCAAGCTCTGTAATAGATATTTTCAAGAATGAGTACAACCAAGAGGTGACCACCAGTAGGACTTACATTCTAGAAATGCTTTGTCTCCCACTGTATGATTGAAAGAATTGTAGACATGCTTATATGCATTAGTTTCTTGAAAAAATAATGAATTAAGAATCAACTTTGCAAGTAGTATATTAATAGGGCTTGGAGAAAATAAAAGATGAGAGATTTGAATTATATTTAGAAGTCTAAATGACGACTTCATTGAGGGAGAGCAGATAGATATCAGGGTATGCCTGATGCTACCTACACAAGACCGTTGTAATAGGAGGAAAAGATGGTGACATCAAGATAAAAGAGAGACTGATTGAGAGGGAGAAGGGGATATATGGAGGTGGATTTGTGAGGAGGAAGTAGGGGTCGGGAGGGAATTATCATAGTTTACTATCTATAATTATGGAAGCTGTCAATGAAAAATAAAAATAATATATTTATAGTAGATATAGTGTAGATGCACACTAGAACTAGACATTTATATGTATGTATATATATCAATATAAATTCACATATGTAAATATTTTATATATGGTTAATATAGACACATATGCCATATATATATAAATGCATCTATTATAATCCACAAGTAGATAAATAACTGGGAAATTTACTTGACTTCAATAGTCTCATTAATACTGACAGGGTTTGTTTTATGAAGTATGAGTATGTTAATGTACAAATCAGGTCCAGATTCAGACCAAAAGAGGGTCTATGTTGCTACTGTCATTATTATTACATAGTGCCAAGTCATATACACAATAATTTCCATTTTAACACATTGTAAAATCCAACTTTGAGATGGGGAAGTCTGTAATTCAGGCTGGCCTGGAACTCACTGTGTTGCTCAGGCTGGCCTTGAACTCATAGCAATCCTCTTGTCACAGCTTTTGAAATGCTAGGATGGCTAGCATGTGCATCCATGTCTAGATAACATTTCAAAACAACTACTGCTATTAAGGTCTAGGAATAATTAGTTTTAAAGTTATATAAATGCAGTAATACACTGTATGAAATGAGGAAAAACATCATCTAAGAAAGTGCTTCCTTTGAAAGTAAAGGGAGATCTTATCCTTTGTCTTTCCTTAGCTTCAGCCAGCATGATTTCTGGACTGTCTGCTGTGTGTTCACAGAATGCTCATCTGTGTAGAAAGTAATAGATTTTTAAAACTTAGGTGATTAATTATTTTAGGATTGCCAAAGTAAAAGTAAGTAGATGAAGTGTAAGAATAATATACAGCTGTTTAGGGCATCCTGGAGCCTACTCACTAGAAGAAGCATTTTTAAACAAGGTCCAATCTGAGAACTCTTAAGGTCCAAATCACATGTCGTTAAAACCCAACATGGAGAAGGTGGAGTTACATCAGGAAGTATAGGAGCAACCTCTTTTAGACAAAATAATACCACACACAGAAAAGTGTGGCAATTTTCAGTTAAGACAAGAATTTGTAAACAGAAATAAAACCTAAGAAAACAACAACTGAAGTGCTCTCTTCCTCACTCATGGACCATTCTGCTGCAACTGTACTCATGAGTAAGAAGCAGAGAGGATGGGGTGAGACTGGCCATGTTGTAGATGGACGCAGGAAGAAGAACCAGGTCCGTCTGAAAAGGTCATGATGAGTGATAGGCTTAGGACCTGCAGAACAAATATCATATATGTGTTTATAAATATGTATACATGCACATAAGATTATATGTATATTTCTAGGTAAAGTATTTAACTAAAATTATTTTTTTCCAAAATAGGGTCTCTCTCTCTTGCCCAGGCTGACCTGGACACATGCTGTCGTTCCAGGCTGACCTTGAACTCACAGTGATCCTCCTACCTCTGCCTCCCAAGTGGTGGGATTAAAGGCGAGTACCACCAGGACTGGCCCCTTCAAATTTTTTTAGTGAAGATTCTTAAAACTGCACAAACAAATCCTTGATGTAAAAAAAACGTGCCTACTTAAATTTAAAGAAAAATATATTTGTATTATTTGTTTTGAGGCAGCATGTCACTCTAGAGTAAGCTAACTCAGAACTCATTCTTTTATTTCATTTTTTTAGAGAGAGATATACTCATGGGGGAGAAAGAACTGGGGTACTAGGGCCTCGGCCACTACAACCAGACACCAGACGCTGTGCCACCTACTGGACATGTGCAACCTTGTGCTTGACTCACCTTTGTGCGTCCGGCTTACGTGGGATCTGGAGTGAGATAGAACACAGGTCCTTAGGCTTCACAGGCAAATGTTTTAACCATTAAGCCATCTCTCCTCCAAACTTGGAACTAATTCTATAGTTCTAGCTGGCCATGTTCTCACAGTGATCTACCTAACTCAGCCTCCTAAGGGCTAGGATTGATAAGAATGAAGACAGGCGAGTTCCCCATTTTCATTATTTATTATTAAAATTTGCTGCTATATTACAGTAAAGTTCCCATTTCTGGGGTCTTTCAACTCCAGGAATTTTTCTACCTCAGAGTGGGCCTCAATCTAATAGATGTGTACAGAATTTTACTGTTGCCTCTCATGATTCTGAAAGTTGGACACAGCCTATTATAGGACTTCTTATCCTCCATAATCTTGTGAGTCACTTCCCATGATGCATTTCCATATGTGGAAGATGGCATGTGAGTGTGTGTGTGTGTGTGTGTGTGTGTGTGTGTGTGTATGCTTGTGTGTATGTATGACCTGCACTTACCCCATCCAATTTGTATGCCTGGAACATCTTCCAAAAGGTTTATGCCATCACATTTTCAAGCAGCTGTCATTTTATTTTAGCCACTGTCTCATCAACCAAAGAAATATTCTACATTGAGGGATCATTAACATAAAAAAATTCCCTACTTCATTTGCAAGCACGTGAGGCCATTTGCAAACAAGAAATATTATTTAAAAACCTAAGAACTTGTATAGACCACACTATTTCAAGCTATCTTGTGTCTTTTAAAAAAATGTTTTATTGACAACTTCCATAATTGTAGACAATTACCCCTGGCAATTCCCTCCCTCCCCTCCACTTTCCCCTTTGAAACTCCACTCTCCATAATATCTTCTCCATATCTCAGTCTCTCTTTTATTTTGATATCATGATCTTTTCCTCCTATTATGATGGTGTGTGTAGATAGTAACAGGCAATGTGAGGTCATGGATATCCAGACCATTTTGTGTCTGGAGGAACACATTGTAAGGAGTCCTACCCTTCCTTTGGCTCTTACATTCTTTCTGCCACCTCTTCCGCAATGGACCCTGAGCCTGGGACAATGTGATAGAGATATTTCAGTGCTGAGCCCTCCTCTGTCACTTTTTCTCAGCATCATGGTGCCTTCTGAGTCATCCCAATGTCACTGCCATGTGAAAAGAGAAGATTCTCTAACCCAAAGTGAGAGTACCATTAATATATGGGTGTGATCATTAAGAGAAGTGCTTACTGGGCAGTTTGGTGAACATAGTATATACATTTAGTGAGGCACCAGCAGACATTACACCCCTAGGACTCATGACTACCCCTGTCATAGGTTTTCAGTATCAGGGATGTATTCCCTCCCATGGAGTGGGCCTCCAGTCCAATTAGAGTGTGGTTGGTTTTCCCATAAGAGACATGCCACTATTGTACCCATTGGCTCATTTGGCCTGGCTGGCCAAATTTAACACTTGCAGTGTCCACTGTTGAGTATCACCACTGGTGATTTCTCTCTCTCCCATTGAAGTGCATGCAGCATAGCTTTTTCCAGCTTTCTGTTAGCTGGTCCACATGGAAGAGGTTTTCAGCTCAGCTCTAGCAGGATTTCTCAGTGACCTTGCAGCCCAAGTATGTGGAATCTTCAGCAACAGGGTCTTACCATTATTCCTGGTGGGAAACCAAGAGCCTTGGCAATGGCATGTAATATTTTGGGGGTATTTGTGACCTCCCTGGCCAACAACTCACTGGAAGGTATCCAATCCCCGGCACCGAACATTTTCTAGTAATAAACTATGGCTCCTGAGTGTCCCATTATCCAAAAAAAAAAAAAAATAGGTTTCCATATGACTTATTTATATCCTCTTAGATTTTGATTAGCTCTGCCCCCACCTTTTCTCTACTCAGTCTCTTCCCCGACCTTAGTTAGGCCTTTTCACCACCATTAATATGTTCTTCTACATATATATATACAATACCATCCTATTAAGTTTTGTGTCTTGGGGGTGGGGGTCAATGTTTTTAAAATGTCCCAGATTTCGACTTTCATAAAATAAGTGAAAAATGTACTGTGACAGACTTGTCTTCACCAGCCTTTTCAGTTCATCTTCAGTATGAGCACCTGCTAGCAGCATGTTTTATAGACCAGGCTTCTTCAGCCTGGAGAACAATTCTCAATGAGAATTATGCCACTTAAGTGTTTGTTCTGTTCAGGATGATCCACATTTAATAAGTAGGCATTTCCCTTTAATCATTAAAGACCTTAAATTGATCTTGAGGGTCTACATTGATCTTGAGGATCTACAGTGAGCTTGAGGGTCTGCATTCTAATCATATTATGTATCAGTTTATAACCACTGTCATTTTATTATAGTCTTTTTTTGTTTGTATGTATGTGGGAGTCTTTGGAGTACATTAGTGGAGGACAACTTCAAGGGCTGGTCCTTGCCTTCCAGTTTGTCAGAGGCAGCATCTTCTGTTCAGGAATGGCCTGTGCACTTGTGGGATTCTGTCTCCACAGCCCATATTACTTTAAGAGGATGAGGATTACAGCTGCTTGCTACTGAGTCCAGCCTTACCTGGGTTCTGGGGGTCCTAATTCAGGTACCCACTAGTACAGTAAGTACTTTATCCACAGAATCACTTTCTCACCCTTCAAATTCAGATTTTTAGTGATTGAATATCAATTTTAGGAGTGTAAACAATATTTAAAAACTTGTGCAGTATTTAATGCACCTTTTATGGAAGGCTGAAGATTTTTTTTCCCCTTATAAGTTTTTTTTCAATTTTATATGAAAGGTAAGAACTTTAAGCTCCAAAGTTTCTCTGGTCAATGTTGGAAAAGATCATTTTAACAAATAAATATAACAAATCATTTTTCTCTAAAATGGGATTGCCTTAAACCTAAAATCATGCTAGTTTTAAGGGATACTGTTTGCTGATGACACTGCCACAAGGATTCGAGTGGCCCTGATTAGAGAACCATGCAGCCTGGTGATTTGCTCATTCATCTACTTGGCTGGCCAGGGATGTGTGCCAACCATAGGCATTTGGCTATTTTTTTTTTATGTTTATGTATTTTTTCTGGAAATAAGTAAATAATACTATCACATATTTCTTTTTCTTGTATTTTTTTAATTTTTATTTTGCCAGCAGAGAAAGATGGGGGAGGGGGAGGAGAGAGAGAGAGAGAGAGAGAGGCAGGTAGAGAGAGAAGGATTTGGCACTCCAGAGCCTCTAGTTGCTGCAAAGAAACTCCAGATTCATGGACCACTTTACACATCTGGTTTTATGTGGCTACTGGGGAATTGAGCCTAGGTCATTAGGCTTTTCTGGAAAGTGTCTTAACAGTTGAGCCATCTCTCGAGCCAGGATCACATATTTCTTACAGCCAATAGGTCCTAAAGCTTAATGTCATAAAAATATGCCAACAACTTTTTTCTTCAACATTCTAAGACTGGAAGTTTATGTTCTACTGAGAACAACATATTTTATATGTACATACATATTATACATGATTGTACAAATCTATATATAAATTATATATAATATGTGATCACATATTATATGGTATATATTGTAGGTATAACATATATACCTGTATTTCATAAAGAAGGAATAAGAATATCTGTGGTGGGAAATTTGCATGTTTGAGGGTATACAACCATTCTCTTAGAAAAATATCTATATATGATATTTTCATTCAGGTTTACCAAAATAGCATGCCAACAACAAAATAAAAAGTTTGCATACTGAGAAAAACTCTAGGAAAATTTCTCTAGCTTTATTATCTGGAGTCTCATCCAGCTGGGTAAGATCTACTCATAATTTCTGAGAATTTCATGAAAGCTATTGATTCTTGGTTTAGGAAAAATGAAAGATTTGAACATAGATCACTGCACCATAATTCCCAACAGTGTTTTGCTGAGGAGCTGGAACAGCCATGGCTATAAATGTTTAATATTGCTAAAGTTGTAAAGCTACATTTCAACTTCCTAAAAATTTACACTATTTGAAATCAAGTTTTCACACATTCCTTCTGGCTGTCCCACTATACTCCATAACTCCAGTCATACTTGGTGTGTCATGTAGGCCACAGTGCCTGTGTCGTGGATGATCACACACATCTGAACCATTTATTCTAGCTATTAATTATTAGGGATCCATTATTCCTAGAAGAGAAAGTCTGGGACACATGGAGAAAATGTTTCATTGTTCTACTAAATGATGTTCTCCAAGGTTCATATTTTACATTATTGAAGTGCGTCTTATACATTGCATAACTCACTCACTCATTTCAGTTGCTAAATCATAGGAAGTTTGCCATACTGTGTTTCATCACCATTAAAAAATTCTGAAATATTTTCTTCAAACAATGAGAACTACTAAACTCATTTTCTGTTAATCTCGTTGTTTCTTTCTCTGTGATATTCACTCTCTCTTTGCTGACACAAAAGCAGCCTACGGAAGGGAAGGGTTTATTTCAGCCTTCAGTCACAGGGGAACTTCAGCGTGGGGGGAAGATCATGGTAAGGAGAGCAACAGAGTGAGCTGTCTCATATCTGGATGGAAGTCGTCTCAGAATGGGAGGGTCTGAGCTAATAAGCCTTCAGGTCCACCCTCAGCGACACTCTTCCTCCAGGAAGGCTCCACATCCCACGAGACCACCAGCCGGGTACAAGTGTGAAGCGTCATCACAAGCACATGAGGCTAGGAGGTCCGTTGACATTCAAATGACCACAGCCTCTTACAATCATTTATTTGTTACTTTATACATTTAGATTTGTATTGTTGGGGCTAAAAACTGATAATGGAGGATTACATCTACGAGTTTTGGGCCTTTTGTGCGCAGATGCAAGGCCACCACTGGCTGCCTTATAATCCACAAGGCCAAGGCAATGGAGAGAGCCAGGTATCAAAGCCATTTTATTTGGATAGCAGAAGATGCAACCCTAGGGAGACCCTTTACTTAATTTTTAATTTTGGACAATAATGATAAGTCTGCAGCTGACAACAGTCAAAATTAAAAAATGAAATCTTGTTATGATCCGTGTGGTTTCTCATGTCTTAGTTCTCGTTGTTTTACATAAAACATGTTAACTGTGAGCATTGTGAAATGATGGTGCATGAGTTAGGTTTTTCTACCACAGTCAACACGCCAGTCTGCTGCTATGGAGTTGGTCTGCTGAAGTCATTGTGTGAGGAGGCAGAAAAACTTGGAAAGTCTAGTTTCTCTGCTTTTTTTTTTCTGTAACCAAAACTACTCCAATTAATTAATCTATTTAAATGAAATAAGTTTTCTCTAGGTGTTTTAAATTGCCACATAAGTTTTAAGAACTACTTAGAAATTTCTATTAAAGTGCATAACTGAAATTTTGATAGAAATATAAATAGCCTAGTGCCTACTTGACAAGCCTCTGTATGAACTCAAACTGAAATGACACATTAACAATATTTGAATTGTTCAAGAACCCGAGGTGTTGATTCATTTTGAGTGATTTCATGTCCTTAAAAAATTTTAAACATTTTTTAGGTTACATTTTTTACCTCTGCTAGAAAGTTAACAATATTTTATTCTTTCTGAGGCTAGTGTTTTCTCTTGTGTGTGCGCTTGCACATGGAGGCTAGAGAACAACCTCGGGTGCTGGTTCTTCAGGTTCTATCCACCTTTCCTGGAGACAAGGTCTCTCATTTCCTGGAATTTATTAATTGGGCTAGACTAGCTGGCCATCCATCCTTGGAGATCTACCTGTCTGCTTCCCCTGTGCTGGGATAAAAAGGATGTGCAACCACTCTAAGCTTTTTTTTTAAAAAAAAAAATTATTTATTTATTTATTTATTTTTATTTATTTATTTATTTGAGTGAAAGAGAGGGAAGGAGGGAATGAAGGAGAAAGAGAGAGACACAGAGAGAGAATGGGCATACCAGACAAACTCCAGATGCATGTGCCACCTTGTCTTTCTGGCTTATATGGGTACTAGGGAATCGAACCTGGGTCCTTAGGCTTCACAGGCAAGCACTTGAACCACTATGCCATCTCTCTGGCCCCACTCTAAGCTTTTTTAAAAAAAAAAAAAATTGTTTTAAACATCAACCCTGGGCATCAGACTCAGATCCTCATGCTTGCACAGCATACCAGTTACTGATTGAACTATCTCCTCAGTGCCCCAGCCCTGATACTATCACAAAAAGAATCGTATTGACAGTTTTATTGTAATAATTATCATGGCTCATACATAGAAATACATTTGATTATTTATATTGTTGTAGCATCTAAAATCTCACTCTTGATGTTTGTAGCATTCTTTTAAGTGTGTGGAGTGGGCTGGTTATATGTGTGAGTTCAGGTGTGAGTGTGCCATGGTATACCAATGAAGATCCAAGGAGATCTTTGGGAATCTGTCTTCATCTCTGACCTTGTTGGAGGCAGGATCCTGTAATTCACTCTTGCTCGTCTCCCCAGTTCCTCTGTGGTTTCAGCTGTGGCTAGGCTGAAGTGCCAGGGGTGGTTTATCTCCTAGGGTCTTGCTACTTGCTACCTCCTGAAAAAGAAAAACAGATTCTCCAATGGAGAGTGAAGTCAGCATGGTTTAAATGGGATAATCATCATTATTTTAGGGAGAATTTAATGGACGTACTCCATCTTTTTTTGTTGTTTTGTTTTGGTTTTGCAAGGTAGGGTCTAACTCTGGCCCAGGCTGACCTGGAATTCACTATGTAGTCTCAGGGTGGCCTCGAACTCTCGGTGATCCTCCTACCTCTGCCTCCCAAGTGCTGGGATTAAAGGCGTGCGCCACCACGCCCGGCTCGTACTCCATCTTCCAAAGACTGGTGGGATCTTGCCATTGGAGAGCATAATCTTTGTCTCCATAGGATTCTACCTAGTTCCTAGTAAGAGCAACAACAGTCTTTGGATATAAACATGTAAGTATTGAGAACGTAGTTGGATATTCTGACAACAGCATAACAAATGGATAGGGAGGCCCTAGGAACTCCCTGGTAACAGGCTTTTGTCCAGACTTAACAACAATTGGCTTGAATCCCACTGGGAAGCAGTCCTCAGATCCAATCAGAAAGCTGTACATTTCCTGAGAACACATGTACTGCTATTGCACCAGTGAGTACATACTGCTTGGTAGGTTGGTTCTGGAGCACAGTGTGTCCACAACTGTGTAGGACTGTTGAAGTCTTCTCCATGCAAATCTGAACACAATGTGGACCATGAAAGCTAGTCATGTAGAAAGCTTCCAGATCAGTGCATGCTTGATCTCTCCATGTTTTGTAACAAAAGTGTGTGATATCCTCAACAATGTGGCCAACACCACATTGGTAGGTATATCTGTGGATGAATAGCCCCTGGCTTCTGTGAAGAGCATTATGTCCCCACATAAGGTGGTTTTCTTCAAACACCTTTCTAAATTTGTATCTTTTAGCTAGCTTACAAAGTAGTAGGTATCCATCTGGCTTTTTCATATAATCCTTAGTTTTGATTAACTCTCCCCTGGCTCCTCCTCTACCTTATCCCATTGCTGCATCCTTGCTTCAAATTTCTTCCTCTACTAATTAGTCTGTACTTCCTGTAGCTATTATTTTCTCATTTCTTGGGCAAAACACCAAATACCAAGGAAAGGAAAGGATTGATTTCAGCTTACAGATGCAAGAGGAAGTTTCATTATGACAGAGAAAATATGATATGAACACACAACTGGCTTGCATTCTCATATATCAACAAGGAGGTAGTAAGGAGATTGAGTAAGCTAGCAGTGGTATTGGAGGCTTGATTATAAAACTCCAAGCAAAGCCCTAGACCTTCTCCAGCAAAGTCTTCAACAGCTAGGGATGAAATATGAGGCTTAATCACAAAACACATGAGGCTATGGGGGCAATTTACATTCAGATCAGATCACCATAGCACTCCTCTATGTTCATATCACATTTATTTTAGTATCCATCTCAAAGCTTCTTTTAGTCAAGAGATCATTCTAGCTTTTTGGACTCTACAAATACTTTCTTCTGCTTAAATACACAAATCTCAAAATTTTAAGGCAGGACCCACACATAAGAAATTCAATCCAGAGTTGTTTCTCTGGGCATGGACTACCACACTCAGTGTATTTTCGAGTTCCATCCATTCCTCTGCATATTTTGTTTTATGGCTGAAATAATCCATTGTGTATAGGTACTACATTTTCAATATCCATTCATCTGATGATGGGCATCTTCTCATCAATTGTAAACAAAGTAGCAATGTGAGTGTGCAATAAACATGAATCTCTACCCTAGGCTACAGTATCCTTTAGGCATATTCCCAAGAGTGAATATAACTAGGAATTTATATTTTTAGATGTTTGAGAATCCTCTACAATAATTTCTATACTAGCTATACCAGTTTATACTCCTACTAACACTGAATCACTGTCTCTCTTTTCCCATATCCTTGTCAACATTTGTTGTCATAAGTTTATTGACAGCCATTCTTACTAGGGTTTAGTGGAATCTAATGTTAATTTTAATTTGTATTTTTACAATATTGAAATTATTTCCATGATAGCAAAATATATTAACACTTTAAACATACCTATTAATACCTACTTGGGTTGGCAACTGTGGCTTTGCAAGGCTTGAGAAACATCATTTTAAGCATATCTGGCTTTTAAAATTTCCAATGAAAACTCAGTTGTTATTTTGATTGGACTGCCTTTATATTAATCTTGATGTTTCTCTCTTGTACTTCAAAATACACCATTCTATATTTTAGGGGTTGAACTGTAATATGATATAGGGAGTTTCTTTTCTAGTGCTATTTGGTGTATTGTATGTCTTTTTTTTTTTTGCTTTTCTTCATTTTTTATGATTTTTTTTATTAAATAGAAACTTTGTATGGATACATCATCTGCATGTCTCTTTTACCTGGATGGTCATCTCTTTCCCTAGATTTTGGGTTTTCTGCTATGATAGGATTGAAAATATTTTCTACATCTTTGGCATGGAGTTCTCCTATGTCCACTATTTGTTCTTTTCATGGTGTCTCAAAGATATTGTATGTGCTGTTTGCATTTTTTTCAAATTTATTATTATCATTGAGTGTTAAAATTCCTCAAGTATGTCTCCAAACCATGATATTCTGTTTTTCCTAGTTGTTGCATTCTGTTTTTGAGGCGGTCTACTGAATATTGTGCTTATCTTATTTTTCATTTCCAGTATCATTTCAGTTTGGTTTTACTTCAATATTAATGTCTATTGAAATATATTTTCATAACTTCCATTAACTTTAATATTCTTTTGAATTAGTCATTTATATTCACAAAGAAAACTCCACAGAGGTACAGTTGGTAAATATTCTGATTTGAATTCCAGATATGAAATAACTGAAACACAATGAGGAATTTTCTGCAGCTAGTAATAAGGATACTGTGATAAGTTTCCTTTGGAATATAGCCAGTACAGCTGAGGACAGACAAAAGTTCTCAACAACACTGATTTTCTTGTCCAAGTTCCAGGTTTATCTAAGTTTTCAACAAGCTTGGCTATGTTAGAAGTTAATACTAGAAGCTCAATGGAAGCCATGTAATGTAATGTTACAGTTGATCTGTATTGTAATAGTTTGTACTGTGTCTGTGTTTAACATGTTAATAAATAAACTAACTGCATTCTTGTTTACAATTCTCATTTATTTACATAAATTAATCAAAAATTAATATGTAAATTTTCAACTGATTGAAATATTGGAATTTTCATAAAGAAATACTTGCTGTACTCACTTAGATATTATAGAGTTTGTATTGTCCCATGCAGATGTTACACTGAGGTCCTGTATTTACAAGGATGACCAGATACACATGAAGTCTCTAAAGTCATGTAATCTTAGGATGTGTTACTGCACTCTGCAATCTTAAGAACCCAGATGCAAGTGAGAATTGTTCAGTTAGCACTTGAGTGTAAACTCACATCATTGGTATAAGAGCTCAGTTACCTGTATCTGATAACTGAAGGTTAATTTCTTAAAGTATTGCCTTAAATAATTTACAAGAAATTTTTATCAGTGCTCTATTAATTTCAAAACTTTCTTCTTGAAAATATATTCTTTGACCTCTCTTTTGGACCCATGCTTCACACATGCACTGTGTGTGTGTGTGTGTGTGTGTGTGTGTGTGTGTATGTGTATACCTATAATAAAATATGGTTTAGTAAAGTGATTTTTTTCTTAGTGGTATTTCTAGGAATTAAGCAAAATAGGACCTCATGCATGTGAGGCAAATACTCTATCAACAGAATTATATCCTCAGATTTGTTAGTGAACATTCAAGTATAAGAATTTTAATAGAAAGTCATAGTGCATGATTTTCCTCTTGCTATAGAATTTTCTAATTATTTATGCCTATATCCAGTCAAAATAATGTCATGTAAGTAACCATGTCAGTGGTTCTCAAATATTTTTCTCCTCCCAAAATAGTACAAGTTCCTCAGTAATGGAGACTCACTATGATAATAGTTTCCATTTTCCCAGATTCACGTCAGAATTTAAAACATGGTTTATTTTAAGTCACTTAATTACAGAATCATACATACATAAAAAGTAAAACTTTACTATAATTTTATCAATACTATTCAAATTTTAGACACAATTTTCTTTATACCTATGCTCAGAAAGGACCCTGAATTATTAACTTATTGTATTATTTTTATAAGTTCACAAAAATATACTTTAAATGTTTATTAAGAAACTTTTTTTTCATAGGGTCTTGCTCTAGCCCAGGCTGATCTGGAATTCACTATGTAGTCTCATGGTGGCCTCAAACTCACGGCAATCCTCCTACCTATGCCTCCAGAGTGCTGGGATTAAAAACACATGCCATGTGGAACTTGTTTCTTTACTGAAAATTTATTTTGAACAAGATGTCATAAAGATATTGATCAATTTTTATTGTATACACAGTTTATCTTCAGATAATGTCACAAATCACCACAAAAATTACTAGCTGGGGGTGGAGAAATAGCTTAGTGGTTAAACGCTTGCTTGTGAAGCCTAAGAACTCTGGTTCGAGGCTTGATTCCCCAGGACCCCCGTAAGCCAGATTCACAAGGAGGCGCATATGTCCGGAGTTCGTTTGCAGTGGCTGGAGGCCCTGGTGCACCCATTCTCTCCCTCTCTCTCTCTCTCTCTCTCTCTCTCCATGCCTATTTCTGTCTCTCTCAGATAAATAAATAGAAATAAAATAAAAAATATTTAAAATTTTCTACTTGTCTCTGGAAAACAAACAAGATTTAGTTTTTAAAACTCCAGACTCAACAAACTCACAATGAGAGTTATCATTGATTCTCCTTTTCCCACTAAAAGAAAGATTGATTTTTATCCTACTAGGATGTAAAAGTAGGATTACAGAGAATTTAAGTATTATCTACCATATGTTGACTCCACTAAACTATCATTTTAGGTATGTTAGGGGCTTTTGAAGACAGTTTATTGAAGTAAACAACTCAGTGACTCTAATTCCAGCAGATGAGCCCTTTCTCAAGGAAGCCAAGGAGATAGCAGTGTGAGAGCTGGGGGAAGGAGCCCCTTCAGTGCTTCAGCATCTTGAAGAATGAGACTCAGCTACGGGCAGAGTGCAGTGAAGTATGTTCCCTCCATGATAGCAGAGTAGGACACAATTTCTCTCAGATTTTCTTCTGCCCAAAAAGAGATGCTGCAATGACCCTCACATATTTACAGATTTAGCATTACGATTTGTTTCATCTTTAGTTAAAAGCTGTCCTGGAAATGGAGGCATGCTGCCTCAGACATCAGGAACATTCTGGGTTCATGAGATCCCAGGTTGCCTCCCAGGTTGACTTTTTGCTGTAAACTTAATCACAAATGGATTTTGCGTCATACAGTTTTAAGAAAAATGAAAGCTCTGTACTAAATTTGAGCAAATAAATCAATTTGCTTAAACTATTTTTAAGAGCTTCAAATTTTCATTTGATGCATTTGTGGGTCATTCTTCACCCCATGTTTTGGGCATCAAGCTAGAGAAGTGGAGGTACCTGCTATACCTGGCTCAGTTTCAGCTCTTCTAATTTTAAGTTGTGCAAATTTTGGCAAACAATTTTTTTAGGCAGTTAATGGTTGTTGGGGAAGAAAGACACATTTTCTTCAGTGATGTAGCCACCAGCAAATTCACCATGTTCTTGTAAACACGCTCTCACCCATGCTCCTGTAAGTAACACTAATCAAACCCATGGGTTTACCAATAAAATGATGAAAATAGGAAGCTAAATGTATTATAACTAGTGTTCTCTAGAAGAACACAATGGTAGAATCAACACATGTTACCCAGCGGATGGAGTAGGCGGAACACGTGATACAGGCTGAGTAGTGGAACAAAGCCTGCCTGCCTCTAGCTGGAGAGGCTGAGACCTGGTGGCTGCTTCTTCTTCCACGAGGAGGAGGAGTAGACCTAATATGATGTTGTTTCTAGAGAGCTGCTCGTCTTTATGACCCTGCACGGGCCCACTAGCTATGTTTGGATGTCATTTAAGGGTGGCAGCAATGGGGCAGATTGTCTTAGCAACCAGAAGCAATGCAGGAAGGCAAAAGTAACATTTCTTTTCCCTACGACCTCCATGGGAGGGTCTTCCCCCTCCCATTAATACTGCTTGGAGCTGCTCTGACGGACCTTGGTCCAGTCCAGTCAACAACCAAGATTAACCATCAAAAGGACTATTTGGGAAAAGGGGATCAGTGGGAGTAGAAGAGGAAAACGAAGGGATGAATATGATCAAAGTACTCTATGCACATATATGAAAATATGACAATGACGTCCATTATTGTTTATAATTAACATATATGCTAATTAAAGCTTTTTTTAAATTAAAGAGACAGTATATCCTTTCTTCCATTTATCTCTGTAATACGGAGATGAAAATAGCACATGCTTCATGCAGTGTATGAAACAGACATCTTGATATTTGGAGATAATTATCCTCTTGGCTGTGGTTAAGCTCACATCAGCATGGGGCTGGGAGAGCAGAGGTAATTAACAGGGGTCAGGTACTCACTTTCTGATCAGCTGTTTGAAGTGAGTGCAGGGTGGAAGCTGAGAGTGAGAGCACACATGGGAGGAAGCCCTGGGGAGATCGCCATCTACTTGCTGGATTTGTTCACATTATCAGTCATTCTTGGCAGCCTCATAAAGGGGCATGGCTGCTTCTCACACAATGGAACTCCTTTCTCTGGGTTGCCCCTGGCAACATGGCTAGTTCTCCCTTCTCGTTTCTAGTAGAGTGTTCAAGAGAGTCACTGGAAAAATAATCCTCAGCAGACAATTAGATTTCATCACATCATTTTAAGAAAAGGCAGCTAGAGGCTCCAGTCATTACGCCCGAAACAAAGAAGACACACGTGGAAAGCCTCTGGAAAGAACTGTGTGTGGCTTGTGTGTGTGGACCTCTGTCATAGAATTCCATAAGTAGTGTATCAGTTAAAGGCATAGCTAGTATAATAGATAATTTGTGCTTAAGTGAAATATGAATGACCATGGCCTGGGAACATAGATCCAGGTTGCTCTGACTAATGTGTTTTAATGTGGAAAAGTTTTTTTTTTTCTTTTTCTTTTTCTTTCTTTTCTTTTCTTTTCTTTTCTTTTTCTCCCCCCCCTTTTTTTTTTGTACCTAATAGTTACATGGATGGTGGGTCAGCACAGGAATGGACCATGAATTGCCATTAAGGAAACTAATGACAGCCCGAAACATTCCAACATCTTCACAATTGTGAAATTCTCATCAGACAATCTCCTTGTAGAATCTTAAACACGTTTGGCTTTCTTTTCTGGGAACTTCAGTTTGCAGTGGATTGTTTTTCTCATTCTGAACAAATATTCACAGCTAGGAAGTAGCAAGTCCAGCTCCTGAGTTATCAGCTAATATGTGGTTTTCAGAGAAAATCATCATCCAAATTGAGTGCTCACACACAGGTTAATCCATTTGCTACCCCTGCTCTAACACAGCACATGTTGTACACACACACACACACACACACACACATGCTATACTTTTGTGTCAAACATTTTCTTAACATGGTGTCTTCAAGGGGCAGATAAAGGTACAAAGATTATTCTATGCAGAATGGAAAAATCAGAGAGGTTAACCTGCACAACATATTTGGAACTAGAATTAATACATGATGATAACAACAAAACTCACTTTTATAGAATGCATGCACATATACCAAAGATAAGTATTTCTTGCTCTTTCTCTCTCTCTCTTTGACCTTATAGCTGAGGTGTTAAGCAATGGTTTTGACATGTTTCTTGGACATTCCTGTCAACTTAGTTAGTGTAATTGCTGTATCAATTCTGGGGACCAAATATTCTTTGTATCATGATTTTTCACACTGGTACTTGAGGGTCATATTAGTAAGATAACAGTATTATATATTCTCATCTCACATCTTTTGCCTGCTTCTCTGCCCTGGATCACATTTTAAAAAATATTTTATTTTGATTTATTTGACAGAGAGGGAGAGAAAGAGCGAGAGAGAAAGAAAGAGAGAGAATAGGCATGCCAGGGCTCCAGCCACTGCAAATGAACTCCAGATGCATGTGCCCCCCCCCCCTTGTGCATCTGGCTAGTGTGGGTCTTGGAGAATTGAACCTGGGTTCTTTGGCTTTGCAGGCAAAAGCCTTAACAGCTAAGCCATTCCTCCAGCCCAGGATTACATTCTTACTACAAGGTTCTAGTTAAAAATAGAATGTGAGCTTGCTTAAATTTATTGCAGTGGTTTTATTTCATGTATTTGTTTTTATTTCACATGAAATATTCACATACTATGTGTGATCTTCATGTACATATGACTATAACATCTTGTTTCTTCTTCATACAGCTCTTATTGACAGAAATGAAAAAAAATGTGTATAGTATAAATTTAACAAATATTTTTGAAGGTATAAATGTTGAAATATCTGGATTTCTGATATGATATGTTCATCCACATAGTGGGTTTTTCATTTTAGCAGATTCTGAAACTCTTTGAATCTTTATGGTCAAAATATAATCATTTCTCTAAGCCTATTTTGCTAGGTCTTTGTCATATAGCCATAGGAAATGAAAAATAATTAGAGCACTGTAATAATTTTTTTTATAAATCTACAATGTTTTATTCATTAAATTGTCATCCCAGAGATTATATCCCTTCCTATTTGCTTATTAGCTTCAAAATTCTCTCCATGGTAAAACAAGGTTCACAGATCATGGTGGGAAGTACACATATTATTGTGGAAAACCGTGGGTCAGAAAATGTAATATTGACCATATAGATGCCTGAAAGCCTTTGACAAAGGAGTTCTGGTTGCAAATCCCCATTTAGGGAGTCATTATGCTACAGAAAAGTCTGACCTGTACTACTGAGAGAGGCTAGAGAGCAGGCTTCTTGCACTTTGTCGTGACTTCTTGTTCACGTTTATTCTTGAATGTATTTAGATTCTGTCAGACCAGGAGAAACCACTCTTGGCTTTAAGTTTGTGCCCAGCAGAGTCTGGAAGAATTGAAGATTTTTTTTTCCTATTAAGTGGCAAGAGGATTGCCAGGAAGCATCTGAAAATCGATCACAGCACCAGGCACAGTGGGAGCCTGTTATCGTTTGAGGCTGCAATTCAGGGCTGGAGAATTACCCTTTGTGTCAGCCAGAAAGTTTGGATGAACTAAGTATCTTTAAAGTTTGTATGTACAAATAAAATTGGCATTTTGCAAAGGAGCCCAGGACATTAAGCAGGGGTAGCATTTTCTCTAGTTTCCAAAAGGGTAGTTTTACAGCTGGTTGGTGGCTTTAAAAATGAGTTCATGGGAAACTGTGACCCATCACTAAAGTAAGCAACAGCTATGTTTAACAGAAGGAAATGAAGTTTCCTTTAGCTCAAACACTGGTTATCACAACATATTTCTACCCACAATAGCTAAGGCAACCATTGTGGAATGTTTAGGGATATTATCAAATCAAAGGATGGTGTTTTAACTATATGTAAGGGATGGCATATATATTTTTTTTTTTTAGAAATGTTATTTGACTATAGAGGGAATAATAAAAATAATATTTTGCCAATTATTTAAACCATCAAACTTCACTTTAACTATGGGCATATAGGCTGCATCATGTACTTGAATCTGGTCTTTAGTGTATTCTTGGCTAAGGATTTTGCATCTAATTTCTTATCTATACAATGAGATCAGTAACAGATGCAAAGGAGTGTTACAAAAAGAAGAAAGTCTATATTGTCAAAATACTCATACATTTTGGGTATTAATAAGCATAGTGAAGTATAAGCTTGCTCTCACACTTTCATCAGCTCTGTATGGCTGTTTTAATCACTATTGTCCAATCCAAATATCAAACAGAACCACCGTCACTGCAAGGTTTCAAGAGAATGTCCATGGCAGTGAAAAGCCTGCTGGAGAAGCATGTCCTCTTTTCCCCAAAGTAGACACCACTGTACGTTCAAGCAAAATATTACAGATTTTATCTCATATTCACTTTATAATAGCCTTCGTAGGAATTTGAGAATAAATCAATAATGATCCTATTCAGCAGGGCCTATGAGAACACATTTTCTTTTTTTAAATTTTATATATTTATTTTGAGGGAGAGAAAGAGAGAGAGAAAAAGGGCACACCAGGGCCTCTTGCCACTAGAAATGAACCCCAAACTCATGAACCATCTTGTGCTTATGTGGGTACTGGAGAATCAAACCTGGGTCCTTAGGCTTGTCAGGCAAGTGCCTTAACCACTGAGCCATCTCTTCAGCCTCAAGAGCATATTTTCTAACGATATTCTTCCTTGACTTATTCTCCATCTAAAGTTTTGTGGATGGATTTGGTCTTTTCTTCCTTGGGAAGATATATTTAACCTAGAGTGAGGCCTCCTCTCTGCTTGTGTGGGGCTTAACCAGAGCTAGAATATATTATACCATGGATGAGTATGTAAATGCTTCAGGACTGCAGGCAGCTCTGCTTTCTGTCTTCTGGAATTTTCTGACTTACCTATACTCTGATTTACATATACTATCACCAGCTGTTCTGGTGCTGTCAATGAATGTGAAATGTTCCCCATAGGCTCATGTTTGGGGACATCTTCTGTTCTGCTGGAGGAGGTGTTTGGGAAAGGTATGGAAGCCTTAGGATTGATGTATAATCTTTCCTCTAAGCGAGCCACTGGGAACAAGTTTTGAGGATGTCATCCATCCTAGCCTCGTTTCTGTCTTCTCTTTATTTCCTGATTGTGGATTTACAAGGTGACAACCTGGCTTATGCTTCTGTCATCATGCCTTCCCTGCCATGTTGGATTGTGTGCCCTCTGACTATAAACCAGAATAAACTTTTCCTGCATTACATTGATAAATGTCTATATTTGCTCACAACAGCACGGAGAGTGGCCTATGAACGAGGTGTGAGCCTCTATTGTTCTTACTGTTTCCATATCCTTACTGCCCTATCTGAACTGGTGTTCTTTACATGGTCCATTACGAGTTTGGTGTCTGGCACAATTTTTTTTAAAAATTAGCCGGTTATAGTTTAAAGTTTTTGGTATTGGTTCTGCTCCATATTCTAATTATGCTTATACTTGCCCCTCTAAAAGTCACCGTATCATTTCTGTAAAATCTACTGTATGTTTTCCCTCTCATTCTTTTTGTATTTTTGTTTCATTCTTGGAAGTTCTAACTGACATATTGCCAGGTTATATGATTCTTTGCTTTGTTCATGTCCAACCTACTGAAAATCCCAGAATGTCCTTTAAAAAAAATTTTGGTAGAGTACTTATGAATTGTAGAATTTCTTTGTGATTAGTTCTTAGAATTTCCATTCACCTATCTCCTGTCCTGCTAAGTGGTTTATTTTTTCCAATTATAGCCACTGGCTGAGGATTTGTAGTCGTCACAGCACCGTATGTTCAAGAAATGTCTCATTTCCACCATCGTCTCACTATAAACCTGAATCACACATCACCATATAAGTAGGGTTGTTTCTCAATCATTTATCTTATTGTCCTGTGCATGATTGAAAATTGGACACCAAAATCTATTTCTTAAATCAATTCTGTGCATATTAGCATTATGTGTGGAGAGTTTGATGTGAGGTGCATATATATTTATCACTATAGTTTCATTTCTGTCTTCCACACAGCTGTAAATGGCATTGATATTGACTCTCCTCTGGACAGAAGAACTGTGATATAGAAATACTAATGACATGTTTTCGCTGTTACTAATTTGAAATACTGTCCTTTGGTGATAGAGCCACAACAGTATCTGTTTAGATTCTTTTCTGTCAGTTCGTGTCTTGGACTCTGCTAGTAAAACTCAGAGTTGCGCCTTTGCCATTGTTTCGTTTCGATCACCCCTTCTGACCTCCTCCACTGTTGTCCTCTGGAAGCTCATTAGAGTCCCCAGCCAGTGTCAAACCAATGTCTGACTCTTGCTTCACACGGGTAGGTCTTTTACATGACTCTGAATCCACCTCGTTCTCTGTGTGGTAGGCTGATTTTGTGGGCTGGTGAAAGAGTTCACTCTTTACCATGGAATAGAAAGAAAACAATTTATTCCCACCATGCAGACAAGGGCAGATCTGTGGTATCATATTTGTTTTGTGGCGAAGGTTGCTTGTTTGTGCTATTGTCCGTTCCACTGTTTGAGTGGCGTAGAGCTAATCTTTGTTTGGGGAGGACCACTTCATGGACCAAGATTCAATGTGGAGTTTCTACTCTCTCAGCTGGCAAGACAGCCCAAGGGATCCTGGCTTTGCCTTTCCAGTGTTGGGGTTATAGGTGCATGCTACCACATACAGCTTCCATGTGGATGGTGGAATCCAAACTCAGGTCCCCATCCTTGTGTGATGAGTGTGTTACCAACTGAGCCATCTCCCCAGCCTCTAGTGATGTGGTATAAAAAGAAAGACTGGCTTGGTGATTCTACTTTGCCAGCAAAGCCCAAAGGACGGTGTGCTTCAATTTGTCATTCCAGTTCTGTAAGTATTCACTACAGTCTCCTCCATGGTACAGGAGTTATGGCTTTAACATGAACGGAGGACACAGTTTGGGCCCTCTAATACTTCTGCATCTGTCCTACTAAAATTATGTGCTTCTCTCATGCAAATGCATTCACTCTGTTGCAATATCTCCCCAGTGTTAACCTACTTGAATATCACCTCTAAATCTAGAATCCCAGATCTTATCTATGTACCATCTGAATTGCATGTGCTTGAGACTCAGGGTATATTTCGTTCTAAAGCAAAATGTCTTTCCAGCTGTGAAATATAGAAGCCATAGAAGCTATATACTTCTCAACAATGATATGAGGATAATAATGGGCAGATATTTCTATTCCACATGGCAAGAGGTTTCTAGAAAAGGGCTCTTGAGTTTCAAGCAAGTCTGCAGTTGAGCCGGGGAAATTCTGTTATATTGTTAGGCCCCAGATAGGGCTGTATCCCTGTTCCAGAGAGCACAATTTCTTGGGTCTCTGAACCCAAAGAGATAACCAAGTCCCATTTGGAAAGTCATATTGACTTTCATTCAACTCTATTAACAGGAAACCCTGTAAACTTTTGAACCAATTTTAGGGCCATTCTTCCCTGTCTTCAAAGACTGCATTTACGGCTGGGTAATGCCATTGCTCATTTTGTGTAATTCTAGCTGGCTGACTTCCCATTTCATCCCATTTCTGTCTACTTTAGCCCATGCTGGTTAAAACTCCTACCAGCCTTTCCATATAATCTATGTAGGTGAAAGTCACCAGAAAGGAGGCTCCTCCATGACCTTTTCTGTATCTATCCCTGTTTCTAATCCTGACTTCTGCTGAGAAGTCTGCTCTAGCCTTACATTGCTCACAGGGATCCCTTTAGTTATTGCTCACCCACACTTGTCCTATGGGGAATGGAAACTAGAGAATTGCTGGGGTGCACAAACAACACACTCCAGAATCAGTATAAGGCTCCATCACAAGGAAAACCAGGCCCGTGAGTGATGGATGCAGATGTCCAAGCCTTTCCTCTAGCTGCCATTGGTGAGCACACAGGGTGTTGCACCAGCACATACACATGCATGCACCACTCACATGAACACACTACATTGCACTACGTAAATGCAAAATTTAAAAAGAAAAACTTTTTTTTTGAAATAGTATTTCTTCATAACCACATGTTGAGTCTTCAACATTCATGATTTTCTGTTTGTTTTTTGACAAATTTTATTTTAAAAAACTGGTCAAATTTAAGTTTTTAAAAGCTATAAGCTCATAGATGAATTCATTTAGTGGTTAAGGAAGTACTGCATCATAATTAGGCTCATCTCTGTGAAATTATGATAGATGAATGAAAATATTTAGAGATAGCTGTGGTATGTCATATACCTTGCAAAATGTTCCTAAATTCATGAAAAATGGATGAAAATCCTCAATTAAAATTTTAGAAATATTTAAACTATTATCACATGTTTAGAAATGTATAACTGATTATTGATATGAAATCTCTAGTACTTTTAAAAATTTTATCTACTTGAGATAGAAAGAAAGAGAAAGAAAGAAAGAAAGAAAGAAAGAAAGAAAGAAAGAAAGAGAAAGAAAGAGAGAGAGTGAGAGATTAGGCATGCCAGACCTTTCAGCCACTGCAAACAAACTCCAGATGCATGTGCCACTTTGTGCATCTGGCTTACATGAGTCCTAGGGAATTGAACCTGGGTCCTTTGACTTTTTACACAAGTGCAATAACCATTAAGCCATCTCTCTACTCCTCTAGTACTTTTAAAAAAGAGTCATTCTGGGATAATTTTTTGAAATGTTTCCTTAAGAAAATACTGACTTAATTTTTTCTCCCCGTGAGATAGAATTTTATTTAAAAGTTATTTCACTACTCAAATTAGTTAAAAATGAATTATTTTCAATTTCTGAGACAAATATTCAGGTTAAAATTCTAAACCAGTTTTCAGAATTTTGTGTTTATTTTGTTTGAAGACCAGTACAAATGTGATTCATTTTATTTTTAAAATATAATAGGATAAAAATGATATGGAATAATTTAATTTGGATACTTTCTTATCTATAACTCAGGAAAAAGTAGAAGCCTACAATGAATTGTTGAAAATATACTAAAAAATAAAACTAGAATAAAGGCAAGGGTTTATTTATATACATGAATGATAATAAGTACCTTTTATAATGAGTTATTTGCCAACAGACTCTGTAGCTATTATAAAAACAATACCATGTTACACCCAGAGTATTAGCACCTTAGGCATGTACATGAGATTTCTCCTTATCAACATAAATGACTTCTATAACTACCTGCATATAACATGTAAGTACATAGTATGCTAAAATGCCAAGTGTAAACTAGATCTAGAGGATTTAAAATATAGACTAATGTAATAACTAGTTTATCTCATTGCCCTATATTTAGTACATAGTCATAATCATCACTGAGAACTTAGAATTTCTCAGTGAAAGAAGCCAAATGTGAACATGGTGCATGATATACATGTAGTCACCATTAAAATATGCACTTTGTTGAAAAGAGAGTCTCTAGTATCAGTAGTTTGGGCCAATCTAACAGATATTAGTTTTGCTGTGATTTGTTTCGAAGTGCAGTTTTGTGAGTGTTTCATTTTCTACATAAAAGCAGGCTCTGAAATTCAGCTTTCACATCGTTGGCACAAAATCGCTTACACAATAAAGTTATATTGTCCCAATCATACTGTGATGAGTAGCCAAATATTGCATCTAGAAATAAAAATTCAGCTGTTGCCTCTGAAGCAAAATCACATACATTTTTAGTACCTTAATTCATAATTAGTTTGTTTGAATTGGCATTAAATGTCTCAATCAAAATATTCTTTCACAGTGGCCTATTGCACAAATCTCTTATGCATTCTGTCATTGGCATTTCTGTAGGGATCTTTTTGATCTTAGCATGGAGTGCTAAAGGATAACTTACTTTGGCTGCTTGGCCATCAAACCATGCATGGTCCATCCTTCCAGGTCCCAAGCTCTTACCCACTTTTGTTTTCTTTCTTTAGTTCTTCCTTCTTCCTTCTTTGTTCTGTTGTGTGCTGCCATGGGTGCTTTGCTCTCTGATGAGCAGCAGCACCAAAGGTCTTCCGTGGTGATCCCCGACTTAACTGAAGCTCTGTTCTTGGAATCAGGCACTGCGAAGTGTGTGTATGCTCATCAGGGTACCTCTCATGCCCTTCCTTTTAAAAGCCAGAATAGCAAAGCAACCCTAGCCTTCTCTGCATCCCTCTGTGGACATCTGAATTTGAAATGTGTTACTTGCTGGCTCCTTCATCAATAGTCCTTTTCCCTCCAAATGATAGGATGAGTGGGAGACTGTCAAGCAATATTATGTGGCTGGGCAAGATTATTTGTATCTGCATAATAGAAAGAATGTTTACAAACACAGCTTAGAATCATAAAATTAGGACTTCGGGTATCCTGTGAGCACGGTTTTGTGTAACTAGCTGAATCATCTCATATAACCCCCATGGGCCGGTCTGTCACACACCACAGTAAGTTGGGTCATCAATTAAGACAGTCAATAAGATGTGAAGAGGTCCTCTGCGATGAGCTTGACTTTATTTGTAGGTATCAAAATTGTGTTACTACCTTTCTCAGGGGAAAATTTTCTTTGAAACAACAATAGCAAGGCATGAATGCTTCAGAGATAATGGAGAAATACTGTCTATTTATTGTGTAATAATAATATTGACAATAGAACTGCTCAGTTCTTTCTCATAGTTAAACATGCTAAGAAATGTGTGAAGATTTGCATTCTATTTGAGAAGAGACTGGTATTATCCTCCTTCTCCAGCCAGACGAAGACAAAAGTTGCTTAGAATCCATGAGCATTCACTATCTTCTTAAACTGTGGTGGACCTCACAATGAGACACCCTGAGGTTAAATAGCTTCAGGTCTTCACAGGATGAACAACAACACACATCTTGATGCACCGTGGACAAATGTGAAGACATCAGAGGTGGTGTTAAAGTGCTCACATCTGTCCTCAACATGTTACACGTCTACAAGTCTACAATGCAAATGTGCAGTAGTTCAAAGTCTTTTGAGTATGATGACAGGCCAGGACTCAACCCAGGACAGCCCCAAAATGTGCACATTCATTTCTGACAGCTTCCAAGTTACCTCTCTGCAGTAACTGCTCCTGTCCATTTTATTTTTATTATTTTTTCTTTCTTTCTTTTTTTTTTTTTTTTTTTGTGGTGGCATCTTTCTCTGTCTACATTACAAAATCCTTGGTAGAAATAGTTCACAATTGCATCAACTGTCTTATTCCTTTCTAAAGGGATTGGAAATCTGTAGAATTGCAAGGGACAAAATTTTTGTAGAGAGCTCCTTGGCTCAATTAACTGTTTCTGCAGTGCGCTGTTGCCTTGAAATGGGAAAACCCTTGATGCTCAGCATTCCCTTCTGCCCCTCACAACATTACCAGTTACTAGGCTCAGAGCTTGAGCTCTGGCAGTCCTACCAAGCAAGGTGCAGACATCCATCCTCAAAAGTGCAAATGAAGAGACAGAAGAGAAAAACAACAGATAAGAATGGGAAGAGGAAAAAATAAAGAGATCTGGTGATAACAGCATGCATGCCCGTCTTCGGGATCCTGAATTCAGATTTGGATTAGAACAGAGGGTTAAAGGTTTTATCTAGTCTCTCCTGCAAGATGAGCTGAGACGTGAAAACTGTATGAAATTTCCTTCCAGGGACAAACTTCCACCAGGACTTCCTCTGCAAGCAATTCCATAAGACACTCCAGTTCCTTTGTTGCAGTCAGGTTTGCATCACTGGCAGAAAAACCCAACCAAGAACAGTTTGTGGGGGAGAGGGAAAGGTTTATTTGGCTTACAGACACAAGGGGAAGCTTAATGATATAGCAGGGGAAAATGATGGCATGAGCAGAGGGTGGACATCACCTTCTGGCCACTATATCAGATGGACAACAGGAATAGAAGAGTGTGCCAAACACTGGCAAGGAGAAGCTAGCTATAATACCCATAAGCCTGCCTCCAACAATACACTCTTCCAGGAGGCTTTAATTCCCAAATTGCCATCAGCTGGGAATCTAGCATTCAGAACACCTACAATTATGGGGGACACCTGAATCAAACCACCACATTCTGCCACTGGGCTCCATAAACTGATAACCATCCATGAGGTAAAATGCAATGCATTCATCCAACTTTCAAAGTCCTCATACTTTGTGTCAATCCCAATGATGTTCAAACATCCCCATAGTGCAAGGTTTTTTAACAGACAATATCATAAACAAATAAACAAACAAACAAAAACATAATAGCACAGAATAAACATTCATACTTCAAAAGATGGCACTAGGCATAGCAAAAAAGTTTCAACCAATTCAAGATTTAAACAGGACAAACATCAAACTTTGTAGCTCCAAGTTCAACTACTTGAGTCAGTGACAAATCTTCAAGTCTGATAATTCTAACCAGTGACAAATCTCTAGCATTCCAAGTCTGTCTCTCCAGCTAGGCTACTCACACTTCCAGACAACTTCATCTAGTGCTGGCAGCTCTCCTTGGCAGCAATCCCATAGTCCTGGCATCTCCATTGGTGTTTCCAACTGCAAACCACAGTTTATCTTCATGGCTCCATTGGGCCTCCATGCTGGTAATAAGCCTGCTTCACACTGCCCTTGGGCATTTCCAAAAAAGAAAAGTGTGTTGAAAATTCAATGACCCTCTCTCCCCTGCATTTGTTATACTCCATAACACCAGTTGCAAACCTGCACAAGTTCTCAGGACACAGGCATAACAGCAAACTTCTCACACAAACTACTTCTAGCCAGGTCCAGGCAAAGTGCTTTCTCACTCTCATAAGCCAAACCTCACAGTCCATAGTTCTTACTGCATTTAGGTCTTTCAGCTCTGACCAGAATAGTCTACCAAGCTGTACTAACAGCACTGTCAGGCATCTCTTAGGCCAAGATTTGAAATCCTTCTACATTCCTCTCAAAAAACAGACTAAAAGCCACACAGTCAGGTGTCTAGCGGCAGTGACCCCCACATCTTGGTACCAATCTTATTGCTGCAGTCAAGGTCACATTGCTGGCAGAAAACACCCAACCAAGAGCAGCTTGTGGGAGAAAAAGGTTTATTTTCACTTACAGACATGATGGCAGGGGGAAACGATGACATGAGCAGAGGTTGGGCATCACCATCTGGACAACATCAGATGGACAACAGCAACAGGAGAGTGTGCCAAACATTGGCAAGGGGAGACTGACTGTAAATCCCATAAGATGCCCCCCAACAATACATTGCATCCAAGAGGCTTTAATTCCCAAATTGCCACCAGGTGGGAACCTAGCATTCAGGACACCTAAGTTTATGGGGGACACCTGAACAAAACCGCCGCAAAGTCAATAGTCTCAATAGTCTTGTAGCAGAATTGAGGACTACAAGTACCTTGATGTATCTTGTTCCTGGCTGGGAATGTCTGGATTTGAGTCTCCAGACCTTTAACTTGGTCTTCCTTTTCCTTTCTATAGTAATACATGGCTCCTCGTACCAGGATATGGGGAAGGCAGTAACCCTTTCCTCAATTTTGTAGTGTTCAATGAATTCTGTCCACATTGTCTTTTATTTTTCCCAATTATCCAGTCACATTATAAAATAGTACTCTAAAAGCCAAAAGCCTAACAAGTAAAGCAGTCCTTAAAAATTAAGACTTAAGACTTTTGGGTGAGATGGTGGCATAGTAGCCACATAAAAGCAGCATAGGGAGGACAATAAGCAGAAAAAACAGCAAAATACACTCTTATACTGAAAAGTGAAGGTGGATAAGGAATTATCAACCACAGCAGGGAAGCAGGAGAGATTCAGATTTTCTAGCAAGCACAAAACTGGCCAGAATCCTGCTGAAGTGCCAGGGGCCCCAATTTGCACTCCTGCCCAGCTGGTGCAGAGCTGCAAGAGTAGAAGCCAGCTAAAGGAATTTTCCACTCACATTAACCTCTTCCCAATGTCAAGAACCTGAAGAAGACAGAAGGGACCAGCTATGCAGCTGCTGAAGGATATCACAAACAAGGAGAGCTGAGAAACCCCAGTACAACTCCACGCATCCTCACAGCCTCCCATCCCCCAACTGCCAGTGCCATGAACCACCAGAAAACTCATCTACCCCCAGCCACACAACATCCAGCACACCCAAGCAGAACACCATATCTAGTGCCCCAAGAAGCCTGAGTCCACAGTGCAACAGAGAGCGATTGAGGTTGGCCATACAGCATTGGGGAGATTGGAAGCCAACTCAAAAGGTAACAGGGTCTACTTACACAAAGCCAGGTATGTAGTCTGCACTTGAAGTGGTAAACTAACCTTCCTTGTCACTGCAGGTTATGCATTAGATTATATTTACATGCTCTTTGTTGGCTTTAACATTCTCAAATAAGCAGTACTTTATTGTTGACCATGTTGCCATTGATGCTTCCTGATGTAGAGGCCCTTTGTATTTTAATTCTTTCATTACTGGGGGCAGGGTCTCACTCAGCACCAAACTGACCTGGAATCCATTTCAGTCCAAAAATCTTAGCATACCAGTTGACAGGATTAAGGGTGTTGGGCAACATATACCCTTAGGGACTTTGACTTTATTATATTATCTGTTTGTTTTAATACCCACTCTTGTGTAAACTCTCTGTGATTATCTTGGTTGAGTGGGTAGGTTGCTCAGTTGAATTTTAGAATTTACCACCAATTTGTTCCACCCCACCTACTAGGATACTTGTCATACAGGCAAACTCAAAACCCAGGGTCACTTCTGCTGTTACTCTTGGCGCAGTATAATAGCCACACCTGGAACCTTAAACTCCTACCCTGAAGATATATAAAGTCAGTTTTACATGTCTAAGAACACTGCAGATAATTAGAAAACCTAAGCACCAAATTCACCAGTTGCAAAATTCTCTACATTAAAAGACAAGAAACACAAAAATTATAATATAAGTCCATCAGAAATGACCTCCAATGAGACTGATTTAGATGAAATGCCTGATATATAATCTAAGTTCCAAGAAATCAAAGAAGAAATCAAATGAATCAAAGAAGTAAACAAACTGTTGAAGAATAACACATGAAAACAACTTAATGAAATAAGGAGGTCAATACAAGACATGAGTAAGGAAATAAAAAAAGATGAAAAAAATACTAATCAGAAATACTAGAAATGAAAAACAGAGTAAGTCAAATAGAAAACGCTGTAAAAAGTCTCACTAGTAGAATGCATCAAGGAGAGGTCAGAATATCTAAACTAGAAGACCAGGGGACAGTTCTAATACAGCCCAACAATGAGTAAGTCAAACTAATAGGAAGGCATGAATGGGAATTTCAAGACATTCAGGATACTATGAATTGACCAATTATAAAAATTCAGGGTAGGGCTGGAGAGATGGCTTAGGGGGGAGGCTCTTGTCTGTGAAGCCTATGGACCACGGCTCGAGGCTCGATTAGTATTTAGTATTTAGCAGAGACCGGTAAGCTAGAAAGAAGCTATAAGGGAGGGAGGAGAGGGGAAGATTTAAAGAGATTGTTTAAATGTATTGTTTAAATGTAAATAGATGAATAGATTACTGGAGGTGTAATGGCCTATGTGCGGTCAGGGGAAGAGACTGAGTAAAGGAATGGTGGAGGAGGTTTAATCAAAATTTAAGAGTATGAATAAGCCATATGGAAACCTGCTTTTTTGGACAATGGCACACCCAGAAGCTATATATATATTTACTAGAAAAATTTTAGTGCCTGGGATGTGATTCCTTCCAATGAGTTGTTGGCCAGGATCTTTTCTGATGTCCTCAAAACATTACAGGCCATTGCCAAGGCTCTTGGTTTCCCACCAGACATGGATGGTAAGACCCTATTTCTGAAGATTCCACATTCTTGTGCTGCAAAGTTACTGAGAAATAAAGCTGGAGCTGAGTTGAACACTCCCTCCCTGTAGACCAAATGACAGAAAGTTAGAAAAAGCTATGGTGCCTGCAGCCCTGTGGGAGAGAGAAGTCATCAGTGGAGATAAACAACAGTGGACACTGCAAGCCTCAAGTTTGGCCAGTCAGGCCAAATGAGCCAACAGGTGAAATCATGGCATGTCTGTTATAGGGGAAACCAAATGCTCACTAATTGGACTGGAGGTCCATTCCATGGCAGAGAATGCATGCCTGGTATTGAAACCTATGACCATGGAGGTCATGAGCCCTCAGGATGTAATGGCTCATGGTTTCTGGCTAAATGCATATATTATGCTCACCAAAATGCACAGTAAGCACTTATCTTAATGTTCATATTCATATGTTAATGCTACTGTCACTTTTGGATTAGAGACAATTCTCTTTTCAGATGGTAGTAGTAACCTTTCAGATGATTCAAAAGGCACCATAGTGCTAAAAAGAAGTGACAGAGGAGTGTTCATTACTGAAAGAACTCTATCACACCTTCCAAGGCTCAGGGTCCATTGTGGAAGAGGTAACTAAAAGAATGTAGCCAAAAGAAGGGTAGGACTGCTTACAATGCATTCTTCCAGATACAAAATGGCCTGGATATCCATGACACCACAATACCTGTAGTACCTACACAGGACTCTCACAATAGGAAAAGATGAGAACATCAAAATCAAAGAGAGATTATTTGAGAGGGGAGAGGATATGATAGAAAGTGGATTTGGGAAAAGTGGGGGAGGCGAGGGAATTATGATGGCTTAATGTCTATAATTACAGAAGCTGTCAATAAAAATAGTTAAAATTATGATTTAGAGTCATGTGTAACACTCGGGTTTAGAAAAGCAAACTTTAAAAGAACATTTACATTGTATGTGTGCATACAGGCACATGCCACGTGCCCAAATAAACAATTTTAAAAGTTCTCTTTTTTAGGGAAATTGTTCAGCATTAAGAAATAATTGTGTTTTGTTTACGTCCTTGCTTGCTGCTTGCTTACTTGTTTATTTGTTTTTTTTTTTTTTTTTTTTTTTTTGAGCCAGAATCTCACTTCAAACTAGGGTCCTAAAAATCCCTTGTCTCAGCTTCCTGTATCGTAGGATTTACAGATACGTGTCACCATGCCCAGCTTGAAGAAAAAAAAGTTGAATGTCATATTTCTTTGATTCAATAAGTTTCATTCAAGCCATACTGGGTGTGAAAATCATAAACAAAGTACATATGTGAGTGTTTAATTTCTTAAGTAGCATGAAACTTCACTTCCCTATCATAATTTGGTGTTCTTTCTCTCATTTGAATGGACCACTCTTAGTCCCTTGCTCAATGTGAAGCAGAGTAAGGGATGTGATTGCTTCCCAACCCTTCACATTTCTGCAAGATTACCACATTACCGCATTATTTGGTCAAATCTTGTCTACCATGACCCTGTTTCATCAAAGCAGCATCTCTGAACACTAAAGGGAAACATCCTAGACCATGCCATCAACACACACCTGTGAGCCAGCATCAGGTCTTGCCCAATAAGTAACATGCGCTGAGTAATTCACTGAATACACCTAGGCTTACAAACATGAGAAACAATCAAACCAGACTCTTTTCAAATAACGCCAGGCTTGCCGGGCATGGTGGCTCACGCCTTTCATCCCAGCACTCGGGAGGCAGAGGTAGGAGTATCACCGTGAGTTCGAGGCCACCCCGAGACTACATAGTGAATTCCAGGTCAGCCTGAGCTAGAGTGAAACCCTACCTCGAAAAACCAAAAACTAATAATAATAACAAAGCTAGCTCTCCATTGCTTGAGATGAAGGTAATGGAAAGAGGGAAGACCAGGTCACAGGATAAAAAGTTCTGGAAGAAACAATGACCCCCAAGTGCAAATACCACTGGATGATGGGACAGCTGCTGATCTGACTGACTCCTTCTCACACAGGGCTGAAGTCGATAGGTGCTTAGTAGCTTACTGTCAGTTTAATTTCCAGCCTAAGTACATGTAGTATTTCCCAGGGAAAATGGGAATGACTTCCTTCTCAAAGGTGAGAGACAGATATGACCAACATTCTCTGAGGACCCTTATCCTGGAGGCATTCATTCTGGAAATGCATTTCTGTGATTGTAAGAGCTTCCCGCAAACCAAGCAGTAAATGAATGGGGGCCAACACGGCCCAGGGCACGGTGCACAGCTGAAGGAGCGTTGTGACTCTGGACAACACACTACTGTTTATTTTCTTTCCCTTTTTTTTTTATTAAAATGTATTTATTTGAAGGGAAAGAGAAAATTGGTGCTACAGAGCCTTCTGCAACTATATACAAAATTTGAAAACATGCACCAGTTTGTGCATCAGGCTCTATGTGGGTCTTGGGAATTGAACCCAGATTGGCAAGCTTTGCAAGAAGGTTCCTTTAACCTCTCAGGGTTCTCTCCAGCCCCCTCTCTCTTATTCTCCCTCTGTCTCAATTAATGATCACAAAACATATGACAAAAGTATGTTCTTGTGGAGGTACTCAGACCAGAGCTGGAAGCAACAGCTAAGCTTTCTTAGCTAGAGTGGGGCATCATTGGGCTTCAGCATCAGGCCCATTATGGCTGAGATGGCTCAATGGATATAGCAAAAGGAGCATGTGTGTGGGTACCTGAATTCTGACCCCTGGACCCTAGATCAATCCAGAAGCTGTGATGGGCTTCTGAAATCCCAGCATGCCTACAGCAGGGAGATGGAAGGCAGAGACAGAACTTTTGAGACTCACGGAAGCCTGGCCAAAGAAATGGTGAACAATGAGGGACATAAGGCAAGGACCAGAAGCTGTCCTCTGAGTTTCACACACCACAGTATGCATGTGAATACAGTCAGACACACTCCAAAAAAAAATTCAAAATAGTGAAAATCCAACCCATTAATCTAATTCACAGAAACAAGCAATTTCTGAAATGTCCTATCACTTGGCTCCTTAAAAAATACCGTTATTCAAGAAGTCCTTGCAGCCTTGTATACGTTGACATTTGTAAGAAGGAGGATGTTTTATGAAGAAGGCACTGAAGAAACATTGAGTTTAATTTTCTCTAGTTGCTTTTCAGAAGTAACTTCACTGATCATGAGAGTTTGCCACAATCCTGAGTCCTTCTCCAAAGCAGCCAAACCTCTGGGAGACTGAAGAATCTAAGAATGTACAGAGGCCAGTGTTGGTTGTTTCAGATTGATTGATTGACTTAGTTTTAAATGACAGTATTTATTCATTCAAACATTAAAGGAGGTTGTTAAGATTGTAAATGTTCTTATTTTTCAAGAGGTAGAATGAATTGCATAAGTTTGAGGAAATACTACTGCCACTGAATTTTGTGACAATTTTATTCAAAATTTATATCCAATTACTATTAGTGTCACAGAGAAATATTGAGGCTATGTCATGATGAGATTTGAATATTCAATTTAATAGAAAAATATCATCTAGAAGTTTATAAAGAATATTATGATACACATATTATATCACAGTTTGTTGATAAGCAATTACTTTTGAATCATTGTGTTCTCTTCTTTCAGGTTGTGCACATTTCATGCTGGTTTCATTATACATTTTAAATAGATGAAGAGAGATTGTGGTCACAAAATCACATTAATAAATGTACCTAATTTCCATAAGAAAAGTAGAAAACCAAGAGAAATTTTAATGTAGCAGCTAATTTCAGGGTTTTTTAAATTGAATATTGGACAGGTGCTCTGATGTATATCAGGAGAGAAATGATTAAATTTTCTTTCTGTTGTGCAGAAATTGAAAATTATTAACATAATTTTACAGTTATAGCAAGGGTTAAAATGTGAAGTACACTTGATTAAATTTTTTGTTCCTGGGAGGAATGAGACTGCTTGGGAAGAGGGGATGGATATGACTTTTGCTTTCTTTAACAGAAGGGATAGGAAATACCACTCTTGCATTTATGTTCCTGGCTTCCTGTTTTTTAGTTTAGTTTACTTTAGTTTAGTTTAGTTTAGTTTTTAAATTTAATTTAATTTTAATTTTGTTCAGTTTTGTTAGAGTTAGAGTCTCACTGTAGCTCAGGCTGAGCTGGAACTCACTCTGCAGACCGATGGATTGGAGCTCACACAGATAACTCCTATCTCAGCCTCACAATTGCTGTGATGAACCGTGTGTTCCATTGTGCCTGGCTCATGACTTCCCATTCTTAAAATCCAGCTCTATGAGAAGGAATAAATGGGAGAGTTTGAGTTATAACCGAAGGCATTATTTCTGAAAATAACTTGTTATCTCCCTTCCACAACCTTGTAAATAATGATTTGGCAAAGACTCCTGTTTCTGTTTGCTTTTAATGAGAACCAAGCAGTTCCAGAAAATTCTCAGCAAGGCAGGAAATAATGGGAATAGTTGTCTGTCTTCCTCCCTTCCCTTCCCTTCCCTTCCCTTCCCTTCCCTTCCCTTCCCTTCCCTTCCCTTCCCTTCCCTTCCCTCCCTCCTTCCCCCCTCCCCTCCCCTCCCCCCCCCTCCCCCTCCCCTCCCCTCCCCTCCCCCCCTCCCCTCCCCCCCCCTCCCTCCCCTCCCCCCCTCCCCTTCCTCTTCCCTCCCTCCCCTCCCCTTCCTCCCTTCCTCCCCTCCCCCTCCTTCCTTCCTTCCTTCCTTCCTTCCTTCCTTCCTTCCTTCCTTCCTTCCTTCCTGTATGGATAAATAAGGGTTCTACCACTGAGCTACTCCCCTGCACTTTTTATTGTATTTTGAAATAATATCTTTTTTATTAATCCCAGGTTGATCTTTCACTCATAATCCTTCTGCCTTTGCCTCCAGAGTAGGTGGGATGCTGGAGCTTCTGGGATTGCAGGCACGTTTCCCTTCATCTAGATTTCTCTACTTTTTTTTTCCTCTTTCCCTCCCTTCCTCCTTTCCTCCTGCATTTGTTCCTTTCTAATTTCCTTTAATTATTGGACAATACGCTGGCATCTCTATGACTAGTGCAGCATTTAAAGCTTTCACTTCTTCCTCTGTGATCTGTGACAACAAGATTAGGTGACTTCAAGTGTCAGGGTCTGTCACCAAAGAAGAAGAGGAGGAAAAGTCCAAAATTGGGTGAGAGGACAAAGCTACAGCCAGTATGAGGTGAATCATTCAAGCTGCTGGATTCTGGATAGCTCCTTCCTAAATGTGTCATTGATGAAAGGTCACCACAAAGTATGCAGTCCTTTATTTTGAAAGCCTCCTATGGCATGTTTGGGACCTTCTTCCACCCTTGGAACATACACCCACAAACCGCTATCTTGAGGTGCCATGTATGCTCACCATCGTGTCTGCACTCAGCCTCACACTGGCAGCTGTGCTGCTCAGCCATTATCACAGAAAAATGACATCTCATGAAGCAGCCCGGAATTCAGCCAATGGAGTGACTTGACGTGGGTCTGCCTTTTGTGTCTGTTTGTAAGCTTTCCTATTGTATGTATACATGTGTTTTTACCTACTCAAATATACAGGATGCTACAGGAATAAAAACATACATAAAATGTGTATTTTACAAAACAGACTTATTTGTAATATAGTTTTCTTTGAATTCTTCATTTGTGCCCAATATCTTGCTAAAGTATAGTCTTTACTGTATAATTTCCTTTGTATGTAACTTGTAGAAAAGTTAAGATGTGTTTACTTACACAACAATCCCCTTTTAGAACACATAGAAAAATAATAAGTTTAAACTTATATTTGCTCTTCTTTGATAAAATTTAAAATATCCAAATGAAAAAAAGTAGGCCACGTATATGATGAGCTGACCCTGCCAATAGTGAGTCCATTAGAAAATTCAGCAGGTGTACTTCCCACAAGGAGAGGGGATGAGATGAAGCACCACATTTTCTGTACCTTCTACAACATGACTTCTAGAATAATGATATGATAATATGAAAATAATTAATTATAAATTTTAAGTCATTGCTCTTAAATTTGTCTTGTAATCCAATTTTATATTAAAGAGAAATACTTATTCTCAGTTCCTGTGCTGGTGAAATATTTATCCTTTGTTTACATTGGCATCTAATTGTTGTCTATTCAGAGATTTGTTTATGTTACTTATTAATTTGAAGTTCCTGTGTTCTTAAAAATGGGGGTCTTCTTACACAGGATAAGAAAATGAGAAAAAATACTTGAAAAGTGAAAGGAGGAAAAATAGTATTGTGAAAGTAAAATATAAAGATGCAAGTACACATGAGATAAATGTCTTGAATGTGTGTGAAAAATATACCTTCTATTGGGATTTATCCAAGGAGGACTTCAGAGGGCAAACAACTTCCAGGTGCAAACAACAATAAGTGAAGAAAAGCAATAGTACGTTTACATCTATTAATATCACAGTAGTTGAAAGCACTGCAGAACTAGTAAAGGGGAGCTGCTGTGGAAAAGGCCAGGGGAAAGTAGGGGGAGAGGACACGCTATCTGCTTAGCACATGTCACCATCATATTCAGGAAAAGGCACATCTGCTGAGAAACCTGCCTGCTCTCAATCCAGGTGTGGTTCGAGCCTGGGAACCCCATAAAAAAGAGTTTAAAAGTGGAGGGGCTGGAGGGATGGTTTAGCAGTTAAGGTGTTTGCCTGCAAAGCCAAAGGACCCAGGTTCGATTCCCCAGGATCCATGTTAGCCAGATGCACAAGGGAGCGCATGCATCTATCTGAAGTTTGTTTGCAGTGGCTGGAGGCCCTGGCATGCTCATTCTCTCTCTCTCTCTCTCTCTCTCTCTCTCTCTCTCTCTCTCTCTTCTTTTTCTCTGTCAAATAAATAAATAAATAAAAATAAAATATTTAAAAGTGATTTTGCTTCATCTAATTTTATTTTTTTTATTTATTTATCAGAGACAGAGGGAAAGAGAGACAGAGAGAGAATGGGCTCACCAGGGCCTCTAGCCCCTGCAAACGAATTCCACATGCATGTGCCATTATGTGCATCTGGCTAACGAAGGACCTCGAGAATCGAACCTGGGTCCTTAGGCTTTGCAGGCAAGCGTCTTATCCGCTAAGCCATCTCTCCAGGCCACTTCATGTAATTTCTATATACTTTTTTGGCCATTGTTTTTGCAACGTGTCAGCATAGCCATGGCTGATCACTGTGGATAAATCACTGTGGCATCCTTGCACAAACTGAAAAAGTGCTTTGGTGCGAGGCTTCTCACCAAGTATAGCCATTCCATCAATCCTTCATTCTCATTGCTTTTGTGTCTGACTTGATGCTCATTAAACTGATTTTATTTAGTGAAAGTTGGTGGGAGGGGTTGTTAGGAGCAATTCTTGCCCAATCTTTCAGGGATACTGTCTACCTGATGCAAAGTGGCTGCACAGGTGGACAAAACTGAAAATGCAGTGGCGGGGAGTCCTATTTGGTTTTGTTTCAGCAATAATAATAATAATAATAATACCACACATGTATTCTATAACTTATTCCCAAAATTGGCACTCCAAAGAACATGCTGGTTTAGCTTTATTTAACCTAGAATTACATGTGTGGATCTGATTCAATTGTAAATCAAATAGACAAGTCTTTCCAACACTTTATTAAATATAATTACTTCAGTTTAAAAACCAGGCCATTCAGAAATGTTTTTGATCTTGAAGTACCAGCATTAAATGTAATTGTCATAAATATTACTGGAAGGCTTCATTATGCAGAAAAGAGTTTATGCCATTGCATGATGAGAACATGTTTTGTCATTGAATTTAAATGGTTCCCTTGTTCTTAATTATTTAGAAATAACTAGCTATCCTCCTGCTAACTAATTTCACAATTAACAAGATATCATATAACCAAGCTTATCACTTGGGAGGCACAGCTTTGCTACATAGACAGCTATTTTAACAGTGAAAATACAAAGGCAGTGTCTCACCTCTAATGTGTGCCACCCTACAGCACTCAGCCTCAATGTCTAAGCCTCAATGTCTCCATATGTATAAGTAATAATATAAAATTATTGGCTCGGGTAACTTTCCCACCCATAATTATACAAGTAACTATAATTTATCTCAATGTGTAAAAAAGTTATGAAAGTGAAACGGGGAATAATAAGGAAGAAGAAGAGAGTGGATGGGAGGGGAAATAAGAGAAGGTAATTGGGAGAATAAAATCAAAATACATTATATACATGTATGGAATGTCAAAATCTTAAAATAATAATTTTAAAAATTGAGAGATATATCACAAAATACTTTGTGTAATATAGAATATCATTAAAGCATCAGTTGTGGGGGCTGTAGTTATGGTTTAGCAGTTAAGGTGCTTGCCTATGAAGACTAAGGACCCAGGTTCAATTCCCAAGTACCCATATAAGCCAGATGCATCTGGATGTCATTCGCAATGGCTGGAGGCCCTGGTGTGCCTCTTCTCTCTCTCTTTTTCTCTCAATAAATAAAATATAAAATAAAATAAAATAAAATAAAATAAAATAAAATAAAATAAAATAAAATAAAATACAGTCCTCCAAAACAGAGCAGAAAGGAAGCAAATATGTTAAAATGCAACAATTGAGTTTCTTCTCATGGCATGAAATTTGGGGGATGAAACTGAACCTTTTATTGTTATTATAGGCCTATAATCTCATACAGTGCCTTGAAGATTTGCAGTTATTCATTCAAATATTTAACAGTGACGCTGGGCATGGTGGCATAGCCTGCAGTCTCAACTCCTCAGGGATCTGAGGTGAGAGTCACAGGAGTTGGAGGCAGCCTGGAAAACACAAGGAGACCCCAGGTTATAACATAAGACATGGTGATAACATTTACAGTGAGAGTACTGGCCCATTAGTTACTGATTGTTTGAATTTCGAACATTATTATTGTTGAAATAATTTTGTAGGTGTTTAGCTGCCTGACTTTTTTGATAATAAATTACTTTGCTGTTATTCTACATTTTCCTTTCTGCTTCAGGAAAGTGAAAATACATTTTACAGCATGCTAAAATAAGAACCTCATTATGAAAATTCTCGACTGATTATAATTAGTTAGTATTGCTTATCTGGGTGTTTAGAAGTGTTAACTGTAAAATTAAAAAAGAGAAAAAAATATGGATATCTGCTTAGTCTCACTCTGAAGTTTTTTTTTTTTTTTAATAAAAGAAATGGGAGATGGACACATTCATGTGCAGTTTGGTGAGTGAGCATCACACAGGCACGGCCCTGGCCCCACCATGGTCATCCTCTGTCACTTGTGAGGAGGAGGCCTTTTATACTCCAGCATCATTCCAGAGCATCAAGACATGTTTAGTTCTGCTACATTCTCCGAGAGCTGCCCCATCCTTATGATGGAGGACTTGAGCCCTTTCAAGAGCACTGTCACATATTTAGTGGAATGTGTTTCAGACAAGAGTGTTCTCTGATGTATCCTCATGGCTATATTAGGTTATCTGATTTAGGGAGGCGCAACACAGAAGTGACATTCTCACCTCATTGCTTCTTTCATCATATGAGAGCAACACAAATAATCATGGTAGCTTCTCTCACTTTGTGCACTATGGAATCTTCCATTATTTCATTTATTTATATTATTTATTTTATCAGCTCTTCAAATACTCATCTCATATTTCCAATGATTTAGTATAACAACTATTTCTGTATTTACTATCTATGCTTCATGGTTTAAGACATATTTTAAAATAATCCATTAATATAATTCACAAAATTCATGTATCTATGGCCATCCCATATATCTAGTACTAACTTCTCTCTCTGTTGGAGAATTTGCTCATCTTTTTCAGGTGGACAACGAACCTGAAGGTAGGATCAGCCAATCACACCTCACCAGGGCCCCAGCTGAAACCATAGGGTAATGTGGGGAAAGGGCAAGAGTACAGTATGCTTGATGATCATGACAACAGAAAAAGGCTGAAGGAGATAAACACAGAGAACACCCAATTCCTACTAACCCAGATATCCAGAGACACAGAGACTCCCAAAACCTCATCACTGAAATAGAACTACAATGACCCCAATGTGGCTCAGGGAAATTCACGGAAGAGGGGGCGGAAAGAATGTTAGAGCCACAAGTTGGGGCATTATGCACAGAGACTTGGCCTATCCCCCATAACTCTTGACTACCCCCGCAATGCATGACCTACATTCCCCATTGATGAGGGTCCCTTTGAAAGAGGGAGGACAAGGAGGAGGATAATGGAGTCACCATCATGAATGTAAAATTAGAATAATATAAATTAAAAATAAATTATAAAAAAGTTTTCAGATGCACTTATTATATTTTTCTTTAAAATCCCTTCATGTTTATAACCCAAAGTTCATAGCAGTAGGTAAAAAGTAAAACAACCCAAATATACATAGATGAATTAAACAAAAGGTGGGATCAAGTTATGATTGCTATAAACATTAAAGTAGAAGTGATTATGTTGGTATACTTTATGGCTAAAACTATAGCTTGAATGAACAAATATAATAGTCCTCTGATTTTCCAACTTACATCCAGTATTTTCATGAAATATTTTCTTTTATCACATTTCTAAAAATTAACAAAGAGTTAACATACAATAGTGTTCAAGGAATCCCTACAAAGGGAACATACCAAATGAATCATGAGATGTCTGGGTGTGGTGCCATGTTAGAGCTCTGTGTGTATATGTATGTGTGTATGTGTGTGTGTGTGGAGTATTTGTGTGGTGTGGTATGTAGGGTGTATTGTGCACGCACATGTGTATTCAGATGCATATACCCCATATGTGTGCAGGATAATGTCAGATGTTCGTGTCTCTCATTCATTAATGTGTTTCCTTGAGACAATGTCTTCCTGAACCCAGGCCTACTGTCCCATCAGCATGTTCCAGTGATTTCCTGGTCTCTATCCCTTGCAGACTGCTGTTACAGACCTGTGTGATGTGACCTTACCTGGGTTTGTGTATGGGATCTGGGAAGTTGATCTTGAAAAGCTCTGACTCAAGACAGCCTCACGCTCAAGCAGCAAGCGCTGCTGAAGTGCTAAGCCATCTCTCCGTTTTTCATTTTATGGTTCTTAAACTACTACTCTTCCCACATTCTCACCAGAAAAGGATGCCAGGTGCACTTTCATCACTCCACTTTTTATTAATTTATGGGTAGTTTCTTTAATTAACCTATGTACTCTACAACCCTTAGGTTATAGATCTATAAAAAGGAAACATAAAAATTATTCATCAATATATAAAATTTAATACAACAAAACAACAGGACAGGAATATTGTTGTTGAATAATATGGCCACCATAAACTCATGTATTTTGAATGTTTGGTCACCAGCTGATGGCAATTTTAGAGGTGGAGCCTTGCTGGAACAGGTATGTTGTTGGGGGTGCTAAAGCCAGTCCTCCATTCCTTGCCAGAGCTGCTTGTGCTGGGGTACATTTTCAGAGCAATGAGAAAGTAATCACCACAACATCTAACAGTGGGCTAATACATAGTGAACAAAATGAACTAACAAAACTGGACATCAAGAAAACAAACACTAAAAAAAAAAAAGTATGTTATGAGACTGGACAGTAGATCTCAAAAGAAGAAGTGATGTTTTTAAAGTTCCTCTCCCACCACCCAAACCCCACACTCCTTTCCAACTTGCTGACTACCTCAGACATTCTGTGTGAAGCACACAAATCTGAATATTTGCAGCTTATGTGTTTGACCATTTGTTCCCCAGCTGGAGGCACTGTTCAGGAAAGGTTGTGTAATCATCAGAATGTGGAGCCTTGCAGGAGGAAGTGGGCCACTGGTGGTGGACTTTGAGATTTTGCAATCTGATTGTACTTCCTGTTCACCCTCTGCTTCCTGATTACGGATAAGGTATGGCCAACCACCTCCTGCTCCTGCCATCATGCCTTCCCCACCACGATGGACTTAAACCCTGGACCTGTGTCAGCTGAAACAAACCCCTTCCTTCCTTAAGCTGCTCTCTGTCAAGTATTAGGTCACAACAACAAGTAAAGTGGCCATGACACCACTGCAATCTGGGCAGCTCCTTCCCAGAGCCCAGGTTCCTCACAGCTATGACAAGCATTGTCATTTTAGAATCTGTTTTTCTGCTTTTTTTCTTCTTCAGCCTAGGGTTCCTCTTAGGTAGCAGGTTTTATGTTCCTAGAAAATACACCATTATCAGGGATAATTAACTGGATATTTCCTTGAATCTATCTTCATTTACTCTGGATGATTTGGATCATTTCTGTTTTATTCCTATTGATGAAAATCCCCAAAGACAGATTTAAAAGTTTTCTCTGAGGCGTGATTCTTTCTATTCCTGTGGTTTGCTTTGCTCTGTACATAACCATGTCCAAGAATAGACAAATCATTGCCTTTTGTAAGGCTTTCCAGCAGGATGAGCTGACAGCAACCACTTGGTTTTAAAATGGTCATTTTTATCTTTATTCTCAAGTGGTCAATATAAGTACCTTGAAAACCTGCTTTGTAACACAAGAGCAAGCACAAGCTAACAGGCAGTAGATTTTATAACACTGTCACAATTGTACCTTTAAAAAATATCCAAAAGTATCTATATTTATCCATGCCAGAAATAATTTTAGCAATTTTGACAATGTTAAAATTTTAAAAATGTAGTGGCCACAGAATTTGCTGCTCAGTAATTTTAGGGTTCACTGGATTTTGTCCTGTGCTATTTATACGCAAGTGACATAAGAACAATTACGTTAGTTCCGTAGTGTAGTGGTTATCATGTCCGCCTCACGATCGCATTAGAGCCACCAGGGCACACGTGACCCACATTGAAGCAGACCGCACTTCATAGTAAACAAAAAACAGGAAGTTTTAGTTCTAGTCAAAGCAATAAAAAAAGATCAAAAGGTAAAGTTTATTGTACAGACTTAGGGTGCTGTTATTTCCCATTTAAGAGATAAATAGCAGCTAGGACAAGCTGGTGCAACATTAATTTACAAAAGCCCTCGACTAGCCTGTTAATAAAGAAATAGGACAGAATTCCTCTTCCCTCCTTGGAAACCTCTGAATGTATCCACCATGTGTCAATGGCAGTGAGCTCCTTATCTGGGACACTTTGTGCTCTAGATAGATGGTTAATGGCATTTTGAGCAAATGACTAATTCACTTATTTCCCATCTTCCTCCTAGATCCTATTTCTTCTCAGGAGTACAACTAATACTTAAGAGCAAGGATAGGTCCTTTGTCCCTTGGCCATAACTTCAGTTATTACCTAGTATATATTAGATCAGGCCAGCATCATGACAAAATGCTCACCTCTTTTTCCTTAATATAAAATGTATTCCAATTCCTTAGGATATAGTATAGGAGAATTTCAAAAGAAACAGTGAGCCTTGGGAATGGGGCACGCATCCCTTACCTATGTGCAGAGTTCTCAGTGACAACGTGGGGCAGCTCCTTGTTCTTGTTCTGTCATGTCTAGCCTAATGGCCTGCAGGCTGAGGACATTTTATGATTCTGTCATGCAGCTAGGCATGCCTACTAAACAAAAACAGGATGGTTAGAAACACTTGCTAGCGAAGAAACCCTTCTGGGCTGACTCATCCTCATCCGTGGTTGAAAGGAATTCTTTCTATTATTTTTCTGGGGATCATGTCCTATAACTTTTCTAAGACTGGGATGCTAGACCCTGGTAAAGGTATTTCTGGAGCCATTTATTTTACCACATTGAAATAAAATACATCTCTTCCAAGAGTCTCCTGAAGGATCCATGTGATCAGAGAATGTTCAGAGAAGATGCTTGTCTGAGTGAATGGCTCTACTTTTTCTCGAGTCTGCCATGAGGTTAAAAATGCAGATGTGCAGGATCCCACACACAATGAGCAGCACCTTAATGTCCCCTCCTAAGAAAAACACAACACGAGGGCTGAAGAGATGGCTTAGCAGTTAAGGTGTTTGCCTGTGAAGTCAAAGGACCCAGGTTCAATTCCTCAGGACCCAAATAAGCCAGATGCACAAGGGGGACATGTGTTGGAAGTTTGTTTGCAGTGGCTAAAGGCCCTGGCATGCCCATTCTCTTTCTGTCTGTCTCTCTCTCTCTCTCTGCTTGCAAATAAATAACTTTTAAAAAAATTACAACATGGGCTGGGCGTGGTGGTGCATGCCTTTAATCCCAGCACTCAAGAGACAGAGGTAGTAGGACTGCCATGAGTTTGAGGCCACCCTGAGACTACAGAGTGAATTCCAGGTCAGCCTGAGCTAGCATGAGACCCTACCTTGAAAAAACAACAACAACAACAAAAAATTACAACATGGAAAAGTCCCTTGAGCAATTCTTAGACTTTAATAGCCAATAATATAAATAAAGTTTAACAATTCTTAATTACTATCAATATTAACTAATTAGTAGAGAAGTGGAGGAAAGAAAGCAAAGGTACCTTACTATATGTGTACATATGCACAAATGTGCTTAAAGTAGAACAGAAACACATATGACGGTGACAATCCTTGGTTTCTGTGACTGATCACGTGACCATAGCTGGTATTTGTTACCATCATCTTCAACTATCTATTCTATATTTCTCCGACATTCATAAAGTACCAAAGCAAGGCTTGGTTTATTGCCTGGAGGGGTGACCCGTACCTTCATTTCTGAAGTGTCTGGACCACTTATCAATCTGCCTTGATTAGGTTGTTGTAATCTAATAGGAACATTGCTCACAGGACATTTTCTAAATGATCTCTTTCACTCCAGCCATTATCTCCATTCTGGGAGAAGCAGTCCAATTTTACTCTGGTAGTCTAGCAAATAGCCACGCTAACATTGTAACTCCTTTCTTAGCTTGTTTGCTGGGAGCCTGGGGAATGTTTTCAGTGGAATGTTTTTGCACCTCCTGGCAAAAGCACTACCCCCTTTGGAACCAAGCACTCTAGACCAGCAGAGCATCAGCTTGCAGGAATAGGAAGTGAAAATTGCCAGTGGCTCACTTGAAGTGCTGATGCATGGTCCCATTTCCAATTCAACCCCTTGATTCCTGGAACACTGGTTGAAGGATAAACAATTCTGGGTTTGCAGATGAAATGCAGCCTTCTGGGGAGCCCTGCCACAGCACTGCAGTCTATGGCAAGCTAGTTAGTGTCATGACTATTTCTTCAAAAGGCCCTTCTCCAGTTCTATAAACATGGTAATTTCATGAGCATGAGCCAGCTGCCACACTTTTTTTGGCTGACAAGTGAGCTCCTCAATCAGAAGCAATGTAGGGAAGTCCATAACAGTGGCTAAACCATTCTGTACGTCCACAGTTTCTAGGTTGGGAAGAATCTTCATAAGTAGAAAAGGCAATTCCAGACCCAGGATAAGTTTTCATTCCAATAAGGGCAAAATGTTGTCCTTTCCATGATGGAAGTAGTCCAGTGTAGTCAATATGTCACCAGGTTGCTTGTTGAGCATGCTGGGGAATGGTGCCATTGTAGAGGTTCAATGTTGGTCTCTGCTGCTGGCAGTGGCACATGGAAGTCTGTGTTGTTGATTCATGCTGTCCATGGACCCATCTGACAATGGCAGGCATGGCCAGGGAAAGAGGTTGATTGCTATCTAAGCCATGGTTCAGCTTAACCACTTATTAAAGTCATCCTGAACTGAGATCAACAATTGTTGAGCATTTATATGGGAAAGTATCTTCACATGATTTGCCAAATCAGAGTGATCTATCCACATTACTCTTTCCGCATGTCTTTCTTTACAATTTACTAATTGTAATATATCTAAGTCCTTGAGAATCCTGTCATGTTATTTGGCACAGCCCAGGAATCATTATATAACCACACACCTGGGCATTTTCCCTTGCAAGCAGAACGCATGACTATGTGCACTGCCTGAAGGTTTGCTTATTGTTTCTTCTTTTCACAATTGCCCTTCAGCGTGGTCCCCAACAGGCACCACCATGCTTCCAATGTTCACTTCTGAGCCGTGTATGTAAAATGTGCTAAACCTCTGTAAAACCAGGCTCTACTCTTCTCATATGGCACAGCCCAAAATGCCATGGGTGCATGCTTGGGGCAGAAAACATAATCAAAAAGCATTTGGGCAATTTCTTCATGTAACTGATGTGTGTCTCTAGAGCCTGCTTGATTATGGTCACCTCTAACCTATTTTTCAAGAAATATGATAATAAATTCTTTACTATAATATGAAAATATCTTTGCTTCATTACTGTTGATATTGAACTCAGGGCCACCCATATGCCAGGCAAAGTTTGTATCCTTGAACTAATGCCACCTTTTACTTTATATTTTGAGACAGTATCTTACTAAGTTCCCCAGGCTGGCCTCAACTCTATTAATCATCTCAAGCAAGCCTTGAACTTGTGATGATCTTTAAGTTTCAGCCTCCTGATTAGTTAGCCTTCCTGGACTGCACCAGCACTCATTGTTCATAAACATGTTTTTAAATAAAGTACAAAAAAATTTAACAATAAAATATAAATTCCTGATACATTAAAAAGCAATTAAGTATGACTGGTTTGAGGAGTGCCATAAAGTGTGGAGAAAAAATAAGCTACACCTCAGAGAATATATTAGCAGTGTAGCCAAAGATAATATCTATAGCATATAAAGAAGTCTTACAACTTAGTTAAAAAAAGAGCTGTGAAATAATCAGACTCATTTTCATCTGTAGGAAAAGAGGCTAATCACTTGAAGAAGCACTTTATAGAAAGGAAATAAAATGACCAATAAGCATATGGATCATAAAATCAACTATGTCCCTTTGAGAGAAGCAAACATCTTAACATTGAGCAATATCAAGTGAAGGGGGAAGTTTTAGACAACCTCCCCCATCATATTGCTACTGGGAAGAAAAGTTACTGCAAGCCCTTCTGAAAGCAGCAATCACCACGTATCGATTTCAGGCATCCACCGGCTCTGCCTAGACTTTCACATCAGTTTTAAGACCTGCAGAGGTATATTTATGTGCTGTAAGATGGACTGAGAAGATGCACAGAAGCATTCCTCACAGGTCCTCAAAATGAAAAACATCACAGCTACACCATCAGCAGTAATATGGAGATGAAGTTTATAGTATGGAATGTTAAGCCACCGTGAAAAGGAAAGTGCTACCTCTACAAGGTAGTGAATGTGTAAATTACACAAGCATTTCCAAAGAGAAAAAATGGCGAGGAGAAATATACAGATAATGATCGTATTTACTTCCAGTGCAAAAGCAATACAATCTGGGTTATCTCATCCGGTTCTTTATCAATGCTTCTTATTTTAGGTATCAATTGAACTGCAGTCTTAGTTCAGAACAGCTATTAGGACATTGTGGAGGAGACTGACATTTTAATCAGTGCACTCAGTACAGAAGACTCATTCTCAAGGTGGGTCCAATGTAAGGAGGGTCTGCAGAGAGCAGAAATGCAGGGAAAGGACATTGATTCTTCTGGCCTGGACCACAGTGCTCTTCTGTTCTAGGACATCAGAACTCTTGGTTTGCTTGCTGATAGTTCATCCATTGCTTTCCCTGGTTCTGGGCCTTGGGCTGAGCTACACAGTTGATTTGCTGGTTTTTTATCTGGCATAGTGTCAGTGAAGGGACTTCTCAGCCTCTCTAAGTATATAAGCAAATTCTCCAAGTCACCTCTCACATATCTAAGTAAAACTCTATCTGTTCGCCCACCTATCTGTCATCTTGATATGCAGCCATCAATCATTTATCATCTATCTATCCATCATCTGTCTATCTGTCTTATTATCTGTCTATCTTTCTTATTGGTTCTGACTGCCTGGACAGCCCTAACTAATGCATCATATGCAGATTGTAAAATGGATGAGAATAGAGTAAACATTCATCCTACATTGCTAACATGTTGTGGAGGAAGTAGCTGGCCTCAGAGATTGCTGAGTGGTCTTGTGGGTGTTACACGTTTCCACTTTACAAATATCTGTTAAACTATACTCGTGTGCATACAGAAAGACAGACATTATAATTTGTTTATATCTAACAAAAAAATTAATAGAAAAGTCATTAACAGGAAGAAAAAACTGGAAGCAGGAAATTTAGGAAGTTGCAGATGCCACCCAGTGATTGGGAAAAACATGAAATTGGCATGCAAATGTGAATTCTATTAAAGGAAAGTTATCCAACACCACTGTTTTAGATGAGCTGTTCATTGAGCGTGTGTGTACCAGACCAAATCAAAATGAATGACTGAGGCTCATACTACATAATCAGGCTGAAATTTTCAGGAACTAGATGAATCTCCAAGCACGCTATTTTTCCTTAAGATAGTTGAGTCTATTTCAGCCAACCCTAGGATCCCCCTTTGCTTTAACCATGCCCAGAAAACAACCTGAGGGCTGGAGACAGGCTTAGCAGTTAAGACACTTGCCTGCAAAACCTAAGGACCTATGTTCAACTCTCCAGATCCCATGTAAGACACACATACAAAGGTGAGGGAAGCACAAGTTCTCACATGCCCACTAGGGCAGAGGCCCTCGGGTGCCAATTCTTTCTCTCTCTCTCTCTCTCTCTCTAAAATTAAAAAAAAAAAAAAAAAACACCTAAATGAAGACATTGCTGCTTCCTTATCCCCACTTTATAAAAACCCACCATTCTGCCACTGCCCAGTGGGGAATGTTCTATTTTGTGCAATGGAGGCCACTCTGATTTATGTGTTATAGACACAAGCCACTGACGTCCAAAGATAAATCTTTGGTAACGTTGTCTTTATTTTATATTTTTCCTTTTTTTTTCTTTTTTCTCTTTCTTTCTTTCTTTCTTTCTTTCTTTCTTTCTTTCTTTCTTTTTTTCTTTCTTTCTTTCTTTCTTTCTTCTTTCTTTCTTTCTTTCTTTCTTTCTTTCTTTCTTTCTTTCTTTCTTTCTTATTTGACAGAGGAAGAGAAAGAGAAAGATAGAAACAATGGGCATTCCAGGGCCTCCAGCCACTGCAAAGGAACTCCAGACGCATGTGCCCCCGTGTGCATCTGGCTAATGTGGGTCCTGGGGAATCGAACCTGGGTCCTTTGGCTTTGCAGGCAAACGCCTTAACCATTAAGCCATCCTTACAGTCCGGTAATGTTGTCCTTTGATAATACTATATATTTAAGTCTTTGTCAGAAAAGTTCTGGCAAAAAAAGTTTTTCTTAACACAAAATTTAGCACATTGTCTGTAAACTAATATGGTATAAATAATCACTATCTTTAACATATCCACCAGAGATGCCTATGCCCTCTACCTAAGCTGTTCTCTTCCTTCTTTTAGAAACTGAAAAGAAAATGTTATTGCTGAGTAAATAATCTTCACTTCTAGCTGCTGAACCGAAGGCCAGGAATCTATTGACCTAATTGACCTTTTCATCACCTTCTCCTGAGCCTTGTAGATTACAAATGAGGTCTTTCGAGGATAATGTTTTATTTAATAATTACTGAACCCTCACATCAAAGTGGCTCCAAATTTCAGTTAGAACAAAGGATCTCCAATCATTGGAAGGAATGTGTGTTGTGTTAGTTTTAATGTATATCACAAGATTTCATTTTATTTCCAAGTGAAATTAGCACAAAATTAGTAGCGATGTCTTGTAACTTGCTAATTCATTGCCTGATCATGTGAGATCTCTATCTTTGCTATTTAATGATAAAATAATATTTGTCTATAAATAAAAGTATAAAACAAAAATGGAGCACTCAAATATTAATAAAGCAAAACCTTCATAACCATGAACCAAGTTAAAAAAACAGCTTCATGTTGGCAGTAGTGCTTAGCAGTGATTCCCTGGTGTTGAAGGTGAGCATGGAGCATGTGGGTGGTAATCCCGTGCTGTCTTCAGTGCTTTCCTCCAGAGGTGAGTGCATAAATTAGCATTCTGCCCTGGAGCATATGCGATCACATTTCCTTCCTATCCACAGGATTGATATTTTATATGTCTTTAGTCATTCCAGAGGGCATACATTGACACATGGATGGGATTTGATTCAGTGGTTCCCTGATTACAGCAGAGATTGAGTACCTTGTCAAACAGTTATTGAACCCTGGGGTGTATTTTTGTACATGAAGTTTCTGCTCAAGTATTTGCCTTTTTCCTATTGAGTGTTTTGTCTTTCTCTGCTGATTTACAGAACTTCATTAACTCTACCTGGCTTATTAGATGCATTCTTTTCTTCCAATCTGTATCTTTCTTTTTTGCTTCCTCTTAATAAACAGACATTCTAAACTCTAGCAAAATCTTATTTGCCATTATTTTCTTCACAATTAAGGCTCTGCATCTTTTAGACAATGTTTTGCTTTTTTAAGTGATAAGTATATTTTCATAGTGTCAGCAAAAGCCTTTATTTTTTGATTTCACACTTAGGTTGGCAGTATCATGGAATTACACACACACACACACACACACACACATGATTGGGGATATATTTTCATTTCTTTTTGCTGTCTATATATTCAATTCTATCAGTAACATTTTTCAAGGATAACTTTTTATGAATCCACTTTCAATAAATATAAATGTCTCTGCGTATTTTCTACTGTTGTTGTGACAAATGAGCCAGAAAGTCAGTAGTTTCAAATAGTACCCACTTTAAGCTAACAGTTCAGTAGGTCAGAAATCTGGGTACAACAGGGTTCAGCTGTCTTCCCTACTTAGTTGTGCAGTACTGATCACTCTACTATTGGAAGGGTGAGTGAATTCACATACCAAGCTTATGCAGTTGGGCTATAACCACTTTCCAGTAGCTGTGGTCAGGGCTGCCCATTGCCTTGTGGAAAGTGACATTGAGGTTATCATCTGCACTTTGAACACCTCTTGAGACCCTTTTCATGTGGCCTATTATATACGAGCAGACTGGATCTTTCTCCAGCTCCATGTCACTGATGTCACCTTTTATTATACCTGACATCAGCCAGACAAAAGAAAAAGGTGCTATGTTTTAAAGGCAGGTAATCTAGGATCAGATTAGATTATATTAAGTAGGGATGGATCTTTTGCTGTGTTCAAAAATATATACATATAGGGCTGAGGAGATGACTCAGTGGTTAAAGGTGCTTGCTTGTGAAGCCTGTTGGCCTGGGTTCAATTCTCCAGAACCTACTTTAATAAAGCCAGATGCTCATGCATCTGGAGTTTGGCTGCCACAGCAAGACACCCTGATGTGCACAAGGGTGCTCGTTCTCTCTCTTTTTCTCTGTTTTTCTCTTCGTCTCTCCTCTTGCAAATAAATAAATAGATACATAAGTAGAATATTTTAAATTATATTTAAAAACAAAGAATAAAACATGCCTTCTGGCTGGGTGTGGTGGTGCACGCCTTTAATCCCAGCACTCGGGAGGCAGAGGTAGAAGGATAGCCGTGAGTTCGAGTCCAGCCTGACAATACAGAGTAAATTCCAGGTCAGCCTGGGCCAGAGTAAGACCCTACCTCACCCCCCCCAAAAAAAAGAAATAAAAAGAAAGGAAGAAAGAAAAAGAAAAAGAAACATGCCTTCTGCACCTTGTACCTGGGTTTGACTCCCCCTAGTATCCATGTAAAGTCAGGTGGCCAAAGTGAAGAAGGCATCTGGAGTTTGCAGTGGCTAGAGGCCCTGGTGTATCTATTCTTTCTCCCTTTCTCTCATCCTCTCTCCCTCCTTGAAAATAAATAAATAAATACTTTTTTTTAAAATGCCATCTAATAATTTCAATCGAGCCTTTGCCATGTCTTGCTATCACATTTATGTTAACCTCATTTTTTTTTCATTTCTTGAACACTTCTTAATGTTAATCTTATTTTGTCCTTAAATGTTTTACAGAATTGTTTTATAGAGTTCTCTATGAATTTTAAAGTAATCCTTTGTAAAAGCTTTAATGGAGTTACACAGAGTATTGAAGTGGCCTCAGCCTAAACATGGAATATTTGAACATTACTGTGAATGACACATGGAATTGCCCCTTGGAGTGCTCATGACTTCATGTCAGTAGACAGCACATGCCGTGTTGAAAACTAAAAGGGACACCGTGCATTGTCTGACAAGAACACATTGCTTGTCCAGATATTCAATCAGTGAGCATGTATAATGCCGGCGAACGCTATCAGCAAAGGGGTGTTCAGTTTTGAATGCTTGCAGATTCTCAATGACATTGGAAGGTAGCTTTATATCTACAAAAGACATTACAAATGACTTATAATGATTTTATATTCTTATGAACAGTTAATCAAATGGAGCCCCAAGAGGAGAAGTAATGAAATCAGGAGAAAACCGAGTTTATTATACTCTGGGTTCCTGGAGACAGGATGCAAACCTACCATGCAAGATGCAAGACCACCTGGGAAAGATGCTAGGGTGGTTGGCAGGCAGAAGAAAAAGGTGACTAAATGCTTAAGTCCACTTCCAATAATATGATCTCTGCAAAAAAAATAATAATAATAATAAGTCAAGAGAGAGTGAGTAGGAGCAGGTTGAGTCATTGGGCTATAGTGGTGCCCCCCACCCCCCTGCTGGATGACTGGTGCATAGCTTTGGGAGAATACAGGCAGATGGATACTGCCTTCTGGATGCATAAAAGAGGGCTGGCTCTGCCCTGGTTAGTTTTCATAGCAAAGGTTCTACGTTGGTTTCTTTGTATCTTTAAGAACTGGTTAGGGAGTCTTACCACAGCCAAAAATATATTTTAAGATGTCAAACATCATGCTGTACAGAATATATTGATATTGTTATGTTCTGACCTCATGAGTTCATTCCATGTGTCAAAAATCACTCTTGAGAAGGTGAATTTATAAATAAACTTTCAATCTACTTATAGCAAATCAATTTCAAACAAAACTCCTAATACCTGGATCATTCTTCCTGGAGGCACAATTTTCATTTTTATGTCAGCATCAATAATTTAACTGAATGGTGACTAATATGTCAAAATATGTTTTGAAAATACACATTTTCCCATTTGCAATAAGAGAGAAATATTATGAGGATAAAATAATGAAATGGAATGAGACTAACCTCAAGAGCTTGGGAGAACATCTCATGGACTTTAAAGCAGCAGTGGACCCCTCATGAGGACGAGAGGTTAGATTCTTGTGCTCATTCCTGATCAAGAGCTCCCTACTCATGAGTTCTCCTTTGCTAACAATGAATAGGGCATGCCTGTTCCTTCTCCACTACTTTATTCTCCTTTATGACCCATAGAAATATAAATCCCTAAGTCTCTCTACATCCCAGTGTATTGACTAACAATACCACCCTGAGACTGCAGCCTGGGCTGGAGTGAGACTCTACCTCATATTATATATGTTCAAGGTGGGTGTAGTGGCTCATGCCTTTAATCCCAATACTCGGGAGGCTGAGGTAGGAAGGATTGCCCTGAGTTCAAGGCCATGCTAAGACTAAATAGTGAATTTTAGGTCAGCCTGAGCTCAACCCCCCCCCCAATATATATTCATATTATATTTCCAAATTTTTTGAAAGAATAATAAAGAAGTGAGATATTATAATTTGGCCATATATATATGCTATACTATTTTTATTCTACAAATACTAAGAAAAAAGTAATTTCTTGCCTGAAAATATATTAAGATATACTTAACATTTACATATACCTCTTAGACAATTTATAATTCTTGTTCCATTACTGGAAACTCACTACTCTTAAAGGGTATTAGGCATCAATTTTTTAAACTAAGTCAGAACAGAAGTTTCTTTCAATTTATGTGATTTTTGTTGCTAATGAATATATATTTCTCCTAAGTCTATTTCAAGAACTGTTAATTAGTGGAACGTGTTCTTAATGTACCAGACAACTTATCTAAAATAAAAATCTCACTTGACTTATATTCAGAGGCAGCGTATTGACTATGTCTCAGGTTATGGCTATTGCAGTTCATGAGACTCAAGGAGCAAAGCAAAGGCGGGCTGTCACCAGATGGCTTAGGCTTGGGTGGGTTACAAGTTTGTTTTGGCTGGCAAGTGGAAGGTTAAGCAAGTGAATATAGGGGTGGCCTCCTGCTTTAATTTAATGTGGAAGTAGAAGGGCAGATGGCCATGAAGTTTTCTGTGCTCAGTCTTGAAGGTCATTCAGGAGAAAAAAGATTAATCCATTTATCAAGGCTTCTTGTATCAACATATCCTACTAGACCCTGTCTCCCAACATTGCACATTGTGAAATTAAAGTTACCACATACAAAACTGGGGGGTAAACTTTAAAACCATAGAATATATGGAAAAAGTATCTAGTCTTACTTATCTGTTTTTATTATTGTGTTTTAATTATTGTAACTAGAGTATGGCATAGTTGGAAACTTTACCTAATCTCAACTGCATACGCATTCATGACAAAGACGGACTTTCTGGAAGATAATGTGCCTTGTTGTAATGGCTTACAACAATGAAAAACTACATAAATGTACACTCCCAACTTCATGTAGATTGCTTATATGAGGTCAAATATAAAATATTTTTAGGGCTGGAGGGATGGCTTAGCAGTTAAGACACTCAAAGCCACAGGACCCAAGTTCGATTCCCCAGGACCCACGTTAGCCAGATGCACAAGGGGGCACATGCGTCTCGAGTGGCTAGAGGCCCTGGTGCACCCATTCTCCCTCTCTCTCTCTCTCTGTCCTCTTTCTCTGTTAAATAAATAAATAAATAAATAAATAAATAAATAAATAAAGTAAAATATTTTAAGAAAGGTAAAAATGATACAAAGCATGGTGACAATTATTTGGAGGAGAGACTATGTTATGTACTACACAAAGGGCATCATTCATTCATTCATTTCTTCACTTAAAACAGTTATCCTCACCACATGCTAAACCTTAATACAAATAAAGGGGTTCCATGACGCCCCCTCCAACTCCATCTTTGAGCTCCTGTCAATGAGGTTTAAGTTTAAATAGAGGGCATAACTAAGGTGTCCTGGCCAAGGTGTGGGACCTCAACATGACCAGCCTATCATTGTTCCAGCTCCAGGCTCTCCTGCAAAGAATTCTGACAAATTGTCAGCACCGTGTGTAATCTCTTTCCGAGAAACAAGTTTCCCTCTGGCTGCCACCATTCTTCTCCTTTCGCTTCTCCCAGAATGAGTCTGGAGGAATTTCAAATTCCTGAGGGATAATTATTGTAAAAATATGATGACAAGTGTCTCTGGAGTACTGTAATTCTTTCGGAGATGGCTATAGTACAATAGCAGGGATTTTTGACGACCTCAAAATACTTCTAATTTCAATATCCTTCTATGTACACTCTTGATTTTAGTCTTTTAGAAATCTCAGTTTTTATTATGAGGAAAGCATGCATGGAATTTATAACTGAACCATTTTTCATAAGCTTTCATATGGACATAAAGCACAAGTAATAATGAAAAACAGCACAGTGATCATGGTATTTATGATGTTTAGAATATATCCATCTACCACTGCCCATTTTCAGGGTGTTACTTCCTTTCCAACAGAAACTCGGTTTGCTCAGCAGCACCAGGCAAGTCCATGTTATGATGGCTATGACAAAGCAAGCAAAAGGTGGAGGCTGTGGACGGGCAGAACGCCTATGCAATGCTGGAGGCAAAACCAAAGGATGCATTCATGACCCAGTATTGTGGCCATTCCTCACGATGTTAAGAATAGAATTTTCCATCAGCCAGCAGTCCCATGTCATTGTATAGACACGGAATAATTGATAGTAAGGGTGCCCCTCCTCCCAGTAGGACCTGTTTCTCAATCAACACAGGACCACTTGTCCCACCAATCAATCTCTACCCCAGCTGCATCTGCCCTGAGACTTACCCCTGAGCAGAGCTCCTGATGCAGACCTCACCCAGGCTGGACAAACTGACAGTCGTGAGCACGTCACTCTGCTCCACTCCCTAGAGAAAGATGTCTGTGTCTAAGCAGTGAACAGCCTTCAATTTTTCCCTGGGCTGAGTAGCTTCCAGGAAGAGAGCCTTGACATTGTAAAACTTACTGACTGTGACCAACTTGGAGGAATGGGTGACAATATTTTGTTCTGGAAAGAGATAGAGTTCTTGAGTTCATGTTTGTTGTTACTGCTGTTTATCTCTTTTCTGCTCTGATACCTCACTCGGGGAACACTCTGTTGAGTGACAGAACGTGAGTATTTAGCCATACACAGCACACTAAGTTGGTCATGGGCTTCTTGGCCTCTTGGAGACAACTCCATTCTTGTTGTGGTTTACTGTAAACTGATTGACAGCATCATAAACATGTCTGTATAGCAGGGAAACCCCATGCAAGCAGGTCCAATGTTGGCACTAAGCATCGCTCACATTGTACTCAAGCCCATGCATTGCATTTTTTCTTTGGGTAACAGAATGAATTCTGTAGCTCCATATCTTATTTTTGTTAAAACATTACTCAAAACATAATTTGACAAAGAGGCCAGTAATGGTCCTTGAATGAAGTTATTCATACTCTTGCACCTACATCATTTTGGCCAGAACACAGTTTTTCCCAGTGACTCATTAACAGAGGGACCAAGCATACATCATCAGTCTGGAACAGTAATTTTCATCATGTGTCTTTTCATGACGTTCCACAGCTTATCACCACATTATGAAGGATTAATGTGACTGTGGACAACATATCTCTGTGTGTAATGTGTGTCTATCTCTGCTTTACAAATGCAGTTAAGTCCTTTTGCTCCCAAGAATCAATTGTCACCCACTTGGTATTGATGTCACCTTAGTGTGAACTCATGGCTTAGATCAATATCAATTTATCATCTTCACTTACATAGATTATGAAGACAGCAAAGTAACATGACAGCCAGGAAGAAGAAAAGAGGCGCTGGAGCATTAAGCAGTGTTTCCTGAGCTCACTTAGTGGGTCGCTACTTCAAGAGTTATTGGCTCTTCATTTATAAACACTATTGAGGATATAATAAACATCTGGGTTTTTTTGTTTTGTTAGACTTTTTATTTTAATTTTACATTCATGTTGGGGCCTTCAATAACTCTTCCCTGTTGTTCCCCCTCCAAAGGGACCCTCCTCAATGGGGAATGTGGGCAGTGCATTGGGGGTAGCCAACAGTTATGGAGAAGAGGCAATGTCTCTGTGCATAATGACTCAACTTGTGGCTCTAACAATCTTTCCTCCCCTCTTCCGTGAATTTCCCTGAGCCTTATTGGGTTTGTTTTAGGTCTACTTTAGTGATGAGGTCTTGGGAGCCTCTGTGTCTCTGGATCTCTGGTTTAGTAGGAGTTGAGTGTTCAAATCAGGAGGGTAATGGGTAACGCTGGCCGAAATACTATTAGCATGTTTACAAGCAGATATAGTTATTCACATTCTCTCCATCATTTCTGGTGACCTTGCACTTCACAGAGGTTGTGAATGGGGTGTGTTTCCGTGGCTAACTTTTTTCTTCTCAGGCCATCAGCTAACTTACCAATGAACGCCTTGATGTCTGTAAGCCAGAGAAGAAAATTTGTAAAACAACCCAAGCCGTAACTTTTGAAATTGAACCAATTATATCTCCTGTGGTTTTGCTGTAGCTCCTTCCCAAGTTTAGGCAGACATTTCTCTCTGCAGCAAAGGCAGTTGACCAGCCGCGGAGTGGTTGGGTACTTCCATGATGGGATCCAATAGCTGCTACGTCCTGTGGTCCTGTGGACACTGGCTGGAGTCCTGTGCCTCTGCCTTTAAGTAGGCAGAAGGGAATGAGTAAAGTCCCTTACTTCCCCTCCTCCAGTTTGCTCAGGAGACCAGTCTAGTACCTGCCCTTTTTTAATTGCTTTCTCAAAGCAGCTTATTTATAGCTCCATTCACCTGTGATAGCTGGAGCCCACACCCTGCCTGCCCCCCACAGACATGCCCCATGATTTGATATGTAGTCTGAACTCTGAAAGGTCCTTTTTCCTGGATTTATGAGGGAATGGATGCTTTCATGGCTCAGGTCAGTTCTGTAGAATCTGAAACACTGGCAACCAAAGTCAGACAAAGTACCACAGATGTATTGTGAGAATAGACAGAGATAATCCAAAACGTTGTTTTTGCACGCAAAACTTCACAGCAAAAAAAAATAAAAAATAAAAATAAAAAAATTCAAAACTGCATGAATTTTGGTATTTAATGATATTCATTTTAGAGGCAAAAATCCTGTTTACTTACACAGTAAAAGGATAATATGCATTTATCCATTTTTCCTGTTTCAAGAATTTAATGAATAAAGGAAATTCAATACTGGGCATGATACTACAAGCCTAATTTCAGCTTTTAGGAGGTGAGGGCAGAAGGATCAGAAGTTCAAGGACATTATTAGCTACATGGCAAGTTTTAGACCAGTTTGGGCTGCATGAGGCCTTGTTTCAAAAAAGCAAATATAAATAAAGAAAAAGAAATCCAAGTCCAGTAGCACAGAACATGATGCATTACCTTTATTTAAACATATTTAAAAATGAAGAAAAAGTGTTAGGAACTTGAGAAGCAAACTTAATGTTTGCTTAAACATCAGAACCAATCTTGATGTTACTTTGCATCTTGTGATAATAGAAAATTATCAAAATTCTCTAGAGTTATCAACATTCTGGTTATTAAATAAAAATATTTTTGAAATTTAATCAAATTGTGAATCTCATAAAAAAAAAATCCTTGTGAAAACATGTAACAGAAAATCATAAAAGGGACTCGGGTTCTAAGGGTCAGAAAAAGTATTTTATTTTTTCTGGTATTTTAAAGTGATATTTTTAAGATTGGTTAGTTTCAAAAAGTAAAAACTCAAAGGTGAACTTCATGTTGAGTTTTTTTGTTTGTTTGTTTGTTTGTTTGTTTTGGAGAGAGACAGAAAGAGAGAGAGGGAGAGGGATACAGAGAATGGGCACACCAGTAGCCTCTCAGCTGCTGTGAATGAATTCCAAATGTGTGTGCCCCCTTGTGGTCAAGTGCAGCATTGCACCCTTGTGTCACTTTGCATCTGGCTAAATGTGGGACCTAGAGATTGGAACTGGAATTCTTAGGTTTAACAGGCAGGCGCCCAAACCGCTAAGCCATCTCTCCAGCTCCATGTTGAGTTTTATTAAGCATTTATAAAATGAAGAAATAGAGAATCAACTAACTGTCATTACTTCACTGAAAGTTAACTATTCCTCATCAAGCTATGCACAGTCGCAGCCCTATGGAGAAATACAAAACAACAACAACAACAACAACAACAAAAAACAAAAATAGACATAATCTTTGCATGAGATGGTTTATATAATTGAACAGATGAATTGTGTGGTAAAGAGGCATTAGTGCCATGGTAAGATAAATCCCCTAGATTGTGAGTTACATGCTGGGAATCAGACACCCCACAAGATTTTCTTTAAGATAAATGGAGGAATGTTTATCTAGTACAAAATCCAAGACAAGAGTCTGTCTACCTGGTTAAAAAGACAGAGAGGAGACGAGAGAAGCAGAAGTGTAGGTCAGAAAAATGATGTACAAACAGTACTTTTTTTCAGAGAATAACCCATTTGATGGAAGTTTCACAAAACGAAAATAGCTTGGAGTAGCTGAGCAAGAAATTCTGAAAGTCAACAATTTCCTGGATGCAATAAGAAGACTGGTAAAAATTATAAAAATCGACTTCTTTAGAACTTTTAAAATTATCTAAAGCTTGCAGCATTCATAAAGTTGACTGGCTGCAAAATTAAACTCCTTCCTCAGACCTCATTTCACTCAGTGGAAATGTTTTCTTAAGGCTTCTCCCAATTTCTCTCCTCTCTCTCTCTCTCTCTCTCTTTCTTTCTCTCTGTCTTTATATTAAAAGAATTGTGGTTCCAGGGCTTCAATGAAGGTTTTAAGCATGCTAGTTTAAGCACTCTATGGTTGAGCTATACTCCCAATTCCAACAAGTCAATATTCTAAGTGCATGTATGCTCTTCCTAAGTGACCAGATCCCTCCTAAATTGTCTTTGAAGCGTAAATTCAGGTGTCATTCTAGGAGCACATGAACAACAAAGAAACCCTTGCACCAACGGTTTCCTTCCAAGGATTATGGAAGTAATGGGACCTTTAAGAGGTGGAGACTAATGGAAGGTTCTTGGGTCAATGGCTGCATTATCTCACAGATGCTTAGGGCCTTGTCTCATTGCTCCTTTTCTCTCCTGTTGTCTGGTCCTGAAGTGAGAAGTTTCACCCTATCCTACACACATTCCATGCTGCACTGCCTTCCTATAGACACGGAGCAATGGGAATGATGACTGTGGACTTGACCCTTCAAAAAAATACAAGTAAGCTTGTTCTTTCTTTATGGTAATTATATCCAGTGTTTTTATTTTCAGTATTCCTGCATCCTCTGAGATAAATATCAGAAAAGGATTTTTGTTATGTATCAGTATCCAATATGCTCATCTTAATATGAAATCTGAAACACTGAAACTGCTAGAGCAAAGTGTAAGTAAAACACTTTAAGATATAGGCAAGAACTTCCAGAAAAGGACTCTACTAGCACAAGAAATAATCTCAAGAATTGACAATGGGCTGGAGAGATTGCCTAGCGGTTAAGGCACATGCCTGAGAAGCCGAAGGATCCAGGTTCGATTCTCCAGGTCCCATGTAAGCCAGATGCATGTGGTGATGAATGCCTCTGGAGTTTGTTCGCAGTGGCTAGAAGCCCTGGAGCGCCCATTCTCCCTCTCTCTCTGACTGTAATAATAAATAAAAATATAATCTTAAAAAAAAAAACTTTAAAAATTTCAAAAAAGAATTGACAAATGAGGTGACATGAAATTTAAAAGCTCTTTACAGTAAAGGGAAGGATCCCCAAAGTAAGGAGACAGCATACAGACTGGGAGAAAATCTTTACAAGCCATACTTCAGTTAGAGGAAAGTGAAGTGGTGGGGGTGTGAATGTGATACATTATATACATGAATTAAAACATCAATGAATAAATTTATGAACATGCTTAGTTGTTTATATTAGCAAACAAATCTGAATATAAAAATTAAGGGAAATGTTAACTTTAAATATCACTTAAATTATTATCAACAATTTGACAAAAAAATTGCAGTGCTATGTGCTAAAAACCAGTAAAACATTGAAAAATAAGAGAAGACCCAATAAAGCATAAAATATTGCCAAGGCAATGAGTCAGAGCATCCTATTGTTAAGAGGCAATGCTCCCCCAGTGTGTAACACATGCAGTGCCCTCCCTGCTCCAATGCCAGCTGCTATTTGCATGAGAAGGGAAAAGAAACAGTCAAGGAAATTCTGAAAAAGATGAACAATGCTGACAAAGTGATGTCTTCCATTTCAAAAGTTACTATAACTTTGCCGAAATCTCCCTTATAAAATAATAAGATCTGAAGAAATGCATAGGCCTGTCCCACCACATTCGGTAGGCAATGGTTTCTTGAATATGACACTAAAATAGATCTGATTTATCAAAATAAAAACCATCGCTGATCCAAAGACCACTAAGAGCACAAAAGGGAATTCAAAACATACATTAACACTTAAACCTTATTCTCCTGTGCCTTCTGACAAAAGGCTATTGTCATTTTGATGTGTTTTGTAGCCTTTTAGCTGCTAGGTGCATAATATATTTTTAAATTCAGTTTTACATATTATTTAATTGTATCCTGATATTTTTACTTATTGTTATGAATATTTCCCTTTTCTTAGGATAGCTTTCTGAAATATGATTTCTTGAACAATTAAGTGATATTTTCATATTGATTATTGAATTCATATGCATTGCATTGACTGTTTTTATGATGGAATTTTAGTTCTTGTACTTTTGTTATCATAACTGAATTAGTACCCTATATAAATCTATATGCATGTCATTCAAAAAAGTTAGATATCTAGTAAAAATTTCCATCTTTTGTAAAAATGTATAGGCCAATAATTAAAAGATGAATCATGCATAATATTGGAGAAAGAGGGCTGGAGAGATGGCTTAGTGGTTAAGGCGCTTGCTTATGAAGCCTAAGGATCCAGGTTAAATTCCCCAGTTCCCACATAAGCCACAAGCACAAGGTAGTACATGCACCTAGTGTTGTTTGCAGGGGCTAGAGGCTCTGGTGTGCCCACTCTTTCTGTCTCTATTTCTTTCTTTCTTTCTCTCTCTCTCAAACAAATAAATAAATAAATAAAATATTTATTTAAAAAATGGCAAAAGGGTTTGAATAGACATATCTCTGAAAAAGATAAACAAATTATCTATAAGCTCATTAAAATAAGCAGAACTATGTCATTTTAATAATACTAATAAGCAACATAGCCAAATCCTCTCTCACAAAACCAACCAAGCAAATAAATAAAAGTATCCTGTGCCAAGAGTGACTTTGAGGCTTTGAGGCCCTCAGTTATTACATAGGCACAGCACCACCTCCTGAAGGAGGGACAGCCCATGGCGTCAGTTGTCCACAGGTAAGCATTCTCTCTTTCACAGCGAGAGCCCGAAGCTGAGAGAGCTAAGTGCCTTGGATGCCTGCAAGGATGCCCAAGGCTTACATCAGCAATATCAAGGAGCTTAACCATCACCAGTCTCTTTCCTACTAGGTCCATGACTTCAACTGAAAGCTAGTAAATAGAACATTTTTATGCGTGCTGATTTGTGAAATTCACTGGTTTGACCCAGATAGTATTTTATAGCCAGAGCACATGGAGACTGGGAGAGGAAAAAAAAAGACTTGTCACAGAAATAAGTTTATTTGATACGGACCAGGGACTGGTACAGGGAAGGGGCCAGCATACTGACTTGTCAGGAAGGGAATCGGAGGAGGGGCAGAGACAAGAAAGCCCAGCCAGTGCCCACGTGTGCCATGTGGTGCCAGCCGGGCCAGGCTGGATGACTGCCACAGCTGACCCTTCAGTTCTTCCCAGAGAGATGCAGCCACAGTGCTGAGTTCAAAGCCAACAAGGTCTCCTGAATGGTGTTCTTCTCATGTTTCTTCTAAGAAAATGAGCATACTAAAAATCGTATTTGTGTGGTTCTTGCGGTTACGAATTTCACCCCGAGACATCTCTCTAATCTAAAATTAAGGAATGTAATTTGTGAATTTGCACTGAATGCTCTGTTACGTGATAAGGCATGGGATGGAATGGAAAGCAGAGTGAAGCAATGGATTAAGCCGCCATTCTTTTCTCCGGAACAATTTGTAAAAATAAATGGGTCAAAGTCAATGGCGGAAATATGTTGCATGATAGTAAAATCAAGAAAGAGCATGCAAAGTCTCCAAGGATAATAAACTCCAGGTATTCAGAAGGGGAAAAAATATAATGAAAACCATACATTCTCAAGAATAAGACTAAAATATCTATTGTTTTTCCTTTGAGTAATTTTGCTTCCTTATTTATTGCTCTTCGCTACTAACCAGGGAACCACTGCAAGGATAACAGAGGCGCAGGGCCTCCCAGGAATGACCCGTGGAGCTGCTGAGAGGTTTGAGTCACTCGTGTCAGTATTTTCCCCAAACCCAGTCTGTCAAGAACAAGTGGACCGCTCTTGGGGAAACGAGCTGTGCCGTGTTACAAATGATCACAATTAGAGTTGAGCAAGCTGTGCAGGCATCTTCCGTCTGGGCTTTCCATGGAAGGGAGAGAAAACCACTGTGCAACAAAGAAAACATCCCACTCTCTCTGCTGGACCATTGTCCTCAGTAACCACCCAAATCAATCATTACTGCTCTCAGAGAACAGGACCTGCAATTAGCATTTGCTGATGTAGTGCTTTATGCACGAGACCGTGAATAGAAACAGCAGAAAGCAACAAACTTCCCTCTTTCTTCCTTGGTTTCCCTACAAACCCCACTCACACAGCTCTCAAGAGAGCCCTTTCCCTCGGCCCTGCATCGTTCTGTTTGGAGCAGATGTCTTTTGTACACGGGATTGCTTGTGCAGAGCTGGGATTGATTGTAGCCATTAGTCATAGCCTGTATGTGCAACTCTTAATCTTTCTGAAAGTATCTGGACCTCAAGCTGGAGAAATGGTCTTTGTAGGACGTGGGTATTTATGGAGAAGGATAAGCACTTGACCTCTCTGTCCTTGAGGAGGCTGTTGGACATTTGACTGCCCTGGAGTGAGTCATTAATCACAGGAGTGATTCGAATGCAGAGGGCATGTGCTGTGGCGGAGGAAGCTGTTTTGAGCAGGAAGCAGGGAAGTGAAGGAGCGTGTCTCAATTTCTACTTTCTGCAGGTCCCCCTGACCTCTCGACAGTGTCCTCTTCAAGGGCATGGCCATGCTTTCAGTCTTCACTTTTGGGTAGATTTGGTACACAGAGAGTGGGTCAGGGTTCTGCACTCAGAGGACCTTGAAACCTGCCCCAAACAGTCAAGTGCCTCTAAATCTGCTTCTTCGTCATATCTACTTGCTGAGCTTTGGTTAATAACCATTTATCATCGGTTTATTGAGCCTCTAAGTGCACAGTCACACTTAATCACACAGTGACTCTACAGTTGGGAACTCTGACTTGACTCATACTGACCAAGGTCTCAAAATCTTCTCATTCGGGAAGCCCCAGTCTCCCTGCAGTGACTCATTTTTCTTCTATTTGACATCATGGCATGGGTGGATCAATATTGTCTGTTTATCCCAAATCTCCATACTGGGATCTCCTTCCTCAGGACTGTGTTCCCTGATGAGGTTTCTCGGGAGTCAAATAGAAGAGGCGTTGTTATCCTCAGCCTTCTGCTTTTCCCTTCAGCGGCTTTAGACATTCAACAGTCAAATACTAAATGACTTAGGAAAAGAGCTTGCTAAGTACTCTGGTTATCATCCCAGTGCACTGATGATAGCCTGGGCTGAAAGCCATGTTAAGGTTTAAAACACACAATTCAGGGCTGGAGAGAATAGCTCAGTGGTTAAGCGCTCACCTTTGAAGCCTAATGACCCCTGTTTGAGGCTCGAATAACCAGTACCCATGTAAGCCAGAGGCATAAGATGGCACATGTATCTGGAGTTTGTATGCAGTGGCTGAAGGCCCTGGTGCACCCATTCTCTCTCTCTTTCTCTGTCTGTCACTCTCAAATAAATAAATAAAAATAAACAAAAATTTAAAATACACAATTTAGGAGGAGTGCTAGCTCTTTTCAAATTTGCTGGAGCATTGAAATATGAAAGGATGAGTCTGAAGAAGGCCTTAACAAAACTGAATCATGAATCTGTGGCTCCTCATCTGTAGACTGTGAGTAAGAAGATGGCGCCTCCCTGAGGCTGGCACTTTATGACACACGCACTCTGATTGGTGCCGGGAGAAACATCACAAGTGACAAAGAGTGGCTCTTGCTTCGGTCGCTCTCTTCTCACCTAGAAAAGAAGTTTAAAGGATATAAAGTGCAAAGTCATGTAACTTGTCAGCATGGGATGATTAGTGACATCCTGTCTTAATTTTGAAAAGAGATATTAAAATTGGTGATGATAGCTCAGTGGTGGGATGGCTGTTTAGGACTTTCCTTGTGTTTATTTTCTAGCACCACCACATACAGTTGGGTAAGTCCCAGTTGCAGTGCTCAAAACAAATGACCAAGAGAAAGCAGTATAATCAGACAAAGAAAAGAAAGAAAAAGAAAAACAGGATCAGTGAAGATGTAATTCAAGAAAGTATGAATGCAATCTTTAAAATACTGATATGGCTTTCTTTTTTTATCTACCAAAACTGAAATGGAAATGATGTTTCTAAAACGTGAAAACAGCGTAGTGTTCGCCAACGTCAATCAGATACTTGATAAGTATACTGTAGAGGAAAAGTAAGAAATGTGAAAAGACAAAGTGCTGAAAGAAACACAGGAACATGAGAAGCAGAACTGTGAATAAAATTAATTGCCCATTTTTATACAAAACCACTGTTGCTGTTACCTTCTCATTGTTGGCACAAAACAGCCAAAAGCAGCTTGTGGTGGAGAAAAGGGATTGTTTTGGCTTTAAAGACTCACGAGGAAGCTCCATGATGGCAGGGGAATGTGGCATGGGCAGAGGATGGACATCACCTCCTGAACAACATCAGGTGGACCACAGCAGCAAGAGAGTGTGTCTGTCACTGGCAGGGGAAGCTGGATATGACACCCACTATCCTATCTCCCCCAAAACACGCCTCCTCCAGCAAGGCTCCAATTCCAAAATTGTCACCAGCTGGGGACAGTCTATGGAGGACACCACCAGAGTGATCTTTGCGATTTCATTACATGAATAGTTAAAATAAAGTTACTCAAGAATCAAAACAAGAGAGACTTCAGCGAAGTCAGATGCTCTCGATGTCCACCCCTCATTATTTGGCATGCTTACACAATGATTCTATTGGTCAAAGTTGAATGTTGTATTTTCTAGTGCAATCTCTCAAAAAAATATTAAAGAGGAAAAATAATTTCAAAGCATAGTCAACACATTTTATTGTTGAGACACATGAGTTAATCAGTACTGTATAGGAGTCAAAACAGTCTAAAATTATTTGCTTGCACAACTGGAAAGAAAATTTATATCTACTGATTATTACAGCTTGAATATATAATATCCTCAGTTGATTCTTGCATTAAAACTTGAGCTGTTGGCACTATTTTTGGAAGTTGTAGAAACATTAATGACATGGGGCTATTCATGAGAGAAAGAAGTAGGTGAGTTGGGGGTGTGTTTGTGTGGGAATATTGCTTCACCTCTTCCTGTGTGACTGGTTTCTGTCTACTATGAGACAGACAGCTCTCCCACATGATTTCTCCACCATAATGTTGTTCCCCGACACCTAGGCCAAAGAACCCTTTCAATCCGTGGACCAAAACAAGTACTTCCCTCACCCTTAAGTTGCTTGTTTTAAGTATTTGGGTCACAGTGATGCAAAGTTAACTAAGACACTGAAGAAAGTTTAAGTAGACCAAAATTGATGTGAGAAATTTGATTTTCAATTTGGAAATGTTCATACATACAACAGCACCACAATCTGTAAAGTCCGTATTAAAGTTGTTTAGTTCCACACCTCTAATAATGGAGAACCCAGAAATAGGACACACACTCTCTATTTTTTATGTCTTACATTTATTTCAAATATTGCTGACTTGGCAGTCTGCCATTGTTCTCCATGTAATTTGTGAATTCCTCATCAAGTCCTTTCATGTATTGTGATTTTATCCCAAGATGGCAAGAAAAAATGCCTAGTCATGTGAGAACTTTATTAATATTCCATGTTCATGAATACCAATTATATAGATATATGGAAGATGACACCATATGCAATTGACTTCAGTAATTTTTACTGGAGTTAAAATATAATCTTTTTTCCCCTCAAATTTATTGAATCTGAATGTAATATAATGTAATAGTAAATGTTTAAATTTTTATACTTCCAAACAGTTCTAGGCCTGTGCCCAAAGATCTACATGAATTCTTGTTGATGCTAAAATATTAGAGGCAAGAATATCTACGAAAATAATTTTATAGAATTTTACTACGATAGAAGAAACACTCTTTAATTCATGTTTTAATCATATTCTTACAAGAAAATTTGTTATCAATATTCTTGCATTCTGTATATACAAAACTAAATTACACTTAAAACACATTTTAGCAATGTTAGTCTTAAATTAATTTCATATTTCTACACCTGTCAATTAATTTCAGTGAATAGGCAATCAGGTTAAAGACAATTTCATCAAATCAATCAGTCGGCATTAATGTGTGCTCAAAATTATGTTTACTCAAACATAAATGTAAGATTTTAAAATAACATATTAGCCAAATAGAAAGTATTTTGCCTTTTCTTTATTCCAATTAGGATTATATTAAAATATAAACATAATCTGGGCTGGAGAGATGGCTTAGCGGTTAAGGCGCCTGCCTGCTAAGCCTAAGAACCCGGTTACAATCTCCAGGTCCCACATTTAGCCAGATGCAAAGTGTCACAAGGGTGCAATGCCACACTTGCCCACAAGGGGCACACACATCTGGATTTCGTTCACAGCAGCTGAGACACTGCTGGTACGCCCATTCTCTATCTGTCTCCCTCTCTCTCTGTCTGTCTTTCTCTGTGTCTCTCTCCAAAATAAATAAATAAATAAATAAATAAATAAATAAACAAACAAACATAATCTATTTACTATTTTTATGTGTGTGTGCTATTCGGGATTGAACCTGGGTCCTGGTGTATGCTAGACAAGTACTCTGTACCACTCACATCCATCCTAAACATAAAAGTGGGTTTCATATGTTTTTCATCTCACTTTGTTTATAAACTAGGCTATTATGAATGGAATATTTTTTCCTAATTTCTTTCTTTGCTATTGCTGATTTGGAAAAGGCACTGATTTTTCAGGCTGGAGGGATGGCTTAGCAGTTAAGACACCTGCCTGCGAAGCCTAAGAACACCCATTTGAATCTCCAGGTCCCACGTTTAGCTGGACACAAAAGTGACACAAGTGTTCAATGTCGCACATGTGCACAAGGGGGCCCACACATCTGGAATTCGATCCCAGTGGCTGAAAGGCCACTGGTGCACCATTATTTCTCTCTCTCTTTTTTTCTATGTCTCTCAAATAAAAAAAAGAAAAGCTACTGATTTTTATATCTTGCAACTTTTCTGAAAGGATTTATTATATCTTATACATATACAAATGCATACAGTGTTTTAAATATGGTGTTTGTACCATTTTTTGGTTATACAGGTTAAAGGAAGTATTTCAAGTTTTCCAAATTTAGCATTATGTTGGCTACAGGTTTATCATATAAAGCCTTCTTAAGAACTTTCATCCTGGAGACATAATGCACTTTGTTAAATGCTTTAAAAAAATATTTGCAAGCAGAGAGAGAAGAGAAACAGGCAGTGAGGACAAGTGTGCCAGGGCCTCCAGCCACAGCAAATGAATTCCATATGCATGCACCACTTTGTACACCTGGTTTTAGGTGCGTACTGAGGAGTCAAACCCAGGTCATTAGGCTTTCCAGGAAACCACTCTAAGTGCTAAACCATCTCTCCAGCCACCATGTGTCTTTGTTGTTTGTTGATATTATCATGTGAACTTTGCTCTTAAGTGTACGTCACGTGGGCGTTTATGGACTAGATTATGTTGAAGCATCTTTGAACCCCTTGGTTATGACGAGGGTCTTGATGTGCTCTTGAATTTGGTTTGAAGTCTTTTTATTGAGTATTTGTGCCTATATTAATCTGTGATAGTGGTATAGAGCCTTCTCTCTTTCTTTCTTTCTTTCTTTCTTTCTTTCTTTCTTTCTTTCTTTCTTTCTTTCTTTCTTTCTTTGTTTCTTTCTTCTGTCTCCTTATCCGGCTCTGGAATCCCGTTAATCACGCTATTTTCATGGAATACATTCACAGTCTTCCTTCCTTGCTATTTCCGGGGTTCAAGCTGCTCACTGCTTCCTTCACTTGGATTGATTTCTTTAATTTATCTCTTCACTAATCTATCTGGTCCTTTTTAAAATTGATATCTGGATTTTTTTCTTTCACTGCAGCTATCTAGTTGTATTTGTTTCTGAGTATTGAGAAAGAGTGAGCTCAAGGAGGTTTTGGAAGTTTCTTTTCTCATAGTTTTGTGTTTCTTGGCTGAATTTGTCCTAATTGTTGCTTTTATTTTCCTCCCTCGCCCACTCTTTTTGTCTGCGTCCTTCCTGTGAGTCTTACTGGTGAATGCTCTTCTCTTGGGATTATGTTCCCTGGTGCTATTTGGAAAGAAGGCAGATGCTGTAATCACCATAATGATTGACAGCCGTCATTCTTCAGACTTGCACTTATCATAACGGTTGATAGAAGACTTTGTATAAACTTGCAGTGGAAGTCACTTGTGAACTTCACTCGTGTGGAAAAGTGGCATGCTGGTTGGAAAAAATGTAGTTTATTGTTTTTCAGAAGTAACAGAATTCATTTTTTAAATAATGAGATGAGGAAGGAGCGAGAAAATAGCCAAAGAGAGAGTAAAGTAAAAAAAAAAAAAAAGTATGGATATGCATTAGAGATATGAGAAGCAAAAGAGAAACTTCTAAAAAATTGTAGGCAAGGAACAAGTGATAAAATGTTTTCCAAGAAGATATTTTAAAACACAACAATGTAATGACTGAAATACAAAAGAGTCAACAACCATAATAACTTGAAGTGGATCTTACCACGCCCTGGGGCTCTCGGCGTCTCTCTCTCTCTCTCTCATGGACATGGTATGGGTATGCTTTCTCCTTCCCCTTCACTTGTCAGTCTTCACGGGCTGGAGTAAGGACACCTGTTCTCTGTCATTCTGACAAGTTATAGCATCGTGTCCTTCCATATGTGGATTATTTATGCAACCAAAGTCGACTTGCTTCTATACCTCCCTGGTCTGAGGCTCTTGCCTGCAAATTAACAACTCGTCTCATGTTTTGTGGATCAGTCTTTTCTCTTCTAGTGCTATCTGTGAAGTTGCACAGAAACCCTGCCATCTGAGTGATTTAGTGCATTGATAGGGTGCTGTGCTAACTTCCACAGCTTCAGTGACCCTGTGTAGCTCAGACAGGCAGCAGGCAGGGCAGGCCAGGTCCTCTTTACTGGAGAATAGCTCCTGATGTCTGTGTTATTTTCCCAAGCTATACTTCTGTCATTCCTTTGCTCACTTGCTCTGGTCTGCCTTCCTCAGACACCATATACATTATGTCCCCAAATTGTTTTTCCCATAGTGTGGGCCTTCTAACATCGGTTCCTGTGGCAATGTCCATGTGAACATTTCAATGGTGGCCACGCTCAAAGTTTGTTAGCAGCAGCAGCATTATGGCCAGATGCCACAAGTGGCCTGCCTCCTTCTCTAGGGAGAAATTCCTGTCTCAGTTAATCTCTCTTTGCCTTTAGCCTTCCTCTTACAGGAATGGAATCTATTTGCTATTTTACTGCTGCTTACTCACATGCAACTTCTAACTCCCCATCCTACCCAGAATTCCAACACATTCCATTTAAAAATAGGAAAAAAAAAAAAAAAAAAACCACTGAGTACTTTGTTTAATAATGATCAACATAGAATATATAATTAAATAATTATTCTGATTAAAAATAACTCTTTTGCAGAAGAGGGGTGGAAAGATTATAAGAGGTATAGGTTGAGACATCATGCCCAGAGGCATTCCCTCCCCACGAAAATAACTCACTGTGTTCCCGCAACACATAAACTACGACCCCGTGGGGAATACCTGCAACCCCACGAAGGAGCATCCGCAATGGAATGGGGCAGAGACGAGGGAAAACAGGGTGGCAACACATGATGTATCCATACAAAACATCCTGTTCATAATAATAATTAATAATAAAAGATAAAAAGCTCATATAGGATGCTATTTTTAGAAATAACTGAGAACCATTTTAGAACACTTTCACCAGTACGTGGGGGGAGGGGTTCATCAGTGTATGCGTATACTTTAGGGACTTGAAGGATACAGAATTATGGGTGTTTAGAATGATCACTGGAACCACGGAAGTGGGGGCGGGGATGAGCCTACATTGACTAGGAAATTTTTTCCTTAAAGGATTACTTTTAATGACTATTTTTTTACATGGGAAAACAAAAGATCTTGAGGTAAATATCACATAAAAAAGGAAGTTTCAGCTTCTTGTGTATTTGGCCTGCGACTAAGAGTTTATTAACCTCTCTCAAATCTTACCTTAAAAAGCAAATGAAATAAAAATGTTTTCTAAAGTAGGGCAACTCATCTCATGCCATCCAAGTCTCAGGATGATGCCACTAATGTGCATTTCCATACAGTTACCTGCTAATTTTGAAGGAATGGTACAGAATTGCATAGGATTAAAACCATATTTCTAATAATATAGCTAGAGAAATATTATGCAGTCATTCATAAACTACCAAAGTTTCTGTTAAAAATACAGACAAGCCGGGCGTGGTGATGCACGCCTTTAATCCCAGCACTCGGGAGGCAGAGGTAGGAGGATCACCATGAGTTCAAGGCCACCCTGAGACTACATAGTGAATTCCAGGTTAGCCTGGACCAGAGTGAGACCCTACCTCGAAAAACCAAAAAAATAAAAATAAAAAATAAATAAATAAATAAGTAAATAAAATACAGACAACCTAGTGCATTGCAAAAGCAATGGCTCATAGATTCTTTATAATGCCAGGCTACCATGAATTTCTTGGTTTTTTAAAACTGCTTTATAGCTCCCACAGAGGCAACACTTGACCTCTGGTCTCCCCAGAGCCTACTCTACTTGGTGTTACCTCATGGTGAGAGGATCTGTAGGACAATCATGTAGTCTACAGACATGTCCATCTCTGGAGGTGAGTGGTATGTGAATCCCAAACAATCCCACCAATTATTATCACACTCTTTCTGTGTTATGAAGTTAGTAGCCCATGTTCTGGCTGTTTGTGTGAGTGGTGTACTTGAGATACTAGGAGTGGCAGGGGCTGGGTAAAGGTCCGTGTGGTGGCCTTGATACATGGTAGTGATGGGGTGACATCTCTTCAGGCTCACCAGCAGATGCTCATTGTTGTCAGATCCTTAGGTTTTGGTACACCTATTTAACTGGAGAAAAAAAGATAACTCATACCTCATGACATATTGGACTGTCAGTGAACTTGGATGGAAACATATGTATACCTCATTCACATATAATGGTGATAAATGACCCATAGTACTCTGATACATTTCATGGGAGAAGATAATATATTTTATAAACCATTGACATAAGAACACAAGAGTAATCACATCTCCAGAAAAGCCATTCAACTTTTCTCTATAATCATAGAAACCAAAATATCCCTTATTCCCCTAATTATTTCTATTGTAACAAGCTAGAGCAACTTTGGCATTGAAGATAATCTTACAACACTGTCTAGTGCATTAAATTTTGAAATCAATGAAATGTAAGAGAGAGTAATGATGTAATAAAATTTGAAATTTATGCAATGTGTTATGTGAGTGCTCAGCTATGGATATTTGGTAGGTGTAATTTTTCTGTCCTAGAATCTTGTTCTCTTCTGTGAGGTTTTCTCATAGCACAGACAATTTCATTATTCTGACAGTTTCTTGACAGAGCTCAGAAATGTACTTGAATTAAAGACTTGAAAGGAAGATATGAAACCTATTTTTAATACACTGACGGAACCTGTCCTCTTGTGTAGTTTTAAAGAAAATGATAATTTAGCTCTCATTCTAGCAGAAATAAAGGACAGAAAGCAAAGACAGTTGAATAGGTATTAGGTACTTTTATGAAGTATGCTGATAAACTGTTCAGTTTTCTATTTTATTGTATTTTCTGACAATTCTTTTAAAATAATATAGATTTTAATATTCTTAATGATCAAAGTCATAGCTATTAATTAAGGCAACATTTTTTTTTCTTGTGCACTATGTTACTGAGGATTGAACTCAGGGCTTCACACATGTTAGGAAAATGCTCTTCTACTGACCCACAGTCCCATGACCCCAGCTAGTTCTTTTAGCCACCACCTTTGGAAAGGCTTTCCTTAGGCCTCATGTGGGTGAAAGAAGACAGGAAGAGAGTTACCCTGAGCATTACCATAGACAATCCCCCTATAATAAAATGAATGATAATCCTTAGTACTGTAATGTTTCAATGATGCCTCATTCATATCAAGCATGCAAACATGCAATATGAGACTACTATTGCCTTAAAATGAGTATCTTTAGTCACAGCATATATCTAATAATAGTGGATTCTCAAATTTCATAAAGAAGGGTCCTTTTTAGGCAATCCATTATAGGCAACAGCTGAGTCCCTATTAAGATGTAAACATGGGGTGGAAGGGAAAGGTCAGCTTTGAGAAGGGAGAATCAAAGACACTTAAGGGTATTAAGTCCAAAATTATAGGAAAACCTAATAAAATAAATCCATAGATTAACGAAAGCCTTAAGAAGATTGCTGTGAATTCACTAAGAGTAAGATAAAGAAGGGTAATAATTAGATTAATACCTTAGTTAATATTTTGGTATACAGAAGATATCTGACTTAATAATGTTTAAAATTCCAATTCTTGACTTTACAACAGTAAATGCTATAAAAATCAATAAACATCAGTAGAAATGGCACTTAAGATTTTTCACATAGTCCTTTTCCTGGGTGGCAATATAGCACACAAAAAGCTCTTGTGATGCTGGGCTCCAGGGGAAGCCAGAGTTCCCTTTGGCTCCATGATCACATGAAATATTGATCTTCTACAGGGCTGTGTGTATTACACACTGTGATACAAAGCCTGGATAGTCACCAGGAGAAGGGCAGCATGTACATTTGCATGACCACAAGTGAAGCAGTGATCTTCCACAGTGCAGTGTGCTCTGACTATGACATTAAACTTGGATGGGCACCAGGTGATGTATATCATGTACATTTGCAAGCCATGTCATTTTCCATTTATGGCAGGTTCATTCCATTGTACTAATAGTATAAGGAACATCTACATAGATATACATTATATAATTATAAACTATTGAATTTGATTTTTGAATTTTATATGATTCAATTGAAATTATATTGAATTGAATTCATAATTCCATATAAACTGAATTATATTGAATATAAATGGACAATTTATTATAATTGGATAATAAACTCCATTAAATTTTAAAATTAATTTTATTAAATAGGCTATAGCAAACATTTGCTAAGAAAGAGCCTTATTCTACAACAGAAACAACTTGAATAGCAGAGCCCGCTTTCTCTTATGCAATGCATCATCATCTAGCTGTGTAGAAAGTCACACCTGAAGCCTTGACCTGAAAAACTACAGTATTCTCCTGTTTTGTTTTTCAGTTTCACTCCACAGGGTGGTGGTCATGATGCTCTGTTCATCTTTCCATGGCGTCTAAAGTATTCTCGACCTATAGCAGTAGTGATTAGTAAAGGTGGAGTGATGAGAACTGTCCTCATGCACGGAAGTAGGAAGCTGAGCACAGTAACTTCAGACAGGAGAATGTACCTCATGTCTTGGATGAGTGTGGGTATGCCTGAAAAGCAGGAGGATGCTATAGATGGGCGGATGGAATATCAGGACGGAAAGGTAGCACTGTTGCATGAATTTATGTGTGCACTCCCAGTATCATTGCCAATGGATAACCTCGATAGGAAAACCACTGTTACGTATTTTCTAACAGCAGCCTTTCCCCTCTGATCCCTTTTGAAGTGTGCAAAGGCATACTTACTACTAACAGGATGATGTCTCTATGTTGTATGTGATATTTTATGTCAGCAACATTGACTTGCTAAGATAAAGAATAATGCTCAATACTACATGACAATTCTGGTAGAATCTTATACCATTTTTGTAGTTGGAAAAGATAAATTTTAATTAAGTTATAGTGGAGTGGACAGGTTGGTTTTGATATTAACTATGAATTTATTCTAAATATTCAACCTTGAAAAATATGACAGGCTTGTCATAGGCTCCTTATACCAAACAAACAACTAGTCAAAAAAAAAAAAAAAAAAAAGAGTAAGCAAATGAGAAAACAGAATAAAGGAAATAAACAGGACTGATTGAATGTGCCCAGTTGCTTTGTTTTTTAGTTCCACAGAACCAACTTTAAATGAATTAAAATCCTCTGCTTAGGACCCAAAGCATAAAAGTCCTATAACAAAATACAAGACACAAAACCTTACTGACATCAGTGTAGGCAACAATGCCTCTGCATACGGCACCAAGGCACAGGAAACAAAGATAAAAGGGACAAGTAGGATTGCATCAAACCTAAAAACATCTGCACAGCAAAAGAGAGGATCAATGCCCGAAGAGACCTGCTGCATACATGGGTACTTTACATATGGCAACTAGATAATGTTCAAGATATTCAAAATATGTAAGACTCAGTACAATAAAGCACACACACACACACACACACACACACACACACACACACACGGGCTTCCTTAAATTTCTCAAATGAAGAAACAGACTAGTATACTCTTCTAATCCCAGGTACTGGAGAGAGAGAAATGGGAGAACCACTCAAAAGTTCAAAGCCATTCTGGGGAACTTAGTAACACCATGTTGCCAAATTAATGTTGAGAAGGGTTAGAGATGTATTTTAGTGGGACAAGACTTTTCTAGCTCATGTGAGGCCCCACATTCAAATAGTGCAATAGATATACACATAGAAATGACACATTGATATGAGAATATTTTCCCCCATCTTTAAAACGATTTCATTGACAGTAACTATACTGACCTAGTGGAGAAAGTAGTAGAAATTTGCTTCTGTCAAAATGTAAAGATTTGGGGGCTGGAGAGGATGGCTTAGTGTTTAAGGCACCTGCCTGCGAATCCTAAGAAGGTATATTGGATTCTCCAGGTCCCACGTTTAGCCAGATGCAAGTGACGCAAGGGTGTGACGCCACACTTGCCCGCAAGGTGGTGCACGCCTCTGGAGTTCATTCGCAGTGGTTGAGAGGCTGCTGGCATGCCCATTCTCTCTCTCTCTCTCAAAAAAAAAAAAAAAAAAAAAAAAAGTAAAGATTTTTACCAACTTAAAATTCACTGGAAACATGATGGCTAATAAATATATTTACAATACTTTCAAGTGAGTAGGCAATTGAGAGCTGCAGTTCTCACTTTCCATTTACTTCTAAAAGCATTTAGAGCCCCAGCTTCATTTAAATTCTCATTGAATTTTAAAACATAAAGCCAATATGTTTTCCTATTCCTTTGATAGTATAAGTTGGAAATAAAATATCATATTTATAGCTATTTAAAAATTTAGCAGTGATGGAAGATATTTTCCTCTCCATAAACTATTTTTTAAACAAAGAACATTTCCATAAATTTCTTTTCACATATGTTTCTTAGCTTCTATTCCTCTCCTGAATATATTTAAAGGATTTAAGGGCTTCAAATCCAAAATTGTGAAGAAAAGTACTTATTTTCATTAAGCAACATTTAAATAATCCCAAAGTATTTCTCAATTTTAAACTAAAAAAAAAAAAGTGATGCTATTATATAAAAGCTTCAAACCATAAAATATTTTTCAGTATGTTTTTGCCTCTAGGTGTGTGTGTAAGAAAGTGTAAGATTGGGTATTTAATGAGTTATTAAATTAATTTTCTTTATAATTTCTTAGATTTTATTTTTATTTATATTTTTGGAGATAAAGAAAAAATGGCCACAGTAGGTCCTCTACCCACTGTAAATGAACTCCAGACACATGCACCATCACATGCATCTGGCTTACATGGGTTATTTATTTATTTAATTGAGAGATAAAGAGAGGAAGAGGCAGAGAGAAAGAGAGAATGGGCAAGCCAGGGCCTCCACCCACTGCAAATGAACTCCAGAAGCATGTGTCCCCTTGTACATCTGGCTTATGTGGGTCCTGGGGAATCGAACTGGGGTCCTTAGGCTATGCAGGCAAATGCCTTAACCTCTAAGATATCTCCCCAGCCCTTTGATTTTTTTTTTTATTGTTTAGTTTTTTGAGTTCATTGTAGATTCTAGAGATTAGGCTTCTGTCAGTGGTATAGCTGGTGAAGATTTTCTCCCATTCAGTGGGTAATCTATTGGCTCTACTTATGGTGTGTTTGCCTGTGCAAAAGCTTTTTAGCTTCATGATATCCCATTGGTTGAGTGATTGTTTAATTGCCTGGGCTACTGGGGTTTTGTTCAGGAAGTTTTCCCCACTCCTATATTGTGGAGAGTGTCTCCCATTTTTTCTTCCAGTAGTAGTAGAGTTTCAGGTCTTTTATTGAGGTCTTTAATCCAATTGGACTTGATTTTTGTTTAAGCAGAGATGAGTGTGTATAGTTTCATTTTTCTACATATGGTCATCCAGTTTTTCCAACACCATTTGTTGAAGATACTGCCTTTTCACCAGTCTACATTGTTGGCACCTTTGTCAAAGATCAAGTAGCTGTAGTTACTTGACCTAAGGTCTGAGTCATCAATGCTATTCCATTGGTCTATGTTTCTGTTCTTATGCCAGTCCCATGCTGTTTATGTTAGTATGGATTTGTAATATAGCTTTAGATCAGGTGTGGTGATACCTCCAGAGGTGTTCTTTTCTGTTGTTGTTGTTTGTGTGTTTCTTGAGGATGTGTTTAGACATCTGATTCCTACTGCCAATGAATGTGAATTTTGTCATCATTTTTTTCTATTGCTGTGAAGAATGATGCTGGAACATTTTATTGGTATTGCATTAAATCTGTATATTACTTTTGGTAGATTGCCATTTTCACAATATAGATTCTACCTATCCAGGAGCATAGGAGGTCTTTCCATCTTCTCCTCCTCAATTTCTTTCTTGATTTTTTTTTAATGTTTTCATTTTATAGGTCTTTCACACCCTTGGTTAGTCTTATTTCAAGTTATTTATTTATTTTTTGTTGCTATTGAAAAATGAGACAGCCTCACTGATTTCTTTCTCTGTATATTTGTCCTTTGCATACAGAAAGGCTATGAACTTTTGTGCATTGATTTTGTATCCTGCCAGTTTACTGAAGACTTTCAGGTCACTTATGTATAGGATCATGTCATCTGCAAATAGTGCTAACTTGACTTCTTCCTTTCCAATTTGGATCCCCTTTATTTCTTTTTACTGTATTATTGCTTGGGCTAGTATTTCTAGTACTATGATGAAGAGCAGTGGTGAGCAAAGACATTTGCTCAACCATGTTTATAGCTGTTCAATTCATTATAGTTTAGAGCTGGAATCAACCTAGATGGCCATCATTTTGATGAATGGATAACAATGTTGTGGTATATTTATGAAATGGAATTCTACTCAGCAGTAAGAAAAAAATGATACAATGGGATTTGTAGAAAAAAAAATGGATAGACTTGGAACAGATCATATTCAGTGAACTCACACAGTCACAGAAAGACAAATACCACGTGGTGTCTCTTATCTGTGGTTCCTAACTTGGGGAGAGGGGAACAGGAGGGGATAAATAAACACAACATTAAATCCAAAGTGAGCTGATACCATAGAAACCTTCATCCTTGGAGAAAGCCTAAAAGCTAAAACCCTCAAAGGGAGTAAGGGGGGAGCACCAGTAAAGTAGGGCTATGGTGAGGGTGGCAAGAAGCCTAAGCTTAAAAGATTTATTTTTTACTGTCTCTGACATATAACTCCCAGTACCAGAGATTGGTTGCTACCCACATTGAGCTGTTAATCAGTGAGACCTATAAGGTTCCCAAATCAAGACAGCTTTCTGTCAAAGCACTTGATTACCCACCTGAAGCAAAAGCTAAGACCCTATTGCTGAAGACACCATATGCTGCTGACATAGAGCATGGAGAGACCTGGCTGGAATTCAGAAAAGAAAGCCAGTCCCCAGACAGTTAGCCTGCGTAGGGCTAGAAAGCACTGCATGAGCTACTGGGAGAAAATGGCCAACAACAGTCTGAGCATCCAGAAGTCTAAGCTACTTAGAAGCCATCACCCTGACACAATGTACATGCCAGTGCAATAGTGGCACACAGCCTCAGTGAGTAACCAATAATTTCCTGATTGGTTAAGAGATCCTTTCATTGTAAAGGAACCCATACCTAAAATTGGGAACCTTATGAGTGATAAATGGACATAGTGTACGAAACCAGTAGAGTCAAGAAACAGTATTGTGACTGACACATGAGGAAAAAGAAATTAACTAGGTAGAGGAAGAAAGGAAGAGGGAAAGGCCATGGTGTTTGGGGAAGAAATGAAACAAAACAAATACTGTTCAAAGAAACAGGGTGTTCAGCACAATTCCACTGGAGCAGACAGGTGTGCAGACAATTATTAGAATGACTGAAAATGCAGGAATAACACGACTTCTGGCTGACAAATAATACATCACTTCTGACTTAGAGTATTTCCTATTTTAATGTTTGTTTGATCCAAAATATGTGATTGATTCTACAAAGTTCTTAGAAAAATTCTACCACTGAGGGCAGAAAGGTTATTTTAATAAAATTTTTAATCTAAAAAGCTATTTTATTTCCCTTTAATAAATCTCTGCCTCAAGAGCACACATAAAGGAAATTACAAATTACATGAGGTATGTTACTCTGTCATTACAGGTTTGAACTTGACAGGTAAAAGATGTGCATTAAAATACAAAGAAACAAGGGTGAAATGAATGTTTCATCCAAATAAAAGCAATCTCAAAGAAGAGAATTTAGCAGGAAACACTATCAAAACTGGCGCACTTCTTTCATTAAGACTGTCAGATATATTTTCACTGTGAAGAAGATTTATTTTTATTTTAGCTTTTTTGGAAGACTAAGTTTCACCTCTTCAGTTGAACATTTTCTACTTGGATTTCAAATAGAAATTAACCAGTAATGTATAATTTTTTTCATTAAGTGCTGGCATTTGAGGATTACAGAGTATTAAAAGTAGCTGTTATAGGGAGGTATAAATAATTCACAGCCTACGTGGTATACAGGCTCTCATGAGCAATATGAATGGGCACTTTGTAGCTCGATATAGTGGTTAGCTGTTAACATGCTGAGCGAAGAGGCCTTGCCTCACAAGGCAATTTATGCCCATACACGTCATTTGAGTGGACTGTGCCAGAGAATGTCTTGATGGAAGTGTTGAAGTGGACTAAATCCATAGGTTTTTTTTTTTGGTCAGAAAATAACAAGGCTGGAAACTCCATGAAGTCTGCAGATTCTAGTACTTACCCTATGGCTTGAATTAACCTCAACCTATGCATCAACACCAACTTGTCTGCAGTAGATTGATGGTCGACCGAAGGTGCAATGACAGGCTCTACATGTTACAGTTGAGTATCATGATAGACCCAAGTAGCTAAAATTACATTTCTGGATAGTCATGGTTTATCATTTTAATGCAGATTTTTCAATTTATTTTTCATAACGTATGTGTCTATTATGGCACTTTTTTTTTAAACAAAGTATTTTCATTGTAATTTTCTTACTTCAAGAAACCTAGTGAATGTATTGAATAGATTAGTCCTATGTGGTACTATTTATATATTTTTCAAGTAATATTTTTAAGAACTATTTCCCTGGGGTGAATTGGTGGAGTACTGAAGATTTTTAGGGCAATAAAGCAGTTCTGTGCGGTGCTATCTTCCTGGAAACACAGATGTACAATATAAAAGCAAACCTTAGGAAAACGATGAACTTTGTATAATGGGGATGTTGCTAGGTTCAAAGATTATAACAATTATGGATTATAACCCTGCTGCAGAGTGTTGGTTGTGGGAGAATAGATAGAGGGTAAATGACAGCTTTCTGTTATTTCCACTTAGTTGTCTGGGAGGCAAAACCTACTTAAAAAAATTATACCTATTAAAAGTGTTTATTCTTGGCTTTAGAGATGGCTTAGCGGTTAAACGCTTGCCTATGAAGCCTAAGGACCCCGGTTCGAGGCTCAATTCTCCAGGACCCACGTAAGCCAGATGCACAAGGGGGTGCATGCATCTGGAGTTCGTTTGCAGTGGCTGGAGGCCCTGGCGCACCCATTCTCTCTCTCTCTCTACCTGCCTATTTCTGTATCTCTCTCTCTCAAATAAATAAATTAAAAATAAATAAATAAAAACTTCAAAAAATGTTTATTCTTAAGCAGGGCATGGTGGCACATGCCTTTAATCCCAGCACTCAGGAGGCAGAGGTAGGTGGATTGCAGTGAGTTCAAGGCCACCCTGAGACTCCATATTGAATTCCAGGTCAACCTGGGCCAGAGTGAAACCCTACCTTTAAAAAACAAAACAAAACAAAACAAAGTTTATTCTTGTGATTCCAAACACCAATTTTTGTCAATATGGAAGAAGCAGCTGTGTGTATAAAATATACAGACAGTTCTCAAGTACTTACCGATACTGATATGAGATAGAAATTTGCTAGGCAGTCAGGGTACCAGAACCCCAAACTTGAATCATTTTTTATTCCTTGACTGAAAGCAGGAAAATTTACTAAGTTTACAGACAGCTGGATGTTACACCCTTCAGGAAAGATTTCTAGATGAAGTTTGCTCCCTTCCTAGAGAAGAAACTCTGATCCTTCCCTAAGGTGACTGGCAAAGCTGTAAAATCTGGTCTTTGTCTGTAGTCACCTGCCAACATGGTCTTCTTCACATTGCCACTCCCATAGAAAACCCAGATCTGAGTCTCCAGTGAGCTTTCAACCCCCTTCTTGCCTCTCTGGGCAATAGTTCTGCCCTGTCCCTTCATGGAGTTTCTCAAACCCCTTCTTGCCTCCCTGGGCAAAAACTGCACCTTTCTTTCTTCTCCTGTGTTCTAGGCTTAAGCCCCCTTTTCCTCATCCTTCTAAAGCTTTATGCTATAATAAAATCTTTCTGAACCTTACCCTCTGGGCTGTAGCTTTCCTTCTTGTAATTTATAGGACAAGGATCTGGGAAGACCCCAAATTATTGATGCATTGGCACACAAAGAATCCCAAATTCTTGTATCGATACTGGCAGATAGCAAAGATGGCTACAATTATAAATTCAATCTCAATCTCTATTTATGTAACCATTTGTATAAATTGAGGCCATTTCTTTCATATGGTAGGGAGTTAATTTTCTGACAACAGAACCCTGGTCTCATGGCTTCTCCATCAATGGTACTCAGGGAACCTTGGGGATGCTCAGCCTTAGCAACATCTAAAGGATCTGCATCATCTTCTATTCTACCAGGGCCATGGTGATTTGGTGCGAAGGAGTCTTGTCTAGCGTCTTGAGGATAAGAGATTATGCAGAGATTGAAGTGATGACATTTCCATTCATTAGCTCAAGGCCAGTTTCTAATGAGTCTCATCGTTGAGTGACACCCACAGACCAGCAGGAAAATGTCCAGTGCATTTGGACCCAAGTTACTGCATACACAGATGAAATGATCGATTTTAAGCCTCTGAGCATTGACTGACTCTTTTGAAATGTAGAAAGGGATAATGGGTACGGTATCAATTCAGCCGTAAAGACCTTGTTCCTTCCCTCAGGGAGAATTTTTTTTTAGGCGAAAAGAATTATATATATTTGAGACAGAGTTTTATGTATGCTTACATGTCCTCAGATTCACTATGTACTCAAGGATAACCTTGAACTTCTGATCCTTCTGCCTCTGTCTCCTGAGTGCAGGGGTGACAAGCAAATATCACCTGCCTAACCCTGTTTATCTAACGTTGGGGATCAAATACATGATATGCAGCACTTCACCAACTGGGTTGCATTCCCAGCCTAGGAACTGATGATTCATGAACTTATAAAATTAGTAGTTTCTCATATTAAATAGTATTGTTGCACAAAACTATATTTATCCATTAAAATAAAGCATAATATAAGGGCAGAGATCAATAATTAATTTTTAATACTCCTAGCTTTCTACAACTTATTTTAGAGTCTAATCTTCTGACTAAAGTGTCTTTTATTTGTTTGTTTGTGTATTTTTTTGTTTAATTGTGAGTATTTTGCTAGCAGGTTCCACATCTGTGTAATACCAGCTCTCTGGAGGCCAGCTTGAGTTACCCAGTTTCAAGGAAAAAAAAAAGAACAGTTTGGTCAGAAGTACATGCTGGGTGGAGAAAACATTACCCTGAAGAAGGAGTTAGCAAATCTCTTTATGGAGGCTCTCAGGAACTCAACCTATCACTGCTGGAAGCAGCTGTCACCAAGCACACTGAGCAAAGTGGCTGGGGATCTCAGCAGAAAGAAGTCCGCTTCCGTCACATGCTTGTCCTTCTCAGCATAGAACCCCTGCTAGCAGGACCCCAGTCTTTCCGTATAAAACCCTTCTTGCCAAAAGCTACATGGGCTCTTCAATCTCAGGTTGTTAAAATATTAACTATTAAAATGTTAAAAATATTAAAAAATATTCTGTTTTCCTCGGCTACCTTGGAATTAAACCCTACTTCTTACCAGAAGTGTTGACCTGCTCCTGCCTTTCTAACCAGCCTCTAAGATATTTCTCCTTACTCTGAAGCCATAGGTTGTCGCAGGTAAATCCCACTGTCAAAAATGGGTCAAATCTCTCCACTGGCCCCCTTGAGCTGTGGGTCAGGGAAGACCATGAGCCCCAAAACATTGATATTTATTGCCAAAGGGTTTGGTTACCCAGCAGAACTAGATGATAAGACCATATTGCTGAAGACCCATCAGATTGCAGTTGTAGAGCATTGAGAAATCAATCTGGAACTGAGTTGGAAGCTGTCTCCCTGCCAGCTAGTTGCCATTATGCTAGAAAGCACTGTATTGGCTGGTGGAGGTGAAAGGTCATCAATAGTGTTAACAAACAATAGATCCTGCAAGCTAAAAAAATAAAATCACTCAGTAGGCAAACTATGCATGCAGGTACAATAGTGGCACATAGGTTATGAAGGTAATAAGCTGCTCTGTTACTGGAAATGAGGTCCACTCAATGGCGGGAAGTAACGTGTGGTCCTGAGAACCCAGTCAAAAGTCTGTGTCTTAGGAGGCCATAGACCGTTCTTTGCTAAATTGAGACATTATGCCCAAGAAAATCCTTCCAAATGTGTATGTTTATAATCTTTAATTAATGCTGATGTCACTTTTAGTCAGAGAACCTTCTTTTTATCAATGGCAGCAAAAATCGAGGGAGACTCCATATTCACCAAGATAAGGAGAAGGGAAAGCCCAGGTCATTGCTACAGCGCACCACAGGGCTCAGGGAACACAGAAGGTATCAGAAAGCATGTGATTGCTGCTGTCAACCGCTAGCCAGAGAAGCTTCACTATGGAGATGGTGGCATCAACATTGAAAATTAGACTCTGTGATGAGTCTAATTCTAAACAAGGTATCTATCGTGACCTCAAAGGAACATTGTGAAATGGGGAGATGAAAGAATGCAGGATCCCTGTGGGAAGGAGTGCTTTGGGGCTCTGCCCTTCTGCCATGAGCTGACTGGTACATTCATGATCCCTCCATGGTGTTGACATCCACACAAGTCCTGCACAATTCTGAGCCCATCAACATGTTGACATAGAGGACAGAGGAGGACAAAAGGAATGAGACATCCAAACAGAAGAAGGACTACTTCAAGAGCGGAGGGTCGTCAGTGAAATAGAGGCAGGGGAGAAGGTACAAGAAAATAAAGGAAGGGAATACTGTATGTTTATTAATTAAAATTCTCAATAAAAGAGAAATAAGTAAAATAGCAATCAAAAGTAAGTATTAAATACATAGTATCAGTTGGAACTCTTTTTTCTATATTACAGTTAAAAGCTGTTTTTCTAAGCTTTTTTTCCACGGAAATTCTTTACTTGCATTTTTTGCCTAATACCATCTGAAATAACTTAAAGAAAATACATAGTTTTCAGAAACACTACAAGTTTGTTTTTGTAGTCTCTCATACATGCAGAGAATTGTGTAGAATATATTTTTATCTCTATATTAACATTCAAAATTAAATTCAGAATAGACTTTATTTGTATATCACTTTCTTTGAGGAGCTAAACTTTTTTTTTTTTTCATTTCTTGATACTGGCTGAGTGCTATACTTCGCTGTAATTTTTAAAAATATTTTAATTAATAAATTAATTAATTGAGAGAGAGAAAGAGGAAGAGGGAGAGAATGGGCACTAAGGTGTCCAGCTGCTGCAAATGAACTCCAGACACATGTGCCCCTTTGTGCATCTGTCTTACATGGGTACTGGAGAATTGAACCTGGATCCTTTGGCTTTACAGGCAAACACCTTTTCCACTAAGCCATCTCTCCAGCCCCTGTAATTTTTAAACTAGATATTCGTCAACTACACTCCTAATTTCTTGTAATTATTTTTTATTTGGTTGCTCACACCTTATTTGCACATAAAACAATTTGCATTCTTTGTTAGCTCTCAGAAATGGTTGTCATCCACAGTCTGCTATCTTTAAAAGGGTCTTTATTTTTCAAAGACAATTTTCCAGTGCTCAAAATCTTGCATTAGAACAGATAAAAGGTGGTTTTCTCCCACACTTTCATGGGAATGGCTGGTCATCTTTGCACACTGATTAATGAAAACCATCATTAATGAAAAAGTGAATGTGTTTTCAGCTTTGAATTCAGAACATTGCACATCTAATTTGAATCTGTTTTCCTGTTAGCTAACATTATAACTAACTTATAAATTATAACCCAGGTATAATGAAAAACATTCTTAACTAATCTGTGGTTTTCTTATCTCTCAGCATAGCCTGGATGCGAATTTTGAGAATTGCTGATAATACACGTTTTATGTGATGGCCATATGCCACGGACAGAATAACACTATGATGTTGTTCAGACTGCTGGCCGAAGCCAGCCCTGGAAGGCTTGTCTAACTCCACTGTAGGAAAGTGTGTGGTTGGCCCTTGGAAGCTGGCTAACAGTATTTCTACATGTATGTTGCCCTGCTCTGTCAACATCCCACAGTAGTCTCAGATAAATGAGTGTAAGGTGGGGTGTGACCAGATCACACAAAGAACTCTGAGGCAAAGATGAAAGCTTTTATACTGGAAAAGCACGAGCTGCCAGGGCTGACTCAGAAGAGAGGAGCACAGCTCACAGGGAGTGGGCTTTATAGGGTCTGTTGGGGGAAGTTGAAGACAGGAAAAGAACTCCTTTGTTCTTCACATTAGCCATTTCAAAAAGCTAGGGTGTGAGACCAGAACAGTGACCAGGTGCCTCACAAGATAAAGAGAAGGAAACCATGACCTGGGGGCATTGTTAGGCAAAAAAGGGATAATAGCTGGGCGTTTTCTTGAGGAGTGTGGATTATTCACTTCCATATGTCTCTGTTGCCATCCTGCTATCCTTGACTCCATTTTGGGACCTGTCCTACCTAACAATGAGGAACTGTTTTTGCTATTTCAAAAGCATGGCAGAAATCAAGCCATCGGATCCCTTCCTGATGGTAAGTTTCCCACTTTGGTTTTATGTACACTGTATTTTGAAAGTACCTGTTTGCCAGGAATAGTGGCAAACATGTGCCTTTCATACCAGCCCTTGGGAAGCAGAGATGGGAGAATCATTGTGAGTTTGAGGCCACTCTGAGACTACCTAGTGAATTCCAGGTCAGCCTGGGCTACAGCCACACACTACCTCAAAAAACAAACAAAAAAGTATTTCTCTTTGTTCCGTTACTATAAAATCTTCACGAAATTTTACTTCCTTGGAACATGGTATTGGGGATTGTTACAAGGTACAGCGTCAGGTCTAAGCAATAGAAACAGCTCTCACCTCAAAGCGGATATGAGATAACTTATTCTGGAGCCAAGATGAGTGATCATGGCTCAGGAACTCAGGAACACTGAATTCCATGTTCCACGTGTTAACAATTTCATGAAGGTTTAATACTTACAGAACAAAAGAAAGTCATAAATCAGGACACTTCTCAAATACATTGGCTGACCATCAGGTAGGCGGGTTATAGCCAAGCAGGGAAATGGCCACCAAATGTCTCAGATGCTTTCTGATGCTATGCTTAGCCCTTGGGTTGGTGGAAGCTGGGGTCTGTTCTTGCTGGTCCAGAAAGGATCACACCTGATCAACTGACAGTCACCAGGATGTTACTTCAGACACAGAGGTGGGCAATAAATGGCTATTAAGGGGCTAAAGGAATACCTAAGGAATTTGGCGCTGACTTGCAACATTCCATCTCTCTGTGATAGCAGGATCTTTATCAGTCCATTCAGCCTTGCTGGAAATAGCTGCAGCAGATAGAGCTGTTTTCTGGGAACTTTAGTTCACAAATGAATAATTCTTAAACTCCAAATCCTGAGTTTGTGTCTGCTTTTAACCAAAGAATTAAATAAATCAAACTGAGAGGATAATTTATAGAACATTCCCTTTTATTCAGGAATATATGAGGGAGAGGAAGGGTCCACGGAGAGGAAGAGAACATGGGCATAACTACGTGGTCTATGAGCCCATGTGGGAGAACAAACATGAGCCTTGAGACATGAAAAGGGATTTAGAGAGGTGTAGAGAACTCTTGGCATGTGGGAGGCAGGGAAAGGTAGAGAGCCCCTGGGGAGCAGAGTAGGCTTAGGACAGGAAACTGGAAGTTCAGTTCCGGAGTGATGAATAGTCACCAAGGAGGCCTTTCAACCTGGTAATGGCTACTTATCACCTTCTTGTGGTAGGCCTGACCTTCAGGTTCAAGTGAGCCAGAATGAGGGCTGATTGATCTGAACTAGGGGTTGGCTCACGAAAAGGTGAGCCATGAAGCCAAGTTTTGGGGCTCAGCTTAACCAACCACAAAGCCAGGATCAAATTTAAATTCTAGGAAATGGGAACGCCCTCCCAGGAGAAGCTCAGGCTGGTTATGGAAAAACAGATCTAGTCAACTCCTTAGTCAAGAGAGGAGAGGAGAGATTCTTTTCTTGATCTCTAATAAAGTGGGCATTGCAAGTGCAGACTTAAGGCTATTTCTGCATTTTACTTTAGGGGTCCAGTCACCCTAAACTACCTAACAAAGTTACCTGACTTCCTCAAGGTAGCCTAAATCTGTGTTCTGTGCCATGCTCACTTTTTTACAATCACATTTCTTTTGAGGTAAGAGTTCTGTGTGTGTGTGTGTGTGTGTGTGTGTGTGTGTGTGTGTGTGTAAGATTTTTTAATCACCATGGAATAAAGTTATTCTAAAGACATTCTGCAGGTTCCCCTACTTTTGACTATCAGAGTATTGAATCGTGGGCCCCAAGAAGCTGAAATTCCCCTGGGAATGTCATGCTGCAAGCAGAAAAACAAACAAACAAACAAACAAACAAACAAACAAACAACAAAACCCCTGAGATTCTGGGGGAGGGGGAGATGAGAAGGAGGAAGAACTTTTATCCTGGACAAAAAATTATAATTTATCAGCTGTCCTTGTAGGAAAGAATGGAGCTGAGAGAGTGGTAAGAAGATGAACAACCCTTCAAGGGACAGTTTATTCATGCACGCCTCATCTTTCTATCTAACCTTACTCTCATAGTAGGACCTGAAGACAGACATAGGCAAGATAGTCATCAGATTTTAAATGGTGTCTTGGGGAAAGGGGTGAGTCAGTACATGACAGAGCTCAGAGAGGCCATGGAGAGTGGGCAATGCTGAATACAGTCCATTCTGCTTTTTATGGTTGTGTTTGTTTAATTGGCTTATTGACGACATTGGCTGGACCTGGCTCCCTGTGGGTGCTAAGGTTCAGGCTCGGACCTTCATCCCTCTGCTAACAATTGTCCATCTTGTAAGTCTCAGATCCCTCTATCCATTTCCCTTTCTTCCTCCTCCCAACTTGCTATGCTTCTGACTTAGTCTGGAATTCTGATGCTATGTCTTATTATAACAACTCGATTTCAAATACAGTTGTCTTCTCCCTCTGTTGGGCATTGCTAACCATGGGACTATGAGGAAGCTGGCCTGGGTTGTCGGACATGGCTGGGGACCTTGGGCTGTGGGGGTTGCAGCTGGCCATATGGTTGGGAATCCACTGGCCCTCCCTGCCTTCATTGAATTCAGTATGGAAGGGAAGAAGGAGGGGTTTAGGAGAGCAGACTTCTGTGAACTACGTAGACGGGCAGGGACAGTTCAAGGCTGGGCGGAACTCAGGGACTTAGGAAAAACACCAGGCAGTGGCCCTGGCCAGAGTTTCCCCGTGTCTGCAGGCTAGCAGCCAACCTCACACAGTCTGGCAGATCAGGGTGGAGAAAAGGTTACCTGGAGGACTGGGTTTGGGCAGTATTTGTTGGATCGGTGTCTGGGCTGAACCAACTAGAGCCGACATGGAAATAAGCAGAGAGGATAGATGGCCTCATCAGCAGGTAACAGTGCAGGGTGGCCAGCCCCGTCCCGCAGATTTGAGGCTGCCATGCTCAGACGCCCTGGGCTGGATGTTTAAAGGGAAGGAACAAGCAGGGCAGAGAATGGGGAGAAAAGAGGGGGAAGAGAATGCAATTGGAACAGGACTATTTCTTTCCTTGACTTGGGTCCCTTGTATACCCTTAGGTCTGGCTTACTAGTTCTTAATGGTAGCCTGTTTGCACAGTTTGGGGCACAGGTTTCTGTGTAACCCGGGACAATGGTTCTTCTGCAGCAGCTGACCTTATCAGGCTGTGCTTTGAGAAATTATTTACAGCCCAAAAGAATTTCCTCAGTGTTACAGCCTGTTCGAGGGTCATGTGGTTCTGGGTTTGGGGGACTGATGTGAATAGATTCTGACTATAGGGATTTATTTATCTTCCCCTTTCCGTGAGGCACTGCAATGCCAGATTGCTGTGTGGGGTAGATGGAGAAAGCTCCTATTCCAAACCCTAATTCCAAAAATCCACTTTGTTCTTTCTAAACAGATAGACTGTGGGCCTTAGTCTGCTTTTCATTGGTTTCACAAAATACATGAGAGTAAATAATCCATGAAGTGATTCATGGTTTGTGGACGCAGAGAGCTTTAAAATCACCTTCCCAGTATCTGCTGGGAAGTAGGAAGGTCTCTTTCTGTTACATCGTGTACAGTGAGGGAATTACACGTTGAGATGGAGCCTGTACATCAGCCAGCTGCTTCGCCCTCATCCTCCAGTTCCCAGTGTGTATCCCCATCCCTGGCTGCCTCATTTATTCCCAAGGACTCTACCTCTAAGATCATCAATATGTGAATTTGAGTAATAAGTTCCTGCCATATGAAACGCTGAAATATCTTAAATTCTGAGGACTATGTTTACTATTTTCTAGCACTGCAGTTATCAGGCTATGATTTCTTGTGGATTCTTCATTTGTTGCTTATATGAGCTTGATTAGGGATTGGTTATTTACTGAATATGGATAATCTACCATTGTCTATACCCCACTACCAATTAAGTTACGAGGCAGTCTATAGACTGGGAGAAAATCATTGCCAGGTAAGCATCTGTCATAAAATTAGTATCTAGACTATCCAAGAACTTAAACAACAGAACATATGGAAAACAAACAACCCAATAAAAAATGAGCTATGGAATTGAACAGTTTTCAAAAGAAGTACAAATTGCTAATATGTATTTTAAAAAGTGTTCATCAACCTTTGCCATCAGGTAAATGCAAATCAAAGCTAGTTGATATTCATCTTATCTTGGTCAGAATGCTTTCATCAAGAAAATAAATGACAACAAATGTTAGCAAGGATATGGGGAAAGTGGACCCGTGATTAACTGATAGTGGAGGTGTAAAATGCTACAATCTCTATGGAAATAAGTGTGAAGTTTTCTCAAAGAACTAAAGATAGAATTAGCATATGACCAACTCTACCATTCCCGGGTTTCACCCAAAGATTCTATGCCCCACGTTCATATTTATTGCCACTCTATTAACAATAAGCAGTAAAGAGAATCAGCCTAGATGTCCATGAACTGATGAATATATTATGATGATATAGTACATTTACGCAATGGAACTTTACTCAGTTGTTAAAATATAAATTACAAAATTACATGACAATGGTTAGAACTGTAAATAATTATACTGAGTGAGATAACCCAGACTCAAGACAAATGCCACATTTCCCCTCTCCTATCTGAATCCTAGTTTTGAAATGTATGCTTAAGTTGGGGTGCGTGTGCATGTGCGTGTGCATGGAGGCTAGTCAGCTAGGAAGAGGCCACGAGGGAGGGTTTGGTTCCTTTTACACGACAAGTGCGTCAGAGTTTAGTCAACCTGTGATGTTCTACAAATTCTTTGGGTTGCTAACTTGCACTGTGACATGAGTTCTTGGATATGCCCGTCTTGCTAGTTGTTTCTGCTTGGGCATTGACAGGTTCTTTGTGCCTTGTTCAAATAATTGGAAATGATTCTTACAGAAAGTAAAGCAGTGGTTTTCTATTTTTGATTGCACAGATTGAGGTATCTAACCTATACTGTGCTGTGCGTGTTCCTTCCCATGATGTACGTGACTTAATCATATGCACACACACTTGTCCACAGGCATATCATAGTAAATAGAGGATTCTCCCAACAATTCCATGCAAGGGACACAGTTTTCTTTCCGCTCATGCATCCAAAACTTGTTCAGGTTGGATGGTTCCATATCTTTTGATGCCAGATATATTATAGATCATAATTGAAAAGAAATTAATCAGGCTGGAGGGATGGCTTAGTGGTTAAGGCGTTTGCCTGCAAAGCCAAAGGACCCAGGTTCGATTCCCCAGGACCCATGTTAGCCAGCTACACAAGGTGGCACATGCGTCTGGAGTTCGTTTGCAGTGGCTGGAGGCCCTGGCGTGCCCATGCTCTCTCTCTCCTCCCCACCTCTCTCTCTGTCAAATAAATAAATAAATAAATAAATAGAAATGAAATATTTTTTTTTAAAAAAGAAATTAACCACAAAAAGAGTGTCACCCAAGGTTTCTAGGGGTTGAGAAAATTATTTTATTTCATTGAGAAGGGTGCACCCATAGGTTTGCCAACAGGTTGGTAGGTACGTTGCCTAAATCAGTTGGTTTTGCTGAAATATTTCTCAGTGCTTGCTTGCCTCAGGTACTTTCCCATCCATATCTGACTTTGTGACAATACTCCTGCATTTATATAAGGTTTATGGCTTTTAAATATTATGTGTGAGGAACTGGGCTGTAGGTTGCGCTCAATCTAAAGATACTGAACAAGTAAAACAAAGAAGATGAGGGCCGGCTTGCGCTGTGCTTGGACTCTTAGTATCAATGCTTTATCTATCATTCCATGAGGCGTTAACATCTCGTATCCTTGGGAGCAACTGACTCTCACACACTTAGCTTATTCCTTCAGGAGATAAACAGCATTCCTTGGAGTGTACAGCTTTCATGTGTAAACTCTCCAATCTTCAATATATATCCCACCCTCCTCTTCCTTTATCAAACTCTCCCACACCAAGCCAATAGCATTTTTTTTTTTTTTTGGTTTTGCAAGGTAGGGTCTCACTCTGGCCCAGGCTGACCTGGAATTAACTATGTAGTCTCAGGGTGGCCTCGAACTCACAGTAATCCTTCTACCTCTGCCTCCCGAGTGCTGGGATTAAAGGCGTGTACCACCATGCCCGGCCGCCAATAGCATTCTTAACCTCAACCACTCCATAGCCAAGAGTCAGGCTACTAGAGAAGACGGCTGTAACGTAGAGCCTGTAATGTTACAGAAACTCTAAAGTCCAAAGCCTTCCTGCTGTTCACTGTGCTCTGCCTATCCCTTCCCACAGGTAAAACAATGACTGTCTGGCCACACTGTCCCATGCTCCTTCTACCTGGGAGCCACACTGAAGATTCAGTGTGTTCACATGGCACGGTCTGCCTTACCCTGTCCTGCAAGCTGAGTACAATGTTCTGTCAATAGCATTGCCAGATATGTATCTTTCAATTTATAGCACCCACACCTCAGTAAACTCAGGGTGGGAATCTTGGCACATTTAAAACACACTTCTTTGTTGAAACTACAATAATTACAGAGCGTGGCTTTTTTCTTCTATAAAGCTCTTACAATTTTTCCGCCCCCACTTCTGCAGTGTTCCCTGAGCTTTGATGCATGTTATAAGTCTCCTTTAGTGTTGAGTTCTCTGCAACCTCTGAATTTATGCTTTGAAATATTTTGAGGGTAATGATTGTTCATAAAGTAATGTTTGAATAACATTTCCTTTCCTTTTTTCCACCTGCTATATATCATATTATGATCACTTCAATTAGCCAGATTGACCCATCTCATTCATTTTTATTTACTGTGTATGACTTCCAAGAGTGACACTAAATCAACAACAGAACAAATGCTATTCACCTTCATGCCCTATTAATTTTGTTGTAATCTGGGAAGACTTCTAAGCTTTATTAAGCATTCTCTAATGTGTTGAATGTGCAGGGTGTATAAAAGTAAATTTATTGCAACTTCAACTTCAATGTATAATGAAAGAGTGTATCTCAAATGAAATAGTTAATAATATTTTTAAAGTATGTCTGATAGGAAAATGTATAACAGTTTTTAATTTAGAGCATGATCAAATTAAAAATTATATAAAACTGCCAAATATAGCAGGAATAATTAAAATAATAATTACACTGTAGTGAAGATATTAATTCGGAAATATAATGGAATTACTATTTCTGTCATCTCACAGAAAAGTACATTCACCAGATCCTGGAGCAATCACTTCAGAAGAGATTATCATCCTATCCATTTTCTTTTTTCACTTCCAGGATCATTTTTATGAGCTGAAAAGCAGGTCACTCACTCCATATTATGTTGCTCTCTCCTTTACATTCACTTCCTTTTCCTTCTTTACTTCCTTGTACCTCAAATAGTTTCATTTAATAGGAAGCTCAGAGAATTTTTTTGTCTTAAGAAATAATTTTGTTTTGCATATTGATGTGGCAATTTTCAATTTGAGCTAAAATAATATGGCTTTTTTATTTATTTGAGAGAGAAGCAGATATATATCTATATATATATATATCTATATCTATATAGATATATATATATATAGATATATATATATAGATATATATCTTTTTGAGAGAAAGAGAGAGAGAGAGAATGGGCATGCCAGGGTCTCCAACTACTGCAAGTGAACTCCAGATACATGGGCCACCTTGTGCATCTGGCTTACATGGGTCCTGGAAAATTGAACCTGGGTCATTTGACTTTGCATGTGAGTGACTTAACCACTAAACAATCTCTCCAGCCAATAATATGGCTTTTGTCAACATATTTGTATAATAGGAATGAAGATTTTAGGATTTTATAAGCTATGCTTTATTCGTTCATTAAGAACCAGAATCTGAAGCTATGCGATTGCCTGCTGCTATGCATTTTTTCAAGAAGACAAAAACGCATACCCATATGCCCCCCCACACTGAACTATATTGCTACTTATATGACAAGAAATTTGAATTTTAAATAAAGTGAAATAATTATCTGAATACAACTAAGAACATGCATTATACTGTTCAAGATACATTAGTAGATTATATTTATATTACAATAAGCTAGTTTATGTGTGGCACTGGACCCCTTATTATTAACATAAGCTTACTAAATATATGGAGCAGTAGAAATGCATAGGCTAGCTCAAGGCACAAAATAAGACAGAGAGCAGTCTCATGTATAATGGGAGAACCTAGCTGCAGTTTCAACAATGTTCAGTCACCTGAGTTCATCTTCAACCACAGTGAGATGCTGCTGCAGTTTGTTTGGTTACTCCTTTGTCTATATCCAACTCCCGAGATAATGAATCTTACTGCTACAGAGAGGGAGAAAGTTTCCAGACATTCTTATTTCCCCCAGAATTTGTAACAGAGCTTCCACTGGAAGCAAAGAACAACTGGGAAGGATGCTAACGCAGACTACTTAATCCCAAAGCTTGTAAACTGCTTAAAAAAAAAAAAAAAAAAAAGAGATCTAAAGTTTAAGTATTTCAAGGGCTCATGCCATGTGGTCTTGGTGCAGCTGACATATATATGTAATAGAAAAATGAACTTCTAGCAAGGATTAAAATGAAACATTTCTAAAGCTTTATTTATTAAGCATGTATCATTCTGACTTTGGTCCATAGGTCAAAGTTACTGACCCTTGTATTTATTCATAAATTTGAAGGGTAATTCAAGGCTTAAAATATATTTAAGAAAAAAAATTGTGTAAAATAAGGACTAAAAGGACCAGCACTGGGCTGGAGAGATGGCTTAGTGATTAAGACACTTGCCTGTGAGGGCTAGGGACCCAGGTTTGATTCCTCAGAACCCTCGTAAGCCAGATGCACAAAGTGGCACATGTGCGGGAATGTGTTTCCAGTGGCTAGAGGCCTGGGTGTGCCCATTCTCTCTTCTCTCCCTTCCCCCCTCATTATCTCTAATAAATTTTTTTAAAAAAATAAAAATGTATTTAAAATAAAGAACCAGCAATGCAATAAAACCAAAGGAAACAAATACCTCATTGAAAAGTAAATTTATCCAAAAATCAAACTGTACCTTCAAAAAATATATAATACTTTACAAAGTACTGAAAAAAAATAATATTTTATTGAATAAGTTTAATATGCTATTACTATTATGTCTTTATATTGGTGTAAGTCATAAAACACAACTGGATTAAACCATACCTCAAACAAATATTATAGCATCATAGAACAACAACTATAAAACTGAAATCATTAATGTGTCCAGAGGTGGGTAAAATATTAAGAAAGCATAGAAACAGCAACTTATTTTTATTCAAAGTGTATAAGAATAGAAAGAGAACACACCTGAAAAATATAAGAAATTGGGAAAACTGAAGGTGACTTAGGGAAACAATCAGGGTAAAGATTAATTCAAAGAAGATCATCTTGAACTGACCTTGGAGATGTTGTCACCTTAGTGGCATAATTTTAATTACACTCTGTTGTTTCCATAGAAACCACTCGGGTCTCATCCTCCCTGTAGTTCTGGATTAGGCTACTATGAATAAATTGAAATATTTTAAAACATATCAGTGGACAGACCACTTAGCACTCATTTAAATGACAAAGAATTGATATTAGTGTGAAATTTTGGTGATCTAATAAACAAATTCATGCTGTAAACCAGGGTAGAATAAAACAGCTTTATTTATCACACTGATAAAGAGAGCTGGCATGGCAACGTGAGAAGAATCCCTGATTATGGTGATGGGCTAAGGAATCTCCATTTTGGAGAGGTATTAGACAGCTTCAGGTCACTAATATGAACCTCCAAACTGTTAGGTCTGACAGGCCCCAATATGGAGTCACCAAGGACAGCAGGATGGGGACAGAGACATAAAGGAAATAGATTATCCACCTTCCTCAAGAAACTGCCCAGCCATTATCCCTTCCTTGCCTGCAATGCCCCAGGTCATGGTTTCCTGCCCCCTTATTTTGTAAACACCCTGGTCTCTGTTGTGGTGTCTCACCCTGAATATCTTAGATCTCCCTCAGCTCTTCCTTTCTTCTCCTTCCCCCAAATGAAAGCCCTATACAGCCCACTACCTGAGGAACTCAGATGGGCTGTGCTCCTCTCTTGTAAGCCAGCCCTGGCAGCTCATGCTTTTCCTGAATAAATGCTTTCATCTTTGCCTCAGAGTGATTTGCATGGTCCTGGTCACTCCTGAACCTCACACCACCCAGGCACAGTTTATGGGAGAAACATCATTTATTTGAAGCTTACAGATCCACAGGAAGTTCCATAATGGCAGGAGAAGTTGGTCCTCTTTCACAGGATCAAGGAGAGAGAGAGAGGGAGAGAGAGAGAGAGAGAGAGAGAGAGAGAGAGAGAGAGAAAAGCCATCACCAAAAGTAAGCAAGCACATTTCAGGTACCCCAGGGTAAGCTCAAGCATTTTGCGTATCTTTAGACTGGAATTCCAAATTCACCCCCACACCTTGGGGCATGTCCCTAGGTGATACCTAGGTGCCCACAGTGACACCTCCATCGAGGTGTGGAGAGGTCAAAGTTAAAACTTCAACAAACTCCTGAATCAATTGGGGGGGGGGTGGTCATCCATTCAAATCACCACATTCCACCCCTGGCACCCAATAGTTTCATTACCATCTCACACTGTACACTGTGTTCGGTGCAGAATCAAAGATCCCTGCAGTCTTTACCTGCTTGAGATAGTTTCAAAGTCCTAAGTGTCTTCTGAGATTTATTTATCTCTTAGCTGTGAATCCTGTAAAAAACAAGTTATATACTTTCAACATATGAAGGACCAGAGTAAACATTTCCAACTGCTATAAGGCATAGCAAGGAGAAGCTGGAAAAGTGAAAAGTCAATAACCATCAATCAAACATCTGAACTTCAAGTCCCATATAATCAGTAACTGACAGTTTCTAGATATTTTAATTCCACCTCTCCAGCTTGGCTGAATAACCTAGGGAAAACTTTCATCCTGAGCCAACAGCACATCATGGTAGGCCTTGCATAGTCCTGGTTTATCCAAAATATCTTTGTGTCTCCATGTCAACCACGGTCCATCTTCTAAAGGCTCTACTGGCCTATCAGGGTCATTCATGCCCAGCTTCATGCCATCTCTCAGCAGCAACAGGTCCTGGAACTATGTGTAAACTTCATGACCACTCCACACATCTTCCATGTTTCTGAAGCCTATACCAGGTGTGCAGGACCCAGCCATATCCTTAATTCATGGACTAAATAGATTGTGACATTGAAGATCATGTTCCTTCTTTTCAGTCAACTTCCAAAAGAGTTTGCGTTTCTATCATAGTCTGTCCTCAAGCTCCCTTTCTGTTGTTTCAATGTAAAGCAGTTGGCCATTTTCCTTCCGAGTGGAAGTATATTTGACAATAGAAGCTTTAGCAGCCAGGCTCTGTGCCAGTAAATTTTAAGCTTTTTTTTTTTTGAGTTTTTCCAACTTCAAAATCTTAAATTTTTCACTCCTATGTCTTTATCCAAGCACATCAATCCATTACAAATTTAACCTTGATCAAACTCTCTTGGCCTGGGCAGCAGAACACAATCATCCTTTATGCCAGTAGGCTGGTCCCAACAAAGTCCTCTGCAGTTTTTCTTTCCCCTTAGAAAGTTCATAAGCCAAGCCTCTGAATACAGTTCTCTCTGCACTTAGCATTTTCAAACTCTCATCAGGATATCCCATAATACTTGTCTCACTGCTCCAGAAGGCATCTTCAGTTACAAGCACCAAGTTTCCCATTACTCTAGAACACAAGTTCCAAAAGACCAAAACATGTGTGGCCAGACTCATCTCAGCATTCCCCACAATCTGGTACTAATTCTGGAACAGACAGCCTCACATTGCTGGGATGACCCTCCAAACCAGGCACAGTTTATGAGAGAAATAGCATTTATTTGAAGCTTACAGATTCAGGGGAAGTTCCATAATGATAGAAGAAGTTGGTCCCTTTCATAGGCCAGAGCAGAGAGAGAGAGAGAGAAAAGCCACAACCAAAAAGCAAACAAGCATACTTCAGGAACTCCAAAGTTGAAGCACATTGCATATCTTTAGACTATAATTCCAAATTAACCCCCACACCTTAGGGCTGGACCCTAGGTTCTGCCCATAGTGACACCTCCCCTAGCCAGGTGGCTGGAGATCTAATTACAACTTTAATATACTCCTGAATCAATTGGGGGACATCCATTCAAACTATCACGGGATGAATTGTCAGGGTTTATGCATTTTGCATACAATTTTCTGAAATGTAATTTCTGCCTGTCAGTGAAGGCAGGCTTGATCATTTAGTGTTTGGTGCTCGGTAGACAAGGTAAGCTACTTTGTTCTAATGTCGTGTCTGTGATTCCTGCAAGGCGCATGAAGGCCGCTCTGTAGTATCAGGTTGCAACTAATTTTGTTTGGTCATGCGTGGCATTCTGCTGCTCAGCTGTTTGGGTAGAACAAACCTGTGTCTTTTCTATTTAGAAGATACTTTCTTGAGGACTGTAATTGCATTAGGGACTCAATCCCCTTCTAGTATCCAAACCATGGCCTTTCCTCAACAGGCAATACCAAATTATTATAAATTAACAAATCTCAAGATAGCGAGGAATCAAATACATTTAAATGCTAAATGTATAATTTTAGTAAAATAAATACTATTTTTACTTTGAGTTTCTTGATTTTCTGGCAGTTTTCTTTACATTGAATTGAAAAATATGCCATCTCTTTCAGATTTAAAAAGCATTTTAACTGTCTAAAAATTCTCAATATTTTAAAAACCACACTGTTTAATTGAAAAGAGCTTGCTCTGCCTCATAGATGACATCTTCTTCCTAGGTTATCAAATGCAAGAAGGGGAAATTTGCTGGTAGATTTCCCAAGGGTCTCTCACTTTGACCTCCAAAACACCCAGGTCCCAATAGATTTACCTTGAGCATTAGATTTCCACATATGAACATTGAGGAAACAAACATTCAGACCACGAAGGCTGTATTCATTTTTGCTCAGTGGTATGATTGATTGATTGATAGTTGAACTGTGCATTGACCTCCATGGACTTGTGAATGCTACACATATGATCTACCATTGAGCTATATTCCCAGCTCAAAGTGGTTTGATTTTGTTAAACTGTTGAGTTTCCTAGGCAGCACAGTCAACTAAATTCATATCATAAATCAGCTTATTCTAATCCATAAGGAGCTCATTTCATTTGATCCATGGAAACAGAAGTACAGTTTTACTAAATGTCTGGTATAATGGAATTTGTTGTGTCTCTGCGAGTGTCAGAGCCTCATCTTGGCTCTTGGCTACGTGGTAACTCGGGAGCTAAAGCCACTGAAGATTACAGTCACAAAAAGATTGCACTGAGTCAGTGGTCTCAAGATTCTTCTTTTTTTTTATGAATTTTGACAAATAAAATCCATAGACCAGAGAGTAAGGTTTAGAGAGATTTTATTAAGGGGATTCTAGGTAGAATTTGGGAGAAAAAAGGCAGGAAAAGCTCCTTTCTCTAAAGCAGTAGCTGCTTGGTAGAAACTCCTACTGAGACCCAGGTTAATTTTGTTTTTTTCTTCTTGTTGTTGTTTTGTGTTTAATGGGCATAAGGACTGAATTAGTCAGCCAGTCTCGATCTCAGGTGTTCGGTGTCAGATTTTCAAGTAAAGGGAAATCTTCCCAGATTTCTCCATCATCTGGGAAGAACCTTTGGCAAGGCTGGTTAGGCCTCCTAGGACAGGAATACGCCTCCAGGGGAGAAGAGACAAGAACAGCCAGGTCCTTCTGTCCTTGCTCCAGCCTAGCATAGTGGAATGACCTACACTATTCCCCTACAGGCTCAAAGATAACCCTCAATCTACTGGGGGTGGGGTGGGCAGGGTACTAACCCTAATGTGCACCTTTGGTCATAGGAGTCAAGCCTCTGGATGTTACAGATGCCACACAGATAAAGAATGACATTAGAGGAGTACAAAACATCAAGAAATTCTCAATCTATCTTTGAATTTCCCTCATATATGGGACCTTTTCCTCCATAAATTCTGAAAAAAATATTTATAACTAAGAAATGATAAAGACAGAGAATGACAGGATATGGTCTAGGCAGTGTATATTTAATTTAATTTACATATGATATCTTTGTAATGTCACAGTATTCTTCACAACTTTTCATTTTAATGCCAAATTCTATAGTTTTCTCTTCCTTAATCTTTGCTATTTTCATGGATACACATTGTGGCTTGTTTGTATATGTTTATAGCCACATGCTCAATGCTTACATTGAAATCCTAACCTACAAAGTGATGATATTACTAGAAGGCCCTATGAGAGGAAATTATGTCACTATGAATTGTCCCTTATCAAAGATCTTCAGGGAAGTTCATTTACCCTTCTAGCATATAAGGACACAGCAAGAAGCCGCTATCTATGAACAAGTAAACCAAAATTCTCTACTCTCTTCCTCTTGTGACTCCCTGGCCTGAGAACCATGAGCAATTATTTCTCTTATTCATGAAGTAGAGGGACTCTGTTTCAGTAGCATGAATGTATTAAGACAGTAGGACACCTGCATATTTTATTTCCTTTCTTTTCATTTTTGCAAGAGCCATCTTAGGAAAACAAACTAGATCATTATTTGCCTAAAAGAACATAATATCACTTCCATAAAAATTGTATATTTGTCCATTAAAATTCTTTGACATAATCTACTTATATCTATTTTGTTTTGTTTTCTTTTGTTTTTGAGGTAGTGTCTTGCTCTAGCCTAGGCTGACCTATAATTCACTATGTAGTCTCGGGCTGACCTTGAAGTCACAGCAATCCTCCTATCTCTGCCCCTTGAGTGCTGGGATTAAATGTCTATGCCACCACATCTGGCTGTATCTATTTTTATTGCCTGTAAACCTTGTAGCTATATACCAAATCAAATTCCGTTTCCCAAACAACTAAATTTCTTTTTCTTCCCTTCCCTACTTTCCTCCCTTCCTCTGTACTTTTCTCCCTTCCTTCCTTCCTTCCTTCCTTCCTTCCTTCTTTATTTTCTTTCTTCCTCCCTCCCTCCACCCCTGACTACTTTCTTTTTCTATATGTAACACATGTTCCTCTTCCTTCAGTTTCCCAAATGCTGGATATCAGGCACATACCAACAGGGTCGGCTCTGATAATTTCTTTATGATCCCACTTATACCATTTTGGAAATATGTTGTCATCTTTGCATATTCTTATAACTTCCACCATGTTTAACATGACTAGATTTCCTTTTGTGCGTAACCTTTGTTTGTTAACCTCACAGTTTTGTGGTTTGAAATTTGTTCTGCGAGATCCTAGTATATGTCTTTTTTCTACAAAAAGTTCAACAGTTGACAATTACAAGGGTCATTTCTCTAAATCTACATTTCTTTCCCCAGTTTTCTAGAGATTAAGGAAAATATGACTCAAATGATAGGATTTTAAAATATCAAAGCTTGTGAAAAAATTACCCTCAAAGCATCTATTTATAGGCTGAGTGAAGAAAAGATAAATGAAGTCAACATATTTCATGTCACTTTGTTCATTTTCAGTTTTTAGAAAACCTTCAAGTCGTTTCTATATTGTTCTTGAATCTTTGGAACATTGATGACTAACTGAATCTCTGGTGTGTTAATCACTTGCCTGTGAAGCCTAAGGACCCCAGTTCAAGGCTTGATTCCCCAGGACCCACGTAAGCCAGATGCACAGGGTGTTTGTTTGCAATGGCTGGAGGCCCTGGTGTTCCCATTATCTCTCTCTCCCTGCCTCTTTCTCTGTCTGTTTCTCTCAAATAAATAAATAAATAAATAAATAAATAAATAAAATTAAAATGAGAGAGACAAATGTTTGTAGTTTTTTTTGTTGTTTTTTGTTTTTGTTTTTCTAGATAGGGTCTCACTCTGGCCCAGGCTGACCTGGATTTAACTATGTAGTCTCAGGGTGGCCTTGAACTCTGGGCAATCCTCTTACCTCTGCCTCCTGAGTGCTGGGATTAAAGGTGTGTGCCACCATGCCTGGCAATGTTTGTAGTTTTTAACCAGCTTCTAACTTCTGTCATTTTACCCCATGTGTATTAATGAAAAAGGAAAGCAAGCTAGTTTAGATTTTAGTTACTTTGTTGCCTTTTGTTTTTTTCCCTCATTCTTTAATGTGGATAGCCTTTGTTTTACTAGTTGCTCAAGTGTCTAATTATATTTAAATTTTATATTACAAATAAAATATTTCTTAATGATTTATTTTAGCTCATCTGTACTCAATAGACAATGCTGTGAGAATGTAGAAGCTAAGTAGTATTTCCAGTGTTCATAGATAATTTCTATGCTTCAAGGACTTAGCATCAGATCTGATGTGAAATAATCTTGTCTGCTTTGCAAAACAAAAAGAGAAAGAAAGCAGAAAGAAAGAAGAAAATAAGAAAGAAAGAAAGAAAGAAAGAAAGAAAGAAAAGAAAAGAAAAGAAAGGGAAGGAAGAAAGAGAGAGAGAGAGAAAGAAAGGAAGAAAGAAAGGAAGGAAGGAAGGAAGGAAGGAAGGAAGGAAGGAAGGAAGGAAAGAAAGAAAAGAAAAAAGATTCAGAAGATTCTTGGAAAGCTTCCAAGTGAGGGTACCCCCATGCCATCCCCTCCTAACACTGTAAACTAAGGAGGCCGTGGCAGGGAGGGGAAGTAGGTGGCCTAACCCTTGGAACTACTAAACTAGAAAACATCGCAGTAACAAGACTAGAAAATACAGCACTAACAAAATTGCAAAAGTGTTGAGACAAAACCAGAACAAATGCAGGAAATTCTGTTTTGACGTTCCCCTTCAAAGACTCCTGGGCATATGAGGGTGTAACTGAGGTGATTGCATCACACAAGGATTCCAAACCGGACAGCATAGCTGAGAACAAAATGAGATGCTTTTAAAGGTCCCAGTGAAGCAATAAATGTGATCTGGTCATTTCCAGTGTGTGAAAACTGGCATGTACATGCATATAAGCACACACATACACTCATACGAAATAAGAAACTGGAAAACAAATCAATATATACTTGTGATTATCACTAATTCTTCTCATCTCGTGTCTGACCAGAACATGCAACTTGGATCATAAATTAGCCATTAAGCAAAACAAACTTGGACAATCATTAAATATGCACACATATAATCCCCAATGGTATTTTTCTATTTATCTCTAATTTACATACTGTGAGCATAGTTTTAATAGCTGATTTGCCATTTGTTATCAAAATACAAACATCTATGTAGCTTACGGCTGCTTTTACTTTGGAATTGAAATTCCACTGTGTGATGCTTGTCCATTTTTCAGCTCGCTGTATCTGATAAATGTCAAAGTCAATTTCCGTGAGTAGTTCTCATTTGTTTCAGCCTCCATTTGATGTCTGTGTGTGGAGGGAGTAACTGGCTGAGCAAAGTGCCTGCAGCGCTTTGTAAGATTTAGTAACTTATCTGGGTTGAGGTGAAATCACCAGTCATTGTTCAACATTTAGGTAGACTCTGACTGAGTTTCATTGCTAGAAGCTAAATATATAATGAGTAGGCAAGAAACAATGCAGGCGTATGTCATTCAACAAACGTATTATCATTTTCTGGACACATTTGGACTAGGAAAACGATTACAACTTAATAACTAACTGACTCAGGCAGATGATAAAGGGTAGAATTTACTGAAGAGCTCAGGATTTAGCTAAGTTATTGTAGGATTTTCGATCCATGAAGTTAAAATTATTTCAAATATGTTAGCAGGTCATTAAGGGCAACTCTGATCTGGTCTGACTTTGATAGATAAGATATCACATCAAAACTAGCTACTCTATACTGACCCATTTTATCTTTTGTCAGCAGTAAGATAAGCCGTTGTCAATAGGCAAAGGAAATAACAGAAAGTTCTCCACGTCCGTGTAACAGACACAATGACTCCAGAGTATACACCTGGCGCAATATTCACTCTGTAGGTGTCAGGTTGCTTGAAAATGTGACCTGCTTTCCCAATATAATATACTAAATGCAATGTTAACTTCAGTGAACTTTGGGATGCTTAAATTTCTACTATGTGCTCTTGAAAAAATATGCATTTTTTCCAGAAATTTTATTTACTAAAAAGAAAAAAAATGCAAGTGGCATTTCCTTTTTAAAGGTTCTTATTGACAACGTTCATAAATGTAGGCAATATACAATGATCATAATCCCCTAATTTCTATGAAGTTTTCTAGGGTGAGTTCAGGTAGCATATTCATTTTTCAAATGCTGAATAACCTGGTACAAGTTACATTGCCAGAGGCTCTACATTCTTGGGAATGTCAAGATGCCCTATAGGTGAAAGTATGCTAGCATATTTTGAAGAGGAAGAGAAGAGGGAGGAGAAGGGACATGACACATGAGGAGTTCTTTCACCTGCTTGCATGTAAGGATAGAATCCACACTTCAGGGAGTTTCTAAAGTCTCTGTTTTGGAAATAATATGATAAGGAATATGTGTAACTGAAAGTTATGTTTGTAAAGTGAATTTTGGTTTAAAAACATTCATAGAGTCTTGGAGATGTGGATCAGTGGCCGAGCCTTTATCTCTCATGGGTGGAGCACTGAATTTAATCCTGAGCACTCCCCAAAAATAAAAAAAGCAAAACAAACACTAACCCCCCCACAAAGCAAGCCTGCATTAATCAGAGCCAATTTTGTTCCATTTTCAAGTGCCTGGTTGCACATTGAGAGCTTTAAAATTCAAATATAATGCAGTGAAACTCAGATGGAAGGTGTGTTGTTTTCTATAACTAATTTTATGGGGAACAATATCTCTACCTTTGATCTTTTCTTCCTGGTGCCACATTGGTCTTATATCCACACCCATCACTGTACAGTAGGTAAGAGCCAAAGACAAACGTGTGCCACTTTGTAAGGTTCCCAAAGCCAGTGGGTCAGGCAGGCCTCAATTTTTTCCTTTAAAAATAAATACTTGCTAATACTTAGAGCATTGGTTTAATTTCTTCCCGATTTTCTTTTTCCAAAAGAAAATTTAGGTTGAAGTAATTGCATTCAGCCTCTGAGTTGTAAATCCCACCTGAAGCTGGTTATCACAGACTGATATTCTCTCATTGGGTTATTTTTGTAGGTGGTGATACTTGAATCTCTTCACATTAAGATGGAATAACTCACCGACTCATAAGTATAGCCCAGCACTGTGCAAAGTCACAACTTAATCACAACTAGTAGCCTGGGGATATGTGAGAACATTTAATTCCTCAGGTAAAATTCCCGAAACAATTATCAGAACCAATCGGCCTTGTGTCCTGATAATTTATCCATAACCGAGCGACTGCAGTGTTCCTTGAAACATGTGAGTCTTCTGGGACTTGGGCTGCTTGCCCTCACCACTGCAGACGCTGTAGGGACGTGCCAGTCACAGCATGACCAAGCCCTTCTCAAGGCTCTGCTTTTCTCTGAGAGCAGCAGCAATTCTACTTGCAACTGGCCACACTTTGCTAATCTCATGAACATCCTGAATGCCTACCTTCAAATCTACTGATCTATCTGCCCAGAATGGTCGAGAAGCATATTCTTCTAATATTTCTTCCTACCTTTAATGCCACTTTGTCTGACAAGTCTTCTCTGACTCCAAATAAATCACAGTACACTGAGTAACATCTCATGTTCTCTTTCCTGCTGTTCACAATGTTGCCATCTATTATACTCATGTGTTTATTTTGCAGTTTCCCACTTTTCTTGTCAGCACAATGTGGGGCAGATGCTGTGATCTACTCGGCTCATGTCAGCCTCTTCTGCCCCTTAAACCAAGCTTGCTTGGCACCAGTATGCACAGGTTATACAACATTTGAAATTCTTTCAATATTAAACATATTTTCTGCTTATACTTCAGGAAAATTGTGAAGAAGAAATGACAGTGTTTTAAAAGCTTTACGCTCAGACAAAAGAAAATTGACTACCAAGATTTTTTTTTTGTCACACTAGAGTTTATAAATAAGTGAAAAAAAATGGAGAAAATTGTGCTATGGTCTAATTTAGAACTATATGTATGATTAAAATTATTTGGAAATGAAGTTTATTGTAAAAATAATGGATTCCAGAGTAATCATGGAAGAAAATATAGTTATTTTAAGAATTATATCATTGTAAGTTTCAAATGACCTTAGCATCTAGAATTCTATTGCAGTGCCTGGGGTCCTGGCATGCCAATTCTTTTTCTCTCTCTCCCCCAATCTCACTAAAATAAAAAACAAGCATAAAATAAAATAAAATTATAAAGGTAAAAGAAAGTTAAAAACAAACAATATTCAGGGGAAATGCAAGAAAGAAAATGTTTTTATTTAATTTTTTTAAAAATATATTAATTTATGTGTGAGGAGCCAGAGAGAGAGAGAGAGAGAGAGAGAGAGAGCATGTACCAGAGCATAATGATAATGTACATGCCACTTTGTTCATCTGGATTTACATGGGTAAAAGAGAATCTAACCCAAGCTGGCAGCCTTTACAAGCAAATGCATATATATTTTTTACATGTTGGTGCCTTTGGTAGCCTCTTCCCTGTCCCCTGCCTCCTCATTGGGGAATGTGGATTGTGCATTATGGGGGTAGCCAACAGTTATGGGGAAGAGGAAATGTCTCTGTGCATAATGACCCCACTTGTGGCTCTAACAATTTTTCTGCCCCCTCTTCTGTGAATTTCCCAGAGCCATGTTGGGTTCATTTTAGTTCTGCTTCAGTGATGAGGTCTTGGGAGCTTCTGTGTCCCTGGATATTTGGTTTAGTGGGAGTTGAGTGTTCTCTAAGTTTATCTCCTTCAGCCTTGTGCTGGTATCAGGTTCACCGAGAAAGCTGCACTCTTGCCTATTTCCCCCGTTACTCTATGGTTTCAGCTGGGGCCCTGGTGAGATGTGATAGGCTGATCCTCCCTTCAGGTTCAGCATCCATCTGAAAAAGAGAGGCAAATTCTCCAACAGAGAGAGAAGTCAGCACCAGATAGATGGGATGGCCATTGTTATTTTAGAAAGAATTTTATATGTGTAGGCCCTCTTATAGCTCACAGTTGGTGGAAGCTTGATATTGGAGAATGGGCTCATTTTCTGGACATGGTTTTGACTTGTTTCCCAGTTCCACCTATGAGTTCCATTCCACTGAGTGGATCTGTTAGCCAAATCAAGAGCAGTTGGTTGCCCACCATGGCTGTGTGCCACTATTGCACTTGTTTGAGCATCACGTCAGGTTGTTTACTGCTGAGTCGCTTAGACTGAGAGTTGTTTGGACAGATGTCAGTTGTTTTTCCCCAGTCGCTTGTGTAGCACCCTCTGGCACTAGACAAGCTGTATAGGGACTGACCCTCTTCTAGATTCCAGCCAGGTCACTCCATGTTCCATCCCAACAGCACATGGTGCCTTCGGCAGTAGGGTCTTACCATTAATCTTGGGTGGGTCATCAAGAACTCTGACAGAAATCTGTCTTCTTTTGGGAAACTTTGTAGGTCTCTCTGATCAACAGCTCATTGTGGAAGTTAACCTCATGCTGGTACTGGGAGTTACAAGTTAGTACCAGGGAAGATGAAGGAAGAAAAAGACAGGTAATATAAAAAAGAAAGAGAGCATAGAAAGGAGAAGGAGAAAGAGAGAACAAAACAAGGAAAAAATTAAGGTTGGTTTTCATGGTGTCCTTAGCCTGTTGTTCAGAATATAGGATTTTCTAGTACCGTTTTCGTTTGGGTCCCGATTTGTGTCCCCTCACCCTTACCATCCCCCTTACCCTTACCCTCCCCTCCAGTCCCACTCTCCCTATTGTCTGGTTCTCAAGGGGCTTATTACATGACAGCATCTTGGGCAGATTCAGGTTAGAAGTCACAGATGAGGGAGACCATGCAATGATTATCGTTCTGTGATTGGGTGAGCTCACTGAGAATGATCTGTTCCATGCTCGACTATTTTTCTTCAAATTTCATTGTGTCATTTTTCCTTACTGCAAGTGCTTTTAACAGATAACTCACCTCCCCAATCCCAAAATGAACTTTTTGTAATGTTAGAACACTCCCTGTACATCTTAACCTCTATAATTACTTTCTCCAGTGACCTCAAGGCATTCAGCATTTCAGTCAGCTTTGCCTGACTGAAATACTTATTTGGATGAAATCAATGTGATAATGCTTATTTTGTAGTTCATAGTGAATTGTTAATTCCTCATTGTGAATGAAATTTGTCTAATAGGACACACATAGAAAGCAATTCTTTACTAGGTAGTAGCTTATAATTAACTCAGAAGTGAATGTCAAAATGATAATAATATAATATATAACATAGTAATGAAGATAAAATAGATAACAGAAAACAATGTAGACACAACTGTCACATGATCTTCAAAGGTTCTGCTTGAATAATGAATCTATGTGTATTTTTGTCCAACTTACTTAGCTTCTAAATTTTCTTTGATTACCACATATTGCTCTTTGAATTTATTTATTTATTTATTTGTTTGTTTGTTTATCTTGTTTTTTTGAGGTAGGGTCTTACTCTAGCCCAGACTGACCTGGAATTCATGATGTCATCTCAGAGTGGCCTCAAACTCATGGCGACCCTCCTACCTTTGCCTCCCAAGTGATGGGATTAAAGGTGTGCACCACCACACCCAGCTAATTATTTTTCTTTTAAATTAAGAAGATTATATTTTGCAAAAGTATTAGGGATCATCAAAATTAATTTAGTAGATTAATTTAGTATAATGCCACAGTATTTATCATCTATGAAAAACAACGTTATTCTAAGAGAGAATATCTACAGAAAAAAAAAAACTGCAATGTTATTCAGTAAATAACATAAACAAAATTTAAAAAGTACTTAAGTATCACAATAAGAAGAACATGGGCGTTCCCAAGGTGAAAAGTTAGGGAAATTGTCTTAGGATGTGTTGCTGTAAGAGAATAACATAGACTGAGCAATTGACTCCGTGGAAATCTTTCCTCACAATTCTGGAGGGTAGAAATCCCAGGTCACATCATGTCAGTGAATTCACACTTCCCAGATCCTAGGTGCTTTCCTTCTGCTATGTTCTCATGAGGCCCAAAGGACCAGAGTACTTTCTCACGTCTCTCTGGTAAGGACTCTAATCTCATCGGGAGGCTCCAGCATTGTAACCTAATTGCTACTGCCCTTCCCACTACTGCCACCCTGTTTGTAGTCACAGTTCCAGTGCATGGATGTTTCAAGGACATAAAAAAGGAACTTGTAACAGAAGTTAAATCCCGTATGTCACTTGCTAGGAGAGCTGACCTTGAAGAAGTCCTCTGCACTTATATATCATTCAACATCTTCATATTGGTGACACAGTAAAAGTATGTGAAACTCATTCCTACAGGATCATACACAGGGACACTATCATGTTGTAACAATGATTGATGCTCAATCCTGACTTCTTGAAAACATCTTCTAGTATATTTAAGGAATGCAACTTAGAAGCACAATTCTAAGTCTTTTAATTGTACTTTAGCAGGATGGAGTTTTTGTATATACATTTATCAGAGCCATACAGGAAATTGCTGTACACCAAAAAGATTAAAAAAAAAAATAGCAACAACAGAAGCTCTACATACCTGAACTGGCTGACTTTGTTTTGTATCAACTTTGTCCCAACTTCTTAAGATTTTATTTATGTAAATCATGCATATTAATAAAGGAAGATAGATGTAGATTTTTAGAGTTTGTAGAATGGAAAATATGTGCAGCAAGACTGCAGAAACCAAGGTGCTTGCGAGCTATTTTTTTATATTCACACATAATTTAGAAAATGTTTATTGCACTTTCCTTATGTTTGCATTTTAGAAGGAATAAAAGTGACTTTGTGTTAAATCATACACTTTATAGATGTGTCTGTTCTTGCTACTGCAGGCAGGAGGTAAATGAATGCACAGAATTACAATATAGCAGACAAACGAGGTTTTCTTGTTAAGTGCCATCTCCTGGAGAGGGAGGTCAGGCTGGCAAAGTGCCCTCTATTCTCACTTATCCTGAATATGTTCTTGTATTTTTCAAACCAGACACCCATTATCACATCTAGGTTTTAGTTGTATATTTCTTTCCAACTATTTATTTAGTTAGCTAGATATTATTTCTTTGTCTTATTTTCAGTATGAAAATATATAATAAGCCAAGTTCCACTTGGAATCTTCACATTGAAGAATATGCATGAATTTTGCTAAAATTCGGTGCAGCAGGCTTTTTCTTCAAAATTGAGCAAAGGAAAAAAAGCAGGTGTAACTAATATATTGAAAAGATCTTTGGCAGAGCATTAAAAAAAAAGTTTCTTGGGCTGGAGAGATGGCTTAGTGGTTAAGATGCCTGCCTGCAAAGTCTAAGAATGCTTGTTCAAATCTCCAGGTCCCACGTTTAGCCAGACACAAAAGTGATGCAAGTGCGCAATGTTGCACATGTGCACAAGGAGGTGCATGCATCTGGAGGTTGTTCACAGCACCTGAAAAGGCCCTGGCACATCCATTCTCTCTCTGCCTCTTCCTCTCTCTCTCCCTCTCTCTCTCTGTGTCTCTCTCAAATTAAAAAAAAAATGTTTCTTATACTAGTTTCTTTGTGATCCTCACCATTAAGAAAGATAATTCATTTTCCTTAAACACACGTAGTCATGAAGTTCACCACTTATGTTTGTAGCTGCATATCTAGCTCACTAAAGCAGAAGCCTGGCCGTTCATTCTGCAGTGTCCCATGGACAATTCGTGTCTTTCTAGCACCACTCCAGGCTTGGGGCGGGGGTAGAAAGGTCAGTCTGCACAGATCCTCATGGATCTTATGAGATATCATAGGAAATAAAATATGAAGAAAGTATTGTGAGGAGAAGAAAAGGAGCAGGATTCTTCAATTTAAATATATGATGAAGGGATTTGAGGGGCTTTGTTTTAGATTAAATAGAGCACAAACACTTCCTCAGGATGAAGTCCAAGTGAGGAGATTATGTGGTGGTATTTACTTAGGCACACCCTAGAAGAAAGAAGGGAACTCCTGGATAGACTGCAGATACCCCAAAGTCTACAAGGAGGCAATCTAGCAGGACTAGATGGAATGGAGAAGTATAATTACCAATACGGGAAAGGAGGGAAAACTGGAGAAAGATGGCATGAAGCTTTCTTTACACATTGCTAATGTTCCTCCACCTTACCTGAGTAATAGCCATGTGGTCTATTCTCTTTCTGAAAATTAATTGACCTATATGGTTCGGTTTTAGTACATGTATCTGTGTGTTTTCTCAATAAGTTAATTATCTTTCATAAGGGATATTGGCGTAAAGCAGAAAAGATGGATTATTAGGGTAAAATAGAAAATTTGTGATGTAATTGAAATGTTCAGTATGGTAATTATCCTGATGGTTTTATGCATTTTTATGTATTGAAAGCACAAAAGTATATGCTGTAAATATATGTAGCTTTTGTGTGTGTTAATTATACTTCAATAACAGTGTTAAAAATTGTAGGATGATATTTGGGGATGTTGTTCAGCGGAAGAGTGCTTACCCAGCATGTCCATAGGCCCGGTTCAAGCCCTGGCATACGCAAAATGTATGATCTATTGGAAGCCAAATTTAAAAGGAAAAATATGCAAGTAAATAACCAACCTTTAAAAGCAATCTAAGAATAAATGAGGGAGGAGATAGCCAACCATAGGCCTATGTCTGGTTGACATCCCAAACTGATTTAAAAGGATGTAACTATTCAATCAATAGATATTAAGCTCTTCTTTAGAAATCAGTAAAAGAGAGTTAGAGATGAAAAGCTTGGCGTTGACATCAAGAAGAAGAATCTATCATGGTCATGTGGGATTCGTAACAGTGATGCACCACAGCCGTGAGCCTCCTCTCACTGAGATGAACCTCCAGACCAGGCACGGTTGTGGCAGGAAGGGTACTTATTTGAAGCTTACAGATCCAGGGGAAGTTCCATAATGCCCAGAGAAGTTGGCCCACTTTCAAAGGTCCACGACAAGAGAGGAAAGCCACCAGCAAAAGCAAGCAAGCACACTTCAGGGACTCCAACAGAACTGATGCACTTTGCATATTTTAGGCTAGAATTCAGATCCACCCCCAGTAAGACTCCTTCAGCCAACTTACAAGCTTAAATATAGTGCCTGAATCAACTGGGGGACATCCATTCAAACCACCCCAGTTGGTTATACATAAATCAGTAAATGTAATTTATCATATAAATAAACAAGAATAAAAATCATATAATCATTTGATAGATGCAGAAAAGACAAGAAAATTTAATATACCTTCATGACAAAAGTTTTGGAGAAATATGAAATAGACAGAACATACTTTCAATCAATAAAGGCCAGCATTCTACTAAGTGAGGAAAATCTACAACCACTCATCTAAGATGTACAATGATACAAAGGTGTCCACTATCTCCAGTTTTATTCAATATAGTGTTTGATATCATAGAGTAAAAATATGAAAGTGATAAAAATAGGAAAAGTAAAATTATCTCTTTTCATAAGTGACATAACTCTATACTTAAAAGACCTTGAATACATAACCAGAAATTCTGAGATTTAATAAACATTTTCAATAAACTTTTAGGGTATAAAATCTACATACAAAAGTCAGTAACTTTGATATATACCAATAATGTGCTTGCTGAGAATGAAATTAGTAAAGGTCTTCTATCCGCAATAGCTCCCTTCCTCTCGCCAGAATAAAGTACCTAGAAATAAAATTCACAAAGGAAGGGCAATGACTGTACAATGAACAAAATTTTAAGATTCTGAATAAAAAACTAAAGAAGATACCAGGTGATGGAGAAAATTCCCATGTACCTAAATTGGCAGAATGAATATTTGGAAAATTACTGTAGTATCAATGCTATCTCCAACAAAGTTCCAATGACATTCGTTACAAGCTAGGAAAAACAATCTAAATATTCATACAGAAACACAAAAGATGATCCATAACCAAAGCAACTCTAAGCAAAAAAAAGATATGCAAAGTGTGCCTAGTTGGAGTTCCTGAGGTGTGCTGTGCTGTGTGTCTTCTGGCTTGTGGCTTCTCTCTCTTGCTGGTCCTGTAAAAGACAGGCCAGCTTCTTCTGCCATTATGGAACTTCCCCTGGATCTGTAAGCTTCAATAAATAAATCCCTTCCTCCATAACTGTGCCTGGTCTGGAAGTTCATCTCAGTGAACCTGAAGCTATCTGCTACAGATGTGATACCAACATGTCTGAAAAATATTTGTAGATCTGGTTTCATCAGTTACAAAGCCAGGAAGGATATGGAAATAACTTAATTATCCATTTATAGATGAATGTATAATGAATATGTGGCTGACATTTTTAATGGTGCGAATCTGAAATGACCTCCACATGCTCAGACTTGAACACATGGCCTCTGGCTTGTGATGCTGTTTTGAAGTCTGCATAGCCTTTAGAACTTGGCTGCTAGAAATAGAAGTCTAGGGGTGGGCATTTGAAGAGTGATCTACCCCTTCTTCTGGCCTACACTGTCTGCTTTCTGGCCCACTGTAATGTGAGGAGTCACTGTCAGCACCATACAACCCATCACCTTTTCCTTGCCATGATAAAGATAAAGTGAGCCTTCAGAGACCATGAGCCAAAATAAATCCTTCTTTCCTTGCATTTCCAGAAAAATATTTGGGTAACAGTGACAGGAAAGGATGAGTAAAATGTAGATAAAATAAACCTGTTCATTTTTAAAAAGAGTAGAATTCTGTCATTTACCATAATAGGAGTAAACCTGGGTGGCATTATTTTAAGTGAAATAAGCCTAAAACAGAATCCCTATGTGATATCACTTATGTATACAATCCATGAAAAGCTGGTTTTATAGAAGTTCAGAGAAAAATGGTGGCTGATGGTGGAGAACAGATTGAGGATAAAACACACCTGTTACTGCAGTGATCCCGTGCCTGAACAGAAGGATCTTAAGTTTCAGGCCAGCACTGGCTACATAATGAGACCCTGTCCTAGGAATAAATTCACAAGATTTATTGTGTTAGAGTGGGCAGTTGACAGCAACCTATTGTATAATTGCTAAGGAAGCATTTCTATGTGTCACCTGGCTTGATTTATCCATACATTGTACCATATACACATATTTTAAAACATCATTTCTATACCATAAGTATATTCAAGTTCATTTTGCAATTAAAAAGAAACAACAGTGAAGAGAATATCAGGTGCTAGGGAGATGGTCCAGATGGTCAGAGTGCTTACTGTACAAGCATGGAGACTGGGATTCAGCTCCAGCTCCGCTGTCCACACCTGCGCAAGACAGCTCATGCCTGTAAGGCCAGTGCCGAGAGTAACATCAGCAGCGGGATCACCGGGGCTTCCTGGTCAGCCAGTCTCACAGCCTGGTTCTAGGTTCAGTGAGAGAGAGAACCTCTCAGATAGAAGAGTGTTAGAGGAGGCTGTCTGATGTCTTCCTCTGGCCTCTGCAAGTTAGTGCACAGAGTCTCTGCATTTGCACACACACACACACACACACACACACACACCAAAAAGTAAAAGGAAAATATCTCACATTAATATTATAGACACTTGTCATTTTCAGAACACAAATGCAATCCCCTTTGAATATATGGATTCTCTCCTCCTCACTGTAGTCATTAACTAGGGCCATCGCCATGTGTCTTTCCATCCCAGGGTAATCAAGCCTTTGTCACTTGTCCATTTAGGCCCTTTTGAAGCACAATGTTATTCCCACTTTTCCTGAGCGGCATTCCTCTTTGCCTTTCTATATATATGGACAGCATATGTTTGATCTTACAGCACCATGAGGAGCAACACGTTTGAAGTGGAAACAAGCAACCAGAAACTTCCTCATAGCACACAGCCAGCTACATACCGTGTCTGCTTCCGCTTCCTGAAAATGCTTCCTTGGAGCTCTCAAGCCATCACTCTGGAAGCCTGCATATGTTGACATGAGTGACCCAGGACTTGGCACCGTGTGCTTCCACTCTCAAGGCGTCCCTGAGAAGCTGTGTCCTGACCTGTCCACATTCCACGACTGTAAGAAGGCTCCTCCAATAGTAACTTCCCTCCATCAGTCATAAAGGAGAGGGAGAGGAGCAACACTGCGAGGAAATGACCTCAAAGGTACTTCTAAGCTGTGATAGAATAAGGCGGGGTGCCTAAAATCTGAACAAGAAAACTTCACGATGGTAACAATCAATAAGAAATGCAAGGTATCCCAAATCAAAAGGATTTCTGAATAAAAGTTGCCCCATAGTTTCTGGGGCTGTTCAGGAAAGTTGTGGAAATTTTAGGAGGTGGAGTCTTGCTGAAAGAAGTGTGTCATTGGAGGTGAGTCTTAAGGATTTTTGCCCTGGTAAGAATTGCCTTTTATAATTGCTATTTCTGTTTCTCTCTCCCTTCCTCCCTGCCCCCACCTCTCTCTCTCTCCCCTCCCTGCGGATATAACAGTAGGATCCCAGTTTTCCTGATGCTGCATCCCAAAGATGGACTTGATTCTCTAGAACTATAAGCAGAAAAACACTCTTTCCTTCTCTAAGGAGTTTCCTGTCTGGTATTTTGTCCCAGCAATGGGAAAGTTTGGGACCATTTAAACTTTAAGATATGGTATGTTATTTCTTACATTCCTGCATAAAATCTCATTGTATGGTTATATTTTACTATATTTAGTTTATCCCCTGAGATATTGGTAACATTTGAATATTTTTTTTTATATAGGTAATACTCTTAAGTCCCCTCTGCCCTGGCCCCACCTCCCACATGTTCCTCCTGAGGAGAGTCCTTGGTGTTCTCTGTGTGGTTATCAGAGCCTCAGTCCAGTCTCCGTGGGGAAGGCTGTACCTCGGGATATTTTCACCCAAACTTTGGCTCATACAACTTTCCTACCCCTCCTCCAAAAAACCCATGAGTCTTAGAAAGTGTGTTAGCAGTTTGTTTCAGTGTGGAATTCTCTGCAGCCTCTGTATTTCTGTTCTGATGTATTTTGGTTCACCACCGTGTTTCTTGCTGTTTCCCTGGAGGTGGTTGTCAGGCTAGCAGTGGGAGCAATACTCATGTCACTGTTTCCTCTGCAGTTTCTTCTGGATCTAGCTTTTTTTTTTTTTTTTTAATTGTTGCACTGATTGATCTTAGATTCCCCCGTATTCTCTAACATCTGTAAAATAAAGCATATTCTCCAACTAAGGATGAAAGCTGCTTTAATTAAGGGGATATGCATAGAAGTTTGAGAGACATTTTGGGCTGGAGAGTTGGCCAAGTGGTGAAGGCGCTTTTGCCTACAAAGCCTAACAACCCAGGTTCAGTTTCCCACTGCCCATATAAAGCCAGATGGACAAGGTGGCACGAGCTGGCTGGGAGTTTGATTTTCCTGGCTTGGAGTGCTGGCTTGATGCAGTATGAGTTCTTGTCCACTGAGCAGGACTCACATACAACTGGAGGGCAGTTGGTTACCCACAGAGGCTGGGTGCCATTATTTCCCAGGTGTGTACGTTTTACTGGCTGGTTGACTGCATCGCTTGCAGGCTTGCCTGCTTATTCATGCTGTCAATGAACATTATCAGTCAGTAGTTCTCATAGTGCTTTCCAGCACCATGTGGATTTGTCTGAAGAAGACGGGCTTTCTTCTCAGTTTCCACATGGTCTCTTGGAGACACAAATGGGGTTAGTGGATTGAACAGTTCAAAGGACAAAAATAGAGTGTTTCACCCAAGGAAAGTTTCACCTGTTTTGATATCATGCTAGGAATTGTCAAAAGACAGAGAATAGTACATGAGAGAAGGTACCCTCTCAGTGTTGAAGAAACAGTACAGAAATACTCCTGATGATGGTTAGTCATCTCTGGCTGCTACAGGGATATACCTGAGGTAATTAGCTTATGGAGCAAGGTTTACTTTGGATCTTGGTTTTCGTGGATCCAGTCTGTGATGATAGTACTGTGAAGGGCAGCACATGAGGAGTGTGGAACAATGGAAAATACCATCAGCTGGAAGATAAAAATTGAAGAGGAAAAGCCGAGTCCTATCGTCCCTTTCTTTGAGAGAATACCACCAGTGGCCTGAGAACGTCTCACAAGGCCCCCTTCTTACTTTTCTTAAAGTGCCACCCTGGGGACTAAACCTTTAGCACAGAGACTCGGGGGTTAGTTTAAACTTAGGAACTATAATAAAAACTTTATCTTCCTTCTGGTTCAGCATTTATTTATATCCCCTACAATTCAGCTGGGCATGAACTTCATGTGATCCAGGACTGAACTGACAGGTAACTGGTCATTACATACCCAATGTCTGAGAAGTAAAAGAGCAGCAGCAGCAATAAAAGCAGCAAACACAACACACGAAGTGATGTGTCAAGTACATACAAGCCACACCTAATAATTTTATATTTTCCAAGTATTCATTCACTTTTAAAACAAACTTTGATTTTTCTTGGTTTTGTGATGCACACCTGCTGTCTAATTTGACTTAATTGGTGGCGTGAAAATGTTTATAAGGAGATGTGTTTCTGATAGATTATATTTAATCATATTTCAAAAATAATGTTTAGCTGAAATTTATAAACTGAACTATCTTTAAGAATCTTTAGGTGAAATGTTAATGCAATGTTTGAGTGCACAATGAATAATTTAGTAGAGAAAATGAAGCTCAGAGGGGCTGTGGACATATCTTACTGCTGACCTACTTGCTTCGCATGAAGCCCTGAGTTTGAACCCAAGTAGCCACATAAGGGCAGAGCATGATGCTAGATGATAGCAATGCATGTGACGGGGACATAGAGCAATGTGATCCACCTCGTCCACTCTAATTCGTGAACCTAAGGCCCATGACTGACATGCATTGAGGTGGACTATAATGGCAGATGACATTCTTGGTTTCATTCTCACCTCCACACACATGTCCACACATGTCCATGTGAACCTGCAATACACATATTCACCCACCCACAGGCAAGCATGCTCACATACATGCATGCACACTACACCCATACACATGCAAAATAATGAAACTCAGCAGTTATTAGAAGGTCAAGCAGTCTTCAGGATGGTAAGAGTATAAGGAAAGGCAGACCAGGTCACACACTAATTACAGGCAGTTCAGTGGCCTTCACATGACCAGTGCCCCCAGGTCGACCTGTAGTTCTCATGAGTGTGCTGCTGGAGATGTAGCATGCTAAGAGGAAGGACCCGCGACTTGTTCCTGTCCTTTTTAGAGTAACACGTCATCCCAGAGTGTCGCTGCCCCAGGTGCACAAGCCTCCTTCATCTTGATCAGAATTTCTGAGTCTTAAAACATCAGCCACCTAAGACTACCAGACCTCTACTGGTCCCTGCTGCTTGTCCCTTAGTAACGTCACGTAACTGCTTCATGTAACTTGCTCTATGCAAATGTTCTGTCTCATTGAATTTGTGCAAATGATAAAAATAGGTACCATCAAATACATTTAATCGTTTCTACAAGTTGTGCTGGCTTCACACTGATCCAAAAGAAGTCCTCAAATGATCCGTGTGCACCACTGAGAACTTGGAAATGTCATCACTTAATACCTATTACCACCACTTCCTCTTCTCCCTCTGCATATGTGGCTCATGCTATTTCTCATGTGAAACCCAAGGACAATTTCCTAAAGCATTAGACTTTTCAAAGTCTATGGATAAGCTGCCAAGCATGCTTTTAGTGTCAGATACTGGCGTGCCACCTTGACAGTCAAATTGATTACCAGTTTAACAAAATGCACACTACTTTCTTAACTTGTGTTCATTGGCATTTTTCATAGATGTGAATTCATGGTAGAACCAGTTAGCTAAGGAAAGGGCGTCTCTGAGTCAAGCCAGCAATCCTCATTACTGACTGAGCACTGATTTCACCACACAGGTTTTCTCTTGCTGCTGTAGTTAAATCCTGTCTTTCAACTTCATTTTGTTTATCTATGTATCTACTCGTTTTTAAAATATATTTTATTTTTATTTATTTATTAGAGAAAGAGAGGGGGAGAGAGAGAATAGGCACGACAGGGCCCCTAGCCACTGCAAATGAAGGACCTCCAGACACATGCACCGCCATGGAGAATCGAAGCTGGATTCTTAGGCTTCGCAGGCAAGCGCCTTAACCACTAAACCATTTCTCCAGCCTACTCATTTATTTTTTGAGACAGGCAAGTATCAATCTCATAATTCTTCTGCCTCCACATCCTAGACTGTGGAATCAGTTAGGTGCTACTACACCCAGCTCAATATTTCAACTTAAGGTTCACAACTTCATGATTATAATAATAGTGAATGAAGACTTAGGCCTGCATGTCAGAAATCCTTAAATTCTAATCCACTTTTCAATATAAGTCAATCAAATCATTCGTGTCGATCCAGGGTAGCAAAGCAGAGAGGAAAAGACGAGGATGATTAGAAGGCTCTCAACGTGGCCCTGCGTTTGTCTGGTCCAGGTTTCATGTTCAGGCCTCATTAGTCACACAGAGAGAAGTTGGCATGCCAATCTCCATCTGCACAACATTCATGTTCACCGAAGTAACATCTGTCCTCCACGAGGGTGGAGATAAGAGGGAGAGGAATGAGGGGCTGGAGAGATGGCTTAGCAGTTAAGGTGTTTGTTTACAAAGCCAAAGGACCTGGGTTTGACTCCCCAGCACCCACGTAGGCCACAGTAGCTCATGCATCTGGAGTTCATTTGCAGTGGCTGGAGGCCCTGGCATACCCATTCTCTCTCTCTCTCTCTCTCTCTCTGATTCTTTCTCTCTCATAAATAAATAAATAAATAAATAAATAAATAAATTAATTAATTAAAAGAAGGGGAGGAATGAACTACCTCAAGATCATTTCTCCTGGATACATAGAGTCTGTTTCAAAATAATGGTAATGACAGTCAGGACAAAGAGATGACATCTTATGCTGCAACTATTGTGTGAATGTGTGTGTGTGTGTGTGCCCTATAGAAACTCTCACAAGCATATACATGTAAATGAAAGAAAAGAGAAATCTGATTATTTTAGCAAGCTGAAACCATAAGAAAGAGTGGGGAAAACAATAGTATCAAACTATATAAATAGATCCACAGGAAGAAAAGGGAGGGAGCTAGGGCAAGAAAGAAGGAAAGGAACGTGGGCAGAGAAGGTGAGGGGAGACAAGAGGAGGGATATTCATGTCCTCTTAGTCAGTCCCCATGGCTGTGAGCATCTGAAATGGTTGCGCTCGAGTGTCGGATTGTGCAGCTGAGCTGCAGTGCAGCTGGAAAGCAGTGTTCACAGTTGCTGCAGGATGCAAACAAACTTGGAGACTCAATTTAACTTAAGATGCCTTTTTTTTTTTCTTTCTCAAAATGTATGTGACAGGAAAAGCTATATACTGCAATTCAAAATCTTAAAAAAAGAAATTTACTTCATCAGCTTCCTATTTTGTTTCTAAAATTGTTCTTTTGGGCTTAGATGTTATTGTGGGTATTGTTAATACCATCACTCTTAGAATTTTAGTAGTTTAATATTCTTTAACATGAAATCATTTGGGAAAAAGTGTTAAATGTGTCACTAGAGGTAAATCTAATTTTTATTCACAGCCAGGTAAAATAATTATATTGTGCTAGGAAGATTTTCTTCAATCATCTTAAAATGGCAAAAAAGCAACTAGAGATCCCAGAACTGTTCTAACTGCATATAGGAATGTGAAAAGCAAGGCGCCTTTCATGTTTGCTCATGGGTTCAATTGCTTGAAGAATGAGCCCTTAGCTGCGAGGTAGTTACATTGGAGGGAAAGCAGGCAGTCATACAGTGCTTCTAGAATGCACACATATTTATGATTTTCATAACCATCAGAACAATAGCAGGATGTCAATTATAATAATTTGAATGCTGTGATTTGATTGAGCTAATCTCTGAATGAAATGAGGGCTTCAAGTTGTTCCTCAATCTTTAGTTTAATTGTGTATAGCATAGTCTACAACAGTAGTCAAAACTTGCAAAAGGTATACAAATAGTATATGTGGAAATTTTTCTTCACAAATTTGATTTATCATATCATATTTTTATTGAATTGTAAAATTTGAAAGTTATGGTCTTCAGTTTAAGTGAAAGTGTTATTTTTCTAAATGTTGCCAACTAATGACATTTTATTTTGTTTTTATTTTTATGTATTTATTTATTTGAGAGAGAGAGAGAGAGAGAAAGAGAGAGAGAGAAAGGGTGCACCATGGCCTCCAGCCACCACAAACAAACTCCAGATACATGCACCACCTTGTGCATCTAGTTTGCATGGGTCCTGGGGAATCAAGCCTCAAACCGGGGTCCTTAGGCTTCACAGCCAAGTGCTTAACCACTAAGCCATCTCTCTATCCCGCCAACCAGTGACATTTGACAATGTTTTATTGTATGTCAAGTTTTGTACTGAGACTTCTTATAACAAGTTCAATCATTGCCAGCCAGCATTTGTTACATTTTTCTGATGTTCCATCATGCCATCATGTATATAGTCTATGCATCCACTTATTTCTTTTTTATTTTTTTTTTTTTTTTTTTTTTTTTGGTTTTTCAAGGTAGGTTCTCACTCCAGCCCAGGCTGACCTGGAATTCACTCTATATTCTCAGGGTGGCCTTGAACTCACAGTGATCCTCCTATCTCTGCCCTCCATGTGCTGGGATGAAAGGCGTGTGCCACCATGCCTGGCTCATACTATTTTATTAATTTTTTTAACAGATTATACACTTTGATTCCCACTTTCTTGTTCCCTTTTCCTGGGGCCCTCCTCTGTGGGGTTATGGGATTTACTGTGAGGTCATGAAGGCCTCAGTCAGTCCCTGGAGTGTGGGGTGGGGCAAGCCTCAGAGTAGTCCCACCCACTCTGTGGCTCTTACACTTTTTCTGCCCCCTTTTTCACAATGTTCCCTGAGCCATGGCAGGCCTGATGGCAGTCTGATTTAGTGTTGAGCTCTTTGCAGAGTCTGTAGGTTGTGCTTGATCACTGTGTCTGCCACCATCACCCTGCAGCTGGTTGTCAGGTTAGCAGTAAGAGCAGTGTTCCTGACGCAGCTTCCATTGCAAGTTCTCCTGGGCCCTGGCAGATGTGGGAGAGGTGGTAAGTCTCATGGTGGGCAGCCAGTCATCTGCTTGTCTTATTGATGGATATATTAACTCTTATCCATTTTCACTGCCATCTGTAAAATAAAGCATATTCTTCAACCAAGAGTGAGAGCAGCTTAGGTTAAAGGGGCTGTGCAAAGTGATTTGAGAGATTTTTGGTGTGCAAACCCACTCTTTCTCTCTAGAGAGCAGAGAGATCTGAAGTATGAGTTTCCTGACTATGGGAATCTGACTTGGTTTCCAGTACCAGGTGTGAGTTCTCACCCACTGAACAGGCCTTAAATCCAAGCAGAGAATGGATGATTGATTACCTGCAGAAGCTATGTGCCACTATCGCACTAGCGTGTACTTCTAGTCTGGCTAGCTGACTTCATAGTTTGTAGGATTCCCTACCTATTCATGCTGCTCATGGCCGTTTCTTCCAGCTGCTCCCATAGTGCTTTGCAGCCCTATGAAGGCTAGCTATGAGGGAACAAGTTTCCTTTTGCCTTCTATCTAGCATGGCAATCTGATGTTCTATGACCACAACCTTTTATGTCTTCAGCAATAGGGTCTTATCTTTTAGCAATGACAGGTAATCAAATATTTTGGCAATAACCTACATTGTTTTGGGGACCTCGTGGGTCCCCTGGCCAACAGCTCACTGTAAAGGGCAATCCATCTCTGGGCCTGGGAATTACCAGCCAGAATGTGGTTTTAAGAAGGTTAAGCATTTTACACCTTATTTCTGGACTGTCCGCACTTCCCCTTTATTGGTGGTTATATCTTGTAGAATGCTAGTCAGAATTAGGGAGTGATTCAGGTTGTCTTAATTTTTATGTGATCCCCTCCCCACTTCTCCCTACCCTCTATCCATCCAAGACTCCTAACCCCCAATATTCTGCCCTCCCCTACTTGTCAGGTAACTTTTCTTCTCCCTAGTGCTTCTCTCTACTGGTCTCATTCTATGTCACGTTCATATTTCTGGGATTGACTACTGTTTGAACTCATCGATAATTAATCCCAGTTAGGAACTGCAGATGAGACAATACATGCAACGTTTGTCTTTCTGTGCCTGGGTGACCTTGCTTAAATGATTTTTTTCCAAATCCATTTACCATTATCCATTCGTCAGTTGTTGGGCACCTAGGCTGATTCCAGTTCCTAGCTATTGTGAATAGAGCAGCCACAAACATGGCTGAGCCAGTACTTCTGTAGCACACAGTGGAGTCTTTAAGGTTTATGCCAGAAGTGTTGCATCTAGATCAAATGGCAACTCTATTTTCAAAATTTTCCTGAGTCTCCATACTGATTTCCATAGTGGCTGTACAAATTTGCACTCTCATCAACAGTGTGTAAGGGTTCCTGTTTCCCCACAGCCTCACCAGCATTTACTGTCATTCAGCTATTTAATGAATGCCATCCTGACTGGAGTGAAATGGAATATGAGAGTTGTTTTGATTTGCATTTCTCTGGTAATTAAAGATGTTGAAAATCTTCTTAAATGTATAATGGCCATTGTATTTCTTCCTTTGAGAATTCTCTATTCAACTCTCTATCCTATTTTTTTTTTTTTTTTTTTTTTTGAGTTCTTTGTAAATTTTAGACATGAGACCTTTGTCAGGGGTATAGCTGGTGAAGATTTTCTCCCATTCTGTGGGTTGTCTATTGACTCTGTTGATGGTTTACTTGTCTGTACTTTTTAGTTTCAAGATATCCCAGTGGTTTAGTGTTGATCTAATTTCCTGTGGTGATTAGCCATAGCACACTGGCAAAGAGATAATAAGGCTGATTGCTTTAGCAGTTGGATTAGCTGATGGATCTGCCATGTTGAAAGTGTCATTTACATACAGTAATTATTTTTCTGAAGATTTTTTGTTGTTGTTCAACAATTTCGATGACTGTGATTGTAAACCCCAAATCTCTGATATGATCAGGAATAACTGCAGAGTCCTGGGCCTGTATTGTCACAGCTGTAGTGTGAAGCACAAATTTGTCTTGGCCTTTTCCCTTTCAGTTGTAGATACCCATATCTCAACTGCTGATTCTGATTGCAGAGCAAGCATTCTGTGATCCCTGAGATATCGATTTGTATACTGTATAATCTTATGTGAACATAAATGAAGAGGATTGATTAGTCTCATTAGAGCTGAAGAGTGAGTTTAGCCCTTTCTAAATTGAACAACTAGGGCATGAAATGTGTGCATTTAATGTGACTAGGGTCACTATTTTGCATTCTCACAAATAAAAGTGTCTCGGACTTGATGTCAGTGAAACATTTGTTCTACATTTTTGAATCCAGATTCATGTTAATCTAGCGAAACAATCTTAATACTTACATGGTAACAATAGTAGCTTTATTATATAACATTCTGAAAAGCTTATATTCAGCATCATGCACAAACACAGAAACTAAAATTTAGTTTTCATGGATTGGGTTCTAAGTCATGAAAAGATATAATCTTTCTCATGTGAATTTCATGTCTAATCAAATAGATATCTAGAAAGCTTGATTATTTCCTCTTTCCTTCTCTCTTCTTACCCTCCTTGTTCATATCACATATCATAAAGTAACAGATATATGTATATTCCTATAAATCTACTTATATAAGAACACATATGTGTGCTTTTATATAAGGAATTGTATTATTCAGATTTGTATACCTATCTTTTGAAAATAATAAAATAGGAAGTTTGTTTATGCTAATATACTTTAGGGTGTCTTGTTCTAAAAATAAATTATTGGGCAGTATAATAAATAATCTTTAATGAATAAAAATGATTTTCTTATAAATAATAAATAATTTTGATGCTATAACATGAATCTACTGTTAGCAAGATAAAGAATATAGAAGAGTGGCTATCAAAATATCTCTTAATGCCAAGTGTGGTGGCGCACACCTTTAATCCCAGCATTCGGGAGGCAAAGGTAGGAGGATTGCAATGAGTTCGAGGCCACCCTGAGATTACATGGCAGATTCCAGGTCAGCCTGGGCTAGAGTGAGACCCTACCTCGAAAAACCTAAAAATGAAAAAACCACCAGTTCAGGGCTGGGAAACCCTGTGGAAGAGGGGCTTGAAAGATTGGAAGAGACACAGGGTGGCAAGGAGTATGCAAAGGCCTTGCCCTCCCCACCCAGCCAAACACTGACTAATGCACTCATAAATCCCTGGTGAATGTGAATAACCCCACTTAGAAGGGCCCTCAGTGGAAGGGGAGGGAGGATGGAGGAGGATAACGGGCTCATGTGATCAACTCATGATTTTTTATATATTAAAGTCCCATTTATAAAACCCTAAGAAAAGAATACAGATATACAGTATTGTCGTTATTGTCAACTGTTTCATGTTGCTGGAAAGCTATTTTCCATAAGCAGCAAGGCTAACCCGAATGCATGTGCCATTATTCTTATTGTAGCATGAGATGGGTTTAAAGGAAAGAACAGCAGCAGAAGGGACTGTTCAAACATTCTTATAGCAGTGCCCATGAAAACAAAGATGAATTGGAAATACCTCAGATATTTCCACACCGAAGCAATTATAAACTACAATAAATACTGTGCCTCAAAATCCCCCTTAAAAGTGGACGCTGTTAACAGCAGGGGTGATGGGTCGTAATTGTACTGTGTAACATGTTGATGCACATTGAAGATGCCTCGGAAAGGATGGGAATGTACAGAAAGATGACTTAGATAACGGCTTTAGTGGGAGCACAACGTAAAAGTATGTGATAAATAAAGTTAAGTAGATAGAATTAAAGAGTCAGGACTCAGTAGTCAATCTACTTTGAAGAAACATCTTTTTTTCCTTTACCTTGATTTCTTAGATTAAAAACAATTAATCAATGTTTTCAGGACCCTAAAATGCTTGTGTTGTAAGGTAGGAGGCAGTGCACAGAACAGAGGACCTTGAATCTCAGAGTGAAGGTGGATGCACACTCTGAATTAGGGAACCAGGTAAATGCAATCACGGCCTGAAATATGCATGACCATGGCTGTGAGCGTTTGTTTATGAACCAAGGAGGCAGCTCAGCTCACTTTCTGTTTTCAAGCTGTCAATAGTCATACTTATATTGCGTCTCTCTTTCTCTCTCTTCTCTTTTTTTCTCCTCTCCTATCCCTTCCTTTCCTCCTCTCTCCTCTCTTTTCTTCTTCGTTCTCTCTGTGTCCCTGTCTCTCTATCTCTCTTTCCTGTCTTATGTTTGTAGTGTCTAAATATTATACATGACATTAAAATGATAGACTGTATGTCATCCTTACCTAAATAAAGGAGGCCACATTCACTCCTGAACCAACAGTGTTTTCCTTAGACAAGTGAAATGGAAGGCATATTTACTGAATCTTGTTACTTAAGTCCATTTCATATATTATGCTTATAAGAACCCTGGTAGGGGAAATTATGATGTTCAGTTTTCAGCTGATAAAATCACAGGGAAGTAAGTGTTCCCAAATGTAGCCTGCCAACGTTCAAATCCTACTGTGGGTGGCCCTCCACATTAAGTATAATGCTCTTGAGGGGACAAAATAAGACTTCTGAGATGAAGTATACTGAGCAGTGTTACACAAAGATCTCAAGGGCTCGAAGACACTGCTCAATGATTCAATCAAAAGTCTTGTTGATGATAGAAAAATCACAGATTTTAAACCAGCACTTGTCTGGGGTTTGTAAAAGCATTAACAATGAAAAAAAAAAAAACAACATATATTTCCTTTTGTTCTGTTACAGCACCCTGCAGAAAAGAAAAGGATTTTAGAATCATAAGCATTGCTCTCAAGTTTTCATGGTTAAAGGTAAATATATTGAAGTCCAAAGTATTTTTATATGCTAACACTTAATAGCTGCCTGCTGAACCTTAATGCCACTTGTAATACTATAAAATATGAAATTATTCAGATTTGTGACAGAAGATGATATATATATATATATATATATATATATATATATATGACAAAACTACACAAGCACCAATAAAATGAAATGAACTATGGAAGTCATCGTGGAGAAGCATGAGTGTATACATAAAAATAAGGCAGTCAATCTGCCAAGTCTCATCAATCCATCTATAGCTTAACAGAGTAGAGAGCAGCAGAATTCATTCCCAGAAGTTAACTTTAAATGCCTATAGAAATGCAAAAGAAACCAAGTCACCACAAGAAAGAACACATTTTAAGAAATACCATTACCTGATTTGAAGTGGAATAGAATTATAACTATACAATTTTCAAGAAAGTGTAGTTTCAGTGTCAGCTATAAAAGTAAACCCACTATGTGGGAACATGACTCCGTGTGTACAACATATGCCATGCACGCATGAATGCGGACCTTAGAACTCTTAGATGCCCAAGCATGTGGAAAACTAGGCACGATGTCATGCATGGTAATCCCAGTGCTGAGAAGGCAGACATGGGGAGTCTTCGGAGCTCAGGGATCAGCTATTCTAGCCAAATCAGTGAAAGACCCTAACAATCAACAAACTATTCCCTCCCCATGTGTGTGAAAGAACATATACATGGACCCCCCACACATATGAATTTAAATACACATACACACACATATATCATATAAACATAAAAAATCAATAAAATGGAAAAGTCCAAAGATAAAGGCACACTCCTATTAAGTTGTTTTTTCATAAAATCAGAGAGTAATGCAACTTATAAAAAGAATCTGTTTTGCAGGGCATTGTGGCGCATGCCTTTAATCCCAGCACTTGGGAGGCAGAGGTAGGAGGATTGCCATGAGTTTGAGGCCACCCTGAGACTACATAGTTAATTCCAGATCAGCCTGGACCAGAGTGAGACCCTATCTTGAAAAGCAAAAAAAAAAAAAAAAAAAAAATCTGTTTAGTGAATGTTTTAGATAAAGAGTCATATTCATTTGCAAAAATTTATGACATATATTTTACCACAGTACATAACACAGAAAACATTAACTCAATATATGTTAAGATTTCTTAGCCATAACATATGAGGCATAATTCAAGGTGACAGACATAAACTAAGGAATTCATCAAAATTAAAATTTGCTGAACTTTGAAACAATTTAAAAAAATAAAAATTTTCAAATGAGAGAAATATTTCTAAGACGTATATCTGGTTAAAGACTTGTTCCTAGAATAAATGATAAATTGTCAAATTATAATATTCATTAAAAATTTTTAACAATATTTAAACAGAACTCCACTGAAGACATTAAGCAGGTAGCACATAAATTGCTGGAAAGGTAACATGTCCTCAGGCAAATTCAAACTAAAACTGCAATTAGGTAACTCATACATCAATTAAAAAAAAACTAAAATTCTATTTATGTAGTTACTATGTAGTGGATGGTCATATCAAATGTTAAAACTACTTTAAAAATTGTTTTAAGATTTCTTAAAATAATTCACCAGCCAAACAATGTAGACATTCTACTCCTAGATTTATCTAAGATAGGTGAAAACATACATTAGTACAAAGACATGTAAAAATGTCCTCAGCAGCATTACTCATAATGAATTAAATCTCTAAGCTACTCTCAGTGTCCATCAACATGAAAATGGAGACACATTGTGATAGACCCACAGTATACAATACTGAAAAACTATGATTTCTGAGCCATACAACAGCATGGATGAATTCATGCAATAATTGTGCTGAATGAAAAAGATCAAGCAAAATATTCTGTAATATATTGTTTGTATTTATATAAGCTTCAAGAAAATGCTAGCTAATCTGTAATACCAGTGATGAGACAACTAATTGCCTGGCATGATGGTGACGTGTTTGGAATAAAGAGACTTCTGTAGAGGAACAAGGAAACACTCTGAGTGGCAGATAATATTCATTAATTTCACAGATATAAATCTATGTCAAATGTATCCAACTTATATACTGCAATATGCACAGCTCATTCGAAGATAAGTGTATGGAAACACCACTCTCATAAACTCGTACAGTTTTACTATGTAAATGTTATAGCAACTCATGCATAGAACTTGCATTCAAGTGAGCAGTGATTCATCAGCTCACTTCTACCTAAAGTCCTGCTATATAAATGAAAGCCCAAGTGGAAAAACTGCTCAGGACAGAACACCGAAGGGACTCAGTGAATGTACCAGGACAGGCCCTGTATACTCAGGTGTCACAAGTAGAAGGAGGTAATGTTCAAATCACACAACATGCTCTTTTGTAAAAAAAATATTACCAAACCCAAGAGAAGGCATGTCTCTGCTTTGCTTGACTTGTTATGAGTCAGTAGAATACTAAATAAGAGAAGATGTCGTGGAAAATGAAATGACTCCAAAAATTCTCTTTATGAGATAAAATAATTATCGATATTTTAAACAAGGAATAAAAGCAGAAAGAAAAGAATTCTTATTGCCTTTTGTAATGTTTTTATTTCTTCTGTAATTATACTTAGCTTTCCTTTGTTTTTGTGTTTCATTGTCAACCAACACCATACACATGCAAACATTTTAGTTTGATTCCAATGGTTCATTACATGCTAATAATTTCAAAAGTCAAAGCAGTCCATTCTCACATTCTACTTTGTCCTATCTTAGAAAATTTGGACACATCAATGGTTTTATGAATGGAATAAATGAATTCAATGATCATTTAAGGCTTCTAAAACTGAGTAAAATCAGACAGTTCAATTCTAATACATACACCCTTTGAGAGTTTTTCTTAATGAAAATGCAAAGCAGAGTCTAGGATTTAATCAGGTAAGGACCCATAAAGAATCAATGTTTATTCGTTTGTTATCTGCTGGGCTGAAATTCACAGCTGTAACTGTGCAAGATGGAAATACGCTCCTGATCTGGCTGTGAGATTTGTTGGACTCAGCGTCTGTGCTGGATTTTCTTTTCCATTACTAGGATGAGTGAGTCATGTCTAAAAGGCTGTGGACACTGTACATCAGTATAATTATAATTTTGAAATCAAATATCTTGGAAAAAATGTATTCTACGTAATATTAGCCATGAAATTGGATGCTATGCAGCTGTGTGATTTGCCTGTCCCTAACTGGACAGAACTGTTATCTCTTTGGTTTTAGACGAATAATCTGAAGTTTATGGGAGTGGTACACTGAACTGTGGTCCGGATCCACCACAGAATGACTCCACGTGCCCATTTTAGTGCTGGTTGTGAGGCTGCTGAGAATACGGCATCAATGGTCATGAGAGTGTCAAGGGAAGGCACTGCTGGCCAAGGATAAGCCAGAGTGAGCACCTTCCCCTTGCCGTCTTCACTGGTCCAGAAGATGAGTTCAGGAACGGAACAGATTGGTCCACCTCCTCCTGGGGTTTCTCACTGTAAATGGGGGGAAACTTCTGTTGTAGTTGTGAGCCCATGTCCTCCAGTGACCTTGTTCTTCCAACATTTGAATATCCTCTCTCCAGTTGGAAAGAAGACATAGCCTTACAGAGATTCAGAGTCATGCTACTTGCCAGCCTCTGTGGCCATACCAGCCCGAAAAACACCTGCTTTCAGAGTGGTGCTATTTGTGGGAGTGGCACTTCAGGACAGGATTCTGTCTCTAAGAGTAGCAGTTGGGCTCTGGTGTGTGAGGGCGTGTCTGGCATAGAAGAGACATTAAACTATAGACGATCATATGCAAAAGGCAGTGAAGATGCGATTGCCTAAGATCAAATACCCATTGATGCAGACACTGGAATGTTTCTGTGGTCCTTGGTCACATAATTTTCCTTTCATTTTAGGGACCAAATATTAATATTATTTTTGACAGTCCAAAGTAGTCTCTTTCTAAATTTAAATGAGATTATTTTGGGGTGCAAGAGTGCACTTGCCATGGCCCACATGTGGAGGTCAGAGGACACCCCGGCTTGTATCCTTACCTTCCACATTCTTTAGACAAGGTCACTCATTGTTCATTGCTGGGTGCCAGACTTGGCCTGCAAGTTTCAGAAGATTCTAATGTCTTCTTCTCCCACCCTGCCGTAAGTGCACTGGGATCACAGAGGCCTGGGAGAGCATCCAGGGTGCAGACTTTTATTTTTTTTAAGTGGGTGCTGGTGATATGAACTGTTACCCACATTGTGTGTCTAACACTTTATCCACTGAGCTATCTCTCTCGACATTTATTTTGTTTGTGTGTGTGTGTGTGTGTGTGTGTGTGTGTGTGTGTGTGTGTTTACACCAAACCCATTTTCTGGCAGACATAATTTATTTTCATTTGTTACCAAGATACCTTGCATTAAACATGTATCTTTAACATGGTCCAAGTCATCCTTTGGTTCTCAGGATTTTAATTTATTATAAGCTATTTGTACATGGTGAACTATACTGCACAGAACCGGGCTGGGGTCATCCATCCAGTGGGGGTGTCAGTGTTACACAGGCACCTAAGGGCTCTGGAAAAGGTGTGGGAAAGAAGCAAAACCTCCAAACTGACCTGAAGGCAGCTGAAGACAGCTTAAACATGGAAGGAGAAAAACTGGGGTTGGAGTTCTTTGTCGGGAAAGGGATAGAAAGGAGGTCAGCATGCACGAGGTGAGGTAGGGCTGCTGTGTTTGGACTTCCTGCCAGTGCCTGAGGAGAAAACACAAAGCCCTGTCATGCTGCCCAGATGGGAGGCCCAGGAACACAGGGAAGAGGATAGATTTAAAAGACATCGGCAAACATCAACAATGGAATGAGACTTTATATACATAAAAAATAATAAATTCTCTCCAAGCAGCTGTGTCTGGTGCTTATGTCCTAACACTGCTCGCTCATGACCTGTGCTAAGCAGGCTATCAAAATGAGGCTTTTAGCCCCAACAGAGTGTCTCTACTTGTTTCCTGAGCAAATAGGACACATTACATTGGGGTAAAAGTCTTTACATTTGTATAGGAATAAAGGCATTTAAAACAAATTTGATGGCCTTGAATTTCAGCACTCAGGCAACAGAGGCAGGGAGATTTCCATGAGTTTGAGGCAAGCCTGGGCCTACAGAATGAGTTCCAATGAGTTCCAGTGAGTTCCAGGTAGCCTGGACTAGAGTGAGGTCCTACCTCAGGAAAAATAAATAAATAAATAAATAAATAAATAAATAAATAAATAAATAAATAATAAATAAATGTACTTAGGTCTTTTCAAAATGGATTTATAGCACTGGAGCAGGCATTAACATGATAATTACTTAAGTTGGAAAGACATTCTTTTAAATACAGTCTATAATGACTCTCAGTAGCTAATCAGGTATTATATTTATGTACAATTTAAAAAGATATGATACATAAATAAATCATATTGTGGTACAAGAAACATAATTGTAAGAATAAAGAATGATTACCTATGGATGAAAGTTCTGGGAAGGGCTCCAAGAAGCCGCGGTGGTTAGTTGGCCACTCAAGAAATGGGAGTTTTCACCTGAGTCCTGACAAGGGAGGAGGTTTATTGCCCATCATGAGATGACTCTGATATGTAACATGGCCATGACTTTAATCAGCATGCAACACCCCTATTATCAGGGAGACAGAGTCCAGGGATTTCTTCTCTTGACAAAGAATACATGGAAAACATGGATGGGTGGGTACCAAGTCTCAAAAAGGAGTAAGGAGTTGTGATATACCACTGCACTGTAAGGTGACCATAAACAACAATGTACTATGTAGTCCACAAACAAAACATAAAGCACTTGATATAAAAAGTGATGTTTGAGGAGAATGAAGTGGTTTCCCTAATTTAAAACGATGTAGAAAACAGGTAGTAAACATGGCACCCATTAATAAGTGCAGTGTACATGTCTGTATTTATCTAATAAAGTACAGTAATGATTCATTTTTTTAAATTATGCATCATAAAATCACTATACAACAAGTGAATCTGTTAAGGGAAAAGGTTATTAGATATGATATTGCTGTATTTCATTTATGTGACTGTTGTTTTCAGTGCTAGGGAGCCTCACAACAGATAGTGCTAGGCATTGTTTTGTGAGGCCCATACATCTTGAAATTGACAACCATCCAAATAAATGAGGCATGACCAGCTAGGAATGAATTTTACATCAATGCTGTCTCATTCTTCCTTTACTGTGTAGAACAGCTGATGTTATCTCACCCAGATAGGAGGAAACAAAGATAACATAATGAGTTGGGTTAAGTGTCCAAAGTCAAGCCACTGGTTAAGTATGGAGCCCTGCAGGAGTCAGATCTTGTTTGTTTGACAGCAAACTCTCCCATTATTGCTTTCCCTGAGAGAACATTTCTCCAAATGGGACACCAGAGTGGCATTCGATGCTGACATGATGCCTAATGGTAGTTCATTTAAAGAGAAGAGATTAGAATAGAATGTAAGTCTTTTGGCAGAAAATTTCAAGTACAATGAGGCAAATGACCAAAGATAGCATGTCCTCAGAAATTTTCAAAATGTATAAGAAATGTAAAAACATTAAGATGATCAGAGAAGATCTGATTATATATCATTTAGATAAAATAAGTGTTCTAAAGAATTAAAAATGAGAAAACTTTTATGGGATAACCTGGCAATTGACATTCAAGAAACAGAAAGAAATATGTAATACCTGCTTCCATGCAGACTAATATACATGCTATGGTTTCTCATGTGGGCCAGAAGTGTGGCTGGTAGGGCTGAGACAGTTAGCTTGTGACAAGTATCCCACTATACCATGTAGACTGCCTGAGGACAGAGAGCAATGCCCTACCCCAGGGGCTCATATAACACATAAACAACCCACACTTTCCAATGATACTGCCTAGACTTGCCTATTTTGGAATCCCATAAATAGATTTATTTTCCATTTCTATTCATTCCAGAGCCTATTTCTTCCTTCTTTTCTTTCATTTATCATAAGAATAAAAGACAGCTGTGACCAAGCCACTTGATTTTCCCGTACTACTCTGTGGAGAATCAACCACAGCAGGGGCACGGTCTGTGTTCACACCAGGTAAGAGTATACACACTTGTTTCTTCAAAGTCACCACATGAAATAAATTAAAAAAAAAAAACATAAATTGTTGCAAATACATGATGTTTTTACTGTAAATATAATATGTCTTCAGATTTAATTTTTTAATTTAATTTCACTCATAGAGTTTTCTGATTGGGCTTGTTGTTTATAGAGTCACGACAAGCCAGGAATTTTACTTTTTATTTGTTTATTTGTTTTTTTAATGGTCAGTCTTGTTATGTAGTACAGGCTGTCCTGGAATTTTTAAATCTTTCCACCACCACACCTACCTTACTGGCAATGTAGTTAAAAATGAACTTTGTATTAAATCAGTAATCAATTTCTGTACTGATCGGTGTACAACATTTCAAGATTTTAGAAAGTAAAAGTTAAACATATACAACATGATACTTAAAAGACAATGGAGTCATCAATTAAAATAACAACAATAAAGACTAAAGTTATACATTATTCTCAAGCTTTGCCAATCTTATTTTATTAATTCTTAAATTAATGATTTCCAAAGCAGAGAGCAACATAGAAACATTCTAATAGACTATTTACTTATTTTTTTAAGAGTATGACTGTTGGCTTAAAAGATGGTGTTTTAGGGCTAGAGAGATGGCTTAGCAGTTAAAGCATCTGCCTCCTAAGCCTAAGAACGCTGGTTCCAATCTCCAGGTCCCACGTTTAGCCAGATGCAAAGTGACACAAGGGCGCAATGCTGCTCGTGACCACATGGGGGCACACACATCTGGATTTCATTCACAGCAGCTGAGAGGCTGCTGGCGTGCCCATCTCTATGTCTTCCTCTCCCCCTCTCTCTATCTCTCTCTGTGTCTCATTCCAAAAAAAAAGATGGTATTTAAAATAGAAACTATCCAACTTTTGAAAGTTATCCTTTAAAGAATATTAGAATATTTTAGCAGATTTTTTAGAATACAATTGTGTGTTCAGAACAATTCCGAAGATACTACATGTGTACACATACAGTTAGAACCGATGATGTGAAGCCCACTTGGTAGGGCTCCCAAAGATGAGTCACTGCTGAGGATGGCCTTAAGGAAGGCTTGGTGTCCCAGGAACAGATGATTCATCTCAGAAGTTCTGGGGAAAGTAGACTGAAGAGGTGCTAAGCTCGCCAACGCCTTTGCTGTATTTCACACTATAGAGGAAAAAGTAAAAGGTATATTTGGTATATTTTCTCTCTCTTTTTTTTTTTAAGGAGGCAAGTTTGAAGCAAGATGGATTATATCTATTGATGTATTTCTTTACCAAGAAATAAATGTCATATTATATTATCATCATTGCATTGCATGATAATCTTGTTTGGGGTGTTTTATAATTTTCCTGTATTTCATAAGCCTGTGTATGTGCTCACCTTGATAATTTCAAAATGAATAGCACTGTATCTGCTGTTCAAAGAATTCAAATATATTAACCACATAGAGTAGACATAGTTTTATTTATTGTGCTCAGAATGCATATTGTCTAACAACTAGTTTTAGAATGTTCTGCTTTATCTTCAGAATTTGACATTCATAGGAGTGAAGACTGTTTTGGCAGCCAATTGATCAAAGCTAAGAACGAGATCTCAGTTGGTGCATTACTTTCTTCCATCCAAGGCAGGATGAGAAGCACCTGAGCTAAGTGTGTAAGCAAATGGCAAGTTCAATCAGCAAGACAAGGTCGGGGCACAAGACAGAGTGTGCGGTGCCAACTACAAGTAGAAGGGAATATCCAAAAGAAAGAAAGAAAGGAAGAGAAAAGGGGAGGGAGGGAGTAAAAGAAAATATAACAGGAGAAAAATAATCCAAAATAAATGAGGAGAGAACATGATTTGATATAAAGGCCATCTAAATTTAGAAAGTTCTTACTCTGTGTCTAGATTTCTATCTCATGCCTTCACTTAAAAGTCATGTGGAATAATCTTATCTTATTACTAGCTAAAATGCATTGCATATGCATCCATGCGTACAGTTTTCTGAATTTCTAATGCCTATTTCCATTCAGTCCACCTTTGAAATTAAAACACATGCCCCGTTGTTGTGAAGGCATGAAACAAAATTTGGAAGAGAATTATAACCAAGGACAACTTTTTCTTGGAATCACAATAAATACAACATCATTAGTTGAAGAACAGCACTTGGAAATCTCAAAGAGGTTTAATCCATAGTTTGGATGCTGAGTGCCTTAAGGATTTGGTTTTCCTACATGATGCCGTTGGGAGGTCCTGTGGACACTCAGAAGTAGGCCCAGTAGAAGATTCTTAGGTTATTGGGAGCAGGGTCACAAAAGGGATTTGTGAACCTCTTTCCTTCCTGCCTTTCTTTGCTTTTTGGATCATGAGGTGAGTGGTGTGTCTGCAACATGCAACTCTGTCTACGTAACCGATCACATATACTATTAGAACACCTCCCAACTGCAGAGTGAATTACTCATGCTCATTTGTAATAGCTACTGGAGAATAAGCAAATGCATTTTCTGAATGTAAAGGAACAAAGATAAAGTAGGTCCAGGGGCTGGAGGGATGGTTTAATGGTTAAGATGCTTGCCTGCAAAGCCTAAAGACCCAGGTTTGGTTCCTCAGAATCCACAGAAGCTGGATGCATAATGTGGTGCATGTTTCTGGAGTTCATTTGCAGTGACTGGAGGCCCTGGTTCACCCATTCTCAATCTCTCTCTCTCTCTCTCTCTCTCTCTCTCTCTCTCTCATGAATGAGTAAAAATAAAACATAAAAGGTATGTCCATATTTACTGAACATTCTTGACCTTTCCTCCGCTGATCCTTCAGCTTCTACAAGAAAATGATAGGATGTGGTGAAAATCAAGATACTAGTGTTTTCACTTCATTTCACATTAGTTTGTTCATCTTTTCTGCCTCTTACCCCAGTTCTTCCTGACTCTTTTTTCTTACTGATAATGAATCATGTGACTTTTTGTTGGCTTATTTGGTAAGAAAATTCATCTGGTGAATTGCTGTTAACTTTAATGAAATCTGTAGTGGCTTCTTTGGTAGGCTGTAAGGCAGTTGATATGCTGTGCAGTTTCAGTGAGAAGTCACTGACTGGAATCATCCTTTTTTTATTTTTAAATTATTTTTTATTTTTTTAAATTTTTTATTGACAACTTCTATACTTACATATAAAAAACACATGATATTTCCCTCCCCTCCCACTATTCCCCTTTAGAACTCCAATCTCCATCATATCCCCTCCCTCTCTTCATTAGTCTCTCTTTTAATTTGATGTCATCATCTTTTTCTCCTATTATGAGGGTCTTGCGAAGGTATTGCTAGGCACTGCAAGGTCATGGATATCAAGGCCAATTTCTGTCTGGACAGTTGCATTGTAAGGAGTCATACCCTTCCTTTTGCTCTTCCATTCTATCCGCACCTCTTCCACAATGGACCCTGAGCCTTGGAGGGTGTGACAGAGATGTTTTAGTGCTGGGCACTCCTCCATCCCTTCTTCTCAGCACTATGTTGCCTTTTGGGTCATCCCAGTGGTCACGTCCATCTGAAAAGAGAAGCTTCTCTAACCAGAAGTGAGAGTAGCGTTAATATGTGAATATGAACATTAAGTGTACTGCTTTCAGGGCAGCTTGGTGGGAATAATATATATATTTAGCCAGACAAGAGCAGGCTTTATACCCCTAAGGCTCATGACCTTCCTGCCATGGACTTTTGCTTAGGAATCATCCTTTTAAAAACACGGTCCCATCCTCTCTCCTTGCAGCTGCCATCCAGGATTCTCCTTCGCAAGCATTATTGGAGCTCAAGTTCATTGCTCCCACCTGCACTGGCCCAGTCTGGCATTTAATGGTATGCCTCCTTGAACTCATACTAGTCTGTTCACAGGCTCAGGTACTAAGTAAATTTACATTTCTAGGATGTTGAAGGAATTATATTTCACTTTGCTTTGCTCTTAGAAATGTCATGACTGGAGCTAGAGAGATGTCTTAGTGGTTAAGGCGTTTGTCTGTGAAGCCAAAGGATTCTGGTTCGATTCTCCAGGACCCACGTAAGCCAGATGCACAAGGGGTGCATGCATCTAGAGTTCGTTTACAGTGTCTAGTGGCCCTGGTGTGCTCATTCTCTCTCTGTCTTCCTCTCTTCTCTCTCTCTCTCTCTCTCTGCTTGCAAATAAATAAATAAATTGTTTTTTAAAAAAAAATCTCATGATTGAGTAAGGAAAAAGCACAGAGCCAAAGTTACTTCTCATTTAAATTCCAAATAAGATGTTTGTGAAAAATTCTTAAATAACTCTAATTATAAAATAATTGTTCTTAATTTATTGTAAATAAAAATATAAGCCCAACATGGAACTCACTATAATACATACACAAATCTAAGACATCAAATTATTCTACCTGTGTTCTATCAGAACACTTCTCCTGTGCATTTGCTCAACAACTATGCCCCAGAAACAAAGCCTTGTAGATACTGTTAACTATTTTTTGTTTGTTTTGTCCATTTTTCTACATAAAACTCTTACACAGCTACTTGTACTTGGCTTTAGGTACCTTCTCTTGGCTTCTCAATCTTGCAGTTAAGTTTCATCACTAATACACACATGTACCTGAAAAACCAACCAGAATAGAAATAATTTTATTTCCTTTCACATATTTCAGCTAGGAGCTAATAACTACCTCAGGTTTTCATTTACTCAAATTATATTCACATTTCTAGAAACAGTGAAAGCATATACATCTTTATATGACTTAAATTATTAATTGGTTGATGTTTTACTTGGCATCGGTTCAGTTTTACTTGAGCCTTCACTGGACACTTCACTTCACTTTCCCTTGCTTCTCCATGACTGTCCTACCTCCACACTGGACACCCTGTTCTCCCTCTTCAGGAATCAGTGTGTCCTTGACAGATAGGGTCGTTCCTCTTCTGGGATAGACCTTTGGCCGTGGGGTGCTTTTGTTCTTGTTGCCTGTTTTAGTCACTATTTTTATATTAGCAGAGTTTATTTATAATATGAGGTGACTGAATGTACTTTGACCTAGGAAGCACACTTGTAAGTACATGAGCAGTTGTGGACGTGAGTACACAAGTCAATACCAAGTTTTGTTATTGGGTAAATAGACATTGACTAAGTTGTGTTGCTGGAAAGCCCAAATCTGTCAGTATTTTGTGCTATGTGTTTCTCTATTTAAATTGTTTTTCTCAGTATGGTTTCCTTTGTTGATATAATAGATCAGAAGTATTCTTCTCTAATCGTTTTAAATTTTATTTTTTAAATTTATTTTTAGTTACTATTGAGAAATAATGTCATTCACTCTGGCATTTTCAAAAACATTTGTTTTTACTTGATTCTCATCTCTCCCTCCTCTCCCTAATACCCTTCTATCTACTTCCTCTCCCTTTTCTTTACTAAGCTCTTTTCTTTTATGGCCATTAGTTATCCCAGGGTAGAATTTTCCATCTTCTTTTGGGGTTACTTTCTGTCATCCTGGAAAACAAACAGGAGGGCTGAAGAATCACCTTTTAGTAGCTTTTGTTTCTTTCTTTCCTGTTGTGCTCATAAACTAAAGTACAGTGGTCCTATAATTCAAATTCCCGAAAAAGTCATGGCAAAAGTTTTTGACAATGTGGGCTAAGGGAATGTTGTTGATGGCATCAGAAGGTAGTTGTGGTCATGAAGCCATTGTAGTCTCCCTCAATTATGTTCCTATTTTGGGGGGCCTGCCATGTTCCAGATATGCTTCTCCTCCTCAGTTCACATGGAATGTTACCCAGTGTCTACGTCAGTAATATTGGGATATGGGAGTTTGAAGGGTGATTATCACTAGCTGGCATTATGGGGGTGGGGGGCTGTATGATTTCATTTGTAGCTTTATAAGAGGAGGATGAGAGACACAAGTTAGCAAGTTTGTGATGTCCAAGCCGGTGAGGCTTATGCCAGTCATGACCCCATTAGAGAGTCCTCACTTGCTCCGGCCAGCAGGGCTTCAACAGGAGCACGGACCCCAGAGAAGCTGAAATGAAAGGGACAAGAGACACAAGGAACCGACAGCAAGACAAGAGTCTGATCAAGCTGCAAATTTTATTTTTTTCAGGGTGCCTTTTATACAGAAGAACAGGGAAGTTTGTCAGCAGTTTAGGTATTGCTACAGTTCTGTTTCAACAGGATAAGGCCCCAGCCTCAAAACCACAAGATAACGACTTTCTCATTCTCTGTGGGTTACATTGTTCTTTTTCTGTGCATGGGTTAACAAACAACTGCAGACCTTGTGACTTTCCAGAACAGACAGCTTATCACAAAATGGAGTCATTACTCAAGATGGAGGCACTTTTGGTTACCTAGTGCCCAATGGTTCCCCACACTTGCTAGTCCAAACAGACGCTGACATGTGCTCTCGGACTTCCACAACCATGAGTCAAAGACAAAGCAACAGAAAGTGGACAAAGGCAGAGCTATACTTTTCCATATGTATTCTTTTAATAAATTTTTGAAAGAATGTAGCCATAAGCATGTAAAGTCAAGCTATTGTGTTTAACCAGTCATGCCTATATTTTCTCTATGCCCTCAAAAATCACTGGTTAGCTCTTGATGTTTAAATAAATTCACTTGTGAAAATTACATGGAAGATGCTAAGTCTATATATCAAATTACTGAGTTAGATATTAGATATGGATATTTCAATGAAATTAGACATGACAAGCTGATGAAAGACATATAGACAATAGACAGGTAAAATTATAAATTAGATAAATAATGAAAGATACATAGTTGATACAAAGATAGATAGTAATTATAGATTATAAATAACAGAAATATATAGGTAGGGGCTGTAGAGACGGCTTAGATGTTAAGGCGCTTGCCTACAAAGCCTAAGGACCCAAGTTTGACTCTCCACCTAAGACAAACACACAAAGGTGAGGAAAGCACAAGGTCACACATGCCCACTGGGTGGTGCAAGCTTCTGGAGTTTATTGCAGTGGGTGAGGTTCTGGCATGCCAATTTCTCTCTCTCTCTCTCTCTCTCTCTCTCTCTCTCTCTCTCGCTTTCTCTCTATCTATCTATCTATCTATCTATCTATCTCTGTCTCTCAATAAAATATAAAAAAATAAATATATAGTTTGATAATATAAATATATGCTCATCTGATACACGGTTGGTAGATGCTTTAAAACTTACTGGCATTATTGTAGGAACTTAGTACTCTAGTGCTATTACCACAAAAGTATTTTTCAAGGAAGAAAATGTCATTATGTAAATTTTTACTATTTCCACAAAGCTCCTATGGTTTCCTTCATGTAATGCTCTAATATCTCTAATATCTAAAGTCACCAGCTCATCAGTGATTGGCTTAGAAGGTCAGAAACATACGTTTTTCTTCTTTCTAAACTCACAAGCACAGTCTTAGAAAGAATATGGAAAATGAGAAGTTATATCCTTAGGGATATTTTATTAATGCTTTTCCATGTTATTCCAGAATCATTTGTTATTACTCAAAGGTCAAAGAGAATGAGAATAGGGTTATTTTTAAAAGAATATGGCTATCCCAGTGAAATAATAAACATGAAAAAGAAGCTCATTACTAAAATGATGAATGGCACTGAAGGAAGATAAGACACACACACAAACACTGTGAGGGGCTGATGGAAATGATGTCATACTTTAGGACAAAAATGCAACCAGTGAAACATTTTCTATGGCAGTAATATAATTTTCTAAATAAATTTATTTAAACAATAGTGGCATAACTAGATGCAAATAAAAGTATTGTTTTATATGCAGGGGTGTATGTCAAAGTTGTATTAACAGAAACAACTAGATTAGTACTTTTAAAATATTAGCTTCTCTTCTTTATAGCCATCATTTTCTTTCTGAACCATAGGGTGCTACTGAAAGACAGTAATGCTGAAAAATCTTTTTTTAAGCACAAGAGGAAACTGTATGTTATTGTCCATGTTTTACAGCATGTTTCAAACAAAGCTATTGTTAGCTTGAATTTGTTCATGTGGAACATATTTTTAAATTTAAAAAATGAGGTTGTTAACACAAAGCAATCTCAGAGAGTCAAGCAAATAATCCAATGATAATCTTGCTATATTTGGGGAAAAAAAAAAAAGCATGTTACATGGGAATACGGTGTGGTTATTTATAGTGAGACTACCAACTGTGTTTTCCTTCATTGATAATCTTACGTTAGTAAAGGTTTTGGGAAAAAATTAATAACCATTGTGAATGCCTCAAGGGTTAGGGAATATTAAGTCTGAGTTGCATTATACAGTCTACTACCTATAATATTATTACATATCTGATAGATAACAAAGGTCTTTCACTCTCCAGAGAGTTAGTTCTCCATGTACTGGTGAAATCACCTTGAGAACTGAATGCAGTGAGTTTATGGAAAAACTCTGATGAAATTTAAAGATAAATAGTACCCTCTAGGAACATGAGGATCTGACAAAACACAAACGTGCTTTACTTGTTGTGAGAAAAAACCTCGAGTAACTCAGGTTATTTGCCTAAAAATAATATTTAACTTTCAAAAAAAGGTCATTAAAAAAGTTGTAAGCCAAATTAACAAATTTGTTTTGTAGGACTAATTGTGTCATTAATTAGCTATGCAACATGAACAATTCCTTTTTTAACAAAGGGATGTTTGTTACACGTGTCCTTGACTAGAACCATAGGAAATGAAGAAAAAAAAAATTTAGTGTTATTTGCAGATGACCTGATTAAAAATCACCTGGACTCGGGCTGGGGAGATGGCTTAACAGTTAAAGCATTTGTCTATAAAGCCCAAGGACCTATGTTCAGCTTCCCAGATCCCACATAAGCCAGACACACAAGGTGACACATGTGCAAGGTCATGCATGTGCACAGGGGCTCATCCCAGAGTCCCTAATGGCTCTTTCACCTTTGGCTCAACTATTAAACGGAAGATTTTTTCATATTTCATAGGGTAGATATTTAGAGACTGAAATGTGATGTCGTTTTATTGCAGGACATAGTTTCCAAAGGGCTATTATTGGGAAAATGTCCAAGTTTTTCCTTTGTTTAATGAGATTTACACTGCAGACTTATAAGACATTCTGGCTCAAAAGCAAATATTAGACACTCTAACTTCATGTCGAACAAAGACTGAAAGTAAGGGTAAAACCTTGAAATCTGTTATTCAGTGGAAAAAAATTCCATTCCTCTTCTTTTTAAAAGTTTACGTACTATGAAAGAAAGAAAAATACAATAGAGAAAAGGTGACAGAAATGAGGAAATAAGAGAATGAAAAGGCACCTGGCTAACAGGATCTGATCTATTTCTTGCTGCAAGGCTGGCAGCTTTGAAAAGATTAAGAAACCTGGGCAAGTTATGGCTTCAAGTTGAGATACATGCCAAATAATAGAAGTCTTTCAAAGGGAATCCCTCCATCTTAAAAGATTCCTGTAAGTTAGACAGTAAGTTACTGAGGAAAGCATTGCTTTGCAAACATATGACAAAGGTAAAATGCAGATAATCAAGAAGAAAGAGATGGTTGGGCAGTTAAAGGCACTTGCTTGCAAAGCCCACTAGCCCAAGTCTGATTCCCCAGTACCCACATAAAGCCAGACACACAGAGTGATGCATTAACCTGGAATTCATTTGCAGTGGCAAGAGGCCCTGACATGCCCATCTTCTCTCTAACTTCTCCTTGCAAATTAAAAAAAAAAAAAAATAGAAGACAACTACTCACGCCTTTACAATGTGGTGCACAAGCATCCATTAGCCAAGTAGGTAACTGAGGATGCGACTGTGCTGAGGAACTCAAGATGCAGATTTTAGGGGTGATGCAAGCACCCAGTTGATGGGCTCAGAATACAGGGCAATGGTGACAGGAGATCATCCACGGGTGTTCAGGCCGATGGGTGAGATCATTACAATCCACATGAGATGAGAACATCATTATTGATAAAAGTGAGATTGCTAAAGAGTACTGAAAATTATGCTAAAGAAAAAAATATTAACTTAAATTTTTGGAATGACACTATACACCACTGTATAATTTTATTGTAAAAACTTGCATCTACTAAAGTAACTGTCTTGATTTTCATTTTATTCTGATCACATGAATCCTATGAATGAGCTGTCACATTTTTTCCAATACAAACATATAGGGAACAAAAGGAAGAATGGAATTTTTGGCTCAGAGGTTTTTTTATATTTCTCTTCAGAACATAAGCTGAATTTCCAGTTGGCGTTCCCACCAGGACAGCATGAAGCTAGTCCTCTTCATTTCCAGCTCCAGTGCTTGGCATGTCTCTTCAAGTTTAGCTCCGTAGAAAGGTCAGTAGTAGCTCCCTGCAGTGTTATGTTAGTGCGTGTTCTCCGCCAATGAGTTCAAGTGCCTTTATGAAGCTTTACTGACCCTTTGATTGAACTCTGGTGATTTGCCAATTCTTTTCTTCAATTGTCTGTCATTTCCACAAAGAATATTAGAGACAGTCAGACAATATGGCCGAGCCTTCTGGTTGTTATGACAAAAAGTACTTTTCCCATACTAGAGTTTAATTTTCAGTCTTTAAATTTAAAAATGAAATTTTAAATTTTATTAGACTTCAATTTATATGTTCTTTTTGTTAAATTTTGTTTTTTTGAGGTAAAGTCTTATTCCAGGCCAGGCTAATCTGGAATTCACTATGTAGTCTTAGGGTGGCCTCAAACTCATGGTGATCCTCCTACCTCTGCCTCCCAAGTGCTGGGATTAAAGGCGTGTGCCACCACACCTGGCTTATCTGTTTTTTTTTGTTGTTGTTGTTGTTTGTTTGTTTAGTGATTTATGGGACCTATTTAACAAAGCTTTCTCTGTCCATAGGGACAGAGTGTGTATAATATTCTAGGGTGACACAGTCTTTTGTTTATCACTTTTCACCTTCCTGTTTGTTGGAGACTGGCATGACCAGAAGCTCTTCTCTGAACCTGTAAGAACAAGTCTGTTTTCTCTCCAGGTTGTCGACACAGGTTTAATGCTGGTCCATTCACCTTCAGGGAAACTGGGTACTGTGGAGGTCCAAGAATGGGGAAGAAACAGGACAAACCTTACGTGCTTCCCTGTTGTGCTTGATTTGTTTATTTGTTTATGAAAATGACAGAAGACCCTTTTTATGGCCTTTATCTGGTATCATATCGGTCCCCTGAGAGCTTGGGACACTAACTTCTAGACTTTGGTTATCGTCTTTCCCCTCTTTCTTTTTAAACCAATTTCCTTTGTTTTATGTATTTGAAAATATTTTTAGAGGGTGTGGTGATCCTCACACCCCTTTCCTTTTCTGAAAATGTGACTGACAGTTGTTATCTCTTGTGTGCACCAGCACAATCAACTGTCAGTCACATTTTTGGCCATATATATATTGTTTAAAAGAGAACAATACAAACAGGAGCCATCGACTAAATAAAATGTACTTGAAGAGGTGCAGGATCTGGCTTTGCTGCTCATAGGTAAACCCATTCCTCCTTGTCTACATTACTAAAGAGGTGGAAACTGAGAACCAGGAAGATAAATGGGTGGCAAGGTTGACATGGGCAATAACTGTCCACAAACTGATCTGAAATCTCATTAATCCCACGTCCAAGCTATGCCTAAAAGTTCAAAGCCACATTGACATGCTATTTTTTCTTTCTTTTTCTTTCTTTCTTTCTTTCTTTCTTTCTTTCTTTCTTTCTTTCTTTCTTTCTTCTTTCTTTTTCTTTCTTTCTTTCTTTTTCTTTCTTTCTTTCTTTTTCTCTTTTTTTCTTTTTTCTTTTCTTTTTTTTTGATTATGTACATAGTGTGTATACTTGGCTGCTTTTGTATTAGGAAAAATAAAATAAAATCTGTGTTGCTTAGTGCTCAAGATAACCGGGGGAAACTGGGGTAACGTTCTTGTTAAGTGCAAAGACAGCTTATCTCTCCCAAGTCTAATCATTTCCAAAAATAACGATGAAAACATGTCCTCTCCATAATTCAGCTTCTGTTGGCACCGAGGTTTGCATCCTTTTGTACTGAACAGCTTCAGACTGACAAGTCACAGCTTGGGAACATTGCTCTTATTTTTTTTGCACACTTTTTTGAGGTGATTTGCATACGATTTACATAAATATGCATAATTGCATTCCTTTGATGGTCCAGAAATGGATTTCTTTAATCAGGAAGCAGCTCTCAGGATCTCTTGTTAGTTGTACCATGTAAACTAGTACCCTCTATGAAATCACTTTTTAAAAGAAAACATTTTTTTGATAATTTTGAGCAATGATCTAAAAATAAAAGTCTTTATGATGAATCAGAGGTATTTTAGCCTTACCATGGTCATGTACTAGTTGGCCTGTCTTCCTTCTCTCTGTCCTTCCCAGTTGGAAAGATCCACATGCTCAACTGAAATCATCTGATCTTTCTTTTCCATCCTTGGACTTGGCCTTAAATGAAGGGGCATTTTGAAAGTCTCTTGGTCTGACTGAAGAAGGGCTGAACGACTGCCTTCCCAGCAAAAAGGCCTTTCTGAACTCCGTACTTGAAATCTCCTGATGTGATATCACGGACCAACTCAAGGTAAGTTCTGTGAAGTTCATTGTCATGCATCATGCCAAGCTCCAGAAGCCCAGCCTTGACCCAGGAAACCTCCGAGTTTCTGTCTACCCCATAAGGTCCTCAGGAAATCATCTCCTTGTCCCTCTGTGAATGTTGATGTACAGCGAGGCTCAAAGCTGCAGGTGTGGGGGGAATCTCGATGAGAGCCGACCCCTCTCAGAAAGTGGGCTGCGGATTCCTACAGAATGCGGGCTGTTTCTTAGAATGATGGAGAGTCCACTTGCTAGGTCTTCCACTGCAGGACCTGAACAAATGGGCCAGGAACCAAGCTGACAGGAAATGAGGCATTAGACACACTGTGACACAGGTGTGGATCTCAGTATCCCAAGAAAAAGCTTACCACTGATGATTGGGTAAATATAAAATTTAGATTTCAGTGAGATTTTTTAAAAGTCCAATTATTTCCAAAGGACTATTAAATTTAAGCTTTTAGTATTTCAAGTTAAAATCACATTAAGTCTTAATTTGTATTTATTTTTAGTTCTATTACCACAAAGTTAAGCATAAAGTAAAATAGCATAAAATAACAAAATATATTAAAAATATATCTAGGGTAGAGAGATGACTTAATGGTTAAGGGGCTTGCCTGTGAAGTCTAAGGACCCAGGTTCAACTCCCCAGAATGCAGGTAAGCCAGAAGCACCAGGTCACACATGTATATAAGGTCTGTAGTTTGATTGCAGTGGCTAAAGGCCCTGTCACACCAATTCTTCCTTCTTCTCTCTCTCTCTCTCTCATAAAAAATTATATGAATTTTGAGAAACTTTGAGAAATGTCTGCATTGTACACAAACACACACCATATAGATGTAGTTTTTATATATATTTCCATATATATGAAATCATGTGCATTACTAACAACATGCCCGTTGACCATACAACCCCCTTGTGTGAAACTTACTCTCTGTATTCCTTACTCATTGCTATGACTAAACACAATTGGGACGTGCTTTAAGAGAGAAACCGTGAACTGTGGCTCACAGTTTCAAGAACACTAAACCCTATCATGTTGGGCAAGAGACAGCAGCAGGTAGTCAGCTAGTTATGTTACAGCCTGAGTCAGGAAGCAGAGGACAAACAGGAAGTGGGGCCGGGCTAGGCCACCTGAAGTGTTAGCCCCAGTGACACACTTCCTCTAGCAAGCCTCTGTCTCCTAAAGGTGCCACAACCTCCCCAAAGAGTGCCACCAGCTGGGGACCAGACTTTCAAGCACATGAACCCATGGGGACATTTTACATACAGAACACCACATCCTGCCCCTAACTCCTTCAGCTCATGACCACCTCATGACACAAAGTGCATTCACTGTAATTAAAAAAAAATCTATAATCGTTATCAGACGCAACACTGTTCAAAAATTCAGTCTCCTTTGAAACATAATGTAATATCTAAACTGTAAATTGTCCAAACATATGAGCCTATTGATGACATTAAGTTAGATTTAAATGAGATTTTAACCTATGAAACTTTCAACCCATATTGGATTGATTGAATGTAACTCCACCTCAAGACAAGAAGTTCCTGTTCTCTCTTCCCATTTACTGAGCAAGGAGAGTCTAGTACATGGTGAGGATTTGCCTGTGAAACTCTTTTCCTCAGAGCTGAAATGTAAACACTTACCTTTTTTGTTTTAATCCAAGATGCCTCATTACAGCTGGTTGGAAGAGCCCTGAATTCTGTAGTGAGTACAGCCTGCTGACCAGTTAAAGAAATATCATGTGAAAAAGTTATAAATAGTTTTATATTTTATATTTCCATCTACAATGAAAGAATTTATTCTGTTTTTCACTTTGGATGCAATTACTTACACTTTAACATTTTTTAAAAATTTTTTAAATTAAAAAAAAATTTCTGTTAAAATCAGAATTTTATAAACATTTTGATTATAATTACATAAAAGGTGAATTGGTTAAATGAAGACAAGAAAATAAATCTTGTAGATTAACAATAAAATCATATGACCTATTAATGTCTTTGTGCAATTCTCATTTAATCATTGTCAGCTCATTGAGTCATATTAAATGTTCATTTTATATCTTAAAATACTGTAGCATAGTGGAGTACTTAATTTTGTTCCTAGGGAAGTTTTCTATAGAGAAACTTACAGGTCATATTTTATTTATTCCTGTATTAACTTGATCACAACATAATTAGATATGTGTTAGTGAGGTTTTTTTTTTTCCTTATTTAGCCTGAGCTGCTGTAACAAAATACCATAGATTTAGTGTTTAAGGAAAATAAAAGTATATTTCTCACAATCCTGGACTGTGTTAGCTTGAGAGCTGGGCACCAACACAAACAAGGTCAGAGCCAGGCCCCTTCTGGGTTCCTGACAGACAGCTGGCTTGTTGTATTCCCACGTTATGAAAACAGAGAGCTCTCTGGAGTCCTCTTTATAGAAGCACTGATCACACTCATAAGGTCTCAAGCCTCAAGAACTAATTTATATCTCTTTGCAGAGTACCTACTCCAACTCAGACTCATACAGAAGCTGGCGCCAAGGTGATTTGAAAACTCATTAACACTATTGTAAGTGACATCTGAAAGCCGATAGCCATACTTGCAGGCTGCATCGGAACAGAGTTTCCATTTGGAGCTTCAGTTGCTGGGCTCAGGCAGCAGAGAGGGCAGTGTGGTCTGTGGCCCCCTTGTTACCTGCTCAGACCTGGCTGCTGAGTCTGACGGCAGTGTAGCCTTGTTCGAACTTGCCCTCCATCTGAAGGGCTGGCTTGCCATAAGGTTCTTGAATAGTGGGCTTTTTAAAGATCAGTGCTTCTGCTTCTGCTTCTACTGATGGTTTCAGAGTCTCGTTATTACGTCTGTATGTTGAGCTGTTTGCATACCACCTGCTTCCCTTTCTCTGTTTGCCTTTGGGACCCTCTACCGCACTGTCTTCAATTCTCCTAGTTCACTGGCTGCTGAGGAAACACTCCACGGCCTGAACCACCGACTCTGTATGATGTACTTCTACAGCCTATGGGAATTTCTCTTCTCTTGTCATGAGGTTCTGGGGACAGGGCTCAATATGCAAAGGTAAGGGACACTGGGAATTGGTTCATCCATGAGCCCCTGAGCCAAGAACGACCAGTGCAAAACCTAACTCAGTTAGGGTTTTTAATCCTGACGTTTCCCTGGTTCAGATGACGTCCCCAGGACTCTTACCATTACCAAGGCTGAGCCCAGAGTAAACATTAAAGCTGCACGTACACCCATTCCTGTTTATAATTTGTTTTTATTTATTTGCACTTGTGTGTGGGGGGGGGGGCGAGTGTGTGGTTGCTCCAGGGCTTCTATACTACAAATGAATGACAGACATGTACCACTGTTTGGTGTCTGACTTTATGAAGACAGCTGGGGAATTTCAGCAAGAGCTTTTAATCATTGACCTATCTTCCAACATCCTCCTGGCCCGTTCTTTTCTTTTGGACTCTAGAGCAGTCCACTTGGTCTTAATCAAATAATTCCCTCTTCCTTTTCTGTCATGGGGTTGGTAGCATTATTTATTTCTAGGCTTTAAAAACCTCAGCCAGTCCTAAATACATTGATTTTTACTGTCTCTCTGACAATGTACTATTCCACTCTTACCTACAAACCAGATACAAACTCTCCTCCCCACTGGAGCTCAGACTCCTCTTCCTCACTCATTCCTAGCTCCTTTAATATCTGAAGTTAATTTCATAGTGTGAGCTATTGAAAACTATTCAATAGTTGCACACGACCTCCCTGTAAGCCATCCTAAAGACAACACACTCTTTCCTAATTGAGTCCAACACCCCATTCCTGTCACAAGGCCCTCAACCACTTATAACAGATTTCTTAACTCTGGCTTTCTCAGGGCAGCAAACTCTCCTTATAATACACCAACTTTTACTGCTTAAAAAAAAAAAACAAAAAACAAAAAAACGCAACTCTGGCTTTCTCAGGGCAGCAAACTCTCCTTATAACACACCAACTTTTACTGCTTAAAACACAACAAACGCTGATGATTTATATTGCCTAGTTAAAATCTAAGGTCATTAAAGAATCAAGCTCCACTTGGGCTAAGTCCCTTGGAATTAGTATACAGAAGGCCTTCTTTTGGGGGTGGGTTCCTTTGCCTACCACGCCTCTGGGACATTATATCCCACCCTTCTCTTATACTGCCAACTACATCAGACACTGCTAGCATGGTTCTTCTTAAGCCTCTCTTGACTCACTATCTCGTCAAAAAACAAAACAAAACAAAACAAAACAAAAAAAAACAAGGAAATATCCCAGGAGACTTGTGCTAATAATGAATAATAATTAAAAAAAAAACAAAACCCTTAATCTGTAAAGCCTACAAGCCTCCATAGACAAACCTCACTTAGTTCTTCTGTTTGCCACCCTCACTTTACCTAAACTATTATATCTCAAGTTGATTTAGTTAAAACTAAAGTAAGCTCCCAGATTATCAGAACCGTGTCCTTCAATAATCATAACAGATATGGGCAATATAGAACGATTCTTGTAGATGGCAAACTTTGATTAGCCCTGCCCAATCTGCCCCTCTGGGAGATGGCAAACTCTTACTCAAAAGACAAGCAGGTGAGACATGCACTCCTCCCCACCCCATGTCTAATGTTTCTGTAACACAAAACGAGACCTAGCAACAACTTCAAACAATCCATGTCAACATTCTTACTGGGCAGCGCCTGGTAGATTTGGGATCTGAGATAGAGGCACCAAGACAAAAGGTTTCCAGAGTTTAAGACATTTTATTTTAAAAGGTAAAAAAGGGAATATGGGAAAAAAGGGATCGTAATAGAAGAAAGGGAAAAGAGAGAAAGCAGAGAGACAGAGAAGGAGGGGGGAGAGAGAGAAAGAGAGAGAGAGAGAGATTCACCATGGAGCAGAAAAGCCAATAATACAAATGTAAACCAGAGGGCTTTAAGGGAAAAGAAAGGAAAGTGCCTTGTGAGGGAAGATCTTGGGTGTGCTAAATTAGAACTTGGAGAGTTGGCATTCTCGTTTCTCTGCTAAGAGGAATACAAATCTACCACAACAGGTGGTCATTCTCAAACCTCAGGTCATGTCCAGGCTGGGCTGGGCTGGAGGAAGGGCAGCGAGGAATGGAGAGAAAGTTCTGGGGCTGTGTCAGAGCTTGAGTTTCATAACTGTGAAGGTTTAAATGAAAGATGTCTCCCATAATCTCCAGATGGAAGCACTGTTTGAGAAGGTTGTAACGCCTTTGGGAATAAGGGTGTAAGTAAAAGCCTAGACCTGGAGTACTATAGCCTTAGATTTCACGTTTATCTAGAAACCAAAATGAGAGAAGAGATTTATCTCATCATCAAAACATTTCAATGCTGGTCTTGATAGTAAGAAGAAACAAAATTCAAGAAAAACTTACTCTTCTAATGCTGGTATTTCATGCCAAACTCCCATAACATTGAAAATAGACAATGTAAAAGCTCTAGACAGAAAGAAAGGTCAGAGACAGACCAAATTCATGCTATTATCTAACACTATAATCTCTACCCTTAAACCACCTTTGTAACTTAATTAAATTTTGGAGGGACATGCTCCATCCTGGGATTGGACTAAGCCAAAAATGAACAATTTTCATAGGGGAAATGAGATGCTCCGTGGAGGATGACGGTCAAGAAACTTCAGTGGTGAACAGCTGAGCCACAGGCTAGACAGACAGTGCAGGAAAATAAAGGCCTTCATTAGTATGACCTGTGAAGAAAATGTAGAATTCCCTGTTTATTGAATTTTATGATATTTTTTTATGGAAACTGCTCTGTGTACAATGGAAGATATGCGAAATTTAGCAGCACAAATGGGCACACGAATAATCCTAAAGCAACTTGAAGAATGTAAATGCACTGTTATCATGACACAGTGATAGTATTTAACAATGAGAACCCTGAGTCACTCTTTAACCCTTAATTTTAGCTGGGTTATAGTAGAATAATGAAGAATGGGGAAGAAACAGTTTCAATGGGACATATCTAAATCCTTATCTGCCTCAAAAATAAGTCAATAGATAAATTAATAAATCTAATGGTGGAAATTTATTCATATTACTTAGAATTTTACAAAGCTAACCAGCTAAAAGAGTTGATTCCACAGGAAAGAATGACACAGGAACATTTAGAGTTAATGCTTTCAGTTTGCTACACAAGCGTTTAAGCTATCATGCATGTGTGTATTGCTTTGATGAAATATATTTCAATTAAATTATTCATGGTACAGTTTAAGCTTTGTTGGTGGCATGAGGCTAACGTGTCTGGGTGACATCCATCTGCTTGTTCCATCGTGCCTTTGGGTAGCAATGAGGCATTCATTTGTGTGTGAAGTTACTGTGCCACCATATGGACCAGAAGAAGTATTCAGGATGAAGCATCATGGAAAAGGTGTTTTCCCTGAAAAGAGAAGGCTTGCAGGCCACTGTTACCGGGTACAAGGAGGAGAGGCTACCCCACACAGTTCCATTTCTGTTATTAGTATGAGATTTAGTCTAATAAATTTTAAAACGTACATACAATTAGATTAGAGACATTTTACTACTCTCAAATCTAGCTTCTTTAAAAAACTGAAAATGCATTTAAGGCATTAAATTGTCTGTACTGGGTAAACACTTAGATTTTTAATTTTTAAGTGGTTTAATAGGTTAAAATAATATGGTCGAGAGCAAGGACAAGCCACAGCCACTAAAGCAGAGCCACATAGGGGAGAGCGGAAGCGGAGCGAGTTCCATTATGTTTCCCTGCACTGTGTCTCGGTGTGCTCTCCTGCCCACTTGAAGAAATGTACTGCACTCAATTTGAACTTAGTTTGCTTGTCAGAACGTTTGCATTTCTGTGATCAAAGTGGGCAATGTGGTTAAGAGTTATTGGAAAAGTGGATGCAAAGACGGCTTTAAGTGCTACTGGATCATTTCTCTTTTAGGATGATTTGTTAAGAGCCCAGAACCCAGGCACAAAGCTCCCAGGAGTGGCCCAGCCCCAGTCCCAGGATGGGGAGGGAGCGCAATTAGCACAGGTTCCATACCTCCTTCGGAAGAATGGGTCCAAACTATTTTTCTTGGATATGAAAATAAGGCAAGAGTGAGTTTTGTTTTTCTCCTCCTCACTCTCTGAACATTAAGGATCTGATAACTAATAAAAAATAAAATTGTCCAAACCATTATTCATACAATCAATAAGATCTTTTGGACCCTCACTCCCAGGCCCTTAAACGGCTTACTAAATAATTTCTACTTTAGCTTGTGGGAGAACATGAAATGCATCAGCATGCGTCCATCCTAAGCCTCTGGTTGTTTTGAAGCTATGTGCATTTTTTCATAAGACAAGGCAATATTTTCTGGTAATGTGGAGAAGAGCTTTCAATAAAAGCCCAACTTCAATATGTCACACTGGCTCTTAAAACAAAGTTCTGATCAAGACAGGAGTTAACTCCACTTTAATCACCCTAAAATTCATACTGTAAACCTATTGTGAAAATAACAGAAGGAGTGATCAACACCACGCATGACGTGAGAGCCGTGAGCTCTGTTGAATGAAAGGACGGTCTTGGTTCTTCCTCATGGCCCTGAAGGACAAGAGTGAAACCAGGACTTCAGGTCCACTGGCTAAGTTTCAGAGCACAAAAGCAAGACTCCTAGAAAAATGTGAGCATATGATCTTTGGCAGGGAAAGAATGGATAAGCAACTCCAGTTTCCTATAAATGGTTAGGTGTTTGGAGCATGGTGGATGAAGGACACAGTGGGAAGGTGAAAGAACCAGCAGGAATATTAAGTCTTTTCCTGGTTTTTCATTTCCAGTACAGGATACAATTACTTTCACTTCCACAGAAACGGTCTCCTCTAAGCTTATTATTATTAGAGGCTTTGTGCTCCTGGGACTCCTTCATACTAGTGGGCAGGAAGCAGTGGGCTCTTTAGTAAACCATGCACCCCAAACTCAGAGAAGTGATTGTACCTCCCAGCAGTCCTTCCTTCCCTCTAATACTGCTCACCAATAACACATCAGTCTATGCGTAGAACTGAAGAAATGAAGAATAAATAACAGTAATTTTCCTATCATACAAGGAGCTCTCAATTCTTAGGAGATTTTTAATTGCAGTGGAGAGGCAAGGGTGTTAATGAGGTCTATAAATTAAGTTAAAGGAGGATAATTATGTCCTATGTTTATAATAAAGGTTAAGGTTGCCAGTATCATTAAGTCAAATTAAACACTTCCTTAGATCGTGAAGAAAAATTGAATAAAATATTACCATAAACAATGGGCCTTTTGTTGTGGTATGTATTAATTAGGAAGCAGAGGCTACAATTTCTGCCTGGGGCTAACCAGAGCCTATGAATGGCTGTGCATTTTGCCTGCAGTTGGTCTGGGGGATAGAGACACAGTGTTGCTATGCAGTTCCATGAGCACATTCTGTCAGCATCTCAGACAGACCCCGCCCATGAAATACATCACTTTTCTCTTGCTTGGTCACATGACCACATCTTCTTGAGATGAGGATATTAACCTTTCAGATTTCTTGTTGGAATCTTCTTAATCTTTAAGCATCTGACACGGATGTTCTAGCATACTCATAAAAGAGGTAAACTTGGGAGAATGTAAAAAAAGAAATGAAAACTACTTGCAGATGCCATATCTTCACACACATGTAAGTGGTCGAGCCAGCAGAATTCCTTATCTCTTAGTTTGAATATGCTGGTAGTATGCTAAGTTTCTTAAAGGACTTAATATTCATAGCATCCTCGAAGCAACAAGAAAATGACCCTAGAACTAATTTACTATTTCCTATATGCAGAAATGGTGATTGAGGTAAAGATAAGTTGGCCAATATCAAAGTTCCAACCACTACTGGGATTTCAGCCTCAAACTTTCTAGTTCTAAAGCCCAGGCATGGACTATTAATCGCCTCCCATCACCTGTGTGCTGTTTACTCTGCCAAAGCAGGACAAAGGTTAAGACAGAGCAGCAGGGCTCACGTCCACGAGTAAGGACCAGAAATGAGAACTGCAGAGGTTGTGTGAGGACCAGGCAATGCTGCTGTAGGAAACCCAGTAGCCCAAATGGGAGCCAGGGCAGAAGTGCGTATGTGAGGACCAACAAGGTTAGCATGGTCGCTTTTACTTCTCTGCATTGTTTGATAAAATGTACGTCAAGATGGTGCAGTTCATTTGTACAGGGCACGGATTCATTGATGTGTACATTCACATCTCACCTCCATATTCATAACTGTCAGATATTTGGGAAATAACTGCCTGTTTTCAATTGTTTCTGTTCTGTCTCTCTAGACTGTATGCAGTAAGAGTTGTTACTTGTTTTTCAATGTAAGTGTAAATGTGCATTCTATTACCTGCACTCCCAATGAAAAGACTTTGTCAGGTGCCAGAGCAAGAACCTGACATTAGTAAGAACTGCTAGCTGCCCATACTCAGGCCACCATTGCCTTGTACAGTCTCAGAGGGCCATGAGGCAGGCCTAAGTTTCAGCTCTGATGAGCTGAAGCAAGAAGGCTGCTGTCGAGCACAAGATCCAGCAAAGACTAGCGGAAGTCGCTGCAGACAGATACCCCTCCCCCCCTTCCTCACTCAGCTTAATTTCTTTCCCGACTCCCTCTAACATCTGAGATTGTGTCATGTGACTAGATCACCCCAGTGGCATGAGCGTGGATGGTGACATCAGTCCAGGCAAGACAGTTTAGGGGAGTATCTTCTCATGTAACCCCACTCTTCTTTATCCATGGGTGGCCACAGGACCTCTGGCTGAGTAATGGTCATGGAGCTCAGACCCTTGAATAATCGTCTGGGTCTGCATCTCCTAGCCCATCTAAACACTGTCACCACTGACTGCAAAACAAAATCGCATTAGTTACTGAGAATCGAGGTGTTTTCATAGTACTTAGCACGACTAATATAATCTTCATACTGCTTAGCTTAACAGAAGAGAATTACATTCACATTTGTTTACTGGCACAGTGAACTGCTAACTATGCCAAGCACTGTGCTAGGTCTTAGGAACACTGCCAGCCACGACTGTCTATGGGGATTGGCCAAGAGCACTATAACTACCAGACACGGTGGAAAACATCTTAGAAGATCCAAATGTTAATGAATACAAAAAAACACAATGAATGGCTACAGATATTCATGGCTCATATTCAATTCTAAATATGTATTTTTGTTGTTGTTCATGCTAGCTACTTACCAAAAAAAAAACAACATTTGATCTCTAATATTTCTCCTCAGACTCAGAGCAGGTAGGATCCTATTTATTCAGCTGAGAGAAAAGAAGTCTTTGCATTTTAGTTTTGGCTCCGCCTGCCCCCGCACACCCTCATTCTTCTATAATGAGTAATTGGAACAAAGACAGTGGTTAAATGAAATTTCAAGTCTGGAGGAAACACTTCTTCCATTCATCTGGCATAACCGAGCAAGATGCTCACGCAGAATTGAAAACAAGAAGTCCACTTTGTATAAAAAGCGATAATGGGGTGGAGAGATGTCTTAATGGTTAAGGCAGTGAAGGTGCTTGCCTGAGAAGCCTAAGGACTCATGTTTGATTCCCCAGTAACCACAAACGCCGGATATACAGAGTGGAACATGCTTCTGGAGTTCATTTGCAGGGGCTGAAGGCCCTGATGTGCTAGCTCTCTCTCTCTCTCTCTCTCTCACATAAATAAATATAAAAATAAAATATTTTTAAAAATGGGTCTTTGTCACTCAGTGCATATATTTCTGACAAGGAACTGAATGGTTGTATATCCAAGATCTAGATTTTGCCTTTGAGAACTTCTCTTTAGTTCCTGTCATCTTCATTTCTTGGTGTTGCCTGGAATTTGAAATTGTGATTTGTAATTGTCCTAATTACTCATCTTTTCCATTTTAATATTGCTATTTCTTCTGATATTTTTCTTAGACTTATGGTATATCCAAAACACATAATAACTTGAGATGGTTCCAGATATAATCCATCCCTATATATGAAAATCATCAGGCTATTCTAGGGAGAAAAGCTAATGCTTCCCTTAGAAGAATGCTGCACAGCATTGTCCCCTCTACTTTGCTGATTTTAACACTTAAGGGTCAGGGGCATAATGATGAGGACAAGGAAAAAGCTTATGAAAGCTTAGCAGGAAGACAGAAGAGAAGTCTTAAGTTTGTAAAACTGCCCCAAGACATTAGCAAAAGACTCACACCTTGGTTGGGCAATGAATGAGGTGTTCGTGTTTAAGAATGATATATTTAAAATGAAGAATCTCCAGGTTGCCTGTTAGTCCTATTCTATTGTCTAAGAAGATATCTAAAATCTTTATAAGACACTGTGGTCTGAGGACAGCTCAGGAGCAGAGTCAAATACTAAAGAGAAGCCAACGTATTTCCCTCTGCCTGGTGCAGTGTGTAACTCTTGTAAGCACAGAAGAAGTGTCTGGTGCTATTCAGAAATCCATGACAACTTTTTGCCCACATGTTCCTTGATGAAGCATTTTTTTTTGTAATAAACGGTAATATAAGAAGTAATATACTAGAAATATACAACCTGTACTCTTTTCATGGATTCTGGGCAAACAAATGCTGAGTTAAACAAAAACATTCACCTCCACAGAAGTAGGCACCCAGCTGCGACTGCCCACATCTCTCCTTTTTTCCAGGTTGTCGGGATGAGGAGCAGACCATGGAAAGTTATAGCTCTAGCCCCATAGGAGAGGAGAGTACCAGCAATTAGCAAGACAGCTAGGTAATTGAGGCACTCTTATCAACATGCTGGTGGCAAATAACTCTTTTCTACCAAAGATAATTAAACATAAGTGAATAAATGTAGTTAAAAATCCAATGAAAAATTTAAATATATTTATTATTATGCCAATATTATATATTATTAATTTTACCATCTTGATTATTATTTATTATTTAAGAATGGATTAGGAAAATAAATAACATAAGAAAAAAGGCACTTATAATCTATCTCACTGCTGGGACAAACACCTGGCCAGAAATAGATTAGGGGAGGAAGTAGTTTATTTCAGGCTCATAGATTCTAGGGGAAGCTTCATCATGGTGGAAAAAGTGGCTCACTTTTTTCATCATGCAGCCACAGCAGAGAAAAAAATAGCCAGCACCAGCAAGCATGAGCTGAATGTGAGGATACACTTAGGGCTGCACTCGATATCTTCCCCCAAACCAGCTTCCTCCAGCAAGGTTCCACCTGCTTAAGACCAAGTAGGAAACATAATCAAAATACCTGCAACTATGGGAAAATTTACATTCAAACTACCATAAACATCATTTATTTTATGCTCTCCTAAATGAAATGAAGAGAGACAATAATTTTTTGACAACTTCTATACTTATAGACAATAAACCATGATATTTCCCTCCCCTCCCCCATTCCCCTTCAGAACTCCACTCTCCATCATATCCCCTCCCTCTCTTCATTAGTCTCTCTTTTAATTTGATGTCATCCTCTTTTCCTCCTATTATGAGGGTCTTGCGAAGGTATTGCTAGGCACTGCAAGGTCATGGATATCGAGGCCAATTTCTGTCTGGACAGTTGCATTGTAAGGAGTCGTGCCCTTCCTTTGGCTCTTAGATCCTTTCTGCCCCCTCTTCTGTAATGAACCCTGAGCCTTGGAGGGTCTGATAGAGAGGTTTCCATGCTGGACACTCCTGTGTCCCTTCTTCTCAGCACTATGTTGCCTTTTGGGTCATCCCAGTGACATTTCTATCAGTTCCAGCCACTGGATTATCTCCCTACTCGAGTAGCTTTCATGGGACCTGGAGACTTGAATTATTTCAGTCTCAGGCTCCTTCAGGCCTACATGCTTGTGCATTTAACTGCTAGTTCAACTCAAAATCATAAGCCGGGCGTGGTGGCACACACCTTTAATCCCAGCACTTGGGAGGCAGAGGTAGGAGGATCACCATGAGTGTGAGGCCAGCCTGAGTCTACATAATGAATTCCAGGTCAGGATGGGTTAGAGTGAGACTCCACCTCAAAAAAAAATCATAAACAAAACATAATTTTAAAGGATAATAAAAGAATAAACAGAGAAAGATGAATATTTTTGTTAAACTATGAACAAAGAAAAGCCTCGTATACAGGGTGTGTGGAGTGATAGACGCTGACTCATTTTGATGCCATGACGGCCACAAGTCTCCTTGTTACATAAGAGCATCCACATTCAGATTTATTTAACTAAATCACTGTAAAAGATCATAAGCTGTGAGAGTTCAGCTGTGTGTTGTTACTAAGGATTTATTGATGGAACTGGTAGGTTGGGACCATGGCCAGCTCTGCTGCTCTGTCTTAGCTGGCAGACCATGAGTGTTTACCTAGTCCCGCCTTGCTGGGACATTGCAGGGTCTGTGTCTGTTACCTACGTGTATCATTTACTTTCTTGTTGCAGAGCAAAGCATTGCATCAAAAGCATCTTATGGAAGGAAAGTTGATTTGGGCTTACATTTTACTTCTTAAAAACTTTTTATTGACAAATTCTGTAATATAGACAATATCCCATGGACATAGCCTCTCCCACCACTCCCCCTTTCCCCTTCCCAAACACACTTCCACTGAATCCCTTCTTTTTTCCAGCTAGTCTATCTTTTATTTTCATGCCATCATGTCTTCCTTCTAGTATGCGGGTCTCTTGTAGGTGGTGTCAGCCACTGTGATCATGAAGGTCAAGGCCACTTTGTGTCTGGAAGACAGCGTTGTGAGCAATCCTCCATCCTTTGGCTCTTATATCCTTTCTGCCATCTCTTCCACGACGGACTCTGAGCCTTGAGGATTGAGATACAGATATCTCCCTTACTGCTGAACACTCCTCTGCCACTTCTTCTTGACATTTTGGTGAATTTTGACATGCCTGTTTTGGGAGGAAACCAACTAGTCTAATTGGATGAATTTGAGTTCTTCCACTCCACAGGAGAGAATTCATTGCTGGTACTAGAAACCTCGTCAGAAACCTATGGCTAAGAAGGTCATAAGCCCTAGGGGGAAAATTACTATTGTTGTCTAGGTAAAGGCATGGCTTATTCTCACCAACCTGCCCTCTAAACACTTATGTTTATGACCATGTATCAATCCTACTCTCACTTTTGGTTAGAGAAGCTTCTCATTGCAGATGGTGGAGAACACTGGTGTGACTCAAAATTCACCAAAGTGCTGGGAAGGAGTGAGCCTGGAGTTTTCAGCACATTGAAACATTAACTGCAACATTTTTTTTTTTTTTTGAGAGGGAATAGGTGATGTTTCATTTACTTCATCCACAGAGCTGCCCAACTCCATCTATTCCTGTATTCCTGCTCTTTTTTTATATTCACTTCAATGAATTTTTATTTAATTAAAATTGATTAATTTAAATTTATTTTTTTAATTGATATTATTCTGATTTTACATTCATATTATTGGTTCCATTATCCTCCTCCTGTCCTCCCTCTTCCAAAGGGACCCTCATCAATGGGGAATGTGAGTCATGCATTGTAGGGGTTGTCAAGAGTTCTGGGGGGTAGGCCCCAGTCTCTGTGCATAATGCCCCAACTTGTGACATGGAACAGATCAGCCTCAGTGAGCTCACCCAAGCACAAAAAGATAATCGACATGTGGTCTCATTTGTCTGTCGCTCCTAACCTGAATCCACGTGACATGCGGCCAACCCTAATAAACACTCTGAGGACCAGACAAGAGGGAGGGTGGGATGGAGGGAGGGTAAGAGTGGGAGGGAACAAGAGGGTGGGAGGGAGGACAAGGGGGGGATACAAATTGGGACCCAAAAGGAAAAGATACTATAAAACCCTTTACTCTGAACAACAGGCTATTCCTGCTCTTGAAGGTGTCTTCCAAAAGCTCTTTTCCTGTCCTCCCCTGCAAAATAAATCCGTTTATTTATCTGTTTGTAAAGACTGTCAAATATAAGCAGTGACCGGTTATGCACATGTATTCCTTTTCATTTTTCTTCATTAGAAAGCCCTCTTCTATAGACCCAGCAATAATATCTTTTTCCTGATTTGTATCATGAACATTGTGCTTCTGTCTTAGCCGACGTTAATTTTTCAGACAGAGAACAGAGTGGCTCTCATTGTACACTCTATGTGTCTAGTGACATAGTATAACCTGCTTTACTTCCATTGAAGGACTAAACCATCATTTCAGTTTCTTCAGTGCCTCCCGACTCCTGACAATTACTGGACTCATGTCAAGAAAACTTTACAACAATATTTTCATTTAAAAATATATGAGATGCTTAAGGACTAGGACCTGGTGCGATAGTGCACACCTGCAATCCCAGCCCTCAGGAGGCAGAGGGAGTGCATTATCACAATTAAAAGTCAGCCTGGTATACTTAGTGAGTTCCAGGCAAACCCTGGATACACCCCCAACAAACAAACAAACAAACAAAACCGAGGATTAATGTGTTTTGACCACACAGATGCATAAGGCACATCAAGTATCTCATTTCCCAGAGGAAGCAGAATGCGCAAGCCACTTGGGTCACTAATTGCCTCAGGTAGCCCGAGACAATATGCTCATATACTCACTTTTATAACCAGCTTCAGTCTGCAGCCCATTTCACTGCACGTTGTGTGTCAACAGCAGCACAGTCACATCGGAGCCATCAAAGCAAATGCTCTGGGCTGAACTGCAGCTTTGCCTCCATCTCACAGGACAGCCTTGGACCTGCCTCCGTCCACCAAGCTGGTAGTACCTTTCTGCAGGCTTGCCTGGAGTCACAGCTTTCCATTTCCTTGGGGAGTTTCAGCTGTTTCTCTGAGCTTAGGAAGGTTTTGTGGAAACACAGGAACAATTACATTCAGAACTCGTCTCAACATGCTTTTCTCTATGAGTTTAGAAAGAAAGAAACTAAACTCAGTGAGATCCGTGCACATGCCACTGCCACCATCTACATGTCTTTATTCTTCAATCCTGACTAGCGCCCGTTAGCACCAGGCACCTCCATGAGCGTTGCACAAGGTTTAAAGGCATTTTAAATAATACCAACACATTTCATTTTCACTGGCTCAAACCTCAATGATTGCATTTGCAATTTAATTAAAGCAGGCTTATTTTTAGAGTGTGCTTTGAAGGACTAGTAGGAAAGAGCCATGCTGTTTTTGCACACTACCCAGGAAAAAGCAACAAATCAGAGCTGGAAAATCACCAAGAGAAGACGGAGAGGAAGTGAGTGATCCTCGAATTAAATATTGCATCATTTTTTGTGGATTTGTGGAGAAAGCACAAAATTTTATGTTTTCTTTTCTTTTCTTTTAATCCTTTGCTTGCTTTCTTGGAAATGCTTGGAAATGCTTTAGGCTCTGTGCAATGGAAAACGTGGTCAAGAGGAAGAACTGGTCAGAGAAAGTGGCTGTGGGCAAAGTTTTGCTGTGTCCGTAACTTCCTTTGCCCACCGTCTACTTCTCTTCTGGCCTAATTAAAACTATTTTTGTAGTATTTCAATAGTGTTTATATTCAAGTGAGACCCTTTTTTTTTGTACTTTCTATAAATTACAAGGCTTTGTTCTTTTAAGAAAGACAATTTAACAAATCACAGAAAAGATTTGCAGAGATATTTTCTGGCAGTTCTAAGATTCACACAATTAGGCAGCAACCTGCTCTTGTCAATGGTGGGCATGGTTATTTGAGCTGGCCTAAGAGGAAACCAATTAAGTTTCTGGAGAAGGTGATGATGAAATATTTTCCCCTGGAGGGCTCAGCCTCCATATTAACACCTCAGTGTCTGAAAATCATTTATCTTTTTGTGGAGTTTACACACAATAGGAACCCCTGTAATCCCAGTCAACATCAGGGAATGTGTATTAACACTCTTGCCTCTAGCATGCACACCAGTAAGCTGAATTCTCCAAATAATGCACAAGCCAGTGTGAGGCTTGAACTGAAAAAGGAAAGGCTTGACTCAGAAGACAGTGTGGGAAGTGTCTAACCCAGGGTAGTTGCAGACAGTTTCCAGCAGTAAAGCCAGGTACTCAGCATGGTTGGTTTGTGCTATGGTCTGTCTACCACCGGCAGCCAAATAAATGTACCCACTTCAGCAGTGTGCCTTCCAATACCATCGAGCAATGGGCCATAGAGTACCATTAAACTATGTGGTACTGTCCAGCAGTGTGTCATACAATAGCACTGAACAGGGTGACTTATACTTCCATGGAGCAGTGTGTCATTGAGTACCATCAAACAGTATGTCTTAGGGCATCACCCAGCATTCTGCCTTATAGTCCTATTGAAGAATCCTTATAGCACCATTGAGCAGTGTGCCATAAGAAAGAATTAATAATTCTTTCATAACTTAAAAAAATTAGAGAGAGATGAGAGAGAGGGAGAAAGAGAGAATTGGCATGCCAGGGCCTTGGCCACTGATATCAAACCCCAGACACTTGAGCCACCTAGTGGGCATGTGTGACCTTGTGCTTGACTCACCTTTGTGTTTCTGGTTAACATGGGATCTGAAGAGTAGAACATGGTTCCTTAGGTTTGGAAGGCAAACACCCTAACCACTGGGCCATCTCACCAGCCCTCATAAATTTTTTTAAGTATGGGTGTAAAAAATTAAAAGTAATGAGTCTACAAATTTGTCATTTTCATGCACAATAACAATATAAATTATTTTATGTATATTTTGATATTTATGAGACTAACTTCCACTTATTATGATAATATTGGTTGAAATGTGATTTAAGTCTATTTTATACTTACATTCTTTTTAAGAAATCATACCTTGTTCCATACTCTATCGAAAGGTTGGGCAGCTTTGCCAAAGAGCCTTCCAAGCCTGTTACATGTGTGCCTGGATGAACATCCCTTCACTCAGGGTTTAGTACTTTCTTGGACATCTGAAACACTAAATATGGTCTACTTTCTTTAGACTGTCTGTATTTGCTGCCAGGTCCTCCTGAGGTTATCTCTTCATCCTTTCTTTTTACTTTCATACTCTTTCTATACAATGTGTTTTGATGAATAATTTATGAGTCTGGGTATAATCTTGTTTTCTTCTTTTAGGAAGTATTTCATGATCTCTCCATTACTAACAGGAAAACGGAAATAAACACTAAGGTATTATACAAGGCAGGGGTGTTGGCAGTCAACTTTCCATCATGTGACAGCATTCCTCTCTGCTTTCTATGTACTGCCTACATTTGTTCTTTCATTGTTACGAATTCACACTGCTTCAACTATGGGGCTCTCCTTGTAGCCATTGAGAATGGTTTTCCTTTTATTCGGAATTTAATGTTCTTTTCCCTTTATAGTTAAGGGTAAATGTCTGCTCTGCTCCTTCTGGAAATATATTCTTTGAACAGCTCATGTGGTCAACTAGTTCATTCAAGGTCTCATTTATTTCCTTTTTCTATGACTTTAATAAGGTAGCTTGTGGAAAAACACGTGATCCTTCCATAAGAAAATGAGATGTCTAGCTGCCACATTGTTTTTCCAAACATGTCGTTTGAGCCACACACAGTGGGAAGCACAGAGAAGGCACTCCAAAGTCTTGGTGGGGTAAACCTTTCCACACATGCAGTGCTGATGTCACAGATTGCCAACCCACTGAATGTTAAAATGTTGAATTAATTTTGAAAAATTAGAAATTATATATTTGTCCAGATATTCCACACTCATTTTGTTTTTGTTTTGTTTTGTTTTTTGAGGTAGGGTCTCATTCTAGCCCAGGCATACCTGGAATTCATTATGTAGTCTCAGGTTGGCCTTGAACTCACCACTATCCTCCTACCTTTGCCTCCCAAGTGCTGAGATTAAAGGTGTGCACCACCATGCCTGGCTCACACTCAATTTTAATAGCATTGAATTCACTTAGTTATTTTAAATATTATAGTCATTTATGGAAGCATCTACTAAAACAAAGCTAGTGTCTTTACAATGACAGCCATCTGGTCCCATCCCTTTGACACCATTGGAGAAGATGATTATGTGAGATCTTATATTAACCACCCCTTTGCATTCTAAATTTGTTTTATTTACTTATTCTTAAAATGTTCTGTATTTATTTACAAAGGGAGAGAGAGAGAGAGTGAGAGCAAGCATGAGAGCATCTGAGCCTCTTGTGATTGCAAGTGCCAATTTGTGCAGATGGCTTTTAGGCTGTGTAAGCAAGCACCTTTAACCCCTGAGCAATCTCATAGTTGTGCTAGTATGCTTTCAGTAAGGATAATTGCAGTATGTATACAGTGTCTCTCTCTAAACCCAGAGTGGATTTTCTTGCTATTTGTATTTTAAAATGTTAAATATATTTACTCAAAAATAATATCAGATTATGTAATGATATCCTTATACAATTCGTTGACCATTATTCTTGTGCCTTTTATGGAGAAATCTAAAAGTGAAAATTTGGGCAAAAACTAAAACTGTTTTTTCAATAGACAACCCAAATATCTTCTTATAAAATGTTGTCCAGTAAATTAGTAAACAAAGAAAAAAATACCAAGATTTTTTATCTATGAACAAGTAAAATAACATATAAAATGACGTAGATTAATCTGTATTACTAGGACATGTGGGTGAAGGCATTCTCAACTGCTCCTAAAGAGAGAAGTCTGGTTCAAGATGTACAAGGTGGACAGGCAATAAGTTACAGGAAAAAACGTGTGTGACACTTGTTCTAGACATCTCACGTGAGTAAATAATAACATAAATTTTCAAAGATGCTCATATGAACTTGTTCAATGGATCATGATTTACACAGGAAATATTACCGACTGATAAAATTATCAATCATTTTAACTGTTGAATATTTTGTAAACGTTTACAAATATTTCATAGGATTATATATTTTATATGAGCATATGTCCTATGTAGCCAATGTATGTATGTATAATGTATGCATGTATGTATAGTCACAGATAGACTGTGTTAACTTCATGTATTTTCCTATAATTCACCAAAATGTCTAGGTTTGATGTTTCCAGGTTATTTTTATGTAATTTAGTATTTAGCAATATTCCAGACACAGATTTTTATATCATATGTAATAAAGTTATTTATTTATAACTTTTTATTAAGGCTTTCTATAATAATATATTGTATATTGAACCTATTTTAGCCAATTCCCTATAACACTTCCTTTCCACCATGTTCCTTTTTCCTCTTCCCTGTCACGAGTCCCTTTTGTTACCATAAACAGTTTCACTTCTACTCTCACTACATATATGCATACACAATATTTGTATTTAGATTTAATCTTGAAACCATCAAAGAGAGAGTAAGATATTTTTCTTTCTGAAATTGGCTTTATTTACTTAATATTACTAGTTTCCATTGAATCCATTCTTCTGCCTGTCCTTCATAACTTTATTTTTGTTTATGGCTGGGAAAGTTCCATGTGTACACATATACAACACAATTTTATTCATTCTTCTTTTGATGGACACCTAGGTTTGTTACATAGTTTAACTATTGTGAATGGTGTGACAATAAACACTGACATGCAAGTACCCCTGTGACATGTTGACTTGAACTCTTTCCACCCCCCTTTCTGCAATATTCCCTGAGCCATATTGGATGTGTTTTAAATCTATTTCAGTGATGGGCTCTTTGGAGCCTCTGGATCTCTGCTTTGGTAGGTGTTGAGTGTCCTCAGTGTCTGTCTCCTTCACCCTGGTGCTGATTATCAAGTTCACCATGGAAGCAGCACTATTGCTCATCTCCCCAGCTGGAGCTAGGCTAAAGTGGGATGGGTAGTTTATCTCCTTGGGTCTCATTAGGTTTATTCCAAGATATTCTAGTTTCTTCTTGGGAATGTTTGCTATTGGCATATAAGAAGGGTTTTTATTTGTTTGTGTTAGTCTTACATTCTACCACAATGCTAAAAGTGTATAAGCTCTAGTTGTTTTCTGCTTAAGTCTTTAAGGCATCCTATATGTAGAATCACATCATGTGCAAATTAAGATGCCTTAGTTTTTTCCTTTGCTATTTGTATTGCTTTTATTTGCTTCTTCAGCCCATGCACGTGAAACCTTCAGCAATAGGGTCTTACCATCTATTTCTGGTGGGAAACCAAGAGCCTCGGCAATGGCTTGTGATGTTTTGGGGGAATCAGGGAGCTCCTTGGCCAAGTACTCACTGGAAGGTATCCTATCCCTGGCACTGAAAATTTTCTGGTAACAATCTATGGCTTCTAAAAAAGTAGATCTCTATATGATTTATCCATACCCTCTTAGGTTTTGATTAACCATCCCCCCACATTTCCTTCACTCAATCTCTTCCTCTGACCTCACTTAGGCGTTTCACCCCCAGTGATCTATTCTTCTACTTGCACATATACAAAGACTTCTTTCTTTTATTAAATAGACTGAGAAGTAATGGAGCCGGTATCATTTTAAAAGTCTCATAGAATTCACCTGCTGAGTATATCTGTTTCCCAACTTTTTCTTTTTGTGGTAAGATATTTTATTCATCCTTTAATCTTCTTGCTTTTAGATCCACTTAAATTGTTTACATCAGCTTTGTTAAAATTTGTTAGCCCATATATGTCTAGAGATTCATCCATTTCTTTTAGGTTTTACAATTTTGTTGAATATAAAACTTTAAAGCATATACTAATGACATTCTGAATTTCATTAGCATCTATTATCCTGTCTCCCTTTTTTTCTAATTGTCTTAGTTTGTGTTCTCTCGCCTGTTTGTGCTTATTTAACTATTGCTCTTGCTTGATTATCTTTCTCTGCAGTCTGAGAGATTCTTTTCTGTGTTAGGTGAGTGTTAGATTAGTGGACAAGAGTTCCTTTATCTTGTTTATATCACAGAAAGTTTTTCTTTCTTCTTTAATTCTGGCTTTGAAAGTTGTTGAGAAAATTTCTGTTATACTGATGGGCCTGGCTTTATACGTGACTCTGTTTCTTATATGATCTTTGTTTGTATACTTATTTTCCTTCATATAACTGGGGATAGTTCTTTTATGATCTTTCTACTTCATGTTCTAATTGCATCCTGCAACTGGATAGGCATTACATTTAGAAAATGTTCCATTATGATTTCATTGAAAATGTTTTCTCTGTGATTGATATTAAATTATTTTCCTTCTATATCATGATACAAAGAATTGTGTTGTCATAGTGTCCCATAAATCTTTCATGTTTTATTTGTACTTTTTATTATATTTATGATTGCCATTGACTGAACTGAATGTTCCAAATCTTTGCCCTTTTCAAGCCCTGACACTTTATGCTCCCTATGATGATTTTTGCTATTTTTGGTGAGAATTTCCATGGATCTTTTCATTTGACTTATTGATATTTTAATTTCCAATATAGCAGTTTGGTTTTTCTTCAGTATTTCTGATTCTTTGTTTTCAATCTTCATGTCCTATGCTGATTTCTTTATTCTATTAAAGCACTTAGTGTGTGTTCTGTGCATGTGTATGTTATCTTGGAATTTTATCAGAACCTTATTTGTAATCACTACTTTTGATTATTTATCTGGAAATTTGCTTAAGTCTCACACAATAGAATTACTGTAGGATTGGTTATTTTTGAGGAAATCATGTTGCTTTGGTTCTTCTTGTTTCTCTCTCTCTCTTTCTCTTTCTCTCTCTCTTTCTCTTTCTCTCTCTCTCTCTCTCTCTGTGTGTGTGTGTGTGTGTGTGTGTGTGTGTGTGTGTGTGTGTGTGTTGAGAATTGTTCATACGGAGTTAGGTCCTGATTAATTTGCCACCATTATCTTTAATGGATAGTGATTGCAATGTCCAAAATGGATGAGATTGCAATATATTTAAGGTGTCATTTTCCTTTACTTACTGATGTTCAGAGCACCAGGCTCAATCCCCAGAATACACCTGAGGTAATGATGTCTGCAAAAAGAATCAATATCAAAGGCACAAAGTAATAGACAGAACACATCACCCTCAAGCACTAACCATGTTGGAGAGCACAGGAACACTATGTGCAAGGACATATATTTACTATGAAGATGAGTAGAAAGAAGAAAAAAGAGGAAGGATATGTCTCGTAACTTGTATTGCCTTGATAGAGGGGAAGGAGAGGAAGGAATTGTTACCATAAAGAAGAACAGTAAGGACAAGTGGAAGAAAAGGCAGTTTAAGGCAGAATGAAAACAGAATGGTAAAAAATACAATAAAAAATATGGACTAGATCCAGCATCGAGAAGACTGAGGCACAGTTATGCCCACAAACCAGGCCAAAATATATTGTTACTTGGGAGATAAAAATGCAAAATGATTGAATAAAGAATAGAAAAAGCAGACAGAGAGAAAGAAAGAAAGAAAGAAAGAAAGAAAGAAAGAAAAAGAAAGGAAATAAATGACAGTAATTGAGCAGGACAAAACAGATCTGGCATACTAAACTGAGTTCGGGTATTAAAGGTGTTAATTAAAGGAGGAATAAATGTGAAGAGAGGAGAGAGAGATTGCAGCTTGGGCATATGGAATATTAGTATAGACTGGTCCGATTTCAACCTTGCCTCTCGTAATTCCTTCTCTGTTTCCAGGAGGCTTTTTCACTCCTTGCTGTTCCTTTACTACATTGCACAACAGCTGTTGGTCACCTTCCTTGAGGAAGGTTGCAGAGAACTTACTACAAGGTTGTTTTCAGCTCCACATCTCCCTTTGATGGGGGTCCAGTCAGTGCTCAGGGCTTCCCTGCTGGGTTCTGTTTTTTTTTTTTTTTTTTTTTTGGTTTTTCAAGGTAGGGTCTCACTCTAGTTCAGGCTGACCTGGAATTCACTCTGTATTCTCAGGGTGGCCTTGAACTCACGGCAATCCTCCTATCTCTGCCTCCCGAGTGCTGGGATTAAAGGCGTGCGCCACCACGCCCGGCCCCTGGTGGGTTCTTAGACACGTAATATCTCTGGGTATTTCTTCAGGAGTCCAGCTGAGAATACTGGCCTGGCCTTGTGTAATTCTTCTTGAAGTCCAGCTGCCGCTCAGAGCCCATTTCCAAGTTCCCCTGTACATTTGACTCCTAACTAGGCAGGCTTCCACCTTCTGAAAAGTATGGTTCTGATTTAAAGATTTACCTTTGCAGAATAGTATCATTTTACCAAATTTCGACACCTAGTCCTGTGACGCTTGCTCTGCGTCTTCACCGACGATCTCCTGAGATGATGGGCTGCCAGCTTATCAGGGCTTTTCCTTAAATGTTATCCCACGGCACCTTTGATTGAGTGCCAAATGCAAAAAAAGAAAATGCTTCCCTCGTACCTCTTTCTGCTAGTGCCACTGCACACTTTCTACATGGCTTTCTCACTCTATTCCTGCTCCTTATCATGTCTGTTGTGAAAGGCAAAAAGATTTACCGAGCCTCTCTGTCTTAAGCCGTGCCTCCCACATTCTGCTGCTGACCTCTCCTTTCACTGAGAACGGGAAGCCATCCAAACTAAGCCAGTTCCTCCAAGAGAGACTCTGGACGTTCTCGCTTTGATTTCTATTTTACGTCACTTTTCAAGCTAGAGATAACCAGGCAGCACCTACTTCTTTTCATAATTGTTACTCCCTGGAGATGCCGTTAGACCATGCCTGATACCATCCACCATATTCAAGGTCCGTTTGAACTTTTTTAAATACATAGATATTCTTTGTTAAGGAGGTGGAGGTAACAGAAATGAGTGCCCAGTGGCAGCTTGGCCAGTTACCTCATGGTGCCACAATAATTGAGTCCTTTATTTGATGAAAAAATGTGTGCTAACTATCATATCTAAATTGAAAAATGTTTGTATTTCTCATTCCTGTCCACCTTATAATTGGAACTATTTAGTGTTCATGTTTAAATTTATTTATCTAACATTTATATCTAATAGTTGCTATGAGTATGCTTAATGCAAAATTTGGCCCAACTCTCTGTTTCAGGACTCACTATTTAGTATTTTCATAAGATGTCATACAGAAATTTCTCTGCTTGTGCTACATTTGGTGATGTGAGGGGAGCACAAGAACTCAGAGGCTCAGGAGTTCCTGCAAGAACTCCTTCCCTCAGGAGCTTCCCTTTTGTCCAAAGTAACTGGGACAACACTTTACCCCCATAAATCAACATAGGGAACACTCTATCTCAGTACTGGTGGAGGACAAATTTTTGATGAAATTACTTATGTTTTAGTGGGAAAATGTCAATTTAAACATTATGACACTGGGAATTTAAATAAATTCTTGTAAATAGACTCAAGAGGAACAATGAACCATATGATGACATGTGTGACTATATTGAAAAGAAGGCAGGCTGAGAAAGATTGCAGAATCTGCTTCACTCCCCTGGGGGACAGGAACAGGATCAATAGGGTGACAGTGTTATCAGTGACCCAGGAGAGAGATGGCAGGCATGTCTTCAAACTTGTAGACTAATAGCAGTAAACATGAGGCTGAGACAAGAACTGTGGGTGCAAAGCATTGACAACTGAAGTTACTGAAGAATATTGGATCAGAATAATGGAACAGAAGGAGGTACAGCAAGGTCACTCTTATTCCTGGAGTAAAGGCACAAATTTCAAAGTTCCAGAGACACTTCTCTGTGTGTTTGTCTCTGAGCATATGAGGGGCTGTTGTACTCCAATATTCCACTCAGCAACCTGCCATGACATTATGCAAGAGATGTACTTCTAATTTCAGAGGGAAAAAAAAAAAAAAAAACTATCCAACATGGCTCAAAGAAATTCACGGAAGAGTGAAAAGATATTTAGCAATGAAACACACTTATAAGTGATAGCCATGCAATGAACGTAAGCTGATTTGATTTTGGTGATGGAGTTTGTTAAACTAACAACTTATTGGTGTGAAAGTGATATAGCAAGATAGAGGAAGAGGTTGGCACAAGAGTCATATTCTCTTTGCTTGAAAAAAATACCTGACTGCAAGCAGCTTAGGGAAGGAACAAGGAATGCAATCATAGTGACATTTCTCTGCTGTTGTTTTAGAAAAAGTGATCAATTAAATGTTTCCTTCAAGAAACAAATAATTGAGTTTTTTTTTTCTATTTCCAGAACGCCCCTCATGTTGCACAATAAATTGCCTTCTTTAATCTTCTTTCTTTAAACTTTAAAAAAAAATTTTTTTTGGAGAGAGACAGAGAAAGAGAGAGAGAGGGAGGGAGAGAGAGAAGAAGACAGAGATGGGTGTGCCAGCAGTGTCTCAGCTGCTGTGAACGAAATCCAGATGTGTGCGCCCCCTTGTGGTCACGTGTGGCATTGCACCCTTGCGTCACTGCATCTGGCTAAACATGGGACCTGGAGATTGGAACCGCTGGAGATTGAAACCAGTGTTCTTAGGCTTAGGAGGCAGGCGCCTTAACCCCTAAGCCATCTCTCCAGCCCTAATCTTCTTTCTTAATCTAATAAAATCACTTTAAACTTTAACAAAGATAAGAAATAAGTAATACACATCGGCTAAAGGCAGTGAAATAATATTAAGTGCCTCGCCTGAGCTGGGAAGATGGCTCAGTGAGTAAAGCATTTACCAGGCAAGTATGAAGACCTGTGTTCAGATCCCCAGAACACATGTAAATGCTGGGTGTGCTGCTCTGGTCTTGAGAGGTGGAGACAGGGCATCCATTTGGCTTGCTAGAAATCTAGGCTAGCTGAAGTGGTGAGCTCTAGCTTCAGAGTAAGGGTCTTTCTCAGTAAGTCATTATAGACATTAGTTGAGGGAAACACCTGACACCTGGCACACACACACACACACACACACACACACACTTAGAAAAGAAATAAAAGTAATGAATACATGTCTCTCCTGATGAAATAAAGTCTATGACATTAAAAACAAATGTTCATTTTTGTCTTTTTTAAGATTTTATTTTTATTTATTTTATTTTATTTATTTTATTTATTATTTGAGACAGAGAGAGAGAGGGAGAGAGAGAAAGAAAGAGTGAGAATAGACAAACCAGGGCCTCTAGCCACTGCAAACGAACTCCAGACGCATGTGCCATCTTGTGCATCTGGCTAATGTGGGACCTGGCATGTGCCTTAACCACTAAGCCATTATTCCAGCCCTCATTTTTGTTTTTGAGACAGGGTCGTCTCTTGTTCAGACTTGGTCTCAAACTTCTCCTGTAGCTGAGAACAACCTGGAATTCTGATCCTTCTGCCATTACCTACCAAGGGCTCAGATTTCAAGCATCTGCCACCATTGAGATTTCAAAATTATAAGTGTTCTGGTTCTTCTTTTTTTGACATTATTCAGTTATCTTCCCATAACTAGGACAAAAAAAAATCTGATCATAAGCAGCTTATAGGAGAAAAGGTTTTATTTCAAGCTAACAGTTTTGAGAGGAAACTTCATCATTGCAGGGAGTCATAGAAGTTGCAGACAGCATGGGAAGGAAGCAGCCCCAGTGAGCTGGGATTTACGTATTAGTGTAATACAGGCACGTGAGGTATCGGAGAGAGTTCACACTCAAACCACCAGATACCAGAAACCAGCTTCTGCCACTGTCCTTTCCTTTTGCCCTCTTTACATGGGCAGCAGTTCCAAAGATAACTTCCTAAGTCTTGATGGGTGATTTTGTCATAGTCTCAACAAAACCTATCGTACAGATTCACATCTTTAATAATGTTCACTTTAAATGTGAATTTCACCTTACCAGCTTTTCCTTTGGGCTATATCTTTGAAGCTGGCAATGAAAAAGCTTAGATAAAGTTAAACATCCGAGTGGAAGTTGCCAATTTCTCATTTTTTAAAATATTATGAGAATCAAGAACATTTTCTCTGGGACTCATTTTTTTTTTTTCCATTTCAATATTTTGAAAGAGTCATGAAGAGACTATTAAGGAAGAGTCAGCACTTATGTCTAATCAAAGCTAGAAATCATAGAGTTTGATGAAAAGCAAGAAACATATACAGGTGGGTATTAGAATATTTTAGCATATTATTCAAATCAGGACTTTCAAAAGCAAGTTTCATGTACCAAAATGACATGGCAGAGCAAGTGACTTTAGAAACTGCCAGCGTGATAGGCTTGACTAATATTGACGTGCTCTTGCTAGAGCATCTATGACATGTATATTTCAATAAAACTCTTTGGATCACAGCAGGCAGGCAAGTATCATTTTAAAAAGAATATTTAATAGTACATAGTAGCAAATAAAATATTTTATTTATTATAATAAAATATTTTAAAAATAAAATCATTTAATGGAAAAATAAATGTAAATAGGAAATAATATAAATTGTCAACAATTTCATTAAAAATTTATTTTGATATAATAGTAATTTCATCATTTGTATATTTTTAAATTAGTGTCCATTATTTATTTGGTTAAATATTTATTAAGCACAATTTATTTAAAGGTTTGGGGACCTATAAACAAACAGTCACTTTAATATTGAAGGTGCCATTTTTTTATGTATTTGAAATGAAGAAATTTTAGCATGCTCAAAGTAGTAAATTAGAAAAACAGAATGCGTTTCCCAAAGGCAGTGGCTTTCCTATCACAAATTAAAATAGTCATACATGCTTCTTAAGAAAACATCCAGAAATAAAAATATACATTTGGGTAGCCAAGATTCTCTTATTATATCATGCTTGTCATAATTATGTTTAGATATATATGTACAATTCCATACAATGTTTTTAAAGAGGAAATAGATTCCATTTTGGGTTCTACATAGGGAAGATGCAACAGAGCAGTAAAGACTTCTGATTACTAAATTTGGGCCAAATATCAACTAAAGAAGGGTGGGTATAAGGAATGGGTGTTTCTAACTCAGGGGTGGAGAAAACTTTTGTCTTCCATCTAAGGAAAAAGGCGTAGGAGGTACAGGTGAGGTCACAGTGAAGGACATCACGCTGCTGACTAAAGTTATAGCAAGAGTGAGTCAACCCTGGATCTGGCAGACAGAGGAGGAGGAGACAAGTATGAGGAAGAGGAAGAACCATTGGTAACACTGTATTTCTGACACTGGAGGTAAAATGAATGGTCAGTTAAAAGCTGTAAAGTTGCTTCCAGAACACAGTCATGGCCTTTCTCTTCTACGGTGTGTCCTGCAACCCAGCTACAAAGGATGGAGTGGACTTGAGGCATTATTGTCCTAAAGAGGAAAAGAATAAGACTTTCCAGTGATATGTTGATTCACAATATTGTACCTTGCATTTGTAGAGGTTAATAAAAGGGATTCATGCAAATGATATCTTCCCAACAATGCCCTGGCCATCGGCTTCCCACATACAGATTCCAGATGATACATTTGGTCATTAGTATACCACATGTGACATGTGACATAGAAGTGGGAGGGGGGATACTTGAGGAGGGATTGAAGTGAGGACGGAGCAGGGAACACAGAAGACAAGTGGAAGCGAGGATCCACCAGAACTGAACGTGCATGAAAAAAGCTGCAAGGGAATCTGACAATGGGGAAGGTCATTGAAAAATGAAATTTTTAAAGAGAGAGTCAATGGAAGTACCCAACATGGATGAAAAAGCTGTTCTCCGAAGAGATAAGTTACTAAACCCTAGTACCAACGATGTACTAGTCCCCTAGTACCGTGCGATGAGGAGTTGATGAGGAAGGCTTGGAAGGCCCCAAATAATGCAGCCATTTGCTGTCTCTACCAGTTCCCCACCAAACAGCTTTTGAAACCATATTGCTGAAGACACCACATTCTTTTATTTCAGAACACAGAGAAATCAAACTGGAACCAGTAAACTTCCTCCCTGTAGGTATGTCCCCATGGCACTGGAGGGTGCTCTGCCAGATTGTACTTAAAAGTTGAACTCAGCTGTGGTTCTCAAATGCAGCACTACTAAACAGAGAGGAGAGATGTGTCACTTGTGTAATCGTGGTGACCAACCCATGTCTGAATGAAGTTGTGGCACAATCCCCAGGAGGGAACCCACACCTGGTACTAAAAAAGCCCATAGATGGGGCTGGAGAGATGGCTTAGCTGTTAAAGCCTAGGAATGCCTGTTCTATCTCCAGGTCCCACGTTTAGCCAGATGCAAAGTGATGCAAGGGCACAATGCTGCACTTTCCCACAAGGGGGCGAGTACGTGTCTGGAATACATCCACAGAAGCTGAAAGGCCGCTGGTGCACCCATTCTCTATCTGTCTCTCTCTCTCTCTCTCTCTCTCTCTCTCTCTCTCTATCTTTCTCAAAAACAAAACAAAAAGAAAAATTTAAAAAGCCCATAGATTGAGAGAACAAAGGCACTGGTAGAGAAACTGCCAGTGTGTTGCTAAATGGACAGGATTTACCTACCAAATTATCCTGTGAATTATTGCAATTATACTCGTGGATTAGTGTTGTCATTACCTTTGGTCAGTAGCTCCATGCACAGTGGACGACAACAACTCCTGACTGGCCCAGGTCCTGAGAACAAAGGACTATTGAACCCTTCCTGAATGACACCTCTTTAACACCCCTGAAAAGCTCAGGGAAACCACAGAAGGATGTGAAAGCCAGAGGAAGGAGTAGAGTGAGCTAGGATTCTGACTTCTGAGCATGATATCACTGGTGAACACGTAATTTCACAGCAGTTGTGACAGCCAAACAAGACCTATAAAATATCGGGCCTGTCACAGGCGGGGTTGGGAGTCATGAGGTTCCACCCTTCTCTGAGGTCTTAGCGGCCAAAAATGATAGCTAACTGACAGCGAAAGACAAGGTGTACAAAGCCTTACCCCTTCATGAGTATGTATGGGTTGTGGGGGAGGGGAAAACTATTTTTTTTAAGTGATACAGCCACTGGTAAGAAGTTCCATGCTCCTATAATCGACCCCTCAACCATGATCCTGCAGGCAATGCTAGTAACCTCACTGGATTACAACGAAGATGAAAGAAAGAAGAAAGAAAGAAAGAAAGAAAGAAAGAAAGAAAGAAAGAAAGAAAGAAAGAAAGAGAGAGAGAGAGAGAAAGAAGGAGGGAGGGAGGGAAGGAAGAAGGGAAGGAAGGAAGGAAGGAAGGAAGGAAGGAAGGAAGGAAGGAAGGAAGGAAGGAAGGAAAAAAGGGAAGGCAGGCAGGCAATATGTAAATAGAAGGGATTCAGTTGGAAAGAAGGCACAGGGGGAGTGAGAGAGGAACAGGCAAGGAGAGAGTAATAGGGAAGGGGTAAATGTAATTAAAATATTACGTGTGTGTGTGTGTGTGTGTGTGTGTGTGTGCGCGCATGCGTGCGTAGGACAATGTGATATCATGCATTGTTGTGTATGATTCACTTATGTAATAAAAATCATGATGAAGTAAAAGCATAAGTTCTTGCAGGTCATGCATGGGTCTATGCATTAAGCTCATACCATTGCCTACATTTGTCTCTGCTGCATATGAGCTGATGCAGCAGCCCTGTTTGCTCGGGTGTCAGCCCCAACCGGATCCTGACTTACATTGACTTTCCCAGGCAGACTCATATCCAAAAGGGCCCAGGTGGACGACAAACCAGCTAGTCTGAACATTCCTTCTTAAGCATCTTACTTCACAGTTCTTAAACCAAAGTGAAATGTCTTAGGTAGTTATCCAAAGAAGGCTCTAAAGTGTTTCCTTTTATTTATTTTTATTTTTTTAATTTTTTTAGGTTTTTCGAGGTAGGGTCTCACTCTAGCTCAGGCTGACCTGGAATTCACTATGTAGTATCAGGGTGATCCTCCTACCTCTGCCTCTCGAGTGCTGGGATTAAAAGCGTGCACCACCACGCCCGGCTTAAATGTTTCCATTTTATATCCAGCTTCTAGAAGATTCTTCCATGATCTAGATCATATATCCTCTCATTAATGGCTAAAGTCATTATTGCAGGGCATCTAACCGCTAGTCTGAAGAAAGTAAGTAAGCCAATTGGTGAGCTATTTGTAGAACTGCAATGTCCACATGCACAGGATAACTGATAAACTTCCATCTTTGCCTTTGTTTATCTGTTTTCACTTACTGATTGCCTGCTAAGAGTAGGACACCATGTTAGTAATGAGATTATAAAGCCTAACTTGTTTTAGATTAATGAAGTCGGGCTGGAGGGGTGGCTTAGTGGTTAAAGCATTTGCTTGCAAAAACCAAAGGACCTGGTTCAATTCCCCAGGACCCACATTAGCTCCAGATGCACAAGGTGGCGCATGCATCTGGAGTTAATTTGCAGTGGCTGGAGGCCCCCTCTCTCTCTTTCTCTCTGTCAAATAAATAAAATATAAATAAAATAAAAATTAATAAAGTCACAGTGAGATGCAAGAAGTGAAAGGGCATTGAAAGAAACTGTGAAATACAAAGCATCATATGTTATAACAATAAAAATGAAGTATGTTCCAATCATTATGCACCCTGTTGAGCACTGTGTAAGCATAAGCCTTTTAGATTTTGCAAGATTCACAAATGAATCATCAATAAAAGGACAAATAATAAGACAGAGTCACAGTCAACGAGAAGGTGAACTTCAGAGACCTGCCCACTTCTGCCCTCGTTGACGTTCTGTGACTGGTTGGCATTTACAAACAGAGTAGGGCTTCAAGAGAGGCCAGCCTGCTTGAGCAGAACTTGTTCCATACTGTAAAGCTGACAGGAAGGAGTGTCCACTTGGGTGACATGGGTCTCGTTGTTTTCCCAGCTTTCCACACAGTCAATACTTGGGGCTTAAAGAGGTTATTACCCCAGGATAAAATAGGTACGTTTTATCACAGCTGGAATCTGAATATCCTACAGTCAGATTCTAACGTTGATGCCCTTTAAATCTCTGCTCAGCATGCTACAATCTAAACAACCTCTTCTATGCCTGTGGAGGAAGAAACCATCTTATCCTTACTGATGAGATGTAAGGAAATACAGAAGATGAGAATGTATCTGGGTCCTAAAGGAGGAATCAGCATGCATTTATTTCTGCTCAGTAATTGATGGAAGATATGTAAGCAAGCTCACTTCCCACAGTTTAATCATTCAAAGCTTTGGATGAGTCATGTACTTGTCTATTTATGCCTCTGCCATGATTAACAGAAATGCTTTTTGGTACTTAATCCTGAATTATATATTCTCAAACTCAGTTTCTCAGTTTTCAAGGAGAATTAATTCAATACTTGGATTTAAAGTCCTTTAGGGTGTTAAGCTCAAATCTTGCACTATTTGGAATAGCTTTTCAAAAATGCTCAAATTTCTTAAAGATATTATATATAAAACCAATGTCTCCTATTAAATGAGGATGGGATCCAGAATGCCAGGAAGAGGAGACAGTGGGCCAGGAGATGTTGCCTTTGAGGTAGGACAGGATGACAGGAAAAACCAAGAGAACACTGGGAAGGGGAGAAGTCCCTTATGAAAAAAAGAAGAAAGAAAGAAAGAAGGAGAAAGGAAGGAAGGAAGAAAGAGAGAGAAAGAAAGAGGGAAAGCAAGGAATAAAGATAACACAAAGAAGGAAAGGGAAATAACACAATAGAGGAAGAAAGAGACATATTGTAAGATCGCTTCCATAAATATCATGCTTATTTTGCTGTGATAAATCAAAGGAGAGTTTTGAAAAGAACTATAATGCTTAGTACCAGAATGTACGCCACCCTTGAGTTTAATCATATCTGCATTCCTATCCAATCCTAGATCCAAGTAATGTGCCTCATAAACCATCTTACCATTTCATTTACAGAAAGTAAATACCTTAAGGAAAAAAGTAAAGAGGCTTTTTTAAAATTTATTTTTTAAACTGTACTTAACTTTTGATGATTTTCTTAACAATTCAAACTGGCTGTTTGATGAGTGATTCTTACATGTATGAAGCAGAGCAGTGATGTCCTCTCATGTCAGGAGACATGAGGATTGGAAGACAAGGCTTATAAAAGGATACACAGGAGGATTTCTCTTACTGAAGATGGAAACAAAGGCATCTGCATGCTTCCTTGAACATGTGCGGCCTGCTGTTGCCCTCTTACATGTTGGGATGGGGTTGTCCATTAGGTCTGTATTACCCTCTTAAAAATGTACTTTCCGGGCTTGAGAAATTGCTTAGTGGTTACGGTGTCTGCCTCCTAAGCCTAAGAACGCTGGTTCCAATCTCCAGCAGTTCCAATCTCCAGGTCCCACGTTTAGCCAGATGCAAAATGATGCAAGGGCGCAATGCTGCACTTGACCACAAGGGGGCGCACACATCTGGATTTCATTTGCAGCAGCTGAGAGGCTGCTGGCACACCCATTCTCTATCTGTCTTCCTTTCCCTTTCTCTCTGTTTCTCTCTGTGTCTCTCTCTCAAAAAAAAATGTACTTTCCTAGATCCTGAAAGATTACATTGACTTAATCTTCAATGATCATAATTATTTGGAAATTTCTAAGTTATTACTCATTGGTAATTTACTATGCCAACTATTGCCACTTCCGGTCTTTGGGCATTCCATTGCACCCTCACAGCATGTACCACTTGGGTCCCATCACTCTCAGCAACAAACCCAGAGTAAGGCATATGCATCCAATGTATTGAGATATCCTGAATGTGTCTTTAGGGCAATCGATGGTATTCATTGAGTAGGATTTGAATGTTGAAATGAAAATCCAGTGAATGGGAAAAAAATAGGTACATTGGGTATTAGGCCAAAAAAATGGAAAAGATGGGATAGCTTACAGGAATCAAAAGTGGGCATGTGGCTTAGCAGTTAAGGCACCTGCCTGCAAAGCCTAAGAACGCCTGTTTGAAACTCCAGGTCCCACATTTAGCCAGACACAAAAAGTGACGCAAGCATGAAATGTCGCACATGTGCATGAGGGGGTGCATACACCTGGAGTTCGTTCATAGCAGCTGACAGGCCACTGGAGTGCCCATTCTCTCTGTCTCTCTTTCTCTCTCTCTCTCTCTCAAAAAAAAAAAAAAAAAGTAGGCATGTATTTTTGCATCCACAAATTCAGTTACTATGTCTGCTATATAGATGTAATTTAATAATTGCATGCCAAATTAAGCTGATGAAAGCTGTGTAAATTTGTATGTGTAAGAGATTTGCCAATAGAGCAAGTAAAACCAAAGCCGTCAGGAGACAGATAAAATGATTGGGAAGGAAGAATAAATAAGATGCAGACAAGAAAATCATGAAGTGGAGCCTTAGAGGATTACAGTGAGAATTGCCTGGTCTATAGTCAGATACAACTTGGCTTACCCTCCTCGCTTTGCACTTAGTATCTCAGTCAGTGCAGAAATTATTGGCTGGAAGAGCATAACCAGAGTGAAAAACACAGGAATCGTTTATGGTATTTACAAAATGACTCGTCCTAAATGCATGTAAGTATATCTTCTGAATAATCTCACATGTTTTTTTTTTTCATATTCTTTGATATCAGTAACACTAACTATTTGATCTCCAATGAGTCACCTGAGAGAACTGCGGTACTTTGTGCAGGTGTTACAGTCATGGAATCTGGTGATGCAGCTTTTCTCTTATTTCTAAGGACCTGGGGCCAAGGACACTGACATCTTCTCTGTTAGTAATTCACATCTTCTCTGTTAGTAATTCACATCTTCTCTGTTAGTAATGGTGTTTATGCTGTGGCCCAATGCTACATGTTCATACTATAGCTTACTACACACTTGGGTTTGCTTGGATTGTGAGTTCATTGTTTTGCTTTTTCTTTTTTTTTTTTTTTTTTTTTTTGCAGTCTCCTGGAGACCAGAGAAGGGAGGAGGCTTTGTCCTAAATTTCTTTGGCATGCCTTAGCACTCAGAACACTACAGGATGAATTGGCCATTTCAGTTGTCTCCAGTGATTCATAAATGAGTAAGGTCACCCTACTTTATAAATATTCTAGGAGACTTCTTTATGTTATTATAACTAAATCAGCAACTGTCTAAATTTTCCATATTTAATTAGGTTACATCTAATGTCATAATAAAACTGAAAATACAGTTTTTTTACATAATTTAATGATTACTACTTAACCATTTTTTTGAGACAAGTCAAACAGTCTAGCCTTTATTTTAATAAGAGAAATTAGTGCACCAGGGCCTCCATCAATTGCAATTGAACTCCCAGATGTGTGTGTGCCCTTGTGTACATATGTGACCTTGTGTCTCAACCATCACGCTATCTCTTTCAGCTCAATCCGTTTGTTTTCTACTTTTTTTTTTTTTGGTTTTTCAAGGTAAGTTCTCATTCTAGCCCAGTATAACCTGGAATTCACTATGTAGTCTTAGAGGTGGCCTCAAACTCATGACGATCCTCATACCTGTCTCTCCCAAATGCTGATTAAAGGCATGTGCCACCACACATGGCTTCAGTTTTTTTATATTAGTTATGTACATACTCAGTGTGTAAATAGCACATGTTGGTACCATCCTTAGCTTCTTCCCTGTCACCCCACCCCCAAAGGACTCTCCTCACTGGGGATGCCAGTAACAGGCTCCATTTTTTTTTTTTAAGGCAAAGACAGTAATTTTTCTCGCCTCACTGGCCATCAGAGCCTGATGGCACTGCCACCTGTTGTGTGCAGACCTTTGGGACCCACAGGTCCTCATTAGCAGAAGTCGCACTATCTTCTTGGGATGTCAGCATGCTGCCAAAGTCCTGGGGTAAATTGTTTCACAAGGAAGTATGCTTTAAAAGCTCTACGATGGAAATCTGATTCACAGCTCCCGAGGACATTCTTAATTTACTAAATCCCTTTGGAGTACTTTATAAGCAAAGATATAGAGATATATTTTGTACATGTCTAAAGGCTAAATGTAGAATTTTTGTTCCCTCTTCTTTCTCAGAACACTAGTCTTGGTACTTATTATCTGAAATCTAGTTTCATGGGATGGGGTACTAAATATGTTTGGTTTTAAAAAAAAATCATATAAACTCACAGTGCCTCATATAGTCTTACTCGCCACACAAATGTACTGCCATGACTCAAACCTCTTCTTGGCAATCTCATGACACAGTTTTTTTTTTTTTATTATACTTGGAAAACTTGAACCATTTTGTCAATCTTGAGAAGATGTATATTGTAACCTTTTGGAAAAGATATAAAGAACTATATTTTGCTTTGTGAAGTGTTCACTAGACTCAGTATGTTTGTTTCACCAATTTACAGGGTTAATAATCCACTATAGACTTACAAATCACACTCCATTTTTACATTTCTAATCTGTCAGTTGTCTCTCTAATCCTAGCCACCAGGGAGTATGCGACATGCACATTAGACATACTAAAAACTGATTGTGCATATTATATACATGTGTTTTGCTTGTTCCATAAGCCAGGGGCAATTTATTGTCCATTGTGCATGAGCGCCTGGCATTTTTGGAGCATGCCGCCCCTTCCAAACCCAATCAGTTTGGATGTATGAGGTGATATCTTATGACGTAAACTCTGAAAATTACTTCTGTTTCTAAAAACAGGGCATTTTAATCCTACAAATACCCATAAATCAGATCCCATGCCAGTATCTTAGCAATTACATTAATTGAATATTGACCTTAAAACAAATCCTTTTAGTGAATTTTACCATCTAATTTATCAGAATGTTGTCCCTGTTACAGCTCTATCTGAACTTGAAAGAAATGTAGCCTTAAAAAATTATTATTTTTACTTACATGGATTTTTGCAATTACAAAGATAACTTCCTCTTGAATTTCATTTAATAACTATGTAGCCTTCCCTTCCATTAGATTTTTCATTGCAGTTTCTTGTTTTTCTGGTGAGCTATTTTTTCAGAGTCCTCAGTAGTACCCCTGGCAAGGCAGTACTCTGTTTGTTGCTTGGGTTGAATAAATTCTTTTCCAAGTTAATTACTGTCTTGTTTACAGTAAGATTTTATTTGAACAATGATAGACAAGGAGAATCATACGAGAATGATTCTTTAGCAATATGCAAGATGCTAAAACCTCTTCTGTATAAAATGTTCAGGGGAACAAGCTAGGAGTTTGAGCCTAAGTAGAGCAAGCATAAGAGATGTTAAGGATAGGAAGCAGTCCTGCAAGGGTTCTTCTTACCTGGATTTGTGTAACCTTGACTAATTCCTGTAGTTTTTCATCATATATGATCTTACAATGTATATTTAAACTCTTCTCTTTGAAAAAAAGAGTCAAGGTGTTTAATGAATTTATTAAGCCAGGTTATAACTCTTTAGCAAATCTGGATTACCAAAAATGAGGTAATCAGCAAGGAAGGGTTTCAGCTGGTGGCCACTGGAGGCGAATCTCCCCACCCTGTCCTGAATCAGCAGAAACACTAGAAACTACTGGGGAAGGATTCTTGTCCCTCACACCAGCCCTGCAAAATCAAAAGAACCTGAAAGAGTAGACAGCATGGGCCACCTAAGCCACTGCAAAACACCTTTAGGTGGCCTCGGTAAACCTCCCCTCTGCGTATGCCTGCATATGAGGAACATCACTGGAGATCACAGAATGGAAAGGAATCTCAGCCATCCCTCCTCACACAACATCCACATCAGATGATCCAGAGAGCTGGCCAAGGGGACAACCTGAGATGAGCCCACAATGTACCGAAAAGGGAAAACTGGCTTCACATCTCAACACTGGTCAAGTAGACACTCACCCTAGAAGGAACTGGGCTTGGTTTATTTTACAGTCAGTTCCTCATTGCAGGGATGAACATCCCAATGAATAAATAATATAAATGAAATAGAGAACATATTTGAAAGAATCCTTTGGACTGAAGAGAAGGAAAAGGATATAAATGAGCTCGTAGGAAAGAATAAACTGTGCTTGAACAATAGTCAATGCAAGCAAAACAGCAAGTATTACAAAATCAAGAACAATAGGGAATAAGAAACACCTTCTAATAACAACTCTAAATATGAATGACGTCAATACCTGAAACAAAAGACACAATAGCTGACTGGTTTAAAAGTTAAGATCATTGCTTCCAATAAACTCATGTACCATAAAGAATAGACCTTAGGATGAAGCAAGGGACAATGATGTTTCAAGAAATATGCCTAGGAAACAAGCTGGTATTGCTATTCTAACATTAATAGGATAGACTTTAAACAAAGTTTAATCAGAAGAGATAAAGATAGTCACTATATACTGATTAAAGGAATAATCTAATGACAGGACATTACCACTCTAAGCATATATGCACCAAATATATGTGCATCCAATTTCTTTAAACCAACACTATTACATGTGAACTTACAGATTAATCCAGCCAAATAGTAGTGGGTAATTTCAATACCCACTCTCAGCAATTAACAGGTCATCATACCAACAAAAACTACTCAGAGAAGCATCTGGAGTTAATGACATTATAGAACAAATGACCAGGCAGACATCTGCAGAACATTCCTCCACATACACCATAATGTTTATTTTTTAGCAGCATATGGAACATTCTCTAGGAGAGACCAGGTTTTAGTACACAAAGCAAATCTTATAATTTCTTTTATAACAATCAAACTGGGGTATAACACTGTACAGCAAGAAAGATGATAGAACAGACACAAACTCATGGAAACTGAACAATACACTACTCAGTGATGAATAGGCCAATGAAGAAATCAAGAAGGAAATAAATTCTACCATCAAATGATAATCAAAATATAATATACCATAACCTATAGGATTCAATGAAGTGAGCAAAAAATAGGGATATTTATAGTTTTAAGTGCTTATATTAACAAAATAGAAGCTGGAAAGATGGCTTAGAGGTCAAAGGCACCTGCTTGGTAAGCTTGATAGCCTGAGTTGTTTGAGTCCCCAGTACTCACATAAAGACAGATACACTAAGTGGCACATATGTCTGGAGTTTGCAGCAGCAAGAGGCCCTGACATGCACATACTCTCTGCTGTCACATAAATAAATAAAAATATTATAAAAAGATCACAAGTATGTTAGTAAATGCTGTATTTTAAGTCTTTGGAAATAGAAGAAAGAGCCAAATCAAGAGTCAGTACTTGAGGGCTGGAGAGATGGCTAAGTGATTAAGGTGCCTGCATGCCAAGCCTAAGAATGCCTGTTTCATTCTCCAGGTGCCATGTTTAGTCAGACCAACTGATGCAAGGGTGCAGTGCTGCACATTCCCACAAGGGGGCGCACACATCTGGAGTTTGTTCACAGTGGCTGAAATGGCCCTGGCTTCCCCATTTTCTCTCTCTCTGCCTCTTCCTCTCTCTTTCTGATTTCTCTGTCTCTCCCTCTCAAAAGAAAACAAAAAGAGTACTTGGAACAAAATTATGAAGACATGGAAAATAATTAATAGGCTGGAAAGCAATAACATAATACAAAGGATCAATGAAACCAAGAATTGGTTCTTTGAAATGATAAACAAGATGGATAAACCATTAATGAAACTAACCAAAAGGGGCACCATTACAACAATTAACAATGAAATTCAGAAACTCATAATGACATACCTTAAAAACATGACATCCCCTATATTGGAAAATTAACCACTTCTTTCAGAGTTCATTTTAGAATCATATATATGCTGTGAAAATTAAATCAAGGTCAGACAAATCATTTAAGTAACTAATGTAAAGCAACAAGATCAAAGCTGTTAAAAAAAAAAATCTCCCAGGTAAAAATAAAACAGTCTGGGCCCAGATATATTCATTCACTGGTAAATTTTACCAGACCTTTAAAGATGAACTAATACCAATGCTCTTCAAATTACTTTATAATATAGAAAAGGCAGGAACATTACCAAACTGCTTTCATGAAGCCAAGATTACACTGATACCAAAACCTGATAAAGCCCTTCCCACCCCACAACCCCCCCCTGCCGAAATCCCTGACCAATTTCCCTCATAAACATAGATGCTAAATTTCTCAACAAAATGCTGGCAAACAGAACACAGAAACCCATCAGAAATATAATTCATCAAGTGAGTTTTATTCCAGATAAATGTAATAAACCATATAAATGGATTCAAGAACAAAAATCACATGATTTTCTCAATAAGTACATACAAGACAATCTTGTAATCTCAACATCCCTTCAAGATAAAAACTGATAAAACTTGCAGTAGTGGGAAAACATCTCAGCATATTAAAGGCTATATATGATAAATCTATAGCCACCATTATATTAAAGGGGGAAAATTCAAATAATTTTTACTAAACTCAGAAAAGGAAAAGGTGTCCACTTCTGTACTCTGTTTCTATATAGCACTGACAGTCTTAGCTATAACAATAAGATAAGAGACACCAATACCATGGATGCATACAGGAAAGGAGGAAGTCAAATTATCAGTTTTTTGCAAATGATATTGGAAGGAACTCTGAAGCATCTACCAGGAATCTGTTAGAGCTGGTAAACACTTTTAGCTTCATGGCAAGCTACAAAGTTATCACACAGAAATCAGTAGTCTTCCTATGTATCAGTATCAAATGTGCTAAGGATAAAATTACAGTAGCAATTCTATTCACAAATGCCTCAAAAATAAAAGAAATTACATTGGAATAAACTTACCCAAGGAAGTGAAGGACCTATAAAATGAAAACTTTGTTTATTATTTTATTGTTTTTGATAAATTTAATTTTATTTTAATGAAAACTTTAAAACAATAGGGAAGCCCAGAAAAATTCTAGGAAATCAAAGAAACCCCATGCTAATGGATTGGAAGACTTAATATTGTACAAATAGCTGCATTACCATAAAGAAATGTACAGATCTAATCTAATAATCATAAAATTTCCAATGGTTTTCTTCACTGAAATAGAGAAAACCATATAAAAGTTCATTTATAAGTGCAGAAATCATCAGAAATCTGAAGCCATTCTTAGCAACAAAAATAATGCTGAAAATTCGTCTCCTGATTTTAAGATATATTACAGAGCCATAGAAACAAAACAGCATGGTATTGGCACAAAAACAGATGAATGTTGATGAATCAAACAGGATAGATGCAGATATAAACCCAGTCAGCTACAGCCATCTGATTTTTTATATAAATTTCAAAATATTCACTGGAGAAGCTGCAGCATCTATAACATATGGTGCTGAGAATAAAAGTAGAAACAAGAATGATTCCAAATACATCATATACCTGAACATCAGACATGAATCTTTGTAGTATATACAAGAAAAATTACATATATATATATATATATATATATATATATATGTTATCTATATCTATATCTATCTTGAGTCTATAAGTAAAAATGAACATATCACTTTAGGTTTTTCTTCTTTGCAGACTTTTAAATGACTGAAAAGGAGAATTCCATGCATTGAGCCTAGTAGTTTAATGGTTATTTTCATCCAAAATACCCTAAAAAAAGAGGCTTAGAATGCTTTTAAACAATTATCTGGGTACCATGAATTTTTTGTGAAAATAGCTATGAATACTCTCTGTCTTGTCAATTTGACACCTATACATGGCACCTTAAACATACTCAATCTCTAAACAAAGAAAATAAGGTCATAATTCCTTCAATCTAACATCACACAACTGAACAAAAACCATAAGACACTAGTCTCTTTCAAAAATGACAAAGATTTTAAATGTTATGAACTTTTCTCTTCATTATCCCACAATTTAGTACCAGGTGATAAAACTAAGAAGAAAGGAAAGGAAGAAAAAGTATATATTATTAACATAAAATATGCATTCAATATTTTCTATTTTGTATATATATGTGTGTGTGTGTGTGTGTGTGTGTGTGTGTGTGTGTATCTTTTTATTTGAATCTATTCAAAGCAAGATAAGGAGAAAGTCATCATAATTACAGACTTTGCTTCAGTGAAAGCCTGGTCTGTTGAATGTAAGAAAATGTACCAACCCCTTATTCAACTAAGGGAGCAAGCCTGATGATCTCTAAATTTCCTCCACCATCATTCTTCCCTTATGGGGAATAAGCTCATGAATGACCGTTCAATATGACTAATCACTGGGGAAACACAAGTCGATACCACAATAAGAGGCTGTGATTAAAAACAAGCAAGAAGAAAATAGCCAATACCATCAAGAACATGGAAATAATTGACCCCTGGGTGCTATGAGTGGGCTTGCAAAAATGTATGGTAACCCTCATGAAAGCTTTAAAAAAAGAAAAAGAAACTACCAAGAGCATGGTTACATAACCTAGTAACTGCACTCAAGATCGTCATAGAAATACTCATAATAACCAGTGGGTAGAAGCAACTCAAGTGTTCCACAATAATAGAGTAACAATATATGATATGCGCATTGTACAATGCAATGATTATTATATGACTTAAAATGAAGGAAGCTATAACACATGGTAAAGCACAGTCAAGCCTGAGGAAATTAAAATTAGTGAATCCAGCTAGTCACCTAGAGATAAAACTTGTATGATTTTACCTGGATGACATACTTAGAATAGCCAAGTTCATGGAGGTAAAACTTAGTAGGCTGTTTTTCACAACCTGTGGACAAGGAAGAGTATGGGTCACTGCCTAATGAGTATGTTACATTATCTGCAGTTATGTTCTATAAACTTTCTCTCTTTAAAAGTACAAAACAAAGCCAGGCGTGGTGGCACACACCTTTAATCCCAGCACTTGGGAAGCAGAGGTAGGAGGATCGCTGTGAGTTCGAGGCCACCCTGAGACTACACAGTGAGTTCCAGGTCAGCCTAGACCTTGAAAAACAAAACAAAACAAAAAAAAAAAGTAAGAAACATATTATAGTATGCTAGCTCACTTCTTTCTGATTCTTAAAACAGATTGTTCTTAGCTGTGAAAAATATAAACCTACTTAAGAAATCTGAAATGCATTATGAATTTATTTTGACACTACTTAACAATTAATATTTATATAAACTAAATGCCATTTTTGCAAACATGGGTGCACTTAGTTATCAGGACATCCTTTTGAAACAGGAAGTAGTGTTGCTCAGTTACTGCTGAGAACATGAAAGATAGATAGGTGATGGTATGGGCAAAAATTGGCCCAGGAGCTTGGAGAAATGACTCTGTGGTTAATGCCTGATGGTCTCTGAATTTCCTCCACAATTATCATCCTTGGAAAGCCTGCTTCCCCAGGCTCAATTTTTCCATGTATAGCTAGATGTACAAAGGAGTGCATGAATCCAGAATTTGTTTACAGTAGGAGACCTTTGCATGTCCATACTCTCTTTCTCTCTCTCTCTCTCTCTCTCTCTCTCTCTCTCATTCTCTCTGTCTAAAGTAAATAAATTAAAAGAAAAATAAAGATAGCACAAACACATGTGACAAAGCATAATCTGACACAAATGGCCTGTTTCCCCAGCTCTGCTCTGGGTTCGTGACTCAATCCTGAAGCCATGGCAGAATCATGTGCTCAGGTTAAATCATGTGCTTCAGGGAGTTATGAAGGGAAAATGAAAGTTGTCATTTCTTTAAATTTCCACGTGACACTGGTGCTAAAGGGCAGGAAAGCAGACCTGTACTTCTTGATAACTGTGCCAGGAGGCTCAGAGATCATGAGCATCACAATGGCTCCAATCAAAGATGGAATCCGTCACAGAACTTCAGCCCACCTCTACTCTAACAGCCCATCAGGACAATGGGGCAGGTATATGCTAGCAGCCAACCAACTGCTACTTACCATGGAAGATCAGCAATACCATTACTGGCATCACTTCCAGAATTCATCTGTCATTTCAACTTCCTTCAATTACTCTAACGAGAGAGATTGCATTTTGTGGTCCCTGCCTCTTTGCAGCCCACATTCTGATTAAGAAGACAAGACGGATGCATATGATTGTGTGTCAGAGTTCCTTGTCGTTGTTAGCAAGGAGGAGCTCAAAGCAACATTACATTCTACAATGGATGGAGGATAGATAGTTTCTTTGCACAATGTTTACAAGATGAGGGTTTCAGAAAATAGGAAGTCAAAGGAATGGTTGTCATATCACTATAGAGCATAATTTTAATCACTTCACACAAGCAAATATTGGGAGCCAAGTCACAGGACACTGCAGATACAAATGTTATGGCCTTGTTTGGTTTATCTCAACTGAGAGGGAACACAAAGATCATTATGAACTGACTGATTAATTTCATATATGTGGCAGAAATCTGAAAGCCAGGCTCCTGTTTCCAACCCTCCATGAGTTCTAGTCCCGGGAAATAACCTTTGTCACTGCCATAGTGTCACCAGTGTAAATAACAGTAATACAGAGTCTCCTGAGCTATCACATTGCAATGGGGCACCCTAGTGTGTATCATGGCAGAGTGTGTAGAGCGGTTGAGGTTAGAGGAAATTTGAGCAAAAATGATGCATGATGATGGTTAAAGAAGTTAATATGAAAAAGAAACCTTAGGGCTTTAGAGATGGCTTAGCGGTTAAGGCACCTGCCTGCTAAGCCTAAGAACCCGGTTCCAATCTCCAGGTCCCACGTTTAGCCAGATGCAAAGTGACACAAGGGCGCAATGCTGCACTTGACCACAAGGGGGCGCACGCATCTGGATTTCGTTCACAGCAGCTGAGAGACTGCTGGCCTGCCCATCTCTGTCTTTCTCCCTCTCCCTGTCTGTCTGTCTCTCTCCATGTCTCTCTCCAAAAATAAAAATAAAATAAAAAAAAGAAACCTTAGCCACAGAATTAATAAGAAATACTGCAACAGTATGAAGCTGAACACTTTCAGTACCCCTGCAATACTTTGTATAAAAGATTGTGATGGTATTTTTGCAAGGCTATGGTTCTATCATGTTTTTTGTGAATAGTTTTTTTATCAGGCACCCAATGAATGAGATATTCTCCTTCATAGCCTTCTGACTTTATTAGTTTTTTTTTTTTGTTTTTGTTTTTTTTTCTGGTTCTGGCTTATCAACAGTGACTCCATTTTGATTCTGGTAACTTGCAGTCCATTCTGGGGGCTATTATAAAACATGGTTCACTTATAAATGGCAGAAATCTATTGTTCACCACTTTGAATGAATCCTGATCACCTGAAGAGTCTGTGTGAGGTGAAGGCCTACTTTCTCAGAGATAGTAGCTATGTCTTGGAGGTCAGGTGGCAAAGAGTGTAGGGGATTTCTCTGAGCCTCCTTTATGAAAGAACAGAGCCCATTCATGCCCCAGCCCTCCCAAGTGTCTAACTTCGCAATACAATCACGTTGATGGGTCGGATTTCAACCTACCAAATTGGGGTGCAAAGGGATAAATGTTCTGATCATTCAGTTTTAGGGTATTTACATGACATCTTCAGTAAAGATATGCAGATTTTCTGTAGTTTTAATGATTTTTAAGAAGTCTACACCTACTCAAAACTTTAAGAGATGATGATCCTTTATATCCTGATGTTTCAGTTAATTTTATTAAAAGAAATAAAATCCATCATTGAATTTTAAGATTTTTTAAAAGGATTATGATTTTAATTGTACAAATAAAGTATCCAGTATGATATTCTATTCATGTATGAGTGTGTAAGCATCAAAACAGTATATTCTATATTTCTGCCTCATTAAACAGTTTAGGTTGACATGTAATAATTATGGATGTCAAGGACATATAGTTTTATATTCCAGTGCATTAATATGACATGTACCAGTAAAATCAGGGATTTTGATAGATAACATTTGAGTAAGATTGCATCAATAGGAATTGGGTAATATATAAAATTTAGCTCAGACCTAAGGAGAATGGGAACTAAGTGAGTACAAAAGTTGAGTGTTTGGGGCTGGAGAGATGGCTTAGTAGTAAAGGCATTTGCTACAAAGCCAAAGGTCCCAGGTTCGATTCCCCAGGACCCACGTAAGCCAGATGCACATGGGGGCACATGCATCTGGAGTTTGTTTGCAATGGTTGGAGGCCCTGGCATACCCATTCTCTCTCTCTCTCTCTCTCTCTCTCTCTCTCCTCTTTCTCTGTCAAATAAACAAACAAATAAATAAATAGATTTTTTAAAAAGTTGAGTGTTTTAAGGATACCATTGTCAAAATTAAAATCCCAACCTCTTTTTGCTGTCACATTTCACTTTGCTCAAATTTTAAAGAGAAATAGAAGAGACTGACACTGGGGCTGCCTCTCCCTCCTGTCCACCCTCAGAACGAGACCCAGCACACCTATCTCACACTCTGCAGAAGGGAGAAGGCTTTTGTTCTTTTTCAAAACATTTCACTGAGAATTTTGATACATGAACATAGTGTAATTTGATCTCATTCCTGGCCTGTTTTGTCACTCTTCTTTCACTTCTATTCCACTGAGGCCTCTCCTTTACCCAAGTAGACCTTCTTGTCTTGTGATGGCTCATTCCTTTTGCCTTGTTAGAACTGTGAACATTGTCCTGACTAGAGACATCTTCCAGGAAACCCAAACTAAGCTGCGGTGATGTGAGTCGGGTGTCTCCATAGACCCGTGTGTTCTGAGTGCTTGGTCTCTGGCTGAGCTGTTGGCCATCTAGGAGTGGACTGTTGCTGGAGGAAGTGTATCACTGGGAATAGATCTTGAGACTTAACTCCCTCGCTCTCATGTTGCCGACTTTTTTTTTTATTGACAACTTCTACAGACAATAAGCCATGATTTTCCCTCCCCTCCCCCAATCCCTTTCCGAACTCCACTCTCCATCATATCCCCCCCTCCATTAGTCTCTCTTTTAATTTGATGTCATCATTGTTTTCTCCTATTATGAGGGTCATGTGAAGTTGCCCACTTTTTTCCAGTGTGAGGACCAAACTCTGGACCTTCCATGTGCGATGCAAGCGCTCATTCATTGAGCTAAATCCTTAAACCCTTCTGCTGCTGCTTCCCACCTGCTCTGGCAGAGGTGACGTCCAGCCTCTGCTCACGCCATGTTTTCCCCTGCTGCCATCATGGAGCTTCGTCTTTCCTCCATCAACTACTTCGGATGAGGTGTTGCGTCCCAGGGATGTGAAGAACTAAACCTCTTCTTTTCATTACAGAGCATAGCAACTGACCTCAGCTGAGCAAGTCCTTACAGTACTTCCCCAAATTCTTCATATAATTTTTCTTTTGCACTTCCTTCCTCTAGAGAGACATGTTTGCCCAGGAATTTCCCTAACCAGTTTCAAATGGAAAAGATGTCAAAACTATCATATCCAGAAAGGTATTGCTTACACCTTTGCATTTCTTCAGAAGGAAAATGTACAATATCAGATTCTAATTCATATACCTACTACAGCACTTTGGCAGGTCTGCTCTTATGTTTAGCATCTTATTGACTTCCTTTCTACCCGGAGAATTAGTGTTTCTTTAGAATTAGTAGGGGATCACTATAATTAAATCCATCCTTTCTTACTAGACAATATAATCATTCACATAAAATCGTTAGCAAAATATTAGACCAAATCACAAAAATGTATAATAAGGTTATGTTCTATTATAACTCTATTCTCAAGTTTGGTATTAGAAATATCTGTCACTGTTAATGGAATTGTTATTTTTTTTTTTTTCTAGAGGAGAGCCTGTTATTCATTAACATTGTTTTATATATCCATGAGTAAAAAGATATTAGTATTTTAATTGCTCTACACACTCATTTCAGAAAAGATGGTTTCACAACATTCTCAGCAGAAATTTCCCTCTGGCATAATCATTAAATGTGACAGAGAAAAAGGGCTCTCAATGCAAATGCAAATGCTATGCCAATGCTCAGCAAAATGTTATATTTATTTTAAAATATGCTATGGTATATTTATTATTCAAGTCGTCCTTTTGAGTGTACATGAATGATTTATGTGTCTCTGTGTGTATACATGTTCATGTGTGTGTAATCATATGCATGCACATGACATGTGTATTGAGATCAGAAGCCAACATTTGACTTGTGGGTGATTTTTTTAAATTAATTGAGAACTTTACTGTATAAGCATGTTTCTAGTTGTTAATTGTTAATTACAAAGTAACTTCAAAGTATAAATAAAATTAGATGTTTATCACATATAAAAATATGGCAAAACTAGTTATGTTATATATTTTATTTTTTCTATTGATTTTATGTATTTAAAATATACACTATTGACATGACATGTTTTAAATTTTTTTATTGACAGCTTCTATACTTACATACAATAAACCATGATATTTCCCTCCCCTCCCCAGTTTTCCCCTTACAACTCTGTTCTCCATCATATCCCATCACTATTTTATTTTCATGTCATCATCTTTTTCTCCTATTATGAGAGTCTTGTGAAGGTATTGCTAGGCACTGCAAAATCATGGATATTGAAGCCAACTTCTGTCTGGGCAGTTGCATTGTAAGGAGTCGTACCCTTCCTTTGGCTCTTAAATTCCTTCTGCCACCTCTTCCACAATGGACCCTGAGCCTTGGAGGGTGTGACAGAGATGTTTCAGTGCTGGACTTTTCTCCATCCCTTCTTCTCAGCACTGTGTTGCCTTTTGGGTCATCCCAGTGGTCACCGCCATCTGAAAAGAGAAGCTTCTCTAACCCAAAGTGAGAGTAGCATTAATATATGAATATAAACACTAAGTGTAGTGCCTTCAGGGCAGTTTGGTGAGAATAATATATGCATTTTGCCAGACGAGAGCAGGCTTTATACCCCAAAGTCACATGACCTACCCTGTCATAGGCTTTTGATTAGATTTTCAGTACCAGGCATGCATTCCCTCCCATAGAGCCAAGCCTCAGTCCCATTAGAGAGCAATTGATTTTCCCCAGAGTTGACATGCCACTGTTGCACCTATTCAGTCATTTGGCCTTTCTGGCCAAACTTGAGGCTTCCAGTGACATGACATATTTTTATTGACATAAATTTTCATATGACTGAAGCAACACAAAATTAGTGTACACCCTCAAGTCCAAACTTTGGACTTGCCATTGTTTAGAAAAATAAAAGATTACTTTTCACTAAATATTAAAGTAAATTAAAATAAAGTTTGCCATGAAACTTTGGCTTAGGCTAATGTGAATTTAGACATTTTGCAGGTTGATCCACTACAAATTCCTCTAACAGTGTTCCAAAGCAGCTTAAATAGGAATATTATATTTGTAAAAACAACAACAACAAAAAAAAAAAACTCAACAACGTTGACATATGTCTCAGTCTTTAGCCAAGAAATTCTGCATACAGAAAAGATAGGTAGGAGTGTATACCAGTCTTTATTCAGATCTCAGTAGCAGCTGTGTGTGTGTGTGTGTGTGTGTGTGTTCATGTGTACATGAAATGTCAGTGGAGGTTTCTTCTTTCATTTAAACAACATCTCAAAGTGTATACCACTTGTTCGATCTTGTTAGAAAGAAGAAGGCATGTCACCTTTCCCATACGTCATGGGAAGTTCTTTTAAGAACAAACTAACATGAAACACCCATCAGGAAACAGTGTGCTAAACCAGTCTCAACATCATGGAAGCTGGAACCTGGACTGAATAAAGAGCTTTGGGAAGGACCATAGCCCACTTGGTACTGGTTTGAAAGCAGTAAGGTGCCGGGAAGATAGCCAGGAAACGCACACAGTTCTGGAGATGTCCACTGGGTCATGTGGGGTAGCAGTGACTACCTTGTGTGGAAGCCTTGGGACACCATGCCTCTGAACTGTGAAGCTGAACCATGGGTTGCAGTGCAGGGCCCAAGAACCTGGAGATGGAGGCACCGTGGGATGGCTGCTGAAGAAAGCTGCAAGTACTGGCTCAGGTGCATCTGCCTGGAAAGCAAGCAGCAGAGTTGAATGGAGAATTGTCTAAACCTGTTGGTATTGAGTAATGAAATAATTCCAAACTAGTATATAAGACAAGGGCCTTTATGGTATTTCCATTTTCATTGACTGGTTTTCCAGAAAGTTCACACAGTTCAGGGATCTCTGTAGGAAATGGCTAGGCCCGGGCTTTCAGAAACCTGACGTAGCTTCAGGGACTTGTGACAGGCGGGGTGGAGGAGAGTTGTTGATCCGCATTATTCACGAATTCTGTATTGCAATTTCACCTACTGGCTATTTTTTTTTTTTTTTCATTCCCATGGTAAATGAGTCGTTCCCATGCTCATTCACTAACATTTGCAGGAAACTGAACTATTTGGTTGCCCAAACTTACACATTCCCCCTTGAAATGGAACAGGATGACCCCATGGCTTCTTGTCTCAGCCCCTGCTGTGAACACATGTCCTCTCCATGGTATTTAAAGTCCACGTTTGCAAACGTATGTCCTTTTACCAGTGAGATGACAGTTCATGACAGTGTCTGAGCATAGTCTAGAACGTCATTGTAATAAGACACACGGCAGAGTGGGTATTCCATAAAACGTGTTTACACTGGAGTTACAGTGCACTTGGCTGAGCTCCGTTATGATGAACAAAAATACAGAACAGACAGTCTCTTACAAAACAGGTATGACTCCAGGCTTTCAGAAACCTAACCCGGCTTCAGAACCATTGCCAACTGTGTTTGTGTGTATACACATGTGTATGTGCAACGATGAAGATGGAACCAAGAGCCCTTGTGCTTCCTGTGTGCATGCTCTTCCACAATCCCCGCCCTTGAAGGAAGATGGGAGAGGCCTGCCCTGAGCTGATCATGAAGTGGGCAGCATATCAAGACATGGTTTCCTGTAGCAAGTATGTGGGGAGGAAGCTCAGAGAAATCCCAGTGTGAGGAGGACACCCACCAGGAGCAAGGAGCAAGTGACACACTCCAATTGTCACCTGCCAGGGAAGGAGCATGGTTAAGAACAGGCCTACTGTCCTTTAATCCAAACTTGTGACAAGGGAAGGATTTCGGTTCTTCAAAATTCAGACTATGGTTATAGATAAGCTGTTGGCTGTAAGTCCATGCAGAGAAGAAAGCATACATATGGCAATGGTTCTATGCATTTGAGCAGAGCACTGTGCCCGCTGCGCCCAGTAATGTGTTGGCCAGACAAAAATGACAAGTGAGATTCATCTGGGTACATTTGCAGTCTAAGGCCCCAAGGGTGGTACAGCTCCGTAGATGCTTCTGACACGAGATGGGGAAGTCCCGGTGGCTGTGGCTTAGCTAGTAAGGAACTTCCGTGGGCTTAGAGGCATGGCCTTCCTGGCTGGACAGTGCTGGATCCTCATGGTGTCCATTTGGAACTTTGTCTTTGCCACAGAAGAGTTCTGCAGAAATGTTCCCTGTGGCATCATTTCCCAATGGTGGTAGAGTCTCCCTGTTGTTTTCTGCCTGGTGTGGACGTGCTCTGAATAAAGCTGCAGTTCCAGAGCTCCCTTCCTCTCCCTCATGGGCCTTTTTCAAGATGTAAAACTGTGTTTTACTGTGTGTGGTATTATTTCATATTTATATGGATTGCATGCAGAAAGACTGTGGTCTGCTTGGCTTTAGGATGAGATAATTAAGGAAACATCTTCTTATTCACTGACAAATACAGTAAAGAGGCCTTTAATTCCCCAAGCTCACTCAAGATGAGGTGGATAGCTTAGCTCTGGGTCTGGCTCAGATGGTCAGCACGCAGTTTAGTGAGATGTGACAGCTAGCTACTCTAAGCATGACTGCTTGTCCTCCACCCTCATTTTCTTGCAGAGTAAATGTTCCAGACCCCCAGAAGATGTAGAAAGCAGCAGAGCATACCGAGAACATGCAGTGTGCTTGTCTGTACACGCACATCACTGTGACACTGATTGAGTGTGGTCTCCATGTCTTAAATGACCCGGCTGCTCGGAGATCGCCACTTATCGCCTCTTCATTCCTGTGAAGAACTTTCCCTTTTGCGTAAAGGAAGCACTTTACACCTTTTCTTCAGCTTCTGCCAATTGTAGACCTGACTATTTTTGCACCTTGGGGAAATGGCCTCTTTTTAAGTAAAATAAAGGTCATTTGGACAGACTTGGTAAGTCCAAGAGACTGTTACAGTTGGATTACACAATGTTGTCGGGTTGCAGAGGGAAGATTACATCCCAGGCCTGGGCAGGAAGAATGGTACCACGTGGCACTAGTTAGAGCAACATGCAGCTTAATATCTTATGACTTAAACTTTTCCAGAAATTCCCATTTAACAGTTTAGATCATAATTGTCCTGGGGTAACTGAAACCATGCCACTTGGGACTATTGCCTCGGACTCCTCGTGTCTCTGTTCTGAACATGCTTTCGTCACTTCATGTCTGTCTGCTGAGACATGCTCATTCATGCAGTGGGCAAATCAATATTGCATATTCCAGAATGGACAGAAACAATCGACTGAATTTCAACAACATAAGCATAAATCATCTTCTGTAAAGCAGCTGTGTTATTTAGTTGAAATGACAGATAGGGGTCGTTCTACCTCAGTGACAACACTGCTCAGCACTAAAAAAAAAAAAAAAAAAAAAAAAATAGCCAAGCAATAATAACCAAAATTCTTTTGTCTGGGCTAGAGAGAGAGATTGATTAGTGGTTAAGGGGCTTGCCTGAGAAGCCTGGGACCCAGGTTCGATTTCCCACTACATATAAACCAGATACACATGGTGGTGCATATATCTGGAGTTCATTTGCGGTGGCTGGAGGCCCTGGTGCACCCATTCTCTCACTCTCCCTCTCCCTCCCCTCTCATCTGCTTCTCTGTCAAAGAAAAACAAAATTAAAAAGTTTTTATTATCATTGGCCTTGCACAAGAAGTGTAAATGGAGGTGAACAGGATTCACTCAATCTATCAGCCAGGCCACTGGATCACGAGGACAAGTCTACTGCAATGTTTCTAGCACAAGAATTAATCTTCCTTGAAAAGTTCTGTCTTCAAGGTCTGTCTCCTTCACCCTGGTGCTGATTATCAGGAGTACTTAATCTCCTCTGGTTTTGCTATGTTCTGAAAAAGAACAGATTCTCCAATGGAGAGTGAAGTCATCATAGTTTAAATGGGATAAGCATTATTAATTTAGGAAGAATTTGATGTATGTTAACCCCTCTTTTAGCCAAAGACTAGTGAGAGCTTGACAGTGGAAAGCATACTCTTTGTCTCCCTAGGATTCTGATCTGTATACTCAACATACACCAAAGAAGAGATCCAGAGGCTCCTAAGAGCTCATCGCTGAAATAGACTTAAAACTCACTAAGTATGGCTCAGGGGATTTTGCGGAACAGGAGGCAGGAAGATTGTAACAGCCACAGGCTGAGATGTAATGCCCAGAGGCGTTCTTCCCCCCTCCACCAAAACAAACAAACAAACAAACATAACTGCCTGCTGCTTCCAGAACACATAAACCACAACCTCATGGAGAATACCTCCAACCCCACTCAGGAGCATCCCCAGTGGAACGGGGACAGGGATGAGGGAAAACGGGATACCAACACATGATGCATCCATATGAAATATGTTGTTAATAATAAAAATAATAAACATAAAATAAAAATAAAATTTTAAGATAAAATACAAAATAATAAATAGATTTTTGAAACACAAAATGTTCTTTTTCTCTACCTCCCTTTGTCTTTGTGTGTGCCAGCAACTTCCTGCTTTGATGGTCACAAGGAAGATGTGGGCCTCTGAAGGTGAGACATACTGCAACAAGTGACCCCCACCCTCCGCGGCTCCTCGAAACATCCACGGGACCCCCACTTCCAGACTGTTGATTATTAAGTGAATGAACTGCAGTTGGTGCCCTTCTGGTGACTGGCGTCCGATACTCATGGCTGCCTGCAACTTCAGGATACAGACGCATCCTTTGTGAGAAACAATAAGAGACAATAAGACAACACAAGACTTGTTTTATTTGAACATTTGCCTAATTTCACTTTTTGTTGTGATGTATGTGTCTCTTAAGATACAATCTCAGTTAACAGAGAAAGCACGCTCTACTTACAAATTTATTTGTTATTTTTTTGTTTTTTTTTTTTTTTCAAGGTATGGTCTCACTCTAGCCCAGGTTGACCTGGAATTCACTATGTCATCCCAGGGTGGCCTCAAACTCATGGCAATCCTCTGCCTCCCAAGTACTGGGATTAAATGTGTGCACCACCATTCCTGGCGATTTTTTTTTAAGACGGGGTCTTACTACTTAATCCAGGCTATACTTGAACACACAATCTCTTCCCTTACCATACTGGGATTATAGAGTTGTGGCACCATGCCAGGTAATTTTCAAGCTTCTTGGTCAATTCCACATTAAAATCCACCCCGAAATATTATGGACGATGCCTTCTGATGCAAAAATGATTTCTCTGTGTGCGTGAGTTTGTACACGTGTGTGGAGACCAGAGGACAAATTCAGGGGTTGTTCCTTAAGTCCGTCATCCATTTCTTTTTATTCACCTAGAGTCTTTCATTGGTAGGAAGGTCAGCCAGCAATTTCTCGTAATCCCGTTGTCTCTACTTCTCCAGCACTGACATTATAATTACACATTGCCATCTCTAGCATTTATGTGGCTGCTGGAAAGTGAGCTCAGGCCTTCATGCTCAAGAGCTGAGAACATTACTGACTGAGCTCTCCACCCCCAAGTCTCTCCCCCCAAAATACTGTGTAACAGGGTAGGATGCTCCCTGGTAGTGTGTTGATAACACCCTTTGAGCTGCAAACACAGGGAGATTCAATTATAATAAGGGAGCTAATGGCAGTCCTTCACTTAAAAATTAAAAGGTATATATATATATATATATGTAGTACCTCCACTCAAAGAGGATGTGTTTACGCATATAAACTGGCAGGATCTCAGTTTTTCAAAGTAAATGAATATCAAAGCTAAAGAAAGAAGCGTGTGTAGAAATTAATGCTGAGCATACAAGTGTGGATGTGTGCAGACAAACAACAGCCAAGCACTTAGCACGGGCGAAGCAAGCTCCACAGAAAAGTTTGAAGCACTCAACGTAACCTTTGTTAATACTGGATGCACACATACACACTACATGAGTTGTTCATCATTTTGTCAGTCAGCAATTTCAACACCCAGTGTCTCAGTGAGCTTTCGTTAATACTCTCTGCTTCCTGCATATGCATCTGCTGTTATTTCTCTCCTTTATATTGTTAACATTTTCTTTTTTCATCACTCTGAGTTACCTAGTTGAAACTCCCGTATGATACTGTGTGTGTGTGTGTGTGTGTGTGTGTGTACGCGCGTGCAAGTACAAAAGAGAGAGAGAGAGAAATCTTCAATATTCCTCCTTCCATCTGTTGCATACACACCTCATTTTTTCCAAAGAAGATCACCTTTGACTTTCCTTCTTGGCAATCTCAGAAATTATTTCAATTTGTACGAGCAGAACTATTCTGTCTAAGGTCAATATAAAGAAAAGTTAATTTATATAATTTTATTGAATTATTGGTAAATTATGTTAATTTTCAAAAATAATTAAATGTTGATTTTAGTCATTATTTTGCTTTTGAAGCATCATGTAAATTTAGTTGATTCTGTCTGTGACTAAGCTTGAGACGCCCATCTGCAAGCTGTCACTCAAACCTTTCTTCCCATTACTGTGTGACGGGAAATGCCATACTTACTCTATATTGATTGCTCATATGGTACTTTCCACTATTATTTATTAGATGCATTAACTGTCAGTAATTTCAAAATATAATATGAACTTCTTTCTTGTGACATTTTCATTGATTCTCAGTTCTACAACTTAATGGTTAATTTTATTTTGTTTCCCATTTTCTTCTATTATTAATGCATTCTAGTCATTGCTAGTTAGTTTGTTCTCATTAATTTTTAAGGTTCTGAGAATAGAGACTATAACAATTATGTCTGGACTCAAATACTCAGGCAGAATTTTAGTCAAGTGTTACTTAGGATACGACCTGCCTTGTTCCAAGCGACCAGTGCTTTGGGAATGTTCTGACGTTTCTACAAACACATGATTCTGTTATATCATGGAGCTCATTTTATACCAAGAGAGCAGTAAATTGTGTGTGTGTGTGTGTGTGTGTGTGTGTTCACATTACCTACTCACAACTGACAATAACTGAACACCACCTGATTGTTCTCATCTCAAGATCAGAAAGTTTCCTCCTCAGATGACCTGCCACCTATGTGAATAGAACAAAGTAGAAAGAAAATCAGATAGTAATTTTGGGGGAAACTAATAGAAAAGAAGAACAAAGCAATAGTAAATAAGCCTGGACTGTGAGCAGCATTTTCATGGAAGGTTCCAGAATACAAACTACAGTACGCAAAGTGCCATGCTTACTGTTGAGACAAGTTCAGGCAGTGTGCACGACAGGGAACCATGTCTTCTTACCACATTGGTGACACTCAGAAGGCTGTGATGAGGTGCAGAATGGATTAGGAGAATGTTGGCTATGGGTGGAACATATGCTGTTTTAAATCTGAAAGTGATACTTAAAATGGTGTCAAGATTTATAAGAAATATAAATTAGTTGTGCTGAGGTATTTATTGTATAAGAAAAATCTAAATTTCCTATGTATTTAAAATAAAGCATTTCATTATAACTATAACTTTGAAGAACTAGTAATAATTAGTAGACATCTCAGGAGTATTTATGGCAGCTGTGACCCACGTTCAGAGCCTTCAGAAGTTCTGTGAGAAGTGTGCTGTAGGATAAATTTCAACTCCAATTCACCAAAACTTCATGGTATTTGTTTAAAACTGTCCTTCACATCTGAATGCCCAGTCTTGAACATGGAGTTCAGGAAACAGAGCGAAGGCACTCTCTCCTCTTGTGGATGAGTGTGGCCCTCTTGACTGCTCATGGGTGTGCACCTGCTCTTAGGCACAGATGACACTGAGCTCTCTGTGTTCTTTGGTGACAGTAAAAAAAAGTGTGGTGACTTTTCACTTCAGGACCATGTTGACATTGCTGATGTCTGCTAGGATAAAAAGTGACTCAGGAGCTACAGGTGCTGCACATGGAGTTGATAATGTTGGCTCGTGCCTTGCGGTTGACTTTCTTGGGCGTGCTGTGTGCCCCACGCTGAGGTTTATCTGACCTTGTACTGAGAGGCCGAAGAGACGCGCCCCATTCAAGTGCCTGAGCGGGGAAATAGAGCATGGCTGGGTTCGCAGAGGCTCTTTAGACTGCTTCTCACTATGACAGGGAACATTCTATAAGGATGTCCACAAGGGAACTGAACATGCAAGACTTGCTAGGTCAGGTCTACACATTTTTCAGGAAAATTTCCCTATTTAAATTTTCACTTTTGCTTTCTTTTCTTTATATGTTGACATAGGCTCCAGGTTTTTTTTTTTTTCTGTTAGTTTTTCTTCCATGTTCTTTTCTGTTCAATTTTTCATTCCTCAGATTTAGATTTTAAATGATCTGTTTTACTCAGCCTTCCTGGGTGCTTCCCTGTGCTGCTAATTAATTTAGTCCTTGTTCTAGTGGCAAACAATTTTTTTTTTTTTTTTTTTAATTTTGTTTATTTTTTAAAACATTTTTTTTTAATTTGAGAGAGAGAGAGACACAGAGAAAGACAGAGAGAATGGGCACACCAGGGCCTCTCAGCAGCAGTGTACGAAATCCAGATGCATGCACCTCCTCGTTCACATGTGTGACATTGCATGCTTGCTTCACTTTTGCTTCTGGCTAAACATGGGACCTGGAGATTCAAACGGGTGTTCTTAGACTTCACAGGTAGGTCCCTTAACCGCTAAGCCATCCCTCCAGCCCCAAATTTTGTTTATTTTTATTTATTAGAGAGAGAGAATGGGCACACCAGGGCCTCCAGCTATTGCAAACTAACTCCAGATACACATGCCAACATGTGTATCTGGCTTATGTGGGTACTGGGGAATTGAGAGCCTTGAACCAGGGTCCTTAGGCTGCACAGGCAAATGCTTCACTGCTAAGCCAGCTCTCCAGCCCAATAAACAATTTCTTGTACATTTTCAAATATGTGCATGTTTACTATGTAATCTGAACATCGAATTCTTTCTAATTCACAAAATTCATCTGAAAAATAACTGCTTCCAAACTGTTTAATGTAGACCACTTACATAGACTGTCCAAACTTCCATTACAACTGAGACAAACAGGTGAATTTCTATGTATTTCAATCTGTAGATCAGCAGCGAAATAGTTTGCACTGCAGACAGTGTAGTCAGGCTCACAGGCCCTCAAGGGGAGGTAAACATCTATCAGCCCGCACATCTGGCACTGATTTACCAGGATGTTGGATGAACACCTGCTTTTGCCCAATGCTTGCCATATTTCCTGAGCCCACCGCTTCCTAGAATATTAATGGGCTTCTCTTGAGTCCATAAAACCTGACCCTACCTCACCACCAGGTTCTCCCGGATGTGCTTATGCAGATCTAAAACCCAAAGCCCAGTAGGAGTCACCACGCACACTCACTCTGAACGTGCAAAAGCCTATAAAAGTCTCTAATGTCATTGGTAACTCTTTTTGAGCCCCTTCCATCTGTATAGGGATAGTAGTTATCTTTTCCTCAATATGTCCTGCTTGTGGACACCTCTTTGCGATGCCCTCCTGGCTTCCCAGTTTTGCTGATCTATATGCAACTGGGAGATAATGAACTTGAGATCCATCGGCTTGTGGGGGTTTTGTGCCCTTGAGTGTCCCACACTCGGACATCCAAGCTACCCACCCAGGGTGGAGAAAGGTCCTTTAAGCCACAATACTGGGGCTGGCAAATGGAGCCAAAACTGGATCCTAGCTCATCTTGAGACAGATCCCACTCTCCCGGCCATTCTCTTTCCTAAGAATTTCTTGGAGAAGCCCTCGCCTTCACAGGTAGATCCCCTCAGTTGTCTTTGGCTTTGGAGCTCATCCTACGTCTCAGTAGGCTTCGCAGCTCTGGGGAGGGGGGAAGGGAAGGAAACATTCAGTAAAAAAGAACTCTGGGGCCAGGCATAGTGGCGCACACCTTTAATCCCAGCACTTGGCAAGCAGAGGTAGGAAGATTGCCATGAGTCTGAGGCCACCATGAGAATCAGAAAGCATTCCAGGTCAGCCTGGGCTAGAACAAGACCCAACCTCAAGAAAAAAAGAACTCTGGAGCTGGAAGGATGGCTTAGCCATTAAGGCACTTGCCTGTGAGGCCTAATGGCCCAGGTCCAATTCCCCAGTACCCAGGTAAGTCAGATACAGAAGGTGGTGCAGGCATCTGGATTTTGTTTGCAGTGACTAGAAGCCTCAGGGCCCTTAGTCATGCCTGACAGCACTTTGGCATCTTGACTGCAGGTTTTGACCATCCTGGGATTACTTGGTGGCTGGGGCACTTGAGAATAAAGGGTAATGAAAAAAGGGACAAAGCAGGATAATCCTCATGTCAGTGCCTTTTAGGAGATCATGTTCTGGCATTGTATCTCCTGGAGGGATTCTCCTGTAGTGCCCTGAGCCCTGCTTCTGTGTTTTGGATATGGCTGACTTCAGTTGGGGAGGTCACAAGGCCAACAAAACTGACAGATCACAGAGGCTGGGAATTCCATTGCCCCACAACCTGTTTGGTGACACATTTCGTTGTTCTTAACAGCATCTGATAGAATTTGTTAATTTATAAATTTTCTTAGTGTATAATGCTCTATTTTCACATTACATGTGTTTTACTATCCATTTATATTCAGCCCCATCCCTAGACCCCTTTCAAGTGTTCTGGCTTCTACAGACACTCAGTAAACACACTAATCTCAAAATTCAAAGCTACAATTTACATACAAAAGAGAATATGGTGCATTTATCTTTGTGGACCTAGGGTGCCATACTCAATATTTTTCCAGTTCCATCCAGTTTTCTGCAAATTTCTCAATTTCCCTTTTCTTTGCAGCTGAATAATCTTGGTGTATATGTACCACATTTTTATTATCCAGTCTGCAGTTAGACATCTCATCGTATTCCATTAATTAACTGTTGATCTGTATGTACTGTCACATTATACTGATCATACTTCAACATTTTCTAGCATTGATTATTATCACACCATGCAAGTATCAGTGACTTAAAACAGATATGTTACTGAGCACTCCTTGAGAAAGACAGCATATCAAAGATGATTTTTTTGTTCGCTAAGCCAGGTTTCATAAGCTCTTCTATCAGAATAAAAAGTGGCTTCAGACATGTATTTGTGAATAGTGTGATGTTAGAGGTTGCCTTTAACTATAATCTGGAATTCTAAACTTGGATTTCTCTCCTGCAATTTAGATTTTTATCTAATTGAAACTGCCTTCTTATCAGTTTTGTGTTGCTGAGGCTGACTATGTTTTTTATTATTATTATTTTTTGTTATCAACCCTTCTGTTTTTCTGTTTCAACGTGAAAGATGTCAGTCCCAGTAGCAACTGCTGCTTGACCTGAGGAAGAGCTTTAAGGTCTTTCTCAGCTGTGGTACCTCACATTTTAACCATCACCCCTGGTCAAAATTGTAGGCTATAAACCCAGGAATTTCTACAAAGCTGTGATAACAATAAGAAACAGTGGCAGTTTCCTGCAATAATTTCTCATTTTAAGTACAGTTGTCATCTGGAGTCTGTTGGCACCAAGCCAAATGCAGCCAGGAGGTTTAGTGCAAATAAATGCCCTGAGGAAGGCAAAAGGTAGCATAGCTCTCAGAAATATTCTTTTAGTGAATGAATCTCTCTCTGTGTCTCTCAAAAAAAAAAAAAAAAAAAAAAAGCTTATTTGAGCAATTTGATCAGTGTTAGTTAAGGGAAATAAGTATTTCATAGTTTTCTATTGAGAATACAAGCTAAATTTTCCCATCAAAGTGAGTAGGAGAATATGCACTTCCTCCACTGAGCTTTGGCAAGAAATAACCTTTCTCTGGTCCTGCTGGCTTACTTTAAAAACTCCACTGCCCCTGTGTAACTGAGTGGATCAATAATGTACCAAGGACATATGAATTCCGATGGAAGACAGTGTAGAGGAGGTTCAGGGAGGACGGGAGTAAAGATTAGGAAAGCCTGGAAGTCACTGGGCCATCTGGAGAGAGGGGCCATGGACATGAGGAGTCTCCAGGGAAGGAGGAGTGGGTGGGGATTGCATTTGTCTCGTTTTTGTAGTTGGGACAAAATACACGACCAGAATTAGCTTATGTGAAGAAAGTTATCATTTTGGTTTATTGTTTTGACAAACAGTTTCATATGGTGGGCAAAGCTTGGCAAGAGCAGAAGTGAAACAAACTTTAGCAGGAAAGAAGTAGAAAGAGTGAACGGAATGCATCAGGCCAAAGGGCTGGACTATAAAAAAACTCAAGGCCCGATTCCATTGGCACACTTCCTGCAGCCAGGGTACACCTCCCTAAGACTCTACAAACTCCTGAAGAGCACCAGCAGCTGTGGGCAAAGCATTAAAACACATGAGGCTAGAGGGGGCATTTTCCATTCAAATGCCAACTGGGTTAATACATGGAAGGGTCAGACTGAGAGTTGGACGTGGGTAAATTGATAGTGCCCAACACAGCCTCAATTTCTAGCATAACCGGTTGACCACTAAGACTCCTAACCCCTAAACCCACACAGCTCCTGCTGTTTAGAGGAATGTTAAGCAAAGCCCAGTTCAAAGGAAAAATGTAGAACATAACTGAAGAAAACAGGGTACACGAATGCACCATATTGGTAATAGGAGCAATTGACAGCCCAGTGAAGAATATAGGACTCTAATTTCCACTAAAATTTAGTGTAGTCTGAAACTCTTTATGTCAAAAAGTTTATGATTTATTTATAAAGATAAATCTAAAATAGATGAAACTTCATAAATATGAAGGAGGTAAAATGGAACAGTTAAAAAAAAAAGATACTAAAAAAGAACTAACGTAAAGTTTTTTTAAAAAAAATAACCAAAGGCTGAAGGCCTTTCTCTGAAATAAAACTACCACCTACCAGGTTTACCAAATTCAACTGCAACCATTTGGAGGAAGAAGCCTCCACTCTTTGTGTTAAGATTTCAGCTTCCTGAGTTCCTGTGAAATTTACCAAGCCTTCCCAAAAAGCCTGCTTTGATAAGAACAAGAATGTAACCTAAAGATGTGTATCTTAAACAAACAGGACTGATGTAAATCTGCCCTGCCTGTAATCTCAACAGACATTCTTGAGGCCTATCACTCAAGAGACCCCTGACCCTCTGGTAGCCATAAAATCCATTAGGCAGTCATAAATCCCATGTGCCTTCTTCCCGCCTCCCCTATAGCCATAAAATCCTATTTGCCCTCTTCCTGCCTCCCCTATATATACCTCTGTATGAATAATAATAATAAAGCCTTGACTGGTGTGGAAGCAAGGCTTTCTTCTTTGTGTCTGCTTGTCCTCATCCAGGTTAACAGCCTCCCTCGAGCCCCTGTTGAACCCCGCCGGCCGGGCAAGTGGCGCCCAGACGTGGGGCTTGAGGTACGAGGACTGACTTGGACGTCGCAAGGAAGGACGGCCGCCTCTTCAGCATTGATCGCCACCTCGTTGGTGAGTGAAGATCCACAGTGGGTCACTGCAGGAAAGCCCGCCTGTAATACAGACCTGGGTAAGGTAAGAATAGCGACGAATGTCTCGGGACAAGCCATATATGTTCATAGTTTATGAACCTCAAGGCACAAAGAAAATCGGGTGATCCTTTGGGGACATCCTCCCTTAGGATTTACAGGCTCAGGGTGGGCTGCCTCCCAATGAAGAAATTGTCTCTTTATTGACGGACTTAGGCGAAGTTTCATATGGTTGTCTCGCCATTAAAAACTAGGCAGAGTTTGTCCCCAGTTAGCTTAAAGACAAACTCCCTTTCTCCATCAGAGAAAGACTAATAACTACAAGCCCAGGAGGGGCTGCCCCAGTGAGAAGGTAATATTTGCCACTGACGGGTCAGGCGAGAGATAATGTAAAGAAAAATAAACTGTCCGTTTCTCCATCAGAGAAACGAAACTTAACAAGCCCGCATGGGGGCTAGCCTCCCACTGAGGAATTAGGAGAGGTGTAATGTAAAAAAAAACAGACTTTTTCCATCTCAAAGAAAAAGACAGATCTCCCTCTCAGACACTGTTTTCTTATTTCATTCTTTGTTTTCGGTTTAAGCCATGGACTTGAATCAAGGCGACAGGGCAACTGAAGTCTCTCGGCCAGGGCTACTCTCTGGCATTGACTGAAGGCCCCGAGCTCATTGTTCAAATCCTGACAGCACGACCGGGTGCTGGCAATAAACCTTCTATCTATTCCTCTTTACAATTTGCAAACTGATCATGCATAGGCCAATAAAAGCCTTTAGGGCAGCTACCGGATTCTTAAACTTGTGGTCAGGCTTGCGTTTGGGACCACCGGGAAATCCCCCGGGCTATTTATGGCCCAGGAATATTGCCCTTTGGTCTTAACGTTTCTAAACTTTCTCTATCGTGAGGAACACTAGCCTTCATCAAAATGTGGCTGTTAGCTCGAGCTGTGACAAGCTGGCAGATCTGGCAGAGCCGCTCAAAAGCCACAGGCAGCAACAAAGACAAAAGCTCACACCTGGGGGCAAGGCTTAGGCTCCTGCAGGCTTTTCTTTTCAGCAAACCGCAATTGTTTATTCTAGGGCTTAAAGTGCTTAAGATGCAGGGAACCCAAGTTAAATTTCTTGTTCTCTTAAAAAAAAAAAAAAAAAAAGGGGCTCTTTCTTAGCTTCGCTGGCTTGCAGAGTTTAGGAACTTCTAACAACAACAACAAAAACAGTCTTAAATAGATATGGACTTCTTTACAACTGTTTTAAGCTTATTTTGTCTGTCTATGCTTTTTTGGGACTACTAACAAAATTTCAAAATATGGATAAATGCCAAATTATTATAAGTAAATATAGACTTCTTATAAGTATTACAACTGTTTTAAGCTCACTTTGTCTCTCTATACTTTTCTGGGACTACTAACAAAATTTCAAAATATGGATAAATGCCAAATTATTATAAGTAGATATAGACTTCTTATAAGTATTACAACTGTTTTAAGCTCACTTTTGTCTCTCTATACTTTTCTGGGACTACTAACAAAATTTCAAAATATGGGTAAATGCCAAATTATTATAAGTAGATATAGACTTCTTATAAGTATTACAACTGTTTTAAGCTCACTTTGTCTCTCTATACTTTTCTGGGACTACTAACAAAATTTCAAAATATGGGTAAATGCCAAATTATTATAAATAGATATAGACTTCTTATAAGTATTACAACTGTTTTAAGCTATTTTGTCTCTCTATACTTTTCTGGGACTACTAACAAAATTTCAAAATATGGGTAAATGCCAAATTATTATAAGTAGATATAGACTTTTATAAGTATTACAACTGTTTTAAGCTCATTTTGTCTCTCTATACTTTTCTGGGACTACTAACAAAATTTCAAAATATGGATAAATGCCAAATTATTATAAATAGATATGGACTTTTATAAGTATTTACAACTGTTTTAAGTTTATTTTGTCTCTATACTTTTCTGGGACTACTAACAAAATTTCAAAATATGGATAAATCAAAATTATGGATATGGACTTCTTAAAAGTATTACAACTGTTTTAAGCTCAATGCTTTTCTACTTAACAAAATTTCAAAATAATAAATGCCAAATTATTATAAGTGATATAGACTTTTATAAGTATTTACAACTGTTTTAAGCTTATTTTGTCTCTCTATGCTTTTTCTGGGACTACTAACAAACAAACAAAAAAAAAAAAGTTTCAAAAATTATATTTAAATTTAAATATGTGCTTAATACTAAATTTGTCAAAAAAAAATTTTTTATAATGTTCAAATATACTTTCATAATTTAAATATGTATCAAAAGTCAAGTCTGATCTATTCTTTAAAGATATTTAAAGATATTTTTATATAGCCTAATTGTAAAAACAATAAAAGTTTTCCATTGGTAATAATAAGATAAACTGATTAAAAATAAACTGAAAAAAAAAAAACTTTAAATGTTGGTAACTAATGAAAAAGATTATTACAAAATGGTTACATAATTTGTAAAATAAAAATATGTAACTGTAGATATTAAGTAAACTTAAACAAAAAGTTAAAGATAAAACACTTAACCAGATTACAGATCTTTTTAGATACAATAAAGTGATTATTAACCTAGGGCTTACGTCAAACTAATAAAAGCATGGCTCTAACTGATAGCAAGTTACTATGGTATTCAATCTGTAAACTTAAAACTTTAGCTTGTTGATATTAATCTGGTCATGATGATGGTTTAAAAAAGACTAAATTTAGAGTACCCAATAAAGTTAATTAAGTTCCTATTTGTCAACATTTTAACTATATCTTAAGGTTAAAATTGGTTCATTAATATTTCTCTCACATAGTTAATATAGCTAATATACAAAAATTCCTAACATCTCCCTCCATTGGCACACCAGTAACTACCCAAGATCTTTAATGTAACCTGTGATAATTGTTTCCTATCCAACTATGTGCTCCTGATAACATAACTGCCTTTGTTATGATTCTGGTAAATGTCACACAACCCTGGGGGTCCCCAAACACTCGTGTGGGGAACTTGACACTTCCTTTGATTCCCTGACTGAGAAACCCAAGCAAACCCAAGACTGAGACTCGAAAAATTCTTCTCAGACCGGTCTGGTAAGTATCTGAGCGCTCTCTCTCTCTCTCTTTCTCCTTTTTAAAGCTTTTCTTGGGCCCTATGTTTCTGTCATATTCGTGTGTCTATGTTATTGGGCCCTCTATGTTTCTGTCATATTCGTGTGTCTGTGTTATTGGGCCCTATATGTTTCTGTCATATTTGTGTGTCTATATGTTGTTTCCCTATGGACAGACGCTTCTCCCTTGACTTAATAACATGGGACAGTTCCTTCCCCTCTTTAGGACAAAAATCAAGGACATCGCTCAGAAAAATGGAGTATCTATTTCTGTTCCTCAATGGCTATCAGAGGACACCCCTTTCATTCAAATATTAAAAGAATGTTTTCTGTCCTAGGAACAGACATCCAGACCAGATCCCATACATCGTGACCTGAAAAATTTAATTAACCCCACCCTTTTTTTTTCACTCCTTTCTTCACAGGTGTTGGCAGCCCACTAAAGAGACATGAAGCCTCTGAAGTCGGTCCCAATTCTTGTGTGGGGGGGAATGGGAACTGGGAATTAATCTCAGGAATTACATCTCAGGTCAATTAATGAGTTACATCTCAGGTCAATAAATGGTTTACAAAATTTGTCTGTTATAAAAACCAGAGGCCCCCATGGCTGAGTATCTCTAAAAGGTCCTACAGGTATAAAACTCCCCAAAAGCTATGTTATTGGACTGATTAAAATTTTTCTCAAACTTTTTCTTCACAGATAGATATTGATTAAAAGCTGTCAGTCAGGATAGATGCTCTAAAAAATGCTGTTATGTATTAAAAAGACAGGTTGTCAATCTGGTGGTTCAAAAGCAATTGTTCTGTCATGAGCATTACTCCTTTATCCTACAATGGGACTGCTACTATATGGTAAAAGGTTAAAAATCATATTTGGGGTATTTAAAATCTTAATAATCTTAACATAAATTTACAAGGTTTACAAAAGAAAATATCTGTTATTTCATATAGTCATTTGTCTTTTGGTGATCCTGTTAAGGCTGCAAAAGATTTTTTGATGCCTTAAGTATCTCCCAAGCAGTTTTTTCTCAGATTCTCATTCAGCTTAAGCAGGGGAAATTTACTGCTGGGCAAACATAGATTACAGAGTTAGAGGTCAACACATTCCTTAGCTAGTTAGGCCTGGGTTTAATAAATGTCTGATTCTATAATGACAGTACTGTCATCTGGCTAATAAATGATGTCTTCTAAGTAAAAAAGAAAAAACTTTAACTTGGTTTACAACAGTAATTTAGAGAAATAATAAACTCAAAAATTTCCAGGAGGCTTATTTCAACAATACAATTGCAACTTGTTTCAACATACAGAGGTGGCTATGCCTGAGTCAGGCAAGCAAACAGTGTTACAGAGACTGAATGTAACAGGTTAATTGATTTCTTTTTTTTTGGTTCTTCAGTATATACCAAAATAAATATAATTTATGATTACAGTTGGGTCCCCAAGAAAATAAATAATCAGAGATACAGCCCATCTTGGGTCCCAAAGGTGGCCTCAAACAAAATTATAAAAAGTACTCTAAAAGAAAATTATTTTAAGTTTTGCACGTGTCTGCCCCTCCCTTATCCTTTTGTACTTGGGCCCAGGTGGGTCAATCACCTAATGAAATTTACTCTTAGTTGTACCTGGTATATTATCACCAATTGTATTAATTCTAAAAAGGACACAGCTACAGATTACTCCTCCAATGTAGCCTTTATTGTCATGTGTTTTCCTGACTTAATTATGCCAATCAGAAGGACTGAGTCCTGGTACTCCAGCTTCCAGAGCTCAAGTGTTCCAGCAACCTCTGCAGGTCCACTATCACAGACTGGAGCTGGCAAGCCGAGGAATCGCGACTGAGGACTTGCCTCCAGCTGAGACCTTCCCCTAACAATGAATGTAAACCCTATAGCTGTTATAGCCACTGTAAGCCCTGTAAGCCTATAGTTTTGTTTACCTTATAGTTTTTAAAACCTATAGTTTCTGTAATACCTTTACCTAATGTCTGTAAAACTTATAGTTTCTGTAAACCCTATAGCCACTGTAAGCCCTGTAAGCCTTTGTTTACCTTTTAAAACCTATAGTTTCTGTAATACCTAATGTCTGTAAAACTTATAGTTTCTGTAAACCCTATAGCCACTGTAAGCCCTGTAAGCCTTTGTTTACCTTTTAAAATCATTCTAGGCATGTTGGCCAAGGTTTAATACTCCAAGCCTCCGGGAACCGCATAAGCATTCAGACTTATGCACCCCCTAGGGGGATGGGTACCAATGTGGGTGTGAAGAAAAAAAAAAAAAAAAAAAAAAAAAAAAAACACAAGGGAAGGTCTTACTGGCCACATCTGAATTCCTGAGAGAAAACCTGACTTGCATGGAGGTTGGTACCATACATAATAATTATATAGGCCCTGCCTCCCCTCCCCAAAAGGTACCAAGGGCCAAATCTGTGGGCGATAAAAATGACCCACGGAGGAGCCAGGTCACTTCTCCCCACTTGGTTAAAGCCCACCGCTTGACTGCGGGCCTCCCCTGTCTTGTATAAAAGAAGGGAGGAGATGTTGAGACCACTGAGCCAAACTGCAACCATTTGGAGGAAGAAGCCTCCACTCTTTGTATTAAGATTTCAGCTTCCTGAGTTCCTGTGAAATTTACCAAGCCTTCCCAAAAGCCTGCTTTGATAAGAACAAGAATGTAACCTAAAGATGTGTATCTTAAACAAACAGGACTGATGTAAATCTGCCCTGCCTGTAATCTCAACAGACATTCTTGAGGCCTATCACTCAAGAGACCCCTGACCCTCTGGTAGCCATAAAATCCATTAGGCAGTCATAAATCCCATGTGCCTTCTTCCCGCCTCCCCTATAGCCATAAAATCCTATTTGCCCTCTTCCTGCCTCCCCTATATATACCTCTGTATGAATAATAATAATAAAGCCTTGACTGGTGTGGAAGCAAGGCTTTCTTCTTTGTGTCTGCTTGTCCCTCGATGGGAAGACAGTATCACCATGGCTTATAGTCTCAAATGGATGCTCTGCAATGGCAGCGGGAAAGCATGGCATGAGCAGAGGCTGGACATCACCTCTGCCATAAGAGGTGTTAAAGAGCAGCAGGAGAACCCAGTTCTAGCAAGGAAGAGTTGGCTATAACATCCCAAAGTCTGCCCCAACAGCATACTCTCTCCAGTAAGTCTCCCCCTCTCAAAATGTCATTAGCTTGAGATCAAACGCTCAGCACACATGAGGTTTTGTAGAATATCTTATTTAAATCACCATATCCCAACCCTGACCCATAAACTGTGATCACTGATGATGTAAAATCCAATGTATTCAATCCAATTTTAAAAGTCCCCATAGTTTTTAATCACCAGCACTGTTCAAATATCCCTATAGTCTAAGATTTCTTAACTGTGAGCCTGTAATGGCACAGCATAAACTTTAATACTACAAAAATATGATGTTGCAAGGAAAATTGAACCAACACAAATGTAAAAACAAGGTGAACATCAATTCTATAGCCCCAAGTCCAATACATGTAACCAGTGAGGAAATCTCTGGGGTTACAATTCTGCCTCTCTCCAGCTGAATTGCCCACAGCAATCCAAGCCAGTAGTTCTCCTTGGTGGCCATTCTATAGTCCTAACATCATAAAAAATAAAATTCGGGCTGGAGAAATGGCTTAGCAGTTAAGACATTTGCCTGTGAAGCCAAAGGATCCTGGTTTGATTCTCCAGGACCCATGTAAGGCAGATGCACAAGGAGCACATGAATCTGAGTTCATTTGCAGTGGCTAGAGGCCCTGGCGTGTCCATTCTTTTCTTTGTCTGCCTTTTCTTCATCTCTCTCTGATTGCAAATAAATTTAAAAAAATTTAAGTTTAAAACAGAATTTTTGAGAAAAAATTAAAAAATAAAATCCATGGGCCCCTACTGCAACCGCTGTTCATTCTCATGGCTCCATCGGGCCTCCAAATACCAACTCCAGTAATCTTGCCTCACATTGCCCAGGGGCCATTTCAAACAAGAACAAACCATGTTTGCGAATCCAATGACCCTTTCTTTCTTGCTCTTGTTATACCCCCATACTATCAAGTAAGCTGCCAAATTTGTTAATCTGGCCAGGGGGTTGTATAAAGCTGGCTTTGAAGAGCAGGTAAACACCTTCAGCATTCTTTCTTCAGACTCTCTACTTTCAAGAGTCGACCTTTTCCCCCATACAGAACAGCTGGCCAGATCCCACCATCAGTAATCTCACAAAACTGCAGTTTAGACATCTCATGAGAATGCCTTTTTTTTTAATTTTGTTTATTTTTTAAAACATTTTTTTTTAATTTGAGAGAGAGAGAGACACAGAGAAAGACAGAGAGAATGGGCACACCAGGGCCTCTCAGCAGCAGTGTACGAAATCCAGATGCATGCACCTCCTCGCTCACATGTGTGACATTGCATGCTTGCTTCACTTTTTGCTTCTGGCTAAACATGGGACCTGGAGATTCAAACGGGTGTTCTTAGACTTCACAGGTATTTAACCGCTAAGCCATCCCTCCAGCCCCAAATTTTGTTTATTTTTATTTATTAGAGAGAGAGAATGGGCACACCAGGGCCTCCAGCTCTCTCTCTAACTCCAGATACACATGCCAACATGTGTATCTGGCTTATGTGGGTACTGGGGAATTGAGAGCCTTGAACCAGGGTCCTTAGGCTGCACAGGCAAATGCTTCACTGCTAAGCCAGCTCTCCAGCCCAATAAACAATTTCTTGTACATTTTCAAATATGTGCATGTTTACTATGTAATCTGAACATCTGGAATTCTTTCTAATTCACAAAATTCATCTGAAAAATAACTGCTTCCAAACTGTTTAATGTAGACCACTTACATAGACTGTCCAAACTTCCATTACAACTGAGACAAACAGGTGAATTTCTGTATTTCAATCTGTAGATCAGCAGCGAAATAGTTTGCACTGCAGACAGTGTAGTCAGGCTCACAGGCCCTCAAGGGAGGTAAACATCTATCAGCCCGCACATCTGGCACTGATTTACCAGGATGTTGGATGAACACCTGCTTTTGCCCAATGCTTGCCATATTTCCTGAGCCCACCGCTTCCTAGAATATTAATGGGCTTCTCTTGAGTCCATAAAACCTGACCCTACCTCACCACCAGGTTCTCCCGGATGTGCTTATGCAGATCTAAAACCCAAAGCCCAGTAGGAGTCACCACGCACACTCACTCTGAACGTGCAAAAGCCTATAAAAGTCTCTAATGTCATTGGTACCTCTTTTTGAGCCCCTTCCATCTGTATAGGGATTAGTTATCTTTTCCTCAATATGTCCTGCTTGTGGACACCTCTTTGATGCTCCTCCTGGCTTCCCAGTTTTGCTGATCTATATGCAACTGGGAGATAATGAACTTGAGATCCATCGGCTTGTGGGGGTTTTGTGCCCTTTGAGTGTCCCACACTGACATCCAAGCTACCCACCCAGGGTGGAGAAAGGTCCTTTAAGCCACAAACTGGGGCTGGCAAATGGAGCCAAAACTGATCCTAGCTCATCTTGAGACAGATCCCACTCTCCCGGCCATTCTCTTTCCTAAGAATTTCTTGGAGAAGCCTCGCCTTCACAGATCCCCTCAGTTGTCTCTGGCTTTGGAGCTCATCCTACGTCCCAGTAGGCAACCGCAGCTCTGGGGAGGGGGAAGGGAAGGAAACATTCAGTAAAAAGAACTCTGGGGCCAGGCGAGTGGCGCACACCTTTAATCCCAGCACTTGGCAAGCAGAGGTAGGAAGATTGCCATGAGTCTGAGGCCACCATGAGAATCAGAAAGCATTCCAGGTCAGCCTGGGCTAGAACAAGACCCAACCTCAAGAAAAAAAGAACTCTGGAGCTGGAAGGATGGCTTAGCCATTAAGGCACTTGCCTGTGAGGCCTAATGGCCCAGGTCCACCCCCAGTACCCAGGTAAGTCAGATACAGAAGGTGGTGCAGGCATCTGGATTTTGTTTGCAGTGACTAGAAGCCTCAGGGCCCTTAGTCATGCCTGACAGCACTTTGGCATCTTGACTGCAGGTTTTGACCATCCTGGGATTACTTGGTGGCTGGGGCACTTGAGAATAAAGGGTAATGAAAAAGGACAAAGCAGGATAATCCTCATGTCAGTGCCTTTAGGAGATCATGTTCTGGCATTGTATCTCCTGGAGGGATTCTCCTGTAGTGCCCTGAGCCCTGCTTCTGTGTTTTGGATATGGCTGACTTCAGTTGGGGAGGTCACAAGGCCAACAAAACTGACAGATCACAGAGGCTGGGAATTCCATTGCCCCACAACCTGTTTGGTGACACATTTCGTTGTTCTTAACAGCATCTGATAGAATTTGTTAATTTATAAATTTTCTTAGTGTATAATGCTCTATTTTCACATTACATGTGTTTTACTATCCATTTATATTCAGCCCCATCCCTAGACCCCTTTCAAGTGTTCTGGCTTCTACAGACACTCAGTAAACACACTAATCTCAAAATTCAAAGCTACAATTTACATACAAAAGAGAATATGGTGCATTTATCTTTGTGGACCTAGGGTGCCATACTCAATATTTTTTCCAGTTCCATCCAGTTTTCTGCAAATTTCTCAATTTCCCTTTTCTTTGCAGCTGAATAATCTTGGTGTGTATGTACCACATTTTTATTATCCAGTCTGCAGTTAGACATCTCATCGTATTCCATTAATTAACTGTTGATCTGTATGTACTATCTGTCACATTATACTGATCATACTTCAACATTTTCTAGCATTGATTATTATCACACCATGCAAGTATCAGTGACTTAAAACAGATATGTTACTGAGCACTCCTTGAGAAAGACAGCATATCAAAGATGATTTTTTTGTTCGCTAAGCCAGGTTTCATAAGCTCTTCTATCAGAATAAAAAGTGGCTTCAGACATGTATTTGTGAATAGTGTGATGTTAGAGGTTGCCTTTAACTATAATCTGGAATTCTAAACTTGGATTTCTCTCCTGCAATTTAGATTTTTATCTAATTGAAACTGCCTTCTTATCAGTTTTGTGTTGCTGAGGCTATGTTTTTTTATTATTATTATTTTTTGTTATCAACCCCTCTGTTTTTCTGTTTCAACGTGAAAGATGTCAGTCCCAGTAGCAACTGCTGCTTGACCTGAGGAAGAGCTTTAAGGTCTTTCTCAGCTGTGGTACCTCACATTTTAACCATCACCCCTGGTCAAAATTGTAGGCTATAAACCCAGGAATTTCTACAAAGCTGTGATAACAATAAGAAACAGTGGCAGTTTCCTGCAATAATTTCTCATTTTAAGTACAGTTGTCATCTGGAGTCTGTTGGCACCAAGCCAAATGCAGCCAGGAGGTTTAGTGCAAATAAATGCCCTGAGGAAGGCAAAAGGTAGCATAGCTCTCAGAAATATTCTTTTAGTGAATGAATCTCTCTGTGTCTCTCTCAAAAAAAAAAAAAAAAAAAAAGCTTATTTGAGCAATTTGATCAGTGTTAGTTAAGGTAAATAAGTATTTCATAGTTTTCTATTGAGAATACAAGCTAATTTTTCCCATCAAAGAGAGTAGGAGAATATGCAATTCCTCCACTGAGCTTTGGCAAGAAATAACCTTTCTCTGGTCCTGCTGGCTTTTTTTAAAAACTCCACTGCCCCTGTGTAACTGAGTGGATCAATAATGTACCAAGGACATATGAATTCCGATGGAAGACAGTGTAGAGGAGGTTCAGGAGGACGGGAGTAAAGATTAGGAAAGCCTGGAAGTCACTGGGCCATCTGGAGAGAGGGGCCATGGACATGAGGAGTCTCCAGGGAAGGAGGAGTGGGTGGGGATTGCATTTGTCTCGTTTTTTGTAGTTGGGACAAAATACACGACCAGAATTAGCTTATGTGAAGAAAGTTATCATTTTGGTTTATTGTTTTGACAAACAGTTTCATATGGTGGGCAAAGCTTGGCAAGAGCAGAAGTGAAACAAACTTTAGCAGGAAAGAAGTAGAAAGAGTGAACGGAATGCATCAGGCCAAAGGGCTGGACTATAAAAAAACTCAAGGCCCGATTCCATTGGCACACTTCCTGCAGCCAGGGTACACCTCCCTAAGACTCTACAAACTCCTGAAGAGCACCAGCAGCTGTGGGCAAAGCATTAAAACACATGAGCCTAGAGGGGGCATTTTCCATTCAAATGCCAACTGGGTTAATACATGGAAGGGTCAGACTGAGAGTTGGACGTGGGTAAATTGATAGTGCCCAACACAGCCTCAATTTCTAGCATAACCGGTTGACCACTAAGACTCCTAACCCTAAACCCACACAGCTCCTGCTGTTTAGAGGAATGTTAAGCAAAGCCCAGTTCAAAGGAAAAAATGTAGAACATAACTGAAGAAAAACAGGGTACACGAATGCACCATATTGGTAATAGGAGCAATTGACAGCCCAGTGAAGAATATAGGACTCCAAAATAGATGAAACTCCCTTGACCCAGTGGCCTGCAACCATTTGGAGGAAGAAGCCTCCACTCTTTGTGTTAAGATTTCAGCTTCCTGAGTTCCTGTGAAATTTACCAAGCCTTCCCAAAAAGCCTGCTTTGATAAGAACAAGAATGTAACCTAAAGATGTGTATCTTAAACAAACAGGACTGATGTAAATCTGCCCTGCCTGTAATCTCAACAGACATTCTTGAGGCCTATCACTCAAGAGACCCCCGACCCTCTGGTAGCCATAAAATCCATTAGGCAGTCATAAATCCCATTTGCCTTCTTCCCGCCTCCCCTATAGCCATAAAATCCCATTTGCCCTCTTCCTGCCTCCCCTATATATACCTCTGTATGAATAATAATAATAAAGCCTTGACTGGTGTGGAAGCAAGGCTTTCTTCTTTGTGTCTGCTTGTCCCTCATCCAGGTTAACAGCCTCCCCTCGAGCCCCTGTTGAACCCCGCCGGCCGGGGCAAGTGGCGCCCAGACGTGGGGCTTGAGGTACGAGGACTGACTTGGACGTCGCAAGGAAGGACGGCCGTCTCTTCAGCATTGGATCGCCACCTCGTTGGTGAGTGAAGATCCACAGTGGGTCACTGCAGGAAAGCCCGCCTGTAATACAGACCTGGGTAAGGTAAGAATAGCGACGAATGTCTCGGGACAAGCCATATTTGTTCATAGTTTATGAACCTCAAGGCACAAAGAAAATCGGGTGATCCTTTGGGGACATCCTCCCCTTGGGATTTACAGGCCCAGGGTGGGCTGCCTCCCCAATGAAGAAATTGTCTCTTTATTGACGGACTTAGGCGAAGTTTCATATGGTTGTCTCGCCATTAAAAAACTAGGCAGAGTTTGTTTCCCCCCAGTTAGCGAAAGACAAACTCCCTTTCTCCATCAGAGAAAGACTAATAACTACAAGCCCAGGAGGGGCTGCCCCCAGTGAGAAGGTATATATTTGCCACTGACGGGTCAGGCGAGAGATAATGTAAAGGAAAAATAAACTGTCCGTTTCTCCATCAGAGAAACGTAACTTTAACTAAGCCCGCGGGGCTAGCCTCCCCACTGAGGAATTAGGAGAGGTGTAATGTAAAGAAAAACAGACTTTTTCCATCTCAAAGAAAAGACAGATCTCCCTCTCAGACACTGTTTTCTTATTTCATTCTTTGTTTTCGGTTTAAGCCATGGACTTGAATCAAGGCGACAGGGCAACTGAAGTCTCTCGGCCAGGGCTACTCTCTGGCATTGACTGAAGGCCCCGAGCTCATTGTTCAAATCCTGACAGCACGACCGGGTGCTGGCAATAAACCTTCTATCTATTCCTCTTTACAATTTGCAAACTGATCATGCATAGGCCAATAAAAGCCTTTAGGGCAGCTACCGGATTCTTAAACTTGTGGTCAGGCTTGCGTTTGGGACCACCGGGAAATCCCCCGGGCTATTTATGGCCCAGGAATATTGCCCTTTGGTCTTAACGTTTCTAAACTTTCTCTATCGTGAGGAACACTAGCCTTCATCAAAATGTGGCTGTTAGCTCGAGCTGTGACAAGCTGGCAGATCTGGCAGAGCCGCTCAAAAACCACAGGCAACAACAAAGACAAAAGCTCACACCTGGAGGCAAGGCTCAGGCCTCCTGCAGGCTTTTCTTTTCAGCAAACCGCAATTGTTTATTCTAGGGCTTAAAGTGCTTAAGATGCAGGGAACCCAAGTTAAATTTCTTGTTCTCTTAAAAAAAAAAAAAAAAAAAAAAAAAAAAAAGGGGGCTCTTTCTTAGCTTCGCTGGCTTGCAGAGTTTAGGAACTTCTAACAAAAAAAAAAAAAAAAAACAGTCTCAAATAGATATGGACTTCTTTACAACTGTTTTAAGCTTATTTTGTCTGTCTATGCTTTTCTGGGACTACTAACAAAATTTCAAAATATGGATAAATGCCAAACTATTATAAGTAGATATAAACTTCTTATAAGTATTACAACTGTTCTAAGCTCACTTTTGCCTCTCTATACTTTTCTGGGACTACTAACAAAATTTCTAAATATGGATAAATGCCAAACTATTATAAGTAGATATAGACTTCTTATAAGTATTACAACTGTTCTAAGCTCACTTTTGCCTCTCTATACTTTTCTGGGACTACTAACAAAATTTCAAAATATGGGTAAATGCCAAATTATTATAAGTAGATATAAACTTCTTATAAGTATTACAACTGTTCTAAGCTCACTTTTGCCTCTCTATACTTTTCTGGGACTACTAACAAAATTTCAAAATATGGATAAATGCCAAATTATTATAAGTAGATATAGACTTCTTATAAGTATTACAACTGTTCTAAGCTCACTTTTGCCTCTCTATACTTTTCTGGGACTACTAACAAAATTTCAAAATATGGGTAAATGCCAAATTATTATAAGTAGATATAAACTTCTTATAAGTATTACAACTGTTCTAAGCTCACTTTTGCCTCTCTATACTTTTCTGGGACTACTAACAAAATTTCAAAATATGGATAAATGCCAAATTATTATAAATAGATATAGACTTCTTATAAGTATTTACAACTGTTTTAAGTTCACTTTGTCTCTCTATACTTTTCTGGGACTACTAACAAAATTTCAAAATATGGATAAATACCAAATTATTATAAGTACATATGGACTTCTTAAAAGTATTACAACTGTTTTAAGCTCACTTTTGCCTCTCTATGTTTTTCTGGTACTACTAACAAAATTTCTAAATATGGGTAAATGCCAAATTATTATAAGTAGATATAGACTTCTTATAAGTATTACAACTGTTTTAAGCTTATTTTGTCTGTCTATGCTTTTTTTGGGACTACTAACAAACAAACAAAAAAAAAAAAAACAGTTTCAAAAATTATATTTAAATTTAAATATGTGCTTAATACTAAATTTGTCAAAAAAAAAAATTTTTTTATAATGTTCAAATCTACTTTCATAATTTAAATGTATATCAAAAGTCAAGTCTGATCTACTCTTTAAAATATATAAGGCCTTTTTTTTTTTTTATATAGCCTAATTGTAAAAACAATAAAAGTTTTCATTGGTAATAATAAAATAAACTGATTAAAAATAAACTGAAAAAAAAAAAAACTTTAAATGTTGGTAACTAATGAAAAAGATTATTACAAAGTGGTTACATAATTTGTAAAATAAAAATATGTAACTGTAGATATTAAGTAAACTTAAACAAAAAGTTAAAGATAAAACACTTAACCAGATTACAGATCTTTTTAGATACAATAAAGTGATTATTAACCTAGGGCTTACATCAAACTAATAAAAACATGGCTCTAGCTGATAGCAAGTTACTATGGTATTCAATCTGTAAACTTAAAACTTTAGCTTGTTGATATTAATCTGGTCATGATGATGGTTAAAAAAGACTAAATTTAGAGTACCCAATAAAGTTAATTAAGTTCCTATTTGTCAACATTTTAACTATATCTTAAGGTTAAAATTGGTTCATTAACATTTCTCTCACATGGTTAATATAACTAATATACAAAAAATGCCTAACATCTCCCTCCATTGCCTGTAATAATTGTTTCCTATCCAACTATGTGCTCCTGATAACATAACTGCCTTTGTTATGATTCTGGTAAATGTCACAACCCTGGGGGTCCCCAAACACTCGTGTGGGGGACTTGACACTTCCTTTGATTCCCTGACTGAGAAACCCAAGCAAACCCAAGACTGAGACTCGAAAAATTCTTCTCAGACCGGTCTGGTAAGTATCTGAGCGCTCTCTCTCTCTCTCTCTTTCTCCTTTTTAAAGCTTTTCTTGGGCCCTATGTTTCTGTCATATTCGTGTGTCTGTGTTATTGGGCCCCCTATGTTTCTGTCATATTCGTGTGTCTGTGTTATTGGGCCCTATATGTTTCTGTCATATTTGTGTGTCTGTATGTTGTTTCCCTATGGACGGACGCTTCTCCCTTGACTTAATAACATGGGACAGTTCCCTTCCCCCTCTTTAGGACAAAAATCAAGGACATCGCTCAGAAAAATGGAGTATCTATTTCTGTTCCTCAATGGCTATCAGAGGACACCCTTTCATTCAAATATTAAAAAAATGTTTTCTGTCCTAGGAACAGACATCCAGACCAGATCCCATACATCGTGACCTGAAAAAATTTAATTAACCCCCACCCTTTTTCACTCCTTTCTTCACAGGTGTTGGCAGCCACAGCTAAAAGAGACATTAAGCCCACCCTGAAGCCTCGGTCCCAATTCTTGTGTGGGGAGGGAATGGGAACTGGGAATTACATCTCAGGTCAATAAATAAGTTACATCTCAGGTCAATTAATGAGTTACATCTCAGGTCAATAAATGGTTTACAAAATTTGTCTGTTATAAAAACCAGAGGCCCCCATGGCTGAGTATCTCTAAAAGGTCCTACAGGTATAAAACTCCCCAAAAGCTATGTTATTGGACTGATTAAAATTTTTCTCAAACTTTTTCTTCACAGATAGATATTGATTAAAAGCTGTCAGTCAGGATAGATGCTCTAAAAAATGCTGTTATGTATTAAAAAGACAGGTTGTCAATCTGGTGGTTCAAAAGCAATTGTTCTGTCATGAGCATTACTCCTTTATCCTACAATGGGACTGCTACTATATGGTAAAAGGTTAAAAATCATATTTGGGGTATTTAAAATCTTAATAATCTTAACATAAATTTACAAGGTTTACAAAAGAAAATATCTGTTATTTCATATAGTCATTTGTCTTTTGGTGATCCTGTTAAGGCTGCAAAAAAGATTTTTTGATGCCTTAAGTATCTCCCAAGCAGTTTCTTTCTCAGATTCTCATTCAGCTTAAGCAGGGGGAAATTTACTGCTGGGCAAACATAGATTACAGAGTTAGAGGTCAACACATTCCTTAGCTAGTTAGGCCTGGGTTTAATAAATGTCTGATTCTATAATGACAGTACTGTCATCTGGCTAATAAATGATGTCTTCTAAGTAAAAAAAGAAAAAACTTTAACTTGGTTTACAACAGTAATTAAGTGAAATAATAAACTCAAAAATTTCCAGGAGGCTTATTTCAGCAATACAATTGCAACTTGTTTCAACATACAGAGGTGGCTGTGCCTGAGTCAGGCAAGCAAACAGTGTTACAGAGACTGAATGTAACAGGTTAATTGATTTCTTTTTTTGGTTCTTCAGTATATACCAAAATAAATATAATTTATGATTACAGTTGGGTCCCCAAGAAAATAAATAATCAGAGATACAGCCCATCTTGGGTCCCAAAGGTGGCCTCAAACAAAATTATAAAAAGTACTCTAAAAGAAAATTATTTTAAGTTTTGCACGTGTCTGCCCCTCCCTTATCCTTTTGTACTTGGGCCCAGGTGGGTCAATCACCTAATGAAATTTACTCTTAGTTGTACCTGGTATATTATCACCAATTGTATTAATTCTAAAAAGGACACAGCTACAGATTACTCCTCCAATGTAGCCTTTATTGTCATGTGTTTTCCTGACTTAATTATGCCAATCAGAAGGACTGAGTCCTGGTACTCCAGCTTCCAGAGCTCAAGTGTTCCAGCAACCTCTGCAGGTCCACTATCACAGACTGGAGCTGGCAAGCCGAGGAATCGCGACTGAGGACTTGCCTCCAGCTGAGACCTTCCCCTAACAATGAATGTAAACCCTATAGCTGTTATAGCCACTGTAAGCCCTGTAAGCCTTTGTTTACCTTTTAAAACCTATAGTTTCTGTAATACCTAATGTCTGTAAAACTTATAGTTTCTGTAAACCCTATAGCCACTGTAAGCCCCTAAGCCTTTGTTTACTTTGTTTTTTAAAACCTATAGTTTCTGTAATACCTAATGTCTGTAAAACTTATAGTTTCTGTAAACCCTATAGCCACTGTAAGCCCTGTAAGTAAGCCTTTGTTTACCTTTTAAAATCATTCTAGGCATGTTGGCCAAGGTTTAATACTCCAAGCCTCCGGGAACCGCATAAGCATTCAGACTTATGCACCCCTAGGGGATGGGTACCAATGTGGGTGAAAAAAAAAAAAAAAAAAAAAAAAAAAAACACAAGGGAAGGTCTTACTGACCACATCTGAATTCCCTGAGAGAAAACCTGACTTGCATGGAGGTTGGTACCATACATAATAATTATATAGGCCCTGCCTCCCCTCCCCAAAAGGTACCAAGGGCCAAATCTGTGGGCGATAAAAATGACCCACGGGAGGAGCCAGGTCACTTCTCCCCCACTTGGTTAAAGCCCACCGCTTGACTGCGGACCTCCCCCTGTCTTGTATAAAAGAAGGGAGGAGATGTTGGAGACCACTGAGCCAAACTGCAACCATTTGGAGGAAGAAGCCTCCACTCTTTGTGTTAAGATTTCAGCTTCCTGAGTTCCTGTGAAATTTACCAAGCCTTCCCAAAAAGCCTGCTTTGATAAGAACAAGAATGTAACCTAAAGATGTGTATCTTAAACAAACAGGACTGATGTAAATCTGCCCTGCCTGTAATCTCAACAGACATTCTTGAGGCCTATCACTCAAGAGACCCCCGACCCTCTGGTAGCCATAAAATCCATTAGGCAGTCATAAATCCCATGTGCCTTCTTCCCGCCTCCCCTATAGCCATAAAATCCTATTTGCCCTCTTCCTGCCTCCCCTATATATACCTCTGTATGAATAATAATAATAAAGCCTTGACTGGTGTGGAAGCAAGGCTTTCTCCCCAGCCTTTGTGATAATTTTTACTGTATTTTTCTGATTCTATGTAATTATATTTGTTTATTCTTGATTCTGCTATACCTTTGTGTAGAAATAAAGTCAGACAGGTAAAATTATAGAATAAGGACACTGGTCTTGTTGATAATTTTTTTAACTTTTAAACTTATCTGAGAAATGCCAGTTACAGAAATTAGCTTTATATCGCTGTCATATCAACTCCAGACCAAACAAACTCCTGATGAGTGTGAAGACAGTATCACCATGGTCCTTATAGTCTCTGGGTCCTTTGGCTTTGCAATGGCAGTGGAAAGCCATGTCCCCAGCCTTTGTGATAATTTTTACTGTATTTTTCTGATTCTGTGTAATTATATTTGTTTGTTCTTGATTCTGCTATGCCTGTGTGTATTCATGTGTGTCAGACAGGTATGACTTATAGGTAATATAAATTTTGACAAGTTGCTTTGTTTCACTTAAAACCTCTGAAATGCCTTGTTTTAGTTAGCTTTATATCGCTGATGGGCAACTGACCAAAATCACCATGGATTATAGTATCAAATGGCTTATGTCTCAAATGGCAATGGCAGTGGGAAAGCATGGCATGAGCAGAGGCTGGACATCACCTCTACCATAAGAGGTGTTAAAGAGCAGCAGGAGAACCCAGTTCTAGCAAGGAAGAGTTGGCTATAACATCCCAAAGTCTGCCCCAACAGCATACTTCTCCAGTAAGTCTCCCCCTCTCAAAATGTCATTAGCTTGAGATCAAACGCTCAGAACACATGAGGTTTTGTAGAATATCTTATTTAAATCACCATATCCCAACCCTGACCCATAAACTGTGATCACTGATGATGTAAAATCCAATGTATTCAATCCAATTTTAAAAGTCCCCATAGTTTTTAATCACCAGCACTGTTCAAATATCCCTATAGTCTAAGATTTCTTAACTGTGAGCCTGTAATGGCACAGCATAAACTTTAATACTACAAAATATGATGTTGCAAGGAAAAATTGAACCAACACAAAATGTAAAACAAGGTGAACATCAAATCCTATAGCCCCAAGTCCAATACATGTAACCAGTGAGGAAATCTCTGGGGTTACATTCTGCCTCTCCAGCTGAATTGCCCACAGCAATCCAAGCCAGTAGTTCTCCTTGGTGGCCATTCTATAGTCCTAACATCATAAAAAATAAAATTCGGGCTGGAGAAATGGCTTAGCAGTTAAGACATTTGCCTGTGAAGCCAAAGGATCCTGGTTTGATTCTCCAGGACCCATGTAAGGCAGATGCACAAGGAGCACATGAATCTGGAGTTCATTTGCAGTGGCTAGAGGCCCTGGCGTGTCCATTCTCTCTTTGTCTGCCTCTCTTCTATCTCTCTCTCTCTGATTGCAAATAAATTTAAAAAAAAAAATTTAAGTTTAAAACAGAATTTTTGAGAAAAAATTAAAAAATAAAATCCATGGGCCCCTACTGCAACCGCTGTTCATTCTCATGGCTCCATCGGGCCTCCAAATACCAACTCCAGTAATCTTGCCTCACATTGCCCAGGGGCCATTTCAAACAAGAACAAACCATGTTTGCGAATCCAATGACCCTTTCTTTCTTGCTCTTGTTATACCCCATACTATCAAGTAAGCTGCCAAATTTGTTAATCTGGCCAGGGGGTGGTATAAAGCTGGCTTTGAAGAGCAGGTAAACACCTTCAGCATTCTTTCTTCAGACTCTCTACTTTCAAGAGTCGACCTTTTCCCCCATACAGAACAGCTGGCCAGATCCCACCATCAGTAATCTCTCAAATTACTGCACCTTAAGCAGGCTGTCGCCTCCTTCCAACTTCATGTTCTTTTTGTTTTTTTTTTAAATTTTGTTATTTTATTTATTTTTGGAGAGAGACAGAGAGAGAGAGAGACAGAGAGGGAGAGGGAGACAGATAGAGATGGGCGTGCCAGCAGTCTCTCAGCTGCTGCAAACTAAATCCAGATGTGTGCGCCCCCTTGTGGTCAAGTATGGCATTGCGCCCTTGTGTCACTTTGCATCTGGCTAAACGTGGGACCTGGAGATTGGAACCAGCGTTCTAAGGCTTAGCAGGCAGGCTCCTTAACCGCTAAGCCATCCCTCCAGGCTCTTCACATTCTTTTCGTGCCCTGTCCTTCTGTTCACACCAGTGACTTCTCATCACTTCAACACTGTTCAAGTTCTCAGCATGCAGCAGAATTCAACTAACCTTCCATACATACTGCTCCTATCCCAGTCCAGACAAAATTCTTTCTTCTCCCCATAAGCCAAGCCCACACAATCGACAGTTTTATTTGCATTTAGGTCTTTCAACTCTGACTACAGTAGTCCATCAAACTCTTGCTATAGCCTTAGAATCCAATGCCCACTTGTAGTATTCTATGTATTCAATGAATTAGATCATGTTTTAGCACTTTATGTTTGCCTTTATTGTTTCATGTTCGGTTAATCTGCTTTTTCTTTATAATTCAAGGTTAAATACCATTACCTGCTTGTCGAGTACCCTGTATTTTCACTGGAGATAAAATGTACCTGTATATCTTCATCATCTGTGATTTTAGTAACTCTGCTTCTCATAATTTCATTTTCTCTAAGTCAGAGACATTTACAATATGTATGGTGATTTCTATTTAAGAAACAATTGGAATTAAAAATGTGTGATTTTTTTTCTATGATATTTATTGAAAAAAATAGTCTCATGTTAAATGGTAAATATGACTTTTAACAGTGATATTTTGTTGTTGCTTCTTCTGCTTTGCAGGATTCTATTTTTGATGGGATCTATACTCACCCATTTTATCACAACAAATAAAATGTAAAGCTCCACTAGAAACTTAAGAGAGGATAAAATTACATTTACTACAGAATTTATTTTTAAATATTTTAAAAAGAACTTTTATCAGCATGATTCCCATAGGAAACCAAACTAATTCTAAATGATTATCAAGGCTTTCCTTCTCAATATTGCAATTAAATTTAGAGATAGGCCCAAATTAATACTGAAGGATATAGTTTATATTTTGTTATTTCATGACATTCAGATGAAGACTTGTGGTTTTATACAGAAATTAAATAGAAATGTTAGAAAATAATTTAGACTCCGGTTAGACACAACACAACTCTAACATGAGTCACTATGGGCAGGTCCCAGAACTTTTAGGTTTCTTAGTTTTGTTAAGTGCTGAGTGAAAGGCTTTCTAAAGCAAAGTATCTTTTTTTTTTTTTTTTTTTTTTTTTTTTTTCCATTTAGGAGACACGGAGAGGAGCCCGCATATGGCTTGAAGAGGGGCATGTGGTGGGGGGAAGCAAGATACTTATGGAAGAAAATGGAAGACCAGGTGCCGAGATATTGGGAGATAAGTCTGGCTGTGGGACAGTCTCCAGGACCTCTCACCACAAACCTCACAGGCTCCCAATCTGAGTTGTATCTATTGGTTTTTTAAAATTACCTTCTATTTCTGGTAAAAATAAAATACAATTTGTCATTTTAACCATTTTAAAAACACAACTCAGTGGCAGAAGTTATAATCACACTGTTGTGCAACAATCACCAGTATATTTCCAGAACATTTTATTCCCTATAGGAACTGCTTTCATTAAGAGACAGCTCCTCCTTTCCTCTCCTCCACCACTTGACAACCTGCAGTCCACTACCTGTAACTATGAAAAAGGCAAATGTCTTAATCTACCTAGGAGAAAACCTTTGTGAACGAGCACTTTAGGGAAAAGGGGGGTATATATATATATATGTATATAATATTATATATATAATATATAATATATATATATATAATATATATTATATGATAATATATATTTAATATATATATATATATATAATCAAGCCTTAATTTTTGTGTACAAGTGACTAATTTAGAAGTAGCTGAAATGACAGAAGAATTAAAAAATATAGGAACTTGAGAGAAGGAAGAAGAACAGGAGTCTATTTGCCAGGCTTGTTTGATTTAAAATATTTTATTATGAGAAGTCTTTGGACTAAATTCCTGAAAAAGGTGATGCAAACTACTTTCAAGCAAGGCTGAATGGACTGATAGAACTCCAGAGGTAGAATGTTGCAGGATTAGAGCCAAATTACCTTGGAATACCTTTATTCCCTTAATAGCTATTTATTGCCCACCTCTGTGTCTGACCTAATATCTTGCAGACTGTCAGTTGATCAGAAGAGATCTTTTTGAAATGTACTTAGAGACCATCAGACTCTGGAAAAAGAAAAAAAAATAAACCTTAATAACTTCCTTCTGAATAACTGATAATTTTTCTGTAATATTTCATCTCAAACAGAGAGAACACATGTTTCTATCAGCTGGATGATGTCAGAGGATGTGTACGTTCTCTAACGTAGGTCAATGCAATGTTTCCAGGGCAACTGGAATAGAAGCCAAGGAGAACCTAATCACTGCTCTTGGATTATGGCTCCTCTATGAAGGGTGGTAGTGAGGGTTACCCCAATCTCCTTCCCTCTGAGTTCTTCTGGATTGACAGAACAAACTGGAGTTTATAAAATGCCCTGAAAAGATAGAGGTTCACAGAGTTCTGTTTAAATTTTCCTACACTTATAATGAAACTCAAGGTATTTCCTTTTTATTCAGACTGGTTCTATTTGGAGCTCTATATTTTGTGATTGTAAGCTTTTATCATACATAAAATGAAAATCTGCTTTTCATGTCCTTGGGCCTGATTCTGAGTGTGGATTGAGCAATTCTGTGCAGATGGTTCTCCTCAGTTGTCAGCCATTCAAATATTGAAGCATGAATAGCCTAACATTGTTCTATAAGAACTCTTCATGTGTTACAGATTGCAAACACTTATTATGCTATAAAGCTGTCTTTGAATTTGATGTGTCAGTGACTCAGATCTATTAACATTCAAAGTTTGGGTCCTATTTTCAAAGGATTCCTTGAAATTCCTAATCTAAAACAAAAATTGTATATTTTTTCATTTCCCATTGTTGCAGGATAAATAAATCATTCATAATGCATCAAATTGCCTAAAACCAGACCTTAAAAATAATTCTAGCATGGTTCTTTTCTCATCTGGGTTTCAGAACATAGGAAATTACTTGTGGTTTTAATTCATTATAAGAAAGATGATAAGAACAGTTCCATTGCAGCTATACAAAGTGTCAATAATATACTTTGGATATTTTAGAGTGTCTTAAGACAGTTTAATGTGTCATGGAAGCTTGTCTTCACTCCTTCACAGTGTGGTTTCTTCCAAGAACTGCAAACCTTGGAATGCTAACGTTGCACACGTTCCACCCAAGATCAGCAGTAGTGAGCTCAGCTAACAGGAAATACACAAAACTTACATTAATATCTTCAGGAAATGAGATAATCGTTCTCAACTGATTTTATGAAGTAAACGTGCATTTCATTCTTATACTTGACAAGTGTGTTTTGGGAAAGAAGTTACAAGCCAGGGCCTGGAGAGATGACTTAGTAATTAAGGTGCTTGCCTGTGAAGCCTAGGGACCTTGGTTCAACTCCCCGGAACCCATGTAAGCCAGATGCACATGCTGATAAATGCATCTGTCATTCTTTTTCAGTGGCTAGAGGCTCTGGCATGCCCATTTTCTCTCTCTCTGTCTCTCATAAATAAATGAAAATAGTAAAGGGAGGTGGAGGGATATCTCAAGGGTCCTGAGGACACAGGTTCAATTCCCTAGTACCCAAGTAAGCCACATACACAAGGTGGTATATGCTTCTGGAGTTGGTTTGCAGTGTCTGGAGAACCTGGCATGCCTGTCCCCCACCGCTATCTCAAATACATAAAAAATGGTACAGACCAGTATTTTTCACTAACGTGATGTACAAATCATAACCCAAACACATGAAAAGCAGAATGCATTACAATCTTGATCGTTTTTTCCTACAAAATCTCTTTGAATGTATTCCACAAAAATAAATCTCGTGCACTAAACAATGAACAAATAAATAAGTCAGAGAAACATTAATTGGCATGATGAAAAGGTGGAAACCACCCAACAGTCACCAGCAGAAGGAAGGGTAAGTAAATGTGAGATATGTTTAGCTGAATAGCATGCACCATTGAAAATAAGCTATAGTCATATACAACAACACAGAAAAATTTCATGAAATATTTTAAATGTACCTGCAGTGTATACATTTAATGAATCCCCATTTCCATGATGTTGAAAGTGAGCACATTTGATCTATAGACATAGCATTTAAGAAAATTGTGCCTTCAAATAGGAGGCGTGGATAATGATAAGGGAGTTACATTGCAAATATAATTTTGTAAAACACCCTTTCATCACGTTTATCATCTAGTTGGAGTTGACAGGCCATAAGCAAGAAAATAAATAAGTAGGCAACCAATAAGTGATAAGAACATTGGAAGGAAAAAAAAAAACATCTGGTAACTATGAAGACAGAAAACATAAAGTGGAAGTAGGTTATGAGTGATGAGCAAGCTTCTGGTTATCAATAAAGTTGTCAGAAGGAGCTGACTGAGGAAGCTGGATGTACCCAGAGAAGGGGGAGGGGGCGGCAGCCACCGAACGTGCTTCATTTATTCGACGTTCTGAGGAGAGAAATGAGACTGTGGCGTGAACATTGTTCAAAGCTTTTGTGCTCTGGCTGCTGTGATACTCGTAAATGACGCGAACAAGTCCAGAACAGCACTGAGGTGATGGGCTAGGTCTAGGAGGATTCATTCAAGTAGGTATATGCAAAGTTCTACTGGGGGGATTTGATCCAGTCCAGCCAACTATGTAAATCACATCACAAGCCAAACTGGCACCAAACCACACTTGCTCACCATGCTTAATTTTCAGATGAAGACAATAATAACAAGACCGCAATGTTCTAACATGATACACCTGTCCCATCTTATGCATGATTCCTTTACCCACAATCGATGGTGCCATCCATTGAGGATAATTAGTATTTAGTGTACTATAATTTAAATATGGTAATGTGAACATGATAGCGTTTAACTGCAGGTATTATTTCTGTCAATATTATATCCAATGATAATGGCACAGAACAAACAAGTATCTTTTTAACACTTGTATCATATGTGCGAACACACTTAACGTATGTAGTAGGAGAAAAATACTCCTGGCATCTGGAATCCTTGTTTTTGTAACTGGTCGCATGGCCTTAGTCGGTACTTGTAAACTACCTTCTTCAACTACTCATTCTGTATTTATTTGCAAGTAGAGACAGACAGACAGAAAGGGGGGGGGATAGGTGCACTAGGGGCTCTAGGGGCTGCAAAGTCCAGACATATGTGTCATCCTGTGCATCTGGCTTTATGTGGGCGCCTGAAATCAAACCCTGGTCCTTAGGTTTGTCCAGAAAATGCCTTAACCACTGAGCAGTCTCGGCACCCACAAGATATTTTTGGAAAGTTAAAACTAGAATGGACTCCATTATGAAAGCTAGTTATACAGTAGCATTTATACTAACTCTAAATGCTATGCTGTGGTGTAACAATGATTTTACAAAGGTCTCATCTTTTTCTTTTTTTGGTGTTTTGAGGTAAGGTTTCACTCTATCCCAGGGTGCCTGAAATTCACTATGTAGTCTCAGGCTGGACTCAAACTCACAGCAGTCTTCCTACCTCTGCCTGCCAAGTGCTGAATTATAGGTGAGCACCCACACACCCAGCCACAACTTGCCATTTTTATTAGAAATATAGATTCATATATAATAACATGGAAAAGAGATTTTAGTACCACCAAAAAACATAGCTAAATTGAGTTTTATAGAGAATAGTAAAAAGTATGTTAAAGAGATTTTCTGTGTCCAGTGTCAACAGATCTGGTGTTGCCCTGGTGAAGAGAAGTAACAGAGGAAGACATAAAATTAAAAGATGATGCATGTGCCACCTATATTTATATTTGCTACAGTATCATTGCAAAGGACATTAAGAAAATGTATGTATAAAGAAATAAAAATGAATGATGTAGGGCTGGGGAGACGGCTTAGCAGGTAAACACGCTTACTGCACTAGCATGGGGAAATGACTTGATCCCAGTTTCCATATAAAAAACTCTGGCATGGATGCACATTCCTGTCCCCAAGCATCGAAGGGCCCAGGAACAGGAGGATTCTCTGGCTCCCTGGTGGCCAGTGTGATGGGGGTAGAGGAATAGGGAACTTCTGATTCAGTAAGAGACACTGTCTCGGGAAAGTGTTAGAGAACACTTTATGTTTTCTTTGTCCTCTATACACATGTGCATGGGATAGGTGCATCTGCACATACATGTGCATATACCACATGTACACACACCAAAGAATATGAATTAAAAATGAATGGATAATGACAAGGAACTCATCATGGAGACTGAATTATTTTTTATGGACAAAGGATTAAATCGTGATCAGTTCCAGAAATTTCTCAAGTGTTGCTCCTTACAGTGGTGACATAATTTACTCTTTGGAAATAAAATGCACACTAAGTGTCTAAAAGATTTTACGAATTAGGACATGTCACAAGGTATTTATGATGTCCATAACAAATTTGTGTCAGAACTTGAAAAAGAAAAGGAGTATACAGATTTAGCATTTTAAATGCATTTATCCATGTAAAAAATGAGTTAAACACATGTTTTCAAGGAGGAGATCAACTCAACAATACAATGTTTCAAATAAGAACAGCATTCCAAATGAAACTGGAAGTGAGGCATGTGCAGTTTAAGGCAAAAAAAAAAAAAAAGCTATGCATTTTGACACGTTGTCTAAATAGTCTTGTGAATAGCAAAAAAGGTACCTTTGCCTATCAATTTGTTGAAACAATTTAAAAATAAATGTTATTTCCTGAAAAATAGTCAATATTTCAGCATAATTGTGACTCCATTTCTAGTTAAATATTGCCTGCAAGCGTTCAAGTGAAATGCAGGCAGCACCAATCTGACATACAGCTTTAAAAAACTGAGTGTGACTCTTTCCTGCCTTACCTTCCCTCATTTCACAGTCACTACTTATTCCTGCCATTGCTTCTTAGAATCACCTGCATTTGTGAGCAGCTATTTCCAAGCATGAAGCACAGTAAAGGAAAAACTGGAACAAAAAATATTTGATAAGCACCTTGTGAACTCACTGAGAATTGCAGGTACTTTCAAGGAACCAGATATTGATTTCTTTTTTTCTAAAAAATGTAAAATTTAATGGACACTATTTAGAAAAAAACATAAATCAAACCCACAAAAATGGGCTATATAGAATAAGCACAGAACCAAAAAGAGGAAATACAAAATATTTTAAACAAAAGTAATAGTTATCTGTAGATAGATTGTTTCAAAACTTCATTTATGCACAACTTGTTTTAAAGCAAAAATAGAAATTTAAATATCACTTACCTGTTTATCCATATCTATCTCTCTGAATTCACTATGTACTAAATGGCAAGCAGGAATTAAAAACAATGTATTTTCAATAAATAAGAGAAACAGAAACATTTTCACTGCATTAATTGAGTAGTTATTAAATGATAGAAAAAGTAATCCACAAATAAATATTCTAATAAAAGATTATGTTTTGTCAATAATTTTATAGCTCTTAAACAATTTAAAGACGCCGTATTTTAAATTAATAGCCTGTGTGTATATGTGTGTATGTATGTATGTGTGTATGTGTATGTGTATGTGTGTGTGTGTATGTGTGTGTGTATGTGGTGTTTGGGATTAAATTTAGGTCTTGTACAAGCTAGAAACTTCTCTACCAATGAACTACACATGAGCCCAAGCTAATATATTATTTAATATTTTTCTTTCTTTTTAGTTATTTATTTGAGAGAGAAAATGAGAGTCAAGGCCTTCTGCTGCTGCCACTTTTTGCATCTGGCTTACATGGGAACTGCGGAATTAAAACTGAGTCCTTAGGCCTTGCAGACAAGCACCTTAACTGCTAAGCCATCTCTCTAGTCCAAATTAAACCCTTTTATTCCCCCCCCCCCCCGTTCTTGTTTCCCCATAGCCCTACTCCTACTCTATGGGTTTACACTTTTATTCCAAAAGTAAAAGATCCTTTCAAAAGTAATTAGGTACTATATTATTTGTGAATTAATTTTAATAGAAATCTTAGGCATGCAGTAATATGCATAGCAATAGAAAAGTCAATTATGGTATTACTAATTACTCATGGTAAAGACCATATGATAAAAAAATTTCAAATTTTGAAGAGTATGAATTAAATTTGCTATTAGCACACCCTATCCTCTGGTGTTTGACAATGACAACTATTGAGCTTTACTTATTTAAACTCAGTGTAGAAGAAACTGATTTATTCTGCAGCTATTCTTCCTGTTCTGGCAGAGAGAGAGCACCGGAGTCTATTGATGCTGCAAACATACCCCAGATGCATGCCCAGCTTTGTGCATCAGGCTATTCATGGATACTGGGGTATCGAGCCAGGGCCATGAGGTTTGCAAGCAAGTGCCTTTAACTGCTGAGCCATCTCTCCAGGCCCCATTTTCATTTTTTTATTAATGTAAATCTAATGATAACAATTCTCATTGTCTTGCCAGGGAAGAGTTTTGTCAAGGTTTACCCGTGCGGTTAGCACCTTGATAAATCAAGTAGATACGGCATCTCCAGGCACTGTGTAAAGAGGCGTTTTCTCCACGATAAGAGAGGCGCTGGGAGACAGTGTTATTTCTGCATTTGCCTGTTGATCTGGATCCTGCATTTGAAAGGCTGGGGATGCCAAGGCGAGTATGGGCTTCTGGGTTTTCTGTGCTTTGCACCTGGCCTATTTTACTGATCTCGGAATCACATTTCCTGAGACATTTGGGATCTGTGACTTTGAAATCTTTATTGTTAAAGACATTGACTTCCCTTCATCCAAAGACACTTCAAGTGACAAAGCTATATAGCAATCCCAGACAGAAATCCGTGTACTATCCAAATGGCACATCAATAAGATCTGGCGAGCAATACAAAGTTTATGTTTAGATTGGCTTTTCTTTTTCTGAGCACACACACGTGGTGTGTGTGTGTGTGTGTGTGTGTGTGTGTGATGTAATATGGTGTGTGTGATATGGTGTCCCATATAGTTGACTGCAATAGCCCCAGTGGAATTTCAGGTGTCTGGCTCCATCCCTCTTCTCTCTGGTATTTTTGGAGCCAGAGTTTCTTAACTGATTTTGTAGCTCTTGGTTCTTATGATTCTTGATTCTCTGTTCCTCCATAAAACTGAGTTCCAGGCACTCATGTCCATGCCCAGCTGTTTATCCGGGACGCTGAGATTCAAACTCGGGTCTCAGGCCCTCATGCTTTTACAGAAAGTCCACTTAACTGCTGAGTCATCTCTCTAACCAATGTGTTCTCATCAGTTTAAATTGGCTTCTAATAGTTCTAACATGATTTGATGAAATATTTTCTACATGGTATCAGAAATAGCACAAAATATTCCTCATCTCATCCAGCTTTTGAAAGCATGGGGAACATTTACTGAACTTTTCTTTCACATGCAGGTGGAGAAAACATGATTTCACGAGATATGTTTACTTATTTAAGACCTTAATGAAACTATCTAGCATGAAATAAACATTTTATCTCAGAGTCAAGCCGACTCAATGCACTACCAAGTTTCCTAAATGGAACCTTCACAGGAATTGGATCAATGAGGTCGTGAGACCACGATCATGGGAATGATTTCTAGAAGGATGCACCAGACCTACATTTCATAGTCATGGCTAAGATTTATTATGGCAAATAGATGTAAAGCAGATGTCACAAAGGTGCAAGTAGCTAGACCTGGAGATGTCAGGCTCTGGTTTCCCAGGGACCCCCTTCATTCCTTCCTGCCATGAAGACATAGAAGGTGGTAGCTCATCAAGACTGTATGCTGATAGAATTTGCTGGGAGCTGCTCACATGGACATCTTTTGTTGACACTTACTGGAGGGTCAGAAATACAGACCTAGTGTGTTCAGAATGAACTCCGCTGTTCACCAGTTGATGATTATAAATGTTGGATCACTTCTGAGAGTAGTGGAAGCTCTCGTGAAATCAATCCCAAGAGACCATCAAAGTTAGCCAACCTCACAAGCAGGCCTTTCTAAGAATAAACCTGTTACGCTGAGGCTTGGGATAGTTACCTTCAAGTATTGACTGGCAAGACTATCTGGATTAAAGATTCTTTTTGCAAGTGTCTATGAGAAAGTTTACAAATAAGATTAACATTTTGACAGGTGGATTTAACAAAACACAGGGCTCTCTGCAACAGTACCTCCCAATCTGTGTAGGGTGTGAATGGGACAAAAATAAGATGGGAGAATCATCCCCTTCTTTTCTCCTACCTTTCATCAGGATCTACTTGGCCCACATCTCTCACTCTCAGGGTACCACTGGAGCCACAGCACTAGTATTCTCAGAGCTCTCGTTGTAGCTGTCAGGTAATGGATCTGTGCCTCTCACACTGGTTTATGTCTTGTAAGAATGCTGAGGTACACACATCACTTGTGTACAATACAGGCAAAAGTGTTGGAACTTGAAAAATGCGTATGGAGGCTGACCTTGGCCTTGGTTGTATCTTGTGTCACTAAAGATTTCCTACATTAAAAGAAATGGTGCGGGCTGGAGAGATGGCTTAGCGGTTAAGGCGCCTGCCTGCTAAGCCTAAGAACGAAGGTTCCAACCTCCAGGTCCCACGTTTAGCCAGATGCAAAGTGATGCAAGGGCGCAATGCCGCACTTGCCCACAAGGGGGCGCACACATCTGGATTTTGTTCGCAGCAGCTGAGAGACTGCTGGCGCGTCCATCTCTATCTGTCTCCCTCTCCCTCTCTGTCTGTCTCTCTCTGTGTCTCTCTCCAAAAATAAATAAAAATAATTTATTAAAAAAAAAAAGAAAAGAAATGGTGCTAGCACAGAGATGTTCCAGAGTGGAGCACGTCAGCTATACCAATCCCTCATAATGTGAAAGATGAAAACCCGTGATGGGTTTATTTAGACTGTGTGCTCAGGCAGGTCAAAGAAACAAAAAAAGATGTTATTTTTATTTCCATAGCCCAGGCAAGGAGTAATATGAAGTAAAATACAGAATTTTGCAGTGATTAACAAATTCTTCGATTAGTCTGTACACCTTCATACCTGATCCACATGAAAGTAACCCTGTTGAGAGACTGAAGTGCCTTCACTTCCATTCACAGCCCACAACGCATGGTTCTTGTCATTGTCAGAGTGTCACCTCCTGGACTTTTCCCCAAAGTTGTACATCATGCCTAATACTGGCTTAGTGACAGGACCCCACAAATAAGCCCAACAGAGACACAGGTCTGCCAGTGTTCTTATTGTTACACTTTCAATTTTGGGGGGATTTTACATGAAACTTGGGGTGGCAAGTGAGTATGTAAGACAAAGGCAGACAAATGGCCTTAGGTCAGCTGCTAAATTGAGATTCATGTCAGATTCTCACATCTACATATAAGCATGAACACTGAGGAATGGTGGCTGTAATCTGCTATGTTAAGACTACATTACCTTAAGGTTGTAGAGCTTTGCAGAATTGTTATATAGCCATTATTGTCATTTGCGATTTTGGAAGAAACACATTATTGCTAAGCAATTATGCCTAAACTCTATATTAACTGGTATCTTTTTCAATTCAAATATAAATAGTTCTTATACTTCTGTGCTGATTAATCCACACAGAGAAGAGGTGATCTTATATATAATTGCATTTTAGGAGCCAATGTTTACTTTTCTCTCCCACACACTTAACAAATAGCCTTTTTACTTTTGTTTCCCTCTTAGGGGACATGAACAAAATGATAATGCTTTTTCACAAATTATTTGGCAGCTGGTGAGGAAATATTTAAGTCCATTAAATTAGGAAACCATTTGCTGAGCCCCCCGCCTCAAATTACACTATAAAACCAGGAGTAACAGTTCATAAAGCAAGGTTTTGCACACAATTAGATTCAGAATTTGAGGGCTCAAGTACACATCAACAAATTACTCTTCTCAGTTTTGCTTCACAACAGGAATTCATTGCTGAGGGGAAAATGCGCCTACATTAAAACTGCAAATTGATTTTTGATGAAATAAAGTGACTTGTGACTTAGAGAAAATCGGATGCCTTACTGATGACATGTTAAACAGGAAAATATAACACCTGTGAAAAACAGAACAAAAGGCCTTTTTTATAAAGGTGTGAGTATATTGTTGTGACATTCATGAATCTTCTATACCATTTCTTTTAGAAAAGTAGTAAATTAAGAACAAAGAAAAAAATTACTTTTCAAAAAACAGATTTTTTATAGTGATACAAGTGATTCAGTTAAAACCTTTGTAAGACTTATAGATACCTTTGATACCTAGCAATGTATAAAATGATTGCTAAAGGGAAATTACAATGAGACCTTGAAAGAACTTTGCAGTGTGGAGCTGGGAGTGCTAAGACTCCATATAACTCTACTTTCTTTTGTATTTTTTGAGTTTGTATTGACTGATAATAAGCAAACATAAACCAAACCAAAATCAACAGATTGTCTTGGACATATCAATGGACCCGAGTTTATACAGCAGACCATTACTTCAAAATATAGAAAGAAAAAAAAAAAAAAAACTAAATCCAGAGAGTCTCAGCAAAAGCATGCTCTACAGGATCAATCAAAAACACAAGTTTTCAGGAATAATTTTGAATAGTTTCTGAAAACTGGTTATAGGCCTGTATGATAGAATGAAATGGGAGTCCAGACTTATAGGGAAACCCTTATACCTTGGTGGGTTTAACTGCCAGGCACACTCTTGGAATCTTATAGAACTTTCCAGCAGAATGAGGGCAAAAGGAATCATAGTAAGATTTGCCCAGGATATTCTTCATAACGACTAGACTTCTTTTCAGAGGCCAGAACTTGATCAAACGTGATCCAGTTTGCCAGAAATCCAGCCCAAGCCAATCTGAGCAGCCAGAGCATGGTGGGAGGTACATACCTAGTGGGGAGATAGAGGACAACAGAAGCATGCAGAGTGCTCGGCATCCAGAGGGACAGGACTGCCAATGCCAACGCACAGCAATTACCATGGAGATAAATAGCAGAGTGCCCACCACAAACGCAGCTCCTGAAAGACACAAGGAACTGCTATGCAAATAGAGACCTGCAGCCCTTAGGTTCTTGCTCAGGTGAAGGACTTGAAAAAGGCCAAAGCCAGGAAAAGAACGAAAAAATGATAGGGAAATGTAAACCCTTGGTGTACTGTGAACTGAGGTTTCTGGAAAGTGCTCATCTGCCTCGGATAAGGCTGAATGGACTGACAGAGCTCCTGTACAGGTGGAAGGTTGCAGGGACTTAGCCAAATGACTTTCGCTACTTTAACCGCTCCATAGCCATGAATCGCCCACCTCTGTGCCTGATCTAACATCTGGGTGACGATCAATTGACTGACTGCGTGTGGTCTTTGTCAAATGTACCAGTGATACAGGATTTTGGTTTCCCCCAGAATTTATATACCCTAAGTTTTGGGTTCTGTTCTGACTTTAAAAAAGAATTAATAAAGATGGACTCAAGAAGGATAAATTATGTATTATTAATTTTATTTAGGGGGAAATTACCGATTGTGTTTTTTTTGTTTTTTTTTTTTTTTTTTTTTTTTTTTTTTTTTTAGGAGATTGGGATTTTATGTGGGGGAGATTTCATTGAGGTCATTTAAGAGAAACTGAGGCCTTCAGAGAGTAGATTAAAGCTGCTGCACATGGAAAATATAATCAAGGAGTTTGTGGAGGGAGGCTTAGGAGGGCCCTCCTTGACATTTGCCGTGTGTTTTTCCATGTAGGAAAGTTAAGAGGGGAAATGGTGAGTTCAAGGAACAATGAACGGGCCTGTTTCAGAGCAGAGACCAGGAGATTCCGAGGTGACTAGAGGAATGAAGAGGGTGAGTTACACTCATGGTCACCCTGAGTTTAAATGAATTACACAGGTAGCAAGCCTAGAGTTGGTGAGAACACCCATGCAGTAGATCTGGGTGTAAGGGAAGTCCACCCATGGTAGATTCAGAAAGCACAGGAAAATCATGTAATGCTACGCTCTTCCACCCCCATCCAGCCTGGCAGGGTGTGGATGGAGACAGGACTCAACTGTGTTCCAGTAGAAATGAGAGGGAATCCAAAGAGAATTACACAGAGAGAGAGGAGGCCAAACACAATCTTTATAGCTTCAGGTTCATGTATACAAGGGGAAGACCCGATTGTTTTGTAGATTTGGAGGGAGGACCTCAGGGTCAGCCCACCTGGACCATATTTCTAGATAGCATGCTAGGCTGGGGGCATCAGGGGTTGCTGTAGATCAGCTAAATCAGACACGAGTTCCATTTCTGCTAGGAGTTTCATTCTTGTGCCACAGTGAGGCAGCATGTGGGGTGGAATCTCCTGGTTCTTTTGGGCTTAAATCTCTAACTAAAACTGCCTAAAAAAAACCTCATTTTCTCCTATCTGCCTTCACTGGCAGACCACCAGTTTCCACCAATCTTAACAACGTCATCTGCTAACATCTAGAACCTGTGGTGGAGACGTCCCCACTTGCTGTAACTCGCTATCAGGCAATGTATTTGAAAGGTGTCCGTGACTTATGACTTTCTTTTGTACTCTAACTAGAATATTCATGAAATTGTTAACATGTCACAACATGAAATTTGGGATAACCTAAATCTGTGTTCCAGGGCAGTGGTCACACGTATTTGGCTCCAGAATAAACTATCTCTTTTAACCTTTGAGATGAGAGCTGTGTCTTTTGCCTCAACAGTATCTTTAGAAAGGCAGGGTAAACCAAACAAATTTTCAAAAAGATAATACTAAAAAAAAAATAATAATGGGCTATATAACATATTTCCTACTATGTAATAAATACTGCTAACTTGCAGGCAAGAAACATACAATTGTAGTAATCAAAGCAAGAACATTTTTGAAATCATGGTCTAAAATGACTCATTTTTGGATTATCAGACAGCAAATTCCAACTAGCTATGATTAATGTGTAAGGGGCTTTAATGTACAAAGTCAAAAAAAAATGTAAGTTTTCTTTCACTTAGAAGGAGAGAAAGGAATTCAGAGAATGAAACAAAAGGAAATTCTAGGAATGAAATGGACCGGCAGAATTGATGGGCACCCGTGATACCCTCAAGGCTGCCCAAAAGTCAGGGGAGCACATCTGAAGATGCTCAAGCTGACATGCATGGAACACATGTGACAGACCTGTGGGAGAGCAGTGACTACTGGAAAAAGGAGAGCCATCTACCTGATGAGAATTCCTGGACAAGAACCAGAACCAAGCAGGAGGAGTGGCACCTGAGGTGCCTGCGCTGAGAGATCTTCCCTGGCGGGTGACAGGGCAGGACACAGGCAGCAGCCCTGGATGCAGAGCTTGACTTTTATCAGGCTGGCTATAAACAGAAAGTGACAAGTGTCAGAAGACTAAAGGAAAGATTCTGAAGCGCAGGATCTGTATGGAGGTGCTCAGGAGGATTTCCTCTAGAGGAGAGGTTTATTGGAGGGGGCAGTGTGGGAACTGTGTCTCCAGCAGTGAGCATGGTGGGGTCCTGAAGCCAGATAGAAGAGGCCTTGGTTCTGAGGAACAAAGAAAATTTCTTACTTTTATAGATTTCCAACTGGAGAGGAAAGTTCTGCCCCAGGTGTAGGCCTGCTTAGTTAATATTACCTGCTAAGGGTCAGGTAGACACTACGTGGAAAAGTTATGGTTCAAATGGCCTGGGGGATGGGTTCTAGCTGCAGGAGTCTGCTGTTGTTTTCCACATGGCCCTGGGTCCCAGGCAGCAGTGGGTCAAGCTGCTATCTCCCGTGTTCACATCAGGGCAAGGGGAGGGATTTAGCTTGTGAGCCTGATTTCAGAGAGATGCAGATGAGCATGGTTAAATCCTTTGGTTGTGGCCTGCATGTACTCTCTGAAAACAGAATTTGTATTCTAACAATGATCATTCAAAGCCAGAGAAAAGACAGACAAAGAGAAAATCTTGAAAGAAACCTGGAAAGGAAAAGAAACAGCACCATTCCATTTCATTTTTCAAAATGGGAGGGTAAGAAGGAAGAGGGACTAATTGGGAACAAGTTTCTTGCCAAGAACATGACATTTTCACTGTCTTGAATAAATGTTAAAACCTGAACCATAAATCTATCAAGACAACCTCCTACCTAGGAGGCCCACCCCAACCAATCCAGAGGCTTCTACTTATGGGCGGTCCTATTGCAAAGCTGTCCTCTCTGTAAATCTGCTCCATTTGTCTATAGCAAAGGTGAGGCAGTTTAGGGTAAACAGGCATGCAAAATAAACTGAGAGAGAAATGGCCTTGAGCCTATAAGGGGGAATCTTTTTTTTTTTTTCTTATCTATTTTTCCTTAATGGAGTCCTAGCAGCTTCTATTTTGCTGGGGCCCAGAAGTGTCAGAGGCTATTACTCTCTTCCAAGATGAGGTTACTCTTTCCTGGAACAGTCCTGGAAGATTATCCCCTTCCAAGAAGTGTCTGAACTGCTGGTATAGAGGCAGGACTGACTAGCTCAGCCCCCTTGCAGTAAAATCTTAAATTCCCCAGGCAGACATCCCAGGTGGACGTCCCCATTTCGGAGGACCCTGTCTTGCCTTGTAGCGGGAGCTCTACTTTTCTTCCTTCTCTTAAGCTCTATAATGGATTTTTTCTCACCTTCTCCCTCTATGGTCTGTGGATTCCATTCATAAGACAAGAACTTAGAAGCCATGGACTCAGTAGAAGTTTCGTGTTGACTCTTGACCATGTGGACTCTAACTCCGGAATTACAGCCCAACCAAGAGCAGAGGAAGCTCCACTGCTGTCAAAGACACACGAAGTTCCTATGACAAGAGTTGATGCAACATAAACCCATTCGTGTTTCTCGTGTACAACCTTTCGTCATAAAAGGATCTTGCTTTTCAGACGCACTAAGTATTTTTCCAGCTGTTTTCTTCACCTACTACATTCAGTTGGAACGTGTTCTAGGGTGTGGTATTTTATTTACAGCTTTTACATGCGGTGACCAATAAAACTATTTCCTTAACCTCTCCTTTCAAGTTTTGGCTATCTACGCCTTAACTACAGAGGAAAAAGAACAAGAATTTCAATGAAACTGAAGTGACTAGAATGAGATTTTATTTAAGGCATTGAAGATTAATAAAATCACTAACACAGAGTTCTATATTCAGTGGAATTATCTTACTGAGAGAAGAAACTTCTGGCTAGCCACAACATATAAAGTTTTTGGGAATCATCACCTTCTCCTTAAACAGGGAGAGAACAGAATGAACTAAAAATCAATGATTTTTCTGATACCTTACAAATCAAGTTCACAAGACAATCTATCAGTTCAAAGTGTGGAGAGGCTGGCAAAGGGTACTACATGAAAGAGCAGAGCAGCCAACCTGTGGGAACAAAAGCAGAGAAAGTATGAGAGTCAACAGGGACCAAAAGAGCTGGGTTTGTGTGTACAGCAGCATGGATGCTAAGCAACTCCTGAGGCCCTCTGTTTGCATTCTCCACAGCTTTATGGGTTTCCCATGCAGGGCTTTACCAGGCTGGCCTCCATGGTGAAGACTCTCCTATGTCTGGGTAGCAGGAAGAAAAAGCAGCATTATAAAATCCTATAAGTGTGTTCTTCATAGCCAAAAAGATATTCCATAGGAAAAACATTTATCAGAAGCCATGCTGACCTGGAAAGCCGTCAATTAGACAGCTCCAGTGTTTTCTGTGAGGAGGACAAAAGCAAGAGAAGAGGATTAAAGCTTTGGCATTTGCGGTCACAGCCAACATTCAACACAGACTAGCTCTGAGGCAGATTATCATAAAAGAGCAGGCTAAAAGCCTAATTTCCTTAATTCCTATTATTTGATGTATTATATTTAATTTTCAACATAAAACTGCAAGACATACCAAAACCCAGGAGAAACATATATCCGCATGAAGACACAATGCAAACATCATGACCAGGATCAGATTGGAAAAGAACCTGGAAATCTCGGGTCAGGATTTTAAAACAAATGTTATGAATATGGTTCTGCATCTAACAGGAAACATAGACGATGTGCAAGAACATACGGGTAATGGATGTGTATACACAGCAAATCTAAGAAACAAGAAAATGGAGTTGTCAGAAACCAGGACACTGTTACAAGCGTGAGCACGTGACACATCCTGCACTTGTTTTCAGGCTGCACGTGGCTGAGCAGAGTTGGCACTTTGAACATACTCAATAGGAGCTTCCACAACTGAATAACAAAACACAATGCTCACTGTAAGTGTCTGTGATCTGTGGGATAAATGTGAAAAGCGCCTCGTGTATACATTGACTACATAGGAAGATGTGGATTCCTTAGTCTAGAAAGTCTAAATTTATTATAAATTTTGTAAACTATATCACATGGAGAAGCAGGAAAGAAATGGCTGGTCCAGCTTACTGGGGCACAGAGTAGAATCTAGAAGGCTTAGACAAATGCACAAAAATCAACACAAACATCCTTCCCCACAGAGGTCTGCATTAACAGATTTCATATTGCTTTACACATTTTCTGGAACATTCCATCTTGCTTAGTTGGGGATTTATAGAAATACAAGGACAGGGGGATATAGCTATCCTCATGTCCAAAATTAGGAAAGAAGACATCAATATAATTTATGTATAGCTTATAGACTTATAAATACAGATGGTTATTTACAGAAATGTTTATAGACAATAATATATGGGAGGGTGAATTAGTATTCCTTATTACAATTGTACCAACTTGAGAAGGCCTGCAAATAATGATACACTCTTAGCCATGATCACCCCTGAACCCTCAAATCTAACCTTCTAATTCCATGTGTCCAACCACACAATGAGCACACCTCAGAGAAACAGCGGATTTTGGAACTAGTGAAGGGAATGTGTAATATGTGATTGGTCCACACTGATGACAGGACCCAAGGAAGGGTAGACATGAGGCAAATGACTGAAATGTTTACATGGAAGGGAGTGTATCAAAGCCCACACTGGAATTAAGTAAGTTCATGGTGCTATAAATAAATACTGAGTAAATTAGTGAACAAGAAGAGATAAAACTCCCACATTCAATGAGATAAAAACTAGCACGAGAATTACCCCGTCCATGGACCATAGCAAAGAAACATGGGAATGGAGTGACTTCAAAGGAGTATTCTAAAAAACACGAACGCCCATCATGAGACACAGTTCGCATCATCAACAGGGATTCATAATGCTGGCATGTATTACTGAATTGAAGAAATGAAGGTGCCCGTCCTTTGCGGGTCCAGTGTGCTGTCACCGAGTCATCTTACAGTAGTCTAAGCACAGGGAAAATGTCAAGAGGATCCTAACTCAGTCACATTCTACACAGCACCTTCCCAGCACTCCTTTGAAATGTCAAGATAATCAAATGTTTTTCAATGTCTGAGCAACTGTCAAGCAGAGAGTACCCAACTGGGATAGATACACTGAGAACTGTAAGGCAATGTCTTAAGACAATGAAATAGATCAAGGACCAAGGACCAAGGAGAGAATAATGCACAATTTAACTAATTCTAAAACAAAACAAACAAACAAAAAGGCACTAAAGTGGAGTGTCACGGTAGAAATCATGGTAGTAGAAAGATCTCCACAGAGCACAGGAGATGCCTCAGTCACGTGCTTGCCTCACCCTCATGAGGAGCTGAGCTGGATCTCAGGACCCACATAAAGGGGCCGGTATAATGGCGCACACCTGCAGTCTCAGCTCTGGAGAGTCTGTGACAGGGAGATCCTTCATGCTTGCTGAGCTGTCAGACTAGCCCAGTTGGTGAACTTCAAACAAATGAGAGACTGAAGTTGTCATGTGACCTCCATATACAGGTAGGCACGTGTACCCACACACATGTGAACATGCATATACACATTCATGCACATACATGTGTACCCCGATACACAAATCCTTAACAAGATCATGATCTATAGAGTGTAAGTTAGAACAAGAACTCAGCTTGCACGTTGGAAAGACTTCCTCTGTTCTTCCAGCCCACCTCAGTGTACCCTCATTACTTTCCATAGAAGGCACAGAAAGATTCTTTGACTACAAATTTCTGATTTTATACTTTCTTTTCTGAGAAATAATAATGTACTATTTATATACCTGTTTTACCCTGCTCACTCAGGTTCTCCAAAAATATCAACACTGTGGCATTGTATTTTGCTCATTTCCTTTCTCCAGAGCAATTACAAGATACAGGGGCTTCATTCCGCCTTTGCTACACTTTGGGTCTGCAAAGTTCCCAAGGCATCGTATATCAAATAGTTGATCTCCAGCTTGGTGCTATTGGGGGTGGTAAATCTTGAAGTGGTAGAGACTATTAGGAGGCCTTTGTGCCCTTGAGGAGTATTGTGGGACTCTTGCGTCTTCTCTTCCCCTCCCCAATTCTACAACATGGAAAGTACAAGCAGTGTTTTCCCTCTGCTCATTCACCCCATGCTCATTACTGGAAAGCTATAAAACTATGATCCAAATAAACTTTCATTTTCTTTTTATAAGTTGATTATCTCAGATATTGGGTGTAGTATCAAATGATGGCTGTTCCTACAATGTTACTGTTCTGTGCTGGGGACTTAGGTGAGTGGATAAGATGCCCACATGAATTTAACAAGTACCACTTAATAGAAGAAACATACAACTTTGCCATCGATGATACACACTAAGACATTATTAGATCATGGAGACGGTCCTTCCCTCAGTGTGGCAGTGCCAACAGAGATTCATACAAGTCCAGTCTTAGGTGGAGAGAGAGAAAAATCAAAATATTTCTTCATTGCTATGCATAAATATAACTGAAGGAAAATTTTCCCTTTTTTAACAAACAGGAAAAAATGAATAAAAATACCATCTGATAATCCCCAGGATAATCTAAGCCAAAAAAAAATAATAATGATAATAATATTATTATCATCATTATTATTATTTGTTGCCCTACAAAGACAAATATACATTTCAGTAGTATATACAATTACTTTTAAAATTATTAATATGGCAAGAGTTGCAAATACAGATTTTCCACTGACAGAGGGTCTTTCTGGAAGCTCCAAAAGCATGGTTCTTTCATTTCTCCATGAGCCATAGTCATCCTTACCTACTGCTGAATTAAGTTATGTCAAACAAATGTCATCCTAAGTAATAATAGATGCACATCAAGGGGAAGATGAGTAAAGTGAAATGGTCTTCATAACAACTGAGATTGATAATATAACTGTGTCTGGTTAAGCAAGAAGAAACAGTGGCTTTCATTTTACCTGCACATGCTTCTGACACATGGTCTGCTCATTGCACAACGTGCCAACACCTGTAAAGAGAGTCAGCCCTGACTATGAAAATTCATAAAGGCTTCATAGCAAGTGATTAAAATGGAACATTCCGGCCACAGAGACACAAACATTGATGACAAACAGACAAGACGTGGAGGAAAGATGGAGCTATTAATGCAGGCACATGAAGGCATTAACTTACAGATGCATGAGGGTGTCTATGTACAGGTGTGGCAGATAAACCAGGGGAAGAAACACACTTCTGCCCAGAAAAGCCATGTGAAGTGGGAGCCTAGGGAGGGACCTCAGTGGATAAGGGGCTTGCCTCACTTGCATGAAGACCTGACTTTGATCCTTGGTAGGCATATAAAATGCCAGGCAGGATGGTGTGAACTTCTAATCCCAGTACTGAGGAAGAGGTGACAAGAGAATCACTGCACATCTATCGAGTCTAACTGGTGAGAAGCTCCTGGCCAATGCGAGCACCTGTCTCCAAAAGAAGTGATCAGCTTATCTTGGGATGATGACACCCAAGGTTCTCCTCTGGCTTCCGCATGCATGCACACAAATGTACACATATATGCCCACACACATGAACATGTACACACACACATGTGCCGACATGCATGAACATGAACACACACAAATAAAAAGAAAAACATAATAAAGTAGTGCAAAATTGCAACGAGGAGATGCTAAAGTTACAAAGTGATGGAAAAGCAAGTTCTCTGAGCAGAGCGAGGGAGAATAGAGGCTATGTTTTCACTGAGAACCTGACAAAGGCTGAACCCGAGGTATACGTGGAGAAGCAGGGTCAGAAGGAAAAGAAAACTAGGAGGGTAGCAGGTGATGGAGCTTCTGAGACAAGTGCAGTGACTTCAGGAGAGAAACTCCGAGAAAGCACTGTGGTCCTCTGTTGCTATTTGACAAACCCTGAAGCTAGACAAGGTTGGCTGATGAAATCTTGAACAGAAACATCTAAAGAATACAGTGGAATTTTTAGCAGTTTTGTGGGACTCATGAAATAGATATTGGAGTTCAGGATACTCCACAACAGCAAGAGGGAATGAGGGAAGCAATTGCAAAAGTCGGAAGGCACACAACTGGAGCAAAACAATAAAAAAGAAAAAAAAATGCTACAAAATTTCAACCTAACCTGGAGTGTATTCTATTTGCTCCAAGTAAAACCACTACATAACAAAATGTATGTATTTACTCACCAAGAGGGAAGAAAGAATGGATGCTCAAAACAGCACTATAACACACCTGGTCTGAAAATGAGTACATTGCCATCAAACAATTTCATGAAGCTGGGGATGTAGCTTACACTTAGAACACTGGCTTAGCATGCCTTAGGGTCAGAACTGGGAACCCAGCATTGAAAAATTAAAAGCAAGTAAAAATTGAACTTATGTGTAGCAATTCTGATCCACATTCTTTTACATCAGAGTAAAAACAGATATGTACAAAAAAAATACCTAGTTCAATTTCAATCATGTTCTTCCCTAGAAGAGACAATCATATGTGGGATCAGAAATTAGGATCATAGCCGGGCGTGGTGGCGCATGCCTTTAATCCCAGCACAGGGGAGGCAGAGGAAGGAGGATCATGGAGAGTTTGAGGCCACCCTGAGACTGCATGGTGAATTCCAGGTCAGCCTGGGCTAGAGTGAGACCCTACCTCGAAAAACCACACACACACACACACACACACACACACACACACAAGAAATTAGGATCATATACCTATGTGAAGTTATTAATAAGTTCTGAGGCACAGCATGTTTGGTACTATGTACACTTGATTACTGCAATGAGTAGGTTGGGCCTTTTCAGTGTCATAAATGTAACCTTAGAAAATTTGAAGCTTGGAAAACATTTCATTATTATACATAATGAATTTTACGTATTTAATGAAAGTAAAGTTGAGGACATTTCAAGCGTGTATTGGATTAGAAACCACAAAATGACATGAATGGTACACTATCAGCTCCTAACCATGGTAACAAATGAATAAATACAAAAATATATTTTTAAAAAAGAAACAGACAATAGGAAATCATGTTTAGCATAAGTAAGAAGCAGAATTTACTTGAGATGATGTTTTTAGGTGAAGGATGGACCAAAAATTAGGAAAATGTTCTGAGGGAGGTATGAAGAATTTCATTGTGAAATGGTTCCAGTTCTGATATCGCACATAAAAATTCTTTTCCTTGCTTATTTAATGCCATAGTGTCCACATATTGTGACTTTGCTAGTTTAAACACTGCAGCACGAAAATACTAAGCAATGCTGCTAAGTGCAAGAAGGGTTGTAAAATGTATTTTGGGGAAAAACACACATGAATCAGATGTAATTAATTTTGGCATGATGCTATTAGCTCTAATATTAATGAATTAATAATAAAGTAAAGAAGATGCTCCTAAACAGAAACATGAAAATTGATTATTTTTCCATGAGCTGACAAAAATGTAGTGAATGCAAGACTCCACCTGACATGCCCAAGTGAGTTTTCAGGGAGGCCCCTCAAGCCCCTCCAACAATATAGGCTATTGTCAATCCTAAGTTGCTCATAAGAACTAGATCTTAAGATATATTGATGAAGACCCCACATGCTTCACTAGAAAGACATGGAGAATTCAAGCAGGAATTGAGCTGGAAATATCCTTTCCACTGTCTAGCTATCATAGTGCTAGAATGTGCTACACATGCTACTGGGCTGGGGGGAATTAACAGTGCTCTTAATTAGCAGTGGACGCTGTGAGTTATACAACCTACCTGCCTGACATGATATGCCCACATGTGAAATAGTTGCATGACTGACATGGGGGTAACCAACTGTTCTCTAATTGGCTTTGAAGCCTGCTCCTTGGGAGGGAGTTTATTCATGGTACTGAAAACTTTATCAAAAGCCTATGGCTGATGGGCTGGAGAGATGGCTTAGTGGTTAAGGCGCCTGTCTGTGAAGCCTAAGAATGCCAGTTCCAATCTCCAGGTCCCAAGTTTAGCCAGACACAAAAAGTGACACAAGGGCACAATGCTGCACATGCACACAAGGGGGCGCACACATATGGAGTTGGCTGAGAGGCCCCATTCTCTCTCTGGCTCTTTCAAAAAAAAAAAAAAGCTTATGGCTGAGCAGGTCATAAGCCTTATGGGGAAAACACTGTTGTTTGGATAGACAGATATGTTGGAGACCATTAAATGCTCTCTAAATATGTAGGTTTATATTTATACCCATAAAATAGTGCTTCTTTTACATTGGTCAAAGAAGCTTTGTTTTGAAGATGGTAATGACTTCTGTGGAGACTCAAGACTATATCAAAGTGTTGAGTACTCAGCTCTAAATGAGCCATCTATAACATCTCTTCAAGGCTCATGGAACATTGTGGAAGAGGAGTGGAAAGATCGTAGGAACCACAGGATAGGGAGGAGTGTTGTGCAAACAGGAAGTGGCTGTTACATTTCTGACCTCATATCAACTGTCCTTCCTTGCAAAAGACTAGCACAATCTTGGGCCTATTGAACATGGTCTTATGGATGATGAAAGAAGCACAAAGGAACAAAAGAGACACCTAAGTAGAGAAATTGACTAGTTTGATAGAAAAAGGGGAGCACTGGAAGAAGAAGAGGAGATGCAGGAAAGGGGAGGCAAAATAAGGGAATAAAGAGGACATGATGATCCAAACATCACATACACATTTGCAAACTAGTCCATAAAAAGTCCTTGAAAATATAAAAGAATCCAGCTTGTGTGTACCCTGTAGCATAACTGGTTTTGGAAGAGTGAGTACAGCAGCAATGGAGAGGATGTGTGCGGGTTTGCAAGGTCTGCCTCAGTGACCTCAGAGAAATCAAGAATTCAAGGTTCCATTGGGGAGTCAGGCACCACAAAATTCTAATTCCATGACAACCGCAACAGATCAATTTTAATCAAAGGGCTAGAACCTATCTTTAGAGATGTTTTCAGCAGGTTGATACTGTGCTTTGGGTAGAATCTCTAATAGCACATTGGATTTGAGAGGTGGCAAGGTGAGGAAGCCCAGAACAAATCAAGTGGGTCAGTAGAGACCAGCAGCATACCATCACTGGGTTCCATCAGCAAAGAAGCAGCGAGCCATCAGTAGGAGGCAAAGGACTGGCATGCCATCAGTGGGTAAGCAAAGGACTGGTGCACCAGTGTTATACTGAGGAATTGATTAACTATGACTATTTGTATTTTTTTTTTTGAAGAGAGACAGATTGGGGGGGGGAGGGAGACAGATAGAGAATGGGCACGCCAGCAGCCTCTCTGCCTCTGTGAAAGAACTCCAGACACATGCGCCCCCTTTTGGGCAAGTGCACCATTGCGTCCCTTTTTGCGTCTGGCTAAACATGGGACCTAGAGATTGGAACCAGCGTTCTTAGGCTTAGCAGGCAGGTGCCTTAACCACTAAGCAATCTCTCCAGCCCAACTATTTGTATTTTTAAAGTTTGATGAAAATATGAAGCTTGAAGGTAATGGTGGAGGAATAGTTCTGTACCTAAAGTTAGGAAGGCAATTTCACAACAATGTTGATTTGGAGAGGAGATGAATAACTAAGAATCAAAGTAGTAAAAAAAAAAAAAAAAAAAAAAAAAAAAAAAAAAAAAAGGTTTTGGCAGAAAAAATCTGAAAATAAAGAACTGAAAGAGATTTTTGGCATAGGAGCACTGATGAGAAAGTATGACTTTTTTATAGCAAATGCGTGAAAAGTGTTTTCAGGTCATGAATAACAGGGTCTATTAAGACAATGATGCACAAGGAGGCACCTGCCACTTCTACAAGAGGGTTCCAGAAAAGGATACAAATTATGGACATATTAAAGGAGAGGGAAATATGAGCAGAGTCAAGGAGTAAGTTTATGTAAAATTATTAAGTTCTGATGTAGTCCACAATAGAACTCATCTTTTTCGATAGTGTGGAAATAATTCAACTCAGATGCTGAAGTGTCTCCTTGGCATGCAGGAAGCCTGGTCCGAGCCCCAGCACTGCATAAATGTAGCACAGTGGCCCTCAGAGGAAGAGGCACCAGAATCTGAAGTTTAAATTTTCACAGTGCATGACAGTACCTACACGAGCCTATTAATCATTAAAAGGGAGGCTGATTGAGAGGGGAGGGGATATGATGGAGAGTGGAGTGTCAAAGGGAAAAGCAGGAGAGGGAGGGAAGTACCATGGGATATTGTCTACAATTAAGGAAGTTGTCAATAAAAATAAATAAATAAAAATTTTAAAAAATGGCATCATTAGTAGTCAGTAAAGGAATCTTTTTGGTATTTATTATATGTGAGAAAGTATTATCAGCTGAAAGAGGAAAAGTTATGAGGATAAAGTAGTCCAGACTCTTGTATTTTGTAGAATATGCAGGGGTGGAAAATTTGTCACATCTAAGTCATTTTGGCAGTATTTCAGGAGAAACCATTTTATGAGCTGAACTGTAGATGTGTGCAGGAGAGAGCTAAGGGGAAAAACAGCAAATGAAAACAGAAGGAAGGGGGACTCCGAGGCAAAGGCGTATGGGAAAGCATGGTACGCGGAGAAACTCTAAGGGCTGAATAAATATTAATAGTTTACAGAGTGTCTCAAGCCATGAGCAAGGGCAATGCCTGGAGTGAGGTAATGGTGAAGGAGGAGATCAGCTTCATTTTCATTTCTGAGGCATCACACAGATGGTAATTACAGGATGACACCTACCTCTATAGTGAATAGGAACCAGGGCCCTCACCTGATATGTGCTGTGTGGTAGGTTGGGGATATGAAAGCAGTAAGAGTATTTTGAACAGTTTCTAAGAGAAGAGTCACAGTGAGCCAAATAGAGGGGACGCGGAGAAAGCACTGGCAAGTTTCCCCCATTTGGCCACAGTGGCTTGAGAAGTTGTGATAGAGAAAGTCAAAGGATTATACAAAGAAGAGCCTAGGACGGGCAGCCCAAACACAACACAAATAAAACAACGTTTGTGTGTTTTATGTAATGTGCCTGGTTGACTTTGAGGACAAAGGTTGGTAAAAAACAAAAAACAAAACAAAACAAAAAAACAGTTTAATTGGTGTACGCAGACATCTAAAACGTATGGATGGGGAAAAAAAAAAAGATGGTATGTGAGTTCAGAACACAACAGAGAAAAAGGTCTTACGGGGTAGCTGTCCATGAGATGTGAAATAGAAGGAAGACGTGCAATTCCTTCCATTTGTGGCCACTGAAAGAATCTTACAGTTCAAAGGACTAAGTGGTAGATAACCACAGTCACCAATAATCAAAGACAACAGTTGAAGCGCTGAGAGCCAGGAAGCTAGCTAAGCTCGGGATGGTGGGAAGCTGAGTGATACTGGTGACCATTGCTTTGAACACCATGCTTCTGTCACCCATAGCAGGACTACAGTAACAAGCACTTTTAGTTCTTTTAATTTTTAATGAGATACCACTTAATGTTTAATGAATTTAAATTCAACTTAACATGAATGCAGCCTGACAATGCATGGGAATTATTTTTTGACATTTGAGTTTTACTAAGTTGGAGATCTGATAATTTAAAGTGAAATTTTATACTGTGAAGTGTTCTACAGGGAAATAATTTGCAAAAGTATTAATTCAAGTAAGACTAATTATTTACTGTCCTCATTTATGTGCTTTGGATCATACTTAATATCACTGTTACTATTTATAGTAACTATAATTGGAAAATGTATATGGATTGCTTTCTGTTAAAAACTATAAGCTAGTTTTCTGGCATGGACCACCATATACTTCATATTCAGTAAATATTTGTAAGTTCAAGAAATGGATTCTAGAATTGGACGTAAGGAGTAAGTATGAAATTATCTCTCTGCTGTTGACCCTTCCCACCTTGTGATCAGGCATAAATTATGTTTTCGGTTTTGATTTTATGTGTAATATTCATTATAACAAATTGATATTGAAAGGTATTACAAACTAAAGTTACTGAACACATTTTATTGGGGAAGACCTGTGATATTTACAATGTTAAGCACTCTGTTTAGAAATAGCTAAGACAATAGTTTTCCTCCGATACAATTTCCCTCAAAACTAACCATATTTAATGCAAACACTTTCCCTGGTTTAATCATGATCCATCATTTTCTTGCCTGAATGAAATATCTTCATATGTAAGTAAGGTCCCACATTGTAGAATAGGCTTGTCTGGAACTCTGTAGCATACAATGACCTCAGATTGACAAAAGTCCTCCTGCCTCAGTTTCTGAGAGTAGGGATTCCCAGTGTGAGTCACCATGCATAGCTGACCTCTAAATTCACATGGTGAAGTGTGCTCCTGACAACGGTTACTTTATACTCTAGAACCATCTAGGAGATCATGCTATAGTACACTTTTAATCTCAGTACAATACTTCTTTTGAACTTGTCCAGTGAGAAATTGTAGGTTCTTTGAATGCTTCTGAGATTCACAGGTGGTCACCTTCTCTGGTCGTTGTTATTTTAAAGTTGTCTTTTAGCACTGCAATGTCCAAGGATCAGGAATTTGCCCTCCCCACTGGAGATGGATATTTACGTTCTCTACTGCCAATAGGTGATTATGTGCTACTGATGGATCTTAGAGTAGTTTCCATTCAGACTGTAAAGAATGTGCTTGCACAAGCCTTTTGACGTTACGTACAGGAATTTTTTTTTTTTTAAAAAGTAAATATTTTGAACTGAATGGTCTAGGAACTAGGGCATGCTAAGAACTATGGGTGCTAGCTAAAACAAGCTGAGCATTAATTTACAGTCTTAAATGCAAATGTAACAAGATATAGCCTAAAATAATTAATGTAAATATTTATTTCAAGTCATAGAAGTTATGTTACTTAAGAAGGTTGCCAAATAAAAATACAGAACATTCAGACCCATTTGAATTTCAGATAAACATTGAATTTAAAAAAAATATATTTATTTGTTTATTTATTTAAGAGAGAGAGGAGAGAGAGAGAGTGCACCAAGGCCTTCAGCCACTGAGAATGAACTCCAGACACGTGTGACCCCTTGTGCACATGTGCGACACTGCACGCTTGCTTCACTGTCAGTGTAGTTTTCATGAGAACTGGAAATTAGAACAGTGTTTCTTAGGCTTTCCAGGCAAACACCTTAATCGTCAAGCCATCTCTCCAGGCCTGAATACTTTCTTAATATAATCAATACTGCAGGGAAAATCTATTCATGTTTAAGTTTGAGTCCTATATTTCTCCTTCTAAGTCCAAATCTAAGTAGAAAGTTAATAAATATGGTAAAAATACTAATGAAATGGAAAGTAAATACATGGCAAAGGCATCAATAAAAGCTTATCTCTTAGGGTGAGAAAATTAATAATACATGAGGGGAAAAAGAAAGAATGTGGATGCATGAATGTAGGAATTAGCAATTTAAATATAAGTACATAGATTTTTTAAATTTGAAATATTGAATGATATGACTCACAGTCAAAAAGAACACAAAAATGCTGATAAAATTTAGATTTCATTTTAGCATAAATCTATTAAAATTTTAAGCATAATTTAAGTATTTTCCTCAAAAAACATAAGAAACTTTTACCAAATGTTAAAAAATAACCTAAATCTTACAAAATCTCTTTCATAAGCAAGAAAAAATGTATTCTAGTTTGTTACAGTGCAGTATTTGACACTAAAATCACACAGGAATATAAAAAAATTAGCATATCCTGACTTTTTGCATGTGTGCAGTGTATTTATGTGGTATGCATGGCATTTGCACATGTGTCTGTGCTGAAGCTGTGCCCCATGCACTTGCCTGCAGTGACCAGAGGAAAACATCAGATGACCCCCTCCACACTTCTCCTACTTGTGTTTCCTTACAATGGATTCTAATACAGCTTCTAGAACTTGCCATTTGTGAACCCATGTGATTTTCTCCTCATACAACTACGGTTACAGATTCCAGTTCTTGTAGTCACAGGCTTCCCAGGTCCTCAGGCTTGAACAGGAAGTGCATTAACCACTGAAAAAAATCTCTCCCTCAATTTCCAGATATTTTATGATGTGAAAGAACATATTTAAAAATTAGCAAATGAAATAAATGCCAGCATTCTTCCTCCTGTCCCAATGCAGAACAGCTGGACCAATCTCAATACTGACAATCTTTCAAACAACCGTAGCTGAATCTAGCTATTATCTCTAGTCCAAAACTTTCATTTCTTTCTGTGTCATAGCCATCTGCTCATACCTGTCCATTTCTTCTAAATTCAACCCTGCTGAAGTTCCACAGCATAAAAATAACATATTAAACCACTCAAGCAAACTGCTTGTAGCCCAGTCCAGACAAAGCTCTTTCTCCCCATCTTTAGCCAAGTCTATACAGTTCATAGTTCTTTCTGCATTGAAGTATTTCAATTCTGACAAGAATATTCCATCAAACTCTGTGTAGAGCACTGAAAGGTATCTGTTAGGCCACAGTTTTAACTTCTTCCACATTTCTCTTACAAATCAGTTACAAAAGGCCAAAAGCCACACCATCAGGTTTCTGCAGTAATGTCCCATCTCTACTTTTTCTGTACCAATTTACCAGGTCCCACATAAGCCAGATGAACATGGTGGCATGTATGTCTGGAGTTCATCTATAGTGGCTACAGGCCATTCTCACTCTCTTCCTCTCTCTCCCTCTCTTTGTCTCTAACAAATAAATAAATAAAAGTATATCTTTAAAAATATGTCAGAAGGGTTGGAGAGATGGCTTAGCAGTGAAGGCACCTGCCTGCAAAGCCTAAGAATGCCCATTCAAAACTCCAGGTTCCACAATTAGCCAGATGCAAAAGTGATGCAAGCATGCAATGTTGCACATGAGCACAAGGGGGCACACACATCTGGAGTTCATTCACAAATGCTGAGAAGCTGCTGGCGTGCCCATTCTGTCTCTCTCTTTCCCTCCTCACTCTCTCTGTCTCTCTCAAAAAAATATGTCAGAAGATTAAAAATTTCATAATCTAACATCACTTTAATACACTATAACATCAAAACTTAAAAATGGCCGGGCTTGGTGGCGCATGCCTTTAATCCCAGCACTCGGGAGGCAGAGGTAGGAGGATCACCGAGAGTTCGAGGCCACCCTGAGACTACATAGTTAATTCCAGGTCATCCTGGGCCAGAGTGAGACCCTACCTCGAAAAACCAAAAAAAAAAAAAAAAAAAAACTTAAAAATGTTGACAGTATCACATAAACCCACAAATGAGAAGTAGAATTTTCTATGTCACTGATAATTATCAGTTGATATAAAATATATTGGAAATCATTTGATATCATCAATTAGAGTTGACTATCATCCAGTCATTTCACTTATTAATCTGAAACCAAAAGAAATTTAAACATAAGTGCTTCAGAGATGCATAAATAGTTATTAACAGCCATTTCAATCATAATAGTCTAGAGCTGAAAATAACCTTCATTAATCACCAAAGCAAGCATCAGTAAATTATGGCAGATCCATACAATGAGTTAGTGTATAGTTAAAATGAATAAGTTGTTACTACATGAAATGTAAGAAAACACAAAGTAAAAAAATATAAGCAAAAGTATAAAAATTATCAGTGAAGATATAATAATATCTCAGAATAACTGAGATATTACCTAGGAGGGGACAGGGCAGTGACTTGAGTGGTAGACTGTCAGAGGAGTTGGTCTTTTCTACTTTTAATGGAGGATGATATATCATGATACGTTCACTTTATGATTTGTCTTGCTCAACTTTATATTTCTTCATCTGTGTTTTGATGAAGGAAGAGAAATCATTGATAAACATGGCATAGCTGCTTTTTGAGATTCCATAGGTATGCTATCATAACCTATCACCACCATAGCCAACAGTGAGATCGATCCTACTGGACAGACAGGTATTTTTTTATTTAATCACAATCACATAGTATTAAGAAAATGCTCATAATAACCCGTCTTGATCCTTTCCACTATGAGACTATAAGAGTATATATTTCCCAACAAAGCTTGCATGTGTTGATTGATATTTGGAAGCTGTCACAGAGGGTCAAAAGGGAAGAGGCTATCTCTAAAATGATGCAATGAGATTGAGATGGTATTTGATTGAAAGTCCCTTGGACTCCTTCAGAGTGTCTTCACAAAGCTCATTTTTCTCAAAGAACATTCTAAACAATACAAAGGACACAGTTAACAGAGAGCATAAAATTTCCAATTCCCTTTTTTATATGCCATGGAGTGAGGTTTGACTACATGCAGAACAAAATTTTGACTTTAAACAAATTTCAACTTGTATCTCTGATTCTGTGCCAAGGAAAAAGAAAAAAAAAATGTTTAGAGGAAGGCACTGAACAATCTTGTGAGCTAGGGAGAACGAAGGAGCAGAAGGTCTAAGGGGACAGCACTTGTCCAGCCCACCCATCAGCATGGACATGCACTCTGGCTATCCAGGCAAAGGAGTGGGAGGGGAGCACCAGATAGGGTGTCCTGGCACCCGGGTCACTCAGAAGAAAATAAAGGAAAATTCTTAGGAAAACAGTATATGCTGTTTGAACAAATATTTACTTATATATATTTTTTTCTGTCAAAATATTTCAATATACATTTTATCACTATCATTTTCTAGAATTTGAACATTTAATGACTTCTATCTCCTGAGGTGTGTGTCTAGCACAACACAATAAGGAACCGAAGAGGTTTCTCTCTAAACATGTTCACTGGGTTCAATAGAACTTCCACCAGGACACTGTTGAAGAACTTCCTGTTTAGCAAGCAAAAAAAAAAAAGTCTCCATTCAAAAAAAAAAAAAAAAATTATAGCCCGGCATGGTGGCACACACCTTTAATCCCAGCACTCAGGAGGCAGAGGTAGGAGGATCGCCGTGAGTTCGAGGCCACCCTGAGACTACATAGTGAATTCCAGGTCAGCCTGGACTAGAGTGAGACCCTACCTCAAAAAAAAACAAACAAAAAATACAAAAATGGAGCCAGGTCTTGTATATTCTATTTCTGGGGCAGGGGTCAGAGCGAAAACTCCACTAAGCAGCTGAAAATTGTGAACAGGATTTATTTTCCAGAGAACTGAGACCTTGTGCTTCCGGGCTTAGGAATAACAAATAAACATGCCAGCCTCACACTCAGTGAGGGCAGATGCTTCCATGACAACTTCCATCTTGTTACAAACTCTGTCAGAGCTCATCTTATTCTAGTCTAGACTTACACATGAGAATTGACTCCCAGGCAATGGTCTGGGATGGCTTTTAATTGTTCTTTTTTATTTTTTAATCTTGCTTACATTAATATGTTCTTTGCACCTGAATATTTGACTTGTTTTTTTTTTTTTTTTTAATGCTCTTTGACTATGTGACACCAACTGGTCATCACCTTGCCATCCTTGTGCCTCAGGCTACAGTGTAAGGAGATAACGGGGTTGTGTGCCATCACATCTGGTTCTCACTTTTGTCCTCTGAAGATCCAATCACTATTTACTAATTTGTTATTTTCTTGGAAATTCATCAGCCTTTCTTTGACTAAATGTCATAGTCCATGAAAAGAGATGTTAAATGAGATGTGATAAATGATCAACATTTTGCAACAGTTCTGTGTAGAGCAATGGGAAATGATTTAGTAAAAACATATCAATTTTTGCTCCAACTAGAGTTTGTATATGTAAATCAATTTAAATTAATGTCATAATATTAATATTTCATGACTTAATGTATTAAATCGTGTTCTCAGATGTATAAATAATATAACTCCTGCTGCTGAATCATTCATTAATTTAGACAGTTACACTTTTACATACAAATTTGTGCTGTATTTCCTTAACAATAGGCAAAGGCAGTTTGCTCCTATTCCTTTGAAGTCTACTGATTTTGAGAATAGTGTAAGTTCCAGGCATCCCAAGCAGTAGATGAGTTTTTACTGAGAGTGTAACAAGCAGATCACTAAATCCAATGCCCCATACACAGAACTCTGTTAGGCAGCTTACACATCAGAAATCAACATGGCTCGGATTTCAGAATCCACAGCTTTTGTTGCTCCATAGAGCCAACTTAAAATTCCATTTCCAATGATTGAATCTATCCCTTTTTAATTAATTATGTCAAGTGAAATTAAAACTTAAGAAAATAAAACCTAATTTTATTAAGAGAAACATAATTAGTTGAATATTTATGATTTAACAATTTTAAATTTCTCCTTTGGCACAACCGTGATTTGTTCTACCTGAACATTGGGCTAGATACTCAACCGGATGTCACTACAAAGGCCAGTTTCTCAACATTTTAATATCCTTTATCTGAAGATGTTATTTTTCCATACATAAGAGACTCTAAAGACCCTACCAGAAAACTGTTCGATCTCATAACACATTAAAGTGGCAGGATACAAAATTCACATACAAATTAGTGTTCTTCTTATATACCAAAAACAAATATGCTAAGAAAAAAAAAAATGGAAAAACAATCCCATCAATATTTACAACAGAAAGAGAAAATAAAATACATAAGAATAAAGCTAAACAAGTGAGTGTGGGAGGTCTACCATGAACACTTTAAAATACTGAAGAAGAATTTGAAGAGAGTGGAGCCCTGGTTAAGGATATGAAGAATAAACATTGTGAAAATAGCTGTACCACCAAGGTCTAGTTGATGATCTGGCAGAATCCCTTTGAATTGCTTTGAAAGTTTGATTTTAAAATGTAATGAATCAACATATTTCTGCTTAAAATATGCACATATATAATCCTAGGTAGATTTTCTAAATTTTTTATGTTGTAAAATTCACTTTAATTCATTCCAGATATATTATGGGCATTTCAGTAAAACACATTGCCATACTTTTAAATAAAATCTCAGATATTTTCACAATAATTCAAATACAAATAGATTTTATAATTAGTAGGATATAATATTATAGCTATAATTGCATTACTTTCATTTTTAATTAGGATTTTTTCTAGTCTCATACCACACATATGGAAAAATATATCCTTCTCTGTTGAAATACTAAAAAGTTTAAACTTAAAATATGTTTTAAACATCTATTTGCAGATGAGACTTGTATGACAGTGGGTAAAATAAGTTATAAATGAAAAGTGATCACATAAATTTGTATGTTTAAAGAAATCTTGTTTTGTTTTCAAGTTGTCTTAGTCCATGATGCTCAACCAACCAACATCTTAGGAAATAACACTGTCTTGAGATGGTTGCAGGAATTGTTTTCAACAAAAACAACAAAAAAATTCCTGCTCATTGTGCTGGGATTCAGCATGACATATCGTAAAGTAAATCAATACACCAAGACCTCCACAATCCACCTGCTCAGCTGCATGTGCCCTTGCCCAGGTGCCTCTGTGTGCACAGTGTGTACTCATGGTGGCAAAGCACCACCTGTCAATCACGGGACCCGTTTAACCAATTAAACACCCTTCTTTACAATGGCTGTGACCCAACAGATCACGGTCAGATGTGATCAAGACTGAGGCCATGTTAGCACCATGGGGGAGTTGCTCAGTTATCAAATGAGCATCTCCATAGGCTTCCTGATGACCCTCAACTTATTAAGCACTATGCACGCTTTATGGTAATTGATTTCACCTGATTTACATTATGTGGACTATAGTTTACTGTTACTCCATGCAGTTCATGAGTATCCGCAATGTTTCTACGAAAAGCAGGTCTGGCCGTCGGAGAGCATGCACCCCCATGTTGATGCCTGTGGAGCTCATCTTTTTCCAAGGTTTAAAAATATGTTTCCTGCTGTGACGGTCAATGCACCAAAGGTCTTCACTGGAAACTGCCTATTCGTTATATTTTGGTAATTATTGTTTTCTGTGTGAAGACACTTAAGGAAGCTGTGAGATTGTGAATTATGAATCTAGGAAAGTTCGGGGACATAATGCTGCCACTCACTCAGCTGTGTTGTTGGTTTCCGCTACCAGGCAGCCTCTGTCACATTGTACACTCAGTCTGGATTCTTCATTGGGCTGATCAAAATTACAGCTTATAGGACCTTGGGGTGAATTTCTCATCTAACAAGTGCTGAGAAACTGTAAAAGGGAAGAAATTGTATCCAGCAACAATAAAGGTTTGTCCTTAAAACTTTAATTTTGGGGAACAAGTAGTGCTGTATGAAAAACAACTTCTACTTTTTTATGGACTAAAATTTTACTCTTTAACTGGATTTTTATCAAGAAAACATTTTTTTCTATGTGTATATAACAAACTATTGAATGCATCATAGGAGTTGATAAGAGCTCAAATAAAAAAAAAAAAAAAAAAAAAACAGGGTGTGCTGTTTGCAGCTGTAACCTCAAAACTATCAAATAGGCACAGGAAGATGGTGAGTACAAGGCCAACACAGAGTTTGTGGCCAAACTACTGTTTCAACAACAAGAACAAACAATAATTTAAACAACAAAAATTAACTCAAGAGATTTAAAGATTGTCAATTGAAGAACTTCATGGGAGGAAGATAAAACCTGAACATTGTCAGACTGAAGAAAATAGTCTGCCAATAGCTGTGTAATAAATATTACACACAGCTACTGTTTTCTGTATTGGGCTCACAGGTTAGGGATATGGACTCCATATTTGAATTATGTTACTTTTTAGACATTTACATTTTATAATAGGAGAACCGATGAATTTCATTCTTTTGATCAGAAGAGAGGTCTTTGATGGTAGACATAATTCTCCAACAGAATAACACTTTGGGTGGTAAACAGAGAGGAAAATGAAGGGAGGTGGTCATATGCACTCAAGTACACTAATATCAGTCACTGGTTGGGATGCTAGAAACCACTGTATACCAGCTAGCTATCTCAGGGATATTCTGTAAGACTTACAACCACGCTCATTGACACAGCTTTTGGAATGCATTTAAGCATTTTTACAGAAGCCCCTAAACCCCAGTAATTCTGAAAAGGAGGTCATGGAACTTAACAGATCATTCTAATGTGGAGCTCAAGCTGAGATCCCTGATGACTGCCCCACCTTCCCAAGCTTCCAAGAACATATAAAACAGCTGGATCTAAGAACCTGAAACTGATTGAACTGTCCTGCGTGTGTGCCCGGGGTGCCACAATGCTAATCAGTAGTCAGTTGTAGTCAAGAATGCTGGTCCTTTAGCAGTGTATAAACTGTCAGAAATACAACGTTTGGGAACATGTAAAAGACCCACTGAATCCAAACCTGCGTCTCAATATTTCCATATGATTGAAGCAAACACTGGATATTGTGAAATTCTCCTCAGATGGTGTTCCAAATAAAGAAAAGTTTAATATCATTAATCTAGCTTCCATCCTTCCCCAGGTGGACCATTGTCTTTTAACTAGGGTAACTGCACACTGGGGAAAAGGAAATAATTAGACCTTTTGGGGCCTGCTTGACACAGGCACTGGATTCACAATGATTCAAGGAGTCAAGACAGAAGAATTATAGCATCTAGAAAAAAAAATGATAAAGATAAATAAGAATGCATGAACAAAACATTCAAGATCTATGTGACTGTGTAAAAAGATCAATTTTATGAACAGGCATAATGAGAAAATTCATGTTAAAGACATGGAGAAAACTTTTTAAATAAAATTATACCAGGTTATTTCCAAAATCTAGGCAAAGAGTTGACAGCCAGGTGTAGGAAGCATTTAGAGAGTCAAAGAGATTACATGATAGAGGTATCACATAATGCCACGTTATACTTAAAGTTAAATATACACAGCAAAAATAATATGTTAAAAGATTCTAGAGAGATGCACCAAGTCACATAGAAATGATTGGTCATCTGAAAAGTAGCATATTTCTCAACAGAAACTGGAGAGCTTTGGATGATTGATTTTACATCCTGAAAGAAAGCTGTCAACACTGACTGTTATACCCACCAAAACTATCTGTCATAATTGAAGACCAAAGAAAAGCTTCCCAGAATAAAGACATGCTGAAAGAATTCATGACCACTAAGTCAGCCCTGAAGAAGATAGTGAAAGTAATGCTTTGTATCGAGGAAAACTGAACTCATCCGTGAGGCTATAAGATTGAAAAAGGCCACACTACAACAGTATAAGAAAATGAGGAACACACACCCACCACCACCACCACCACCAAATGAACAAAAAGACAAGAATTTATATACACCTTTCAAAATGAAATCTGAATATGAATGGTCTAAATTGTCTGATCAACACGCACAATGCAGCAGCTTGAATTAAAATATATGATTCCTATATTGCCTCCAAGAAATGTACCTCATCAACAAAGACAATGACTTTAGGCTGAAAGCATGGGGAAGATATGTGAAGAAAACATAGCAAGTACATCTTACAAAATAAGACTTTTAAACCGAAGCTAACCAGAGGCAATAAAGATGGAAATTTCACACTGATTAAAGAAAAGTCCATCAAGAAGTCATAACCATTTTAAACATGTAAAGCCCAAGATGGATGCCTCCAATTTCATGAACTAAATCTATCAAATAGAAAGACACAGCTGAAGGTCAACAAAATAAGTGATTGGCAAATTCCCCATATTCCCAAATGACAGGCTATCCTGACAGAAAGTGATCTGAGGAACATTTGAGCTAGATAATATCATAGATCCAATGCATGTAACAGACATCCACATAACATTTAACTTACGTACTTCAGAATATACATTCTTCTTAACAACCCAGAAAACATTTTCTAAAGTAGATCAAACAATAGGCTATAAGACAAGTCTTAACACATTCAAAAATGGAATTTGGGTTTTTGTTTGTTTATATACTTTTTTTTTTTTTATTTTTGAGATAAGATATCACTCTAGCAATGGCTGACCTTGAACTCAATCTGTAGTCCCAGGTTGACCTCAAGCTAACAGTCATTGTCCTACCCATTCCTCCCAAGTGCTGCCATTATGGGCAAAGATATGGAATATTTTACAATGACAAAATATGGAAGCAATCTATTGAATTATAATCTTTGACACAATTAATTAATTGAAACAGTACTTTTTCCCAGTATGACTAGATAATTTATTTTTAAAAATATTTTTTGAAGTGACACATGCCTCTAATTCCAGCACCCCAGAGGCAGAAGTAGGAAAATCATTGTGAGTTCAAGGCCAGACTAGGACTACAGAGTGACTTCCAGGTCAGACTGAGCTAGAATGAGACCTTACCTCAAAAATATCTTTTTATTACTATACTACTTAGTATTGGTTAATTTTTGCCCTGTCCCTGTTGTCCACAATCTCCTTGTGTCTCTTCCTTCAGAACCCACAGTTTATTTTTTTTCCCTTTGATATTCTTGTCATGTAGGATCTGGAAACTTCCCTATCCTTCTATCATGAAGGCTTTCCCCAATACCCACATTAAAAATGTTGGGTTGGTGGTGTACTGTAATCCAGTGCTGGTAAGGCAGAGAAAAAAGGGTCCTTAGGGGGTTGAAGCTAGGAAGTTTAGTCCAGTAGGTGAGCTCTAAGATCAGCCAGAGACTCCACCCAGGTCCCTGAGGCGCTCCAGAACCAGGCAGCTTGGATGGGGCAGGACCTGTCCAGGGCTTGGGACCCCTGTGCAGGACGGTGATGGTGGCAGTGGAACGCCCAGACCCCAGGACAGCCTTTGCAGCTCTGTGACCATCAGGATTGCCCCTCGGCGGGTGAGCTTGCGAGTGGCGAGGTGGACTGTCAGGGGCCTGGAGTCCGCTCTGTAGGATCGCCCCCACCCACCAGGATCCCGACCTGAGCACCAGGGAGATGGCGTTGAGTGCGCTCTGCCAGTGCGAGAAGAGAAGCAGAAGTGATGGGCCGCTGTGCTTCGAGATCCCAGAGGTCCCAAGCAGAAGACAGAGCCCTGAGCCCAGGACGTCTGCCTTCGAGCCCAGGCTAGGACCCCTGAACCTCAGCCCCAGCCTTGGGATCCTCAGTGTCCGTGAGGAGGCGGCTGACTTCCGACCCCGCACCCATACCTCCAGCGGCCTCCACATGTCCTTTGTACCTAAACAGAGCCCCTAGGCCTTCCTTCAGCCTAGCCTCCAGCATTCCCAGCTATTGGGGCCACACCCTAGACTTCTTTCTTTTTAAAAAAATATATTTTTATTGATTTAGTTGAGACAGATAAGAGAGAGAGAAAAAGAGAGAGAATGAAATGAACATAGGCGTGCAGGACCTCCTGCCACTGCAAATGAACTCCTTGTGAATGTAGCTTATGTGGGTCCTGGGGAATCGAACCTAGGTCCTTTGGCTTTGCAGGCAAGCGCCTTAACCGCTAAGCCATCTCTCCAGCCCTCACCCAAGATTTCTAATTCCAGGTCCTGACAACTCCTCCTAAGACTCCAGCTTATGTGTGTATCTGCTTTTATCCCCTCTCTTGTGTTGCTAAGCCCCCAATCTCCTCTTCTTATTCAGCTTCTCACAGCCCAACACCTTTCTCATGTGCTTATACCAAAACAGACATTTCAGGAAGACATATTTCTCTTATTTGCCCAGTTTCTACACAGTTAAATACTTATCTTATTAAAAGAATATGAGAAGTGCTTTTCATGCAAAAATGAACAGAAAGTATGCTCCCAGCAGGATAAGTGCTAATCCAAAAAAATCCTTCACTGGTAAATGTTCATTTATTTGAGATCCTAATCTTAGTTCAGTGTAGTTAGAGAATAGTGAGAGAAAATAATATGTTAGAGAAATAATGTGATATATGCATGGGGCCACAGTGAAGAGTATGGACTACATTCTACAAAGTGTTCATTCTAGGCACGACAAAGCCTGCAATCTGGGTGTAAATTAGATTGTCCAGGGCCAACTAGTGAGGTGGAAGAAAGAGGAGCTCCATCTATTATACCAACCAAGAGGCTCGTTCTGAGAGGGGAGTAATGAGTATGAGAAGACGTATTGAACTAAAGTGCATTGGGAAGTCAGGTAATGGCTTGCTAGTGGTCTCAATGATAGCATTAGGACATGGGAGGACCTGAGATACTAAACTTACTGTTTCACGATGCTGGATGAAGGCTCCGCCCCTTAGTGAAACAGGAAATACCAAGAGGAGAAAATATTTGGAGAAATTAACAGTTTCATTTTAGTTTCCCATAATAATGACAACATTCTTTATCTGATAGAGTTGTCACTTGTGCAACTGCACACATCAGCCTGGAACTTAGTGAAATGTTTGGAATTGATTTAGGTGCTATTACAACATAACGTCACTTATGACATAGAATTAAGCATTCCTGTAAGAACACAACTGCGTGAGATCACTGAGGGAAACACACAGGCAAGGGAGTGAAGAATCATGCTCCATTGTTTAGAAATTCAGTGATGAAGATGAGGCAACCACTGCAGTGGAAGTAAGTCCAGGAGCTGCAGGGATGCTAGAAGAATCCCAGAATCTAGGATGGCCTCTGCTGATTGAGGAAAATAGATATTTTATCCTAAGCCAAAGTCAGAAAGCCAATAATGTGTCAACCCAAAGAAAGTCAAAAAGAGAATGCCTTCTTACTGAGTCTTTCCATTCAGTCCTTCCCTCGATTAGGTAGATGAGGCCTCTCCTAGAATCAGGTCCCTTTATCCACTGCTCATGTCCTCCAGAGACACACTCTCTCATGCACACAGAAACAGGATTTCACCAAATACTCTGGGCCCCTATGGCCAAGTTAGGATAAAACAGAAAGATTTTCAAGAAATAATTTCAACTTTGATCATGGGATCAAAGCTGGCTAAGAGAAACAAGGGACTTATCAAATAGACAAAAGATAACAGGCATTAGGATGTGGGGACCCTTGAACACTGTTGGAAAGAGTATAAAATAAAAATTATTAAAAACACTGGAAATTTTCAAAATACATTAGAGTTGCCACATGATCCAGAAATTATGCTATTAGGCAAATATCTAAAGTAAAAACAGTATGTCAAGGGGATATATCAAGTCCCTTATTGAGTGACATAATGCAGAATAAAAGAAGAAACAGAAAAACAATACATGTATAAGCTAAAAAACGTGAGACTCATAGAAGAAGAAAGTAAAATGATTACACCTGAGGGCTGGGAGGTGTTAGGAAATTGGTGGTAAAATGAAATTTTATTTAGAAGAATATTTGAGAAGGTCTCTTGTATAGCATGATGTTCATTGCAACAATTTATTGATAAATTGAAAATCTCAGAGTAGATTTTGATTGTTTTCAAAACAAAAACATTGTAAGCATGTGAGATAATTTATGTGCTAAACTGGTTAACTTGGCCATTCTCTAATGTATACACATTTCAAAAAATGGTATCGTGCAATTAGAACATGTGTAATTTTTATTTTTTAGTTCTAGATAAATAGAAATAATATAAAAACATTAAAGTCAAACTGGTGTTGGGAAGATGTCATATGAATGATGACCAAAGCAAGAAAGACCAGGAGGGAAATATCTCAGATTTTCCATGAGCACAATTTATGTAGGAATAGAGTAGCAGCAGGGAGAAAATCAGCATGAGGTTTCTAACATTGTGGTTTTCAAAGAATTGGGAAGCTTTGAAAGAGCAGAGATGGAACAGTTTGGAAGGAGGAACTTGAGTGAGCCACAGGATCTTGGACTGCCTAGGCAGGTGGTGCAGCTTTGCTCCCCACTGAGGCTGGTACACAGCTACCGTGCAGAAGAGCTGTGAGAATTTATGCACTATTTATGAGTTTCAGAGGCTACTGTGTGGTGAGGCTTGAGAACACATCTTAGGTGGCTGCTCAGAACTGGAATATTCTTTTTTTCTTCTTTATTAGTTATATACATACTCAGTGTGTAAACAGCACATGTTGGTACCATCGTTGTCCTCCTCCCTGTCCTCCCCCTGCCAAGGGAGCCTCCTCTTGGGGATGCCGGTTATCCCCATGGGGATTGTGGGTCTTGCATTGTGGGGATAGCTGTAAGTTATGGGGAAGAGGCAATGTCTCTGCGCATAATGTCCCAACTTGTGGCTTGAACAATCTTTACGCCCCCTCTTCTGTGAATTTCCCTGGGCCATGTTGGGTTTGTTTTAGGTTAACTTCACTGATGGGCTCTTGGGAGCCTCTGTATCTTTGGATCTCTGATTTCGTAGGAGCTGAGTGTCCTCTGTGTCTATCTCCTTCCCCCTTGTGCTGATACCAGATTCACCAAAAAAGCAGCACTCTTGCTCATTTTCCAGTTACTCTATGGTTTCAGCTGGGCCCTGGTGAGGAGCAATGGGTCATTTCTCTCCTCAGGTTCTGCACCCATCTGAAAAAGAGAAGCAGATTCTGAGAGAGCCTGATCAGCTTGGAATGAAACTCCTTACTCCACTATTCACAGTGGTGGCTTGGGCCCTGCCATGAAATCATAGTGCACATTGTTTATCTGGAATAATTTTGCCAAAATCATAGCATTTTTTTTCCTGTGAGATAGCCATGCCCACCGATGAGTGATTTTACTCAGCTCTTGCGTGTGGGCGGGTAACAGCAAGCCATTGAGATCAGATAGCATTTCTACAGCAGATGTGTAAGGGCTTAAAATGTGGTATGAGACCTTTTGAAATCTACGTGGAAATAAGTACTGAAGAATATGCTTTGAAGCAAGTGAATGTCCAGTTAGGTGTACAATAATAGGGCTGTGGATTCAGTTAACACCAGTTGGTCAAATTAAAATTATGTCATTCTGAGTGTGTGCACAATTCTTGTCACGATTCTATAAACGTATAGTATAGCAACTATTTACATAGAGTTTACAGTGTATTAGTGTTGAAAATAATCTGTGTGTGTGTGTGTGTGTGTGTGTACTTGTAGTATGCATGCATTTGTGCTTATATCAGAGTGCATGCATGTGTGCGAGCACAAGCAGAGGGCAGAGTCTGACGTTTCCTGTCTCTTGGTCACTGTCTACTTTACTGACTGAGACAGCGTCTCTCACTTGAACCCAGAGCCCAGTGGTTTTGCTCAAAGTCTCAGTGTAACATGCTTGGCCTCTGGGGTGGGTTATATGGGAGCAAGGGAGAGCAGAGTTGTTCCCCACATGGAAGCTAGACAGCAAGGGGGCTGTGGGTCAGGACAAGACACAGCCACTGAAGGACATCTCTGCAGTGACCTATTTCCTCCAGTAAGGTTCCACCTCCTAGAATTTACAGAATCTCTCAAAATGATGCCACTAGTTGGAAATCAAGCTGTTAATACATAAGCATGTTTGTGGGAAACCTCAGCTCGGAACCAAACCCTCAAGAGCATGCTAACTGAAGGAAGCCACCTCTTCTACCAAAGGCTGCATAGTGTGTGATCTATCTGGAGTATGTTTGTGGTGACTAGAGGCCCTGGTGTACCCATTCTCTCTCTCTCTCTCTCTCTTTCTCTCTTTCTTTGTCTCTCTCTCAATAAACAAAAAAAGATATTTAAAAAATTTAAAAATAAATGAAGTCTAATGTTCTAGTACCATAATATGTTTACGTTTTCTCCTAACATATTTCTTTAACCAAAAGTAAGTATATAATGAATGGGATATTTCTGTTTTTACATTAGACGCTTACATAAAGGTAATTAGAAGATAAATTTCCACAGGTAGAACCATGGTGGTCAATCTCTGTGCTGTTTTCAACATGTTTTCCACAATTCAAATTTTTACTAACATCACATCTTACCAAACATGTTACTCATGCCAACAAGGAAGAATAATGGAGACCCTTACCTTTCAGCCATGAGGACAGAGAATGACTCTAGTCTTACATTAGGGGAGAAAGAATTAGTATACATGGGCAAAATTCATCTAACCAGACATTTTAAACTAGTTCAGGAGATTGCTAAGATTAGAACTGATGAGTTGTTAGAATTAAGAGAAATTTGAATTAATTTAGAAACATCCTTGAGCATGCTTTGAAAAGCCTAAATGTGTGCAGAAACTGCTCAGTGCTCTACGAAGTCCCAGAATATCAAAGGGGAAGCTAGCACATGCATTTCTGAATGGTCACATGCTCGTATTTTTACATTTGCTGACTTGATGTGTTCCCTCAGACTCAGAACAATAGAGAAGAGGCCACTTGTGGATCAACCATGAAGGGCATTTTAGTAGAGGGAGAGGCGGTTGTCGTTCGGATGACTGGGGAACTAAGCTAGGCATCATTCCTATGCCTACGGTCTACATCTCCAAAGCAGGCATATCTCAGAATGGTATTAATTCATGAGCAAGCCTCAACAAGACCTGGAGCTTCTCAGGCTCCAACTTCTCTACAAGTTATCAGGAAGCTGCTAGAAGTTTCTGATGTACCCAAATCTATCTGTGAAATGAGTGTCTCATCCCCTTCCATGTTTGCTACCTTGGAGATGACAAACGACGGGGACCGTGAGTGGGCCATGACAGTTGCTATCTTCAATTCTCCTGAAGTCTTGCCGACACAGTTTGACACTGAATGTTTTTCCTTTTGATGTGTGTGTGTGTGTGTGTGTGTGTGTGTGTGTGTGTGTGTGTGTAAATGCCTTGGTATGCACGTGGAGGTCAGAGGACAGCTTTTGTGTGTACTCGTTTTCCTCTTCATTTGAGGCAGGTTCGTTTACCGCTCTCTGCACACCTCTTTAGGCAAGTGGGTCTAGAAGCTTCTAAGAAGTTCACCTGTCTCCACCTTGCACCAACCTGTAGGCATGCTAAGATCATGGTGTGTTATGTGTTATGTGATGTTGAGGGATGTGGACTCAAGAACATGTGCTTCCACATAAACACTTTATCCACTGACCCATCTCCCCAGGCTGGTGTGTTTTGTGACTATTTCACCACTATAAAAATCTTTAATAGGGATTTTTTAATAGCTAGCATTTTTTTTGGTTTGTTTTGGTATTTCTAGGTAGGGTCTCACTCTAGCCCAGGCTGACCTAGAATTCACTCTGTATTCTCAGGGTGGCCTCAAACTCACAGTGATCCTCTTATCTCTGTCTCCCTACTGCTGGGATTCAGGGCATGCACCACCACACCCGGCTATAGCTAGCATTCTTTGTATTTCTAATTATATCATCTTTAGAAATATTTAGAATATTTTTCTTCTTTTTTATGTTTATTATTATTAATAACAAGATGTTTTGTATGTATACATCATGTGTTGGTACCCTCATTCCCCTCGTCCCTGCCCCCATTTGGTTGCGGACGCTCCTCAGTGGGGTTGCAGGTATTCCCTATGGGCTTGTGCTTTATGCCTGGTGGGAGCAGCAGTCAGTTATTTTGGGGGAGAGGGAATGCCTCTGGGCATGGGGTCTCAACTTGTGGCTCTTACAATCTTACAACCTGAGCCGTGGTGGATGTATATTAAGTTTACTTCATTGATGAGCTCTGGATCTTTGCTTTAGTAGGTGGTGAGTGTCCTCAGGGTCTGTCTTCTACACCCTGGCGCTGATTATCAGGAACAGCATAGAAGCTGCACTCTTGGTAATCTCCCCAATTCCTCTGTGGATTCAGCTGTGGCTTGGCTGAAGTATGAGGGGTGGTTTATCTCCTCAGGTTATGCTGTCTTCTGAAATAGAAGAACAGATTCTCCAACTGAGAGTGAAGTCAGCATACTTTAAATAGGATAGGCATTATTAATTTAGGGAGAATTTCATTTTTTTTTGGGAGAGAAACACAGAGAGAGATAGAGAGAGGGCGAGGAAGACAGATAGAGATGGGTGTGCCAGCAGCCTCTCAGCTGCTGTGAATGAAATCCAGATGTGTTCTCCCCCTTTTGGTCAAGTGCGGCATTGCACCCGTTTGCATCTGGCTAAAAGTGGGACCTGGAGATTGGAATCAGCATTCTTAGGCTTAGGAGGCAGGTGCCTTAACGGCTAAGCCATCTCTCCAGCCCATATTTAGGGAGAATTCTATGTATGTAAGCCCTCATTTAGCCAAAGACTAGACTAATGAGAGTTTGACACTGGAGAATATAATATATTTTTTTAACTTTTAAAAAATTATTATTATTATTATTATTTTATTTTTTCCTGGTCAAAGTCTCAAATTTTATTTTTCACACAGAGGTTTATATAGGGGAGGCAGGAGGAAGGTAAACTAGAAACTGACCCAGGGTCACAAGACTTTCTGATTGATAAGGTTTGATCATGGGGTATTTTTATTTTGGAGAGAGACACAGAGAGAGAGGGAGAGGAGACAGATAGAGATGGGCGCACCAGCAGTGTCTCAGCTGCTGTGAACGAAATCCAGATGTGTGCGCCCCCTTATGGTCAAGTGTGGCATTGCGCCCTTCCATCACTTTGCATCTGGCTAAACGTGGGACCTGGAGATTGGAACCACTAGAGATTGGAGCTGATGTTCTTAGGCTTAGTGGGCAGGCACCTTAACCTCTAAGCCATCTCTCCAGCCCTTTTTTAACTTTTATTTATTTTCAAGCAGAGAGAGAGAGAGATAGAAAAGAGACATACAGAGAGCTAATGGGCACATCAGGTTCTCTAGCCACTGGTAACAAACTCCACATGCATGTGCCCCTTGTGCATGTGGCTTACGTGGGTCCTGGAGAATCAAAATGGGGTCTTTTGGCTTTGCAGGCAAACACCTTAACCACTAAGCCATTTATCCAGTCCAGAACATTATCTTTGTCTCCATAGGATTCTGATCTTGTTCCCAATTCCAGATTTAAAACAGTGAAGAAAAGTGACAAATTCCAACATTTTTAAAAGATGATTTCAATAAGTTGATTTATAAGACTGAATGACAACATGTTATAATATTTTGACCTGTATCTGAAAATGATAGTTTCTAAGACACACTACTTATTCATGTTTAAAACACACTAAAGAACAGACAAAAGAAAGAAATGCTACTACCTTGATAAATAATGCCATTACATTTCAGTACATTTTTTATTGATGTTGCTGAGAAAATTTCTTATTCTTATTGCTTACATTGATTTTTCCATCATAAAAGTACTTCACTATAGATGATAAAAAATGTCAAGTGATAATTAATTAGGACATGTTTATACTGTCTTTTTCTGATTTTACTGAAATATTTTCCTGCACTATTAATCACAAGCTATTCATTTTTTTAGTTTTTCAAGATAGGGTTTCACTGAAGTCCAGGCTGATCTGAAATTCACTATGTCGTCTCAGGGTGGCCTCAAAATCAAGGTGATCCTCCTACCTCTGCCTCCTGAGTGCTGGGGTTAAAGGTGTGCATTACTACGCCTGGCTTTTTTTGTTTGTTTGTTTGCTTTTGTTTTTTCAAGGTAAGGTCTCACTCTGACTCAGGCTGACCTGGAATTCACTGTGTAGTCTCAGGTGGCATTGAACTCTCCGTGATCCTCCTACCTCTGCCTTCCAAGTGCTGGGATTAAAGGTGTGTGCCACCATGCCCTGCTTTTTTTTTTTTTTTTTAAAGACTAGCAATATTTCTTAATGCATAGGGAAGATTTGCAATAAGCAGAAAGAGATTTTGTTTCAGGACAGGAAAGGATTCTAGGGCCACTGCCAGTGATACTTAGCTTATGTATAACACGTGTGCAGTGGTAGCTGTTTGCTTAGCAATATGTGTTTTGACCTCTAAAGACAAAGAAAGGTAAAGTGTGTGCTTTCTATACTTTCACATTCTTGTTGAATGACCTTGTACATTGACATAAATGTGTAGGAATATTTATTTAATCATACTTAAAACATTCATATATAACATGATATCTTTTTGAGGGCAATGAAGTTTACAGGCGATGTTTGATGAGCAGCCTTTGATTATCTTTGAGTAGGCTGCAGCTTGTCCAGTGTAATAAAGTTCTGTATTTTAAAATTAGCCGTAAGGGCTGGAGAGATGGCTTAGTGGTTAAGGCATTTGCCTGCAAAGCAAAAGGACCTTGGTTCGATTCCTCAGGACTCACATAAGCATGTATCTGGAGTTCGTTTGGAGTGGCTAGAGGCCCCGGCACACCCATTCTCTCTCTCTCTCTCTCTGCCTCTTTCTCTCTCTCAAATAAATAAATAGTATATTTAAAAAATTAGCAGTAATGTCTAGCAGTATTTTTAGCTAAAATTATGCAATCATTTCACTTCTGAAATGTACTATATAAGTATTGAGCTATATGTTTAATATTCTTATTCAGATGAGGAAATTTAGACTAGGCCACAGGAATACTGGTTGTGTCCAGTGGAGATTGTGTTTTATGAGAAGAAATGGCCTCAGCTTCATTTGTGCTGCCTTTGAACTATTTAATACGTTTTAAGATGTAGATCTGGTAATTGACTGTATTCAAGGCTTGTCTGATTCAGTTCTGTGGAAGTTCTACTAATTGCCTATCCGTGTGTCACCCCCTTTAATCCTCCACTACCAGCAAAAGATCCACTTTCAAACATGTAAGAGTATTTCCTCTTCTCCTTCTTCCTTTCTCCTCATTTATCCACATATTTATAATCTGTTTTTAACTTCTCCTTTTATGTGTTATCACATGTTGTTTTTCTTTTGTTAATAGTTAATTTCTTTGAAAGAGTAATGATCTTATCAATTTTGCAAGTTTGTATTTTTCTGACCCCATTAGTTATGAGTATGGTCATATTTCAGGTAAAAATACAAATGTGGGTTTATGGAAAGTAATCATTATCTTCTCAGTAGAATGAAAGCAAAAAATATAGTAGTTAAAATGGCACAAGAGGAAAGATATGTCTGGAATTCCCTCTTCCAACTAGCTGGCCGGGTGTGTCTTCCGGCTATGTTTGCATATGACTAGTAATGACCACCCCGGGGCCTTTGAAAACTAGCATACAGGTTTATTACCACTTTCCACATCTTCCTTTTTTTCTTTTTCTTTTCTTTTATTTCTCTTCTTTTTCCTTTCCTCTTGGTTGTTCTTTAGAAACAGGGACCTACTATATAGCCTAGGCTGCTCTGAAATTCCAGTCTTACTACTTCAGGCTTCTCAGAGTTGAGATCACAGACTTGCTGAAGTTTCTTATAGTTATATTTCTACAAGAGGCACTGGTAATTATATTGTTCAGTGATAGTGACACTTAAAATATGACTATTTCAAGAAACTGAAGCAGAATGAAACAATGCATAGTGGTATACATATTTGCTTTCTGCCAGCAGATGTGGCAAGATTTGATGTCTAATCTGAGCTCTACCACCATGAGGTTCCTTTCCCTGCCATCATGAAGCTTATCATTGAGACTGTAAGCCAGAAGAAACCCTTTAATCCCATCACCTGGTTATGATTGGGCGTTTTGTCTCGGTCACGCAAAGTTAAACACTACACCCACCATGTGCACATGAGGGAGCTGATTCTAAAGCTGCTGACTTTCAGTCAGACTACCTGGCCAGGAAGGTCTTGAAATTTGCTTATTTCTGCATCCCTCAGATCTGGGGTTGCAGGATTGCATAGCCATCTTTAATTATTATTACTATTATTATTATTATTATTATTATTAATATATGGAGCCTGGCAGAAACCAAGAGTGACCTCAGCGTACACTGGCAAGCAAGGGGCTGATAAACTCAAGGGCTGCCCCCAGTGACATAGCTCCACCAAAAAGGCTGCACTGCCCATACTGTCATCAGCTGGGACCAAGCACTCAAAACTCATCGTACATAAAGATGAGTAATATTAACTCATGTCTATATATTTATTATTTTTAATTTTTATTTTATTTATCCATTTTGAGAAAGAAAGTGAGGGGGGAGGCAGATAGAGAGAATGGGTGCACCAGCGTATCCAGCCACTGCAAACAAACTCCAGATGCATGCACCCCTTTGTGCATCTGGCTTATGTGGGAACTGGGGAATTGAATTTAGGTTTTTAGGCTTTGCAGGCAAGTCAGTCACATTGCTGGCAGAAATCACCCAGCCAAAACCAGCTTGTGGGGGAAAAAAAAAGAGATTTTGGCTTACAGACTTGAGGGGCAGCTCATGATGGCAGGGGAAAATGATGGCATGAACAGAGGGTGGATGTCACTTCCTGGCCAACATATTCTGTTTTATATCTAGCTTCCATGAACATGTTAGACTTCATTTTATGATCCACCAAAGGAATTGAACTACAGAGTATAGCTTCCTTTAAAAATTATTTATGTTATTTCATTTTTTTATTTTTGAAGTAGGGTCTTGTTCTAGCCCAGGCTGACTTGGAATTCACTATGTAGTATCAGGGTAGCCTTGAACTCACAGCAATCTTTCTACCTCTGCCTCCTGAGTGCTCGGATTATAGGTGTGCACCATCACTCCATACTAAAATTTATTTTTGAACAGCAAGTATACCATTGTGTATATGTATGTATGCATGTAGTATGTACTTGCTAAGAAATAAGTTCCCTAAATCTTTCCCAAAGTAAAGGAAAATATGTTTTCTGGAAGTAATTTAGGGCCTCTTTAATGAAAAAGGGATAATTTTGGGAACATAGAATGGTTTAGTTTGTGTAAATTTTGCTGTTTCAATCATTGTAAAAAATTCCTAAAACATTCTATGAATGCGTTGGATATGCTGAAAGAAATTGATTAGGAATGTTTAAAAAATAACTCAAATGTTTAGCTGTGGTAATAACAAGGTTTATATACCTGTTGTTATTGGATTCTCCTGTCTGTTTTTAACTCCAGATTTAATCTACTATTTATATGTAGGCTTAGTGGGGAAGACAATAGCATATTTTTCCTTGAGCAGTTATCTGTTATCAATATGATTTTCTAGGTATTCTGTTAAGTCTTAGAGATACTGGAGCTGATTAAGAGAGAGAGAGAAAATCTATAATGCTTCAATGCCTTTTGATAGAATTCCCTGCCTTTAGAACTCTGAAGAACAAATATTTGTTGTTTATGGCCACCTATCTTGTGGCATTTTATCATAACAACTTGAAGAGACTAAGGCAATCCCCTGTCTAAATTACAATATTAAAAAAATAAGCCTATATCAATTTCATTTATGTGAAATAAAAGTTAAGGATAATATACATGAAAAAATTGTAAACTTGTTTTATGTGACAGTGGATCATTTTTATTTAGAAATACAGTGACTTATCTCTAGAATTTTAAGTAAATATAAATTATAAATAGTGCAAATGAAGTTTCCTAAATGACAGACCTCTTGCACCTGTTACATTAGTTGAACAAGATTTCTACCTATTCCCTAGGAATGCTATCACCAAAGATGATGGTCCACTGACATTTTCATAGGAAATGTAACTGAAATGAATATTCCTGTGTTCTTTTAAATTAAATTAAATTTATATGATATATAAAATCAGAAAAGTTGAGGGTATTAATATTTACTATGATGATTTGACATGGATATGCTGCATAGTGTTTAAATAAGGCTAAACATTTCTGTCTCTTCAAACACAGTGTCTTAATGATGAAAATATTCAAAACCCTTTCTTTTAGTTTTATATATATATAATATATATGTTTAGGATACATATATATATATATATATATATATATATATATATATATATATAATTGCAATATACAATTGTCCCTGAATTATTTGATTTGCAGCATAAGAGTATAAATTGATAATTAAACAGACACCCAGAAACTGCACTTCCTGAAAGTGTTAATTCTCCTGTGCCCTCCAGAAATGCAGGGATCAGTGCCCAAGCTGACCTGCAAAGAGAAGACACATAAGGTCTGAACTTTCCACCAGGAACAGGAACAAAGTCTAGAGCGGAGTTAAGGACAAGGAGTTTTGCCTGGCCTAGATGCCTGGGAATCTACATCCCATAAAACAGAATCTGAGCCTTTTCTCTTTCCAAAGAGGGAATCTTGATTATCCCATTACCTCACAGCTCTTCCTTGACATTTAAGTCACAAAGAAACCCGGGGCCAAGGTTCACCTCTCCTCTGGGATGTCGCCTCTCTCAGCAAAGTCCTCGCCTGACTTCCTCTACGTGGTGTGGTGATCACAAGCCCACTAGAGGGATATTAGACAGCACCTTTTTGACCACACTGTAAGTACATTCATGTCCTTTATCAATTCCTATTCCCTAATTTCTTTTAGGGAATTAGAATTCACAAATTAGATGACTTTGATTTCTGTCACCAGATTCATTTGTGCTCAAAATATGTGAAATTTCAGACATTTTTGAACATGTTCCAAAATTGATGTTCCATGTCCATTTTTCTCCCACTTTAGAAATGGCATTCAGTCACCAAATAACTCAACATGACTGATATCAAGTTCAGGGGACATCATTTGCATATTTAATTATATATTTGATTATTATGATGATTTTTCCAATTGTTTCTTGATGAGGTTTAGGCTTCAAATAGAGTCTGTATTATGGTCATAGCTCTTAATTGGGGCTGCTATTGATGCTGATGAAAGGAGCAGAAATCATTGCACTACTTCATATTCATAATTGTAACCCACTTTGCTTCATTTCATTCCTAAAATGTAAGTTTCTAAAATATCACCAATCATGATTTAAAATGTGCCTGTCTCACAAATTCTCTCAGAAGAGTTAGACTTATAACCATAAAACATTGAGTATCATAAACAAAATAACTTGACCAAGATGGATTATGCAAGTGTGCTTCATACTTTGTTTTTATTTGAGTTATTTTAGACTTCTTGAACTGATTAAATACATTGACATAATATTGCCTATATTGTCCAGTCCAGAAGGTTTAAAAAGTGATAGAGATTGAAAGATTGAGATTGGGGGCTGGAGAGATGGCTTAGTGATTAAGTGCTTGCTTGGGAAGCCTAAGGACCCCGGTTCAAGGCTTGATTCCCCAGTACCCATGTAAGCCAGATGCACAAGGTGGCATGTGCATCTGGAGTTTGTTTGCAGTGGCTAGAGACCCTGGAACATCTATTCTCTCCTTCTCTCTCTCTCTCTCTCTCTCTCTCTTTCCTTCTTTCTCTGTGTCTGTTGCTCTCAAATAAATAAATAAAAATAAACAAAAATTATATATGTATATATATGTGCATATATATATATATATATATATATATATATATATATATATATATTTTAAAAAGAGAAAGATAGAGATTGAAAGCATTGTCAATACATTGTATGGAGATGTAACTGTTGAACCAAGAAAGAAATAAATAGCCTGTAGGTTTGAATACAGGGGTACCAAATACAAGAAGTAGAATTATGACTAAGTGGTCCCAGAAAGGGAAGCAACCAGGACAATGAGGAGACATTTATTTTAAAAACTTCACCAGTTAAAGCTTTCACTGGGTCCTGTTTTGGGAAATTGCTGTCCTATTTGTGGATATTTTGAAGGCTTTGTTTTAATGTTCATACTTGTTTCACGAAAGGGTCTTATTTAGGGTTGTGTCTTGTAGTCACAGAGGCGTAAAACAGTAGACAAAATACTTTGTTTCAGGCTCTAATAAAAGCTATGTGTGAGGAAAATTCGTTGAGGATTTTTGGTTCACACTGCTGGACGGAAAAGAACCTTTCTTCTTCGGTTCTGTGCATCCCAATTCTCTATTACTGTTTGCCAGTAATGAGACACCAACTCGCAGATCTGACAACTGTTCACTTGGACTGTCTGCCCCAGAGTTTCTGAGTTAGTCCATCATCATTTGGTCAGGCCTTAGCTAAGGACCTTTCACCAGTACAACTTTTTCCCAATAGCATAATCCTTCATTACATAGATGACCTGCTTATCTGCATGATATTCTAAGATACAGAAGAGAGCATTCTTCGGATAGGACTAGGACTGTGAAGCAACCAGACAGTTGCCATGGTAAATGGCTCTAGGAAGGCAACAGTGTTGACACAGTAGGTATATATAGATCATGGTCTCATTGATGATGCTCCTGGTTTGTAGACCAGGCTTTTGGCTGCTTGTACAGATTTGTTGGAAGGATAGTTGCAAGGACGAAGCGATACAATGGCCACAAACAGATGAGACTTTGTAATCCTCCACGTGTAGTAGGCTTGAGGAGCTATGTGGAGAGCCGATGAGAATTTTTTTTTATACTCTGTCCTTTATTTCACAATAAAAACCTACACAGGGGGCTGGAGAGATGGCCAGCACTTGCTTGTGAAGCCTAAGGACCCCGGTTCAAGGCTCAATTCACCAGTACCCATGTAGGCCAGAAGCACAAGGTGGCACATGCATCTGGAGTTAGTGTGCAATGGCTGGAGGCACCGGTGCTCCCATTCTCTCTCTCTCTCTCTCTCTCTCTTTCTCTCTCTGTCACTCTCAAAAAAAAAAAAAAAAAAAAACCCTACACAGTACTTTAATTCTGTCTTTAACCAAAATCAACCACTTTTAATTTTTGTGATTGCTTATGTATATTAAATTATTGGAGTATAAAATGATTTCTCTTTCTATTGCTTTATTTTTGTATGATTCACTGATGATATATTTACACACTTATACCAGATTCATAGTGTCTTTTCTCTTCCATTATCTGGCTTCTTTGTCCTAGAAAATTGTATCATCTTACTAATGGAATTTTTATTTTCCTACAACTAACCTATGAGAAGAACACTTACAAAAATTATTTTGCTTTCAGGACATAATAAATGATGCCTATGATATTCTTGTATACAAGAACATCACCAATTTATATCTCTGGCTCCTATGTTTTAAATAAGATTTATATATTATTTAGCAGCTTAACTGTCTCCAGATTGTCAGTAACCAATTATTTTATTTTTGGTGCCTAGATTCATCACCCACCATTATAAAAGTGATAACTTACTTATCCATTGAACAAAATTGACCTCAAAATCTCAGTGGTTGTAAATTAATTATTTTACAATCTGAGCTAGATTAAGCTGGGTAGAAAAAAATTTTTTTTTTTATTGAGAAAAAAAAAATGGGCACAGATAGCCCAGACCTCAGGGAGAGCATGCTGGGAAGTAGATGGAATTTCCACTACTGGGCATGTGGGAGTCTAGCAGTCTAATAAGAATGTTGAGCCTGTAATATGAGATGGAATTTCTATAAGATACTTTCCCTAAGAGTGGAGTAGGACAAAGTCCACCAGGAATGAATGTGTGAAAATGCTTTATTCTAAAGGTCATAGTAGAGGGAGTGCAGCTCAATGCTGCTGTTGTCACTTGTCAATTCAATGGAGGAAGATGGAGGACTGCAAGGTGGACTGGGGGAAGTCAATTAAGGTAGAATAAGAGTCCCATATTAGGAAATTAGGAAATTAATTCTAGAGCTGGAGAGATAGCTGAGCAGTTAAGAAATTTGCCTGCAAAGCCAAAGGACCCAGGTTTGAGTCCACAGGACCCAAGTAAGCCAGGTACATGCTTCTGGAATTTGTGTGCAGTGGCTGGAGTCCCTTGGATGCCCATTCTCTCTCTCTCTCTCTTTCTTTAACTCTTTCTCTTTCTATCTTTCTCTTGGCCTCTTTCCCTTTCTCTCAAATAAACAAAAATATTTAAAAAGAAATTAATTCTAGTTCTATCACATCAAGTGTCACCAGGCACCTTAAGTTCTTCCTTAGACAGAAAACACGGGAGCCTATGCAGCCTCAGGTCCTCTCATTCCAGCTAGGGAATGTCTCTCTACCCCACAGGGGTCTCATAATCTAGAAACAGAGTCATAGGGAACTGTCATCCCCTTGCCATAATATCCCTGGGATATCTGGTGTGGGGACAGCCCTACTTCCATGTTCCCTTTTGCTGGGCAAGTGGACCTTCTGGGTTTACACAGCCCTCACTGAAGTGGCCTGGCTGACCACAGTTGATAGTAGCTCAATGAGGGTCCATGCAAGATAGGAGAAAGGGCATTACTTGACTTTGACCTCTCTATATGGAACATAGGGGGAATTGAGTCATACATACAGAGAGGCCCCTGAAGATGCCCTGGCTGGGTGACGGGACCAGCTATGGCAGGTACCATGCAGATTATCTCGTTTGTTGCACTATTTTTCCAGCCTTCTTTCAGTCTTCAATGCCTTCTCCGGGTTATTAAATACCTTGAAGACCCCCGTTGATCAATTGCTCAGCCAAATGCATGTATTTTCTTTATGGGTATATCAGGTGGTTAAAATATTGTGTGTACCTTGCCAACCTAGGTCAAAGGAGATATGAAGGTCTGAGAATGTTTACTGATGGTGGAAGGGCCATCGCAAAAAAGAGTTGAATGCTTCTTGTGCCTTGGAAAGTAAACATGGGGGAGGGGGCATGCACTTTGAAAATGTCCAATTTTCTACTGCTTACTTTTAAAGAGGGGATTTTTGCTGCAATAGAAGGCTGCTGACCTTCAGAGTCCCTTCAATAAGATGTGCAAGGAGGGCAGGATGTCATGGTCATGGGCTTGGTGAGTATAGTAGAATGGGGTGGGATAAAGTATCACCTAAGAAGGCCTGTATTCCTCCCCTCCTCCCTCCCTCCCTCCCTCCCTCCTCCCTCCCTTACTCCCTCCTTCTTTTTCCTTTCTTTTTTTTCTTTCTTTCTTTTTCTTTCTTTCTTTCTTTCTTTCTTTCTTCTTTCTTTCTTCTTTCTTTCTTTTTTGGTGGAATGGATCTTGAGAAAGGGGATGACAACCTGATATTGTGGCTCTCTGACCACTTAAAGATGATGTGGTATAATGGGTCTGGGGGCAATAGTGTGATAGTACTCTTATTGTTTTAGAGACATCACTTACAACTGGCATGTGTTCTCCAGGAAATCTTAAGGCCAGGACCCAAGAAAATCCAGGCTTCCTCAAACAAGCCCTTACTGTCTCTCTGGAGTTAGGGGAAATTGGGAATCTTTAATACATTTTCTTTGGCTAATCTTGATAAAGGAGATAGCTCTTCCCCCAATAAGGCCATTTCCTAAGTTTTTCATGGAATTAGGGAAACCACGGCATAGAGCATGGATGTGGCAATGTGGGAAGTACCTCCTTTCTCACATCAGCATGTGTGAATTCTATCCTCATTTTGGAGATGGGAGAGTAGGCTACTATATAAGGAAAGTATACTTCACTTATTTAATACTTTCATTTTACATCATCTCCCAGTCTCACCAGAATATATTAAATAACTATTTTGGTTTATTTCACTTATTTAATACTTTCATTTTACATCATCTCCCAGTCTCACCAGAATATATTAAATAACTATTTTGGTTTACTTCAATTTTATTTAATATTCTTCAGAATATTTAAATAACTATTTTGGTTTACTTCACTTATTTAATACTTTCATTTTACATCATCTCCCAGTCTCACCAGAATATATTAAATAACTATTTTGGTTTCAATTTCAGCTGTGAAAGTAAGATAATCAACTTTGTTATATAAAGATCCTAAATCTGGAATATTGATCTTTTTAGAAAATTTACTGAAGATCCTCATTTCTTTTACTTTATTTTGTTATAATCTATATTTTTTTAAAAAATAGTTTGAACAAGCTGTGCGTGGTGACACACACCTTTAATCCCAGCACTTGGGAGGCAGAGGTAGGAGGATCACCATGAGTTCAAGGCCACCCTGAGACTACATAGTGAATTCCAGGTCAGCCTGAGCTAGAGTGAGACCCTACCAAAAAAAAAAAAAAAAAAAAAACAAAAAAAAAAAAAACATTATTTTAACATTAAAGATGAAACAAAGAAATAAAATTATATGATCATACAATTCAGACAGAATTATTAACTTTTAATCATGAACTTTCCATTTTACTTTAACTTTAGTGTAATAGCTTTCTATTTGCTAGAAACTCTTATGTAGTAATTAGTTGCATTGATTTTATTATATGTAGTTTTATATGGGAAAAGTAACTTACTTCCCCGTTCATACAATTTTCTAGATATTTTTATGCTTCTAACATTTCATTATCAGTGATCTAATAAAGAATATGTTAGCACATGAAATGCTCTGTGCATTTTAGATATTTTGAAGATGTGTATTTTATTAGTATTTTCAAAATAATTAGAAAAATGGATTTATTTACTCTGTTTTTCAGTTCATATTCATTCATATTTTACTTTTACATTATTCATTTATGCATACATCAACTCAGCCCACACAAAAATACATACTCCTAACTTTAAAACATTTACTAAGTTAATAAGCCAACATTTTTCATTTTTATTTTTATCTCTTGATTACCACTGGATATGAACAAAATTAAATGTGGACTAGAGTGAAGACGATGAATAATTAAAACTAAGCAAAGATGGAAATGTAATTAGTAAAGCATGGAATAGAGATTAATTTATTAGCAATAATGAAGCACTTCACAGGTATCCTGGGGGACATAAACGGAAGGAGAGTTGCAAAGCACTTATCAGGATGGGCACATATTAAACACTTGATAAATTACAGGTCTTGTTCTTACCTTTGAAGACCTGCTTAAATGTCTCCTGTGAAACCATACATCAATCACTTCAACCCTATTCTCCGTAAGCATTATTTAGGTATTTGAAAGAAGGTACCACATTTCTGTTCCGTAACTCCTATGTTCCCTCAGGTTTTTCATATAAAATAAATTCCTGGTGATAAAATAAATTAGCCCGGGTATTGTTGATTGACAACAGGTGGAGCCCTGCTGGAAGAGTCAGTGCAGATGGTTGTTTCTAGCAACCAAACAATCAGCCAGAACTGGTTTTAGCCATGGGCCTGGTGGTCTTCTGGGAAGAGCTGTGCCCCCTGCCTTGCCTGAGCCTGCACACACATAACTACAGTGAAGTGGTTCTCTACTCACACTGGCCTTACAAAAGCAAAAATCCTGAAGCAGACAACAGGGACCAGCTGAGCAGCTCCCAGAACAATTTCAGTCACTCTGCACAACTTCCCCACCCCCAGCTCCGAGCGCCAGGACCTAATGGCAACCTCAGGAGGCCAAGGGCCGGGGGCCACCACTCATCCAAACAGCATCCAGTAAAGCTGGTCTGAAGAGCACATCTCCTGACTAACCAGCCTAGCTGAGCCCACAGCGCAGCAAAGAGGAAACCAGATGGACACTCAGCATAGGTGAGACTAGAAGCCATCACAAAAGGGAACAGGGCCATCTTACACTGGGGTGATATTTTCCCCAAAGCCAGGTATATAGGCCTGCACTGGAAGTGCTAATTTCACCTCTCTTATCAGGGCAAGCTACTAAATAAGAATACCAGAGAGAAAAATAATTCAATCCCAGCCCACGTAGAAAAATACTGGTATGTTAGATTTGATTGAAGTATGTTTGGTTGGATTTGTCTTTCTTGAAAAAGTTGTGGCTTGGGGTAGACTTTAGTAGTGTTTGATAATTTTTAAATTATAATAGCTTATGGTTTTCTATGTCTTTCTTGGGGACAGGGTATCACTCAGGCTCAGGCTGACCTGGAACCCTTTACACATCAGGAATCTCAGCCTCCCAGTTGACAGAATTAAGGATGTGAGTCAACATACCCAGCCAGCTTAAGGATTTTGGCTTTTCAAGTTTACTATTTGTATTAATTTCCACTTGTACATAAGTACTCATAAGTACTGGTTTTGTTTGTGTGAGTATTGCTCAGTTGGATTTTTGCATTGTTTTGCATTTTTTCCACCCACCATACTACTGGAATCTTTTACAACTTTTCTACCCATAACTTGTTTACTTTCCATCTTTTACCAATCCTTTTTCCACACCATGGCAAACTCCACAAATGTCCACAAATTAGGAATCTTATTTTCCCAGTCTTGAGGACTGTATATGAACACTTGTTCTCAAATTGTTCAGGTAAATTAAATTATTGTTAGTATACTTTCAATTTTTAAATCTGTGTTGTCAACCCCCAATTAAGGGAAGTACAAGACTGACATGCCCAGTAGAAGGTGGAGAAAGCTCAATCCTAAAACTATAGGCTCTGGGTTGTGAGCCCCAGGAACAGAACTGGATTATACTCCACAGTGAGCAATTGGCCAGAGAAATGAATACACAAGGTCCCCGATACAATGGAGGCCATCGCCAAGCACTTGGTTACCCAACAGAACTAAATGGTAAGACCCTAATACTGAAGACACTGCAGGCTACTATCCCAGGACACCAAGAAACCATATGGCAACAGAAAGGACAGGCAGTCCTCTCTTGACAAATCCTCGAGGCACTGGAAACTGCTGTGGGAGCACTAAGTGGCATTGGTCACCAACAGCACGAAATAGCAGGAGGACTGGAAGCTATGCAACCCAGCAGACAGACAAAACACACACACTTGTGCAATAATGACAAAAAGAAGAAGAAATTCAGTGGAGGGAGGTGGATGACCAGGACTAACTCCCTAAAACTTGTCTTCTGACCTCCACATGCACAGACTGGTTCCCATTCACATATGCACACACACTCACCTGTGCGCGCGCACACACACACACACACACCAAATAAACAAATAAGAAATAAATATATATAATAAGTATATTTATTTATTTATGAAACAAAGAGAGAATGGGCATGCCAGGGCCTCTGCAAATGAACTCCAAACACATGTGTCACCATGTGCATCTGACTTATATGGGTTCCAGGGAATTGAACCTGGGTCCTTAAGCTTCACAGGCAAGCACTTTAACCACTAAGCAAACTCTTCAGCTCCTACAATAATTATTTTTAAAGCTCTGCCTTACCATTCTTTTTTGGTATGATCCATAGTTTTTAGATACAAATACTGAACTGAGCAATGGTTAACAGCAACATTCTGGACCACAAATCCAAAATATTTATGAAACTTTGTTGATAATGAAATATCCAGTCATTGTTCCTATATAGTGATCTATATGGTCAGGCTAACAATTAGTCCAGTCTGCAGTGATAGTTTGAATGCATGTTCCCCCATAGGCTCAGATGTTTTATTAAAGCTTGTAACGTTGATTTCCAGCTCCCTGGCTGGAGGAGGCATCACTGTGGGTGAATCCTGGGGGACGGCTCTAAGGTGTTACTGGAGGTAGATCTGAATTACAGCCTAAGGTGTACAGAATACAGCCTAAGGTGTGCAGAGTGAGCTGTGCCTGGGTCCCTGCTGTGTTGCTCTTGGTGTTTTGTTGTTTTGGTGCTTGATTTTGGTGGATCTTTGAGAGGGGCCAGCTTCTTCCACCATTATGGAACTTCCCCGGGATCTATAACGCTGAAATAAATCCCATTCCTCCTGTAAACTTTGCAGGTTTCTGGGCTCATCCAGCACCATTGAGCTGACAACACCAGCCATTTCTGTAACAAAGTAGCCACGCAGCACTCATGGGCTAAGGGATGACTGTCAGTCTGAGTGCAGGCAGCAACCCCTGGCGGGGCTTCGTGAAATGCCCTTCATGTCTTCTTGTGATGTTTTCTCTAACTCCTTGTGCAGACTACTATGTCGGAGCACATGCTAAAGACATTGACTGAACTGCTAGATCATAATCCAACATTTCCCATCTCCTCAGCTTTCTTCACTATTTGGATTCAAATTTAGTGAAGGCAAGATTCAGTAATTGTCACTAAACTACCAGTCTCCAGAACTCAGTTTAAAGTAGAGGCGGTATTAAGAAATAAACCAATGAAGGAAATAATAAATGAACAAATGCAATAAAATTGCTTATTTAGTATAAAGTTAATGAGTAAAATCTGGCTTTTAAGGTATGCACCATATACCAAATTAAAAACTGTGGCAAGGGCTGGAGAAATGGCTTAACAGTTAAGGCATTTGCCTGCAAAGACAAAGGATCCCGGTTCAATTCTCCAGGACCCACGTAAGCCAGATGCACAAGGGGCACATGCATTTGGAGTTCATTTGCAGTGGCTAGAGGCCCTGGCGTGCCCATTCTCTCTCTGTCTGCTTCTCTTCTATCTCTCTCTGCTTGCAATTAATTAATTAATTAATTAATTAATTTCAAAAACCTGTGGCAAGACATCTAGTTTGTCATAATGTAGTGGTATATTTTTTTAAAATAATGTAGCCTTATATTACTTAGAACTGTATAAAAACTTGACTTTCTGAAGAATAGCAAGAGAATATATTTAGTCTATTCCACACCATCACCAGAATAGCATGGGCCAGTTGCTTCATCCTCTTCGAAGCTTGTATTTTGTTATGTAATAAAGCAGTTAAATGGAATAGCAGGGAAAGAGCAGGTGCTGGGGACATTGATTCTAATTAGTTTTACACATTGGTATTGTTAGCAATTTTTGACTATTTTCAGTGGTTTAAACAAGCATTTAATTTGTCAGAAAAAAAAAACTATAAAGTTTAAAATAGGTGTTTCTTCTTCTTCCTCTTCTTCTTCTACTACTACTACTACTACTACTACTACTACTACTACTACTGCTACTTCTTCCTCTTCTTCTTCTTCTTCTTCATCTTCTTGGGTAGCTTCTTAATTATAATGTGGTGATGGAGAACAAACCCAAAGATTTGCTCTTACCGAGCTCATGGTGTACCACTGAAGTGTACCAACTCCCCCCGACACTTACCCTTCTCCTTTCTGAACACCTTTCCCTAGTGCTCTACCCAAGAAATCAGCTCAGGACCTTACTAACCTAGTTCACGTGGTTGGTCCTGTTAGCTCACACTTTTTTAACCATGTTACTTAAAAAAAAAATGCTGTCTTGCGCATTTCCATCTTTAAAAGAAAATTATCATTTATTTGCTTACTTATTTATTTATTTATTTATTATTTATTTATTTATTCATTTATTTTTGTCAAGAAAGAGAATCAGAGAGGAGACAGGCAGGAAAGAGAGAGAGAGAGAGAGAGAGAGAGAATATGAATATTGAATATGGGCACAGCAGGGTGACTAGACTTTGAAAATGAGCTCCAAATGCATGTGCCACTTTGTCATATGTTTTGGGTGGGTGAGGAACTGAACCCAGTCATTAGGCTTTGCAGTCAAATGCCTTAACCACTGAGCCAGCTCTCCAGCCCCAAGTCCATCTTTGATGCTATGTATTTTGAAGGCTGTTGGGTATAGTTTGTTTGGACAAAACTGGGTTTTATTTGAAGTTAGTAAATTCAAATCCATGGCTTATTGTGGCTTCTAAATGTGATTAAAATTTCAGATTCTAGAGACTTCTTTAGACTTATTAATTCAGAATACCATTGTGGAGTTGGTAAATTTAGTACTTATATATGGATGCCTTGTGGATTCTCACAGAAACTAAAACCAAAGGGCCACTTATGCTACATGGAATATTCCATCAATTTTTTTAAAAAAACTAATTAAAATATTAGACTAGAAAAGGAACCACATAGAACATAGGTTGGGATATCCTCACTAGACAATTTGACATTCTAATCTACAATTCTTGTCGCTGTTCTAAATTTCACTTATGAAAACTTATGAAATGTGGAGATAATATTGAATTATGGACTTGCACCACAGGTAAGAATTTTATTAAGCAACTGAGGTCAGAATATTAAAATGCTATGGAAATTCAAAATATCATTACAATAAACCTTAGGATTTAAAAATAACATTTCCCTCTGTTTCTTAGATATCATATGTGTGCATATAATGCTTAACTCTCAATTTTTATATAGAATGAGCTACAAAATTTCTGGATTTTCATCATTTTCTGTGAACTTCAAACAAAGGTGTGAATTTCTTCCTCCTTCATAGCATTGAAATTTCTTCTAAATAACAAGTATTGAGAAAGCTTCCCACCAGGTTTGATTCCTAATGATATTACTTTACTGATCTCAAAATTTCCTGTGATTAGAGAGTACTTTGACTTTAACCCTTTCAATTAGAATATTTATAATGGTCATCCTTTGCTTGCCCCCATCTGATATAAGTGATAATGTTGGGCACTTTTGACCAAAGTAGGTTAGATGAAGTTTTGAACTTTGAATGGAAGCTCCTTTTGGAAAGGTGGGGATATGGGATGGAATGAATATATTCTTGTAGTAGCATCTAAATCTTTGGGGTAGAATAAATAATGCTACTCCAAGAAAGCCATCCCCCTAAGTCCCCATGTCAGTGACAGGGTCACTGGACAGATGATTGGTACCTAACAGATTGGATGGAATCAACAACATTAAGAGTGAAAGTTGGCTCTGTCAGTGTTTGTCAAACAGGATCAAAGAATCCTTATCTGAGGTTGAGGGGAGTGCCAGAGACAGACGACTAAGCAAGGAACCTGAGTCCAAGGAAAGAAGAAATTCCCTAGAAGCTGGAACACACAAGGCTGCTTGAAATCATCAATTTGTGATGGCTTGAAAATAAATACAAACTACATGTGAATTTCCAATTGTGTGTAGATTACAAAAAAAAAAAAAAAAGAATATATCAAAACTAATGAATATATGCTTAATGTACAGAATATCTATCCTATTTTCTAATAATTACTTAAATTTCATGGTATTAATAACCAGAAAAATAACTACAGAGTAGATACCTGTAGCACATAAGATTGAGTTATTTTGTGAATATTTTAAAAATATTTAGTTAATTACACCAAGAATACCTAATATATTCAAAATCAAAATTTAAAGGAAATGATAAAAAAGCTGTTAAATTGAATTAAAACCTCAATCAAGAAAGTAATATCTGTGTGAGAGAGAAGGCTTAGCTGTTAAAGCATTTGCCTGTGAAGCCTAAGAACTCCTGTTCGAATTCTCCAGATTCATTTATAGCCAGACATAGCAGTGATGCAAGTGTGCAATGCCATGCATGCCCACAAGGGAGCACACACTTTTGGAGTTCATACACAGCAACTGAAAGGCCCTGATGCTCCCATTCTCTCTCTCTCTCTCTCTCTCTCTGCCTCCTTAACTCTCTCTCTCTCAAAAAAAAGAAGGTGATATCTGAATGCAAATTGTAATTTAAGAAAATATTTGAAAAGATTTGAAATGCATGTAAATTTACTGAAAAGCATGGTTTGTATAAAATAGTCAAAAATAGTTTATAATGCCAGTAAAAATTCAGTGTATATAAATGGTTATATAAATTCAAACTGGTCAGTATCCTAAAAGTTATATGGAAAGATGTGCAAGAAAATGTTGGCAGGAATTGCAAAAAAAATAAAAAAAAAGTAGATCAGTAAGTGAGACTAGGCCTAGGAATCTTGAGAAGGCACCAGCAAACCAAGCATTAAAAGATGGTGCTTCATTAAGAAGAGGCGGAACAAACATGGAACATAGGAACTCCAGAGTTAGTCAGTTGCACAGAGGAGCTTTGGGGATGTTTATAATGGTGAACAGAAATAATTCAATACATTATATGAGCATAACTGATTAGCCATTTGAAAAATACAACCAATATTGACAAATGTATAACTCACAACAAAATGAATTCTGACTGGATCACAGTTTACTCTTATTTTATTTAAATTATTTTTAAGTTAGAATAGAAAGAAATGTATTTTACTTTTTCCATTTCCATACAAAACCCTTGCTGTGCCTTCCTCCATTCCTCTTCCTAGTGCCCTCCTCCCTCGTGCACCTTTCCTGCCCCTGCTGGGCCCCTTCCTTCCCTAGCTACCACTGCCCTTCAGTTTACCAAATGTATTCTACCGCATTCTATTTCCTTCCACCCTTATGATCTTTTCCTTCTTTCTCATCACCCCCTTTCTAATCTCAAGACATACACACACACATTTTCTCTCTGTAGGTATATATAATTACAAATATATATATGATATATTTATATTCTCACCAGAAACGAATAATGTTTCTATTTTCCCAAAGTCCTCATTAGCATTTGTTGACATTTGTTTCCTTCATGAGAGCCATTTTAAATGGGGTGAGATGGAATCTCAGAGTGATTTTAATTTTATTTCCCTGATGACTAAGGATGTTGAATACTCTCAAGTGTTTACTACCCATTTGCATTTCTTCTTTTGAGAACTATCTGTAAGTTTATTTGCCCATTTGTTGATTGGGAATTTTTTTGTGTGTGTTTATTTTTGGCAGTTATTTTTATATTCTAGATATTAACTTTGAATTGATGAATAATTAACAAAGATTTTCTTCCGTATGGTAGGCATCCTATTCCCTCTGGAGATTGTTTCCTTTGGCTTTTTAATTCCATGTAAGCCCCATTTGAGAATTCTGGGATTATTTCCTGAGCAGAAAGTTCTTGAAAGCTTCCATCTTGCAGTGTTTTGCTTATGTTTTCTTCAGCAGTTTCAATGCTTCACATGTTATATTAAGGTCCTTGATTGATTTTGAATTGATTTTTGTACAGGATGAACGATGTGGACTGGTTTCATTCCTGTACATCATGTACTAAAGAGGCTATCTTTTCTTTAACATATGTTTTCAAAAGCTTTAGCAAAACTTAGGTGGGTATAATTTGGCGGGTTTGTTCCTAGTTCTTCAGTTCTGTACCACTAGTCTATATCTGGTTTGTGCCAGTGTGATGTGTCTTTTCTTTCCTCCTCCTCCTCCTCTTCCTCTTCCTCTTTGTCCTTTTTTTTTTTTTTTATCATGAGTCAACTGCTTTTGTTGAATCAGGGACTTTTGTTGGGGAACTTTTGTGCTTCCACATGCACTTCACGGCTTTTCCCCCTAGTTCTGTGAAGAATGTCATTGAAATTTTGATAAGGATTTTACTTCATTAATGGTTTTCAGGGAAATTGCCTAAGAGCCAGTGAAGTCTTTTCATTGATGTCTTCTTGCTTTTCTTCAGGCGTTTGAAAGCTTGCATGGGGGCAGGTGTTTGCAGACTTCACAGTTAAGCTTGACCACTTTCCTGAGTACTAACCTTCTCTCCAAACCCCACCAGCCCATTTTCTATCTTTTCTTTGGATATTGGCCCAAATCCTAAGCATGCTTGTCCTGGCTCATTGGGTGTTCTCACTGTTTCTCCCCTGCCCACCTATGCAGCTGGGTACACATCTCCATTGCTGAGCCTGCATGTTATCCTGAACTCTAACTCAAAGAGGAATAATAAAAAAACATTCTCTCTCCATCTTCCCCAAACCTGCCAATATTTACAGCTTGCTCACCTGGTTGTTTATTCTTCTCTCAAACTCCAATGGAATTGTTCTCATTATAAAGTCTTCATTTAGAGGTCTTTCACCATCTTAATTAGTTGTGTCTGTAGATTTAAGAAAAGCTATTGTAAACATATATTCCTTGTCAGCAAATATACAGAAAAGCCACTTATTTATGATCATTAATTTTTATTCAGTGACTTTGCTAAAAATGTTTACAGATCTTACTAGTTATAATCTTTCTAGCATGGGATCTACAAATAGGAATGATTTGATTTTTAATTTCTGATTTGAGTATACTTTATTTATTTCTTCTTCTTTCCATAGCTGGAACTTTCAGCACTATATTGAATAAAAGTGGGGAGAGTCAGTATCCTTGTTCCATTACAGATCTTAGATGAAATGCTCTAGGATGTCCCCTAACATTCTTTGTTACTGAATAAATCAACTTTCCATGCCTTTGTCTACAGATGTGGTGTGTATGGCCTTAATATCTTTGATGAGCCGTGGTCACCTGACTTTTAGCGCAAGTACTTTCACCAACTCTAAACTGGCTACCTGTGAACTTCTCTAAGTTGGGCAGGTTATTCTTTGGTTGCATCTATTTGGGAGTTGTGGTGGTTTAATTCAGGTATACACCATAAACTTAGATGTTCTGAATGCTAGGTTCCCAACTGGTGGCAATTTGGGAATTAATGCCTCCTAGAGGCAGTGTATTGTTGGGGGCAGGCATATGGGTATTATGCAAGTTTCCCCTTACAGTCAGTGTTTGGCACACTCTCCTGTTGCTATGGCCCACCTTATGTTAAAAGATCTTGGCCTATGAGGATGCATGATGTATGAACATCATTGGGATTAATAAAATCTATGGGTTCTTTTAAAGTTGGATTGAATATATAGTATTTTATATCATGTATGGTTATCAGTTTATTGGAGTGAGGGACAGAATGTGGTGGCTTGATTTAGGTGTTCCCCCATAAAATTAGGTGTTCTGAATGCTAGGTCCCCATCTGATGTCAATTTGGAACTTAAAGCCTCATGGAGGCAGTGTATTCTTGGGAGCAGGCTTAAGGCTGTTATAGCAGGCTTCCTCCTGCTTCTGTTTGGCACACTCTTCTGTTGCTGTTGTCCATCTGACATTGGCAAGGAGGTGATGTCCACCCTCTGCTCATACCATCATTTTCTGCTGCCATCATGGAGCTTCACCTTGAGTCTATAAGTCAAAATAAATCCATTTTTCCCAGCAGCTGCTCTTGGTCAGGTGTTTTCTGCCAGTAATATGATCCTGGCTACAACAGGGTTATAAATACTTCTTACAGTTAAAAGGTGACTCCTTATATGTAGGAAATTTCTGCTCTAATTCCCTTGAGTGGATTCTCAATGCCTTCAGTGCTGATATCACCTCTTCCTTCCTCCATTGATTACTTAGCTTTAGTCTCAGACAGCATCCCAGAATTTGGTAATTGTGCTCACATTCTTATGTATTTCTCCTTATTGCTGAGTCTGTCCTTCATAGCTGATACCTTCTTGTTCCTGAGACAAAACTCCCTGCCAGAAGCAGTTCATGGAAGTAAAGGGTTGATTTTGGGATTGCAGTTTGGAGGTGAATTTTCATCATGGTGAAGAAAGCAAATGCTGAGAAGGCTGCAGACTCACTTTAGCACATCAGCAGAGAAAAAGAGAGAGAGAGAGAGATCAACAAGAACAACCATCTGAGAACACCCTTTCCCACCCTTAACTGTTAAGAATATAGATCAACATTTTCCATTCTGTGACAAAATGAAACTTTAGGGAAACCAGTTCTCAAGAGGTCTAACCAATTAAGCAAAAATGGACATTCAAAATAACATTACCAGGGTGGAAATAAATTAAGCCATAAGAAAGGTACTCATCAGGCAATGTTTCTTTTCAGAAGAGACCCAGTTGAACAAGGACAGCTATTCTGGGATGTGATAACATAGACGATGCATTAATGGCAGACCACCACTCATGAAGTAGTGTTATCTGTGCCCATGGACGATTCTGGAGTAGAGCAATGCCCTAAAACTCAGACACCATTATTAATCTGCACTGTTGCCTTCGATTTTAACAAAACAAGATCAGCCTGAGGTAAAGGAAGTTCCTAAATATGTCTGTCTACAATTTGAAATAAAGAGTGTTGGGAAGAAATATATATGTATGATGCCGTGAATGATTTAGGACACTGATAGAACAAAGAGCTGCTCCTATAGTTCACAGAGGAAGGAGGTGTGATAGATCCCCTGTCAAAGGAACTTTCAAGTAGTAACTGTTTGAAAGTTGAATTGCTTGAAGAGTTTATCAAAGAAGTTCAAGAAACTTTGTTTTGAAATATTCATAAGACTAAATAACTAATATTTTTGAAAAGATTTTAGTTTGTATAAAATAGTGCACTGAAAAAAAAAAAAACAAGAAATATACCAATTTGCTCTTAAAAATTTCATGGTTGCCCTACATGAAACCGTTCTTTGTGGGTTCCTCATACAGAAGAAGAAAGATATAGAAATTAATTATTTTCATGGTTGTGATATTTAGCATCTTCTCATATTTTAGCCATCGTTTGGAGTTCTCCATGTAACTTCTTATATGAACAGGTCCCTTTGTTGCTGTCACTCATCTTTTACTGGGGTTCATAGAATAAGTGCAGAAGCCATTTATGAACTAGAGACATTTTAAAAACCTAATGGAATTTCAGATTGGGTATGAAGATTATTTAGAACTTGGTTCCCTTTTTCAGGAATTGTTAAACCTCCAGAATAGAAAATATTTAGTACTGAATTTTCAAAAATAACATGGCTCTCGGTTTAAAATGTTGCTGTTTCAGGATTGTGGATGCATATTACATGACGATCTGATGGATCCCTGAAAGAATGGATCTCATGTGAAAATCTAGTTTGTGTTCAGTAAAAGCATGAATCATGAAAGGAAGTAGCAAGCCGGAGGATGGGGAACATATGTGAAGAGTGTCAAGACCCTGCTGATGGTGAGCTCTTCAGCCTAGTGTTATAAATCCTTCTTAAAAATTATAATTTTTATTTTTGTTTTACTTATTTATTTATTTATCTTTGGTTTTGCAAGGTAGGGTTTCACTCTAGCCCAGGCTGACCTGGAATTCACTATGTAGTCTCAGGGTGGCCTTGAACTCATGGTGATCCTCCTACCTCTGCCTCCCGAGTGCTGGGATTAAAGGTGTGTGCCACCACGCCTGGCTTAATTTTCATTTTTAAAGCATACCAAGTCCTTTAGTTCTTCCTATGAGAAATTTACTGGCCATTAAATCCAACACTTTCTTTGTATTCAAAAGGTGAAAATGTTTAGGCTTTAGAACTTACTAAGTCACACAATTTCTGGCTCTGAAAGCAAAATTATTTTATGTATGTCACAAAGAAAGACTATAGAATCACGGCTGAGAAGTTGGCTCAGTAGATAAAGGGCTTGCCAAGCAGACATGAACACTTGAGTCTGGACCCCCACAGCCATTTAAAAAACAGGCACTTGTAATCCCTGTGACACCTAGGGGCAAGAAGGAACATAGACACAAGAGAATCCATTAGAAACTCGGGGGCCAGTGAGCTGGATGGCAAAGCAGTGGTGAACAATGTGAGACCCTGTCTCAGGAGGTAGAATGCAAAACTGACATCCACACTTTTCCCTCTGGCTGGCACATGCGTTCCATGGCACATGTGTACTTGTACTCACAAACATGAACATGTGCACATGGGCACACACATCATCCATGCACATACACATGCACAGTAAATAAAGAAAGAATGCAGATTTATCAGTTACATTGTATTGTCCTATAACTTTCACTCTAATTTCTCATATTCCATGAAACTTTTTTTCTCCTAGTCTAGAAGACTGGGGAGTTTGTCTGCTGGGCTAAGAGACCACTGAGTTTTCAGATAGTTGTATGATAAAAATTAGAATAAAATGCCAAAGTGCAGTGAAGTATTACGGCTATAAGGAAATAAATTTGATCATTTTAAATGTAGATGATTAATTTGTTCACACCTATACATAGTTTGTCTCACATATATGTTAACATATGTTAAAAGACAAACTACTGAATACCATCAGTGTATACCAGATTTCATGACCTCTCACCTCCCTGAGTTTCTAACAGTTTTATGCTAGCCACAGAAAACTATCAGTACCAGTTTAAAGTTTACACTGAGAATATAAATACAATCCTTAATATCTGGTATTTTGCCACTACTCCTACTTGACAAAATATTTTTAAAAGCCAGTCATAGAATTTGAAAGTAAATTCTTTTTTTTTTTTTTTTTTCTTAGCCATCTGATTCTTCTCTTAGAGGCATAGATTCAATTGTGTTTTTTTTTTTTAAATGCAAATATGAAAAGGTAAATTTGGTACAGGAACAAAACATTTCAAGATGATTTAGAATTACTCTAAGCTTATTTTAAGCAAAGGGAAAAAAGCTAAGCATGTGGTTACTTTCCTTTAGAATATTTGTGGAGTAGGGAATGGTTCAATGGATTAAGTATTGTCATCCAAGCACAAGGACCAGAGTCTGATCCCCAGCACCCAACGTAAACATGAGGTGGGCATATGTGGAATGTCAGTCTGCCTGTCATCTAGTAGTCAGGAGGCAGAGGCAGCCGATCTTCAGAGTGAGCCGGGTAGCTAAAATAGCTACTTCAGTGAGCCCTGGGATCAAGTGAAGACACTGCCTCAGTAAATCAGGTGGATGGTGATCAATGAAGGTTCCTGGTAGCAATCTCTGACCTCCATATGTATGTGCTCACATGTGCACATGAAACCTCATATACATGAGCCCATGTGCCCATAAGACCTGTACACATAAAAAACAAAGTTTTTGAAAATGTGAAAAATTCCTCTTCTTTTCCTGTTTTGTTAAATATTGTTATGCAGAAGTATTAAGGGCATTTTTCTTAAATTGTCCCAAATTTGACATTAAGTGCACCAAGTAAGAAAATGTCTTTGGCATATTAAATGTTTGCTCTATATGTACTTTTCATTCAATATAAATATTGCTTTGGAGCCATTAAATTAAAATTCTTTTTTGAATATTTTATTTATTTATTTGAGAAAGAGAGAGAGAAAGAGGCAGAGAGAGAGAGAGAGAAACAGAAAGAAAAGAGAGAGAATGGGCATGCCAGGGCCTCTAGCCACTGCAAACAGACTCCAGATGCATGTGTCCCCTTGTGCATCTGGCTTATGTGAGTCCTGGAGAATCAAACAGGGATCCTTTGGCTTTCCAGGCAAATGCCTTAACCACTAAGCCATCTCTCCAGCCTAAATTAAAATTCTTTGGTATTAACTTGTTCAATGTAAACAAAAGAATATGCTTTCTTTGAGGGAAATTTCTGTCTTTTGAGTGTGGGTTAAGTCATCCTTGTTCCATTTTTTCTTCTTTCTTTTCTTTTCTTTTCTTTCTTTCTTTTTTTTTTTTTTTTTTTTAACAAGATGTAACTTAAAATTGTCTTAATGGGACTGGGATGATGGCTAAACAGGCATTCTTGGAAAGTTTCCTGTCCAGTATTAAATTCCCCAGCATCCACATGTAGAAGCAGATGCAAAGTTACACATGCATGTGTAATCAGAGAATCTAAAGTTTTTATGTGCCAACTAGTCTTATGTGGTTTGTTTGCAGGAACAAGAGACCTTATCTCAAAAAAGAAAGCACAGAATCCTTGAAGTTGTTCTCTGACATTCACATGTGATTTACACATGCACACACACACACACACACACACACAAACATATTTTTTAAAATTCCTTTTATATAAAAATACATGGCACACATTGCCACAGTGTATCTCAGGATACAAGTTTTGCTGGCCAACTCTGTTTGTTTGTTCTGGAAAATTTAGATTCATATTTATTCTGAAACTGTTGACTTGTTTACAAAGTAAATGTAATGGGTTTATTTTTCTTTTTTTATAATTTTTTAAAAAATTTTTTTATTATTTTATTTATTTTTGGAGAGAGACACAGAGAGAAACAGATAGAGAGGGAGAGGAAGACAGATAGAGATGGGCACACCAGCAGTCTCTCAGCTGCTGCGAACGAAATCCAGATGCATTCACCCCTTTGTGGTCAAGTGCAGCATTGCGCCCTTGTGTCACTTTGCATCTGGCTAAACATGGGACCTGGAGATTGAAACTGCTGGAGATTGGAACCGGGGTTCTTAGGCTTAGCAGGCAGGCACCTTAACTGCCAAAGCATCTCTCCAGCCCTGTAATGGGTTTCTTATAAAGAAACAACAAAAAGATCAAAAAATTAAATGTGAATATTTACTATTGTATAGTCTATGATTGAAAATATTGGGTGTTTTTATGTTTTAGTTAATGATTTTGCTCTTATGGCTTTCACTTTTTTTTTTTTTTTTTTTTTTTTTTTTTTTTAGTTTTCCAGGCATGTTCAACAATGAATTTGGGATTACTTCTCTGTTTGTTTTTGTTTTTGTTTTTGTTTTGCACAGATAAATGTGAAACTTGAATTGCTGTTTGTCCTTACGTTGCTCCTTCAGAGGTGAAAAGTGGTTTAAATGGTTCCCCAGGACCATAATATTTAGACCTGCCACACAGCTATGCTTGAAATATGCGCAGCCTAGAAGGAAATGGGGCCAGCGCATTTGCATATGTGAATTGTTTGTAGAGGGAGATGGGGCCAGCACATATGCATATGTGGGGTGTATGTAGAAGGAGAGGCCGTCTGTACCATTGATATCTGTGGTTTACACAGAGAGAGATGTTATCTACATATTCATATATGCCAGGTGTACATAGGAAATACTTGGTCACATGACCTGTTGGAGTTCTTCAATTGCCTTTGGATATGGGAGACATTCCATTCAATCCAGACAGAAAACACCCTATTGGTTTTACGTGGAAGCCGGCTTTCCTGCTCCTTCTCTGATTGCTCCTGAAGCAGGTCCACCCCTCCCCGCTCCAGACCCACTGTTAACAAGAGGGAAGCGGAGACCAGAGTGAACCTGGACCCCACAGGAAATCCAGGGGGAATGAAGGGCCCTTGTCGGTACTGTACATTCAGAAAACGTCTGGTGAATCTGACCTGTTTGTTTCAGTAGCACTATTAGACACATTATTAACAGGAACATAAATACCTTCCTTACAGAGTGACCACAGAGAAGACAGCAACAAACCGAGATCAAAAATAAACAGTGCAAGCGAGCAAGGATTCCTGGATGGAGGCTCTGGACTCCCGTGTCCAAATCCCAGTACTGGACAGCTAAATCCAAAGTGGTACTCAGTACGTTCCTCAACTGCCCTCCCCGTCATTATCATCATCTCTAACAATGAGATGAAAACAATGAGAGACGGAGTAAGTCATATGTCTGAGCTTTAAATAACTTAGTTTATAAAGAGGTGAGCATAGATCCCAATAAAAAGCTATGGATAAACATTCATTTACTTTTTTAAAATTCCAGCTTAAACCGTGTGACTAGTATCATTCTGATTTTTCAAGCACATTCCTGACATTGATAAACTTTCCACTGAACAGAAACAATATTGACAAAAATTATTCAGAGGCAGGTTTCAGCTAGAATGCAAACCCTAGAGGCATTTAACAAGGCATTTGACTCTGCCACAGCCTCAGACACTGGAGCCATAACAAACAGAGAAGAATATTTGTGGATGCATAAAAGACTCGGCCTATGTGAAGGAATCCTGCCAACTTGCTTTTGGCATATATCTGTGCTGGAGCAAAGAGTTTTCCGAGACAAATTAAGCACATGCTTAGATTTGGCATTAAGGACTCTGCCAAGACAGGGACTGACTGGGTCCGTGGGGATGACAAAATGAGTGTTGTAGAGATTATAAGCCACACAATAAACTTCCATGGATATTCATCTCTAGGGAAACTCCGGCCAGCTGTCGTTCTTGGCTGAGAGGACAAGCTGGTACATTCCATTCTACATCACAATTCTGGAGGCTGCATATTTTATCATTTACATCTCTACTTCTCTTTAAATCTCCTTGTTTTTCTCTCCCTCTCTCTTTCTCTCCTCCCTCCATTCCTCCTTTAGCTCCCTATGTATCCGACACCCTACCTTATTTTTTGGTTCTTTCCTTTGATGTTCAATTTTCCATGTAAAATTGAAATATTATAAAACTAGTTGAGAAGAAATTATAGATGATATTAGAGGTTGATTGCATTCTTTAAAATATTTCAATCATGTATTGATTTGAGAGTGAAAACAAGAACGAGAGAGAGAGAGGGATAGTGACAGATAGAGAAAATGGGCCCTCCAGGGCCTCCAACCACTTAAAATGAACTCATTTGCTACCCTGTGCATCTGGCTTTACATGGGTAGTGGGGAATAGAACCTGGGTCATTTGGCTTTGCAGGCAAGCACCCTAACCACCAAGAAATCTCTCTAGCCCTGTTTATTTCTTATAAAGTGTTGCAGAATCTAGAAAGATCAATGCAAATATACCCAGGGTTACTGGCTGTTACCTTTAAGTATAATCTGCACAATCATAACATCCCTCATTGTGTAACTTGTCCCAGAGAAACATGAATAAATGTCTGCACATCCCAGATAAGGCACCCAAGACAGATAAAACAAATTCTAATTTGGCGATGCAATGAGTTAAATTAGGGATACTCAAGGAAGCAGGGGTGACTGACGGTTGGTGGCATCACTGAAAAGCCCGTGCTGGATGGATGGCACAGAAAGTTACTTCTCAGGAGGTCCCTGTATGACCTGTAGGCAGCCTTGTCTCCCCAGCAATTATTTATAAATTTTTGGAGGAATCTTATCAACTTTACAAGTTTCTAAATGTCCTAATCCTGGTAAGTTTCACTTGGTCCTTGTGTCTTAGAAGCCTCTGTCTGTCTTTTTAAGGGAATGTTTCAATTTGAAATAAAATAAATAAATAAATGAATGAATAAATAAATAATAAATAAAAATAAATAAATAAATAAATAAATAAACAGGCAGTAAACATCCCCTGCTGACTGGGAGAATGGAGATGTCCCATCTACCACTGAGGCTACTTGACTCAAGATCTGGAAGTTCTACAGCATCAATTTCCTGATGGCACTTTATTGTTCACTTCTCCAGGGGAAACTGACTGAAGGAGCTGGAGCAGTTACTGTATAGTCATTTTCAAGGAGTTAACAGGATTCAGTTCTTAACGTTTGCATTTTGGAAATGTAAAACCTATAATACTTTTCAACCCTCTCCTAATAAGTTACCGTGTCAGTCACAAGTGTGGAGCTGCTAAAGCTGCATTGCTGTCATTGAAATCAGGGCAGAGAGGAGACCCCAAAAATCATTCTTTCAGTGAGGCACAATAAAAAGACAGGGACATATTATGAGGTCATAGGATGGGAAAAAATGCTCCCCCTCTGGTGTCTGGTTTAACCTCTTGGCAGCTGAAAATGAAGAATTCCAGAACAGTGAACATTTGGTTTGAACACTGACAATATAACAACAATATTCCTTTCTATAGAAATATTTTCAAATTCTCTTCCTCTACCTGCCTATTTCTGTATCTCTCTTTCTCAAATAAATAAATAATAAAATAAAGTAAAATAAAGGCTGGAGAGATGACTTAGCAGTTAAATGCTTGCCTGTGAAGCCTAAGGACCCCATCCCCCATTCGAGGCTCCATTCTCCAGGACCCACATAAGCCAGATGCACAAGGGGGTGCATGCATCTGGAGTTTATTTGCAATAGCTGGAGGCCCTGGCTAGCCCATTCTCTCTCTACCTGCCTTTCTTCTCTCTCTCTCTCTCTCTCTCTCTTTGTCTCAAATAAATACATTGATAATAAAATAAAAAAGAAATATTTTCAAATAAGAATGTTAACATATCAATAAATTAGGCTCAAGGCTTGAGTGCATAGGATCTTGGGCAGTGCCTCTCTCCCTTTCCAACTCTTGTTGGGGAGTCTCACAGACAAAACCAACACCTTTGGTTCACCATGATGGTATGCTTTCTGCATCTCCATAATCTAAAGGTTAATCTTCTCAGGTATAATTTTGTCCAGGAACTTTAGGAACCATTCTGTGATCTCGTTTAAAGTTCTTAGCAACTTTAAAGAAGTAGCTTCTAATCCTACCAAAATTATACATGTGACAATTAGAAAGGCAACTGAATGTGGCTTTCCTTTGAGAACCCACATCCATGTTCTCCATTGTGTCACAGTCTTCGCTAAGTACCTCTGTTCCCTTAACCCCTGTGGTTAAAACCTAGCTTAGTAGGCTTTGCTATACTAAACTCTAACCCTGAGTCATACAGGCTTGGTCTGATAGTCCTTTCTGCAGCCATGTCAAGGAACCCCCGCTCTACCTGTGTGGTGGTCTATGCAGAGAACAGCTCAGTCTACTGCAGGTGGCAGCGTGGCGCCATGCCTCCATCCCTGCATCCTTGCCTCTGCTGACCTCAGGAGAATGTCTGCATGCAGGGATAAAACTTTCATATAGGATATCCTGCATGCCTGCCTGCTCAGACAAGCCCATCCCCACCATATAGAGTAACTTTTCCCCACCACAAGGGAATTATAACCAAGGAAATAAATGCGCAAGGTGAGAGCCAGTCCCTCTGAGGGCAAAACACATGGAGGACTTTTCATAACATGAACAAAGGACTCAGGCAAATGGATTTTATGCTGTTACTTCTGACAACAGCATAAGGTATTCTTATAAGGATAAATGTTCAGAAACAGAGGCATATTATATCATTACCTATCATATCATGACATCTTGATAATATTTTAAATTAAATAAGCAGAAAATAGACAAATCTATTCCAAATTTATATGTCATGTATGCTCTTTTGATTATGTAATTTTTTTTTTTTTTTTGGAGAGAGACACAGAGAGAGACAAAGAGAGACAAAGAGAGAGGGAGAGGAAGACAGAGATTGGTGCACCAGCAGTCTCTCAGCTGTTGGGAATGAAATCCAGATGTGTGCGCCCCCTTGTGGTCAAGTGCGGCCTTGTGTCCTAGCGTCACTTTGCATCTGGCTAAACGTGGGACCTGGAGATTGGAACCAGCGTTCTTAGGCTTAAGAGGCAGGCGCCTTAACCGCTAAGCCATCTCGCCAGCCCTGATTATGTAATTTTTTTTTTTTTTTTTTTTTTTTTTTTTTTTTGGTTTTTCGAGGTAGGGTCTCACTCTGGTCCAGGCTGACCTGGAATTAACTATGTAGTCTCAGGGTGGCCTCGAACTCTTGGCGATCCTCCTACCTCTGCCTCCCGAGTGCTGGGATTAAAGGTGTGTGCCACCACGCCCAGCCTGATTATGTAATTTTTAAGTTTCTCCATTTAACCCATGCCTATGGTTTCAGATGGTTTCTATGAGTCATACCTCTTTTTAAATACTTTTAAATAATGATTCATTCTATTTTTAAATGTGTATATACTTTCTGGCATTTAATTTTAGATACAAATTTTCTCGATTCAAAGTTTTTGAGAAAGTCTTGTATCCAGAGGTTCAATTCACTCTTAAGTCAAAGTTCAAGAAAACACATTGAATAGCATTTATGCTCTTCCTTTGTTAGTCATTAACATTCAATGATGCTGCTTGCCTTAATGTGTTGGAGTACTCTGTGAACTGGATTCCAAGGAATTTTAATTGTCCATCATTTGATGTAAAATCTCCCATTTTCATTCTCATGTATAGTTTGGATATGTTTGAAAAATTCACATTAGTGTTAGCAGATGACAACATCAAGATCCTTTACTTATGAAAAGGCTAATTAGCTTAAGCTACAAAATAAATAATTGATTATGCAGATACTGAAGAAAACATCTAAAGATGGAAAACAGCATGTGATCCACATTCTGGCCATTAACTAGCTAAAGGTTGGCAAGGGCTCATTTTTATTCCATTAGTTATTGATAGTTTTTTTCTTAATGTCAGTCTTGTTTTCAAATTAATGTCAGACTTCAAAATAAAATGATGAGATGGTTTTCTTTGGTCAAAACTGTGGATTTTTAATTCTTTCCTAAATATTGTGATTAATTTGTTTATATGAATAGGCTAAGTGATGCAGCCTATTGAAAAACCATTTTCATAGCTCTAGGGACCAGGTCTGAAACATCATTTACATGGAAGTAATGAAATTATCCTTATCTGAATGCTGTAAAGAAGATAAGAAGGTAAATGTCACTTCTGCTACTTCTACAAGTCACAGCACTCCACACGTCATCAAAGGAAGCATTTCAAATCGCCTCTGCGGTCTCATTAAATTTCAACTGAGGAAACCATGAGGATCTTCCCTGACGAACTATAATAAAAGTCACGCTTTGGTTGAGGGACTTTGGCTTTAGGCAAATGGTGACGAATCATTGCATCTTTGTGTGGAAGTGCATTTGTCAGTCAAAGGTTTTGAGAGCAGTTTTTATTTTCCAGCTATTAAAAAGCAAGCATCTCACATGAATGAGATTTTTGGAGCTAGACAAATCATGAGCACATTTTGGTTGGGAAGCCCATGCTGACTTAGCTTCTAGAACCCTAAACCACCTTCTGTCCGTAGTCTCTACCATGTCATGGAGAAGTCTGTCCAATGGGGAACATGACACAGAGGATGAATCAACCATCCACGAAAAATGAACATTAAAATAAAACATAGTCTTCATTGGATGGCTGTGTGTTGATAAATACCATACGATCTGGTGTTCACCTTATTTCAAGGAGTCATAGAGAGCAGTTGTTATTGTTATTACTATGCAGATGAAATAAAACCACCCTGATTGACACCACCTGTAGTCCAGGAAGATGAAGTGATTTGAACTAAATCACAAAGTAAAGCTTGAATAAGGGCAAGCAGGGCCAGGGTTTCTCCACCTGCGAATGCTCTTTCCATTATATGAATAGCCTTTTAGTAAGAGCAGCCAGGAGTCTGCTCTCTAAGAGGCTCTTAACACTTTGAGAGTTATTTAGGAAGCCCTGTTAGCTGTTAACTGAAATAACAGTCAAATCCATAAATGGTGTAATTTTCTCATTTTCTTTCTTGCATAGTAGCATCCTAGAATTATGCATCTTCCCTGACAGGGGACATGGACCTACATGAAATCATGGTTACTGCCAAGCAAGACAAAGGAAGATGGAAAGGGCAGGAAGAACAGCAGTGCCCCAGGGTGCAAGGCCCAACTCCCAGAGAGCACTGCAGGAGGAAATGATCGTGAGGTTGTTAACACAAATACGCGGCCATTCACAGCTGGCACAGCCAGGCCACCCATACCACCACACTGAGTTATCAAGACGAAGCTGAGTGGTGGATGTTTGCATGGTTTGAATATGGAGGCTTCATATGATGAAGCCCAATCCCTGCAGTGAAGTATTGCAGGGTGGGATGTTGGCTGATGATGAGAGTCCCGATGGGAGCCTCTTGGGGATGTGCCTGTGGGAATGGTTAAGGTATTTCTCCTGGGACCCTGCATGTGACCTATCCCATTTCTCTCTGGCTTATTACTACAGATCACATCTCCTCCTGCCATCTGACCCAGGGTTCTTGCAGGGCCTGTGACATGCTTGTTTGGATTAATGATCTTTTCTTTAGAACTTTGTTTATCCTTCAGTGCATTTTATTATAGTGATGCAATCCTAGTGTCTTCAGTGGGCACATGTGTCTGCAGAGGCTCAGACAAACGCAATTAGCTCCCAGGGTCACATAGCTAGGGTGTTTGGGTCAATATCCTCATAATTACTCACCCTCAAGTGCAAATAACTGCCCACAGCTGCTGGGAGTCTAATGGCTGCCACAACACTGACAGCATTAGTGGTACATTTGTGTTTACGTTTGAACAGTGTTCAACGTTATTTGACATTTCTCATTTTGCAAATTAATTAAAATTTATGTGAGTTTTTTGATGGATTGAACAAACTTATTTATTTTTCCTTCTTTCTCCTATGCTTTCCCCACACATCCATACCTTTTTTTTTGTTTGTTTGTTTGTTTGTTCTTGTTACTTGGTTACTGCTTTCAGCAAGGGAAGAGGACGGGACAGGAAGGGACAGGAAGGTCCAGGCATATTGGCGCTGTCCAGCACATTACACATAGTAACAAGCAATTGCAGAAAGGCCAGTATGGAAGAGTTACCTTTACATTTCAAATCATAAGAGTAGCTTAGTAACTGAAAAACTACTAAGTATGATTGAGGTAAATTGGATATGTGAATCTACTTCCTTTCTGAACTAAAGTTTATCTAATTTATATTGGTATGCATATAATGGGACAAAAAATTTAAAGATTCCACAAATATTTCCCTTTTCTACTTTATTTTACCTTTTAAAATGTTCTTCTTGGAAAGTTAAAATATATACGGGAGTCACATTTTGTTCCAATTGGACAATAGTGAGCTAAGCAGAGAGAAATATGTATTTTAAAGCCGGACACTCTCTTACTAGCATTTGTAATCTAATATGCTTACAGAGTGAAGGTAGGTTTAAACAAATGAATCTCCTGAGCTTGCCAGCCTGCTAAACAAAGGGCCAAATGCAAAGGTGAACAAGCAAGCTTGCCAGCCTACTAACCTGCTAGATACAGGGGCTCAAACAATACTGGAGGGAAAGAAAGACATCAGATATTGCCCTTTGACCTTTGTAAGTGTGCCGTGGCATATCTGCACCTTCAGTCACACACATGAACATGGTCATACACAAACAAAAAAAATAAACTTTAAGAAATATAATTAACATGGGGTTTGGGAGATGGCTCAGTAACTGATGGCTGCTATGTGAGAGAGTGGTGAAAGATTCCTTAGCATACTGCAAGCTCCTGTCGTGTTCCTAGTGCTGGAATATGGGGGAAAGAAGGTTGTAGAACCCTCTCTGGAGGTGTTCTGGAGCTGACCAGCTGTCCTAGTCTTCTCCTTCAGTTTCTTTTGATTTTGCAGTGCTAGTGTGAGTAGGGATAATCCCATTTAATCATTTCCAATTCTCCAGCTGACTTATGCAGGACAGGGTAAGGAGAAGCACTTCCCAGTGGCCACCAGCCAGACCCGATCCATGCTAGTTCTCTGATTGTGGCTTGCTCTCTCCTAGTCCTCTGGAGGACCCTCCCCTGCCTTTGTTCCTTACAGACCTTGACTTCATATATATATATATATATATATGAAGAAGAGTGTATTGGGTGTTATCTTGCCTCCTTTTTTTCTCTAGAGAGGCTTCTGTTTCACCACCTTAATGAGAAGCTCTCTGTTTATTTCAAAATATTTGTCATACTGTTTTAATGTCTGTCACATGTAACCAAAAGCTCCTGGATTCTCTGGTGATTCAAATCTGATAAATCATGTAGTGGTGTCCTTGTAACATACTACTGATGACAATTGCAGCTATCTGTATACTTTTTGTATATAACCTCATTGAGATTCTCCAGAATTCCCAGAAAAATTACAAATAATACATATCCTCTTCTATTTGAGTACAGCTCTTTACCATAAATTACAAATTCCTATAGAACAGGGTCCATAACTCTTACTGTTAAGCTAAAAGTTGTCTATATACAAATGCAACAGTTTATTTCTCATATGGTTAGATACTTGAACGTGTAAAAGGAAAGTAAACCCTGAATTTCCTTGCTGTTCCTTAACTGTCATGGCCTTGTTTCCTCCTCATGTTCTTTGGTGTTCTATGCACTTAATGTCTAATCAGCTAGAAACTGAGCTCTCTGAAAGTCTCATTGGAGAGTGCAAAGGGAAATGGATAAACACCCACAAACAATATATCTAAGAACATAAAGATGGGAATCCATTTTAGTTGGTAGAAATGTACTTCTCAACACTATAAGAAAGAATCAAAATTTCCTGGCTACACTATAGAGTGCTTACCTGGTATGTGTGCAATGCCTGGAGTTTGATTCTCCATACCCCCACTACACACACACACACACATACACACACACACATACACACACACACTCATATACCCTACATCAGTCTTTCAAAATAAACAACTGTGAGACAGGAGGCAGAGGTAGGAGGATCACCATGAGTTTGAGGCCACCCTGAGATTACATAGTGAATTCCAGGCCAGCCTGAGCTAGAGTGAGACCCTACCTTGAAAACCAAACCAAACAAACAATCTAGATAAACAACCATTTCATGAATATTTAAAAATAATTCTCAGGTAGTCTTTTTTCTTTAATTTAGGGTTGTTTTTTTTTTTTTTTGTATTTGTAACAGTAATACTTACTTTGCTTCCTCACTGAAGAACCTCTATATAAACACCACTTGTACAGAATTCCTTTTAATTCTCTGTAATTCATCTGACAGTGTTGATGCTCATGTAGTGATCTTTTGACTCTCTAGTCCCCGTTTTACGAACCTGGGTATGGCCATGCACATCTATAATCCCAGTTAGTGGAGTCAAAGACCTGTGATCACTGGAGTCCACAGCAGATAGTAGTTTCAGACGGAGGGAGGGGTGTAGTGTTGAGGATGTACATTGATGAGTGATAAGACAGTACCCCCCCCATTCTCCTCTGGTCTCTGTGTGCAGGAGCATCACCAGCATACATCTGCACACCAGCATACACCACCCATCATACATGAACATACACACCACACATGAACATACACTCATCATACATACCACACACATGAAAACACACACACATGAACATACACACCACACACATGAACATACACACCACACACACACATGAACCTACACACCACACCGCACATGAACATATACACCATGCATTATACATGCCACACACATGAACACACACAAACACACACACACACACACAGAATACACAAAGATCCACGTATTACTCTTAGAAAATGACAAGAATTTTGACTGAAAATTATACTCCTTGAGAGCCATAATTTCACAAACTAATGAAGTGAACCTAAAAAAGTGCACATGGTGCTTGAAAGGCTCCCTGTTTCCCACGAGCATTGGCATCAAGAATCATGCTGTGTGAGCATGCACTAGTTTTCCAGGAATGGCAATGTGTGCTAAATTTTTCTATAACAGCAGCAGGACACTGGCAGTGCTCCTAGTCAGACACAGCTGCAGCCCACAGAGTGATCATGAAGGTCAGAGGTAGAGAGGGATGAAACACTGTGCCAAGAAGTGGCAGGGGCGGGCATCTATTGTTCTTGCTTCTCCAGGGCTATTGTGCAACATAGCTGCAACCCCAGAACTCAGGAAAGGAATGTGAGAAGACCTTGAGCGAGTTCTGGGACAGCCTGGGATATATACTTTGACCCTGATGCATGGCACCACCAAAAGTCACAGTGACATTTAAACAAACAAAACTCTTCTCTTTTACTAGTAAGGCAAAAATGCTGGATTTCAAAAGGTGTATACATTTATCACATATGTGCTACCTAATTTCATACTCAGGTCTCCAGAACTCAACCAGTTATAGGTGAAAATTACTCATAGACTATTACAAGATCAAATGGGATCATTTTACTAAGATATAAGAGTACAAGATAGTGCCAATATCTTAATAATAAAATGAATTAGTAAATAAGTGATCATTTCTTTTGAAATATTTTATCTATTTACCTTCACACACACACACACACACAGAGAGAGAGAGAGAGAGAGAGAGAGAGAGAGAGAGAAAGAAACACACAAGGACCTCTTGCTACTCTCTAAACGAACTCAGAAACATGTGCCACTCTGTGCATCTGGCTTTTTCTGGGAATTAGGGAATCAAACCTTGGCTGTCAGGGTTTGTAAACAAGATCCTACCCAGCATCTACCCAGCACGTTGGACATCTTGTAGAGAGGAAGAGAAGTAATTTTTACTTATAAAAGTATAATGGAATCTAAGAGAGGAACTTTTTTTTTCCAGCTTGGCTCTCTTCCCAGAACATGTAATACAAGATTTCGAAAATATGCCTTTGTTACCTGCATGGGTAACAGGTAACACTAGAACAAGGTGGGCCTAAAAGAAAATTACTCAGTTAACCCATGTCAAGAGACTATCAAGAAACTAACAGTGTCAGATATGACACATTTCTGACTTAATTCATGTCACGCTGTTGCAAGCTACATTAGAGATAATTTAGATGTTTATTAAATCCTTCATGAGCACCTAGTGAGACCATCCTCATCCAAAAAGCTACACTCAGTGACTTAACCAAACAAAGTCAAACATTTCCTCTGCTACTCATCAATTCTTAAGGAAGAGAAGGTCATGGTTTACAGGATTCACATGCTCTGTCACTAGATGTCAGTTGAGGCGGAACTAGAAGAATGTGAAGGAAGTAGGGAACATGGGGGCTACAGAGGGGGGGACGTGACTGTCAGAAATAAAAGTAAGGACAACAGACCTGAATCATCTCTCTGCTGAGACTGTTTTGAAAATATTGAGGAGACCATTTGCAATGGTTAATCTTGGTGCACCATTCTGGTGGGAATTTAGAGAGCCAGAGTGCTGTGCTCACAAGATTTCAGAGGAGAACAAGCAACCACGTGGGCTACAGGCAATTCATGTTATATATGTTATTATATATTGGCAAAGTAACTGGCCTATGTCTTGCTAACTTAAGTGAAACTGAATTCAGAACTCATGGACTGATTTACTTGGCAGAGGAAATCTCAGCACAGGATGGGCTTCAGGCTGAAGAGAAACCTCCTCTGAGATCTGGGACAACAGGGAAAGTGATCTGGGGATAAGACCTACCATCTGAGGCTCTACCATGAGAAAAATCCAAATTAATTAAAAAAACAAAAAGAGCCTAAACTGAAGGGGTTCTCTACTGGAACACAACTACGTAAGAAGCATTTCATCAAAGTCAGCATAGAAAGCACACAGAGGCTGCCACAGTTATGGCCCAAGTGGGCAGAGCATCTGAAATTGGCTTCGGAACATGACCATGTTGCCCCTATGCTGTGCTACTGGGTTAGGGGGCATGAATGATACAAGACTGGGGAGGGATGGGGTGCTGATGGAGTCCTTCTCCATCATTACAGGGAGCTGCTGAGTTCTGGAGAAAAGTCCCTGAAAGAAAACTCTGAGAGACACTGTGAGAAGCTGTTAAGATAAACCAAAATAAAAATAAAAATAAAATAAAATAAAATAAAATAAAATAAAATAAAATAAAATAAAATAAAATAAAAAATAAAATAAAATAAAATAAAAATAGCCAGGAGTGGTGGTGCATGCCTTTAATCCCAGAACTCGGGAGGCAAAGGTAGGAGGATCACCATGAGTTCGAGGCCATCCTGAGAATACATATTTAATTCCAGGTCACCCTGGGCCAGAATGAGACCCTACCTTGAAAAACCACAAATAAATAAATAAATAAATAAATAAATAAATAAAGATAAATTCCAAGTTGCAGTATTTCTAATAATACCAGAAGTTAAGTGTCTACTGCAATTAACTTTGAGGGGAGTGTGAATTGACTTGGGGTGCTCATGGAGATCTGGAGAGGATTATGGACACATTTCAAGGTAAAGATGACAGAAAAGAAAAATGTGTCCTTTTCAATGACAATAACTGAGGAGAGTTTTAAGCAACTGCCTAATTCATGATAAGCTGGCTGAGTACAAGATAAAAAAGCCATGGGCCAGACCAGACTAAGAGTAATATAAGATAAGATTTGCCAGGATTTGAAAGGTGAATGGAAATCAGCCCATTGTCTAGGCTGTAATTTTCAAGTATTTCTGAGTGAAGGATAAAGTTAATACTCCAATTTTCTTCCTTTAAGAAGAATCAAATCATAAACATGACCAAGGACAGACAAAGATGACGAAGTCCCTCAGGAAGAGGACAGAGGAGGAGCATGTGCAGAGAGCCTGAGGTCAAATTGATCCCTGTCACATTCCAGCTCCACTGACAAGACCAGGGTATATAGTTGTGCATATAAATCAATATATTTATTCAATATATTCAATATATTCAAAAACTTGACTTTGTAAAACCTGGCAACACATCATCAATATAATTATCTTGTCATAGTTTCTGTTATTTTATCAAAATTTTGGCTAATATTGACTGGATTTAATTAGGTTCAATACATATAGTCATCAAAAAATGAACTCATGGTCCTTGTTCACTGAGACAACAAAAGTAGGGGAAACTCCCTGCTGGAATATCTTATCTTATTTTTATGCCATGTGGCCTGAAGCGGAGCGTACAATCATCCTGCTTAAGGTGATAAAGCCTTCCATAGCATTTTCCTCCTTGTCTATGGTCTCATGTTCTTTTCTGTTCTGTCCATGAAAGTGTCAAGACTTACTTCACAATGAACTCATCACAGAATACATCCTGGAATACTTTATATGCTGACGGTGTGATTACATACATGGAAACAGCCATGTAGAATTGCTGAATGAGTGATTTAAAACATGAATGTGCTTTTGCATAGTCATTGTACTTCTATAAATATATCTTAAGAAAAATAATAAAAACTTAAGTACAAGACATATGGCTGTAAAACACTGGAAATAAACTGAAGCTTGATATGGAAGTTGGTTTTGAAAATTTCCCATATTAAAGTTGAATTTACACAGTGTGGTAAGGAAGCACACATACACATTCTTGCTAAGCATGTTAAATTCAATAGAAAAAGTTTCACACATTCATGCCTACACAAAGTTATGTCTTTTATATTTCATTTTGATATTCAGATTTATTTAGTTGTAAAATGCATATGTGTGTGTGTGTGTGTGTGTGTGTATTTGTTCTTGATTTCCTTCATTGTTAAAACCAGCTTTGTCTGTCTTACAAATACCATTTAACTCAAATAGTATAAAACAAGAAAACAGAAGACATACTGCTTCTTTGACTTAACAATTTAAGTAAAATTTGAGGCCATGATTATAACTCTATTCAGTGTTTTGTATTTTAAATATATTTATTTATTTAAGAGAGAAAGAGGGAGAGCCACTGAAAATGAACTCCAGATGAATGTGCCCCCTTGTGCAGATGCCAGGGTACTTTAGCTTTATAGGCAAACGTGTTAACTGCTAAGCCATCTCCCCACCCCTTTTATATTTATTTATTTATTTATTTATTTATTTATTTATTTATTTATTTATTTATTTATGAGAGAGAGTCAAGTGCATTTTCAGTAGCCATACATGCTATATCATTATAATGGATGAGCAATGCTACATATGATAAATGACTCAATCTCAAACAGATAGAAGTGACAAAATGAAGGTTGATAGACAAATAGCTTTACTAGGGGAAGTTATCTAATATGAATATGTATTCGTCAAATTTCTTGTAAACTTGAGCTAATGAAAGAAATTTAAATATAAATATATATTAAAAATATTTAAATTTAAATATATGAAGCAGAATGAGAGAAAGAAAGGTGAAGGAGACATTTTACTTGAACACCTCAATATTTTACTCTTGGTAACTGACAACAACAGACACGAACTTAGAGCAGAGGCCCTGAACAGCAATGTTCATTGCAGCCTCCATTCATCAGCAGCAAATGCATTCTGTCAAGTTAAAACACAGTATAAGCTATTCTATAATAAAGAACAGCTAATTTTATTTTTATAAAATTCACCTTTATCATCCTTAACATCATAACACTTTTATATTCTCTCTCTCTCTCTCTCTCTCTCTCTCTCTATATATATATATATATATATATATATATATATATATATATATATATATAACTTTAAGATTCTTTTTTAATCAATGGGAGGCAGAAAAATAAACATTTTACTCTTTAGGTAACAGATTGTGTCTAATTGAGGTGGGCAAAATAATGTAGCCTTCAAACTGTCCAGAATCTAAATATACTTCAGGTTAGAAAACCATGTTCAATTTGACTGAGATGGAGGATGAAGGTTGCAATCAAATGAGCCTGAGATCAGTTGACCCTACTGAATCTGCCTGCCCAGTATAATAATATTGTTTCATATAAGTGGAAAAGGAGGCAAATGAGAGAGCCAGAGAGTTATAATTTGAGAAGTAGGCAGCACCCCATTGCTTGACTACATAGAGGAACAATATGACCCACGATCTTAGGAATGACGATGACCTCTAGATGCTGAAAAAAAAATAGCCAAGCAAACAATATTGTGACTAAGAAGAAGAAAGGATATACGGCACTAAACTTAACTTTAACTGTGTGAATCCCACTTTAGACTTCTGACCTCTAGAAACACGTTAATAAATTTGGTCTGTGCTAAGTTGCTATAAAGAATCAGGAAGCCCTATGATAATTTCATAATACTTAACATTGTTCCCTCTGCAGTGCAGTGGGTTACATTCAAAGCCTTATATGTGTTGAGCTCAACAACCAATCCAGAGCCCTGGTGCCTAGAACTGGTTTAATAGTATTACCTCGCTAAGATGTTTCTCAGATGTTTGGCAACGTGGGCTCAGGTTCCAGTCTCTATGTGAAGGAATGAATGGAGCAAATTGATGCCCAAATAGCTTAAAAATAAAATAGAAATGTCCATATTGGATCAGTATATTTTTTGAAAATTAAATTAAATTGAAATGTTATTAAATAACATGTTCATAATATGGTTAGTAAGAAACTGCTAGTGAAAGAGAAAACGGATGTGTATATGAAGATTTAAGAAACTGGTGGGAAAACTTAACCTGAAAAAATCATATATAGCTTGTGAGCACTTAGAGACATTGATTGATGAACTGAATAGCTTCTGGCTTAGCAAGAGCATAAGGTGAGAGCATCTGACGTGAGCAAATTTGTAGTATTGGAGAAAACCAGAGGAAAAGACATCTCAGCATAATAATAAGATTAATCTACTAGAGTCAAAACTTGATCCATTTATCCCTGTAATTCAGAAGCTAATTCAAGTACTGATTTGATATACAGTGTTAACAACCATTACTGATTGTCATACTATACCTGGCATTCTCTTTATCTGACATCTAAAATAGTCAGCAATTCCTAAACTTCTTTTTATTTTCAGAAAAGATCTGTTTTGTGTGTGTGTGTGTGTGTGTGTGTGTGTGTGTTTGTTTTAATTTTTAATTTATTTATTTGCAAGCAGAGAGAGATAGAAGAGAGACAGAGAGAGAATGGGCATGACAGGGCTTCTAGCCACTGAAAATGAACTCCAGATGCATGTGCCCCTGTGCATCTGGCTTACATGGGTCCTGGAGAATTGAACCGGGATCCTTTGGCTTCACAGCCAAATGCCTTAACTGCTAAGCCATTTCTCCAGCCCCAGAAAAGATCTGTTTTAATTTTAGTTTAGAGCAGTTAGCACAGAGTTGTTTCCTCTCCAGTCCTTTTTTGAGAAGGAAAAACATGGACCCTTCAGACACACAGGACATTGAAATGAAATTACTTTTGATCAAAGGTTTGAATAACTGCTTTATCTCTTTAGTTTGCTAAATTTTCTCTCTTCCCCTGTGGATAGGCATTGTTTACTTTTTCCTGAGCTTTTTACCATGAGGTTTGGTGCCATTTTCTTTTCTTGAACACCATATCTCTAAGTTTATTTTTAAGTAAACTTCTACTGAGTCTTTACAAATATGCACAGATGATATAAGCAAGAAAGACGATAACTTTTTGAAAGAGCTAATGTTATCTTCAAATATAGAACTACTATCTCTGCTTTTAACTGGTTGCTTTTATTTGTAGATATGGATGTTTTAATACTGTCCCATCCCAGAAGAGAATATATGGTCTAGTTTTTCATTCTAATTACTGATAATGAAGATAATAATGACAAGAGTTCTATTTTGTAAAAAATATTATCTTGGAAGTGAAAATGGGACAATTATACAATTATGTTCAGGACTATAGAAGTATCTGAAATGACAATATTTTATTATGTCATTATGTCCTTGCCTTATTCATCTTTCCTGTTGCTGGGACAAAATTCCTGATGAAAATCAGTTTTAGGGTGGAAGGGTTTTTTTCATTAGCTTATAGTTTTGAGAAGTCCATGATAGCAGGAAAACTATTGCAGGAGCAGGAAGCAGGGATCACATTATCATAATATCAGGGAAGAAGTAGAGAACAATTAATGCTAAATGCTCAGCTAGCTTTCTCCTTTTATACATCCTCACAATCCAGCCCATGAAATAGTACCACCCACAGTGAGAGTATCACACTACTTCAAATAATCTATTCTAGAAAATCCCTCACAGACATGCCCAAGGTATTTATTTCCATAGTGATTCTAAATCCTGTCAAGTTGACAGGATAGTATAAACTTGACACACAAACATTTTAATCCATAAATGTCACCACTTGTTCCCATTTGCTCATAGTCTTGCCATAATCCAAATGCATTCCATTCAAGTTCAAAAGTCCCCATAGTCTTTACTATTTAAAAGTAAGGGTCGGAGGGATGGCTTAGCAGTTAAGGTGTTTTCCTGCAAAGGCAAAGGACCCACATACTCCAGATGCACAAGGTGGCACATGGGTGTGGAGTTTGTTTGCAGTGACTGGAGGCACTGGCATGCCCATTCTCCCTCTCTCTCTCACTCTCTATATAACTCTTTCAAAAAAATAAACGTTTTTTAAAAAGTAAATATTCAATCTTTTCTGAGAGTCAGGCAATCTTGTAAATGTGAGCTACTATAACATCAAAATGTGCACTGGCTTGGGATGGAGAGATGACTTAGCTGTTAAGGCGCCTGCCTGCTAAGCCTAAGAACCCAGTTCCAATCTCCAGGTCCCACGTTTAGTGACACAAGGGCGCAATGCTGCACTTGACCACAAGGGGGCTCACGCTACTGGATTTTGTTCACAGCAGCTGAGAGACTGCTAGTGCGCCCATCTCTATCTGTCTCCCTCTCCCTCTCTGTCTGTCTCTATCTGTGTCTCTCTCCAAAAATAAATAAAATAATAATAATATTTTTTTAAATGTGCACTGGCACAAAGCAAACATTCTCAATCAAAATGGAAGAATGGGATCATAGCAAGAAATGAAAAGCATGGCCAAAACCTTGCGGGGAAAGCCCGAAGCCTGCAATTCCGTGTATAGCATGCGGGACTCATGATGAGATCGTCAAGCCTCCAAAAAGCTTGGGTTTCTCTGCTCCACATGTGCAGGACATGGGCAGAATGTATCCAGTTTCTTTGCAAAAATATTATATGAACTGATTCTAGACCAGTTCCTAATAAGGTCCATATTCCCCTTTGAAAACATCCTGAGCCAATCTCATTGCTCACATATGTCTCAACCCTTCTTGCTTTTTAAACTCCACTAAGCTATGCTAAGTGCATTGGAGAGCTTCTTTGTTTCAAAATTACACATCCTTCCTGAATCCAGCTCCCATAATCTAAGACACATATAATCAGTTTTATCACATCTGTATTCCTGTACTTGGTACCTATTTTCTGTATCAGTTTCTTTCTCATTGCTCAGACAAAATGTCTAACCAGAACCAGTTAGTGAAGTGAAAAGCTTAGTTTGGCTTGCAATTCATAGGGTAGAGTCTAGGAGGAAAACATGACAGGAGCCAGAACAGGAATCACGTTGTCACATCAGGAGGGATGAAGAAGTGAGCAATAAATCCTGATACTAAGCTACCCTTCTCCTTTTCTTATAGGTCAGGAACCCAGCCCATGAGATGATCCTGCCCACCATAACAGTCAGTCCTCCCCTCCTCAACAATTGTAATTTAAAATGTTCTTACACACACACACGCCCCCCCACACACACACACGCCCAAAGCCTGCAATTCCATGTATAGCACGTGGGACTCATTATTAGATCGTCGAGCCTCCAAAAAGCTTGGGTTTCTCTTCTCCACATGGGGCCGCTCTCGTGGACTAGATCCCCATCAAGTCCAGAGCTTTTCTTGACAGATGTCCCATGGTCCTGGCGCTGCTGCTATCTGGAGGTCTCCATTGCAGCTTAGGGTCCACTTTCGGGGTTTCACAGTGGCCTCACAGGGTCTCCTTTCAGGGACTGAAACAATGTTTCACGTTTAATAGCATCCATAGCTCTCTGGAACTGTGGCGCAATACTGCATCGCCTCCACAGTTTTGTATCTTGCGTTCTTCTCAAACCAGAAACCTGCAGGTGATGCTGCCAAGTTCCCTGTTAGATGTGGATGAAGGCTGGAGCCCATGCAACACAGCTATAGCAGTCTCTGCATGTTGATCTTGGGGACAGAGCCTGCCTTTAGGATTCTATCTTCAGGCCTCTTTGTTTTAAAAGGATTTACATTCTTCCTCTCTGGAGCCGTCAGTGGGCTGGGTTTTACCCTAAGAACATCTTTTCTATTACTCTTGCACAGAGGAGTATAATTCTCTTTAATGGTGGTAATTTCCTTAATAATTTCAGCTAGAGGCACTGCAGTGTCTAGGTGTAGTACTTTGATTTTTTTAACATATTTTCCCATGTGAATTTTTTTTTTCATATCTTATGGCTCTGATTTTTTTCCTAGCTTTCATTATACACCTGAATTAGGGTAGCAAAAGACACCATGCCACAGAATCAATGCTTTTTCTGCCTTTGAATTACCTCTACCAAGCACATTAGCCCATTACTGTTAAGTTCAACTTTGTTTCAGTTCTTAGGACATGGGCAATTTGTTTCCTTGGTTATTTGAAACACTGTAAAGTTGACAACAAAAGATTCAACATTACAGTCATGGTCTTATTTAGCTGAAATGTTTTAGTTAAAAATATACTTGCATGGCTCAGGTAAATTCGCCGAAGAGGGGACGGAAAGATTGTTAGAGCCAAGAGTTGGGTTATTATGCACAGAATCATTGCCTGTCCTGCATAACTGATGGCTACCCCCACAAAGCAAGACTCACATTACCCATGCGGGGAGGACAGGGAGAAGGCTAATGATGGTACCATCATGGCTGTATATATACTATACACATAACTAATGAAAATGTATTAAAATAAAAAATATACTTACCATTCTGTGAAAGATTCAAATACACAATTAGAACTGCTTTTACTATTTCCCTTATTATGTAAATATACTTACACTCACAATCACACATGACAAATATGGTTGTTTTCAGATTTTTCCCCCACCTCTACACTACTGACATTTGTCCTGTGCAACATTGGTTGTTTATTTCTCTCCCCTCTAGAATTCAGTGTTCTCATCTGAGTCTTGACAACCCAGACAATCTCTGGCTAAATTCCAAGGTGCCCTGGGGCAAAGTCTTCCTGCTGCACAGAGACCCACAGCTCTGGGTAGTTGGCAAGTATCCATTGAGTTCTTCGTAGCCAAGACGAATACTTTTATTCATATTCTATATGTCTAGGTATTTATTTTTCATTTTTCACTTCTAAGTTCATTGCATCAAAAATACAGAATGTATTTTCTGTTTTATAACCTTTTAAGTATGTGTTTATCTCACATACTAAAAGTGCTATAGGTATGATATATTTCTACCTATGTATTCTCAAATTCATGTTATTTGAAACTGTCAGTGAAGCAAGCAGGTAGATATAAAAAAGTCAATGTTTGTATAAATCAACTTTCAAGGTATATTAATTTTAAAATAATTTTAAATTAATTAAAGAATAGGCAGATTTACAGTTGCTAAAAATGGCAATAAAGGGACACTGTGAAAGTGACATTAGCCTCCCTGGTCTCCATTAGGACATGGAACAGAAATCGCTGGTGGTATTGCCCTAGTTTACTGGTATATAGTAGAAATATACGTAAGCAAGTTTTTAGTTAGACACCGTTTTCTTAAACCCCTGCTTTATGTGGTTAGAACACAAGGACTTTGTGAGATCATCCAAACTCACCCAGCGTTTTCTCACATTTGGTACAGCACTAATGAAATGTGTGTAGCAGAACTCCAAGGGCTGTGAGTTTATATCCCACCCTCTGGAAAGAGTCTAGAGGCAGCACAGCCCCATTTGACTGAAGGTAAAACTAATTTTGGAAAAAAAAAATTCAAAGGGTATTTTTGTGTGTTTATTAAGGCAAAGTCATTCTAGGTAAAAAGTTCTCAGTGCATTGCAGCAATGCTATGAGTTCCTGCAACACGTGCTGCTAGCTGCAATCTGTCAAAGCAGAAGTACAGACCTTAGGTGAAAACTGGTGCTTAGGGATTACAATGGAATCATCTTGCACTGCAGCGAGGAAAGCTCGGATCTTAAAAATAATTTCTGAGACACGTGAAGGTTAAATATGTTGACCAAAGAACCCCACAAGAATGGGGAGGAGATGTCTCAGAAGCTTAAAGTGTTTGCTTGCAATGCCTGCTGGTCCAGGTTCAATTCTCCAGTGCCCAGTTAACCCCAGTACCCACTTAAAGCCAGATGCACAAAGCACAAAGTGGTGCATACATTTGGAAGTTGTTTGTAGAGGCAAGAGGCCCCAGTATGCCCCTTCATTCTCTCTCTCTTTCTCTCAAAAATGAATAAGAATGAAAATGTTTTCAAAAAAGGAACTTAACAACCCCTAAATTATCTAATTCCTGCATGTGTAGTTTAGAATATCAGAACAAGTAATTATTCTGTGGCCTTACTGCGACATTTGGAGAATTTTTAACCATGATCCTCTGAGAGTCACTTTAAGAAGACTGTTTTCAACGAACCAAAGAGCACAGTGGTGTAAATGACTGCATTGCGGCCATCACTCACGCTGCCTAGTGTATGTCCTTAAATGAGGACAAGCTCTGGGTGGAGCTGGAGTAGAGAAAAGATATTCTGTTTAAATATCTACTAACTATCACTCTTTCTTATCTACTGCCTTGACTCCACATGCCAAAGAAAGACAGGATGAGGCAGCAAGAAATGCATTCACAGGCTTATGAAGGGTAAATGCTACCCATCCCTTTAAATTAGAACCAAGCTCATGTCTTAACCTCTCTACCTCCATGACTTATGAGATTTGCTCATCACGCAGAACATTGATGAAGAGAACCATAAGGAAGGTGACCACAGTGCATGACCCAATCAAGAGTCTTACCAGCACTCTGTCTGTGTTCAGGATGAAGCAATCAGAAGAGATAAACAACGGGAACATCAGCACTGCCCAGTGTGGATTAAAAAGGCACATTTAGTAAGGAATCAATGAAATGATTTAATAAGTCAATGGACAAGAAGGGCTGCCATATTGAAGAAGGTACATATGAAGTAATAAAGCCAGTGCCTCGGGTACAAAGTTCAGTGATCTTTTGAAACTCTTGCTCAATCCTTAGGGAGTACAGTGCCCATAAAGCAGAAGAGACTGCAGTAAGAGAGCAGAGTAAGATGAGAAGTGACGAGACACAGAGGAGATGCAGACACTATCAAAAGAAAAACAGAAAGGGCTGGAGAGGTGGCTTAGCGGTGAAGGTGTTTGCCTGCAAAGCCGTAGGACCTCAGTTTGATTCCCCAGTACCCATGGAAACCAGATGCACAAGGTGTTGCATGTATCTAGAGTTCGTTTGCAGTGGCTGGAGGCCCTGGTGAGCCCATTTTCTTTCTCTCTCTCACTGTCTCAACTAAATAAATAAAAACAAATTACAAAATAGAAATAAGAAAATTTTAAAAAGAAAATGAAAAAAGTGTGAACAAAATCAATTTAAAAGAATTGAATCTTTAAAAAATAAACGAGTAAGAAATTTAATTGGAAAGTGTGACACTTCCAAAGAGGGTGGGCTAGGAACATAACTCAGTTGTAGAACACTTGTCTAGAGTGTACCAACCTCTGGAGTTGTTCTTAGCACCCCAACAAAGAGCATCATAATTAAACAGAAAACTTTGATAAAAAGGAAAGAGACTAAGTTGTTGACATTTAATTTTAGAGGCTGGGCTTGGTGGCATTAGCCTTTAATCTCAGCACTTGGGAAGAAGAGGTAGGAAGATGGCTGTGAGTTCAAGGCCACCCTGAGACCACATAGTTAATTTCAGGTCAGCCTGAACTAGAGTGAGACCCTACCTCGAAAATCCAAAACAAAAAACAAACAAACAAACAAAAATTAATTTTAGGCTACCATAAAAGGAATGGGTCTCATCCTAACATTTTCTGATGTTTATGTCATTTGGTTTTGTCCTCACTCTATCCTCCATCATCTCCCTAAACTGCCTGGTACACTACATGTTAGAATTATGTGAATACTGCACACAAGAAGTTTTAAAGTAGATACTAATTGAAATGTAATGTCACATGTCTGAGGTATTTCTTACTTTATTAGGAATAGTATTTTGATTTCATATTCAACATGACCATTATTAGAGCTATATTACCGATCACATTAAAAATATTTGGCCTGCATGAAATACTGTGTTCAAAACATTTATATGTAGAAGATATTTGGTTTGACACATGTATTGATTTTTATTATTTAGTGAATTTTGAAATGGTTGCATGAAATAAGCTCTACTTGATTAGAACATATCATTTATTATATTAGTCAATATAGTTGAATAATTTTTCTAGGATTGCTATAGTACAAGAGACATGGGCCTACACTTTTCCTTTCACTGGATGATGCTATGAGTTCAAATGTATTATTAAAATTTAAAAATTATTCATATTCAGTATATACAGTAATTGTATTGTAATTATACGTGGCAGACAGAGGCACAATAAATGAGCAGAAATCACAGACATCACTGAGAATAATTGTCACTTATTTCTATGGCCATGCTCATATTTTTTTCAATTTTTCCCTGAAACTCTAAGAATCCATCTTGTATCATTTTTTCGGCCTTAAGAGCATCTTTTTTCAAACACAGTTATAAAATGAAGCTTAAAAATGACACATTATACGACATAATTTTACAAATCAGCTATCAAGTCGTAACTTCAGAATGGTGGATGGCAGAGTAGTTTCTCAACCTCATACCAAGTGTACGCATGACACAAGGAAAATTGGAGTCATAAAAAAATTGATAAATTTGGTCTCATCAAAATTTAAATCCATGAGGCACATTTTTCCTTAAATTGCATTTGTTACTGATACAATAACTGCTATTTTACATAATAGGTGCAGTGATGTGACTGGTTGTGTGATGATGTTTGAATTACCTTGGTTTTGGTAGGAATGAAAGAGTGAGCCTTCACAGTTCAGTGCCCTTCCTTCAAAGAAGCATCAACAGTCTCTCTTCGTACCTCAATCCCTGACGTGTGAGCACATGTGGAGAAGAGCCCCATCAGCCAGGCATGAGAGGACCTTCACCACCATCATTCTGCAGGACTTCTCAGCCCTCGCAACTATGAGAAGACATTTTTTTATTTAATCCAAAAATAATTTAAAGCTGTGTACTAAATGATCCTGTTAACAAAATTAAAGGGAAATGAGCAGAATTGGAAGAAATGTTCGTAAATTATATACCTGAAAATTAATAGGTAACCAGAATATAGAGAACTTCAAATATCCAACAACAGTAAATCCCCAAACAAAGTATGCATTTCCTAACAGAATCCGTGTTTGAAGAGAGATTCCTACAGAGAGGGTGAATGAGTGGAGACTGAGTGGTCATTGAATAGCTGTTCCTTCGAAGAAGAAATACAAGTGGCCAACAGACATTTAAATTATGTGCAGCACCACTTAGTCAAAGGCAAATACAAACAAAATCCTACGTGAAATATCATCTCTCACCTGGTAGGATGGCAATTATCAAAGAAAGACACAAAGACACAAGAAAACAAAAAAAAATAAATAAATGATGCCGAGAATGTTTAGAAATTTACAAGCAGAGAAACTGAGATACATTTTATATTCTTTGTGGAAATTAAAATTGGCATATCTTCTAGCCACTCCAAGTGAACTCCAGACACATGTGCCACCTTGTGCACTTGGCTTAAGTGGGTATTGGGAATTGAGCCTGGGTCCATAGGCTTCACAGGCAAGCACCTGAATCGCCAAGGAATCCCTCCAACATGAAATGTGGGTGAAAAGGAGTAGAGCCTTGATCATAAAGGGTATAACAAAAGGTGAGTTTTTTTTTATATATATTTGTTCCTCATCAGCATATCTGGTTGAAGATTTGTGTTAAGAACAGTTTTAAAAATATATAGCCTATTAATAAAACAGAAAGTGAACGTTTGCTTGGTTGTCATAGTGAACCAATTGAAAATGACATCATATATTAGCTTTTATTGAGTCAGTATTTATTCAAATTAAATTTTACATAGGGCTGTTTTGTGTGTGTTGTTGTTGTTTTCTGGTTTTATTTAGTTTTTTGTGCTAGAGATGGGAAAGTTCTTCCTTTAGAAATTCTTTTTATTGGCTCTAGTCCATTTAAGGACTGAAAGAAATAATTTAATTTCTCCAATTGAGCAGTATAAAAATTTATAATAACCCAGCCAGAAAATAAGTAAAATTCAATCAACTTTTCTTGATCTCAAAATTGATGACATTTTAATGATTAACAATCCAACGTTTACAGAATTCCTTTAGTTTTCCATAAATAATTATCTCTACCCATGAACACCTCAACGTATATCTTAAGCTATGCATACAGAAATATTTTTCTCTAATATAATCCTATCTATATAACCATCATAATTTTATTGGTCTGCCTTATAAATGCTTTACAAGTTACTAAAGATGTCTTGAACTAATCTTAGTGTCTAGACTTGGGCCATATTTCACTTGGTATCACTGATTGACCACCTGTGAATCAGAAGCCCTGGGGTTAGTGGAGCCACACTGGGCTTCCTATGAGAACAAGTGTGACGTCATGCATCCATAGGAGCTTATCATATGACTCATAGGCAGTCCATCATAATCTATTCTTATTTTGATATTTTATAATAAGATAGTTTTGAAATACTTCAATTTACAGAGAATGTCTGAATACTTCTTTAAATGTCACAAAATGCCATTTCTTTATGCTTGGTCAATTTGAAATGTACTAAAGTACTTCTCTTCAGGCTGTATAAAAAACATTGTATCTAATTCAAAAAGAAATTACAAGAAGTTTCACTACAAAAGTGAGAAAATTGTAAATGTCAGGCTGGATAATTTTTTTTAAAATTGTCTTTTTCATGATCATAAAATTTTAAATTTTACTGTAGACACTCATTTAAATGAAATCTTGTTAAATTTTTCTTCCAAACTACAATTTACCTTCATATACTACTTACATATTTATGTAAATCAACACATGTGCCTGGTGTCTCAAATACTTCATATTTATTGTATCAAAAACACTAGTTTTTGGTACACATGTACCAAGTGATTAAAAAGTAGTTGTGTTTGATTTTACACTTCCTACAGGGATTTACAAATCCATAATAGTAAAGTCCTAAAAGTATTTAGGTAAATTTATCCTTCCTATAATCATGAGGAAAGCAATATAGTCATATCTGAAAGGGGAAAAAAATCATACATGGTGTTGGAAGTGAAAACTGTTAAGCAACCTGGGTAACACTTAGAATAAAACTACGTGATAATGCCTCTTCCAACAATCAATACGTAGTGCCAACACAAGAGGAACAGAGTGCTGGGTGACCGTGACAGTCAAGACACACAGCAACCTGTCCTTCCTCTTGGCTTTCCCAGGCGATAAGACTCGCTATGACTCTAAGTGCAAACATAGGATGAAGAGAATATTCAGATATTTATATACAATTGCTCTTCCATCTGTTTGTGCACTAATTAATGTAAACGTATTTTAAAATAAAATTTAGAAACATTGTATAACAATATTTTCATCAATTGTGTCAGCAAAGGGCAGTCTTGAGCATGATTTTCAATGTCTTCAAGCGAAACACAGACAGTTCAAGTTGGTGAGACTTTAAATGGACTCGCTAAAGAAAGAGCCCTTGTACCATTCATCCCTGGGAGGAATTGGATAGTAGAAAGTGATTTAACTGAAGTCTCCCTCTAAAGTACAATCAATGAATAGTGATTGGTTTCAGCCGGGCGGGTGGCACAGGCCTTTATCCCAGCATTAGGGAGGCAGAGGTAGGAGGAGCGCCGTGAGTTCAAGGCCACCCTGAGACTACATAGTGAATTCCAGGTCAGCCTGGACTAGAGTGAAACCCTACCTCGAAAAAAAAAAATAGTGATTGGTTTCTAGGAATTAATATTTTAGAAATGTTCTCTTAAAGATTCAAAGAAAACAAAGGATTTTTTGGAGCCATGACATTATTAATGGAAAACAGATTCCAGCTACAAGGTTTACTCATACTATAAAATTTGCATAATTATATACAATTAATTAATTAATAACAAGTAATTTTACATGGACTGAATGACATATATGATATGTATTAAATATATATTGAGCAATACTTTTCCTTATTGACAATCAGAGCTTGTAATTTAGTTAACCATAAAAATGTTATGCTAGCAAATGAAAATAAGTTTTCTTTTATAAATATATTTTATTTATTTATTTATTTACTTGAAAGAGAGAAAGAGGCAGAGAGAGAGAGAGAAAGAGAGAGAGACAGAAAATGGGTATACCAGGGCCTCCAGCAACTGCAAACGAACTCCAGATGCATGTGCCCCCTTGTGCATCTGGCTTAGTGGGGTCCTGGAGAATCTAACCAGGGTCCTTTGGCTTGGCAGGCAAGCACCTTAACTGCTAAGCCATCCCTTCAGCCCTGAAAATCAGTTTTAACTTCAGATTTTACCATATACAGTTACCAGTCACTGTCAACTGTCATTATTGTGGTATTTCTGTAATCACTTATTGATCTCTACATACATATGAAATTATTTTAAAAATTGATATTTATAACTACTTAAATAAAGTTTATGCTTAAAAATTTACTTATATAACAGTGAATTGCTACTTTCAAGTATATAATAGATTTTTTTTTTTTTTTTTTTTTTTTTTTTTGGTTTTTCAAAGTAGGATCTCACTCTGATTCAGGCTGATCTGGAATTAACTATGTAGTCTCAGGGTGGCCTCAAACTCTTGGCGATCCTCCTGCCTCTGCCACCCGAGTGCTGGGATTAAAGGCATGAGCCACCACGCCCGGCTATAATAGTTTTTATGATAGTTATAGTGTATGGACTTTTTTATTTCATTTGACACTATGACTATTTTATAAAATACCTCAACAAAAATCCTGTTATGTCAGAGCTCTCTGAACAACATAAAAATGAAAATCTTACACTTAAATATTTGCAAGGAAATCCAAATATTGCTTATAGTCCTATAAAATGAACTTATAAATTAAGATATAGCTTTTGTCCATTAATTATTTCTAAATATGTTGACAATATATTCCCTTTTAAAGTCCTGAAAAGGCTAAAAAAACTACATATTGTTTTGACAGTGTCTATAGTTTTCATAGCATTTTAGTTAAACATAGTATAATATGATATACTAATAACACAATGATTATACATTTGTATGGGGCAACAGATGCTCTTGGCTAAAATATAAACCATTTCACATTTATTATAGAACAATCTTTCCTAATTAAAATATTAAATAGTTATAATAATTATGGATTAAAGGTAAACCAATAGATCAATTGTATAAAAAAAAAACTTGAATAGTGATCTCACAAAAATAATAGACATAAAAATCTCCAATTAGCCAGTTATGGTTGTGTACACCTTTAATCCCAGCATTCTGGAGGCAGAGGTAGGAGGATCACTGTGAGTCTGAGGATAGTTTGAGACTACAGAGTGAATTCCAGTTCAGCCTGGGCTACAGAAATATTCTACCTCAAAAAAAAAATATATATATATAGTAGTTAAAATATCAAAGCAAAGCACTATTTCACAATACCACAGTTTCAAAAAAATCCATAAAATCTACTTAATTATGATCAAATATTTTATATGTTTCTGACTTCAAAATATTAACCTAAGTAATTTAGTATCATATTATTTGTATTCACTTATTTCTATACTTTATTGTTAGGAAGTAAATATTTGGAAAATAGTCCTGTTTATTTGAATATCATTTATTATAAATACCAGCTCATAAGTTTACTTTTTTCATGTTTATAATATGTGTGTGAGTGTAATTTGTTGTGTACATGACTATTCTTGTTATTGGTGCATTTGTGTGTGGGTATGCATGCATGCGTGTGCATGAGCAGGCCAGACGTTGATTTTGGGTGTCTTCTTTAATCACTTTTCACTTATATAATAGGATACTATTCTGACAAAATCTAGGGAATATTGCCATTTTCAAAACCATTGATGAACCTGGCAGGTGTTATGCTGCAATTATAAGTGAGTCAGGCACGGATAAATAATTCATGTTTCTACTTACATGAAGTTTCTAAAATAATTTAAAAAAAAAAACTAATGGTAGAAAGATACCTTTCAGTCATTGGGGTTAGTTTAAAATTGTGAGAGACTGTGCAAAGGGTATAATTTTTCATTACAGAGATAGATTAAATCTAGAGATACCTGTGCCTATATATTGTAACATAAATTTGTGTTTTAAAGTGTCATACATTTCACCTGTGCCACCTGACTCAAGTGTCACACACAAAACTCTGGGATCCCACCTGTTCTCCATCATGTTTGGACCCTGCATGTTAAATGATACACTGTCCTTGCCTGAAAGAGCACAGACCTTGGCCTGCAAGATCACAGGTTTTACATAACATCTCACTTTTCCTACTCCAATCTACAAATCATCTCCAAGTGTCCCTGATCTGAATTTCAAGCAACACTGAGTGGATCGAAGATAAGACATAAAAACCTGAAAGTCGGGGACTGGAGATTGCTCAGTGGTTAAGGCACTTGCAAGCAAAGCCAAAGGACCCAGGTTCAATCCCTCACTCTCAAAAAATAAAATATTTTTTAAAAGTCTGAAATGTTGATATGACTAGGGGAAAAGTTATGAGTACACTTCAAGATGTAAGTATAGGGAAATAAATTCTACGCCAGTTTCCTAGGAAATAAGGCAAACAATCAAATGTGACCTCATGAAACTAAAATGATTTTTTTTTTTTTTTGGTATCAACAGTAAAGGAAAATATGAACTGAATGAAGAGCGATCTCACAGAGTGGGAGAATATCTTTGCTAGCTACATGTGACAGAGAATAACTAGAATACACAACTTAAAAATTAAATATTAAGGGCTGGAGAGATGGCTTAGCGGTTAAGGTGCCTGCCTCCTAAGCCCAAGAATGCTGGTTCCAATCTCTAGCAGTTCCAATCTCCAGGTCCCAGGTTTAGCCAGATGCAAAGTGATGCAAGGGCACAATGTCGCACTTGACCACAAGGGGGCGCACACATCTGGATTTCATTCGCAGCAGCTGAGAGGCTGCTTGCACGCCCATCTCTATCTGTATCCCTCTCCCTCTCTCTCTATCTCTCTCTAAAAAAAAATAAATATTAAGAAAATGAACAACCTAGTCAAAAAGGGGACTATGGAGCTGAATGGAGTTAACAAAAGAAGAAACAAACATGGTTGGAAAATATTTTAAAAAGTATACTCTTACTTAGCCATTAACTACTTTGAGATTCCCTCCCCCAGCCCAGTTAGAGTAGCAATCAAGAAAACAAGTGACAACAAATACTGGTGATATTGTGGGGGTAAGAGAACTCTTTTTTAAAAATAAATATATTTTATATGTTTACTTATATATTTGAGAGAGAGAGAGGGACAGAGACAGAGAGACAGGGGCAGATAGAATGGGCATGCCAGGGACTCTAGCCACTGTAAATGAATTGCAGATTCATGATCCATTTTGTGCATCTGTCTTTATGTGTGTACAGAGAAATCATTGGGCTCTGTAGGCAAGTGCTTTAACCATGGAGAAATCTCTCCAGCCAAAGGTAAAGAAACTCTAATTTGCAACCAGTGGTAGTATAAACTGGTGCAGCCACTATTGAAATTAATGTTGAGTCTTTTCAAAAGCTCTATACCTCTGGATTTGTCCTCAAAGCACTTCAAAGCTTACTGCAGTGATATTTGCCTATGCACTTTCATTGTTGCTTTATTCACAGTAGCTGGGAAATGGAACCAGCCTAGATATCCATCAACTGATCAATAGATAATGAAAATATGGGACATATGAAAAATGGAGTTTTACTCAGCTGTAAAGAAAAAATGAAATTATAAAATTTTCAGGCAAATGACCAGAACTACTAAATATTATATTAATTGAGGTAACTCAGGCTTGAATGAGTTTGGGGAGATCTGTAAGACAAGTGAGTGAAGGGAGAGTTAATCAGAATTTAGGAGGCATGAAAAAAAACTTAAGAAACCATAGTACTTAGTGTTGCCATCAGGTTCACGTTGCTGGTAGAAATCACCCAACTAAGAGCAGCTTATGGGATAAAAGAGGTTTAGTTTGGCTTATAGACTCAAGGGGAAGCTCCATGATGGCAGGGAAAATGATGGCATGAGCAGAGGGTGGACATCACCCTCTGGCCAACATAAGGTGGACAACAGAAACAGGAGAGTGTGCCAAACACTGGCATGGGGGAGCTGGCTATAATACCCAATAGCCTGCCCCCAACAATACACTGCCTCCTGGAGGTGTTAATTCCCAAATCTCCATCAGCTGGGAACCTAGCATTCAGAACACCTAAGAAGTTTATGGGGGATACCTGAATCAAACCACCACACTTAGTAAACTTCGTGTGTGTGTGTGTGTGTGTGTGTGTGTGTGTGTGTGTGTGTGTGTGTGTGTATGGAGAGAGAGAGAGAAAAATGTTTTATAGACTGCTGACAGAAATAAAATAATATCACCCAGCTGTACACCCTGCATTCTACAGCACTTACCCACCTGACAAAAAGATACATTCTGCTGCAATCAAATCATGACTATCATGGGGGCAACACCCACTCTTGATTGCCTTTGAGGTCCACTATACAAGAGGCAATTTATGCCTTTCATTGAAAGCCAGGATCTAGAAAGACTGTAGGCCTTAAAGGAAAACGTCTTATTGTTTTACTGCTAAACCGAGACACTAAAAGCCTGCCTCCTAAATATTTATATCTGTGGGCAATCCAGTGATTTATAATTGGTCAATGTGCTGAAAATAAGTGACTGATTAGTACCTGTGGAAGTTACATTCTCATTGCTTGAACAAAACACACAACCAGAAGCATAAGTTTAGGGAAGGAAAGGATTTACTTCCAGTTTATGGTTTCAAGAGGAACTTTCATCATGGCAGGGAAGCCATGGCAGCAACAGCCAGCCAAGTGTCACATCTCCACATAAACAAAGAGGAAACAGAAGCAGAGAGCTCAGTGTGCAGCAAATGGGGCTGGGCTTCAACACCCATAAGCCTGTCTATAGTGACATATCTCCTCTCATAAGGCTCATCTTCCCAAAGACTCCACCAGCTGGGGATCAAGGATCAAGTATGTTAGTCACAAACACATGACCGTGTGGGACACATTTTATCAAAAAAGAAACAAAAACCTCTATAGTGTTGAACATAATTGTATATCTACATCACCCCATCTGTTGTTCAGGGAACATTGTGAAAGAGACAGGGAAAAATGTAAGAGTTGGAGGATGGCTCAGAGAAATGCAGAATTCTCTTATTAGGACATGGCAAGGTCATTGTATTCATGAACTCAAACAGTGATACTAACTTTCACAAGACCTGAACAGGACAGGGCCAATCAACACTCTGTCTTGGATATGGGAGGCAGTTGTGAGTCTACCACCCTGCCTAAGTAGAAAATAACCATTAATGTGCTGGTGGGGAAGTACTCATTGTCTACCATTGGGTCGACTGGAAGAATGAAGGATCCAATGGGACTGGGGGAGGTAAGGGAGGATACTGTGGGGTGACTTGGGGTCAATTAGATCAAAAGGCAATATATACATATACACACACACACACACACACACATATATATATATATATATATATATATATATATATATATATGAAACAGTAAAAAATATATATTTTAATGTCACATTACATTGTGAATACATCTTAAACAATCACCTTCTAAGGATATTGGCTGATTTCCACTGCTTTGGGAAAGACTTTTCAGTTAATATTCAAGTATCTTGAAAACACAAGGAAATGTACTTTAAACATCAGAATATCATAACTGACTTTTCAGTTGAACTGCAGAGGAATTACTATCTACATATTCTTTAATATAAAAATGCAGTTGAAGCACACAGGAAGAGGTAGAAAGCTTGAAATATCCTGCATGTGAAATGACATTAAAATGATGTTGTGGACAATTACTTATGATTATACACAGGAAAGATTAGCTTAACATGAGAGCTTGGATACTGATTAATCTTTGTCCCTTTAAATAACTGAAAAATATAATTTTTTTAGAAGTTCTCTAGTTCTATTTGGCTGAATAACCAAAACTAAAATAACAAATTAAGTAGAAGGTGGAGCACATTCACTACTTAATTTAGAGGTAGTCAAATAATGGAGATATTGATTTCTATCATGAAAATAATAGACATAGATCTGTATTGTTTATAATTATGTTAGTTAACTTCAGTTTTTCACTTTGTTCATAAAAATTAATGTTATTTAAAATAGCAATAGAAGAGCCAAAAATACATATGTAACTATAGAGTTTAAAAATATGTGAAGTCACAAAAAATCACAAATGAAATTAAAATTATAGAAATGTAAATTGAAAGTTGCTATTCTAACAGTCCTATCATGATAATTTTTGTCACCAAGAATATTAATAATTGTATAGACGATTTAATAAAATTGTCAATCAATGTGCATATTTTATAAATATTTTATGTCCCAAAATCTGAATGCACATTGTTTTAAACTGCATAAGAAAACACAGCCAGAGAAGAATGTATATGGGGACAGAACAATATTCAGTGATTAAAAAAAAAGTATACAGGTATATTTTCTGAGCATTATATATTTAAAATAAATAATAAAAATAATAAAAATGATTAAAGAGAAAGGAAGATGGGGGGATCACAAATCATTGACAAGAGGTGTGAAGCAACTGATACTACAGATATTAAAAGGGCAATAAGGAAGTTCTATTGAAGCAATTTCAGTATTTGAGAATATTCAAGACCTAGACATATTCCATGGAAATAAAATTTACCAAAATTTAATACAAAGTATAAATTCTGAGTAGTTCTCTAATAAATGAAAACTGGAATTTAAGCCCTTGTAAACCCATGCTCAAAACCTTAGTGTCCTTTTTGTTCCACAAAAAATAAGTTACAAAACTAATTATAGGAGCCAGGCATGGTGGTGCATGCCTTTAATCCCAGCACTTCGGGAGGCAGAAGTAGAAGGATCACCATGAGTTCGAGGCCACCCTGAGACTACATAGTTAATTCCAGGTCAGCCTGGACTAGAGTGAAACCCTACCTCGGAAAACTAAAGACTAAAAAAAAAATAAATAAAACGAATTATAGGAAATTTATTCCAGAAAACATTAATAAATATATACTTTGAAACCAACATTACTGGTCAAATCGAAAAGGTTGTATAAGTAAAAACTATAGAATAGTATCGATTATAAGCATAATTTCCAATTTATTGGGTTGTGGAGATTGCTTAATTGGATAAAGTGCTTGCCATGCAAGATGAGGCTGTGGATATATTTCCCAGAGTACATGTTAAAGTACAGGTAAGCTGGCACAGTGATACCCACTTGTTCTTGCACTGCTGGGAAAGCAGAGCCTAGACAGTCCCTGGAGCTTGCTGGCCAGCCAATCTTGCATACTTGGCAAGTTTCAGGCAGGTGAGAGCCTTGTTCTAATAATGGTAGCTGGCACTTGGGGAACAACACACATGGTTGTCTTCTGGCTTCTGCACATTTGTGCATGGACCCTGTCTTAAACACATACATATATTTACATACACAGATTATGATTAATCTATACTTAAATTTCAACTTTAGCAATATGTATTGCACTGAAAGTGCAAGTTTGATATAGCATTAAATAAGCTTTTTCTGTATTATCCATATTAAAATTGTGAAAAAATGAAAATATTTCTAATAGAAGAAGGCCATTGGACTAAATTACACAACACATCATTATCTCTAGCTAAATTCAATAAAATAGGCATAGAAGTGACAACCTTAATTTAGAAAGGTCATGTGTGAAATACAGATATCCCGATAGTGACAAGACTCTGCTTTTCTTATAAGATAAAACCAGAATTTGCTTTCATCACTACTATATTTAATAATGAGCATTTAATTGTAAGCCCTAGCATGCTAAGATATAATTTGCTGTTAAAAGATGTATGATTTTATATAACATGGACACACATGCATGCACAAAGAAACAAAGGTACTTCCAATTAAAATGAGAGAACATTAAATTTGAATAGTCAAAACAAATATAATGAAGACAGTGGAGAATATTACAAAATGTTCAAAATTCTTTCTGTGATGAAAAATGCATAATAAAGCTCAATGCTTTTCTACTACACACTGACTGGAATGGTTAAAATTGAAAAACTGGGACCTGCCAAATGTTGCTAAGCACACGCAAAACCTAAAGTTATCCGCACTCTTTGGTGAAGTGTACAATTGCTGTTGAAAGCATTATAATGACGTGCTTTACAAGGCCAGCATGCATCCGTTATAGAATGTACACATTCTACTCGTATGTATCTATCCAAGAAAAATGAAAGCCAATGTTCAAAGAAGGAACCCAGTTGTTTGTAATAGCTACGTTTGTTCATCAAAATAGGGCAAAAAGGAAATGTCTGGAAGTGTTCATCACGTAACCATGGTGTTTGTTTCAATGCCTTGTGCACACAACAGTGTTCAGCTTGTATATGAACATTATGCACATCTCACTGTGTGGTGCTCTAACAGTGAAACCTGACAGTTGTAAGTGTTAGGGAAGGTGACTACTAGAAACTCACCAAGATGGGATTTCAACAAATAATTTTGCATTATGAGTTTTACTTACTTTGGGGTGTATGACATAATTGTTGTCAGTTTTTTTACACCTCAAATTCTTCATAATCGGTATTCATAAATTCAAATGAATTATTTTCCCTGCTATTCTACACTTCCAAATGATACCCAATAAGATATAAGTTACTTTGTGATCACCTGGAACATATGTGGAGTAACAAAGTGCATAGAGCAGCCTTCCTATTTGTTCAAATGCTGAAAATTTTTCCTGTCCATTTTTATTATTTATTTATTATGGCTAAGCAAATTTTCAGTCTGGTGAATTGTTTCAATTTCCAAATGTTGATTCAGGAAACTTCCCGGGAGCAGCACACAACATCTTTTTTTGGGTATCCATGTTTAAATGGTTTCCTTTACCTAAAGTTCAATAAAACTCAGAATTTTCAAAGTTCTGCCCAAGCACACTGTCACTCTGACCAGAGCAGGCCTTTGAAGGATATTTAGGGACTGTCTAGAAGGTTTTCAACTTTAAAAAGGAGCACCCATCTGGCTGGCATCTATACATGAACCAGCTGGCACATGAGCTGAACTGAAAAACTGTCAAGTGTCCTTGTAAAATTTTGAAAGTTACTAAAACAGTAGTGGTAAGGGTTTTAAACAACCTTTCTTCTAAGGCAGTCAATGAATTATTATGTGTTCTCCCACTAGCTAGCATTTGGTGATTACCGCCTTGGTTCCAAGCGTAGTGCTCTGTGTTTTCCACATGTTAATGCTATTAAACTGTCACACTCAGCATCTAACACATAAGTACTTTTCTGGCCATGTAAAGACACAGAAAGAATATGACCACCTATGAGCATGTACACTGTTATTCTAGAAATTATCCTCTGTGCCTCTCTGCTCACATTGTCTGTAATATTCTAGGTGTGTTGTTCCACACTAAGAGCCTAGAGCTCTGTAAGACAGACAAAATTCCCTCAGAGTAAAATCTTCCTCAGTCCCAGCCCCACAGTCTCCACCAGTCAGGGTCACAGCCAGAAGAAAACAGTTTTGTTTCTTGATGGTACAAAAATCAATATCCAGAAAGTGGTATGATTGATTTTTATGGTGATACCATTAGAGCAATCTCTGTATATGGACCTTTCTTGCTTTATGCTTTCTTCCAACTCCATATAAATCTATATTCATTGAAAAAATTCAACTTGAAACACAAATTAAAAAAAAAAAAAAAATTGAATACACTTTCCAAAATCAATCCCAAAATAATTGAAATCATTTTCCAAAATATACAATAGAATTATCAGATAAGTTACATAAATATAAATAATGTATTATAAAATATAATAAAATTGAAAATTATTGAAAATGACTTGTATAAGCATAAGCAAAGTGAAAAATTTGAGAAGTGAGCCCAACATTTTTATGTTTTATTTTTATTTATTTATTTGAGAGAGAGAAAGAGGCAGAGAGAGAGAGAAAAGGAGAGAGAGAGTGAGAGAATTGGTGCACTTGGGTATTCAGCCACTACAAACAAACTCCAGATGCATGTGCAACCTTGTGCATGTGGCTTACATGGGTCCTGGGAAATAGAACCTAGATCCTTTGGCTTTGCAGACAAATGGCTTAACTGTTAAGCCGTCTCTCCAGTCCCCCAAAATTTTAGAAATATGTGTTAACTATATAATGCTGTTTGTGTGTATAAATTTGTATTTATGTATTCAATGATACTATTAAAAGAACACACACACACACACATATATATATATATATTTACATCTGGAGAATATTGAGAAATAACTTTTACATTGAGGAAGTGAAAAGTGGGAAGAGGGAAATTTGGTATAAACCTACTATTTTATTTCAGAACAGGATAGAAAGTGAAAGGGAAAAAGAAAACACAAGTTTCTACATTTATACATGTTATGTATCCATCAGAAAAAAAATATTTATAAGCCTGTATTTTGAAAGGCACAAATTTCTAATGGCTGAGACAGACCATCATTTAGTCCATTAGAACACTTCTCAATGCCATACATGAAATTTTCTTTTCTTTGTGTCAACTGCAAGAATTTTTAATACTTACATTAAACTTCCAGAACTATATATTTCATTTTTTGTTGTTTTTCTTCTAACTTTCCTGAGCAAACTGCAACAAAGGGAAAGTTTCTATTTTACCCTCAGCAGAATTCAAATGTTTTACCTATAAATAACTCACCACAGGAACTGAGTGCTTGTGGGCCAGGTTAAAAGTCAAGTTTATTTTGATTTGTCTGGTGAGCATAGGGACATTTTAAATACAAGGCACATAGATCAAAGATACCACCAATCCTGATACTTCCAGGTATTAAATTCCTGAGACAAGGCTAATGGCACCATTGTGGGATGCTCTTTATGTTTTCTCAGCTCTCCCCTACTGTCAGAGAGCAGAGAGCGAGGAATGAAGGCAGTGGGCAGTTACTTCCCATTCACCATTAAACCTCCCTTGGTGACTTGGCTTCTCATCTTGCTCACAAACTATGAGACAGCAGTGAGAGCTAAGGAAATGCAATCAGGCTGAACAAATCCTCCTCAGGAGTTGACCGTAGCTTTGAAAGTTTATATAATCTTTCCACAGTAATTCATTGTGAGGCAATATGTCTGTACCTCCTGTGGAGAGGAGCTAACATCTCGAGATCCCTTAGGACATTCTCATGTTTATGGGTTTTGCCACATTTTTTCTGACAAACTAATAAATTGGAATGAATGTGTAGCTCACTGACAGAGAGTGTGGCTAGTGTGTGTAAGGTCATGAGTTTGATCACATGCATGACAACAGAAAAAACTGAATCTATCAACTTATTTCTCTACAGTATTTTGGTAGCAAAGTTGAATTTGGAATAAAGTATAAAAGAGTACAATACATGGGTGAAGAAAAGCAGACTCTGTTTCGGGGGCACCATTGTGAAGAGGAAGGAAGGTTTTTGGTGGTGATTCCAGCTCTATGCTGAACATTCTTTATATTCCTCTTTGTTCTTCTGCTTGTGGAAATAGCAGACTAATTTGGGAACTGTCACTACTAAGTATGTCAATCTGTTTAAATTTAGATACCATTCTCATGCTGCAAACATGTTAAAATGTCATATTAAAGGGCCAGGTATGGTGGCACACACCTTTAAACCCAGCACTTAGGAGGCAAAGGTAGGAGGATCGCCATGAGTTCCAGGCCACCCTGAGATGACATAGTGAATTCCAGTTCATCCTGAGCTAGAGTGAAACCCTACCTCAAAAAAAAAAAAAATCATATTAATAGCCGGGCGTGGTGGCGCATGCCTTTAATCCCAGCACTCGGGAGGCAGAGGTAGGAGGATCGCCATGAGTTTGAGGCTACCCTGAGACTACATAGTGAATTCCAGGTCAGCCTGAGCTAGAATGAGACCCTACCTTGAAAAACCAAAAAAAAAAAAAAAAAAAAAAAAAAAGTCATATTAATTCCCAGTGCTTAAGGAAGGCTTAAAAGCTCTTGTATTTTTTTTTTCCTCAAAATCATATAGGTGTTCTGGTATATTTGAACATCTCTGACCAAATTATTTATACTATGTATTTTCAATTCTGATTATATAGAATGTTATATTTTATTATTACATCCACCATTTCATTTTTGCTGTTGTGTGATTTGGTCCTGTCACCTGGAAGGACTGCCTTACAAATGCTAGAGCAGTCTGTTCTGCTAGTCTGCTGGGTTACCCTCTCTGCTTTCTGGTCCACTGAAATGTGAGCAAGGAATCCTGTAACTCCAGGTGGCACAGACAGGAGCCATCACAGTTGTTAAATCTGTCTGGGAGGAAAATGCATCCCTCTTCCATAAGTTGCTTTGTTTTAGGTATTTGGTGAGAAAAGTACTACAGAAAGTTGTTACCAGGATGTGGGGTTCATGCTGTGATAAACCTGACCATGTGATTCTTAGACTTTTGCAACTGGCGTGGGAGGACTGTAGAACTTGGACCTTTAGATTGGAGAAAGCTTAGAATATTTTAGCCAGATCTTAATAAGCCATTCTGGAAGGAGCTCCAAAGACCACAAGGTCAACATAAATGCAGATAGTAAAGGCTAGTGTCATGGGATTTCATTGGTGAATTGGACAAGAGGCCCTGCCTGATTTCATTCTTGCTTTGAGTCCATTTTTTATTCTCAGGCTTCCCTTCTGCTCTATTGGGATAGGAACGTTTACTACGTGTCATTTTATGTGGGAAATATATAGTGTGTTGTTTGATTTGAGAGGGCTCACACTGAAGAGATTGTTCTAAGTCTCAGAGGAGACTGTGGACTTTAAAAGAGAGTTGAAGCTATTAAGACAGTGGAGTTGGGTTGGATGCATTTTCCATTTTGAGATGGCCGTGAGCTCCCATGAGGGCTCAAGGTATAAAATTATGCTTCAGGTATTCTCTTTCTGTTGGTTTAATGGAATATGGGTTGATCAATCTTGTTTATTTACTTTGTTGTGGAATCTGTTCTTTGTTTCATTAATTTTTTATTTTACATTTTTTTCATTTCTATTTCATTGATTTGTGTCCTGGTCTTGAATGCTTCCTTCCAACACTTTGGGTTTAGATTGTTCTTGTTTTTCCAAGGCCGTCATATGGATCATTCGGATAGTTATTTTAGTTCTTGAGTTTTCTTTGTTGTTTACTTTATAAAATTTAGAGTTATAAACTTCCATATCAGGGCTGCCTTCATTTTGTCTCATAAGTTTTGTATGTTGTATCTTCATTCCCATTCAGTCATGGGAATCTGCTTTATACCTCCCTTCATTGTTCAACAGTGTGTTGTTCAGTCTCTAGAAGTTTGTATATTTTCTGTAGTTTCTCTTATTACAGGCTCTAAATCTGATTTTAGTCAGGGTGACTGATCACATAGATTTTGAGTAGCCTAGTGTTCCCTGTTCAGGTGTCTACATGCTTTTCTTTTTTCTCCTTTTTTTTTTTTTTTTTTTTTTGGTTTTCAAGGATGACCTGGAATTCACACTATATAATATTAGGTGATCCTCCTACCTCTGCGTCTGCCTCCCAAGTACTGGGATTAAAGGCATGCACCACCATGCACAGCTTAAAATATTTTATTTTTATTTATTTATGGGAGAGAAAGAGGCAGATACACACACACACACAGAAAGAGAGAGAGAATGGGTGCACCAGGGCCTCCAACCACTACAAATGAACTCCAGATGCAGGCACCACCTTGTGCATCTGGCTTACATGGGTCCTTGGGGAGCAAATCTGGGTCCTTTGGCTTTGCAGACAAGTACCTCAACCACTAAGCCATCTCTCCAGACCCTCTACATGCTTTTTTTTTTTTTAAATATATATTTTTTCAAGGATATTTTCAGCATCTTTGGGCATATGACAAAGTTTTATAACTGTGTGTTAATAGTCTAATGAATTGTCAGAAAAGTAGTTTATTTTATTTTACATTACATTTTAAAGATAGTTATTTTCAGGTTAATAAGAAAGTCAATGGAAGGCTGAAGATAGTGCATGTCTGCAATCTTAGTACTTGTGAAGTGGATGCAGCAGAATTGCAGGGGTGTTGCTAGTAAATGTCAAGCCAACTTAATCTACATTTCAATACTTGCTCAAAAAATAAAATAACCCCTAAATAAATCAAAGAAGGGAATTGGAAAACTTTGAATTTTCTTGTATAAAAATTTAAAAAATCAATCACTGAACAAAATACCTGAAATAATTAACTTATGGACAGAAAAAAGTTGTTTTGTTCCATAGTTAGAAAGATTCCAGTCGTGACTGGTTGGATTCATTTCTTTACTTGTGTAGTGAAAACAGGATGTAACAGGAACACATGATGGAGAAAACTTTTCATTGGGAGTCCAGGAAGAAAAAAAAAGAAGAGACAGGGAGGGATTCAAATCCCAGAATCTCCTGTAAGATCATAGTCTAATGGCCTAATGACCTTCCTTAGGCCTTACCTCCTATGTGCTCCGCTACTCCCCATTAGTGGTACTCTGGGGTCACATTTTTCATCATGTGGAGGTCAGGGTACTTTTAAGATTGAACGTTTAAACCATATTTGCGTACGAAGAATTTTCATCCTTGACAGTTCAAAATACCAATACTGATCAACATGTAGAGCAAATTTTATTTAAAATTTAAGTCACAGGAGTGTAGAGAGATAATTATTCACATTAGTCTAAGTAAAATATCTATTATCCCAGCAGGTGGTGTTTCTCTTGAAAATCGCTTCAATTTAAGACTCAGTTTGGCTTTGAGATGGAGATGTAAAGCACAGCCATGCTCCCCTTGTTTAAATTCCAAACTCTACTACCAATGACTCATGTGTGAAATGCCTTTTCCAATGACACAGTACTAGATGTATGAGCCAGGAAGAGGCCAGGCAGTCATCATGGTTTAAGAGATGCCTTGCAGAGGTTGATGGGCCATTCTGGTCTGATTGGAAAGATCTAAATACCGTATGAACTGTGGATTGTGAAGTGTGGCTTATGAGGACAGAGAAGGCTGTGTCCCAATTGGGCTAAAGGAAGTTTGTGTGAGAGGCTTGCTGTTCTGCCCATGTCCTGATAACTTGTGCAGGGTTGGTTGCATGGCATAGAAATTGGCTGGTGTGAGTAGATGGTTGTGGCACATAAAGAAATGAAAATGTCTGACTGGAGACAAATGAAAGCGTAATTGAAACAGAGACAGGAAATTAGGGAGAAAAGAAAGAGCTGTGAATTAGCATGTGAAAGAAACTAGTTGTCAAACAGAAAGAGTGGGAATGCCAACTAATGCTAACATGCAACAGATCCTGGGAGAAAACCTGTGCTATTCCAGTACACAAGAAACCTTACACTAAGTACTGAGTTACAAAATGGCCCAGTCTTAGGCACTGAGCCATTGAGCTTTTAAGCCTCTGGGGCCCACTTCCCTCGTAGGATATCTATTATTTTGCAATAAACCATCTTTCCCTCTATCCTCTGGGTATACACTGAATGCCAATATCTGCTGAGGTCATTTCACAAGCCATCCAGGAGACAGGATTAATGTTTATTAGTTCAATTTAACTTAATTTATTTAAGTTTTAATTAGCACAGGAAGTGTTAGGTTTCATTAAGGCTGTTTCAGACATAATTGTTTTTGCTGCTGCTTCTTTTCACTCTCATTTTCTTGTCCTTCCCTTGCTTCCATTCACCTCTCTTTCCATTTCATATCAAATGTGCTCTGCTTACCTCCCCTCCCTTCCTCAACACCTCTTTACCCTTGTCATGGTTCCTTTTCTACTTTCATGACTTAAAACACCCCTTATACACACACACACACACACACACACACACAGACACACACACACACACACAACAAGCCAGTGTCCTCGTATGAGCAAACGCATGCAGTGTTTCTCTTTCTGAGTCTGTTACCCCACTTCATGCAGTTTTGGGATCCATCTATCTTCATGCAAATTTCCTAATTTCATTTTTCATTAAGGCTTAATAGAATTCCATTGTGTATATGGGCCTTTTCTTCCTTATCCACTCATCAGCTAATGGACATCTATGCTGGCTCATTAGTTTGCTATTGTAAATAGGGAATCAATTAGCATAAGTGTACAAATACTTCTGTTGTCAGATATGTTTTGGATATATGCCCAGGTGTAACACTAATAATGTTTTTGGTAAAGTCTCCAAGCTGATTTGCATAATGGCTCCACAAGCTTGTGTTTTCCTCTTTCCTCACAGCATTACCAGACGTTATTATCCTTTGTTTTCTTGATGATGAGAAGTTAATTTTCTTTTGATGAATTTCAAAGTATTCTTAAGTTGTATTTGAATGATTGCTACGAATATTGAACATTTTAAGAAAATATTAATTGGTACTGTATATTTCTGTTTATGGGAACTATATCCTGTTATTGATTGACTTTTTTTTTCAGTTGATAATTTGCAGTTCTTTATATATTCAAGATATTAAGTTGTCTAAACTGTTGGTAGGAAAGATTTTCTCCCATTTGTTTAAGTTTACTTTGATATTCACTTTGATGATAGTTTGTTTCTCAGAAGGATTGGAATTTCATTTTATCCTGTTTGCTAATATTTAGGGCCATTTCCTATGCTATTGAGACTCTCTTTTTTTTTTTTTTTTTTTTTGTCTCTGCCTATAATCTGCACAGGTTTTTCTTTAGTAGATTTAGCATTTCTGATTTTATATTAAAGTCTGATTCATTTTGAGTTAAGAATTCTTACTTTCCGTTATCTCCTTTCAAAAGAATTTTCATTCGTATGCATTCACCTTTCCTAGGTAGACATCACCTTTGGGCATCTTTTTCACTGTTTCAATGTAAAACAGTTGGCCCACCCTTAATGGTGGTAATCTGTTTAATAACAGTTTCACTCATTCACTCACCTAAAACCAATCTCTGGGCATATAATTTTAAACTTGTTTGAGGTTTTCTTTTTTTTCTTTCCAATTTTAAGTTATACATCTTTCAGTTCTATGCCATCCACTAAGCACACCAGTCCATTAATTTTAAATTCGCCCTTGTTCAAACTCTTAGGGCATGGGCAGCAGAATATAGTCAGCCTTTATGTTAGTGTCCATTTCCAACACAGTTTTCTGCAGCTTCTCTGTCCTCTTTGAAAGTTCATAAGCAAAGACCGTAAATACAATGCTCTCTGTATTTAGCATTTTCAAATTCTAACCTGAATAGCCCATCAATTTTGGCTTACTACTCTGTAAAACTTCCATATTCTCAAGTACCAAGTGTTCCTATATATCTCCAGCACAAAAGCTCCAAAATCCACCTGGACAGATTCATTAGGTAACAACACTCCAACTCTCTGGTACCAATTTCTATTGTAGTCAGCTCCATGTTGCTGGTGTGAACATCCAACCAGATACAGTTTATGGAAAGAATTGGGTTATTTCAAGCTTATACCTCCAGAGGAAGTTTTACCAATAGTGGAAGAAGCTGGCTCCTTTTCACAGATCCAAGCAAAGAGAAGCCACCAACAGGCACAAAACACACACACACACAAATGCAACAAACATGAATGCTAGAGCTTAAACTGCTCTCTCTACCCACCTTTGGTATAAAATTAGATCTGTCCCCAGTGACATACCTCCTGCAGCTGGCTGCTAGTGACTTAAGCTGGAAGCATAACCAAAAAATACCTGAGGCTATGGAGGGCATCAATTCACATTCAAACCACGTGTGGTAGTTTGAATATATGTCCCCCAATATATTCAGTGTTTTATTATTTTATAGTTTGCATCTGCAATCACCTTGCTAGAGGCAAGGTCACTGGGGGCCGGTCTTAAGGTGTGGTGATGGGTTTGAGATTCCATTGTAAAGATATGCAAATGTGCCTAGCAGGAGTTCCTGAAGTGTGCTGTGTGACCTTTTGGCGGTAGTTTTGCTCTGTGTGCTGTGGTGGCTGGTTGGCTCTTTCTCTCTCTGTTTGGCCCTGTGAAGAGCAAGCTGCTTTTCCTGCCTTTATGGAACTTCCCCTGGATCTGTAAGTTTCAATAAATAATATCCCTTCCTCCATAACTGTGCCTGGTCTGGAAGTTCATCTCAGCGAACCTGAAGCTGTCTGCAACAGTAAAGTGGTACCAGAAGTGGGGTGAGATGAACCTGACCGTGTGGATATTCATCTTTTGGAACCTTTGTTTTGGAGGAATGGGCATGGACTTGGTGCTTGCAACTGAAGATGCCTTCTGGAGTGGTAAGCCAAGTTTTATGGACTATTCTGATGAGAGTTTGAGAATGCTAAGTGCAGATAGTACTGAACTTCGAGGCTTGGCTTATGAGGTTTCTAAGGGGAAGGAAAGAGTGCAGAGGACTTTGTTGGCACTGGGCTACTGGCATAAGGGATGGCTACGTTCCGCTATCCAGGCCCAGAAAGTTTGATCAAGGTTAAATTTGTAATGGACTGATGTGCTTGGCTAAAGATATCTGGCTGAGATTTTAAGATTTTGAGTTGGAAAACCTGAAGCAAGCTAAAAGCAGAGGCACTGAGACTGGTTTTAGGTTACTGGAGCTGCTATTGTCAACGCATTAGCAATCTTAAGGAAGGTGGAAGGAAGGTGGCCTGACTGATTTACATTAAAACAATGGAGAGGATGCCTGAGGAAAGACTGTTAAAAATGCAAATTTTTGGAAAGAGCTGACTGGAGAAGGAACCTGCTTTTCAAGGCTATGGTTTATTTTGTCCCTGGATTAAGAATATGGCTGTGTCCTGCACACCTGGTATTAGTTTTGGAAGCATGAAAAATGCATGGAGTGGTCATGAGTTGCACACGGTTCCAGGAGCCGCTGCTGAGATGCGGCATGAGGCAGGGCATGAAGACCCTCAGGAATAGGCTGAAAGAGCCTTTGGAAGATGGACCGTGGTTTGCATGGAGACCTGAAGATGTTTTGGAAATACCAGGACTGTGCAAAAGGGCTACCATGGAGTGCAGTGTTGGCATGGGATGAAAGTTTTCCCTGGCGACTCTGCCCAGCTGGAGGGGCGGAATTGGAAAACCTGAAGACTGTTAGTCTCTGGTTATATTGAACTTGAACTGCAGAAGTTTGATGACTGCTGATGGTGGTTGAGTTTGCATTGTTTTAGTTTCTCCTTGCTATTCCTTATACAGTTAAAAATGTTTACTCTGTGCCTTTACATGTTGAAAGTATTTAACTTGTTTGATTTTACAGAACTATCTTAAGTTAGTCAAGACTGTGAGAACCTTTGAAATTGGACTGAGTACAATTTACAATGTGTGATAGTTATAAATCTATTGGGGGCCAGGAGCTAAATATATTGGGGGCCAGGGGCGGAATGTGGTAGTTTGAATATATGTCCCCCAATATATTCAGTGTTTTATTATTTTATAGTTTGCATCTGCAATCACCTTGCTAGAGGCAAGGTCACTGGGGGCCGGTCTTAAGGTGTGGTGATGGTTTGAGATTCCATTGTAAAGATATGCAAATGTGCCTAGCAGGAGTTCCTGAAGTGTGCTGTGTGACCTTTTGGCTGTAGTTTTGCTCTGTGTGCTGTGGTGGCTGGTTGGCTCTTTCTCTCTCTGTTTGGCCCTGTGAAGAGCAAGCTGCTTTTCCTGCCTTTATGGAACTTCCCCTGGATCTGTAAGTTTCAATAAATAATATCCCTTCCTCCATAACTGTGCCTGGTCTGGAAGTTCATCTCAGCGAACCTGAAGCTGTCTGCAACACCACGACACCCTCACTTTTATTTATTTATCTTGCTTGGTTTCTCTCAGAGAGTGATGGTCTTTAGGGATTATATTTCCTGCTGCTTTTTAGCAAGGAGGTCACAGTAGCATCTCCTCCTAATTTTCGGGCAGTCCTGGATTTGCCATGCCGTAGGAGACTCTTGTAGTTCACTTGGCTTCCCATCAAGGTTCAATGATAATGATGTGGAGGAAGTCTATGGAAAGTAGAGTTTATAGGTCAATGCCTCCGACTTAAATATCTGTACTGCCAAATATGTAGATTCCAGTCCACCACCCAGCACTCTCCTATAGTATGACCCTGGCAGTAATTTCCTCTGAATGACAGTCTCGTGTTCAGTTTCCCTGGCCAGACTTCATAATTTCATAAACACATACTTACTCTGTCCTGGCCTTTTCTCTGCATTTGCTTTCTGTCAGCCTGGGTTTCTCCCTAAAACGCCTGGTACCATTTTTGGTGACTGTCACATATAGGAACCAGGCAGGGGGAGGTCAGGCATGTTAGATTTCAATGAGCAAACCCAAATTTCTTAGAAATGACAAAGTGATAGTGGTTGGGGCTCTATGTCCCCTAGTGGTAGAAATGCAATGATGATGCTTTTCTGTAGGGACATGAGTGGCAGTGATGCTTAAGTGTGATTCACAGGGTAGTCATGACACCAGTGACTGGAGCAGTTGTGATAGCAGGGTGGGTATACAGGTTGACAGATGAAAGTTCTCTGCCATGCTGAATGAAGGCTGTTCTTTCATTCTGATTGTGAGTGGGTACACTATGCCCTAGTGCTACAGTAACACTAGCCTTCACTTTTCAATATATTCAGCAACTTGTTCAGTGTAACTTCAAAACCAACATCTTAATGGGAAAGAAAGCTTCTATTTCTCTTCTCTAAAACTTTTATTTATTCCAGCGTGCATGAGAAGAGCTGCTCCAAACTGTGACATGGATTGGACAGTGTGCTCTGTAAAATCACGTAGCAACATTGCCCCGTTGATAGGAGACAGAAATTGGCTAGGCAGTTTAAAGGAGATGGACCCCAATGTAAATAGCTTTCTCTTGGCTAAGTGCAAGAATCGTCCTTGGGCTTGTAGGAGCCAATCTAAACCATTACACTTTACTGCAGGTCATAAACATCAGAAGCATTTGGCCTGTTTTTAAATCTCTGCCCCCTTAGGGAGTCATTCCTTTCCCTAGAGAATAACATTCTAAAAAGATTACCCCTTTCTACTGGCATCAGGAGTAAAATGGCTAAATTAGCCACCCATTTCCACTGCTCATAAAATTCCTGTGAACCTTGTCTTCCTCACATAACCATTTCCCACAAAGAATTTAGACCTAGGCTGGAGAGATGGCTCAAAGGTTAAGGTACTTGGCTGCAAAACCTAAAAACTTAGTTTCAATTTTCCAGCACCATATAAAGCCGGATGCACAAAGAGGAGCATGCATCTGGAGTTGATTTGCAGGGCTAGAAGTTCCTCAAACACCCTTTCTCTCTCTCTCTCTCTCTCTCTCTTTCTCAGCAAATAAATACAAATTTTAAAAATATATAAAATAATATAGATCTGAGCCTTGAGATGGGCCTGTCATGCCCCCTCTTGCCTCTCTGGGAAAGAGCTCCAACTTGTTTCCTTCTCTTATGCTGTGGCCTTAATCCCCCTTCCCCTTTCTTTTCTCCCTTCTAAAGTTTTAAGCTATAATAAAATCTTCCTGAACATTATCCTCTGTTTGTAGATTTCATTCTTTGAATTAACAAGACAAGAATCTGGAAATACCCCTACTATTAGTGTGTCGGCAAACAAGGAACCCCCAAATTCCTGTATTACTTTTTTGGTGTAATTGATATGAGAATGTCAGAGGGTAAGGGTTCTGCTTCCTGTGTTCCTTACGGCAGGAGGCATGATCCATTCATTCCCTAATTTCCCACTTCCATCTTCTGTGCCATTTTCCTCTACTTGTGAACTGAGCACATTTGAAGATGTAGTAAATGGTAGATTTGAGAAAATTCTGCTGGACACATGTATTAGAAATTTTGTTTTCTCTTTCCACCTGTTTGTAAATCCAGTAACACAATGTAAATGCTATGTGTAGAATATCGACTGAGTTTTGACAGGATATACTTTGTGTTTACTCTATGGAACATTGACCTGCATTGTAAATACTGGTGACCAATGCTAGCCTGCTGGAAAATGCAGATCCCACCAAAGAGTGCTGGGTGGTTTGTGCCTGTAGCAGTCTTTCAGGACACAGTGTGTGCAGAGCAGTGTGTATAACCAGGGGTTCACACAGGACTTCATGCGGGACTCTCTTCATTGGGGTGTCCCATAGGGTGCACAGAACCAGAAAGACTGCAATCCATAGTAGGTGCCTACAAGCTACAGGATGGTGGCAGAGGGACCCCATGTCACAGCCAGTCACAGGCTGTGACCCTGCAGCTGTTACTTGCTGTACAAAAACTGGGCCACAGTTGGGCAGAAGGATCAGCACACAGGCTCAGAGAACAAGCTGGGTCCTAAAGTCCTCCATGGAAGTGCTGGAAGCCAGCCACCTAGGGAGTGGAGGATTGCTAAATGGTTAGAGATGCTTACTAGTGATCACGTCTCTCTGATGTTTTTTGATTTGCCTTTTATTTAGATAAAATAGGATGTTTTACCTTAGACAGTTTTATATGCTCTTTGTTGCATGTGGTAAATACATCACAGTATGGACTTCCTAATCCAGGCAGCTTAACAGATTTTTACAATGAATTCACCCTGAGTGTTATCAGGCTTGCATACTATCTGCATTAAAGAATAAAGGAGTCAAATGGGTTTTCCTCAAAATCTTTTAGAAGCTCAATCCGCAAGGGTGTTGAGACCCTCTCTGCCCCATGTACTTATGCGAAGCTATTGGTTTCTCAGACCACGTAGGTTTCACTTTGTACTCCAGTTTTGCCAGTACTGGTTTAGTGACTGAGAGATCAAACATAGACCTTACAAAGGAAAAGCCCTGTAGATCATGGGTAACATAGAGTCACAAAGGTGAAGAGAGGCTCAAATCCATAGACTCACTCTGCCTCCACACCATCACCACTCAGGGGGTCAGGGATACAGGACAAGACAGATCACCTTGGTAAAGGATGACTGAATCTGTATGTCTGGTTTCCCCTTGTGGCTGCACACAGGGGAAAATAAAGGGGACATTAGAGGACACTGTGAAGCAAAGACAAAAGAGATTTGGGAGACATTCTAATATCTCATTTTTTTTTTTATTTTATAGATGAATAGCCTGTATAGAAGATATACCTTCATGCTAGACCTCCCTGGACTGTGTCAAAGCAAGGTCTTCAAAGTGTGATTTGGGCAGGTTTTCTTGCTCCAAGAGAAAAAAGTGCTATGCCACCTCATCATGCGTCTGTGGCTGCTACGGGAACATGTGTGCTGACATCTGCTTGAGAGATAAGTCTGATGCCGCCAGAGGCTTGCTTTTCTTCCAAAGTAAAAGTGCCACACAGGTTATTGAGACTTTAAGTCAGGCTCAACACATTGAGATATTGACTCTGTGTTTCTTTCACCTTCTCTACCTAATTGTAATATAAATTATCCCATAATTGTGAGATGCTATTTAAATTCATGATAAACTGGATTCTGAGGAATGTGATACTCCCACCCACCCAACTCAAACCCCAAGCATCTTTGAACCACGTGTCAGTCATACCTTGTCCTCAGGCAAATTGGCCAGTTACCCCCGTGACAAGGAAAAGGAGATTAACAAGCAGCATATATTTTGGTTTCTAAGATCACAAAACCCTGGCTAGAATGCACTTCTCAAAAGAAAATGAACATAACAAACAAGCAATGACCACACTTAACTAGGGGTTATCGCAAGCTAGAATTTTATAATTTAACAACATGTGAAGTGGGAATCTTAATTTGTAATATAACATAATGAGTCACATGCAGATTTGTTATTGCTAATAAAATCATTCCCAGACATGTTAAACTTATGGGTAAGGATTATTTCCAGGGCAGTTATCTAGTTTTACTTTTATCTATAAATCCATTCATTTAAAAATTGTATTTCCTAGGACTTATAAAAAAGGAAAGGCTCAGACCAATAGGCGATAAAGTCTTTATGTATATGCTGGGTAAATATTATAAAACAATTCTATCATTTTTTTCCTAGTTTACAATTATTTTATAAAGCTTTTTGGTGACATAAATAATAAGAGAGTAAACTTTCAGTATTGTTTTCAAATAGGTTTAGAAGTATATGGATAGAATGGTCAACGAGGGAAATTTTGTTGCTGGTTATGATGAGATAGAGTAGTTAAATGGTAAACTGGAAAGGAATTTATTTTTGGACAGGAAACTTTAAATGCTGGATGTTATGGGATGTTTTATAAGGAATGATATTTTTGAGTTGTACATAGGTTATAAGGCAAAAAGAATGAGTAGATGGTCTGAGAATGTTGAACAGAAAGATTATGAAAGAAACACACAAAAATGTAAAAGGCTCAAAACACCCTGAATAAATGTATATTTTCTCTCTTGATTTCTGGCACCCAATGACCCCACTGCTCGATAGGATTTTTGCAAGATACATAAAGTGGGTAAGCTGAGTGTTAATAAGATGAAGATTTCTTATTAGTTACTGATTTTTCTTTTTTAAAACTAATTCTCATTAAGGTCAATTGCTATGTTTATAACTTAGATTTTACAAAATAAATAATTTAACTTCACTCTTTGTAACTCTTTGTCTTAGGGATACAAGAAATTCTTCCCCAAATTGTAATAAGCTGTATGTTTTCCCAGTTTTTGAAGTGCACCATTCATAATTCTTGAATTAAAGTGAATTAACTTCAAGTTATAATGCTATAATGTGTTACTAGCAATGAAATTTAATCACAAACTGTTAGATATCTGATGGAAGCTTCATGTATTTCAATAGTTATGAGTAACAAAAATGGTGACACATAAAGTTGGTGCATGTTAATCCAAAGGAACCCTAAAGAATATCGGTCAGATTGGTTGTTACAGATTTTTTTTTTGGATCAGGAGTGTTTGTGTCTAGTTCAAATTAGACAAAATGATTAAAGCTACTAAAAATATACACAGGTATATGCTGTATTTAAAGTTAATAGATTACTAAAGACAAGATTCTAGGATTTCAGCTTTAGAAGAAGTGCTTGTTTATGCAGGCTACAATAGTAGTCAAATGTTCTTAAGCACAAAAGAGAGTCAAGAATTCCATTCTGAGCTAAGACTGCCTTGCCCACTCAATTAAAAGCTCAAAAATTTAGATTTAAATTTTTGACATGTTGTTTGATGTGAGTTTTTGTTTTCACACACAGCTGCTCAATTGTTTTACTTATAGTTACAACTATCAAATATTTTAGACATAGAATCAGTGATTTATATGCTCCAAAACAATAGGGTTATAAATGATATCCAAAGCATAGACCTTGCCAAACCAGGAGCCCAATGTTTGGTATGACACTACTGAAGCAAGGGCCCAGAGTTCTACACTAGGTTTGACCACCTCTTTCATGTAAGGGAAATTTATACCAAGAATCACATGATAAGATTGGGAAGGCTACTCAAGGAAAAATAGAAAATCCTGTTCCATTTCTTAACAGGTTAGTTGTGTCCTTAAAAAAATAATAATAAGCACCTGTCTGTCTCTTGGAAAAGTTAGTCCCTAAAGTCTGCCTAAAAGGCAGACTTGATCCAGTTAGCTTATAGTCAGCCTGTTCTACATGTCAGAGACTTACAGCAATTAATTAATGCAATTGTGTCATTTGTGCCCATAATTGCTTTTCTCATGTTCATCCTGGGACCAGCTCACTCTGCCACTACATTTCTTGAAAATAACATTCGCAAAATCTGTGGCTATTTCATTTTTACGCTTGTCTTTAAAGTATTTCTAGTAAAATTATTATTTTTGACATGTCTATGATTTTTGAGATGTATGTGTACATCTCTGGCTTTCTATTCTCTGGGCACAAACCTCTGATGAGTCTTTCTTTGCTTCTACCCAGGAGATCTGCATGGATCTCACTGAACATAAACAACCACCCTCCCTTCAGAGGGTCAGACTTGGCTCTACATAGACCTGTGGCATCTTACGACAGTAATATTCAATTCTGGTTCCCTTGTGCCTTGGGCACAACTCCAAAAGGGAAACTTAGAATCACAATGACATTTGTTTTGGCTCTCTCCCTGTTGCCTCTCAGCTCACCACACTCCTGTCTGAAAATGGCCCTTTCCCTTCCTCCAAAGCAGACAGGGTTGAGCTCCCTCAGACTCAGGTCACCTTCTTGTAAAGTCTCCTGGCCTCCATATGGCCCACTCCTTCTCTTTTGCTTGTACTTCCCTTCGTAGGTAAAGGACTTCATTCCTCCCTCTCTCTATAAGAAGTCACCTGCTGATCTCTCCTCTCACTGCGCTGCCCTGTCCTTGGAGTCTGCTCAGCCCCTGTGGCTTCCCTCAATGAGCCAAATAGCTGGAGACGAGCTGCGACTTCTCCCGGTAGAGGTAAGAGGAAAACTGCCTCACACAACTTTTTCCTGGCCCAAATCCTTGTTCTGATCCTATTTCCAGCTTCTTCATCGTGATGAGTTCCCGTCTCTAGCAGTGATTCCTGGCCAACATTTGTATGTGAGTATTCCTCTTGTCATACCATCCCAAAACTATGCATTGCCTCTAGACCAACAAGCCCCACCCTAGGTCTCACTTCTGTATCCCCAACCCTCAGCACAACTCACCCTGACAGACAAATAAGATCAGACTCCCACCTGATTCTCACATGCTTCAGGCTTGCCCCACCTTTCTCCCCATGCCCTCCCCTCCCTCCATTGCTTTCAGGAAGGAGACAACACTAGCTGACTCTAAAGGCAGAGCTAAGAAAACAAACAAACAAAACAACAGGGAGCCACACTTCCTGTTTCTCACTCTCCCCTCCTTAAGCTATCTGAAAATGCTGACTTGCCTACACAGTTGCTTGAAAACTTTATAATATCTATTAAAAACTACATAATAACTAAACTACAGTTATCTATTCTACTGGACAGCTGTCATGTGTGTCCATATTCAAGGTGATCTTTGTCTATGTGTCCAAAGGAGCAACAAATTCTGTGGCCACTACATCCGTCTATGCAAACCACTGGTAACAACAACAAAAAGTATTTTCTGCTAATATTGCCTTTCCTGATAATTTTTGAGATGTGGGAATATTTAGGGATGTACTTACATGTGGATGTATATAAACATTTTAAGATGATTTAAATTGTTAAAAACAGTTTTTCAAGGTGCTTATTCATTGGCTTAAGCCAAAATATAGAATTCTAATATTTAAACAAAAAGTCATTTTAAGAATAACTGCTTAATTTCTTTTGAGACATAAAAAGACATCTTAAGGTAAGGGTTTATAGATGCCACTAATATGTTTCATAAATATCATAAATATAATTTTCTTTGATAATGTGTTTGTAGGAATAACTTATTTCTGAATCTCCAGGTTTAACATATTTCAGCTCTACGTATGTTGGTCACTTTGGATACTATATATATGCAGTTTCCTGAGATTAAAGTTTCTACTTTTTGAGTGTCAGATATGGATTGATGAATTTTCTTGTAAAATATAATTCCTATATTTTAATTTTTGTTTTCAAAAACATAAACAAAAGAACACAAAGAACAATCAAATAAGAAAGAGATGAAAATTATAGATATAAAATATATTTTGGGGGCTGGAGAGATGGCTTGGCAGTTAAGAGGCCTGCCTGCGAAGACTAAGAATGCTTGTTCAGATCTCCCCGTCCCACATTTAGCCAGGTGCAAAAGTGATGCAAGCACGCAATGTTGCACATGTGCACAAGGGGGTGAACATGACTGGAGTTCGTTCACAGTGGCTGAAAAGGCCCTGACATGCCCATTCCCTCTCTGCCTCTTCCTCTCTCTCTGTGGCTCTCAAATTAAAAAAAAAACATGCATTTTTAGTAAAGATTAAAGAGAAAAGGTTTTCAGGTAACAAAGGTTTCTCTAGCTTGTCTTGTGGCAAAAGATTTTTCCAAATGGAAATAACAAAAAACAACATTGAATATGAATGTATGCTATTCAAAGGGTTATAAAATTAAAAGTTAGAACAATAATGTGGTCATAATAAAACTGATGCCTGATGTTATTTTTTTTGCTTATAAAAATAGGTTTTATTTAATATTGATCTGCTCTTGGTAACATGTACAGGAGCTGTCTTAGAAAACAAGGATTTTCTATATTTTTATCTTTTATTAAGTAAACCATGTGTTAGACTTCTGCAAAGGTTTAGTGCATATGTTTCACACTGGTCAAAGTTTCTGTCTACTGTATAGCCACTGCCCTAGTAATAGGGAAAATTTTATTTTAAAGAGGTATTTCTATCTGGGGCATTAAATTATATAATAACATTAATCTTATTTTGCTGATCTCAACCTGAGAGACTCCCATTAGTTCTTCTATATCTAAGATATAACCCTTTAGGGAAACATTCATTATCTCCATAAAGTACTGAGCAAACTATTTAAAATTAAATAAAAGTATGAGTCTATTAAAGACATTTTATGCATACACCATTATAAGGGGATTTTAAGCATAACTACAAATTCAAAATTGGTGGCAGAGTCTTTCCCCTGTGAACTCCATATAGAAAAATATTGAATCAAAAAGAATATAGTACCAAGGGTGGAAACCTACTACTGTGGTCATCACAAATGAACAAAATACCAAACTGCCTTCTAAATCACTATATTTCTTCACATGCAGTAGAACTACTTGAAGCCAGGATCACAGAAGTTTCTTACTACAATGGGCAGTGGTTAATACCGAGATGCATAGCTGGAAAAATTGTTGAGAATGAGTGGCTACTGTGAGCTCAGCCTGAAACAGGACAACTAGGATCACCCTCTCTAAAACTCACAGAACCTCACAGAAGAGAGGCCAGAAAGAACAGAAAAGCAGGAGGAAGTCTGGAAAACACTGTCACCTGGAAAGTGCATGGCTGTCACATGCATCAACGCACAGCATTTGTGGTTTCCAGCACAAGAGTGAGCCTGACAATGCTTTACCACTGATGGCGGAAGGATCCGTGAGACCGGAGCCCTTCCTGAGAAGCTAACGGCACTTAGTGGTTTCTGATCAATGGAAAGTCACGTTCATCAGTGGTGTAGCCACGATTCTTTCCACAACAGCTCATCTTCCTTCCCCGATCATGCAAGCAATGCTAATCTATCTCAATGGGTTTAAAAAATAAAGACAAGAAATTAACAAGGAGATTAATAATTTCCAAGAAGTATGTTAATGGCAGGGGATAGGAGAAGGGACTAGAGGGGAATCAAATCAAAATACATTATGCACATGCATGAAATATTACAAATAGAAAAAGTAAACCCAAATTAAGAAAATAACACCCAAACAGATGACTTCAATTGGAAAGGACAGCATAGAGCATGCAATCCACACTCATACAGAAAATATTCTCCTACTGCACGAGTACAGATGCTTGTTTTGGATCCAAGGAGCATCTAACTACCCAGACAAGATGAGCAACACCTTGATTCAATGCAAATTCAGCAGGAAGCAGCCAGAAATTTGAATTCAAAGCCTGCCATCACATAGACCTCTGCCTCTATCTTTCTTTTGTACAAAGTCATCCTTTTATCTCACACACACACACACACACACACACACACACACACACACTCTACAGAGAGGGAGACAGAGAGAGGGAGACAGAGAGAGGGAGACAGAAAGAGGGAGGGTGGGAGGGAAAGACAGAGAGAGAGAGAAGGAAAGGAGAGTGAGTAGTATGGGCTATGGGCATGTCAGGTCATTTTGCCACTCAACTAAGCTCCAGAAGCATACACAACTTTGTGCGTCTGGCTTTATGTGGGCACTAGGAAATTGAACTGAAGCTATCCGGCTTGGCAAGCAAGTGCTTTTAATGACAGAGCCATTTCCCCATCCTCTCTATTTAATATAAACAAAATGATAGAGTTTTAGAGTACCAAGGCCCTTCCAGACTTAAACAGAGAATGTTGCAAACAAGTCCATGCAACATACCTGTCACTGCCAGCAGAAGCAGGGTGGGAAAGAAATACACCCCTCACTCCTGCTGCCCCATGTTGGTGACACAAGGCCAATTGGATTGGAGATACATACATGAATCAGACCCAACTCCACTTTCAGTGCCTGTGACTCTTAACATATTAATCAAGTCATGCATACCTCATTCTCAAGTCATATATGAACATAGAGACCCTTCTCTTTTACAAACCTTAAAAAAAGGAAAACTTAGTTTGTCTCTTGGGTGTTGCTAGAACTCTCCTTCAGTAGTCCCAGCATGCTGTCCATGGTACTAATAACTCCCTTAATAAACCTCTGCCATGGGGAATGGTTATATCTCAGCCCCTTTCTCTCAAATTTCCAGTTTTCTTTACCTTCCCCCTTCCACTCTTCCCCTCCTCCTCTCCTCCCTTCCCCTCTCCTCTTTTCCTTCTCTTCCTTTTGATTTAAGGCATAGGAAATAAAATGAGCTGAAGGAGAGGATACTGGAAATCTACCCCCCCAAGACACACACACACCAAGAGTGACACTCAACAGAACAAGTGCTACAAAGCTTGCTGTACAAATGCACAAGAGAGCTGCATTTTGTACGTGACCCAGGAAAGGTCCATTTCTCTGGGCACTTAGCTGTTGAACGTCTCTCCTTCATGCCTGCCCTGGTTCACTTCCTGTCTTAAAGAATATTTTTTTAGTTAATGTTCTGCTTATAGTATTATCTACCTGTCTCCATCTGCTCACTGGTTCTGGAAAATAGAAACTGGAAATCCCTAGGGGTGCCTGCCAAACCCTAACATCTATTGCCACCGAAACAACACTATACACTTAAAGAATGGATAAATGTCCTCATATCTTATGAGATATGAAATACTAAGAAGCTTCATTCATTGATAACATGGACAGAAAATGATCTAAAAACACTTTGGAGTACGATTAAGCAACTGTTTACAAAAGGAGTCTCAGGCATTTTTCCATTTACTTACTCTTTTGCACAGACAATTAATCTCAGTGAGTTTATAGCAGCTTTAGTTTAGTTGTCAGCAACCAGAAATGCCCTTCAAGTGATAAATGGATTGAATGTGGCATGCATTCATCCAAATGAATGAGTGGTAAAAATAAATGAGCTATAAAGCAGGGAAAGAGGACAAAATTCAATTAATATTTTTAAGTAAAATATGCCAGTCTTAAAAAGGTAAATGCTTAATGAATTAAAATCCATGACATTCTGAAAAGGAGAACATTAGTGGAAAAGTTAAAGTCAGGGGTTATCATGAGTTTGGAGAGGAATGTTGAAAGAACAAAGGAGGTGGGAATTTTTGTAAGGTGATAAAACCATTATTCACTCCTATTGTAATTGACATTTGACATTATCCAATTGTCAAATGATATAAAGATACATTGCTGTTCACACCTTTTGTCATATATATATATATATATATATATATATATATATATATATATATATATATAATGAATGACTAGTAGTGTGAGTGGAGTGAAGACCATTAAGACAAAATACAGCTTGACATGGGAATGGATGAGGTTGGTAAGACTACTTCACTGCTTCTCATAGGAGCATGGATGTATCACGCAGACATCTACATTGACAGTGAATAAATAACTGAACAGATGGTAAAGAGTAGATTCTGATTTCACATAATCAGAGTCAAAATGTACACAAAAGCAAAAGGCAGAACTTGGATGGCCCATGTTATCATGAGCTACATGTAAATCCATTATCATACATCCATATGTTATCGAATTGGAGTACAAAGAGTTGCATACAGAACTATTTCTATTTGTGTATGCATCGGTTGGTATATTAACACATATTTTCTTTCTCTTCACTGAAAGTTTTAACAATATTCTGCATGGGCTAATCAATTATATTAATTAAAAATAAGTTCTAAGCATTATAAAAATTAGAATACAGGTTTTCAATGGGGATATAATTGCTAACGTAAATTATGATTTATTTTAAACCATAAAATAATAATAGTATAAATGCAATGTTGAATAGTTATTAACATCCATTTATTCAAGTAACAATGAATTAGATAAGAAAATGAAAGACAATCTACCCTGAAAGTGGTAACAACAAACAAAATAAAAGCTGGAATAATTTATGTGTGTGTTTGAATGAGTGTGTGTGTGTGTTTAATGTGTGTGTAGTGTGTTTATATGAGTGCCTAATGTATGTGTATCAAGGCATGTGCCCCATGTGTACTCATGCAGAGGCCAGTGGAAGATGTCAGGTGAGTTCTTTTCTCATTCTTTTTGAGAGAGGATCTCACAGTGAACCTGGAACTGTGCCATCTTTGGTTAGATGGGCTGGCCAGCAAGTGAAGCAGACCCTCTGTGTCTGTCCCCTCTGGGAAGGAAGGAGTTAAGTTCATCTGCAGGAAGCCCAGCTTTTTACATGAGTGCTGGAGGTCAGACTCAGGTCTGACACTTAGCTGCTGAGACCACCTGTAGGTTCCTAACTGCTAAAACAAAATTTATGGAATGTATAGTTTCTTATTACACTAGGGTGAAAACTAGAGATGGTAAATATGAATAAAGAGATCAAATTGGAATTAATCACAGTCTTTTCATGGAGGTTGTTGACAGAGGAGCAATGGAAGAAAACTTTACAGGAGCCCTTAACATCACTCATTACATTGTCCTCAGCAGAGGAAAAAAAAAAAAAAAAAAAAAAAAATATATATATATATATATATATATATATATATATATATATGTAGATGAACAACAGGGACTCAAATTAAAACAGATAATTGTAATTATTAGATATAGGAAAAATATGTTGCCGAAGTTTGGGGAAAGTTAATCATCAATTTTTTTTCCCCCTTAGGACCAAGAACAGATGCAAGAAACCACAAGGACTACAACTAAATCAGGTGGCAGGAAGGGGCATAACAAAAACGCGGCTGGCTGTAACACCTGAAGGTTGGCCCACAGTGACACATTTTCCTTGGCCAGGTAGAAGTGCTGAAGTTCCACAACCATCACAGAAGGGATCAAGTAGTCAAATATCCCTATGAGATAAATTTTAGATTCAAACCATCACAATACCTACATCCCACCTTTAAGATCATACCAATAATGGCTTTTTGACTTTATAATCTTGTGAAAGAGTAACATATTTTTTTTTCTTTTTCATTACAGTATTCAATATACTACAGGAGATATTTAATACTTTATTCTAGAATGGCTTTAAGTTTGAGTATTTTTCCTAACAATAAAGCCATAAGTTCATATGAGCATTGTGAGCATATTTAAGGCAGACTAAACCAAAGCTACTGATTTTAATAATTAAGAGATAAATACTGCACGCCTTTTATCCCAGCACTCTGGAGACAGAGGTAGGAGGGATCGCTGTGAGTTCAAGGCCACCCTGAGACTACATAGTGAATTGCAGTTCAGCCTAAGCTAGGGTGAGACCCTACCTCGAAAAACCAAAAATACAAAATAAAAATAAAAAAGTGTTAAATACATTTCAGGTTAAGGTATTTTCAAAGTTAGTATGAGTTTATTAAGATTTAGCTGCTTCATGAGTCAAGCACTATTTGCACTTTGGTAAAACAGAAATTCTTTACTGATTTCCTGTTTCGTCTAAATAACTGCTATAAACTTGGCTGTGTGCATTCGTGTATGCATGTGTGTGTGTGTTGTGCACGCACGCGCGTGCGGGTATGCGTGTGTGTGATTGCAGTTTCCAGAGGTCCTAATTCCACCATGGGGTGGCTGGATTCTATGCTCCATTCTCACTGAGCTGAAGTGACCGTCACAGATGGGGTACAGTATCTATCGGAGGTTGGAAATCCTTTTGTCAGCTTTGCCATTTGTGAGCACAATTCATTTCGCAAGGATGGACGACAGACCAGTTTTCTCCTGCTGTTTATTGGCTGAGGATCAACATGCTTTCCAAATAACACTGTACTAACTCCGTGCGCAATTCGCAGAGACTTTTGCTATTTTCCAGGTTACCTGCAGAAGGTCTCTCTGGGCTCTTTTTTGTAAGCAGAAGGAAGACAGACTGCTACAAGGTGATACCTCGTTAGTTCACGCCCAGGATAATCTATTGCATTCGCCACATTACATCTCTAATCAAGGCAGCGATCTCTCACAATTTCTATCCAAGAGGCAACAAACAGGAGGAGGCTGTATAGAAAGAATACCTGTTTCAATTGTACCTACTGGGACAATTATAAATGTAGCTACTTTATGAAGGTAACTGAGCTTAAAGCCATTGAAGGAATTTATGAATTAAGGATTCCAACAAAAATGAGGCACAATAAAGTGCTTGGGGTCCCATAGGGAAGCACCAAGTTCAGAAAGAGCATGGGGGTAGCCTGGGATATGTTTTCTCTGAGAAAAAAAAAAAATCGGAGGCAAGGCTACTGAGCTGGAAGAAAATTGGATAGCGTTAATATTTAAAGGGATTCTGGAGATTCAATGAGCCCTGGCTGTTTGGTTACCTCGATCTGGGATAATTTAGGTCAGGACAAATATTGGCTTGTTGCACGGAATTAGATTATGGGATGTGGACTCCGGTTGGTTTATCTTATGTATAAAATACATGCTCAAAGGTAATTTATTTGCTCTTTTCAGAAATTCGAAGAAATAAATCACAAAATGGATTGGGAAGGACAGTATTTTCTCAGCTAGCAAACGTCCCATAATGCCAACTACTGGTATCATGTAAAATAAAAGAAAATGTTCTATAAATACAAAGGCATATATATCATCTTCAAATTCCACTTGTTAGGTTCCAAACTGAATTCATAATCTCTTGTTATGATCATTCAATGCTAATGATCTTCCTCAGTCAAAAATCTGTGAGGAGGGTTAAGAAAATTTAACAGGGCTGGAGAAATGGCCTAGAGGTTAAGGCGCATGCCTGCAAATCCTGAGGACCCAGGTTGGATTCTCCAGGTCCCATGTAAGCCAGTTGCACCTGGTGGTACATACATCTGTATTTCGTTTGCAGTGGTAGAGGTCCTGGCGTGCTGGTTCTCTCTCTATCTGTCTTACTCTCTTCTCTCCCTCTCTTTGTCTCAAATAAATAAATAAATAAATAAATAAATAAATAATAAACTATTTTAAAAAGAAAATTTAGAAATTTGTGCTCAAGTTCACATGTTCTTATTTTCTGAGGTATAATTGTTATATAAAATAAGCCCAAAATTAGATGTGGCATGAGTTTGTAGGATTAAGTTAGAAAGTATATTTTCTGTATATACTAGATTGTAGGAAGATAATTTTGTTCCAAAATTAAAAATACCCTGGTATGTAGAGATGGCTTAGAGGTTAAGGCACTTGCCTGCAAAGATCAATTGCCAGGGTTCCATTCCCCAGTACCCAAATAAAGCCAGATGCACAGAGTGGTGCGTATTTCTGTTTCTGGAGTCTGTTTGTGGCTGCTGGAAGCCTTGACATGCCCATTCTCTCTTTCTGTCTCTTCTACTTCTATCTTATTAAATTAAATATTTCTTCTTAAATGTTTTTCTTAAAAACATGAAATCATACAATTAAAAAATATCCTTATTGCATAAATTTGATTATTCAAGAAATATCATTTCATTATCTTCTGAATTTTTGTATGTGACTGTATTAGTTACTGTCCTGTGTTTATGATCAAATTCCTGAGAAAAAAAATTAAGGAAGCATGTCTTACAGTCGAAAGTTACTGTCTACGAGTGCAGGGGCGACAGCAGTAACAGCATAAAGCAGCTAGTCGTACTGCATCCACAGGCAGGAATTAGAGTGCAATGAATGCTAGTAACTATTATCCTGTTTTATCTATTTATTTACTTATTTTGAGAGAGAGAGAAGGAGAGAGAAAGACAGAGCGAGAGAGAATGGCCACTCCAGGGCCTCTAGTATTATACTAATCAGTTGCCTTGCAATAAAATCTCTAGTTGACATACATAAATTTATTGGAATTAGAAGTAAAATATGATTTCTCTTAACCCACTTAAAAATCATTTTCTGGGCATAAGAAAGGGAATCTAGTCTGGGGTGAGGAAGGGAATTTTCATTGATTCCCTAAATCCATTTTTATATCCATTAATATACATTAATTTAAAAATTTTATTTATTTTTGTTTTTATTTTGCTTTATTTATTTTTTAACTTTATTATTGACAATATACCTTGATCATAAGCCCCTACCTTCACTTCCCTTTTTCACTTCCAAATCCACTTTCCACTGAATTTCTTCTTTCCAACACACTATCTTCTTTTTTTTTTGGGGGGGGGGAGACACAGAGAGAGACAGAGAGAGAGAGGGAGAGGAAGACAGATAGAGATGGACGTGCCAGCAGCCTCTCAGCTGCTGCGAACGAAATCCAGATGTGTGAGCCCCCTTGTGGTCAAGTGCAGGATTGCACCCTTGTGTCACTTTGCATCTGGCTAAACTTGGGACCTGGAGATTAGAACCGCTGGAGATTGGAACCAGCATTCTTAGGCTTAGGAGGCCGGCACCTTAACCGCTAAGCAATCTCTCCAGCCCACTATCTTCTTTTTTGATGTCATCATTTTTCCCTCTGATTATGCAGGTCTCCTGCAGCTTGTGGCAGCCTCTGTGTGGTCATAAATATCAAGGTCACTTTGTGTCTGGATGGCAGAATCCTTCCTTTCCTTTAGCTCATATATTCTTTCCACCACCTGCTCTTCAATGGTCCCTGAGCCTTGGAGGGTGTGATAAGATTTCTCACTTAGTGCTGAAAACTATCACTTTGGCCAGTTTTGAATCACCCCAGTGGTCACTGCCATATGAATGGAGAAGCTAGTCTAACCAAAAATGAGAGTAGCAGGCCTCAAATGCACTCAGAAAAAATTGGTTTTCCCCCAAAAAGACATGCCACCATGCCACGAGTTAGTACAGTTGGCCTGGCTGGCCAGCTGTAAAGCATGCAGGGTCCACTGATAGATTTTTTTCAAATTTAATATTTTCCCCAAACAATGATTTTCATTAAGCACCTCTATTATAACACTGAAAATCAATTTTTATTAATTATTATGAGACATTAAACATTGCATGCCTTGCACAATCTAATCCATAGATAAATCTGAAGGCACCAATTAAACATATATAATATTTTTATAAATTTGATATTTATTATAAATTTATATTTCTAATGATATAAATCAGATCTAAATATTCTAAAAGACAGGGAAAGGAAAGAAAACTTGATTATTGTGTAAAAATAAAAGGTATAGTCTATCTTATTTCAATGGACTGTTATAACACACAACATGAATTATAGGTTACAAACAACTGCCTTTACTTCCTAAAATCCTAGAGACTGAAAAGGTCAAATTTAAGGTCAAATTTGGTCTTTTGCAGATCTATTCTTTTTTTTTTTTTTTTGAGAGAGACACAGAGAGAGAAAGAGAGAAAGGGAGAGGAAAACAGATAGAGAATAGGTGCGCCAGCAGCCTCTCAGCTGCTGTGAATGAAATCCAGATGCGTGTGTCCCCTTGTGGTCAAGTGCAGCATTGCGCCCTTGCGTCAGTTTGCATCTGGCTAAACGTGGGACCTGGAGATTGGAACCGGCGTTCTTAGGCTTAGGAGGCAGGCATCTTAACCGCTAAGCCATCTCTCCAGCCCCAGATCTATTCTTGATAGTTACATGGTGTTTTTCATTTCTGTCCCCACATGTTAGAAGCTACAAGACCATCACTGAATTTTGTTTATAAGAGCACTAGTCATAGTCACAGGGACTCTATTCTCATTGCCTAAGCCCTGCGCTCAGGCTGAACTCTTCCTTTTGTCATAGAAGGGTCATCATTCCCAGATATGAACTGATGGAAGAGAAATCTTCAGTCCATTGGAGGATACCTGTCTACATCATGTGGGGCAATTTGAAGAGAGAATGTGGAGTCTATATTGATCCCTTTTATATTTTTTGTGTTTTCTCTAATACTAGCCAAGAAGTAGTGTGACTCATGCTATCAAATTCTAGCCAACTGAAACTTCAGTATGGATTATTGTAAATCCAGGAAATTCAGTTACTACAGTGAAAAACAGTAGCTATTAAAGCTCCTTTTCCCCCTCTAATTTAATAAAAATCTTCTGAGAGAAGATAGCTTCATAATTTGTAGTCCAATGAAAGCAGTCTTAAGATACTTTATACAAGGTCATATAAAAATAATATCCAAAAAGTTTAGACTTTTACTACAATTTGAAATTATAATATTAAATCAATTATTTTTAACTTCAGTTAGTATCCTGAATTAATTATTTGGAATCTTCCTAATATCCATTTAGCTGTCTTTGTTTTAAAGAACCCACCTATTAATAATTTACCTTCCTTCAATGAGGGGAATGTTTTTTGAATAAAAGGATGCTGGCTATATTATATTATTTAAAATTGTATTACTTTTAAGAACTGCAGTAATGCTACATGATCCTCCCAAACTTTAGGTAAAAATGATCATTATTAGAACTGAGGAGATAGTTTAGGACATCATGGAGTTTGTGGCATCAGCATGAGGACCTGAGTAGATACCAAGCACCAATGTGCAATGCATGGCCTTGCATTCCCGTAACTCCAGTTGTAATGGGGATAGAGACAGTAGAATTGCTGGGGCTTGCTGTTCAGACAGCCTGGTAGAAAATACCTGGCAGCTCCATGTTTAATGAGGGACTGTCTCACAGTAATAAAGTTGAAGACTGGTGGAGGGAAACACTTCATGACTTCTTCAGCATCTGCACATGTGGGCATGGATCACATGCATTTATCACATGTGCAACAATGTGTACACATATACTGAAATATTACAGTAAATTCCATATTTCTCAATGGTTTGTGGTCTAATGGCCTCTATCACTGAAATTCATTCAATATATTCTACAATGTACTTGTAAGAAAACTTAAAATCTCTTAATATAATTATATAATGTTTATATAATAATTCAATAGTTCAAAAATTATTTATTGGGTAGCCAGGTGTGTTTTTTTAATCCCAGGACTTGGGAGGCAGAGGTAATGGGATCACTGTGAGTTCCATACCAGCCTGAGACTAAGTAGTGAATTCCAGGGTGGCCTTGGCTAGAATGAGACCCTACCTCAAGAAGCCAAAAAGAAATTATTGGAAATATGACTATTATCTTAATGCTATGTATGACTAATCCAGATATTTCTTAAAATATAATAGACCAAACTTCAAATGTCCTTATATATGCACCCTGGTGCTGAGTTTTGTGCACTGAAACAAATTCTGCGGGGTCCCCAAATTTTAATTCTTCACTCTGCAGCTTCCCAGTGCAGTCCAGCCTTCTGATCTGGCTGCATGAAGAGAAGTTGGAAACATCAAATATCATGTTTGTCTTCTCAATATGTAACCTTAAACATGCACTATATTTCTAAGAAGCATCTTTTTAGGTGACTTTTCCATCTATCTTTAAAAAAGAGTATTTTCATATGAATAGTGCAGAACAAAGAAGTAGCAGGTAGAAATAAATATAAAAACTAATTCAGCTTTTTAAGCCTCATTGATTAGTATATTTTCCTTTGTTTACTTTTTTATTTTTTTGCACTTTAGTTTTACTTTGTACTGAAAATTGGAAAATTATGTTTATGTAAAATATTAAGATTTAATCCTACATTGTATAATAATTTCATCAAGCTAATTATCACATTTATCACCTCAAAAACTATTTGCTGTGGTGGAACTATTTGAAATCTATACTGATAATAATTTTGAACTGTAAAATATAGTGTTGTTACTCTGTTCATAATGTTGTACTATATATTATAAAGAAAATAAAATGTGTTTGTTTTGTGTAATTGAAGTTTTGTGCCTTTGTTTAGCTACATTTTCACTTCATTGTGATCTTTTCCATTAACACAGTGATTATTATTTTATTATATTTTTATAGGAACAACAACTAAATCATATAATGTGCAAGATAGTATTTGGGGGATAAAGTGTATAACCTACATACACTTTTGCCTGTTAACACATATGTTTTGCAGGAAATTTCTTGAATTTAGAAATATTTTTGATGAGGTTGCAAATGAACCCTAACAATATCTGTAAGCCATTTTAGTGTAAGAAATCAGCTACCGCTTAAGAAAGTTTCCAAATAAACTCAACAGATATGTTTTATATTAGCATAAAACTATTATATGTAGCTTGAGTGTCTCTTACAAAAAATGCTTGAGACCAGAAGTAGTTTTGGATTTGAGACTTTTTTTAGTTGTGGGTATATGTATGTATATAATGAGTTATCTTGGCTTGGAAGCCAAGACTGGGCACAAAATTTCTCTATATTTTATACAAACTTTCGGTTCATACACTGAAGGCAATTTTAGTTCATATCTAAAGTGTGCCTGTGCTTTGACTAGCAGCATTATGTGAGATCAAGTGTTGAGGAACCCATGTGTGAGAGCATGCTTATGCATGGTGATTTGGGTAACTCAGAGTGGAACGTTTAGACTAGGAATGCTGAACCTATAGAATATAAATTCCCTAAGATCAATACTAGGCAATCACTTAGTCCAGCGGCTCACAAATGTGTATGGAGAAAATTACTGTCATGGTGTCCAAGACAGCAGCATAGTTCCTCAGGGACTTCCCAGCTTGTTTCTGATACAAGTGAGTGCATACGAAAGTAATGTAGAGAGAATGGGAACCAGCATACGGAGGCACCTGACACCTTTGTAAAGTCAAACATGATTTTCCTTTTAAGTTGAAAGCTATGGAAAACAGGTTTGTGCTTTCATGGTTGGTAGAGAGTGTCGTGGAGATTCTAGGATAAGAATACAAGAAGGAGGGCTGGAGGAATAGCGTAACGGTTAAGGTGCTTGCCTACAAAGCCTAAGGACCCAGGTTCAATTCCCCAGGACCCACATAAGTCAGATGTAGATGGTGTCAAATGAGTCTGCAGTTTGTTTGTAGTGGCTAGAGGCCCTTGCACTCTCATATTCTCTCTCTCTCTCTCTTTAAATAAATTAAATAAATAAATAAATAAATAAATAAATAAATAAATAAAATTAAAAATAAAAGAATGCAAGAAGCAGCCGGTTTGGTGGTGCACACCTTTAATCCCAACACTCGGGAGGCAGAAGTAGGAGGATCGCTGTGAGTTCAAGGCCTCCCTGAGACTACATAGTTAATTCCAGGATAGCCCGTGCCACAGTGAATAATAATAATAATGATAAGAAGAAGAACAACAACAATAACAACAACAACAACACGATATGCGTAGGCTTCCAGAGCAATGGTGTTCCATCCTAAATAAATAGGAAAGTGGCACTAATGTGGTGAATGCATGCAATTAGAAGAGTTCTTTAAACTCTGGTTCTGGCTGTTTTTATGGTAAGCTACAAAATTAAAAAAAAAAAAAAATCTTTAATTTTTTTCTAACTCCAGTACTTGAGAGCAGGCCTTAGAGGCATGGCACTTAATGTGAATTCCACAGCGAAAAGCACAGAGAAAATTACTCTTAAGCTTTTCAGTGCCCAGCTGAGGATCAAAAGATCAGATTGCATATCCCACAACCACATAAGAGTCTCATTATCTGACTCAAGGGTCAGATTCTACCTGCAAATGCCTGAAACCTGTCCCCAGATAGCTACCTAGCATTCATGCCTGGTGCTGATTGGTTTCTCTGAGGAGCTGTTTCTGATACATCAAATCTTGTTCATTTCATGGAACAGAAAATAGTCTCTTTAGAATTCTTTTTTTTTTCTTAATGATGTGGAAGAATCTTTAATGCATAGCTAACAGGTTTGTAAGCTACGACATGTTCCAGTGACGTATTTGAAAGATTAGGAATTCTGCATCACGTGCCACTTCTTTGCCAAGCACTAAGGCTTATGGGAAGACTGAAATTAACTAGACAGCGCCCAGTCCCCTGGTAGAAGTCACCGTGCATGGAAGATGCAGCCATATGCTTGTGCAGGGCATTAGTTCTCATTCTGGGTCCATTAGGTAGAAGATGTAAAGCTGCAGAGGAGAGTACTGAAAGCCTCCTGAGGTGACAAGAGTGTAGCCTCTTCTCTCCTGGAGATTGGAGACCTTGGCAGTAGGTGAGGGCGAGCACAAGGGGAGACTTTCTGAAAACCTCCTGTTGTGACAGCTGTGCAGTCTCTCCTGCCCTGGAGATGCAGTACCCTATGAAACACAAAGGGGGACTCAGCGCAGCAACTGCCCCGCAGCATATGTTAAGAACTGCATCACCACATCCATTCCAAAGGCCCCGTCTCACCTCACCTCTCTCCTCCTAATGGATGTATTTACAAACTGGGAACAAGAATATCAGCTGTTACCACAAACATTTTCATCGAATACTTCTTAAACTATTTCAAAGTCTATACTTAACTTAGAAGCTACAAGTCCTAGCTTCAAACTCTTACCTTTGATCACAGTAAAGGAAAATAAAAATCTCCGGCCAGCGGGGGGGAGGGGTCAGAAAAGAAGCTTAAATGTTATAGACAAAGAAAGTGATTAAATAATGAGGCTTTAGTTGTCCAGCTCCTGTTGTTAGGAATTTGCTTCATCTTTTGTGACCCCCCTTGAGAGAAGCAGTGGGTATCTCGTTTTGTCTTTGGGAACAGGGAAGCTGAGAATGTCTAAGCAACTGTATATTCCTGCTATACTGTATTTCAGGATTATAGTCACTATGCCATCCTGACTCACTGTGTTTACATTTTAAGTTTAAACGCTAACACTTTCCTTTCTCCAGCTTGCTCACTAATCTATTAGTTTTCACTCTCATTTATCCCTTAAACGTAGAATGATGAGATCTGAATAGCAACCCTAGTATCTGTCTCTCGTCTTCTGTAATTCATTTACACTCACAGCTCAGGAACAGTCTGCAGGGAATAACTGCGGAGTGGATGCACACAGAGTACTCACATGGGAAAACCTCAGACTCTGTCCATGAGTACTTGCAGGACAGCAGGAGGGATGGCACCTACAAGGTGGTCACAAGAAGGAGAAGGCAAGGCTGGGGTGGCAAAGAGAGAGAGGGAAGTGGCCATTGAGCACTAGGGTGGGAGATGAGCTTGCTCACAGCTGCATACATAATCAGTGTGCTTTTCATAGGCTCCACCGCTGGAGTCAGGGACAAGCCTCTGTAAAGAGAAGAGACATTCTCTGTTTCTTTAAAAAAATCCTCAAATACAGCTGTGTTGACAAATACATTCTCTGAATGGTCACTTTAATTTATTTACCAAGAGCCAAGGAGGAAAAATTAAGAATATTTGCATAGAATTAAAAGCCCATGAATTGCTAAGCCTTTCACAGGCTTCATAATTAGTGTTTTTTATCTGATGAAGATTCTCTTTCTGAACACTGTCCTTACTCAAATTTTCAATGTCCAGTATAAACTGGCCCAGTTTCCCATAGTAGGAAGGACATCAGTCAAAGTGCTCTGATGGAGACAAACAGGTAAGATGTGTGAATGTGTGTGCACGTGTGTCATTTATATACATGTGGTCCCTACTTGTGAATTCAACAAATGGAAGATCAGAAGGATTCTGGAAAATTTGTGTGCACGTTTTTTTTTTTTTGTTGTTGTTGTTGTTCTTCCCTACACAATGCATCACAATATCTGTTCTCACCCATTTGCATGATTTACATAAAGCAGAGATGAGTAAAAGCACGTGGATAATAGGCAAAGGCTATGAGCTTCCTGCTAAGGCCACTTGTGAGAGAGAGAGAGAGAGAGAAGAAGGGGATATTCACTTGTGTGCTTATGAAGGACGACTAAGTCATGACTTACAGGTATTGCAGGTGAGCTGGCAGGCTAGGGACCTGGTAGACCTGGAGGTATGAGTGATACAGGAATTTGAGGGGTCCTTGAATACCAACCAACACATTGATCAACTGGGCTGTTCCTAGGCCTTTGTTTTATGAAGTCAAAGAATGAAGTCCACAGACCACAGGATGAGGTTCAGAAACATTTTATTATAGCTTGAAGATTTATTAAAAGAGGGAATAGAAGGGGCGGCTGAAGTCCAAAACATAAGTGAAGGGAGCAAGGTGAAGCCCGTGCCCAGGGAGGGAAGAGGGGGTGTGAGAAGCCCCCTAGAGGCTCATGTTGTGTATTTTTATGAAGAGTAACTGTGTGAGGAAGATGAGAAAGGTTATTTTATTTTATGAGCATCATGGAGTGGGTGGCTGGTTTAACATACTATGCCTAATGCCAGGATGCTGGGCTCAGGAATTTTGGAAAGGGACAATCTTCCCAGAATATGAATTCTATAAGAAGGGAGTGGAAGGACCCCCTGAGGGGCAGAGATAAGGTAAAGCTAGATCCTTCTGAGGTTTCTTACCTGTAGTGAAATATGAGGACCTAGACCTTTTTCTTACATGTACAAGGACAATCATGCACTTAGCAGATAAAGCTTTGGGGTCCTTCACCTCAAACCTGCCTAGCCAATTTTTGTCTCCTATCATGAGTTCTGAAGGCTGGTTATCTTTAAATCCACTGGAGGCTGAGACTTCTGTCTGAGTCTGAAGGCAGAAAAAGCCCATGATTCAGCTTGGTCGTCAGGCCAGATGAATTCTTTATTAGTCAGGGGATGTTCAGAGTCTTGTTCTATTCAAAATCTCAGCTCTTTGCACGAGGTCAGTTCATGTCAGAGAGGGAAATTTGCTTACTCAGTTTGCCAACCAACATCAATGTCATCCGAAAGTGCTCTCAGAAACACCCAGAATCCTGTTTGACCACTAGACCTAGGCTTGGCCTGGATACACTGAAATGAAAACTTAGCATTTAAGTACATCACAAAATGTGGTTCTAAGACTAGCAGCTAAAATATGATCTGTGGATTTCTCGCCTGCACATAAAGACTTGCCCTAGGTCTAGATCTAATTATTTAAAAACTCAGGGATGGGGCACAGCAGCCAGTGTTTCCTTGGGGAGTTGCATGCAATTCTGACTCTGACCCTAGCTGACTGAGCCTCATGACCAGGTATGTTTCACTCCCCTGAAACTTACTTGGCAGGTCCATTTATGAGAATGAGTAAAGTTAAATATACTCACAATGTCAAATATTGGGTAGAATCCTGAGCAATTAGATCTCTCACATATTGTTGATAAAAGAGAAAAGAATATACCTTTAGAAAAAAAGTAGAATATTTAAAAAGTTTGTAAAATTTATTTATTAGAGACAGAGAGCAGGAAAGAGAAAGAAGGAGAGTGAGAATGGGTGCACCATGGCTTCTACCCTCTGAAAACGAACTCCAGATGTGTGTGCTCTCTTGTGCATCTGGCTTATGTGGGACCTGGAGAATCAAACCGGAGTCCTTAGGCTTTGCAGGCATTTGCCTAAACTGCTAAGCTTTCTCTCCAGCCCTAGAAGTTTTTATGTGGTTAAACTAGACCAAAATACCCAACTCAACTAGTAATTTTTTTTTTTTTTTTTTTTGCAAAAGAAATGAAAGGAAGTGTCCACAGAAAGCATTCTGTTTAAAGGATGATTGCAACTTTATTGACAGGGGTTCAAACTGTGTGACAATCAAAAAATGAATCAATATTTTTACCCAGCAATAAATACAAAGGACTAGTTCATGCAATACAATGGCTGGAACTGATTATATGTAGAACAAGGCAGGAAAGACACAGAAGACTACAGAATGGACTTTTCTATTTATATGAATGATAGATATTAACATTATTGGCCTACAGTGAAAGAATTCAAAGCATTAGTTACATCTAGGTATAGCTGAAAACATTGGGAATTACCTAATTAAATCTCAGAGATGGTGACAGCTACAGGACGGCCAATGGTATACCAAAACTCATAAAGTGGCATAAGTCTTATTTTACTGCTTGTAAGTAATATATCCATTGAAAAGAATCAGGGGCCGAGGAGACAGCACTTGTTATTCAAGCACAAGGGCTGGAGTTGTGATTCCTAGCACCGGGGTAATTCTAGGAGGCCACAGTAACCCACCTGTGATCTCAGCACTGGGGAGGTGCACAAAGGAGATTCCCAGATCCCGCTGGCTAGAGCTCAGGAGAGAGACCCTGCCTCAAGAAATAAAATGGAGTGTGATCAAAAAAGAAACCCAGGGCTGGAGAAGCAGCTTGTAGATGATCTATTTTCCATGGGCTGCTGAGAAGAATCCCCATAGGATTAGGGATACAGATGTGTGCCATCACACCCAGCTATTTATGTGGGTTCTAGACATTTGTAATTTGGGGGTCTCGGACCCGTTCAGTCCATCATTCTTAGGCAGGAAAGGCACTTAACTGCTGAGTCCCCTTCTAGCCCTCCAGGGAGCTTTCCATTTTGCTTGTTTGTTCTTAAGTTCCAGTATTGGACCTTGGTTTTCCTTTAGTACTCCTTTCTCTTTACTGAATTCCTCTTTTATACCTTTATTTATTTTAACTTACCCAGATTCTTTCAGAGGGAGGGCTTGCACTGATCAAGAGGGAATAAGTAGAAATGATGTGTGGGTGGACAGGAACACCAGCTAAATTGCTATTTAGGACACATAACTTAAATCTCAATACATTTTTTATTTAAATTTTATTCGCCCTGTGAAGCTGATCAAGCCCCTCAGGTACAGAGTTCGGCTGGGTTGCAGCATGGCCCATATTCTTTCATGTGGACAGAGCTCACCGGAGATGCAGAGCAAACTGAAGGTTATCCGGTAGGCAGAACTACCCGAGATGGATGAAGACAGTTCTATGGTGTTTGCTGTTCATTGAAAGTACAAGGCACACCAACATTTTCAGGTGGGCCTAACTTTCAGGAGATGACAGGTGGACAATGAATGAACTGTTAAGTGAGCTAACTCTGACTCAGGAAGAAAAATTATATATGCTATTTCTCATAAGTGCATTGTATCCTGTAACTGTTAAGTGCGTGTAACCTGGTAGAAGTAAATGCAGGAAAAGTCCAGAAAATTAGAAAAGGGCCCATGATACTGTAAGGTAAATGGCTTTAATGTAGAGGAAGGTAAGACAGCAGAGCAAAGTAAAAGGAGGGTTTGTAAGCAAAAAGATACTGAGGGGAAAGAGTGAATAAGAAGCAAAGGGAAAGTACGCACCCGCATGAAAAATGAGTGACCACATCTAATAAAACTTGTTACTTTATCAGCTAACTTAAAACAATTAAATAAATTATTTTTAAAATTTATTTTATTTTATTTTATTTTATTTTTATTTTTAGAGAGAGACACAGAGAGACAGACAGAGGGAGACAGATAGAGATGGGCGTGCCAGCAGTCTCTCAGCAGCTGTGAACGAAATCCAGATGAGTGCTCCCCCTTGTGGTCAAGTGTGGCATTGCGCCCTTGCGTCACTTTGCATCTGGCTAAACGTGGGACCTGGAGATTGGAACCGGAGTTTTTAGGCTTAGGAGGCAGGCGCCTTAACCGCTAAGCCATCTCTCCAGCCCTAAATAAAATATTAATAAAAATTCCCAGTTCATTGAAACATAATTTTTATAGAAAGTTCAAGTAATTGAATAATCATCTTTCTTTAATGCATGTGTATTGTTTCATGTAGATGTACTTTATTTCCCATGTAAGTCATACTTCACATGTGCTCTATGCCTGACATTACGGAAGCCCCACTACTGATACACATTTTGACAGTTTCTAGATTTTGAATAGTGTTGTAATAGACTCCAATAGTTTGAATATGTAATGTCCCTCAGAAATTTGTACAATAGATTTTGGTCCCAGACCATTGTTTGATAAGGAGGGGCTGGGGCTTCAAGAAATAGAGGATCTTTCAATGGCAGACCATGGCGGCGATGCCCTGAAACATATTGGGGATCTGGCTGCTCTCCTCTTCTGTCCAATCCTTTCCTAGCCTCTCTTCTCTTTTCCATTCTCTGTTCTCCCTTCTTCTTTCTCCTTCTTCTTGATCTACACCTGACCCCTGCTCCTTGTTAACTGCTTCTCCTCCCCCTCCTCCTCCTCCTCCTCCACACCCCGCCCCTCCTCTGATATCTAATTTGTCCACTGGCCAAAAGCAACAGGACCACGGTTCTACTCTGATGCTGTGAGTCAGATAAGCTCCATTCTTAGCCGTCCGTTCATGTGTGGAGGACAGAGCTCCAAAGCACGCGTTCCCCACCTGTGGCTCTGACACTCTTCCTGTCCCTTTTTACACGATGTTCCCAGAGCCTTCAGGGATGAGATGAGAAGAAAAGAACACGCAGCGCTCAGCACATCTTCCCCGGCCACAGGAAATGCTGCAGGGAGAATAGAAGATGATTATTGCTGTTTTCTCCTTTGGCCAGGGAAACTTCCCTATAGAGACCGTCATAAACACGAAGGACACTGAAAACTAATGAAACTATGGGAAATTAGAGGCTCTTGAGAACCCGACTGTGACATTATCTCATTCGAAGGACATGACTCAAAAATGGCAAGTCACAAAAGAAGATAAGTAAATTGTATTTTGTCAATATTTTAGAAAGTCCTGTACTTCAAAGCACACAAGCATGAGGACGCCCTCATGTGTGAGTAAATATATCCTCTACTGTAACTGAAGCAAAGGCATTTCAATTTTTTTCAACTAAAAAGTGTAAGACCTGGAAAGGTAGTAAGTTTTTTCATAGAGGTAAAATATTGATTAATTTGTAATTTGTACCCATAAATGACAAGCTCGCCATCACATTTTAGTACAGAGAACAGAGAAAATTAAACTTTTTTCTATGTTCTCAATTTTTTTTTTTTTCTAAAGAAATAACCCAGGGATGGAAAGACGCTTAATGGTTATGGCACTTGCCTGCAAAGCCAAAGGACCCAGGTTCAATTACCAGGACCCATATAATCCAGATGCAGAAGGTGGCACATGCATCTGGAGTTTGGTTCCAGTAGCTGGAGGACCTGACATGGCCATTCTCCCTCTCTTGCTCACTCCCTCTCTCTGCCTCTTTCACTTGCTCTCTTTCAAATAAATAAATAAAAATTAAAACTTTTTTTTAAAGAAGAAATAACCCATAAGCAGTTATTTCTTGTCTTCAATTTTGGGTCCAGTTTGTTAATGAAAAAATTTTAAAGTTAAAAAATCCAATAGAATCATGTTGTACAAGGTTATACCTTTCTTCATCAAATTAAGGACTATCTATCCATTTGTGTGTGAATAATCTATGATTTATGCATATGTATAAATGAGTATTATATTAAATAATCTTATACATTAGTGAATCAAATATCTTAATTCAATTGTTTAATATAACTCCTCTTCCTCCTCCTCTTCCTCATCCTTTCTTCATTTACCCATATTTTTATATTGGAAATGAAACAGGTTGTTCTGCACTATTTCATAGGAAAAAAATCAACAATTATTCCATAAATATTTTTGCATTATTCTCATTTAAGTGGTACTTCTGACGTATTATTTTAAAATGCCGATGCCATGACTAGAAGCTTTAATGTTGCACTTTATTTTAAATATCATTTATTTGTTTTTCTTTATTTGAGAAAAGTGGTGGAGCGAACGTGCATGCCAGGGCCTGTTGCTGCTGCAAACCAGCTCCAGATGCATGTGCCACTTTTTGCATCTGGCTCTATTGGATACTTGGAAATTGGACCACAGACCATCAGGCTTTGCAAATAAGCACCTCTAACCACTAAGCTATCACCCCAGCTCACTGTTATGTTTTAAAAAGCTATTAACACGGGTTCCTACATCTTTTAACTAATTTGTTAACTATTTTACACTTAACTTATTATGCTCTTGTAAGGTTGGATAGATGATGTTCCATTATATAGACCATAAAACATTTTTTAAAAATTAATTTTAGGAAATTTCTTTCTAGCCATTATATTTTCAAATTCTACAATGAATGACTCTTGAAATGCTTGTAATAATTAATCTATACATATATATTTCAATGAACACATGAATTTCAAAAAGTACTGAATTGTGTCACATTTATTTATGCTCATTATATTAATCCATGAGTTTGTTTATAATGTAAACCAAATACTTATAAGATGATAAACATATATATGTGATATATATATATTTGTGTTTATATAATATGTTTATATAATCACTTATATAATATTGTACTCAATATTTTTACATTAACTCTAATAATAAAATCCTTCCTGTCATAATCATTTTGACTTATGACATCTATATCAAATTAACCATGTATTTCCTCCCATAATCGATTCACAAATATCTGAATAATCCCATAAGACAGGCCTTCCGAGTGCTGCACTGAAATGTTCTATGTTCCGTACAATGACAGTGCTTCCATCAAAATGATTCTGCAAATGGAGGTGGTGAGTTGTCCGTAACTGAAGTGACTCAAATACAGACACAGATTGTCCTGCTGGGAAGGCTTCAATCTTTATAGATGAACTTGGAAATGATTCCAAAGACTGAGTGCCTCTGATTGTTGGGAAATGTGAGAACATTAGTCAATGTTACGTTAGATGATGCTTTTGAATCAAGATAGATCAACTTCTATTATGTGAACTGCAAATAGCCACTTCAGATAAGTGATATTGATATATTTTTAGGAATTAAGCAGAATGAATATTATCATCTGAGTGGGCAGACCCAAATGACTTATCATTAGGGCTTCTGCGAAGTGTGTCCAGTGCAGTCTATCCTTCTGAGAACTGCCTCAGTGGTGTCTACTGTGTGGGTTGTGTTCTGAAACTATAACTGTTTCCTGTTTAATGACTCCTCAGACTCAGGTCAAACTTATAGGGTATAAAATTGGAGAATTTTTTTCATTAATATTTTCCATATTTCACAAATTGCATATGTATTTTCTCTTCAAAAAAAAAAACAGGGTAATACCACTGTAATTTTTAGTTTCTATTCTGTTTATTTAAATTTATTTATTTCATTTTATTTATTATTTTATTTATTATTTATTTATTGTTATTTATATGCTGTAGTAAATCAAGTATCATTTTGTTTTTTACTTTGTGGAGTATATAATTTTTTTTGGTGATGTTGTATAGTCTTTGCAAATAGAATGATACACACGTGTTCTTGAACTAAACTATTTGCCATCAAATGAGCAGATGTAACCTATAGAACATACGTCAACCATAATGCCTGTTGGCATCTTAATCCAACCATGATAGAAAGTACAAACTCTCTCTCTGGGCTGGGAAGATGAGCTCATCGTTGGACAAAAATGCCTACACATCTTATGAGCAGGGTTCAATTCTCAACCTACCCATGTAAGCTTGATGCAAAGGAAAGATACAAGTGTCTGGCATTCACTTACAGAGACAAGAAGCCCTACTGTATACACACACACACACATGAAAATAAATAGAAATTTTAAAAGGTGAAATATTAATTTAAAAAAAGAATTTAAAAACTCCTGATATGCTTTTCAGCTAGGATTACTATACGGGGACTTTTAGTATGAATAAACATTTCAAAGCACTTTATTAAGTCTAATGCAGTTATACGAAGAATGAAGTGTGTCATTTTTTATAGCATACTCAGTTCTAATGTGTTTTGCAACATGGCCAAACCTTAGAAATATTTTAATGGGGAAAATAATTTAGGTACAAAACGATGCATTATGTATGGTTTTCTATATGCCAGTGCAATGAGTGGGTGAATTTATAGAGACAGAGCTTACAATGGGGTTTCATGTGCCAGAGAGAGGGAGGACAGGGAGTTACTGTTTTCTGGGATGGTGACACTGGGCACTGGCTGGCCGTTCAGCATACTGAATATGATTAGAGTACTAAGCTGGTTTCTCCAGAGAAGAATAATCAATAAAAGGTAATTAAGTAAATGAGAGATGGGTGAGTGGGAGAGAGGTTAGGAATTACCTTACATGATTATAGATGAGAAGTCAGATGACTTGGAGCCCCGGGGATGTCAGTAGTACAGCTCCATCCACACGCAAAGGCCTGAGAACCTGAGGGACCAAATTGTCCTGAGACAATGGCCAGGCTAGAGAAACGGAGTGCCGCAGCTTCGGAGGACAGACGCCCCTTTCTTCTGCCAGCCTCACCACTTGAGGATTTTTTTCCCATTTAGCCAAATTATCTTTACACTCACTGATACATCCCCAAACCACCTTACCCTCACCCATGCACCCCAAAATCAGGTTATACCAGTTCTCTAGGCATCTCATAACCCAGTCTATCTGACGCCTGAAATGAACCACCAAGATGTGCTGCCACTGAAATAAACATTCCAAACTGGCGACGAGTATAGATTGCATTTCTGCACCATAGGCAAAAGTGAAGGAGCACTCTTTTTAGCATTCAGCATGTGATTCCCAGAGCGACAGAATCCTACCTAGATTCTGAGAACTAGACAAGCGTGCAGTGAAGGAGAAAATGTGTGTGGGCCAGCCCGCAGGCCTAGAGGAAAACATCTCTGCTCAGAGCTCTGGCACTCGCTGCAGCACAGAGCCTTTGTTTCTGACCGGTGTTATAAAAAGGAGCCCCCCAAAAGGTAGAGCAGACACAATAAAACAATGATTACTGTGCAGAGACAAGGCCAGGAAGCCAGAAAGAGCTTCCAATGGCAGAAAACATTTAAACGAGGTTTCTAAGGAACCTGAGAACAAGTTGCTTTTTGAAAAAATATTTTATTTATTTATTTGAAAGAGAGAATGAGAGAGAGAGAGAGAAAGAGAAAGGACACGCCAGGGCCTCCAGCCTCCAACCATTGCAAACAAACTCCTGATTGCATACACCATCTTGTGCATCTGGCTAATGTGGGTCCTGGGGAATCGAACCTGGGTCCTTTGTCTTTGCAGGCAAATGTCTTTACCACTAAGCCATCCCTCCAGCCCCCAACTTGCTTTTATTTCTTAGGTTCATGATGTTTTAATCAGACTTTTTTTCTCTAATTTTTTGTTGATTATTTATTTATTTATTTATTTATTTGAGAGTGACAGAGAAAGAAGCAGATAGATAGAGAATGAGAGAGCAAGGGCCTCCAGCCACTGCAAACAAACTCCAGATGCATGTACCACCTTGTGCATCTGGCTTATGTGGGGTACTGGGGAATCAAGTCTTGAACCGGGGTCCTTATGCTTCACAAACAAGTGCTTAACCCTTAAGCCATCTCTCTTGCTTTTAATCAGACTTTTAAAGCTTAATATATTTTTGAATATTTGTTTTATATCTACTGATATCTCACAGCTTCAATAGACTATAGATTTATAGGAATGCAAATTCATAATGAGTGTTTAATATGCAGGATAAGATTTTCATTCACTTAAAACAATTGCATGTATTTGCATATTTCTGTCTATTTTCTGTACCCTCTACTTCATGGACAATGATTGTTTCACTTTGCTTTCCTGCCTGTTATTTTTGTGCTCTTCCCCTTTTTGTTTGTTTGTTTTTGAGACAGGTGCTCATGAAGCAGAGCTGGCCTTACAGTGTAGGTGAAGCTAAGTTTCAACTCCTGTTTCTGCTTTCTCCACCTCCCGAGTTCTGGTGTGACAGGTGAGCATTGGCATGCTTAGTTGTATGTGGTGCTGGGATCAATTCAGGGACTTGTGGATGCGAAACAAGCACTCGACCAACCGAGGTCGCTCTAACCCAGCCCACTTAAGGTGTCGTTTTTTGTTTTAAGCTGCATATGGTCCAGCCCATAGGTAATCAGCAATCGTGTTCTAATCTATTTTATATCTGTGGAAATTGGCACAAAGGAATTGTGCTCAAATATTCACTTGATAGACTTTAACAGTCCAGTGAATGGTATCCACAAAATATAATCGATATTAGGTAAACCTGTTCTCATTTTACGTCTTACTATAGATTACACCAGTCTATGCTTTGACTTGTTTTACTAGTATTACCTACATATGATACAATACACATCTCTGTGTATGTGTGTGTGTATGTATGTGTATATATATATGGTGTATGTGTGTTTTAACTTCTGTTTTTCATATTTTCATGCATTTACCTTAAAATCTCCCCTCTTGATATATGACACTGTTTTCATAGAACTTGGTTTGCATACACATAGGCTTATAATTTTATTGGTATGTCAATAATGAATACCCATTTAATATTCTGCTTTGAAGTTCTTCCTAAGTTCTATGGACTGCTTACTTCCTTTTATTGTTTCTTTATTTCCCATTTAATCTCAAGCTTAGCAGACTTTCTAGGAGAATTTTTATAATGCTTATATGTGCCAAAACAAATACTTATGGTGAATTATACTTCATTAATCTTGAGTTTGACAGAGTTCTGTGCCTGTTTTTATCTACAAAACAGAGGTAGATATTGACTTTATTTTATTATACTTATTTTCATAATTGATCCTATACTTTTAGTACTATTCAAAAAAATGAAGTACAGTAGGAAGAAATTCCCATATATTAAATATCCATTCCCTCAACTTTGTTCTTATTTATGTCTATTTTAGAATATATGTTTCATTTCCTGGAATACCTTAAGGTAGCCTAAAACTTCTTTGCCCACGGATCTATAAATAAAATTAGAAGTTTATTTGTTCTCATTTAAGATGATCTAGTCAATAGTAGCCTAATTAATGCAAGGGTTTTGTGTTCTGCTCTTCTTTTTCCTGCAGTGAGACTCTTCAGGGTGGAAATTGCAACACAATATATATTTTAGTGTGAGATGTAATGTTGTACAGCTGCCATCATCCTGACATTCTGAAGAGCACATCTGGATCCCCACTGATATTCCCAAATTTTTGAGTTTACCTTGACATGTAACATCCTAATATTTATATGATGTAATTAGCTTTTTTTGAAAAAAAAAAACTTCTACTGTCTGCTGTTTAGAAAAGTTTCCCTCACCCTCCTAGGTCTGATCAATAATACTGTAGCATTGATAGTATTTCAATGCAAATTCTGGAGTGGCTGAAGCACTTATATCATAGCAGAGTACTTCTGATTTCAAAGGGAAGATGAAAGTTATGTGCTCATCAACTTTACCAGAAATGTTCATGAAATGTTTGGCAAAGCTACTCGTAAGTATTTGTGTAGAGACAGTCCTGTGCATCTTTTCCTCTAAACGTGCAAACGTTTCCCCTGGCTTAGCATTCAGCTTGTATGACTTTGAAGACTGAACTATGAACCTGCAGCACCTGCTAGTAAACATGGGAGAGAATAGCTGGCAAAAATCAGTTTAGGAAAGAAAGAGTTATTTCTGTTTACAGTTCCAGTGAAGGCATGGTGGCAGGAGCTTGAGGCAGCTCATCACATTCAAACTATATTGAGGAATCAGAGAGTGATGGATACTCTTGCTCAGCCAGCCCTCTCAATATAAAAATATATTCTCGGGGCCTGGAGAGATAGCTTAATGATTAAGGTGTTTGTCTGCAAAGCCAAAAGATCTCGGTTCAACTCTCCAGGACTCAAGCAAGCCAGATGCACAAGGGGGAGCAGGCATCTGCAGTGCCTGGAGGCCCTGGCGCACCCATTCTCTTTCTCTCTCTCAAATAAGTAGATTAATTTAAAAATATATTCTCATGGAGAATTTTAAAATATTAATTTAAAAATTACCATATTTTTTTTTTTTTTTTTTTTTTTTTGCAAGGAAGGGTTTTGGCCCAGGCTGAAATTAACTATGTAGTCTCAGGGTGGCCTTGAACTCTTGGTGATCCTCCTACCTCTTATCTGGGATTCCAATGCCACCACGCCCGGCCCAATTACCCCTTTTTGTTCCTCTTCCCTCTCCCTACTTTATCGCACACCCTTTTCTTTTCAAGCAGTCCTTCTTCTTTGTTCAAGTTCCATCCTCTTTACCCTCCTCTGTTCTCTATGTCAGCATGTTGATGGGCTCAGCAGTGTGCAGGCTTTTGGGGGTAATGACAACCACTATAAAATCAAGAAACGCTCACAATCACTCATATCAAATTTTAGTTTTGTAAAAGTTTTGTGGCTACTTTTGCTATTCCATAGACTGTACAGACAGAATTCTGTCATCTTTTCTCAGGCCTGTGGTCTGTGCAATGGCTGAGTTCTTCCCATGAAAGGGAGCACTGACATCTCAGTTCTCTCCACACTGCTGTGAGGGCAGCAACAATCACTCCTGAGCTCTTCTCTGGAAGAAATTATTATAAAAAAATCACCAATATGTTCACAAGTAGAGAAAACATTGATTGTCTCTGCATCTCTTAATCTTCTTATTTTCATTAGTCATTCTTATAAACTTTCAGAAATGGGGCTGATGACTCTATTAAATGTGTGTTTGAAACACCATCTATTCTCTTGAAAGTCTTCCTTTCCAAGAATCATTTCTCAATGAACTTAAGTAATGTGAAAGAAAAACAAGCAAGTGGTCTACCCTTTTTACCAGATATCTCACCAAGAAGACAAGTGGGCAGGGAAGTACATGGAAACACTCAAAAAGATTGTTTTAAGTATATTGCTTTTCTTCCTGGAGAATATGTCTTTTAAAAATTATTTTAAAAATATTTTATTTATTTATTTGAAAGAGAGAGACAGTGAAAGAGGAAGAGAGAGAGAGAGAGAGAGAGAGAGAGAGAGAGGGAGGAAGTATGCTAGGGCCTCCAGCCACTGCAGATGAACTCCAGATGCATGTGCCCCCTTGTGCATCTGGCTTACATGGGTCCTGGGGATTCAAGCTGGGGTCCTTAGGCTTTGCAGGCAAACACCTTACCTGCTAAGCCATTTCCCCAGCCTGAATATGTCTTTTGTAAAGAGGGAGCATGAGTCTGTGATGTACAGCCACACCCTGGGGAAGAATCTGCCCTGCTCTCTGGGCAGCTGCTAGGAGTGCAGACTGGGCTTTTTGTCTAAATTAAATCTTCTGGGAGTATGATTTTGAGACATGAAACTCACCTTATACTTGAAATCTCATTTCAGTATTTTCTTTGAATCTTTCCTGTACCACTTCAGAACTTATAAGGTTAGGAAGCCTATTGTCTTTGTCAACAACTTTTGTTGTAGTTCTTGATACAGTATTTTTTCAAATTGCATTTGTAAATCCTTCATGCCTGTTGCTCACACTGGAATATAATCATCATGAGAAAGAAAGCTATTACTCCTTTACTGTCATCTTTCTGGTCATAGTTAAATGTGGTTTTTTAATAACCTGTCCAGAAAATAAATTTAGCTAATATTATTTTTTATTATTTTTATTTATTTATTTGTGATGAGAGAGAGAGAGAGAATGGGCATTATCATGGCCTTTCTCCACTGCAAACAAACTCTATGACTCTATGAGTCACTTTGTACGTCTGGCTTTATGTAGGTACTGGGGAATTGAACCTGGGCAAGCAAGTCCCTTTAATCTTTGATCCATCCAGCACCTAACTAAATTTAAACATTGCAGGAATGTTTATAAAGTTGGGGAAAATGCATCACTCATGCAGAATTCTCACAAATAGAATATACCTTCTGTTTGTCTTTGGAGGAACGTGGTTTCAGGTATACGATTCACTCAAACATTTATAATGAGTCAGCGAAATTTTCATCCAATCCTTTGCTTGCCTTTGGAGGAATGTAAAAAAGTTGGCACAAAATATGAGTGAGATTGTGAAACCATGATGCCCACCCACCCCACTATTCTCTTCACGGGTGTGAAGGAGCAGCGGATGTGATTGGCGATGTAGGCAAGCAGGAGGCTGTGTGTCAGACACTGACAGGAAGGCTGTGGTAACTGTCAAGTTCCAGAGCAAAGCTCTCTCCAGCCTTCCTGAAAAGGCCCCTTAGATAGAGGTTACCTGCTGGAGAAATACCAGCCTATACTAAAGGCCTAAGGGGACAAGGTTTTATATCCAGGGGAAATGCAGACGTTTTTCACCATCTGGGCTGGGCTCTAGGATATGGACACTGAAGTAAAATTACATGGCCAAATGCACAGTTTGTTAGAACTCATGAAGTTATTGCAGTCGTTAGTAAGCTAATCATGAAAAACACCAGGCTCCGGGAACGTAGGAACGTAGGAACAGGGTTAGAAACAGGGTGCTGACGTATCAAAGATCTTAGAAATCGAGCAGTGTTCTTGTTCTGGAGTCACATCTGTCTTTTTATATATCAACCCCAATATGAAAAAGATGTAAAATATCTGTGCTCTTGCTGTTAAGCAATTAGTTAAAAATTCATTTCCTGCAGGATCTGTGGGTACATGGCTATAATCTCTGCATATGGGAGGTTAAGGCAAGAGAACTGTGAGTTCAGGGTTGTCCTCAGTTCACAATGAATATGAGGCCAGAATGTACTACGTGAGATCCCATATCTTAAGAAAATGACACATTACTTGAGATAACTAGAATTGTCAAATAAAATCAAACCAATTAACCCCCAAATTCTCTATTCAACTTATAGGAAAAGTCTCTGTCCATAAGAAGATAAATGATAGAAAAGAGATGAATGGATAGATAAATAGATATAGAGATGTGACATATGGACGCATAGATGATAGAGGATTGCTAGTTGTGAGATGATAGGTAGTTACAATCACATTATATAAAGATACACAATATATGATGAATGGATGGCTAGGTATATATTATGGGTAGATAAAATACATGAGGGTTGGAGAGATGGCTCAGCATTTAAATGCTTTCTTGAAAAGTATGACAACTTGGGTTTGATTTCACAGTGTTCACAGTCACAAAACTAGTTACACAAAGAGATATCCTACATACAGGCATGTGTGCTGGAGTTTGTCTGCAGTGGTGAGGCCCTGGCATGCTCTTACTCAGTCTCTCTGTCTCTCTCTCTCTTTCTGCCTCTTTCTCTCTCTCTCCAATCAATAAATTAATTAATTAAAAAATATAGGAGTAGATGAGTTTGTTGATATGTCTCTCAGTGGGTTGGTTACATGATGAGATGGACAGACAGAGACACAGAAAAATAATAGCAACATGTCATTTTGTTTCCAAATTCATATTGATTTGTTTTAGTAGAAATAAGAAAAGGATATTTGTGAGGTGAGGATCCTCTTCTGTGTTCATCAGGTCAGGGCTATGGCATCCCGTGTCTGCTTCTCATACTTCTCCTGGAAATGTGGATGCTTCATAGCAAAACTGACAGAAGGAGCTATCATGACTGCATGGACCCCTTTATCCCACACCATTTCAAGTGATTCTCTGCAGAAATTGGCTTGCAAATGGCTAACCATTGTGAGATGACAGAGAGGAGGCCTAGCACCCAGCCCTTGCTCCTGACCACACCCACAAAGACCTTCCTCCTCAGAACACAGCAGAATGCAAATCACAGTGCCAAGCCCATTGCGTTTTTAATGTTAAAATACTTTTAACAAAAGCTATTTGGGAACAAAAAAAAATATTCCCACATGTTCCATTACTCTATCAGCTCTGGCTGATATCAGTAAATTACTGCTCAAAAATGAATATTATTACTACCTATTTTTTTATTCCACTGTCTCTATTTGAAAAAAAAAAATGAGGGAAAAGAAACTAAATGCAAGACTGATAGCTGCCAGACATAGGATGAGAGTGGCTTCATGAGTAGACTCTCCCAAAAGTATTTTTCAGAGTGGGCTTGTCTCTTACCACCCGGCCTCCTTTTCCATTCATGGAGCTAGGCTCATAGTTAAGCCTCTCATTATTCAAATCTGCTCATTTTTCCTCTATGCAAAAGATACTTTGAATTCCTTTAATTTCGGGAAGGGTTAAGAAAACATCATTGAAATTAACTCATGGGTTCAACAAACCTGAGTTGTATCACATTTATCTTTTAACTTTTTGTTTGTTTGTTTGTTTGTTTGTTTGTTTTCTGAGGTAGGGTGTTGCTCTAGCCCAGGCTGACCTGGAATTCACTATGTGGTCTTAGGGTGGCCTTGAATTCATAGTGATCATCCCAGCCCTGCCTCCCCAGTGCTGGTATTAAAGGTGTGCACCACCACCACGCATGGTTTAATTTTAACTTTACTGATTGTTCCCAGCACAGCTGTTCCCTGATCATATACTATGTACAACCACTATCGGGGAACATGTACCACAATGCGATCTCTGTTCTGGATTTTTCATTTTACTAAGAAGATATGTACACTAACTATAACCAGAAAATAAGTTTATTTACTACATAGTATATCTAGCATAGTCTTTGTTTTAGTATATATAGTTATAGAAATTAAAAATACAAATGTAAAACAGAAAACAGAAATTAAAATCCAACTCAGGGCTGGAGGGATGGCTTAGTGGCTAAAGCATTTTCCTGCAAAGCCAAAGGACCCTGGTTTGATTCCCCAGGACCCACATTAGCCAGATGCTCAAGGGGGCACACACATCTGGAGTTCTTTTGCAGTGGCTAGAGGCCCTGAGGTGCCCAATCTCTCTCTCTCCCTCTCTCTCTCTCTCTCTGTAAAATAAATAAATAACAATAAAATAAAATCCAACTTACTTTTTTTTTTTTGGTTTTGCAAGGTAGGGTCTCACTCTGGAATTAGCTATGTAATCTCAGGGTGGTCTTGAACTCTCGGCAATCCTCCTACCTCTGCCTCCCAAGTGCTGGGATTAAAGGCGTGCGCCACCATGCCCGGTTCCAACTTACATTTTAAATGAAGTTGGGCTAGAACTCACAGATGACATTTGATTATAAAGCTGAAGACAGTGAAGGGTCCAACTATGCTGCCTAGTAAAAGAACTTTCCTGGCAGAAGGACAACTAGTGAGGAACCATTAGGAAAAGTCTATCTATCAGGTGTACAAACAGTAGAAAGAGGATGTGTCTAAGAAGAGCTGGGAACAGGCATGAGGTGGCTAAGGGGAGATGGGTTCCAGAGAACATGTGACTTCATAACCAGTTAAATGGAAAGTCTTTTTGTTATGATTTGAATATGAAATGCCTCCATAATTCTATGCTCAGTAGTTGGCCCCCATGGTTAGTCATATTTTGGAGGGTTCTGGAAACTTTAGGAGGTGAGCATGCTGGAGGAAGTAAATCATTGGAGGTGCACTGTAGAGTGCCGTGTCAGGCCTTGGATCCCTTTTTTCTACTTCTCGTCTCCAAGAAGATATTCTCATCCATATGTTCCCCTGACATGGGGTTCTGACTCAGAAGATGGATTCCAGAGAACATACACGGAACTCCCTAAACTCATGAGCCAAATGAAGAATTTCTCCCTTAAATTGTTTCAGTGAGTCATTTAGTCATGAAAATGAGAAGAGTAACAACCCCTCTTCTTGCAGGAAGGTTCCCCTGAGAGAGAAACATCTCAATGGCATCAGGGATTGAGATATGAATTCATTGGTCAGCAATACTCCTTTAACCCCAGTTTGATATTGGCCCCATGAGGACACTCTCGAGATTAAAGAAGCAGCTGAATATCCGTTGTTAAATATCATATTATTAAAAAAATAAAAGCACATGTGCATGAGTGTAGAGACATAAAGAATACGGTACTAGCCAGGGTCTTCCAGAGGAACAAGGCAACAGAATGAACATAAGTACATATTAGAAAGGGGATTAATTCGATTGGCTTAAGAAGTACAGGAATGGCTGTCTGCAGGCAGAAGTTTCTGAGAACCTGGTAGCTGCTCAGTCCATGAGGATGTATTCTTCAGCAGTTCCAGTCAGGAACTGAAGGCCTGGTGGAGTCCTGGGCAGCAGGCTTCTTCAGTTTACATTGGAAGGGAGAAGAGCTCAGTTCTGAGGTCTGGGCAGGGTGGCAGCACATGGTAGAGGTACTTGCCATCAAGTAGCATGCACATCCAGGCCAAAGGGCTCCTTTGTCCTGGAACCTCTTCCTATATAGGTTATCACCGAAAGGGGAAGGGCTGCCCACTCAGAGCCAAGATCGTCCCTCAGTGAATCCTTCCTGGCAACACCATCACAGACCTGCCCAAGAGGCAAGTCTCTTACTTCATTCCTGATCCAAGCAAGTACAGTAGAAATTGTCCATCACAAAGACGAAGGCACATTTTTCTTAATGAAAATATCCTTGCATTTTTTATATTTTTTTCCAGAAATATCTTAAGTATTCAATAGTCATGTTTGGTATTACATAACCATATGCTATTCAGAATTTTCATTGACAGTCATTTAATAAGTGGATTTGATGTTGGAATTTCACTGTCACACATTGCTCCCTTTGAAGTGGAGTACTGGGCGTGAGTTTGTCTAGGAAAAGTTCTTGCTGTCAGTGACGGTCCTTTCAAAGCAGAGCAGACATCCTTGTTTCTGAAAGAAACTGAGTGCTTGAAATTTTCTTTGTGCAGAGTGTTTAAGATCATGGAAACTGGAGTGGTAAATAAGGGAAAATGATTCTCCACATACAGAAAAAGAAGCAGAAGCTTGCAAACATATGAGTGGTGTAACGACACAGCTGGGAGTCTTTGAAAGGCAGTGTTGGGCTATTGCTCACAATTTCTGAACATGCAGATTCACTTCCTGCTCTATTTCTCCACAAAGCAGTTGAAAAGAACTGACCGGTGCTTTCAGAATATATAGAGAAAACATGCACACTGGTGTCTATAGCCATTGACTTTCTCTTTGATCTCAGTCAAAATTCTAACAAAGACACTGTCATTTAACCAAAATATTGAGATTGCTGAAGCTTTCCCATGATATGCAGCAGGCAGAAACAAAAATAGCAGAGTGGAGAAAATTCATCAGTTCAGGCCAAACAATATGAATGGCACTACTCATTCCACAAGTTTTATTTAAGGTAACTGCATTTCTACAATTTAAAAGTGGGGATATTAAGAACACAGCAAATGCAGAGATAGTTTTGAATGAGTAAGAAACTTTTCATGAAAAATTTCTTTTGAAAATGTTGTCACGCACACATGAGGATGGCTTCAACAATCAAAGGTAGAAAACAACAAATTTCGGGTTGGCTATGAAGAAACATGATCCCTGTTGTGGTGGCTTGACTAAGATGTTCCTCATGAACTTCCGTGTTCTCAATACTTGTTCCCCCCGGCTGGTGGCATGTTGGAAGGTAGAACCTTGCTGGAAGAAGTGTGTTTCTGGAGAGATGGTATAAACTGCTTCCCCTTGCCAGTGTTTGGCTTACTCTCCTGCTGCTGTTTTCTACCTGCTGAGGCAAAGGCAGTGTGCAGCCTCTGCTCACCCCATGCTTTCTTGTGCCATCATGGAGCTTCCCCTTGAGACTGTAAGCCAAAATGAAACACTTTCCCCCACCAGTTGGTTTTGGTCAGTTTTGTCCTAGCCATGAGAAGGGGACTACAACATTTGTGCATGTTGCTAAGAACATAAAATGGTGTAGCCACTACAGAAGGTATTTTGGTAGCTCCTTTGAATAATTAGAAATAGAATTACCATATAATCCAAGCTTTAGAGTATACATCCAAAAGAATTAAAGATGGCCAACAATGATCATATCAGCTATTCATAATAACAAAAAGTGAAAATCATGCTAGTTTCAACAGAGAACAAGTGAACAATCTATGCAAGTATTCAAAACAATACTGTGCAGCCTATAGCAGAGGAGATTTTCGTACAAGCGCCAATATGGAAAATCTCAAGGACACAATACTAATTGAAATAGTCAGCCACAGAAATTAAAAATATATGTTCCTACTCACACAAGACATTCATTGAAGCCAAATCATGAGACCTAAAATTCAATGATTGTGGCCAGGCCACGGAGGAAAAGGGAAATACATAGTTAATATCTAGTGAGTAAACAATACCAGTCTAGAAGTTTGAACATTATGGAATTTTATGATAGTAGTAATTAGGAAACAGAGTTTTCTTATTACAAAACTGTTTCATATACAAAGTGATTTATATGTAATAATTTTATATATAAAACAATTATGAAAAGTAGGTTTCCATATGACTTATTTATATCCTCTTAGACTTAAAAAATTTTTTTTAATGTTTTATTTATTTATTTGAGAGCGACAGACGTAGAAAGAGGTGGGGGGGGTAGAGAGAGAAAATGGGCACACCAGGGCCTCCAGCCACTGCAAACAAACTCCAGACGTAAAGGCCACCTTGTGCATCTGGCTTACGTGGATCCTGGGGAGTCGAGCCTTGAACCAGGGTCCTTAGGCTTCACAGGCAAGCGCTCAACTGCTAAGCCATCTCTCCAGGCCCCTTTTTTTTTTTTTTTTTTGTAAGCAGAGAGAGAGAGATAGAAGAGAGGCAGACAGAGAGAGAATGGGCACGCCAGGGACTCTAGCTACTCCAAACGAACTCCAGATGCATGTGCCCCTAGTGCATCTGGCTTACATGGGTCCTGGCGAATTGAACCAGGATCCTTTGGCCTTGCTGGCAAATGCCTTAACTGCTAAGCCATTTCTCCAGCCCCTATCCTCTTAGATTTTGATTAGCACTCCCTCTACCTTTCCTTTACTCAATGCCTTTCCCTGACCTGACTTAGGCCTTTCACCCCCTTAATCTGTTCTTCTACTTACATATATACAATACCATCATATTAAGTCCCCCTCCCTTTCTATTGCCTTTATATCCCCTTTCTACCTTATTGGCTTCTGCTACTGAGTTTTATTCCTACTCACATAGAAGTCCAATCATTTGTAACTAGGATCCACACATGAGAGAGAACATGTGACTTTTGGTTTTCTGAAAAGTGACAGAAGAGTGCTCAGCACTGAAATATCTCTATTACATCTTCCAAGGCTCAGGATCCATTGCAGAAGAGATGGCAGAAAAAATGTAAGAGCCAAAGGAAGGGTAGGACTCCTTACAACGTGAACCTCCAGACACAAAATGGTTTGGATATCCATGACCTCACGGTGCCTGACACTACCAACACATGTTATCATAATATGAGGAAAAGAGCATGACATCAAAATAAAGAGAGACTGATTGAGAGGGGGAGGGGATATGATGGAGAATGGAGTTTCAAAGGGAAAAGTGGGGGGATGGATGGAGGGAATTACCATGGGATATTATCTACAACTATGGAAGTTGTCAATAAAATAAAATAAAATAAACAAGAAAAAATTATGACAGTACATTTTAGATGTTGTGTATTTTCCCATAATAAAAAATGCATCAATGTAGTACTAAATAAATCGAGATTTATTCCAATTTATAGGCATTAGTTCTCCCAAAAAGATCTTTAAGCTCAATGCAATCCCAGTCAAAATTCTACCAATTTATTGCATAGTTACTGATACACTGAATCTAGAGTTTATGTGAAAAGCAAAAATCAGCATAGCAATGAAGCAGTCTCATATTAAACTGATACTTCTGAGTTTAACACTTGCTATAAATCTACAATAATCAAGATAGTGTGATATTGGTAAATGGAAACAAAAAAATCAAAGTGAAAATAGCTTTCATTGTTCTATGCAAACATATATAATTAATATTTGACCAAATTACAAAGATAATATGATTTAGAAAAGATAATCAAGTAAATGTTACTGGAAGAAATGGACATTCATATATCAAAAATAAAAGAAAATGAATCTAGATAAATCTTTAATCTTCCACAAATTATCTCAGAAGAAATCTTAGAATTTAATGTGAAATTCTAAACTATAACGTTCCTAGACAGTAACAGGTCAGATACTGAAAAGTTTTATGGTCAGTTAGGTATCACAGCAGAGGTACAATCCAGGAAAGAATAAAAAGAAAATTATAGCTGACGTTTCTTCATTGAGGAAGATATCTTTAAAAGAAGGAAAGAAAAAGAGCAGACAGGGAGAAAATATTTCCATGAGAAACATCTGCTGCACTAGTATAAAAGTATGAAAAAAATTTAACATGGAAAAAAGGAACCACATTCATTGCTGGTGGGAGTCCAAAATTGTAAAAATGCATGGAGGACAATTTGGCTATTTCTTTTAAAAATAAAGATAGACATCATGTGATTGCACAAATGTATCTCGAATTCATGTACATACAGATGTTTACATAAGATTTCCTCATGATTCTATAAATATTTGAACCACCAAAATGTTCTTGAGTAAGATAACATATAAATGAGCAGATTGAACCAATGGAATATAATTCCATGCTAAGAAGAAATAAGCCATCCAGCCAAGGCTACATATGGAAGTTCATTTGGATACTACTTAGTATAAGAGTCTAATTCTAGCCAGGCGTGGTGGCGCACTCCTTTAATGCCAGCACTCAGGAGGCAGAGGTAGGAGGATTGCTGTGAGTTCAAGGCTACCCTGAGACTACATAGTGAATTCCAGGTCAGCCTGAGCTAGAGCCAGACCCTACCTCGAAAAACCAAAAAAGCAAAACAAAAATAAGAATCTAATTCTAAAAGGACATAAACTGTGTCAAGCAATAAGACTTTCTGGAACAGGCAAAGCTATGGGATATTAGAAAGAAGAATGAGTGTCAGGGTCTGGGAGATGTGAAAGTTAGATGTATGGACTATGCAGGATGTTGAGGGAACTGATAGAAGTCTGTGTGATATGAACATAATGGATATTTGTAAGTAATTATACATTTGTCTAAATGCATATAATATATAATGTATGATGTTAAAAATTGGCAAAAGCATAATCATTCCTGACATATAGTTCTTAGAGTTGCTCTTTTTCCAGAATCTCGGTATCATTGCAAGAATCAGGAACCTGAATGTTATTGTTGTTGATGGAGCAGAAATAATTAAGGAACTCTGCAGTTTTTATCACGAGCCAACAGGGCCTGGAAAGCTAGAGACAAGCAGATGGATGGCTTTAATCTTCAAGGGGATTTGCAGGGAAAGATGAAAGTTTGCAAAGATGAGAAATCTGAGAAGACTTTTTATGTGTAAGAATACTAAATAAAAAAAATTGAACTCATGAATAATGAAGATATTATATTTGCTTCTACTCAATAATTAATTTTAATTTTATGTATCATGCTTATTATAAGAATTCAATTAAAATTGAGATGTATATGAAAAAAAATCCTGGGCTGAAGAGATGGCTTAATGGTTATGGCACTTGCCTGCAAAGTCTAAGGACCCAGGTTCAATTCTCCAGGTCCCACATAAGCCAGATGCACATAGTGGTACATGTGCCTGGAGTTCATTTACTATGGTTAGAGGCCCTGAAGCACCCATTTTCACTCTCTCTCTTTCTCTAGCTCTCTCTGTCTCTAATAAATAAATAAAAATAAATCTTAAAAAATAGACATTCCTTACCACCATTTCTTTCAGTCATAATGTTAAAAATAAACAATTCTTAAAATGTAGAGAATTTGAAGCTTTTGTATTTGTTAGAACATCTTTAGACTATATGAAAAGAATTATACTCATAAACAAAATACTATATAAAGCACATAAAAATTATGAGTGCTGTTTATGAAATAGAGAATACTAAAAGCAAAAATTCAAGCAAAGATATTTCAGAAGTCTAATAAAAGTATTTATAAAAAGAAAATTATTTTATAGTCTCAAATTGAAAATTATAATTAAAATTAACACTGATATGTATGGAGAATACACACACACACATATATGGCATTTTCATATTTTAGTACTCAGTCCGAAAAAACATTTGGTGAAAACAACTGAACCTTAAATGCCAATAAAATTGATAATATACCTGCAATCTCACTTAAGTCTATTCAGGGGATATATCTACAACACATAAAATAATAGTATTCTTTTAGAATATATTAAAAGCAACCTTATACACAGATGATACAAGTTGTCATATATTAAAATTGAAGGAAAATTATTCTTATAACATGTGAGCACATTTACTGGGTTAAAATAACACATGTTGGGGCTAGGGAAATGGCTCCACAGGCAGGAGTGCTTGCCATGACTGGAGAAGGCCAAAGAGCCTGAGTTCAATTCCCAGCACGAAGGGAAAGATGAGATCTGGCCATGACAATGGAACCTGTAATAGCGGACCTGTGGGTATAAAATCAGGAGAGTCGCTGGAGCTCCCAGCATGACCAAAGCCAGCAGCTCTGCGTTCAGTGAGAGAATCCATCTCAAGGACATAACCAACCACAGAGTAATAAAGGAGGACACATGGAGGTCTCCTTGCACATACAGGCAGGTCACAGGCATCTCTGTGCACAAACACAGCCATATACTATACACACACACACACCATACACACAGACACACACACACTTCAACTAGCAAATAAAGTAATCCAAATTGACTGTAGAGATGGCCCAGCAGATGGTAAAAGCACTTGCTGTCCAGGCATGGATGCCTGCGTTCCAACATCTGTGCCCATGCAATAAGCTGGGCATGGCCACACATGCCTGTCATTCCAGCTCTGAGGTCAGAAAAAAAGATAATTGGCCAAAATATGGCATTCCAGGGTCAGGGAGAGATTCCTGATATTCTCATCTTGCCTCCAAACACATTCACTTGGGGCAAACACATCTGTATACAATGTGCATACACCACGCATAGACACAGCACTCCCCATGCACAACAAATAAATAAACTGAAATGCAATGCACACGCATGCCGTTCTTCTGGCACAGGCGTCTATTCACACCGGGCACTGCTCAGGTGTGACTTCTCAGGGCCCTTACTTTGCTTCTTTCCAGAGCTGTTGCTGTTGTCTTCCAAATGTATTCATCTGTGTGGTGGAGGGCTTAGTCCTCTGGCTGCTGGCCTAAGCGTGGGTCACTCTCCAAAGCTGACCACAGACCCATACCTGTGGCCTCTCCATAGGCAGTTCATCATGGCCAATTTTTGCCTTTCAACATTAGCAGGGAAGTCCTTCTTTCTGACTAATATGAAATTCATATTTTAAAAAATAACATAATGATGTATGTGCTATCTTATTAATGGTGTGCTATTTTATTGGTCAGGCATCATCAGAGGTTTTGATTTTATGTGATAGGAAGGGATTGTGCCAGAATCCATTTACATTGCATCTGCCAAATGGGGCAGACACATGGTAGGAAATTAAAAAGAAGCAGAACACAAACTGAATATATGGAATGCTATAAATAATAAATATCCACAAGCAAGTCATGCACTGAAATAAATCAGGCTGCAACTTTTCTAAAATAGAATTTCATCATTTTGAATTTAAATAAAACTAATTTAAACAAAAGGAATCACATGAATTTTAGCTAAAAAATATAGCAGATGTTCTAATTGCTATAAAATATAACCACAAAACTGTATTAGGTAATAATACATCTTTATTTTACTCATATTGTCAGCATAGCCTCCAGATTTGAATTTGAGAAATCTATATTATAACGCAATTTTCACTTATCAAATATCAAATGTAATTTTCAGAAAAAGAATATATATATATATCTAAATGTTCTAATCACAATTCAATTTATGTTCCTATAATTGAAGAAATAAAATCTCAAGTCAAAGAAACTGTAGTTTCAGAATACTTGAAAAAATTTCCTGATTTCCTATCTTTTCCACCACATGTTAAAAAATATCAGTTATCATTGTAGACAATTTTCTTAGACTAAAAAAGAACCTAGGGCTCATTAGACAATGCACTTACTTGGGGTTTGTCCAAAATAATTTGCTACAAAAATGTTAGTTGGAATGAATAAAAATGAATTCAGGAACAAAAGGAAACAGAAAATGCCTATGCAAATTACTCTGTTACAAGAACATATTGTCTTAGCTGGAATACATTTCAGTGATTTAAAATTAGTTTTCTCTCTTTAATTTTTGAGCTGATCATTGAACTGTCAAGAGATAAAGTGTACATGTGTTAGGTACATTAGAAACAGGAAGATAAATTATCCGACTACATATTCTGAAGAATGTGGTCTTCTCGATTCCATTGCCCACAGCCATATCAACCAAGTCCTAAGATGCTAAAGACAGTTTGGTCCTCACCCTCTTTGTAACCCAGTTCAGGTGAGACCCATTCCGCATTCCTCTCTCCTGGTTATCAGCACATTCTACTCTGCAGCATGGGTTTTCACCATCAGGGTTAAACCATGAATTAATTGCATGAAAGATCTCTTCTGGGAAGATCAAGCATTTGGTCCCATTGGTGATTTCTATACTGAAAAATGCCAGTAAAAAAAGAGTAATAAACTGCTCAATAAATTGGTTGCATCTTCTAGTCTCAGATAACAAAAATGTCAATTTCTGTCCATAACTTCAGTTGACACAGTATTCAGAGCAGGAGGAAGAAACCTGCTAGGTTGTTAGGTAATTGTCTTTAAGAATTAGCAGTTTTGTGTTTTGACATTCTTTGAAAACCTGATGGTTAAAGTGAATGTTAGGGTTAGCAGGTTAATGTTAAAACATTGGGGGACAGAAAGAAACAGATAGTTGCTTATGAGACAACCAAGTTGACCAGCTAAGAGAAAAGACAAGGCTCTGGGCCAAACAACAGATGGAGTTTTGGCCATTTCTAGTTTGACCCCTTGAAGCTCCCTTTATTTTTTGCTCAGAATTCTGTCTTGCTTCTCACTTGCAGAGCTTTCAGGTGGGTGATGAACCATCTCCAGCCCTGTCACCAATACAAGGAGCCACGTGACCAGTTCCCTGATTGGAAAGGAGACACATTGATGCCTCATTGGGTTTTCTAATTGGGCCAGAACTAAACTTCTCCATATCTGAGTCCAGTCATGTTAAAGATCAATTTATGCCTCTATCCAGAAACCCTCATCAGCCTCTAGATAAGGAAACTCTTTAGCAACGTCTTTCTGGAACCTTCTCTGTTGTAGAGTTCTTTCTTATGTTTACTGTTTGTTTACTTTTCAGTGGGCAACCTGTCCTCGGGTCCCCTTTTTTATGGAATATCCCCAGAGGTTGCAGTTATTTTCTCATTGCTGAGACAAACACTAGGCCAGAAGCAGCTTATGGTTTCACAGAATCCAGGGGAAAAATCATAAATGGCAGGAGAAACCAGATCGATTCTATAGACGCTGTGGTGGTTTGACCTAGCTGTCCCCCAGAATGCATGTGTTCTGAATGCTAGGTTTCCAGCTGATGACAATTTGGGAATTTGAGCCTCCTGGAAAAGTGGTGCTGGTTGGGGTGGGCTTATGGGTGTTATAGCCAGTTTCACCTTGCCAGTGTTTGGCACACTTTCCTGCTACTGTTGTCCACCTGATGTTGGACAAGAGGTGATTTTCAGCCTCTACTCATGTCACATTTTTTCCTTGCCATTATGGAGATTTCTCTGTGTTTATAAGCCAAAATAAACCGTTTCTTCCCATGAGCTGATTTTGATCAGGTTCTTTCTTCCAGCAATATGAAGCTGACTGCAACAGATGCATAGTAGAGATACACCAGCAAACAGCCCGCAAACAAAAGCAGCCAGGATTCAAACTAGCTCTAAACATACTTTAGGGCTGGACTATCAGATATGCTGAGACACCTCCTCTAGCTGGCTGCTGGAGACTCAAGTAGGAAGCTGAACCTTAATCAAAGATCCATGAGACAGGCTCAGCTGTTAACATGATTGCCTGCATAAACCCAAGGATCTGAGTTTGAATCCCCAGTATCCATGTAAAGCCTGATGCTCAAAAGGGAACATACGTCTTCCTTACAGTGGCTAAAGGCCCTGGCTCATCTATTCTCTCTTGGTTACTCTCTGCTTCCAAATAAATAATTAAAATTTTAAAAAAAGATCCCTGAAGTTATGGGGGACATTCAGTCACATTCAATCCACCACATCTTAAATGAATTCTTCTCTCTGCTTTTTCTATGCAATGAAGTTTATTTCACCTTAGGAATAAGACTTTTATCTATACTAATTTCTATCTGTAAGAAAGTTTCTCCTAAGGTGGGGCATACCTTTTACTCGCAGCAGTCAGGAGGCAGAGGTATGAGGCTCATGGTGAGTTCAAGGCCATTCTGAGACTACACAGTGAATTCCAGGTCAGCCTGTGATAGAGAGACCCTACATTGAAAAACCAAAACAAACAAACAAAAAAGTTTCTTCTTTAAAACATGTCTTTTGGGTTGGAGAGATGGCTTAGCTGTTAAGGGACTAGCCTCCTAAACCTAAGAATGTCATTTCCAATCTCCAGATCCCACGTTGAGTCAGATGCAAAGTGACACAAGGGCACAATGCCACACTTGCCCACAAGGGGGCACATGCATCTGGTTGAGAGGCTGCTTGCACGCCCATTCTCTGTCTGTTTTCCTTTCCCTCCCTCTCTCTGTGTCTCTCTCTCTCAAAAAAAATGTCTTTCATTGTCCACAGGATTTATTCTTTAAATTCCTTGAGGCCAAGTACCCACAGCCTCTGACTCAGTGGAGCTTCCATCACCACTGCGAGTCTGACCCCTAGTTCCTAAGTTGAGTCCTCCTAAGAGCTGGGGGAAGGTCTCCGTTACTCTCAGAGATCCGTTTATGTGTCTCACAACACAAGTGTTATTGCAGTCATACAGAGATGGAAAAATTACACCATCTTCTGACCCTGACTGACTATAAAGTCCAGGAACAACAACAACAAAAACAAAACAAAACAAAACAAAACAAACAAACAAACAACAAAAAAAAAAAACAAGAAATGTACACACCATGATGCTGACATTTTGTTTTGAGAAAATTTTCCCTCATGGGGAAATTCGACAAATTTCCATGGATTCTCATGGGAAATATGCCATGTGAGGTATGTGAGTGCTTTTCACACACAGTGAATTTTTGTGCTTTTTCAAATTCCAATAGCTTAAATTTTGGGGAAAACAGATTCAAGGAAAATAAAAACCTTAAAGACAGCGGATAATCCAGTGCTGATTATTAGATAAGACAGATTTAGACAGATTTAGAAGTCCAGTACTCATTATTACACATGACAGGCATAAAACTCTCTTGAGCAATTTCATCAGGCTTCCTGCTGTAATCAGCTCCATGTTAGTGGGACAAATATGCAACGTGACACAGTTTATGAGAGGAAGGGGTTTATTTCATCTTAAAAATCTTGGGAAGGTCCATCAATGGTGGAAGAAGCTGCTTACTTCTATAGATTGAAACAGAGGGAAACAACTGCTCAAGCAAACACCAGCATCAGCAAACTCAAAACCACCAGGACTGAAACTGCTCTCTCCTCACACATCTTTGGGCTGAAATCAAGATCCTCCTTAAACACACCTTAAGATGTATCCACATGCCCAGTGACACCTCCTCCAGCAGGCAGCTGGAGATTCAAGCAGGAAGCTTGGCACTGCTCTGCCAATTTCTTTTTTTAAGATTTTATTTATTTATTTATTTATTTATTTATTTATTTATTTATTTATTTATTTATGACAGATGGAGAAAGAGAGAAAGAGAGAGAGAGAGAGAGAGAGAAACTGACAATGGGCATGCCAGGGCCTCCAGCTACTTCAAGTGAACTCCAGACAAACTCCAGATGTATGCGTCCCATGTGCATCTGGCTTACATGTGATTGGGGGAACTGAACCTGGGTCCTTCCGCTTTGCAGGCAAGCACCTTAACCACTAAGCCATCTCTCCAGTCCTGTCCTGCACATTTCTGAGATTTTAGTTAACTTTTGTAAACTTTCATTTAGGAGAAATACATAGAAAAAGCATAGACGTAGAGACCAACTAGTTTTCCTGGCAAAAATAAATGGTGCTTTTTTGAACTAGAAGAGTCTTGTCTGTGTTTTAGGTGTGTTTAAATTATAACTTCAGTATCTTGATTAAAAAAAAACTAAAAATAAAATAAGCACCCATGGGAATGAGAACTTTTCATATGTTGTTTAAGTTCAGAGACTTTACTGAAGGAATTTCTCCAAAAATTTAAAGGAAAACAAATGTGATTAAAGCATCCATGTTTTTACAAGAGTGCACTTGATTATCTGCAGTCTCGTGAGAGCTGGATCACGAAGTGTGATAGAATGGTGCAACTGTTGCCTAGGACAGAATATAGAAACAAAGAGCAGTAGAGGTGGGCATATAATCTCCTATCCTCAGTCTCAATCCATGGCAGAGCACAACAAGAAGCTTCATGGCAGGATAACCTGGTGTCCAGATTCCAGGGCAGAAACAGGTCTGCAGAGCCAATAGAGAAGGTACCTGGGTGTATGTCAAAGGGAGTAAGCACAGAAAAAAAATATATGCACGCATTCACCACTATCACTTTCAATACCACACACCTTGAGGGCAGAATTAAAACAACAATGAAAGAATAGAAAAAATATATGTAACTTAAACTTGGTCATAAAGCATTGATAACAAAGAGTTAAAAGTACAATAAAAACTGGCAGGCTGGGAAATGGCTTAATGGTTAAAGGCACTCACTTGTAAAGTCTGGCAGCCCAAGTTCAATTCCGCAGTAATCATGTGAAGCAAGACATAAAACATGGCACATTTTTCTGGCAATTTTTCTTGCAACGGCAAGAGTCTCTGGTGTGCACATGTATATACACACACACAAACGTATGCATGATCATAAATAAATAATAAATTCTAAAAGATCAATGTTTTTTTGTTTAATTAAAACATTGCAAAATCCATAAGTACACTATTTGAAGAAAACGCGAAGACACCTAGAAAATGTTTAAGGACTCAAGTTTAAAAAACACTGACATTTAATGCATTAAAATTAAACTTTTAATTGTGAAGATTTCTTAACTATCAAAGGATTAGGTTGTGAACTCATTTTCTTGATAAGGAGATGATGGATGGTCTTATTTATGCATGTGTGGGTGGTGAATTCATTCCACCCCCAAGAAAAACAAATTTACAGCCCTGGTGCAATTTCACTTTATTGTACTTAATCTAGCAGGCATAATTTTGTAATATGAAATGACACATATGTTAAACTATTTTGTGTGGTGCTACTTGTAAGTTAAACAGTTAAGAAAATATCAACTGAATTTTAATGTATTTGTGGCATGATTGTAAAATAGTTTCTATGAATGAATGTGAAAATAAAATAGGCCAGCTCTGACATACACCTATGCAACATCTGTAAAAATAAGTGTGAGCCGGGCGTGGTGGCGCATGCCTTTAATGCCAGCACTTGGGAGGCAAAGGTAGGAGGATCACCGTGAGGCCACCCTGAGACTACAGAGTGAATTCCAGGTCAGCCTGAGCTAGAGTGAGACCCTACCTGGAAAAACAAAACAAAAAAAAAAAAAAAAAAAAAAAACCAAAAACAACAACAACAACAAAAAAGTGTGTAGGTCAAATACCTGCAAGTTAAATTTGGAAACTAATAAAGTTGATTTTCATGGTAGATTCTGAAAACTTAGAAATGGTGATTTTGATATATTGGTTTATGGCAAAGTGATTACATACAATATTAAAAATCAAGTAAACCCTTCTCCAAGTGACTTTTAGTAAAGAAGGTGCTAGAACAAAAATGTGAGAAAACCAGACGGAAATTCTTCAGTGGCAGTTACATATTTTTGTTGTTGTATTATGATTTGTTTTCTATTATAAAATAATATGAACATATTAGTCTAATCTTGTTTATAGAGTATTTTAGTTTTCTAGTTTATTGGGTATTAATTTATCTCCTCTTTTCAGTAGCTCTTAAGGTGTTTTCCATATTGTAAGAAAATGAAAAGTTTGATTGCTCATATACCAAACAGTTGGAAGGATCTAAGACCTCATATTTCACAAAAAAATGAAAAACCCATACATATTGACATGTACATGCAAAGTACAATTTTAAAAATTCTTTTGTTTGGGCTTCAAAAAAATATACATGTCTCTAATTATTCAATGAAAATAAATGATATACATTCAAATTATATGTTGAATAGTGGCAATTGGTCATTTGATACAATGTGACAGCTCTAAAATTTTATGTCTAATAATATTATACATATAAGTGCTACTTTTATTTATAAAATATTTTACATCTTTAAATGTTTCATCATGAATAGATATTGAAGGAAATGAAATATAATAGAAGGAAAACAATCATATAATTGTTAAGAATAAGGGCAAAGTTTATCAATTCATAAACTGTTAACAGGAAAACAGTTGGCAAAATGTTGATAATTATATCACTAAAATAATATGTAATTTAATTGAATAAAATATGTGATGTGATAAAATAAAATAACTCAGAAAACTCAATACATGTAAATATTGTATCCATGTGTAATTATGCATGTTTATGCCCATATACATATGATCCTAGAAGACTTTATTTTATATTTTATTATTCTGAACTATATGTACTATACCATATTATGTTATAGATTACATATTATAATTATTATATTCTAGTATATTATTTTAATTATAATGGGAAATATACATCTTAAACTCATAATTAAACATATTTACTAACAGTTTTCTGTCAAGTCAAGGTGCAATTATTTTATAGAGTTGAACTCATGGATATTACTTTTGCCAAAGGTTTCTCTTATTTCCAGATTTTTGGGATATCTACAGTAGTTTCGTAACTGAGGATAATTACCGTGAACATTCCCTTCAAGCCTCGTGTATATTAGGATCTCCACATTTATAACTTTGCTTCAGATTTCTAAGAACGTGGATATGACATTTCTCTTTTTGCTCCAGATACTATTATGACTAAACAATAATGAAAGGGAACCACCAACATTAAAAAAATAAGTTACTCCAAAGCAGGGAACCACTCTAAGACTTTAACACTGGTTTGGGAAAGAATTGACAATGCTTGGGGTAGTTTGAGTTATGTGAGAGTTGAGTTGAGAAGGTACTTCACTGCATTTTGAATGTACACTACCAGTGAAGAGCACTTTCTTTTTTTGTTAAATTTGCCTGCCTGTTGTGCCATCCACTCAAATCAGTTTTGAAGAAATGGACTGGAAAATGATTAGTTAAGAAAGCTTTGGAAGATTCTTAGCAGCATGGAGAAGTTCTTTACTTCCTTTGACCATCTGAGATTATATATTTTAGGACAATAAACTTCCCTCTATCCAGAGCAAATCTCACCATGTCTGGAGCAGGTTCTCTACTCCAAAGTCAGGAGGCTATTAATAATTTTAAGAGGGGAATATGAAGTAGTTAAATCAGGAGCTCATGTTAATAGAGACTGGTTCAGGCCTCTTTTTGTCATGAAATAATTACAGTTGCAAAATACCAGCAGGTGTTGAAAGAGCAGGATTAATTTGTAAGAGTTGAATGACATCATTTTCAAATGGCTTATTAAACACTAATTAGATTTCAAATTGTGTGACTCTCCACACACTTATGTCAAGATGGGAAAGTTTAAACACCTGCTTTCTCTGATGGAGGTGAACAAGGTTACAGTTTAATTTTCATGGGTGACAGTTTATCAAATGGAATCAAAACAGAGATACTTAGATTGCTATTTCATAGAATGAAGGGTGTGTTTGAATCTTTACCACTATTCTTAGTGTTATCAGTCAATTAAGCAATTTTACTAAACACTAAAATTCCTTGATCTGCTCTTTGTAATTCAAAGCAGGTATGTATCATGGCTTACTGCAGACAGTAAGAATCCCACCTGCCCGCACTGAGGGGATTCATAAAGGGCCGTTTTGTCTCAAGTTTAAGCAACTCTACATTTGCTTTTATAAACTTAAGAAATGAAGGTCTTTTATTTATCTGGCATTAATACACATTTTATTGACTTCAGTTAAATTTAATGATTTAAAAATACATTAAAAAATAACGAAAACAGGGCTGGAGAGAGGATTTAGTGGCTAAGGTGCTTGCCTGCAAAGCTAACTGACCCAGGTTTGATTCCCCAGGATGCAAGTAAGGCAGGTGTGCAAGGTGGCACATGTGTCTGGAGTTCATTTGCAAGGCTAGATGCCCTGGTGCACCCATTCTCTCTCCTCTCTCTCTCTCTCTCTCTTTCTCTCTCCTGCCTCCTCCTTTCTCTCTCTCAACTAAATAAATTAAATGTAAAAAAATCATTTAAACAAAAGTATATTTGAACATTCTATAACACTAATGCAATGACTTAAATAACAAGAATAATTTTAACTTTATGCAACTTAAGAAAAAACTTCATTAGTTATCTACCCAGTGAAAACACAAGCATATGTACATAACTTCAGGACAAAGTGATGTCAGTTGAGAGAATATGTTGTATTATGAACTAACAAACCATATATATATATATATTCATTTTATATATATCCATTCTATATACATATTTCCAGTTCATATATAATAGATATGTATGTATATATGTATGTATGTATGTATGTATGTATGTATGTATGTATATATTAATTTTTATATCCATTCTATATACATATTTCCAGTTCATATATAATAGATATGTATGTATGTATGTATATATTAATTTTTATATCCATTCTATATACATATTTCCAGTTCATATATAACATATATGTATGTATGTATATATGTGTGTGTGTATATGTGTATGTATATATATATATATATATATATATATATATATATATATATATATATATATATACATATATCCATCCCTATGCTGCCTGAGACTTCATTTGCTCACAGATGTGCAACCCAGAAGCCAGAACCTACTCTTCTGCATGATAAACAAGTGACAAATCCTGCTGCCATCAGAGGCTTGTTATCATTCCGACTCTGCACCAATTTTGTCTTTGCATTGGTTGTTACTGTGTGTTACAGTTACTTGTGACTGTGGACATTTGGCCCCTCATTGTCAAATGATTATAGACTTTACTGTGTTGTATGAACATATCATGTGCTGTTCACTTCCCATCAGGTTACACTCATATCCTCTCTCCACCATCCCTGTTCCACTGAGGGCCCTCCTCATTGGGGTTGTTGGTGTTCACAGTGGGTCAGTTCATCTCTGGTAGGGAGAGACAGTGCCTCAGGATAATCCTTCTCACCCTAAGACTCTTATAATCTACAATCCTCCTGCCCTCTTTCACGATGTTCATTTAGCATTGGCAGCTGTTATAAGTCTACTTTAATGTTGAGCCCTCTGGAAACTCTGTATTTCTGCTTTCATTCTTTTTGAGTGTTCTCCGTGTCTATCACAATGTCCCTGGTACTGGTGGTAAAGCTGGCAGTGAGAGCAGCATGTATGTTTAAGTAGCTTTTTCCTCATGGAACCTGGGAGACATGTTGGTGGTGGCTCCTTTCCTGGCCAGGTGGTCAGCTCTCTTTTTCATATCATATTCTTATCATGGATCTTGGTTCTCCCTGATTTTCACTTCCATCTGCTAAAAAAAAAAAAAAACTGATTCACCAACCCAGACTGAGAGCAGCATGAATTGAAGTGGACAAGCATAGTTATTTGAGAGACTTTTTAATGGATCGAGTCACTCTTACCCAAAGACCACCGGGAGCTTCTCTCTGGAGTTGATGAACTTCCTGCTCATAGGATTTCTGACTTGGTTCTCAGTACCAGGAATGAGTTCTTCCACTAATCAGCCATCATATACAATCAGAGAACCACTGATTACCAACATAGGCTGTGGCCACTACTGCACAGCCGTGTACATCTTTACTAGCTGGTTGAGTTCACAGCTTTCAGGATACCCTGCTTGTTTATGGTGTTGGGGGCCATCATCCCCAGCAGTCTGCATAAAACTTTCTATGCCACACAATGAGGGTTAACAAGCAGGGCTTGGGCTTCCCTCTTGTTCCAGCATGATTTCTTGGCCCTGTATCTGTGGTCTGTGTTATCTTCAGCAATAGGGTCTTACCTTTTAGCTTTGGTGGGTAACCAAGTGCTTTGGCAATGACCTGCATTGTTTTGGAGGCCTCATGTGTCTCCCCAATGAACAGCTCACTCTGTGGGTAAACTCATACTGGCACTGGGATTTATCAGCCAGTGTTCATGGTTTTAGAATTAAGCTTTCTCCACCCTCTCCAGGACCTTTCTGCCTGGGTGATCCCCACCCCACACTTATTGAGGAGGAAGATTTCTATGACTGATTCATGCTGTCATTATTTGGTGAAATCTCTCCTCCCTTTCCCCTATCCCCCAAGACCCTTCCACCTTCTGTATTCGGTCCCACAGATTACCGGTCAATTGTCACCTACTCTTCTCCCTCCCTATTTCCACGTTCTCCCACTGTCGTTCTAGTTCCACATCAATACTTCTGAGGCATACGAATACTTACAAGCAACTTAAGGAGTTTCAAGTTAGAATCACCTATGAGAGAGAATATGCAACATTTATGTTTGTGAGACTGTGTGACCTTGTTTCGTATGACATTTAGCAAGTCTGTCTACTTTGCTGCAAATTTCATTTCTCCTTACTGCTGAGTAGAATTACATTGTCTATATCTACCAAATCGTCATGAACCGGCCTTCTGTTGATGGGCAGCTGGGCTGATTCCAGTTGCTAGCTATTGTGAATAGAGCAGACAACAAAATGGCTGAGCAAGTATCTCTGGAGGAAAGAGTGGAGTCTTTAGGGTTTATGCCCAGGAGTTGTATATCTGCAGTCAATGGTGGATGCATTTTCACCTTTTGTGTGGGGTCTTCACACTAATTTCCACAGTGGTTGAACACATTTGTACCCTGACCAGCAGTGGGTGAGGGGTTTTCTTTTCTGCATGGCCTAGCCAAGCATTATGTGTCATTTGGCTTTGATGATTCCCTTTCTGACTGGTGTGAGATCAAATCTCAAAGTCTTTTCAGTTTGCATTTCCCTGATGACTAAAGATACTGAGCAGCTCTTTGGGTACTTACTGGCCATTTGTATTTCTTCCTTTGAAAACTCTTTGTTAAATTTCCTGCCCTATTTTTTTTTTTTTGAGTGAGTTGTATGTTTTATTTTCATTAATTAGGTTTTTTTAAAGTTATTTTCAATTTCTAAAAGATTCTAATGCTCTGTTGTGTGTATTGCTGGCAAAGAGTTTCTCCCATTCTGTGGATTGCCTATTGACTCCATTGATGGTTTGTAGTTACAGGAGACCCCAATGGTTGGGTGATTGTCTAATTCTCCGGACTACAGGGGTTTTACTCAGTCTTTCCCTAAGCCTATATCTTGGAATATTTTCTCTATTTGTTCTTCTAGCTATTTTATGGATTCAGTTCTTCTATGGAGGTTCTTTATTCATTGAAGATTGATTGTTGTGCAGGGTGAGAGAAGAAGTCCCAATTTTCTCTTCAACATATGGCTATCCAGTTTCCTCATCACTATTTGTTGAAAGTACTGTCTTTTTTCCAGTGTACATTTTTGACCCCTTTTTCCAAGATCAAGTAGCTGTAGTTAAAAGCACTTATTCCTGTATACCTGGATCTTCTGTTCTATCCCATTGACCTGTATCTGTTTTCCTGTCAGCACTATGCTATTTTGATGGCTATTGATTTATAGTATATATTTTAATCAGGTATGATGGATACTATTGAAAGTATTTTTTTGCTTGAACGTGTTTTGGTAACTTGAGGCCTTTTGTGCTTCCATATGAATTTTGAGACTATTTTTCTAACTCTGTGAAGAAAAGTGCTAGAATTTTGATTGGAATTGCATTGAATTTTATACTGCTGCTGGTAGGTTGATCATTTTCATGATAATAATTCCTCTAACCCATGAGCAGGAGAAGTCATTCCATCTTCTCATATCTTCCTCCATTTCTTCTTTTAGCGACTTCATGTTTTTCTTGTGTTAGTCTTTCTCTTCTTTGGTTAGATATATTCCAAGGTACTTAATTTTTTGTGGTTATTATAAATTGGACTGCTTCTATAATTTCTTTCTCATTAAGATTGTCATTAGTATATATGAAAGCTACTGATTGGGGGTCTATTTTATGTCCTTCCACTTTACTGAAAGAATTTATCACTCCAGATTTTTCTTTTTCTTTTCTTTTCTTTTCTTTTCTTTTCTTTTTTTCTTTTTCTTTTTTTTTTTTTTTGGTGTTGTATTTCAAGTCACTTACATATAGAAACCTGTCATCTGCAAATAGGGATATTTTGACTTCCTTCCCAATTTGCATCCCTTTTATTTTTTTCTCTAATTTACTGATTGAGTTAAGACTTCAAGTAGTATATTGAAAAGCAGGGGAGACAGTGGGCACACCTATCTTGTTCCAGACCTTAATTGAAATGTTTCAGGTTTTTCTTTCCCACATTTACTACAATACTGGCCTTCAGTCTGTTATATATGGCCTGAATTATGTTGATGTATGATCATTCCATCCCTAGTCTTTCCAGTATTTTAATCGTGAAGGGATGTTGTATTTTGTTGAAGGCTTTCTATGCATCTATGATCATTTTAATCCTATCTTCACATCTATTTATGTGATGTATTACATTTATTGATTTCCATATGTTGAATAATCCCTGTATCTCTGGGATGAAACCTATTTGATTGATGTGGGTGATACTTTGATGTTTTCTTGGATTTCTTTTGCAGAAATATATTGAAAATTTTTGTGTCTAAGCTTATCAGGCATGTAAGTCTATATATTTTTTCTTGTTGATTATCTGGTTTTGCTATGAGTATAATGTTTGCTTCATAGAAGGAGTCAAGGACCATTCCCTCCTGTTCTGTTTTGTGAAATAACTTGTGAATTAGTGGTTTTAGTTCTTCAAAGAAGGTTTGGTAGAATTCTGCAGTGAATCCATCTGGGCCTGGACTGGTTTTTTTTTGCCGGGGTGGGGAGGATACTTTTCATTATATTTTCTAGTTTGATGTGATAGGCTCTATTCATGTAATTTCTCTCTTCTGGATTCAGTTTTGGTAGGTATGCCCCCTCTTGAAATGTTATTCAAGGCAAGTTTGTTTCTTTTCTCATTGTTATCATATACATAGTGTTAATATTCAACAAAATTCCCCAAGAGCTTTGCTCTTGTTTTTACACACATCAGAATGTTCTCCCAAACATTTATGTCCATGTAGGTGTTAGCAAACCTGTCCTCTGCATCTTATGTGTTGTTATTATGCCGCATCTACTTTTGTATCCACTGGATACTCCCTTCCATGCTCCATCACTCTTGTCCCATCCATCTGTGATCAGCTCTCCTGACACAGAAAGTCTATTGAGTGCCAGCTTTTTGCATCAAATATTGTATAAAATTATACCATGTAATTGAAATAAAACTGTTAAATTTATTTATTTGTTTTTCTGAGAAACCGTTCTCACTGCATTTATTTAGTCAGAAAGGAAAATGTGGATCCTGCTGATTGGTGGTCACTTGCATTGGCTCTGTGGGCTTTTGGGACAACAAAATAGACAAAAGAAATTCCACACTCAACATGGCCTGAGCAAGTAGAGCAGCTACTTGGCACTGCCCATGAAGAGAGGTGTGCTGTGGCTTGAACAGAGGTGCGGTCTTGGATTCACAGTAATTGAGGCAGAACCCTCTGTGGGATCCTCTGAGTGATGTGTCATCTGCTGTGATCAGTGAGATAGATCATACCAGAGATGACGGTTATGAGGAAGACAGCGTATCTCCTTACTGATTCGGGCTAACTGAGAATGTGTCATCTGGCTGTGACTACAAAAAAAAAAAAAAAATGCAAAAAAGCAGCCAGGAATTTTCAGGGGCACTTATAGGAGGACATATCCCCTGGAAGCTAGCTAGCTCAGAGCCAGTATGAAAAGATGGTGGAGGAGAGAAATCTCTGTTTCTTATGACTTCTTGTTGAGCTATGCTCTTACTCTTTTTTGCTGTTGCTCTCCACTCCCTATATATTTTTAATTGAGAATTTGAATACATGAACATACTGTCATTTGAACACATCTGTCTTCCATTTCGTTCTTGCATTCCCTGCACCATCCTTATTCTACTGACCCCTCTTCTTTCCCAGTAGTCATTCATCTATCATCTATTTTGATATCTCTTTTCTTTGTCTTCCCTGCACTCCATGTCGAAATGAGGACGGGCTCCATATTGTGACAGTCTTGGGGAGGCAACAGCATCCACAGTGAGGTTATCATTGCACTAGTCAGTCCATGGCTAGAGGAAAACTCCCCAATGTACTCCTTACCACCTGTGGCTCTTAACATTCTTTCTACTCACTTGACTTCAAGATTCTCTGAGGTATGGAAAATATGATATAGATGTCTCATCCAGTGCAGAACTGTCAATAACCTCTTCTTTTCAACATTTAAATGAAGTTTGAGTCTCATAAGTATCTACCACGGTAGCCCTAGAGAAACTTCTCTGGCCATCAATGAGGGCAGCACCAATATTCCTTCTGTCCCTCCTCCACACTTTCCCTGCTCCCTGGCAAGGGCGATAGGGATGTCTCACCCAGTGCTAAACACCAGAGTGTCTCTTCACATCACCTTGATGAGTCTGAGTCATGGGTCTCTCTGGTATTCACTGCAATATACAAAGAAATGTTTCAATGTATCCATTTAGCCAAGAAACAGAGAAAGATTCCCTCTATGAGTTTGCAAGCCATAGGCTTTGACTTCTTTTTCAGTACGAGACTTGTATCCCTCCCTACATGGAGTGGGCTTCAAAACTAATTAAGGAGTAAGCAATTACCTCATAACTGATCTGCCACTATGACACTAGTGGACACATCTTGCCTTGCTGACCTATTGTGCCCCTTCAGGATCCACTGCTGGTGAAAACCTCAGACTTTCCTCCCCAACAGCCTGCACAGCACTTCTCAGCACTATGTCAGAGATTCAGCAGAGATAGGTTCCAGCTCAATTTCAGTTTGATTCCTCTTCACTGCCCTATTATGGAAGCATGCTAAATATTCTTTTTTTTTTTTTTCTTTTTTGAGGTAGGGTCTTGCTCTAGCCCAGGCTGACCTAGAATTCACTATGTAGTCTCCGGGTGCCCTTGAACTCACAGCAATCCACCTATCTCTGCCTCCTATGGGCTGGGATTAAAGGCATGTGCCACCACTCCTGGCTTTTTTTGTTGTTCATTTTGGTTTTTCATATTTATTCTTAATTGAAGTACTATGTTGTTTTAATAAAGCTTTTTATATTCATTGATCAATTTTACTTCATTTCTTCACTCCTTCAAGTGAACTTCATACTTATCAGCTTCTATACTAGAGAACTGAACAAGGAAGGCCAGACATAAATGACTAGAGGTATTTTAAAATGAATGAAGATAAACGTTCGATAATGAGAAGAAAGCTACTTCTAAAGATAGTTGATACAAAAATAGTCAGCTTTTGACTATGCCAAATTCAATATAGGCTGACAGCTTTATCAGATAAAACACAAAGTATCTTTCATTATGACATCTCTCTAAGAGTAAATGGTTTGTGAGATCACAGGACAGCTATATTTCTAACTCCAATCAAAATACAATATTGGATGGCTGAGTGTGGTTCTGATTTTGTATCTATTGCTGAGACTAAATTTCATTAACTGCATGATCTATCCAATTGGCTGTGCAAAAATCAATTGTAAAGACTGATGAAATCATTGATCGAGTGAAAAATGGTCCTGTAGCAATATGCACCAGTGACCAAAATCTTTGTCCATTCCACATAAGTGAATCAGGAGCAAAATTAAACTTTTTCTACAGAAGGAACAGAAAATTAAACCAACTAAATGAAATATATGCAGCTAAAATGTTCTGTGGGTATTGGTTTCATTTTCTGCTCTGGTTTTTGCATTAAAATGGACAGTGATCTTTATAAGGACACTCAACATTTTTCATTTTGTAATTAAAATCCAGTTGATGAGCCAATATATTTGTCTTCACCTTCACCTGGAAAGAGCATGCATCTCGTCACAGTGCTGCAGACACCCTCCAGGAAGGTCTAATGTCTTTGATTCCAAATGTATTTCTTGCACCATGATCCTTAAACCTCCTTGATAATAAGAGTGAGTGATCTTTTTTTTCAAAGTAAATATATGCCCTTGAAAATTCGCAGATTTCATTATCATTTCTGATTTGGGTGGCACTACACATAACTACCCCCCCCCAGATTCTTAATAACATCACATTCTGTGCTGAGATCCAAGAGTACACCAATCATTCCCTCCAAATGCTGAAGGAGTCCGGACGAGTGAAGTGTTTCCATACACATCTTGTGAATTGCCTCAGGGATGGTGTTTGGCTAGAAAAAAAAGGGTTTTAGTTTATCTTAATTTTGTTAGAGTTGACAAGAAGTATTTTTCTAGAACTTTTATTTCTTTAATTATTGGACACATTCTTCTTGAAAACCAGCCTTTGACAATAGTCATGTATAAAATGTTCTGCTTTTTGAAAAATTATTATTTAAAACTTTATGCTGTTATATTACTTTTTCCCCCACCCCATTCCACTGAGGCTCCTCCTTAGTGGGGTTGAAGATATTAACAGTGGTATACCATAGACCTCAGTCAGTCTCTGTTGTACAAAGTTGTACTTGTAGTGTGGAGACTGAATACTTCCACAAAGTAGAGACCAGAAGAAAGTATGATGAAGAATTTTGATTTAGAGTAGATGATCAACTAAAATTACAGGAGCAGAACCTCAAGGGGCAAGGAATCAGATGAAGAAGTTGGTGCCCTACTTCCCTATACTCTCCGGGTGGGTGGGAATTCATCCTCACATTTGCTTTACCACCTTTGTTCTGTGCTGTGTTGCTCAGCTGGGGACCCTTGATAAATGCTGCACAAGTACAGGAATGGTATTAATGACAGCAACAAGGTAAGCGGTACGTGGATTTTATGAAGTGAGCAACAACAAATGCTCCTGAATTTAGCACTCAGAAGGTTTAGTAAAACAATATTTTAAAATATAAGCTATTTGAAAAGAATCATAGACTATAATTAGTCATATGTATTATGCAAATATCTGTCATCATAAATCTCTAACAAACTTTCATACAAAAAGTCACTCTCATTTGTTTCCTTTTTGTCTTGCATCTGGAGTTCACTTGCAGTGGCGTAAGGTCCTCACACACCCATTCATTTTTTTTTCTCTCTCTCCATTTATGAAACTAATAAAACATTTTAAAAATAATAAAAAATTATACCCATGGATAAGTTCAAAATAATCACTTTGGTGTTTGAGAGGTTGCTCAGTGGTTAAAGGCACCTGCTTGCAAAAGCAAGATGATCTGAGTTTGATTCCCCAGTCCCCATACAAAGCCTGATGACCTGAGTTTGATTGCCCAGTCCCCATACAAAGCCTGACGTACAAAGTGGTGGTTTTGTCTGTAGTTCTCTTGTAGTGGCAAGATGCCCTGACACACCCATTCTCTGCTCTCTCTCTCGTTCTCTCCCTCTCTTCTTCTCTCCCTCTTTTATTTCTCTCTCTGCAAATATATATATTGGTTTTTTTGAGGTAGGGTTTCACTGTCTCCCAGGCTGACATGGAATTCACTGTGTACTCTCAGGGTGTCCTCAAACGCATGGTGATCCTCCTACCTCTGCTCCCTAGTGCTGGGATTAAAGACATGAGCCACCACGCCTGGCAATAAATATATTTTTTAAAAAATCAAATTTTACTTCTTAAAAATGAATTCCTACTGAGCTTTTGCTGTCCCCTTAAATTTCATATAATATATTGATGTTAGAATTTTTACCAGTCATTGACACTGAATCCCAGAATAGATGAGACAGAGACACTGAAGTAATCAGTTACAAATGTCCTCAATAAACAGTAATTATTTTCCAAATGCTAAAAGTTGACCTTTTGGAGGTGGAAGGAACTCAATGAAGGAAAGTTATCTAAAATATATTACTTTTGAAAAAGTTATTTTTCTTTCAAAGTGTAATCAATACAGAATTATGAATCTTGTCTCTGTTTGCATATAACTTTTACTAATTTTAGTAAAAACAAGTAAGAAGTATAAAACATTTATCAATTATAATCTTTCTTCAAGATAGAAGATTGTATATTTATCATGTATTTCCTATTGGGGAATAGTATTGCATATATGTAATGTTGGCCAGAAAATTATGTGAAATGCAGTCATATCAGCTTACACGTGTGCCCCAATGAGAAAGACTGTTCTTTCTTGGTATTTTATGACTAAGATATTACTCTGAAATAGTAGACAGAATTGAGTGGAAAAAAGTGGCTGTGACTCAAATTACATATGATAGTAATTTACAGTTTTATTGTTACTTGAATAATGGATCATACTTAGCATGTGTTCAATAATTGTTGTTCAATTTTATCTCAATACAAAATTCAAATGACTTTATCAAAATTGAGTATGAAATGAAAAGGCAGAAGTTTGTTGAATTAAGCCTTACTATAATCAGTGGATCCTTTGATACAGAGAAATCTTCATAGTCAACTACTAAAATTATATAATTAATTGTGTCCATTTAAGAAGACAGCTCAGTAACTTGTGGGTCTAAAAATTAGAGTGATTTCCTGGGAGTTGAAGCTTAGCATCTTCACAGTGCCCAGGTAATGCAGAGTCACAAGAGAAAAGTATTATTACTGCTATAAAAATGATACATTTAGGGGCTGGAGAGATGGCTTAGTGGTTAAGGTGTTTGCCTGCAAAGCAAAAGGATCCGGGCCAGAACCCACGTAAGTCAGATGCTTGAGGGGGTGCACGCAACTGGAGTTCGTTTGCAGTGGCTGGAGGCCCTGGCAACCCCGTTCTCTCCTTCCATCTCTCTCTCTCTCTCAACATCTGCCTCTTTCTCTCTCTCAAATAAATAAATAAAATATATTTTTAAATGACATATTTAATTACATCTTTTTTATATTACTTCTTAAAATTAATATAACTAAAGTAGACAAAAATAGCCATGAGCTTATGGAATAAATGTATTAAACTTAAAAATAATGCTAAAATTGGGCAACACAGACATGAACATAGAGCCTTGTGGTTCCCTAATCATGCCATGTCATTCGGGCATGGCATGGCTCTACTGGCTCTCTGCTCAGGAAATCACAAAGCTGAAATCAGGGGGTTGGTAGTTCGTCTGCTGAGCCTCTGAGAGACAATCTCCTTCCAGCCCACTGTCAGCCTGAGGCACATGGTGACTTGCAGGGTGTCCCTCAGGCTGTCCTCGGCATCTGAGCATCCATCTAGTCCTTACATGTCAAAGCAGAGACACACTCACTCAGTCTGGGGCTTCCTATATATTAGACTTATTTTCCTGTCATATTTCTTTTTTTTTTTTTCAAGAGGTAGCTTTCTTTGTATAATCACTTTTGAAATGTTTACTTGACCTTTAAGAGTTTAGCCTATTTATGTTGTGATGTTGCGTTTCAATGCATGTTTATCATATGTGATAATCACATATGAGTAATTAGTTTATCCATCATCTCAAGCATGTATCATTATGTTATGTATCATAACATCAAAACGTTCTTTCATTTGTTACTGGAATCTGAAAAAAAAGAGTAAATTTCAAAGAACTTGAGAGTCAAATGTTGGTTATTAAGGGGCAGGGAAGACTGGGGTACAAAGTCACAGATACTGCTTCCATGGCATGCCTGACAGTCAGCACTAGGGTGAACAAGAAAGATGCTGAAGAGGGCTGGAGGGATAGCTTAGCTGTTAAGGCATTTGCCTGGAAAGCCAAAGGACCCAGGTTTGATTCCCCAGGGCCCACTTTAGCCAGATGCACAAGAGGGCACACACACCTAGAGTTTGCAGTGGCTGAAGGCCCTGGCATGCCCATTATCTCTCCCTCTCTCCCTCTTTCTGTGTTAAATAAATAAATAAATAAATAGATAAATAAGTAAGTAATATTAAAAAAGAAACATGCTGAAGATATTCACCACATTCCAAAGCAGAAATCTAGAGGCTCCTAAGAACTCATCACTAAACTAGACTTAAAACACACCCACCAAGGCTGAGGGAATTTTGCACAAGAGGGGGTGGAAAGATCGTAAGAGCCACAGGTTGGAATGTCATTACCTCTTCCCAATAACTGCTGCTTCCACGACACATAACCCACAACTCATGGGGAATACCAGCTACCCCACTGAGGAAAGCCCTCAACAGAATGGAGGCAGGGAGGAAGTGTATCCATACCAAGTATGTTCTTAATAAAAAGTAAAATAAAATAAAATAAAGAAGAATATATGTCAATGTTCACTTATACATTAGGCTGACTATAGTTGAAAATAACATATTGTTCATTTCAAAATGGTAAGCTTGGACCTGGTGGGATGGCTTAGTGGTTAATACATTTGCCTGCAAAGCCACAGGACCCAGATTCGATTCCCCAGGACTCACATTAGCCAGATGCATCTGGAGTTCGTTTGCAGTGGCTGGAGGCTCTGGCACTCCAATTTTATCTCCGTCTCCCTCTTTCTGTTTGTCAAATAAATCAGAAAAGTGTGAGAACACCTTGGCTTAAAAGGGATATACATAGTTATTTGAAAGTTCTTGTTGTTTAAGCCCACTCTTCTTATTCTGAGAGTAGTGGGGGCTTCTCTCTGGAGTCTCAGTTTCCTGGCCATGGGATTATGACTTGGTTTTCAGGACTAGATATAAACTCTCCCCCTCTAAGTAGGCACCACGTACAATCAGAGAATAGTTAGTTATCCACAGAGGCTGAGTTCCACTATTGCATATGTGTGCATCTCTTGCTTGGCAGATTGATTTGTAGCTTGCAGGATCTCCTTGTTGCTCACATCGTTGTTAACCATCGTCCCCCAGCATATCAAATAGCATGTGCAACGCTATGAGGACTAGCTGGCAGAGAAATACTTTCCCTCTTGATTTCAGCATTGTATTTATGGTATTTTGATGTCGCGTGACCACAACCTGTCGTGTCTTCAGCAATAGTGTCTTATTTTTTAGTTCTGGGAGGTAATCAAGAGTTATGGCAAAGGCCTGCATACTGTTTAGGGGAACCCCATGGGCCTCACTGACAGACAGTTTACTTGGGCAATGACTCAATTCTGAGCCTGCGGTTACCCAGTCAGCACCTCTGGTTTTAAGGTTAAGGTGTTTTTGTTTTTTTTTTAATTTGTTTTTGCTTGAAAACCGGGATTCCGTTCTTCATTATTAGTTATGGACATACATAGTGTGTAAACAGCACATATTGGTACCATTCTTTCCCTTATACGTGACCCGCCTCCAAAGGGACTCTCCTCAGGGTTGCCACTTATCCCCACGGGGATTGTTTGTTCAAGCATTGTGGGGGCAGAGGTCAGTTACGGGGGAGAGGCAATTTCTCTGTGCATAATGTCCCAACTTTTGGCTTTAACAATCATTCCGCTCCCTTTCCTGTGAAATTTTCTGAGCCATATTGGATGCTTTTTAAGTCTACTTCAGTAATGGGCTTTTAGGAACCTATGGATCTCTGGTTTGGTAGGTGTTGAGTTTCCTCCGTGTCTATTTCCATCACCCTTCTGCTGATATCAGGTTTACTGAGAAAGCAGCACTCTTGCTCGTTTCCCTAGTCCCTCTGTGGTTTCTGCCCCGGCCCTGGTGAAGTGTGATGGGTGGTTTTTCTCCTCAGATCCCACTTCCGTCTGAAAAGGAGAAGCAAATTTTCCAACGAAAAGTAAGTCAGCACAGGTTAAATGGGATAACTATTATTAGTTTAGAGAGAAATTATTGGAGGTAGGCCATCTTGTAGCCCAAGATTAGTGGGGGCTTGATATTGGAAAGCAAACTCATTTGTTGTTTGTTTGTTTGTTTGTTTGTTTGTTTGTTTGTTTGTTTTTTCCACTTTTATGAGACACTTCTTTCTGGACCAACTCCCTCCTCCTGTATTGGCTGCTGTGTTTTGTAGAATGGTACCCAGTAGGGTGTCTATGGAACTGACTTATGTCTTAACTTTTGTGTAATTCCCTTCCTCGCCCTTCTTATCCCCTCCCCCTCCAATAACCCCATTTCCTCTGTTCTCTCCCTCACATAAACTGTTGAGAATTTCCTCTTTTCCTCACTCCAAATTTCATCATTGTCCTTGTCCTTTTCTAGTTTTTTGCCCATATTCCTGAAGCTTGTGGCCATTTACTTTTTTTTCTTTTTTATTATTTTTTTGGAGAGAGACACAGAGAGAGACAGAGAGAGAGAGGGGGGAGAGGGAGAGGGAGAGGGAGACAGAGATGGGCACGCCAGCGGCGTCTCAGCTGCTGAGAACGAAATACAGATGCGTGCGCCCCCTTGTGGTCAAGTGCAGCATTGTGCCCTTGCATCACTTTGCATCTGGCTAAACGTGGGACCTGGAGATTGGAACTGCTGGAGATTGGAGCCAGCGTTCTTAGGCTTAGGAGGCAGGAGCCTTAACCCCTAAGCCATCTCTCCAGCCCAATTTACTTTTATCTCCAGTTGATCCCACCTAGGATCTGCACATGAGAGAGAGCATGTGGAGTTTGTGTTTAGTGCCCAAGTGACCTTGCTTAAAATGATTAAAAAAAAAAAATCCGTTTTTCTGCAAATTTTATTATTTCATTTTTCTTTACAACTGTGTAGGATTCCATTGTGTATATGCACCACATATTTAGTATGTATTCATCAGTTGATGGGCATGTTATGAATAGAGCTGCACCAAACATGGTTGAACAAGTACCTCTGTGGTAAAGAGCAGAGTCTTTAGGGTATATGCCCGGGGTGGTATGTCAGGACTAAATGGTAGATCTATTTTCATCTTTCTCAGGAGTCTCCATGCTGGTTTCCATCGTGGTTGTACAAGGTTGCACTCCCACCAGCAGTGGATGAGGGTTCCTCTTCCCCACAGGCTCACCAGCATTAAATGTCTTTCACTTTTTGGATGAATGTCATCCTGACTGGACTACGATGAAATCTCAAAGTTGATTTGAGTTGCATTGCTCAGATGACTAAAGATGCTGAACGTCTCTTTAAGTGTGTATTGGCCATTTGAAAGCCTTCCTTTGAGTTTTCTGTTCAGTTCTCTACATCATTTTAATTGGATTCTTTGGATTCTTATTGTTTAGTCTTTTGTAGGTTCTAGATATTGGACCTCTGTTAGAGGTATAGCTTGTGAAGATTTTATCCCCCTCTGTGGTTTGTCTATTGGCTCTCTTGCTATTTTGCTTGTCTGTATAATAGAATTTTAGTTTTATGAGGTCCCAATGATTGAGTATCTAATTTCCTGTGCTACTATATGTCTACATCATGTTGAGTTCTCCCTTTTTTGTCTCTAGTCATTTTAGAGTTTCGGGTTTTATATTGCAGTTCTTAATTTATTTAGAGTTGGCTTTTGTACAGGGTGAGAGATGCAAGTCTACATTGTTTTCTATACGTGGTTATCCAATTTCTGCAGCACCCTTCCTTGAAGATGTTATCTTTTCATCAGGGTGCATCTTTCACTCCTTTGTTGAAGATTAGGTAGCTGTAGTTCCTTGAATTGAGAGATGGGTTTTCTATTCTATTACATTGCTTTACACATTATACATCTGCTTTTCTGTCAGTACCATCTGTCTTAATTCCATGGATTTGTAGAATGTCTTGAAATCCAGTATTGTGATTCCCCCAATCTTTTTCTTCTGCTAAGGATATTTTTGGCTATCTGAGGCTTTTTGTGATTCCATGCAAATTTTGAGACCTTTTCTTTTTCTGTCTCTGTGAGGAAGGGTGTTTGGGATTTTTATTGGAAATGAATTAAATCTGTATATTACTTTTGGTAAGATGGACATTTTCACAATATTAATTCTTCCAGTCCATGATCAGGGGACATCTTTTCATCTTGTATCTTTTTCAGTGCCTTTACGATTCCATTGTATAGTGTGTGTGTGTGTGTGTGTGTGTGTGTGTGTTACTGTAAATAGGCCACATCACTAATTTCTTTCTCTGCATATTTGACATAAAAAGGGTGCTGATTTTTGTCTATGTATTTTGTATCCTGACACTTTGTTGAAAGAATTTATCATCTTTAGAAGCTTTTTTTATTGGAGTCTTTTCAGTCTCTAATATATAGCATCATATCATCTGAAAAAAAATGGCTACTTTGACTTTTTCCTTTCCAGCAAAACAATGAATCCAGCTTTATTACCTAGTATGTTAACCTCTTTTTTGTTTTTGATTAGGGAGTTGAGTCCATTGATGTTCAAAGTTATAATTGTAAGGTGTGAATTCATCTCTGAAAAGTTAAAAATCTTGTGGAGTTTGATTTTTTCTTGATTGTTATATGCTTTCATGTCTGTTCTAATTTTGATTATTTCTTTCTATCTTTGAATGTGTATATTAGTTTATATCTGGAGAGTGGAATATTCCATGAAATATTATCTTCAGTGTTGGCTTATTGCTCATATAATTGTAAAGCTTGTTTTTATCATGGAAAGTTTTTCTTTCACATTTAATTTTGAGGGATAATTTTGCTGTATGTAATATTTTGGTTTAGCGTTCTAGGTTTTGAAATACTCCCTCCCAAGTCTTCTGGCTTTTAGTGTTTCCATTGAAAAATCAGAGGTAATTCTGATGGCCTTACCTTTGCATACAAGGTGCTGTTTTTCTCTTGTTGCTTTTAGTTCTTTCTTCGTTTTCTGTGTACAGTGTTTTAATTATTATGTGAAGTGGGGAATCTCTTCTCTGGTCCTAGGTGTCTGTCCATCTCTTCTACATGAATGGGACTCTCTTTTGTAAGATTTGTAATATTTTCTTCAATAATTTTGATGAACATATTTTCTATGTTTGTAGTCTATATTTCTTCCCCTTCCAATATGCCCATCATTCAAATATTAGGTCTTTTTATAAGATACCCACATTTCTTTCATGTTCTGTTATACATTCTTTTGAACTTGGCACAGTTTTTGGGCTCCTGACATCATGCTTCTATCCTGTCCTTGAGTTCTGACATTCTGTCCTCCACATGGTCTGGTCTGCTGGTAAGGCTGTCTTGGGAGCCTTTTCATAAATCCACTTCATTTTTATTTTCTAGTATGCTTTGCTTTGGTGTTTTCATCTGTTGTTTGAAGTCTGAATACATTTTTAATTTTGGTTTTTCGAGGTAGGGTCTCACTCTAGCCCAGGCTGTCCTAGAACTCACTATGTAGTCTCAGGGAGGTCTTGAAATCATAGCAATCCTCCTACCTCTGCCTCCTGAGGGCTGGGATTAAAAGTGTGTGCCACCACATCTGGCTGAATTCATTTCTTGCTATGGTCTATTTGTTGTATATTGGATTTCATTTCTGCTTTTGGTCATGTTTATTTATTTATTGTCATTCATTTGTTGATTTTACTCAATTTCATTTAGATATCTACTGAGCTTGCTCCCTCTCTCTCTCTCTCTCTCTCTCTCTCTCTCTCAAAATAACTTCAATTTCATTGAGCCTTTCACTGAAGGTTATTTAATGGCTGTCTTTGATTTCATCCAATCATTGGTTGATTTTGTTGAGTAGAAATATTGTTAGAGCCATAAGTTGGGTCATTATGCACAGAGACATTGCCTCTCCCCCATACCTAATGGCCATGCCCATAAGGCAAGACCCACATTAGTCATGGGGGAGGACAGGGAGAAGGCTAATGATGGTATCATCGTGGCTGTATACACACTATATATATATAACTAATAAAAAAATTAAGGCATAAAGAAAGGCTCACCTTTACTTTTATTGAGATTAAACAAATCATGTTTAAGAATAGTTTGTCATATGAAGATGTAAGTTTTCTACTTTTTTTTTTCAGCTGTGAGTCAACCCTTTAAGAAAATGGACTTGAGAGTAAGAATTACTTAGAGGAATAAAATTATTCAAATTAGTAGTCTGTAAAAACTGACTTATGGGGCTGAGGATACAGCTTAACAGTTAAAAGTACTTTCTGTTTAAGCATGAAGAGCCTATCTAAAAGCTGGGCATGGGCTGTTGCCCCACTGTAGTGGCAGGGGTACAGAGGAGGAAGAATTTCTGGTATTTATTGACCAACAATATCTTGGGGGTCAAGGCGAGACCCTGTCTCAAGGAGATACGCCCATGAGCAATGAAAGTAGAACACTTGGGATTCCCCTCTCATCTCCACATGCCTGCTTCTGGGGTATACTTATTTGTGTTCATATCTGCAGACAGCACATCACACACAAAAGCTCACACATCATAGCACACATATTGTCTGCATGTACACATTTGCAGAAAAAGAACCCTGCAAATTACAATGATCCATCAAAAGCTACAAATTCTTTAGATTTCTTAAAATGTATTTTCATGTATATTAATGTACATGTATGTATTATGTTCTATCTCCTTGTATGCTTATGTCTGTATACTTCTTCCATGGGACCAAATTTGCTTGTTGATTAATTTATAAAATTAAAAATATCAGATATCCCAAATGCCCTTTTAATTCACATAATTGGCATAATTTTTTGAGAAATAAGTAAATTTAGATGTGATGAAAAGGACAAGGCTATCGTCAGAACTGCTTTCCATATGAAATGAAGGATAAAGAGAAAAATAAAGAGAAGTCTGAATTGATGAGCCCACAGGGTGCTATTTTAGTTGGAGGTGCTACTCAGCCCCAGGTCATGATACCCACCAAGAAGATCACTTGGACACAGGAAATGATGTGCACACACTTGATACTGCTGGACCCACACGCAAAACTCTTGAACTAAAGTACACAGAATCATTCCATGATGTTGTCCCCATGAAACTGGCTGTTCTAGTGGCCTCCGTTTTTGCCACTTACCTCCCAAGATGGACTGCCATCCAAGCTTTACTCACTACCTTCCTGATAAAAGGAGTTTTTGATAAAATTAAAAATGAGAAGCCTACGTTGACTGTTCAGATGGACAATGAGTAATTAGTAATAAATTAGCCAATCACAGAGCTTACTGGACATTATATGTGTATGAAAACAATGGCATGCACGGGGGTAAATGGAAGACAGGATGCACTGGCTTACTTTAAGAGATCACGAAGATACGGGCACTTCTGCTTAGGCCTCGACACAAAAGACTGTGTTCATCCTTCTGTCCTATCCCTTGAGCTAGGAGTAGAAAATGTGCCAAAATTTACACTGATTTCTGATATACCTTTTACATTTTGCATGCTTATGTATGCTTCAATTTGGAAAGAAAGAAGGCTGCTAAATTTCAAGAAAAAGAAAAGGAAATGTGCAGCAGAAATTCCTAGGCTTCTGGAAGATGTGCAAGTTTTTTTTTGTTGTTGTTGTTGTTTTTCCCCCGAGGTAGGGTTTCACTCTAGACCAGGCTGACATGGAATTCATTATGTAGTCTCAGGGTGGCCTCGGATTCTCGGCAATCCTCCCACAGCTGGATTGCACCACTCAGTAAAAATTGCTCCTTGAAATGGGCTTGACCTGAGGTCTCACAAGGTGACTGTTCTGGGCAAGCTTACACAGGGGATGCGAATGTGCTTATAAATGTGAGCCAATCATGATCCACCACTGCCCCTGCCAACTGTGTCTACTACAATTTTCTTTTAATTATGACCTTAAGTTGGGGATGTACAAAATCAGCATGCTCAGAAGCTGGCGCAGCCCTGTCTGAATCTGCAGATGCTCCCTTGCTTGGGAAGAGAACTGCTGAGAAGACCGCAGCTGTGTTTGCCACTATGTCATCTCTTGGCTCTGCTGATCTGGGCTTCACCCGCAAATTGGGCAAATAGTTTCTTGAGAGCCATTACTAACTGTAATAGGGAAATTAAGAAATAAATGTGATTTGGATGCATTGTACATATACATTAGTCTATGGAAGTATCCTAATTAAGTCTTTAGGTTAGACGATGAGAATGAAGAAGAAAAGTTGAGAAAAGTGGTTTGAAATGGACTTTACATTGCTTCGGGCTGGCACTGGGGATGCTATCCATAGAAGAATTGAACAGAGAAATGGCACAACAACCCTTGCTACTGACCAAGAGATCACTGATTATAATAAAAAGAAACTGGCAAAGGCCCTTAAGAAGAAATTTGCCTGAAATGGTACTGTAATTGGTCATCCAGATTAGAGAGAAGTGCTTCAGCTCTTGGGTAATCAGTGGGAGAACATGTGCCCGTTCCTGACAGAGACTAGATTAGCCAAAGATGATCAACTGACACTTCAGTGAGAATTTCCTTGCAGTAAGTAGAATAACCTTCCTGTCCCTTCTCACAAGTTTACATATCTCACCATTTGTATAATGTAACCATTTGAGGTCTAATCTTAACTTGGGCTAATGTAATTCCTTCATTCAAAAAACTAAAAACTGAAAAGATAAGTATATATTTGAAGTTGTGTTGTCAGGGAATATGGAAAAATAGGATTGAACTTTCCTTCAAGTCAAAAGAAAAAAAATCATACATAGCCTTGGAAACAACTCATGGCACAAAAATGAAGACCCTTAAGAAGGAAGAAAGAGCCAATTGTCCCAGCACTGCACATAGAAGGAGATCTACTTCTCTCTGTGGAGGATCCCAGCAGGACATCAATGTTGTGGGGATTATAAGGCATGAAATTGACACTCTGAGGAGAAGAAAATGCTGATGTTTCCAAGTGGAGCCTAAAAGGAGGGAAGTCAATGCTGAAAACAATTCCCAATGATTCCCTTACCCCTTCCCTTTAATATATGTAAATAAATAGAACAAAAATCCAAAGCTTAGAAAGGATGTGCTAGAAAACTTTAAGATGAAAAAACTTCTCAAGATCACACACAACCAGGAGACATTTAAACCCTATCAGCTAGAAATAGCTAAGTACCTGTATTCATAAAAGCCATGGAAAAGCAATGTGATATTTTATAGCAGGGCAAGGTTAGCCTTTGAGCAAGTGCTAACACAAAATGATTCAGATAGTCAGGGAACAAACCGGCTGCCTGCCAGAGTGACCTTTAAACCTCTCCGAAGGTCACAAAGTACAGAATACTCAAATTATTTGTATCCAAACAATAAAATTACACCTTCTCAAAAGAACCAACATATGGCTCATAATAAAAAACGTTAATTCACAATAGACCAAAGTGAAATACAGTTTTACCAGTGATTTTAAAATAATGCAAAGCAGCTAGAAATAATGACTTAACCAAGTATTCTTCAAGCCGGTCAAGCTGCCACTCAAAATTAGTCATCAGATGCATAGGTATCTTATATAACGTCAGCCACAGATTCCTGACATACATCTAAGAATCCAGTGTCAGTGGGGGTGGCAGGTAAACCTTCTTGCTGAGGGAAGTTCTTTACATTGTAATAAAATCCTTACATATGGGCAAAATGATCCATGGAAAACTGAAAAAGCTGACAAACCTAATCATTAACGAATACAGAATAACATTGACACCCCAAACTTCCGGGATACACACTGAAAATCCAGATGCATCTCACTGTTCAGTGCATTTTAACTTATTTCTAACAAATCAAGTTCAGCAGATATTCAAATTCTGATGATGCTCAATTTGTTCTAAGAAGGAAACTCTGTTTCCACAATATTTACTTTATAATTCTCAAGGTTGCAAATCTCAGCTTTTTGAAATGTTCTTACACATAACAATAAAGAATTTTCACAAGTGAGTGGTAAATAGTTGAGTATATTTATGTATTTAGACAAGCTTAAGGTAGAAGAGGTCTAAGAATAGACGCTCAGTCTAAAAGCTCTGTTATTCCATTTTGCCCTTCATCTCAGGTGACATCAGAGGCCCCACGCTTATTCTTCACCAGTTTAGCATCACTCTGCTCCTACTTACAGGTCTACCAGTTCTCTCTCAAGCTCCTCAAGTTCAGGGAGTCAGTGCAGTCCCCATGAGTAAAAACCAACCAGTCACTTTGTCCTGTATTGATTCCTCACACTGATGCTTTCAATGCTTCACACACTCATTTCCTAAGATGGTGGGGTGAATACATTTCAGGGACTAGGGGTGGAGATTTTTTTTTAATATTTTGATTCCAGTGCTGCTCTGTGAAATAGTTCTTTCCAAATATCTCCATGTCAGCTACTAAGACAGTTAAAAGTTCTCATTTTATGGGCTCAGTTGAAAGGGAATGTATTTTGCTTTATTTTTGCTCATTTATCTATATTTTCTAAAGTCCCTGGCTTTAAAGTAATAACTTACCTACTAATGGATGGATAGACATCTTACTTTACCTTTTAAAACGACTTTTTTCATAGAAAAAGTATATTAGCTTAAGTTTTACTTTTGTATTTTTTTCTTTTAATTTTGGTTTGTTAATCTCAATTACATTTAAGATTATTGTGCATGCACTAAATTTATTAATAAAGTGTGAAAAGCTGTAAAATTTCTTTAGTATACTTCCTCTAAATTCATTCATATTTCATCATATTTCTTAGAAAGTATGTAGTACTTTATATCAATCCATCTTCCAAATAGTTGCTCATATTTTACCATAATTCCCAGATGCAATAATCTTAGTGAGTAAAAAAATTACCATTAACAGCTATTGCTTATGGTATTACTGAAATTGTCATGCTGACCCATTTTATTGTATTTTGGGGAATGTTATGTAAGCAATGAGAAAATTAAGCTTTCATTCTGTATTCTAGTTGCATAATATCCCTAGTGATATGCAAAAAGATTAAATTCCAACTGTGCTAGCAATATCTACATATCTGTGCTTAACCTTCCTATTCTGGCTTTTCATGCGATGAAATGTGTATTGTGAGCATTTTTCATATTATACAATTTTTTCTGTATAATTTGATTGCGTGACAGTAGGCATAAATTTTAACATTTAGAGTTAGTGCTTTAAAATATGTTATGACTTTCTGATATGGGATCTTCTATTAGTCATCCTACCTTGCATATGTCAGCGATCACAGTTGCTAATCTTTTTAGTTTAGGTCCTTGTGACTTTACTATTAAACTCAGATTTAACATTGGATTTTCTTATTAAGTAAATTTGAAAATAATTTGGTTTTATAAAAAAGGACTATAAGTCCTTATTACGACAGATACCAAAGGCATAACTTATAGGACATGGAATAACCTGGAACTGAGATGAAAGCCTCCTTTCTGCTGGCAAACTGCCACGGTGCTGGAAAATGCTATGCAGGCTGCGAAGGGAGAAAATTCATCAGCAGTCTTAACCCTGTGAGCATGTGAGCCTCACAATGAGTCAGGTAAGATGTGCTCACTGGCACAATAGTTACATGGCTGATACTGGGTAGCCAAATGTTCTTGTGGTTAGATCTGAGGCCCACTTCGCAGGAGGGAATTCCTGACTAGTACTGAAAACCTAGTCAAAAACTTATGGCCAAGAGGTTCGTAGACCACACGAGGAGGGTGCTACGATAGTTATTTAACTACAGAGACATGAAGTGCTCGTCAAACTGCCCCCTAAAGTTTAACTTATGTTTAAACCCATTTATTAATACAGCTCTCATCATTGGCCAGAGAAGCTTCTTTTTGCCAAAGGTAGTAGATATGGAAAGATTCAAAATTCATCAACCAGTTGGGAGTGATTGTTGAGTACTGAGCATTAATGAGATATCTATAGCATGCCCTTCGAGGCTGGGACATTTTGGAGGAGGAGTGGAAAGTATGTAAGCCCTAGAAGGCAGAAAGCAGGGCTTTGGCACTGATGCTTAGAAATCACATTTGTGACCTCAAAGTGGCTGTCAGCTGTTGTCACCTCAAGACATGCACAGTATTGAAGTATCAACATTTGATCACGGATGTTGGCAGAGGAAAAGACACACCAGAATGAAGAGAGGCTAGATGGCAAGAATAATGGGGGTGAGGAAGGGGCAGGCTGTAGAAGGTAATATAAGGGGATTACAATAAAATAATAGTATGCTCAAGTATGAAAAATCTCAGTAAAATGAAATAAAAAAGAATTGCACACATTTATATCAATTCTGTTGTCATATTTAAATAGCTTATGAAAGTATGCTTGGGGTACAATTATTAAGAAATAAGAACATAGACTTGAAATATGTAATGTGGCATGCTGCATTCAAGTCTTGTAACTGGGGGCTCCATAGGGAAGTGGGAGCTTTGAGAAGTAAGACTATGTAAAATGTTCTAGGTCATTTAGAGTAAGCCTTAGAAAGGGGTTTCTAAAATCTAAAATAAAACCTTTCCATTTCATAAATGAGTTATCTACGTATTACATGAAACTAATACATGTAGGTAGACTGGACACAATCCCCATGTTAAGATAAAGCACACACATGATCCTAAGTGTTCTCAGGCCTCATCCTGATCTTATCCTTCTTCTTGTTCTCAGTTAAACTCACTCCAAATCACATATTGCTCTTTTTGTGTGTCTACAAGTTAGTTTCTATTGTATAGAACACTATAAAAATGGAATCATAAAAATTTATGGCTTCCCCATGGTATTAAATGCATCATACTTGAGATTAACTATGGCATACCTATACACAGTTTTTAAAATACTTTTCTTTTCTTTTTTTTTCTTTTTTTGGTTTTGCGAGGTAGGGTCTCACTCTGGTCCAGGCTGACCTGAAATTAACTATGTAGTCTCAGGGTGGCCTCGAACTCTCGGCAATCCTCCTACCTCTGCCTCCCGAGTGCTGGGATTAAAGGCGTGCGCCACCACTCCCGGCTTCAATATTTTTAATTCTTAAGAGGACATTTTGTATGTTGGTACTATCTTTTCCCTCCCGCCAGCTCCAATTCCACTGGGGACCCTCCTCAGGGGGGTTGAGGGTATTCCCTATGGGGTTGTGAATTATGGGTTGTGGGAGCCAGCCACAATCAATTATTGGGGAGAGGCAATGCCCCTGGTTATGACATCCCAACCTGTGACTCTTATAAACTTGCATCTCCTTTTCTGCAAAATTTGGTGAGCATTGGTGGGTGTGTTTTAAATCTAATTCAGAGAAAAACTCTTAGGAGTAACTGGATTTCTGCTTTGGTATGTGCTGAGTTTGTCTCCTTCACCCTGGCACTGCTTGTTAGGGTGACTATGGCCGAAGCACTCTTGCTCGTATCCCTCCCTCCTCTGTGGTTTATCCTGGGCCTTGACTGAGGTGATCGGTCTTGCTACTTTCTGAAAAAGAAAAACACATTCTCTAGTGGAGAGCAAAGTCAGCCAGCACAGGTTAAATTGGATAAGCATAATTCATTTGGAGAAAGTTAACGGACGTAGCCCCTCTTTTAGCCAAAAGCTAGTGGGAGCTTGACATTGAGAACATAATCTTTGTCTCCATAGGATTCTGACCTGGTTCCCAGTTCCAAACAGGCATCCCTTTCCACTGAGCAGATCTCTTAGCTAATCAGAAAGCCATTGCTTTTCCACCAAGGCTGTGTGCCACCATTGCACTGGTGTGTACTTAAGTCAGGCCGGATTTTCCTGAGTGGCTTATTCCCTTGCTTGTTCACATGGTTATTGGCCCCATTCCCCCCAGTATCTCCTGTAGTCCTTCCCAGAACTAGACATGCTGTCTGGGGACTGATTCTCTTCTGGATTCCAGCCAGGTCTCTCCATGTTCTGTGCTGGCAGCACGTGGTCTCTTCAGCAGTAGGGTCTTACCTTTTCCCTCAGGCAGGTCAACAAGTACTTTGACAGAAGCCTGTCTTGTTTTGGGGACCTTGTAGGTCTCTCCAATCAACAGCTCAATGTGGCTAGCACCCATGGTACTGCAAGTTATAGATTAGAGCCAATGATTTTTTTTTTTTTTTGGAGAGAGAGAGAGAGAGAGAGACAGAGAGAGAGGTAGAGGAAGACAGATAGAGATGGGTGCACCAGCAGTCTCTCAGCTGCTGTGAACACAGTCCAGATGCATGTGCCCCCTTGTGGGCAAGTGTGGCATTGCGCCCTTGCGTCACTTTGCATCTGGCTAAAAGTGGGACCTGGAGATTGGAACCGCTGGAGATTGGAACCAGTGTTCTTAGGCTTAGCAGGCAGGCGCCTTAACTGCTAAGCCATCTCTCCAGCCCCAGAGCCAATGGTTTTTAAGGTTAGGCTCCATGCCATCCTCTCCAGGGCCTTTCTTGTCAGGTGTTCCCCTTATACTCCTGTTGAGGGTAACAACTTTTAGTTTACCTTCAAGAAGAAACATTTTATGTTACCAGTTCATTGGGGATTATTTTTGTGTTTATTCCCTCCCCACCCTCCTGTTTGTTCCCCTCCCACCCAAACCCTCCCATCCCTATTGTCTCGCCTGATCCTACCCGTTCGGTATGCAGGCCACTCAAGTTGATCCAGGTTAGGAACTGCAGATGAGTGAGAACATGCAGCGTCGTCTTTCTGTGATTGTGTGTGTTCACTGAGCATGATCTGTTCTAAAACCATCCGATCTCCTAAATATTTTGTCATGTTGGTTTTTCTTACTGCTGAGTAGAATTCCATTATATATGTACCACAACTTTGTTATCCATTCATCCGATGATGGGCAACTGGATTGATTCCAGTTCTTAACTATTGTGAATTGGTGACTATAAACATGATTGAGCAAATACCTCTGTAGTGAAGCATGGACATTTTAGGGTAAATTCTCAGTAAGGGAAAATCTGAGTTTGTTGCCAGTTCTATGTTCATCTTTTGCAAGAATCTCCGTATCGATTTCCATAGTGGTTGTACAAGTTTGCACTCCCATCAGCAGTGGATGAGGGTCCCTCTTTCCCCACATCCTCACCAACATTTATTGTCATTTGATTATTGTAATGATTGCCATCCTTATTGGAGTAAGGTAGAAGCTCAGAGTTGTTTTAATTTGCATTTCTGTGATGGTTAGGAATGTTGAACATTTTCTTAAGTGTGTGTTAGCCATTTGTATTTTTCCTCTGAGAACTCCCTATTCAGTTCTCTGCCCTATTTTTTTCACTGGGTTGTTTGATTTTTTTATTGTTTAGTTTTTTGAGTTCTTTGTAGAGTCTAGATATTAGACCTCTGTCAGCAGTATAGCTGGCAAAATTTTTCTACAATTCTGTGGGAAATCTATTGGCATTGTTTTTTTAATGTCTTTATTGATAACTTCCATATTTACAGAAAATAAACCATGAAAAATTCATCCCCCAACTTTCCCATTCACAAATCCACTCCCTATCATAAACTCTCCCTCTCCCCATTAGTCTCTCTTTGATTTTGATGTCATCATATTTTCCTCCTATTATGAGGGTTCTGTGAAGGTAGTGCTAGGCACTGCAAGGTCATGGATATTGAGACCAATTTCTGTCTGAATGATTGCATTGTAAGCAGCCCTACCATTTTCTTTGGCTCTTACATTCTTTCTGCCACCTTTTCTACACTGGACCCTGAGCTTTGTAAGATATGATACTTTGCTTCCAGAGGAAATATTGACCAAAAATTACATGGCAGAATTTTGTAATATTTTTAATTTTTATGTATTAAAGAACAACAGAGAGAGAGAGAGAGAGAGAGGCAGACAGATAGAAAGAAAATGGGTGTGCCAAGGCCTCCAGCCATGGCAAATGAACTCCAGATACATGTGCCACCTTGTGCATCTGGCTTATGTGAGTCCTGGTGAATTGAGCCTCGAACCAGGGTCCTTAGGCTTCACAGGCAAGTACTTAAGCACTAAGCCATCTCTCTAGGCCCCTTTTTGTAATATTTACAACACCTTCCAAACTTGCAAAATGTTTGTATTGCACACCTTTAATCCTGCACTCGGGAGGCAGAGGTAGGAGGATCACAGTGAGTTTGAGGCCACTCTGAGACTACATAGTGAATCACAGGTCAGCCTGAGCTAGAGTGAGATTCTACCTCAAAAAAGACAAAACAAAAACAAAAATAAAATTGTTACCAACTTAATTTTTTTCTTGCCACAGTCTCCCAATTTTGAAGCAATTTTTATCTGTCTTGAAATGAAATAAGGAAATGAATATAGGAATGGAAGATAAAATGGAAAATATAATCAAACTAGCAATACATGGCCAAACATGAAAGCCTATTCTCTTACATGCATGAATATTTATTTCTTTTCATGGGACACATTATAGTTACCTAATATTATGTCTTTAAAATGAATACTTTTTAACAGTAGTATATTTTTCACTAAATACTAGCACTTAATGACTGTGCTATCCCAAGAAATATATGAAATTAGTAAAATCCTCATCAAAAGTACAATGTCATTGTCAATAAATATAGAAGAAATAATTGAAAAGTTGTACAAACACTGAATAATTCAATATAAAAAATTCTTGGGCTGGAGAGATGGCTTAGCGGTTTAGGTGCCTGCCTGTTAAGCCTAAAGGACGCTGGTTCCAATCTCCAGGTCTCACGTTTAGCTAGATGCAAAGTGACACAAGGGCGCAATGCTGCACTTGCCCACAAGGGGGCGCATGCATCTGGAGTTCGTTCACAGCAGCTGAGAGGCTGCTGGCATGCCCATTATCTATCTGTCTCTCTATCCCTCCCTCTCTCTCTGTCTCTCTCTGTCTCTCTCCAAAAAAAAAAAAATCTCACAAAGAAAAATGAATTTGTAGGCATCAGCCTTTTCTGCTTTAAGTTATCTCACAAAGTTACAGTAATCCAGGTCACATTGTGCTGGCACAAATGTGGGCACAGAGAGCATTGGAACACAATACAAGCCCAGAAGTTAGAGCCAATATCTCAGCTCTAGTCTTCAACAGAGCCTCGATGGGGAAAGAATAGTCTCACACAGAAACGGTTCTGGGTGAAGTAGATTTGTACATTGGATCTGTTATAAACCTTACATGAAAATCAGCATAGGACGGATGAAATATCTAAATGTAATACCTGAAGTTATTAAATTCCTGGCTGAGAACATGGCAAAGACCTGCAGCACTGGCCATCTTGATGATCATTTGATATCTCATCAAAAACTCAGCCTGAATGAAATGAGACGACCTCAAACTAAAAATCTTTTGTCTAGCAAAAGAAGCAATCAACAAACAGAAATCATAGGTGACAAATTTGCAAAGAAATGTCTGAAAAACACATATGTTCTAAAGGCTAGCATACAGATTTTAAAACTAATTCAGATTGAAAAACAAATAATCTGATTTTAAAATACATATGTTTCCCCAAAGACAGCAAAGAAACAGGACCAGGTATATGAAAACTGCTCTGTATCATTAACTTTGAGGGATGTCCAAATTTAATCACGGTTAGTTAACACCCACACCTGTCAGGATGGTGAAAAGACAGCACTTAACGGTCAGGATATTGTGAGAAAAGAAGCTCTTGTGCAATGTTGTTGAAAATGTAGACTGGTGCAACAATATTTTTAAACAGTTTATAAGTCCTTATTTTTTTTAAAAGTAAAACTATCATAGGACCTAAATATCCCATAGGAAATTAAACCATAAATTTATAAAATCTACATTTAGTCTTATGTTCATTGCAGGATCATTTAACAACTATCATCTGGAAACAATACAGTAACCCCGGATGAAGAAGACAGATATATTTATGTTACTTTAGGTCTCATTGTGTGTGCAACTTGAGGACCTTCCCAGTCTGTATTTTTAAAGCCAAAACGAAGGCAGTAGGAATGAGAGGATTGAGGAAGAGAGAAGGCAGATTAGCAAAAAGCCCAAAGGCATGCTTTTGAAAGTTTTCATCATAATGAAACAACAAATGATCAGACAGATAAATATGTTTAATGCAATTTCAACACTATGACAAGAATTCATATAGTAAAATACTATGTGACATCTTACTAATTCTTTGTTCATTAATAAAGAAAATGAAATTCTAATATTTGTAATGACATATATTAATAAAGAAGATAACATATAAAACAAGCTAGGCAGAAATAAGATATTATATGGTTGCATTTATATGTATAACATACATTTAAGCAGTGAAATATGCAAAGAAAATTAACACAGCAATGTTGGTCAAGAGTTAAGTTTGGGGATGGGAAGTGGCAATGAGAGGACAGAAGACACAGACCCTGTGATGAAAAGTCAAAGAGCTTTCTTCATAACCTGAGGCCTGCACTCAAGGAGGAGGCGATGATGAGATGTTTGTGAAGTCCATTGATTTTGCTGTCCTAACCACCACATTAAAATGAAAGCAGATACCTACGTGAGATGATGACTGCGTTAACATACTCCACTTTGGTAAACATTTTACACTCTGTGTGTGATCCACAGTATGTGATATACCGTAATTATCCACCAACAGGGTTATCTTAAAATGTCTTGTTCCAAAACATTATCTTATCTCATGCCATATTGGCCACTACCCTACATAAGAGTTTGTTCCTACACTGTGTACACTCCTTATCTGTATTTCAGGATCGAGCATTGGAGTGAAACTGTGTGAAACAAAAAGACACAGCCTGGCATGCTCATGCACGTGTCCGTCCACCTGGTAAGAGGCAAGATAAAGCAGTTAAATATTTACAAATTCTTTTGTAATGCATATGAACTTTAATCTTGAAAAAATGAATATATAGCAGTAAGGTTGTACATGATAAGTATTATTTTTGGTGTTTTAAAAATGTCCTGATGAAGCATACAGGAAATTTGTTGATCTGCTATATATTATAGGTAGCCATATAAATGATTCATTTTCCCAAAATGTGAACTGATTCATGGAAGCTTAAAAATTAAATTCTAACTCTCTTAATATAAGCTTATATGTACACAGAGAGATGTTTTTCATACTACAAGTGCATAAACTACATGTGGAATGGAAGGTAGCTGTGGCTTTTCTCTGAGAAGAACCACAGGAAATTTTCAATCATCTTTCTGATAATAGTGTGTTTATCAGGTAATTAGTAAAGAAAAACCCAATGTAAATAACGTCAATGCTGTCGGCATAAAAAGATAATTCTTTTCATTTTATTTTATTTTTATTTATTTTTTTATTAATTAGAGACACAGAGAGAGAGAGTATGTGAGAATGGGCACACCAGGGCCTCTAGCTACTGCAAGATGCATGCGCCACCATGTGCACCTGGTTTACGTAGGACCTGGAGAAGCAAACTGGGCTCCTTAGGCTTAGCAGGGATGCACCTTAACCGCTAAGCCATCTCTCCAGTCCAAAGATAATTCTTATGTGTGAGAAGGAATGCCTGCTGTTAAAGCATTGGCAACATTAGGAACAGAAAACACATGGGGGGAAATTGAGGTTGAGAGACATCTGAAGCTATTGTTTGGGCTCGACATAAACAACTCATATATTCTGTGGTGGACACATGTGTCTAGACATGCTGTTATAATTCTTGGACATATAGTCTTTTCTGCAAATGGGAGGGAAGGATTTGGGATTTGATGACGATAGATCTCTGGTATGATAGGAATCATTATTCTGTCTTAGAGAAAGAGCTGCACGAATGTAGTTAAGTCTAGAGTTCATTCACTAAATCCATAGAACGTTCACATGGCACAGGACACTCAGAGAGCCTCCACAACCCCCAGATACCAGACCAGCTACCTAGGACTTAGGACCTTGTAGATGGAAACAATGAAGGGTTGGATTCCTTTCAAAGGGGACACTTTGTAATTGTGTGGTTTCTTTGGAGTTCAAGGTAGAATGGATATTTGGCTCCAAAGTTGCCTGTGTATCTTACCTCAATCAAAGAATGCAGTCACCCTAATGTGACATGTGGCTTCAAACCACATCAACAGGGCTGGAAAGATGGCTTGGCAGTTAAGGCACTTGCCTGCAAAGCCTAAAGACCCATGTCCAACTCTCCAGGACCCATGTAAGCCAGATGCACAAAGGCGGCGCAAGCACACAAGGTTGCACATGCCTGGAGTTCGAGTACACTGGTTAAGGCCCTGGCATGCCAATTCTTTCTCGCTCTCTTTTGCTCTTGCTCTATTGCATGAAAAAGGCCAGTCTGTTAGGCTAGCCTCAGGAAAAAAAAATTAAAAATATCAACAGCATCATTCTGATGAAGGACCTGAGCTAAGCCACTAAACTGTCTTGGTCAGTTAATTTGAAAAATTAAATTAAAAGCACTCAAAAGTTGGTATTTATTAAGAAAGTGCATCATTTATTTTTTAAGAATTTCTTGGTTTTTCACAATTTACTCATGGAAACTTTTAACATATTTAGCACACACTATACAATAAATTAAACTAAATATCTCTGTGTCATGCATAGTAGGTCAAGATCATAAGCCTGTGAAGAAAGTACCCTTTGGATCACATTCTAACTCTTAGTCCATGAGTTGTGGAAGTGGAGAAAGTCACCAAATGTTTACAGTTTTAATTATTTTTTTTAAAATCAAGGTAAACAGTATTGGTTGAAATTAAATGATGTAAGTACATTCAGTTTTAGCACATTTTATGATAATAATAATACTGCTCTCATCATTTGTAAAACTTGAACTTTTCAAAACCATAATAGTAAAACTATGAAAAATATTTAAGAGAAACATGGGGTTTAATGAAGGCTATAAAATGGAAAATATATTAACTATGGGAGTTTGAGGGTGATATAGATTGTCAATGTATTTTAATCAATTCAAAATAAAATGGTATGGCAAAAATAATTTCATAAAGTTGTTGTACTATGAAAGGGATAACAGGTTCCTATGAGCTACCTGGATTCTTTGAAGCTTTGTAAAATGTGGATTTAAATAAATTTAATCATGTTGCTATTAGTCCTATCTCAAAAAGGAAGAATTCTCAGGCTACCTGCAAGATGGTACATTTTAACAGTTCATTTTACCCAGATAGTAGGTCAGCTTTACATATTACTCAGATCTTATGTAGGGGAAAGACTAAGAATGGTCTTGTAAGTGGCACATTTATGTCTTTTACTAGACAGCATTGACATTATTTATATTAGGTTTTTCTTTACTAATTACCTGATAAACACACTATTATCAGAAAGATGATTGAAAATTTCCTGTGGTTCTGCTCAGAGAAAAGCCACAGCTACCTTCCTTTCCACGTGTAGTTTATGCATTTGTAGTACGAAAAACATCTCTGTGTGTACATATAAGCTTACATTAAGAGAGTTAGAATTTAATTTTTAAGCTTACATAAATCAGTTCACATTTTGGGAAAATGAATCATCTATATTGCTACCTATAATACATAACAGATTAGCAAATTTCCTGTATGTTTCATGGGGGCATATTTAAAACACCAAAAATAATACTTATCATGTACAATCTTACTGCTATATATTCATTATTTACTAAAATATAAAGCTGTGCCTTAGCCACTATTTGTCATTTGAGTGGAGTACAGGAGCTTAAATTATACTGAAACTATCTCTGTTGCCTAAACCACCACAATATTTCTATGCATTAACACAAAGAATAAACATTCAGCTTTGAAAATAATAGTGGTATGAATGCTTTCAGATGAAATAGAAATATTGCACCAAAAATAATAAAACAAGAAACAGCAAGGTCTAAATTGTTGTTATAGTTAAAATCCTAACCTGGATTTCTGTCTTTTAAAAATGAATAACAACTTACATTCTGATATGTAATAATCCTTATAGAAGATTTTTTTCTGTTTAATTTTAATTAATCTTCATAGCCATAATATGTATCAAAAGATTCACTGAAAATTATGTGCACAGTACTGAATAGTTTTGTGCCTGAATTCTATATTAGATATGCTTAAAGAGTCAGGAGCAGCTGGAAGATCTCTCCCTTTTTATTTTTAGTTTTATAGCGATGCAGTGGTGGCATCAGGGAATGTGTTGAGAATGTTTATAAATAAGTGAAGGAAATGACTTTGAAATCAGCAGCTGTTCAGACATATGCATCTGTTTAAGTGAATAGATGCATGCATCTCTCTAGTAAAAAGAGGTTCTGAATTCAATCCAAGCCTTAAGTGTTAGAAACAAAACACTACCTGTTTTTTAAATGTTACACAAATTATCATGAAATCTGCACTGCTGACAAAAAACATTGGTGTGGAAGAACTGCCTAGTAATGGAAGAAAAATAATGTGGAATGGAGTGACCTAGTATGATAAAATCAGCCCAGGCCCATTTGAAATTCTACATAATAACTCATTGAATTCCTCTTTGCTCACACCTGCACATGTCAATACAGATTAGTATTTGAATTTTTTTGAATATTAAAGAATTATATAATAAGATATTTTAGGTAGCCAAAGAAACAAAATGCTTTCCAATGTATTGACAATTGTCTGTATGCAATTCATAAGAAAGTGCAATATGATGGAAACCACAGAACTACAAGGAAACAATAGATACATTTCTAGAGACACTACTCAAATTCTTAGCTCACGGGTTTCTTCTACACATTGATTGACTGTAGACTTTTCCTTTGTGTCCATAGCTGGCTGACATCTTGCAGCAGAGACTTCCTTGGCTTCAGCAGCCATGGGAAATAATAGAGCAGAAGGGAGAAGTGACGTCCAGGTCTGTGGTGTCGGCAGTGACCACTGACACTTCCTCTTAGAAGATGCAGAGGATCATGGGACTCACCCCTTGCATTTCCAGCTCCCTCTCCACACTTCTACCACTTCCCGAGCTGCAAACATCTTGAGAGATGTTGCAGAATAGAGCAAGTGGAACATTAATGGGCTCTTACCATGGAACACATGTGTCATGACAATGAAGAATCAGAGAGGAGTGAACAAAGCAGAGAAGATTTAGTGAGAAAGATCAGTATCAGGTCAACTATGCTTAGGATTTTGGTTTAGGACATACAAAACAGAGAAAAGTAAAGGCAGAAAAGCTTGTGCTCTTTGAGTTGGACTTAGAAAAGTGACCAGGTTAGCAGTGACGTTCTTTAAGGAGGTCAAGGTACATGACCTCCTTAAGAATATAATGTTAATGTCACTATCATCTCTTGACATGTCTTCCGCTTTCCTGAGGGGTTTTCTCCTGTCTAGGTGCTTGAAGGGCTCAATTGCATTAACTCTTAAGATAGGGGAACCATAGTATATATTTGTGATTTGAGAGTTCTGTAGCATAGAATGCCATATATCCAGCAAAGGCCAAAGACAGATCAGAAATATCCTTTCTTTCTTTCTTTCTTTCTTTCTTTCTTTCTTTCTTTCTTTCTTTCTTTCTTTCTTTCTTTTTGTTTTTGGAGGTACGGTATCACTCTTATTCAGGTTGACCTGGAATTCACCATGTAGTCTCAGGGCAGCCTCAAACTCACAGTGGTCCTCTTACCTCTGCCTCCTGAGTGCCAAAATTAAAGGTGTGCACCCCCAGACCCAGCTACTTTTTTTCTTTTCTGCCTTATTCTTTTTTCTTTTCCTTTGCTGCTGGCCTGTAATTCCTTGTACCAGGATGTGGTTTACATCCACAAAGAGCTGTTGATCAGAGAGACCTACTAGATCTCCCAAAACAAACATGACAGACTTCGTCAGAGAACTTGATTACCACCAGAGGTTACTGGTAAGACCCTACTGCTGAAGACACCATATGTTGTTTGCACCATGGAGAGACCTGATTGGAATCTGAAGGACAGCCAGTGCCCAGACAATTAGTTCATCAAATGCTGGAAGGTGCTACATGAGCTACCAGGGGAAAGTGGACAACATCTGTCCAAGCAACTCAAAGTCTAAGTGATTCAGAAGCAAACAACCTGACATGATACTCACACAAGTGCAATAGTGGCACACAGCCATGGAGGATAACCAGCTGCTCTTGGATTGGCTAACAGATCCATTCAGTGGAAAGGAAACCATATCTGGAACGGGGAAACAAGTCAAAATCATATCCAGATAATGATTCTGCTTTCCATTGTTAAGCTCCCACTAATCTTAGACTATAAGAGGGTCTATACCCCTTCAATTCTCTCTAAATTAATAATCACTATCCCATTTAAGTGGTGATGACTTCATTCTCCCTTGTCCACATCAAATAAAAAAATTGACTGATGACTTGATGGGACATTGGTCATGTGCTCACACACTAGTTGCCAACGTGCACATATAAGGATGCTCGAGATGTCAACATCATTAATCTTTAGGTAAGTCTAACTCAACACCAAAATTGTACTCCCTTTAATACCCATTGTTGGCAAATATTGAGTATTCTAGCCTCACTGTAAAGTAGCATGTTAGGTTCTCAATAAACATAATATAGAATTTAAATATATACAACAAACTCTACTTCTATGGCATAAAAGCAGGAATTGAAAGCTGGATCCAGAAGATATATTAGTATATCTTTATGCATAATAACTAAAAGATGAAACACACCCAAAATACTTCTGAATATGAATTGATAAATAAAATGTAGTATATACTTATCAGATTTTATCTAGCACTCATGAAGGAATAAAATTATAATACATATAGCCACATAATCAATCTTAAAAACTATGGAGAGATTGCTTAGTGGTTAAGGCATTTGCCTGCAAAGCCAAAGGATCTTATTTGCTTCTCCAGAACCCACATAAGAAAGGTGCACAAAGGGGCACATGCAACTGGATTTCGTTTATAATGGCTTGAGGCCCTTGCACACCCATTCTCTCTCTCTCCTTCTCTCTGCCTCTTTCTCTCTCTCAAATAAATAAATAAATAAAATATATTTTTAAAAATATACTACATTAAAATGCACAAATTTTATCAATCTATATCTGTGGCATTCCTTAAAGAGTCAAAAGTCAGTGAGACAGAAAATAGAGTGTTTACCAGGAGTTGTTGAGAAGGAGTAATGCTAAGCAATGGAGAAGAGACATAAGGGAAGAATTGAGAGAGAGAAAAGGAGAAGACAGAAAGAGAAAGAGATTGGTTATGCACAAGTGACTTTTGGAGAGCTGAAACTGTTCTTCACTGTACTACAATCACAAGTAGATACCACAGTAAACTTTTCTAAATCTACAGGAAATGTAACACAAAGAGTGAACTCTGATGTAAACTATGCCTTTTCATTTCTAATTTTGTATAAATATTATCATGAATTATAATAAATGTACCAAACTAATGAAAATGTTAATTTTGTGGGAAATGCTATAAATGTGTTGTGAGCTTTGTAAGAGGAAACTAATTTCTATAAAAATTGTATATAAAACTAAAACTTTTACAAAAATCACTATTAATTTAATTGTATTTATTTGTTTCCATTCACTTTTAAATTAATATACAAAGTCATGTATTTCATTATGACAAGTTTATACATGATTTTTTTGATTATCCTACCCCACCCACCATATCTCTCTTCTCCATCTCCTGGCTCCATTATTCCCCAGCAGTTTCCCTTATTCTTCCCATATATTCTATTCCCCTCTTTTTATCTCCTGTATTTTCATTCTCCTGGCCAAGAACTCCTTTGACTCTCTCATGTTCTTTCTTACTTCATGATCTATGCATCCATACATATCATACATACATGTATACATAAATACACATACAGATATACATTCATAAAAATTAAAACCAAGGATCTGTATATGAGGAAAGCTCATGCCTTAAAAGCTGAGCCAGTATAGAGCAGAAATATTTTTTTTCCAAATCACTCACAGTTGAAAGTCACCAAGCCTGATTCTGAAATGAGGACAGCACGTTAAGAATAAGACATTGGCTTTAAATAGCTTGTCTCTGAGTGATTTGTCCTTGGCTAGTGTACAGGCTTGTATATCAAATACTTCTTAAGAAACCCTTGTCACCAGAGGAAAGTGTACACACTATTAACATAACACTGTTTGCAAACCTTCCAGAAGTAGCCGGGGCAACTAGTTTTCTCTGCTTGGTTTTTATTCATGATAGATGTTTATAAATACATGATAGTTGTTATATCTATGATAAAATATTGAAATTCTAACAGACAATTTTATATTCTTCAACATGATTTTATTTATCATCTTTATAAGACTCATCATATAATTGCTTTATCCAGTGACCAATAGTGGCCAAAAGGAAAAGAAACTGAGGAAAATGGATCCTCATTACAGATCCAGCTGTGAATTGGAGAGGGTGATCTGGGCTCTTGCCTTATAGTCTCTAATCACACACACACACACACACACATGCACACACATGTGCACATACATGTACACACACGTACACACTGACCTAGATCCCTGATTTCTCTAGCTTTCACATGATTTAGAGTTCTTGCACAATTAAGAGTTAGCAAAAAAGTTGCCATTGCTGTTCGGCAGGCCCATATAGATTGCATATCATTGTCATTCTTTGAGCCTGCTGTTGTGTGTTACAAAGACAATGTGCAATTGGAATAAGAAGATTTGCATTTTATTCCTGAAAGACATTGAGCAGCTGTGTTATTCAAAATTTTACTTATAAATCTTACCTGCCCACCATAATACTTTTAAAAAGATATGTCTTGAAAAGTGTCAAATGAATATTTCACAAGTATATAATGAATTCTAGGAAGTTCCCTGAAAAATATAGCTCACATGTTTATTATACAGCTATAAAAGTTTTAAATTGAATGAAATTCATAGGCTGTTTTTTGTTATTATATAAAACAAGATAGCATGATACAATCAAATAAATAAGGACATAATTCCTTCTCTTTGTTTCTATCTCATCTTCCCAGAGCAAACCAGAATCCAAATCCAAAAAACAGTGTCATCAGCAAATAATTATAGCATGCTCTGTGATTGGAAGGAAACTATACCAGTTCAAAGTAATTTAATGTGCAAAACATACAAAATTAATAATTTCTAAGACATTGAACTGTTCATTTGAACATTTATATATATATTAACATTAATATATATATATAATATATATATATAATATATATATATATATATATATATATATTACTATACTTTAGTAGAAGATAAGGTAAAACTTGGACCTGTTCTGCACTTTCTTCCACATACAATCAAACATCAGTTTTTCCTCGTCAGTCAGTTCCACAATTGTCACATCCTCCATCTTACACCAGCGCTGGGGCTGGGCAGGGATTCATCTGACTTTTAAATAGCTAGGACAAGAGAAGGGAACTGAAAGGCCATGATTTCTCCAGGAAGACATCAGTTCAATAGAAAAAGGAGCAAGGCAGGATTTACTGAAGCCAGAGACTGGATTTCATGAAGAGCGAGGACAAGCACAGCTTCTTCTCCAGTCTCACATGGATTCCATCTCACAGATGGGCATCCTATGGACCTTGAGCTATGATGGGTATAACATGGTGATAGAAACCAACAATTTGACTTGGGTCTTTGCTGCTGACCGGAGCCCTACCATGTGTAGAAATCTAACTGTAAGCTTAGTGTAATTTGCATAGATAAGCTTAGAGACAGAGGTGCTATTATAGTGTAACTCTTGTCCAAGGATGGAATGAGTTTCTAAGGAAGGAACTCAGGGCTCCTGTCTGGCTTCACTTCCGTATTTCCCATTCTATGCGGTAAAACGCCAGATAAATAATGGTTTATTGTGTCTAACAATCATGCACAAGGTGGAAATTGCCATAGCAGTTACTCTTAAAAAGAGTACCTCCCACCATGTCTTCTAAGTCAGCATAGTCTACAATCACTCTTTCATTGACCTCAGAGGGACGGTTTGGATGCATCTTCCAAGTTCATGCAATAAGAATTTACTGTGCACATTCATAAAGAAATGGCATTCCGAGAAGACCTAGCAGCCTTGAGGTCAGATTACACCACGAACTCAAGAAGATGCCATTCATTACTTGACCAGAAAAGGAGCAGAGATTCTAGAAGCATGTAGCTGTTGCTCAAACATAAGTGTGTGAACTGTCCCCCACAAGAGCATGTGTTTGAGCTCTTGTATTTCATTTGGTGGCAGTGGGCTGGGACAGTGTGAAACCTGTAGGAGGTGAGGCCTTTTGGAGAAATCAGGTCACTTGGGGACTGGTGGATTTCCCTCCACCTGCAGGTAGAGCGAAAGAGAGAGAAAGTCGGGCCAGCCGCTTCTCTCGAGGCTGAGCGGGAAGGCGGGTGTCGGCGGATCAAACCTTTCCCCAAAACACTGGAGAAAAAAACCACATTGAGCCGGGAGTCTGTCAAGGGCAGAAAACTCGGTTTATTGTCATGGGAAGGTGTTTATATATTTTGAGGGTGGGAAAAAGGATGAGAGAAAGGTGTAAGGGCCAATATTATTTCACCATGTCAGCAGTAGCTGGGCGGAGGCAGTTTTGGCTTAGGTGCTAAGTCACTCCAAGGACAGGTCGTTAAACTCTAGTCAGGCTCAGGAAGTTCCACTAGGCCTCACAAGCGGGAGTAGGCCAAGGACAGGTTGCTAAACTCTAGCTGGGCTCAGAACCACTAGGACTCACACCGGGGCCTCTTAAGGCCCAACAGGGACAGTGTTAGGAGGTGAGGCCTAGCCCAGATTCCAGCTGGGTTTTCCTCTGTCTCCAGGACTCTCAACCCAAGCTCTGACTGCCATGATGGACTCTGTCCTCAGCTGTGGTCCAAAATAAATCCTGCCCCCTTAACTTGCTTCTTGTCAGCTATTTTGTCACAAAAATAGTGAAATGTTACTAATACAGATGTTCATTCTGTCTTACCTTAACTTTTTCAACAAGAGGGCCTTACTGGAGCTGGCAGAGGGCTCAGTGAATAACAGAATTTGCCATGCAAGAGTGACGTTCTGAGAGGATCCAATCCTCACTGAATTCTATTCACCAGCACCCATGTCACAGCCACACACCTGTAACCCCAGTCCTGTGGAGAGCAGAAACCACAGCACTTGAAAGTCTGCAGGCAGCCAGCCTGACCCAAACAGCAGCTGTGATCTCAGTGAGCGACTCCTTCTCAAGAGAACATGCAAACCGGCAGTAGAGAAGGGTTCCTTGTGCAAGTACACTCACATGTTCATACAAGTCACATTTACTACACACACTGGCAAAATAGTAAATTAATAAATCAATGGTTTCACAAATGCTGGGCCCATGAGTGTGAACTCTTGACAATGGCCATAGAAACTTCCGTTCTTTGCATTTCAAGAATAAGAGACAGGGCTGGAGAGATGGCTTAGTGGTTAAGGTGTTTGCCTGCGAAACCAAAGGACCTATGTTCAATTCCCCAAGACCCATGTCAGCCAGATGCACAAGGGGTACATACATCTGGAGTTCATTTGCAATGGCTGGAGTCCTTGGCATGCCCATTTTCTCTCTTTATCTCTCTCTCTCTCCTTGAAAATAAATAAATAAATCAATAAATCAATAAATAAATAAATAAATAAAATTTTAAATAAACAAGAATAAGAAACAGAGAAGGATTAATACATTCTTCAAAATGGAAGCACCTGAGTGGAAGAAGGAAAATTCAGGGAGTACTATGTTTATAAACATGGAGTGTGGATTTCTTCCTCTGAATGGAATGTCCACGCTCTGCGTGCTTAGCAAGCTCTGACTTACTATGTGGTGTTTGCCTGATGAGTACGGAGCACAGGTTACATGAGAATGAAAGGAAAATCTTATATCTCTCTGTTTAGGGATGTGTATCTACTACTATTGTAAATAAAAGCTTATGTAACCCTTTCTATATGTGACCAATATTGACTGTGTGTGTGTGTGTGTGTGTGTGTGTGTGTGTGTGTGTGTACTTAGAACACAAAAGACAACTAAAACTGATGAATTTGATTAAGATACAGTATTATCTGAGCCTTGAATTGCCTATCAGGTATGCCAGCAACTGAAGCTGATCCAGGTTAGGAACCACAGATGTGTGAGAAATACAGCATTTGTTTATCTATGATCATGTGTGGTTGCTGATTGTGATCTGTCCCAAGTCTGTTTTCCTACAAATTTCATTGTATCATTTTTCCTTAGAGCTGAGTAGAATTCCATTGTGTAAATGTACAACATCTTCATTATCCACTCATGAGAGCAGTATGTACTTTAAGTGTAGTCCTTGAAATTTTAGACAAATTTGGATGTACTTATTCTACAAACCAGTTAATTTGATTTACCCAATGCTTCTGAAACAGAAAACTATAGAACATTTCTCAAATCAGGAGCAACTTCAAACACGGTGAGTATATCATGAAGCTTGTTACATAGTTGCCAAGAGACAAAGCTCCTTGTCCTGCTTCTGCCACAAACAAACCTAAAACTTCTGACCCTTTGGGGCTTGTCTATCATTTGTGAAATCAGGACCTGTCCTGCGCTATTTATTGATCTGTAGTTTGCCTCTTTACTTCAAGGGATTGGATTTCTTACTTTTAAATTCTGGGTAGGTTTTTGCAGAGCGCAGACTTTTCTTTTCTTGCAGTACACAGTTGATTTCCCTCAGTTTGCTGTTCATTTCAAATTTCATACAGGTCGACAGGTCAAGTTTCAGCAGAGAGTAATGCAAACTGAAGGCTCATGAGCTATTTTGTAGGTATAAGAAGGAGGTGTATTATGAAATAGGAAGCTACAGAGTCAATGTACAATGTTATAGAGACCTCTTAGCCCAGGGCACAGAGCACATGAATGCAAATATCTGGTGTTATATTTTCATCCCTTGTGCAGCTACAGTAAGTAGATGTTCACAAATAATTTTTAGTATTTTAAAAAAGATTTTTGTACATGTATTAACTTATTTACTTAGAGAGAGAGAGAAAGAGAGAGAGAGAGAGAGAGAGAGAGAGAAGCAGAGAGAGAGAATGGGTATGACAGGGCCTCTAGCCACTGTCTCCAGATGCATGTGCTATCTTGTGCATCTGGATTGTGTGGGTTCTGGGGAATCGAACCTGGGTCCTTGGACTTCACAGGGAAGCACTTTAACCACTAAACCATCCCTCCAGCCCCAATTTTTAGTATTTTTATTGTAGGTGTGGCTCTCATTGGTAGCTCTTCTGAGTTGGTGGCCGTTCAGTAGAATGACTAAATTCCAACTGTAACAAGCAAGCAATATACATCTTGCATTAGGAAACCTTGACTGAGATGCTAAAATGTGGCTCAAATTCAAGCTAACAAAATTCAAATTTGCCCTCTAACCTAAGTCTAGCTGTCTAATAATTGACTTTCAAGAATGAACTTGAGTGTCTAACATAAAACTTGGAACAAAAATGGTGACTATAGATAACAATCAATAATACAAGAAGTTCCAGAATGGACAAAAAGGAATGCATGAGTGTATCTCATGAGAGAAAATCTGACAAAGTAAGCTACGTGTCCAGTTATCCAAATGATTGTAGGTTAAGTACATCAGAGCAGTTTATCCTCACTTCAAGTTCAGTTGGAAAAAAAAAAAAAGAAGAAGCCAAAAACAGCATAATTTAATAAAATATCATTATTTTGTACATAACTCTGAACAATAGGGGATGAACAAACAACATGTGTACACATATGAGCATGCATGCACTCATGCATGTATACAACATGTTCATACATGTGTCAAAACAAAACTGAAAACAGCCTGCTTATGGTACTATAAATGGAGCATGGCCCATTTCTGTTATGATTTAATCCCACCAATCAGAGCTTGGTAAAATCTTGTCAAAAGCCATGGAAGAGCCTTGTATTGCCTGGCTTGGCCACAAGGGAAAAGGGGGCACTCTAGAAGAGAAACATGTAAGATAACATCAGGTCCCTTCTTGACTTGAGACAGAGGCTACGTAATTCGAGACAATGTGAGGAAAATCTGCCCCTAATTTCCTGGTTTATACAGGCCATTAGTGATGCTGGGTCCTTGCTGGCTGAACTTTCCATGAATATCAGGCATTACTGAGGTAACAGCCTGTGAGGGAGACGGTTCGGTTCACCGGCCTGAATAGTCTTATATTCACAGCAGGGTGAAATAAGAGATTAATACAGCAGAGAAGCTGGCACTTAAGTGGGATTTTCATGGCTTCTGTGAGGCCATGGTAAGACGTGACCTTTCTTTATGAAAGAAGAGAAGTTCTGCCTCATCTGAATGACTTTGGCCAGCATTTTAATGGCACTTTTCTTTTTAAAGTGCAGAAGCATTCAAGAAGAGATAAGAGAAATGGGATGGGGAAGAAAGTTCAGTCAGTAATGTTCTTATCTAGTAGGCATGGAGACCTATGTGAGGGCTGGTGAGATGGTTCAAAGGTTAACGTGCTTTCCTGCAAAGCTTAATGATGATAGTTTGATTCCCTAATTCCCATGTAAAGCCAGATGCAGAGTGGCACACAGCTCTGGAATTTGTTTACATAAGCTTGAGGCCCCTGTAAGCCCAGTCTTTCTCTGTGCCTGTCTTCTCTCTCTTTGCTTGCAAATACATACATATATGCATACATACATGCATACATGTATACATACATATTTTAAAAAAAGAACAAAGATTTTCATTAAAACATGACCTATGTTAGATTCCCAGAACCTACGTTATGAAAAGACTGGCTGTGGTGTTGCAGTTGTCAACCAGCCACTAGATGGAAGTTTGGACTCTGGTCAGCCAGTTCATCCCACTGCATTCGTTCCCCCTCAGTGAGAGACCCTGTCTTGAGAAAAGTGGTAAAGCTTATGAGGAATGACATCTGTGGTGGTCCTCTGTCCATATGAACACAAACACACATGAATATGTGCACACACACACATTCACACACACTAACATACACACACACTAATACACATGCTGACACACACCAACACACACATACTAACACATTCACACTAACACATACATGTTAACACATGCAAACACACACACTAACACTCACACATTCACACACACACTAACACTCACACATTCACACACACACTAACACTCACACATTCACACACACACTTAACACTCACACTCACACAGAGGAAGAAAGGGCAAACAAACAAAGGAATCTGTTTGGGCCACTTCAAAGCAAATATGGGAAGAATTATATCCAAAGAAATTTTTTAGTGAAAAAGTTAACTAAACAACAATTCTCTAGTCAGCTTGTTGAAGACTTTAGTAGCTCATGGAGGACACAGTGTTAAAATATTAGAACTCTTACAATGAACCTGAAGGGAGGATCCGCCAACCATACCTCAGGGCCCCAGCTGAAACCATAGAGTATATATATGCATGTGTGGGTATGTGCTTATATATGTGCATTTGAATGTCATGGAACTATAATATGGATCATGAGAAGAAGAAAGATATCTTACAAGATGTGGGAAACAGGGTTAGAAATAGAATAATGGAACACACACAGCAAACATCAGCAGTGTGGAAAAACTAGAGGAAGAGAAGTAACAAGCTGGAGGGAATGAGGTAGAATCAGGAATGAATTTCATAGATCGCCCCCTAGATCAGACATGAGATGAGCGTGTCATCACTGAACTTTGTGGGAAGTAATTTATATTTCTCTACATTCCCACAAAGCAAAAAATAGTAATAATAATAAGATCAAAAGAAAGAAGACAAAAATAAAAGCAACAGAGGAAACAGGTAATCTCTTCAATAAACTTAGATGAAAGAGGATCTCCCCAGATTTTAAAATATGATCATGGGGGACAGAATTACTGTCATGTAGGCATGAACAGGGATACATGCAGCATGTTCCCACTTTTTTCAGGATATGTACATTTTCACGGATAATGACACTGAATGTTTATGCCCCAAACACCACAAATTTACATTTCATCTTCTTCCACCACAAGTCCATGAGTGTCTCAGCATCAATATAACCTACTGGGTTATATTGGCCCCAAAGGACCCAAACAATGCTGTAGCTCAATGTGCAGAAGACTTTCTTCCTGCTTTGGGCCAAACCTCACACACTGCGTCTCCCCTGATAATGAATCTGACAACATCCCAGGCCTGTAGTATACTGCTGACATAAAGCATATCATAAATGTATGACATATATGTCAGAAAAAAATTTCTGTGGTCTTTCTTGGTTCCTCTAAAATGTCACTTACATAACTGGTCCTTGAAATGTCCTTACATACTGCTCAATATTTTTGCTCCTTCTCTGAAAATTATGCATATCCTAAAGCTTCTAGCTTCCTCCTCGACTCTTCCCCATGCCTCTTGAGAAGCCAACTGTCATTGATAGACTTGACCAGTGTGATGACTTCTGTGCTCATGTGATCCAGGGAACCTTGATCCTGTTATGAAAAAGTCTATAAATGTGTTCTTTTATGTAGTACATGTGGAAATGAATGATTTCTTTTTTTCATTTCTCTCAATAATGAAAAAGAAATGTTATCCAGAACAGTTAACGCATGCTTGATGTCTTGTTCAACCGAATAAAATGTGTTAACCTAGCTGTTTACATGGCATTTCTCCAGGAATTCAAGTATTCTCATGGGTACACGGTTTACAAGAATGTAAAATTTTGCATCTGCTGTGGAGAACAGTATGGCAGGTCCTAAAATAATTTAAAAACAAAAAACAGATTTAGTATGGAAATATGCAAGATCTGGCCCCTCTCTGCAGTTTACTGGTTTCTGCTAATCTACAGTTATTTTCCAGGATCTATGTGAATTTGAATGAATTGATGTGTGTTGGGATTTTCCATTCCTGTCTTATTTAAAACTCTACTTTGTCACTAATATTTGCTTTTCCCCCTTCTTCCCTGGCCAATGGCATCATGATTGCAGAAAGTGATTATTCAGTGTCTCCCCTTTAGTCTTTCCCACACAGAGGGAATAAAGAACCACTGTGAGGTTTTGTCAATGTATTTTCGAACTGTAATAAATGTACTACTTTCTCTATATTTCCCTTGAAAATATGCATTCATTTCTACATTCTAATTTTTTTTATAATTTAGAAACTCTTTGTGCTTTCTTCTTCCATTCTAGACTACATTTTGTAGAATATAGGAATTCTGTGCTTTTCAGGAATTTTTTTTTTTTTTTTGAGGTAGAGTTTCACTCTAGTCCAGGTTGAACTGGAATTCACTGTGTAGTCTCAGGGTGGCCTTGAACTCATGGTGCTTCTCCTACCTCTGCCTCCCAAGTGCTGGGATTAAAGATGTGCACCACCATGCCTGGCATGAATTCTTTCTCATCAACAATAATGACTCAGGTAGATTTTAATAAATATGTCTTATATATTTGAATTACATGTCAATCCCCTGTATTTAATGATATATTAACTGCTGCTGGGAGAGAATTTATCTCAGTGATTATATCTTTTTGCATCTTTCTGTGTGTGTGCATGAATGTATGTATACATGCTCATGAGTATATGCAGGCATGTGTGTATATGTATATATGCGGTGGCCAAAAGACACCATTGAGGATTGAGGATTGTATCATTTATCTTTGTCATTAACTTCATTCATTCATTCGTGTCTCACAATTTTCAATGTACAAATCCTTGTCCTCTAACTATGCCCATTTTTGAGTGGTGAATTCCACTTGATACTGTTGTAAAAGCATTTTTTTTATCATTTCCTCTCTGCATAGTTTGCTTCTAACAAACAATGTCTTGACAGTATTTTTGAGGCTACCCCAATAGACTGGCTTTGTGTGTGTGTGTGTGTGTGTGTGTGTGTGAGAGAGAGAGAGAGAGAGAGAGAAAGAGAGAGAGAATTGGTGCACTAGGGCCTTTAGCCACTGCAATCAAATTCCAGAGGCATGCACCCCTTTGTGCACATGTGTGTCCTTGAGCTTTCCATCTGGCTTACGTGGGACTTGGAGAGTTGAACGTGAGTCCTTAGGCTCACAAGCTAAACCATCTCTCCAGCCCCCAATGTATTTATTTTTAACATAATAGTTACTTAAAAATTTTACCAAGGTAGCCGGGCATGGTGGGGCATGCCTTTAATCCCAGCACTCAGGAGGCAGAGGTAGGAGGATCACCATGAGTTCGAGGCCACCCTGAGACTACATAGTTAATTCCAGGTCAGCCTGGACCAGAATGAGACCCTACCTCGAAAAACCAAAAAAAAAAAAAAAAAAGCAATAATAATAAATAAATAAAAGAATTTACCAAAGTATTCTGTACTCTGTACTCCTAAGGAACTTAAAATGAATTCTATAAAGAATGTTATGATTTTGTTTTGTTTATCTTGTTTATCTGTACTTTCCAGATTTGATGATATAAATATTTCCTTTTTTTTGTTTGTTTGTTTTTCAATTTTTCGAGGTATGGTCTCACTCTGGCCCAGGCTGACCTGGAACTAACTACGTAGTCTCAGGGTGGCCTTGAACTCATGGTGATCTTCCTACCTCTACCTCCCGAGTGCTGGGATTAAAGGCGTGCGCCGCCACCACGCCCAGCTCTAAATATTTACTTTTATAGTCAGTAAACAAATAGTTTGATAAGCAGTTGGAAAACATTTTAAAATACTTAACAAATACTTTGTTTTCCAATGCTTTAAAGTGTTACGGAATGCCCGTCGAGTTAAATTAATGGAAATAAACATTGAGGATGATTTTTAAATGCTTGAGTAGGAAAAGAAGAAAGGTGTTTGGTCTATAACAAATTGCCTTGCCATTTATTCAAATGTATATCTGTCCACAAACATTTTGATAATGAAAGGTGATTCTAAGGTCTATGCTCTTTGAATTCATTGAAATGGAAATATCTATGTGCCAACCAGCACACAGTTTTTTTCAATCTCATATCCTCCGAATTAGTCATGCAATTTCCACACCTGTCATCAAAATTTGCCTAAGAATATGTAATGCTGATTTTGTTATTCACTACTTGAGTTCGGGCAATACAACTTGAATTGTAAAAGAGTAGAAACCAGAAGAACAAGGAACAGAGTTGAAACTACATGAGTAACTGCTAAAGAAATAAAATGAGCATAAGTTGTCATGTTAGAAATGCGTTACCTAGATTACAGTATTCAGTAACAAATTATCACCAATTATAAGTAATTTCTCATTGTCTATAAGCGTGAGAGTTATTCAAACCCTAGACATAAGCTTTACATTGCTCATGGGCTGGAGAGATGGCTCAGCACTTAAAAGTGTTTGCTTGCAGCTGGGCGTGGTGGTGCACGCCTTTAATCCCAGTACTTGGAAGGTAGAGGTAGGAGGATCGCCCTGAGTTTGAGGCTACAGAGTGAACTCCAGGTCAGCCTGAGCTAGAGTGAGACTCTACTTCAAAAAAAAAAAAAAAAAAAAAAAAAAAAAAGTGTTTGCTTGCAAAGCTTGTTGGTCAGGGTTTAATTATTCAGTACCCATGTAAACCCAGACACACAAAACGAAAATGGTGCATGTGTCTGGAATTCTTTACCAGTAGCAAGAGCCCCTGGTGTGTCCACAGTCTCTCTGTCGCCCCTCCCATGTGTGTGTCTCTCTCGTAAGTAAGTAAGTAAGTAAAAAGTCAAAAGGCACCTTTTTGCATTATTTATAGTGTCATGTATCTTTCAAGGTCAAGTACTCCCAATGAGAGTACAAGAAGGTTGAGTCCCTTTTCTAATGCTCTCTAATTAACTACCATGAATATACTGCAATAAAATAGTGCACATTTAGTGCCATGTAATTTCCATAGGTTAGAAAACAAGGCTAGCCTGAGTTAATACTCTGCGCAGGTTGATGTTTCAGGAACGGCCAGGACTGGAATTGCATGTGGGAAGGGGTGTCTACTTCCAAACTAATCTAAGGTATTGGCAGAATCCAATCATTCCTAGTTCTAGAACAAAGATGTGGCAGAATCCAATCATTCCTAGTTCTAGATCAAAGATGTCTGGTTGATTTTTTCTGGCTTGGAGAGGGTCACTATGTGTACCTAAAAGTTCTTTTCAGATCTTAGCTACATGGGTGGTTATTGGGTGTTTCTTGAAAGACGTCATGCATGGTATTCCATTCCAAGATGTTTAGAAGAAGCCTTCAAAGGGTGTTTCTAGTAGAAATCCTATTCATTACTGCAGCACACACTGAAAGGGAGTGAAACTTATAGACCTGTGCCCTAATAGATAGTGATCTTGGGGACATTTTAGAACTCTGGTTTTCTGTGTATAATAGGCAGATTATATCCTGTCTAATGTCAAGACAAAAAATCCCAGTATTTAACAAATTCTTCTACTTAAGCTACACAGTTAATCAAATGAAAGGACAAATCAAACAGTAGGAAAAATAGTTGTAATACATATATTGACATAAGAGATGTGTATCTCCTTAGTTAAAGAACTCTTCTTAATCTACAAATATAACAACCGATGAAAATAAGCAAAAAGTCAAGCAAGGTGATGGCCAGCTGTGATCACAGCACTTGGGAGGTATAGGTAGAAGGGCTGTGAGTCCAAGGCCAACCTAACTTATATCGCAAATTTGTGTGCACATTAAAAGAAATATATTTTTATCTCTATTTATTTATGATTCTTCATGCTGACATATGTTATTGCTTTAATCATTAATATGAAAAATATGAAAAGTACCCTGTTAGCCTGGACAAGCTGAGTGTAAACTTAGAGTGAAGAAAATGCACTATAGTCATATGGAGGCACAGCCTATCCAAGAGCAAGCCACAGTACAGTCACACACACTCAGAGAAGAGTGAGCATTGCACACGTTCCCGGACTTGATATTCTTGTGGTTGCCATACTTTTTCCTCTTATCATGGAAGCCTATTGTTAAAAAATTACTTGCATTAAGACCTTATCTCTGAGTAAGTTAAAATCTCAGTGCTTTGGACAAAGAAGTTTTCAAAATTAGATCATGAGCTGGGAGTGGTGGCACATGCCTTTAATCCCAGCACTTGGGAGGCAGAGGTAGGAGGATCACTGTGAGTTCGAGGCCACCCTGAGACTATAGTGAATTCCAGGTCATCCTGGGCCAGAGTGAGACCCTACCTTGAAAAACCAAAATTAAAAAAAATCAAAATTAGATCATGAACAAATAGATTAACTTGAAATAGTAAACTACATCACCTAATGGTTAATCAAGTTCATTAATTTTCTGTTGGACTCATGACCAAATAATCTAATCAGAATACAATCTAACTTAATGCTGTACATAAATGACTAATTTTATAAGTCATTATTTTTCCATTAAAGCATGGGCAGATACTGGTGCTTATAAATGGTTGTTAAAATGTTTGGAATTAGGATCAGAATCTCTGGATGTGAGCTTGGCATGGTGGCACACGCCTTTAGTCCAACACTTGGGAGGCAGAAGTAGGAGGATCACCATGAATTTGAGGCCAACCTGAGACTACATAGTGAATTCCAGGCCAGCTTGGGCTAGAGTGAAACCCTACCTCAAGAAACAAACAAAAAAAAGAAAGAAAGAAAGAAAGAAAGAAAGAAAGAAAGAAAGAAAGAAAGAAAGAAAGAAAGGAAGGAAGGAAGGAAGGAAGGAAGGAAGGAAGGAAGGAAGGAAGGAAGGAAGGGGGGGAGGGAGGGAGTAAGGAAGGAAGGAAGGAAAGAAGGAAAGAAGAAAAGAAGGAAGAAAAAACCCTGTATGTTACGAGTGTTTGATATTTGATTGGAAAAAATGTTACTCACAGAAGAGATAATAACCAGTTTGAGGGGCAAGATGATTTATAATATCTTCATATGGCATCAGGGCCTTATTGGTAATTGTTTACCAATCTCATTTTAAATTCACTAAGAAAGTATCATTCAAGGCTACATGGTCCATTATTGGAGATAATTAACTTGAGCTCAAGTTTGGGAGTTGAAAGAATTTAGAATGTTTTTCTCCTCTGTTTCATGATGTTTGACCTGATCTTTAAGGAGGCCATGGTGATTTCCAGCCAAAAGTTAAGAATAAAACAGAATTCAGGATGTAGAAAGAAATAAATAAGATCAGGGCAGAAATTAATCAAATGGAAATGAAAAAGATGACACAAATAATCAAAGAAACAAAGACTTAGCTCCTTGATAGGTATGATGAGATTAGCAAACCCTTAGCTAAACTGACAAAAGGAAGAGAGACAAAACCTAAAGTAATAAAAATAGGGGAGAAAATGGAACCATTATTACAGTTTCTGATGAAACTTGTAAAATCATTAAAGCATACTTACAAACACGATCCACTAAATTGGAAAAAATGAGGAATGAATGGATGAAATTATAGATGCATATAACCTCTGCAAATTAAACCAAAGAAAGGAAAATAATTTAAATAAATCTATAGCAAGTAATGATATTGCATCAATGATACAAGATCCGATGAGTAAATAAAAGCCCAGACCCAGAAGGATTCAGTGCTGCATCCTACTAGGTCTTCAAAGAAAATATAACAGCGTTTCTTCTCAAACTACTCTGTAAAATGTGAACTGAGGGAATTCTACTAAAGTTGTACATATCCATCACCATGCTGATACAAAAACTGGATAAAGTTACCACAAATAAAAAGAAAATTACAGACCAGTCCCCCTGATGAACATACATGCAAAAATCTCAGGAAAATACTTGCAAATGGAATGTAAGAATGCATCAAAAATAAATCATGACACCATCTTGTAAAGATGGCTTTCTCCCAGAGAGGCAGGGACCACTTAACATATGTAAATCAATAAATGTAACACATTGTATAAACAGCCCCAAGGACAGAAATCACATTAACATCACCACTGACACAGAAAGTGGTTTTGGCAAAATTAAAAATCCTTCTATGATAAAAATCCTAATGAAACTAGGAATATAAGAAACATATATCACCATAATAAAGTTATATAAAACAAATCTGCAACCATCATTATAATAATTGTGTCAAAACAAAGCATTTCCACTAAAATCAGAAATGTCTACTGATACTCTATTTTATTCCTGGCTTTTAGTAGGAAATTGCTTTGGTCACCTTAAAGATCAGTTTACACAATATGAGATGCATTGGAAATTAATCACACCATATTCTTTCTCCATTCTTTTGAAACAAAATCCTGGAAGTCTTAACTATTGCAATAAGAAATGAAAAGCAAATAAAAGAAATAGAAATGGGAAAGGAAGAACTCAAAGTATACTTATTTGCACCTGATAAAATTTTAATTATCAGTTACCTTAAAGAAGCCACCAGAAAACTTTTAGAACAGATGAACAGTGTTCTCAAAGTGGCAGAATACAAATTAAATCATAAAAATCATTAGCCCTCTATAAACCAATTAAAAACAAGCTGAGGAAGAAAACAAAGAAGCAACTATATTCTCAGTTACCTCCAAAACATGCTTAATCATAAACCCAGTTAAGAAAATGAGTGACCTTTACCAAGATAACTTTAACACTCAAGAGAGACGTTGAAGACAATGGCAATGGAAAGATCCCCCATGCTCACAGATTGGAACAAGTAATATAATGAAATAGCTTTCTTATGAAAAGCAAATCCCTTATTGGTGAATAGATAGGCTCTTTAACAAATGCTGTAGGGAAAACCACATATCCACATGCGGAAGGATGAAACTTGATTCATATCTCTCAACACACACACACACACACACACATGCAAAAATAAAAATATGCTCCAAATGAGACTTGTCATTCACACAGAGCTAGAGGAAAATAGGAAAAACTATAGAATACAGAAATAAGTAAGAACATTCTTAATAGGAACCTGGCCTCCCACAAAATAAACTCAACAATTGGCCAATGGGATCTCATGAAATTAAGGAGCTCTGCATAGCCACAACCATGTAAATAATGACTAGGAAAGCTGACAGGGAAACGTAAGAACAAAGTTACAGGCATGTCATGAATAAAGTTTTGCCCACTACGGAAAATAAAAAGAAAGGCAAGAGCGTGTTGCTTTATGGGAATAGAAAACATGGGCTTGTTTGGAAGCCCCCATGAAGCAGAAGATAATCAGATAGAAGGCAGATTTCGATGAAGCCACTTAGTGTGGAAAGTTGTCCAGTGAGGCCCTCATTGAGGGGGTGGGCTGTCGTCTGTGACCTGAGACATGCAGAGAGGTAAACACATGCCTGGGCTGCAAGACACTGAGCAACCAAGCTGGAGCTGAGCTGGAAGCCTTTCCTCTGTTGACTAGCTGTCAGGATGCAGGGAAGAGCTATGCAGCCTTTGGGGGAGAAAAGTCATTATCAACCAGCAGTAGACCTTGAAAGTTTTATGGCTAGCCAGCCAGGCCAAAAGTTCCAGCTGGTGCAATGGTGGAATTCATGCCTGGCACTGAAAATCCAATCAGAAGCCTATGGCTGGGGCAGTCATAAGCCCTTGGAGGAAACTTCTACTGTTATCTGACAAAATAGATATAGCTCAACAACAACAAAAAAAAAAAAAAAACTGCCTTCTGAATATATATGTTTATGCACATATGTTAATGGTACTCTCACTTTTGGGTAGACTCAAAACTCATCAACACGTAGAGGAGAAGAGCAGAAAACAGAGTGTGAAGCACAAAGTGAGATATCCCTGTCACACTCTCTAAGGCTCCAGGACCATTGCAGAAGAAGAGGCAGAAAGAAAGTCAGAGCCCTGAGCACAGGAGTGCTGGGCAGCACTGCATTCCGGACACCAGGTGGTCATTGTGTGCATGACCTCACAGGGCCTGATTCGATATACGTAAGACCAATAGAATAGGAGGGGAAAAATGATGATATCAAAATGAGAGAGTAACTAGTTGGAAATGAGGAGTGATCACTAGGTGAGGAATGAGAAGGGGGAAATTAGGTTGGTGGGAGAGGGATATGATCATGGTAGATTTTATTAATATATGGAGATTGTTAATAAAATTAAATAGTAAAGACTGATGGGTAAAGTGCAGGTTTTGTACATTGAATCAAAAAAAAAATAAGTAAGTGAGATCCAATTTTGTTAAACAGGCATCTTTAATCCCAGCACTAGGGAAGTGGACCTTTGTGAGTTTAGGACCAACCTGAGACCACATAGTGAATTCTAGGTCAGCCTGGGCTAGAGTGAGACCCTACCTCAATGAAACAAGGAGAAAAAAAAAAAAAAAAAATGAGCTCTTGATTTTATTTTCTTAGACCCTGACACGATAGCAACAAAAGATCATGATGCCTGCCAAGGAAGGATTTGTCTGGAGGGCCTGGGTTACAGTTGTCAGATCATTTCCCTGGTAAAAGTACCTAAAGTGGGAACAGACGCTGTGGAGTGTGTCAGATTAACTTGTGAGTGCCCCTCCATTGGTTCTCTTGTACTTGTATTTTACCTTGAGTGCTTTCAGCATAGATGTATACAATCAGTAATCTCCTTGAGTTCGTTGGCCCTTTGAGAACCCAATAAGACCTAGTTAGGTCTGTTTTTAAAAATCTAGTCTAGCTTCTTTTCATTGCTGTTTACTATCATTACCATTGCCTACACTCTTTCATTTTACTATTCTGCTGCAGGTTTAAAATTAACCTCTTTCTTTGTACTGTTAAAGTCAGTCAAGGTTCCTTAAAGATCAATCTGAGCAGCTCAGGAGTATCCCTCAGCATCTTTCATTTTTGGTTTCTGCCAGTTTTATCATCTGCTGATATACATTGGGATCTTATTGACCATGTGGCTTCGCCTGGAAATAATCAGCGATTTCCCTCTGCAAAGAATCTCCTCTTCACACTTGAGCTTATGTATTCCCCCATGACGGTGCTGATCAACAGGCTGGATGAGCTTCCAGATTTGCAAGCTTTTTCACAGGTTCTCTTTCATTCCCTGGCGCATGGCTGGCCTGGCTGACCCAGGGCAATAGCCAGAATATGGACAATGTTCTTAGTCCCTTTTTCCTCATTGGGTTTGACCATCAAGTATGACTGTGAAATGTCCAGGTGGTCAAAATATATTAATCTTGAAGAATGGATAGTGGTCTAAAGTTTTACTTTTATATTAGATTGAGATATGTCTTGGCAAAACCGAGCAGATTTTTAAGTAAACCTTGGCTTTCAAGGCTCAGAGTTTTTATTTATTTATTTAAGAGACAGAAACAAAAAGAAGCCGAGAGAGAGAGAGAGAGAGAGAGAGAGAGAGAGAGAGAGAGAGAGAGAGAGAGGAGTATGTACATGCCACGTCTCTTGCCACTGCAAATGATCTCCAGATAAGTGTGTCAGTCTGGGCATCTGGCTTTACTTAGGTACTGGGGAATCAAACACAGACTATCAGGCCTGGAGAGATGGCTTAGGGGTTAAGCGCTTGCCTGTGAAGCCTAAGGACCCTGGTTCAAGGCTCGGTTCTCCAGGACCCATGTAAGCCAGATGCACAAGGGGGCACATGCATCTGGAGTTTGTTTGCAGTGGCTGGAGGCCCTGGCACGCCCATTTCCTCTCTCTCTATCTGCCTCTTTCTCTGTCTGTCACTCTCAAATAAATAAATAAACAAAAATTAAAAATTAAAAAATAATAAAAAACACAGACTATCAGGCTTTGCCAGAAAATACCTTTAACTGCTGAGCCATCTCTCTATCCCACATGATTAACTGGAAGTTTTAATAAATATTCCTGAAGCTGTTTTTGAAACAGGAACCATCAACACAATCTTAAATGTCATCTAATAGTAACATATCTAACCAAGTATCTACGGAAAAAAGTAACAAATCTGAGACACAGTCTAGTGGGTAGACCTGCAGGAAGGATGGCAGATACGTACAACGGAATCAGAAGTCACAAACCCTAACAAGAAACGCAGAGAACATGCCTGTGCTTAATCAGAGTGCACTGAACACAAGGTAGAAAATCTTAAAAGACATAGAATTCCATGTAAATCATGAGAGGGGTCCAGTGAAGCCAAAAATGTAAAAAAATCAAAGCTTATTATGAATATGTATGTTAAAGACAGAAGCCTGTTAGTGCTTATATAAAAGGATAAGAAGCAAACAGAATTGATGCTACTTACATTGTGGGAGAGACTAAATTAATTTTTATATGTTCACTTATGTATTTATTTATTTATTTGAGAAAGAGACAGAAATAGAAAGAGAATGGGGGCTGGAGAGATGGCTTAGTGGTTAAGGAACTGGCCTGCGAAGCCTAAGGACCCATTTTTCACTCTCCAGATTGCAAGTTAGCCAGACGCACAAAGAAGAGGCAAGGGCAAGGTCACACATGCCCACTAGGCAAGTGTCTGGAATTCGATTACAGTGGTGATTCTGATGGGGTGAAAAAGTCTCTTGTCGGTACAGCTTGGTGACCCTGATTTCTCTCAGGGCATTCATTCAGAAAACAATGGTCCAAGTGATCTGGGAGAGATTTGAGGTAGAAGTTTCAACATGGATGCCGCCTTGGAAAGGGCCTCCTCCAGGGCATCCACAAGAGACCTAATTGCGACCATCCCAACGTGTTCTCTGACCTTTAAATGAATCTTCGTCTGGTGGGATGTCAAGAAGGGATTTAAAGCACATCTTTTAAAAAAATAATTTATTATTTTATTTATTTTTGGAGAGAGACAGACAGAGAGGGAGAGGGAGACAGATAGAGATGGGCGCGCCAGCAGTCTCTCAGCTGCTGTGAATGAAATCCAGATGTGCGCACCCCCTTGTGGGCAAGTGCAGCATTGCACCCTTGAGTCACTTTGCATCTGGCTAAACTTGGGACCTGGAGATTGGAACCAGGTTCTTAGGCTTAGGAGGCAGGCGCCTTAACTGCTAAGCCATCTCTCCAGCCCAAAGCACATCTTTTAAAAGGGGCACTCCCGACGCCCATGTTGCCAGAGTAAGCACTTAAAATTTAAGAATGTTGGGAGATGTCTGGAAAGGGGATCTCTCAACAATGGGACATTACAGGGAATCCCCAGAAACTAAATGCAATGAAACCTGAAGCAATCCCCCTCCTAGGCTCTGGATATGCAGTTCATTTCCAGGCAACACTGAAAATGAGAGCTGAGGCTTAGACCACGGAGAATCCCAGCCACCAATTTCTCGGTAAATCAAGAAAATGAAGAAAAGGAAAGTGGTTCCGACTCTCTTACCTGGGTCTTGATACTTGCTTCAATGTCAGTGAATCATAATATAAATGTTACAGTTTCTATAGTAAACAAAAATACAAATGTTAGTTTGCAGACAGGGCTTCCTGAATTTCAATGACTTCATCTATATATTGTAGATGGCAATGATGAGTAAATGGAGTGATGTTCATAAAACATTCAGTAAAGCTCCAAAAATAAAAGATGATCTGAAATGGATGTGCTGAATATAGATGTGTATAGTAAATTACAATGCATGATTAATGAGCGCGATCTTTTTCTAATCTTAAACACAAGAGTTAGTCTGTATTTGCCTGTTGTAAGTAAAGATTGTTGCTCATTAACTACATTAAAATAACACTGAAAATCTATTGAATTCAGGATGAAGAGGGTTTTTTTTTTTTTTTTAACAAGAAAGCAAAGGGACATAAAAAGCTATAGAAGGAAGATGAGGATTCTGAATACTGATGTCCAAACCACTTTGAAATATGCAAAATCTTAGGGGTTTATGTTAAAATGATTTTATCCCAAAGGAAACTATCCTAAGAGGAGAATCCTGTGGTCAAGTAGAGAGCACTGCACCCTGCCCTAGCTGACTGTGAGTGGATTGGGTGCTGAGGGAGAGGGTTCGCTATCCCTGAGCATCAGCGTCCCACAGTTTATGATGTTCAGAAGATTTCTAGAAACCTCTTCCAGGAATTGTTTGTGCATGTTAGTGTTGCTCATTCTATTACTTACTGAAAAGTTTTAGAACTTAATCGCCTGGAATCAATGGCATAAGCATTATACACTGAAGTGTTTCAGTGACCACTATGGACTGCATCAAAGCTTGGTTTAATCAATTTCATTTTGATAACTTGAAAATGATTATGGAGAATAGTGCTTATCATTGATTGCTCTTGTGACTTTTTAAAAATAATTTGCATTTCTAGTAAATATTTATTGGCTGCCTGCAGTAAGCAAACTATTATGTGTGTATTAGGACATCAGAAAGATAAATAAAATCTTTAATGGCATGTGCACCGTGAGTCTGTCTCTCTTCTCTCTCTCTCTCTACTTAAAAATAAATAAAGACCCAGCACTCGGGATGCAGAGGTAGGAGGATCACCGTGAGTTCAAGGCCACCCTGAAACTACATAGTGAATTCCAGGTCAGCCTGGAGCAGAGTGAGACCCTACCTTGAAAAACAAACAAATAAATAAATAAATAAAATTTTAAAGAATGAGAACAGCATGGATCAAAGAGGGTAAACACAGACATTTAGAGGATTTTGATATGTGTACCTCTCACTTTAGCCAAGGAACTGTGAGACCTTCCCTCAAGAGTCTGTTATCTTCCAATGGACTTCTGACTTGTTCCTCAGTACCAGCTATGAGTTTCCTTCCCACTGAGTCATCCTTATGTCCAATCAGAAACCAGTTGACAACCCTTAGAACATGTGTGCCACTGTTGCACAGGTGTGTATATCTGTCCTCTCTGATTGATTTTGTCGTTTGCAGGATGCACTGTGTGCTCACACTATTGGTGACCATTAGCCCTCACATAACACTCTCTAGCACTGTGAGAGCTAGCCAGGAGGGAGCTGGCTTCCATTTCCATTTCAGCATGAACTCTCAATGTCCTATGGTTTTATGGAAGAGGGTTTTCCACCTTGCCCATGGAATACTGGCCCAGGCTATTCTCCCTTTTCCTTTATTAACTTTTAGCTTTTAATTGGCTAATCAAGAGGACGGGTTCCATGGTACTGAGTCATGCCATCATTAGTTTTCTGTTGTCCTCTTCCCACCCTCCCTTATCACAATCCCCCTCCACCCTCTGTTTGCTTTCTCACCACTGCCTGTCAAGCACACCATTCTCTCATACTCCCCTCCTTCCCTTTTCTCTTAATCTCATGCTACTTTCTTTGCCAATATTTCTGATGCCAACTACAACTTCTAAGCAAATAAAACTGTTCCATGCTATGATCACGTATGAGAGAACATGCAGCATTTGTACATGAGCCCATGTAATCTTGATTAGTAGGACTTTTGCCAAGTCATCCATTTTCCTTATTTTTTTTTTTTTAAATTTCAGTTTGACTTACAGATGAACAGATTTCCATGGTGTAAGTGTACCAAGTTGTAGTTACCTTCTCATTGCTGGGACTAACACCCAACCATAAGCAGCTTGTAGGAAGAAAGGGTTTATTCTTGTTCAAAGACTCAAGGGGAAACTACATGGTGACAGGGGAAAAATGAGAGAGCAAAGGCTGCACAACACTTCCTTACCGACATCAGGTGGACAACAGTATCAGGAGAGGGAGCTGACTTTACACTGGAAAACTTGGGGTTAATAAACCTTAAGGTCCACCCCCAGTGACACACCTCTTCCAGCAAGTCTCCACTTTTAACATTGCCACCAGCTGGGGACCTAGCATTCAGAATACATGATTTTATGGGGCATACAAAATTCAAAACACCACAAAGTACGTCTTTGTTTTCCATTCATCAGTTACTGAGATCATGGTTGATTCTTTTTCCTAGCTATTGTGAATAGAACAATAACAAACATGGATGAGCAAATACCTCTGTAATAGATGAGAGCCATTGGGGTATATGCCAAGAGGTGGTAAAACTGGATCAAATGGGAGATCTCTTTTTTAGAATTTTAAGGAACTTTCATAGTTATTTCCATAAATACTGTACAAGTTTTCACTCACCAACAGTGCTTGAGAGTTATTCCTTCTACCCTCAAAACTTTGTTGCCATTTGACTTTCTGATGCCATTCTGTTTGTAATGACATGAAGCCTCAAAATAGTTCTACTTTGAATTTCCTGCATGTTGAAAGATGTTGAATATGTTTTAGGTGTGTTGAGTGATTTATTTTTATTTTTTGCTTAGTTTTTAAGTTCCTTGCATATTCTAAATATTAAACATCTGTCAGAGGTTTTCTCCATTCTGTAGGTTATCTATTGACTCTGATGATAGTATGCTTAGCTATAGAATATAGCTTTTTAGTGTCATGAGATCCCAATGGACAAGTGTGTGTCTAATTCCCTGGACTACTGAGTTCTTATTCAGAAACAATGGTGCTTAACAACATCATAGATCAAAATGATTTAAAAGACATCAACAGGACATTCCACCAAACTTCTACAGAATACACATTCTTTTCAGCCGCTTATGAAACTTTCTCTGAAATAAATTATATATTAGAACATAAAGTCCCCACTAATTGAGCAAAACTGGCATAACTTTTTGTATTATAAATGGCCATAATGAAAAAAAAACACTAGAAATAAACAAATAGAGACACAAAATGGCCTTGATATTCATGACTGCACAGTCCCTGACACTACCTAAACAAGACATTCATAATAGAAGAAGAAAAATGATGCCATCAAAATAGAAGAGAGACTAATTGGAAAGAAGGGATTAGGTAAAAAGATTAGAGAAAGGGAAAAAGGGGATGGTAGGAGGAAATTATCATGGTTCGTTGTCTATACTTATGGAAGTTGTGAATAAAAGTTTTTTTAACTGGATTCTAGGTAGAATATAATGATTTGTAACATACAAAATCAGTATATTTATATAGAAATGCAGATTGATATGCTCTTAAATTTTCACAGAGGAATCTTTATGCTAAATGTTCAAGTAAGTGAACTGTATACAAATGGTATTAACATAGTAACATAGAAAGTATAGCCCGTTTTCAGAAAAGGACCCTACCATCACTATGTTGTCATGGGCCAAAAGCAGTGGGGACAACCACCTATGGACTGACACTCCCATAACTGTGAGACAAAATAAATCTTCATCTCTGCAAATTGTATGTAGCAGATATTTTGTTACAATAATAAAAACTCTTTATGTAGTTGGTGTTATTTTCTAAATACACAGACAGCAAAAGGGGGCTGTATTCTAGACAACTTGTGTGTTGCAATGCTCAAATAAAATGAAGTGAGCAACTTGTTTATATCACAACATGATCATATTTTCTTTTCTCATGATATTCTTTTGTGTTATGTACTATCACATGCATATATATGATGCAGTTTTTTCAAGATAGGGAGTCAGTTTAGACCAGGCTGACCTAAATGTCACTCTAATGTCACAGGCTGGACTGGAACTCATGCCAGTCCTCCTACTTCTACCTTCCAAGTACTGGCATTAAAGGCAATGTGCCACCATGTCTGGCTATAATATTTTTATTGAAGGCCGGGCGTGGTGGCGCACGCCTTTAATCCCAGCACTCGGGAGGCAGAGGTAGGAGGATTGCCGAGAGTTCGAGGCCACCCTGAGACTACATAGTTAATTCCAGGTCAGCCTGCACCAGAGTGAGACCCTACCTTGCAAAAACCAAATACATATATATATATATATTTTTATTGAATGGCTAATATTCAAAAATCATTTTAAACTTCCATATAGGCAAATAGCGTCAAGATCCAAATATTCAAATCTTGAAAATAACTTCTTGGAATACCACATTTTTTCACTAGGGAATGCTCACATATACATAGCACACTAAAATAAAATGTTCTTAAATTAAAGATTAAAAAAATAGCAAAAGGACCAATTTCAGACAACTCAGTAGACCACCTGCACTTAGGCATCTGAAAATGACTTATTTTACCCACAATAATAAAATGACTTGACATGACATTTTTGGATTTCTACTCTTACAATATTTTTGCTTCTTGCAATAGAAACCAGTGTTCTGAATTAACCCTCCATCTGGATGTACTATATTTACCACTTACACATAATGATATTCAAATAGAAACAACCACATCACTCACATAAAACTTATGGTGTGAAGTTGATTCAAAGTGCCCTTGTTCACTTCTAATGCAGCTTTCAGATACCAGGAAACTACTACTTGTATTATGAAAAGAAACATCTCTAAATAATTTAAACTAGGAATGAGATGAGAGGATGTTTTCAAAAATAAAATATTCTGTCTATAAAAGAATATTAATCATTCAGAGAAATGAAAATCTTTAAAACACAACCACTAACCCATTAGAAATACTGTAATATAATTTAAATTACTAGAGATAATGCCTGTGTGAGTTTTCATTCTCACATGTGTGCATGAGTGTATGCTTTTGTGATTTAGACATTATTGTCTTTAAACTTGAGCTAGACAATGCATTTCCTAGATGTGGTGGCTTGAGTACAATGCATTTTGAGCATTAATCCCATGTATTTTAAGAATGTGGTACCCAACCAGTACCAATTTGAGAAAGTTATGGAGACTTTAGAAGGTGGAAAGTTGCTGCAGGAGGTTTGTTGTTGAGGGTGGAACTTGAAGTTAGTTCGTCCACCCTGCTGAGTGTTCAGAGCAGGGCTCACTCCACATACTTTCTTCAAGCTGCTATGACAGCATGCAGTGATTCCCAGCTTCCTGCTGTACCATGCTTGTCCTGTTATGATGAAACTTCTCTTAGAATCTGTAAACTGAAACAGACCCCTTCCTCTCATAAGTTGCTCCTGGTAGTGTGTTTTGTTTCTGCAACAAGGAGGTAACTGTCACAGAAAATTGATGCTGAGAAGTAGGGTCATTAGTGTGATAAACCTGAACATATAGTTTTGGGGTCTTTGAAACTGGTGATCAAGAAGCATATGTATAGATTTGTAACTTTATCTACAGAATCCTTGTGTCATTGAAGGGAGAGCTTGAGGAGCCATTTTGGTGAGAGTTTGAGGAACCAAAATACAAAGAGAACTCTGACTGCGAAGGCTCAGCTGATGAGGATTCTGACAGAAAATGAAGGACTTTGTCAAGTGGAGGACATAGACAGTACAGACCATGTTCTTGTGGAGGGGTGTCTGGGATCTGTTCATGCCCTGACAAGTTGGGCAAAGTTGACTGGTATGTTTGGCAGAAGAAAGTATAAATAAAGGTGATATATGGTTTGGTACAGAAAGAAACGTGAACAGGTTTCAAGACCCAGACATGGTAATCACTTCAGTGACAGTTAATGGATCACCACCATTGAATTTGGGGCAGCAAGAGGAGTGATAATTTTTTTTAATTTTTATTTTTGGAGAGAGACACACAGAGAGACAGAGGAGAGAGGGAGAGGGAGACAGAGATGGGCGCACCAGCCGTCTCTCAGCTTTGTGAACAAAATCCAGATGTTTGCACCCCCTTGTGGTCAATGCGGCATTGCAACCTTGAGTCACTTTGCATCCAGCTAAACATGGGACCTGGAGATTGGAACCGCTGGAGATTAGAACCAGCATTCTTAGGCTTAGCAGGCAGGCTCCTTAACCGCTAAGCCATCTCTCCAGCCCAAGAGTGATAATTCTTTTGAAAGGAGGAGGCCAGAAGATAGAGTGCTGAAGGAGTTTTCTGTCTGCAAAGCCGGCTTGCTAATCTTTGCATTTGTAAATCTGGTGGTCCACCTAGTACTGAGCTCGAAAGTATGACAATGCAGGAAGTACTCGGTCATTGAGTCCAGCCATGGTTCTAGGATGGTGAGAGGCCGAATCTTGCAAGGATGCCCTGTGAGTCCACTTGATGGAACTTTGAAGATGAACCATGCCTTGCAATGCAGAACTCAGGGCTTTGGAGAAGCCTGGACTGAAGGACACTTGCCAGGGAAAGCTCTTCGGTGGGGTATACGTAAAAGCACGCAGTGTAGCTGGGGAGATTTTGTTTCCCAGACGTTTCATCACAAGTCCCAGGGGTTGGACCAGGAGACACAGCATTTGCTCTTTGCCCTACTGGTTGTGATCTTTCATTGTTCCAATCTTTACTTAATATAAACAATTCCCTCTTTTTGAAATGGAAATATTTACACTGTATTTTGGAGGTATGTATCAAGTGTCTGGAGTTTATTGCAGTGGCTGGATACCCTGGCGCGCCCATTCTCATTCTCTCTCTTTCCTTCTTTCTCTGTCAAATAAATAAAAATTTAAAAAATTAAAAAGAAATAGCAAAAGAGAAAGACAAGTATGTTCTTAGTGTATGTTTACATATACACAAACACAACAAAATAAGAATCACTCATGTCTGTAACTGGTCACATGACTTTAGCTAGTATCTGTATCTGTCTTCTCTTAAGAACCTTTCTTTTTACCTCCACTCTCAGCAAGCACCTCAGCAGATCTCAGTTTTTTACCTGGAGGCCTGACACACCCCTTTGTTCCTGAAGAGCATGGGTCATTTATCTCACTGCCTTAATAGGGTTGTTGTAGTGTCCCACTGACATTGATCACAGGGAATGGGAAGAGGGTAAGTGATCGATGAGTGTGCAAGCTTAAACAGGGCATCTGAATCACCCGCTTTCCGGCCTAGGAGACATCATGGAAGAGGGCATGAAAAGACCAAAAATGACAGCATATGGGAAAGAAGGCTAAGAAACACTGGTGTCTTGATATTACGTGTCCATTGCAATCAGGAACACACAGCAGCTGTGACCACGTGCAAAATAGAACGGAGAGAAGAAAAGAAGAGAGGGACTGTTTGGGAAGGGGAAAGGGTGATAAGAGGATAAATATGATTCTGTCAGTTCCATTCAAAGCTGGGAGCAGCTGATGAGGGCTCCGGGGATATGAAGTGCCGCAGAGTCAACTGTGTGACTGACAGGAGCATCACCCTATCCCTGGTGACCAACCCTTCCCACCTGGAGGCTGCTGATCCTGTGCTGATGGGTAAAACCAAAGCTGAGCAGTTCCACTGTGGGGACACTGAAGGGAAAAAGGTGATGCCCATCTTCCTGCACGGGGATGCTGCCTTTGCTGGCCAGGGCATTGTGTACGAGACCTTCCATCTCAGTGACCTGCCATCCTACACAACCCATGGCACTGTCCATGTGGTTGTCAACAATCAGATTGGCTTTACCACAGACCCTCCGATGGCTCGCTCCTCCCCCACTGATGTGACCCGTGTGGTAAATGCCCCATATTCCGTGTCAACTCAGATGACCCTGAAGCTGTCATGTATGTGTGCAAGGTGGCAGCTGAGTGGAGAAACACCTTCCATAAGGACCTGGTCGTTGATCTGGTATGTTACCGGCGCAATGGTCACAATGAGATGGGTGAGCCCATGTTCATGCAGTGCTCATGTACAAGCAGATCCTCAAGCAGAAGCCGGTACTGCAGAAGTATGCAGAGCTGCTGGTCTGCTGGTGTCCCAGGGTGTGGTCAAGCAGCCCGAGTATGCGGAGGAAATCTCTAAGTATGATAAAATCTGTGAGGAAGCATTTACCAGATCCAAAGATGAGAAGAGCTTGTGCATCAAGCTCTGGCTGGATTCCCCCTGGCCTGGCTTCTTCACCCTTGACGGACAGCCCAGGAGTATGTCTTGCCCCTCCACTGGCCTGGAGGAGGATGTTTTGACCCACATTGGGAATGCGGCCAGCTCTGTGCCTATGGAGGACTTCACCACCCACCGAGGGCTAAGCCTGATATTGAAGACTCGCAAGGAGCTGGTAACAAACCGGAATGTGGATTGGGCCCTGGCAGAATACATGGCATTTGGCTCCCTCCTGAAGGAAGGCATCCATGTCCGGCTGAGTGGCCAGGATGTGGAGCGGGGCACCTTCAGCCACCGCCACCAAGTACTGCATGACCAGAACGTGGACAGGAGCACCTGCATGCCCTTGAACCACCCCTGGTCCAATCAGGCCCGTACACTGTGTGTAACAGTGCAGTGTCAGAGTCTGGCGTCTTGGGCTTTGAGCTGGGCTTTGCCATGGCAAGCCCCAATGCCCTGGTCCTGTGGGAGGCCCAATTTGGTGACTTGAACGATATGGCTCAGTGCATCATTGACCAGTTCATCTGCCTAAGACAGGCCAAGTGGGTGCGGCAAAATGGCATTGTGCTGCTGCTGCCTCGTGGCATGGAGGGCATGGGTCCAGAGCATTCTTCTGCCCTCCCAGAGTGGTTTCTGCAGCTGTGTAATGATGACCTAGATGTCCTGCGGGACCTTCAGGAAGAGAACTTTAACATCAATCAGCTTTACGGCTGCAACTGGATTGTCGTGAACTGTTCCACCCCTGGCAACTTCTTCCATGTGCTGCGGCGACAGATCTTGCTGCCCTTCCGGAAGCCGTTAATCACCCTCACCACCAAATCCCTGCTGCCCTATCCTGAGGCCAGAACCAACTTTGATGAGATGCTTCCAGGAACCCACTTCCAGAGGGTGATCCCAGAAGATGGCCCTGCAGCTCAGTACCCAGACAAGATTGAGAGGCTCTTCTTCTGCACCCACAAGGTGTACTACTACCTCTCCCGAGAGCGCAAAGCCAGGGGCATGGCTGAACAGGTGGCCATTACAAGGATAGAGTAGGTAAAAGTAGGTAGCTTACCAGGTGGGTGCCAGTACTCCTGTGGGTGTATTGAGGCTCTAGTGACTCAGAAGTGCACCACTGACTGAGGTGGGGAATCCCCGGCCCCTGACCTTTCCTACCTGGAACAGCTGCAAAACTTGCCCTTCTAGAAAACTCGCCTCCCTCTGTAGAACTTCCCATCCTCTGGATGTACCTGTCTTGATCTGAACCCTACTCTCTCCCAGCTATCGCCATTCCCCTTTGACCTCCTTCTGAAGGAAGCACAGAAGTACCCCAATGCTGAGCTGGTCTGGTGCCAAGAAGAGCACAAGAATCAAAGGCTACTATGACTACGTGAAGCCAAGACTTCGGACTACCGTTGACCGTGTGGAGCCTGTCTGGTACAGCGGCCGAGATCCAGCAGCCGCTCCAGCCACTGGCAACAAGAAAACCCATCTGACAGAACTGCAGCGCTTCCTGGACACCGCTTTTGACCTGGATGCCTTTAAGAAATTCTCTTAGATGCTCCTGGGGTTATTTGGGCCATGGCCTCCCATGTCCATGATGCTCCTTGCTTCTCAAAGAATAGTGCTTCAGCACTGTCTACACTTCAAAAAAAAAAATATATATATATATAAATATAAAATGTCAAAAAATAACAATAATAATGTAGAAAGAGATCTAGATCCTGAAGTATACTCACTCAACATTATTTTATTTTTATTTTTTAGAGAGAGTGAGATAGATATATATACAGAGAGAGAGAGAAAGAGAGAATTAGCACACCAGTGCCTTAGCCACTGAAATTGAACTCCAGATGCTTGTGCCACCTAGTGGGCATGTGCCACCTTGTGCTTTCCTCACCTTTGTGTTCCTTACATAGCTTGAGAATGAAACATGGGTCCTTAGGCATCACAGGCAAGTGCCTTAACCGCTAAGCCATCTCCCCAGTCCTCAGCCAACTTTTAATTTGTTACGTGAAAATGAACAAGTCTACCCCACGTTAATATGCAAATCGGTTTCTTCTTTAATAAATAGCAAAAATATGCACTCCAATGGATTGTTTTAAAATAAATTTATTTATGCTTTTTTCAAAATAAAGAAATTTCTAAAGTAGCAATTGGGGAGCAAGCATGATTAAACTATGCAATAAAATGGAAATTCAATCATTACTTGTTGATATTTTGCATAATGTAAATCTCCAAGCAACAATAGATGCCTTTTTGAGAAATGTGTTTATAATAATATGAACTTTCTTAATCTGTAGAGAAACAGGATGATCATAAAATATTTACATCATGTGCTCCAATTTTGGAGTATACTTGTAATATCATCTATTCATTTTACACAGACTTTAAAGACATATTAAAACATTGCATGTTGTTCGGCTTTACAACAAAAAGAAACCTGGCTGGGGTGAACAGTATACGTGACCTTGAAGGACATGCTAAGTGAAATGTATCAGTCACAGGAGGACTAATGCTGCATCCTTCCAGTTCTGTGTGACAGCTGATAGTCAGTTTCATAGAAACAAAACAAAACTTTAGTTGCCATGGCCTGGGCACAAAGCAAACAGGTATAGCTAAGCAATCAGTATAAATTCCCTGGCTGCACAGTCCACGCCTTGAGCTAGGATGCAGCATGGGGTGGAGCGTGTACTAAAGGGTGAATCTCTTCTAGAGATGGGGATCGTGCAACAAGGAGCCCATTTTGAAAATATGTAGATTCATAGTAGCTCCCTGCTAAGTGTTCTTAGCACAGTGAATGCAGTAACACAAAGTGTTTGCATGCAAACTCAGAGAAACTTCATTTGTGGCAGCATGTGAAGGTAGTGAAGACTCTTTATTTATTTGGATTCTACTCTGTGCAGCTCTCAGACTTCACTGAATCCATTCATGTTTTCTGCCTGAATATATTCAATCATGGGTCAGGATACTGTTTCAATCTTTCCTTTAACCCACCAAACTTGAATGTCTTCGCTGAAGTTTAATTTTGACTTCTGCTTGTCAAGGTGGAAGGTAAACGCCTATTATTTTAGTTTATGTCCCATGATAAAGAGAGATAAAACAAAAACAAAAATATAAAAGCAAAATTCCCCTACTTCAACAAGCTGGGCATAACAGTTGGACATGACTCATGATGCTTTATTGAGAAATCAGTAACCTAACTAACAGTGAGTGACACATGGCACCTTATGAAACTGGCCATGTGTATTAAAAAACTGTTCCTCAAGATAGAGATCTTTGCCTATTCATGCAGATATGGATTGCACACAAGAAGTCTACAAGAACAGCTCTCTCCAATTCTCAAAACAAACAGACAAACAAAAAATCCCTCTCAATGACATAATTCTCTCTCTGGGAGGTAATTCACTGCTTTCCTGAAATGCATTTCAATAAATGTTCTGTCTGATAGTTTGTCTCTGTTAAATTACTTTTCTGCCTGTTATCATTTATACAGTAGCAGGCATTACCCGACCACGTGACAACAGCAGGGAGCAGATGCATGTAGCACGGGCCCAGATCCAGAAGCTTCCCCCCATGCACACTGGCTGTTACTCCTCCTCTTCTTTTTTCTTCTTAGTTTTGCCCTTCCATATTTTTTTTTCTCCAACAGATAGAACCTTTGTTAACATGATCAACAGAGCTGATTGGTGCACTTACTTGGATCTGGAAGCTGGGCAGGCACATTTTCTGTTATCAAATTAAAATATGTTTGCAAATTGTTACATATGAGAGAAATCCTGGTGTTTTTGTGAGTGGGTAGACTATGCGTGGTGTATACATGCATGTGTATGTGGATTCATGTACACTCTGCGTATGTGTGGAGGCCAGAGGAGAATATGCGTGGTGTATACATGCATGTGTGTGGATTCGTGTACACTCTGCGTATGTGTGGAGGCCAGAGGAGAATACGCGTGGTGTATACATGCATGTGTGTGGATTCGTGTACAGCGTGTGTGGAGGCCAGAGGAGAATACGCGTGGTGTATACATGCATGTGTGTGGATTCGTGTACACTCTGCGTATGTGTGGAGGCCAGAGGAGAATATGCGTGGTGTATACATGCATGTGTGTGGATTCGTGTACACTCTGCGTATGTGTGGAGGCCAGAGGAGAATATGCGTGGTGTATACATGCATGTGTGTGGATTTGTGTACACTCTGCGTATGTGTGGAGGCCAGAGGAGAATACGCGTGGTGTATACATGCATGTGTGTGGATTCGTGTACACTCTGCGTATGTGTGGAGGCCAGAGGAGAATATGTGTGGTGTAGGCATGCAGAGAAGAGGCCAGAGGAGAATATGTGTGGTGTATACATGCATGTGTGTGGATTCGTGTACACTCTGCGTATGTGTGGAGGCCAGAGAAGAGCCTCGGGTGCCCGGCTCTATTGCTTTGCACTTGCATGAGACTGGGTCTCTTCCTCAACCCAGAGCTGCCACCTTTGCTCAGTGATTCCCCAAAATTCTCTGAGGTCCATCACCCTCAGACTGGGTTTACACACATACATGAAAAGACCCAGAGTTTTCCATGGGTTCTGGGAGGTGGAACGGGAGCAGCCCAGGGCTCATGCTTCAATGGAAAAGTGCTCTGGACACCTCAGCCATCTCCCCAGACGCTGCCATCTTTACCAGAAGCATGTGAGACTACTAGCAGTAACTCCTGAGATGGCCTGTTGATATGCCATCATCTGAGGAAGGGATGAGGAGGCTCACTGGACCCTCACCTGAGATTTTCACCTACTCCACCCTGGGCCTCCTGCCAGCTACAGTCAACTCTGTTCCATTTGCACATGGTGTCAGGAGACGCTGGAGTATATACTGTGTTGACTGAAGCAGGGACTCTATCTCTGCCGCTCTGGAGATGTCATCATCCACGCTCAGGTGAGACTGGTGATGCGGATGCTCTGGCATCACTCTCATGCTGCCATTGGTGCTCTATCTGGATTGTGCACACATTTGCTTAGATCTCTCCAGGAAAATATTCTCTCACAAGTTCTAGAACACCAGTTGCCAAGATGACAAGAGGGAATTGCAAAGAGCTAGGGTTAGACAGATTTCAGGGCCATAAAATAATGATGCTCAGAAGCTCTTGACACCCTGGAAGAGTATTTTCAGCCTAGAGAGCAGGATCTGTATGGGCAAACATATAAACTCAATCCGTGGTTCAAAACCAATGCAAGCTTGACTATAAATGAGCACAGATTCTTAAATTGGAAATAGAAAGATTTAATTCAGCAACTAAAGGAATGTCACAATTGGCTCCCTTGATGAAATTTTATGGTAAATTACAGCACTAGTTCAAAAATCTGTGAAAAGTTGATCAAACAGAGGGAAACAACATTGCAAAGTCCATAAAAGACAATGAACATAAAATAATAAGGATATAAGTAGAAAAGATTGCAATAGAAAGGTTTGCTACAGGGAAAGAAACTATGCTATAGAATACATCTAGTTTGTAATCCTGACAAAAAGTTCAGTGAAAATTTCATTTCTCCAACCTGAAAAGTGATAGTATTATTAAATGTATATTTGTAAATAGTCATAAGAACTATAGAAACAGCAAGATATAAAACTGCTTTTCAGTGACCCAGGCATTAAGATGGGGCATGAATTAGATTCAATTGTTTCCTTTCTCCTAAGAAAAAGACTTCCATAATCTGATAATAATTTTAAATTCCACAAGTATATATCAAACACTAGCAATGACAAGCATCTACATTAAAATAGATGTGTGTTTCCTGTCCCAATTTGTAATTATCTTCATTTTACAGGTAACTAACTCTTCTAATACAGTATGTCTCAGCAGTTGGCACATTTAAAAGAAAAAATTTCATAAATTATGAGATTTTGTTTTATTTTAAAATATTTTAACTATTGCATTCCACCTTTTTGAGTCTATTGACCAAAGTTTTTCTAGATCACTTGAAACTACAAAATTCAGAAGAATTCTTAAATTCAATAACATAGAAATAGATTGCACAATGTGTAATATATATCCTTAAGGTAGGGGTGCTATGCACTATTCAAACAGAAGATGGAGAAATACACTATCCACTCTTCCTGTCACTTTTATCATGTCAGAACAATTTTCTAAGTCATGTATACCATATAATGTCAATGACATAAGTCTTGTGTAACGTTTTTGTTGATATTGGAAAATATTTTTATTTATTTACTTATTTATTTAAGAACTAGAGAGAGAGAGAGAGAGAATGGGTGCACCAGGGCCTCATACCATTGCAAAAAAAAACCCAGATACACATGCCACTCTGTGTGTCAGGCTTTATGTGGGCACTGGGGAATTGAATCAAAGCATTCAGGTTTTGCAAGCAAGTGCCTTTACCACTGAGCCATCTTTCCAGCCCTGAGCAATTCACCCACACAATTGCTCCACCCACACAATAAAACTCTAGAACAAGTTCCTCAGATATTTAACTAAAACACAGCTGGGGAAAACGTTTGTGGGTACAATATAAGTTCTATCAAACTAAATGAGATAAAAATGATAGCAGCCCATGTCACTTCTTCACTTGCTCAAATTACAAAGCAACTCCCAAGACAGATGACATGTCACAGAATACTCTGTCTTCACCACGTGTCCAGCCTGGCTTCCCAGACAGCAGTGTGGTGATGTGCATAGACCCCATCTGCGCAGCCATTTGCATTCAATTATTGTTGATGCCCAGTGCTCCCACAATGGCACTGTCAGCTGCTGGCCAAAGAGACTCAGTGAATGAACTTTGGGGTGCATTCCTTTTTTTCATGTGCAGTTTTGTTTGAGGCCCTCATCAAATCCCACTCACTTCAAACTGACTTTACTCTACCTTCTACCAAATCCACGGTACATTTTGACATTTTGTTATACACACAAGCAGATTCAGTTGCTTGAAAGAGGGTTCCTTATGCTAACCATGTCTTTTAATATTCAACATAAGCTAAAATTGGTAGGATGCAAATACCTACCACAAAAGGACAGATATCCATAAAATCAAATATGGCAGTATATCAAATTGAGTCACCAAGAACATTTAAATGTAGTAAGTGCTTAAAAAAAGACAGGGCTGGGCTGGAGAGATGGCTTTACCAGCTAAGGCATTTCCCTGCAAATCCAAAGGATACTGGTTCGATTCTCCCAGACCCACTTAAGCCAGGTATACAAGGGAGTACATGCATCTAGAGTTCGTTTGCAGTGGCTGGAGGCCCTGGTGCTCCCATTCTTGCCCTCTCTCTTTCTGTCTCTCTGCCTCTTTTTCTCTCAAATAAATAAATAAATAAATAAATAAATAAATAAATAAATAAAATATACATATATTTTTTAAAAGACAGGCCTGCAAAGATGGGTTAGTGGTTAAGGCGCTTGCCTGCAAAGCCAAAGGATCTCGGTTCAGTTCCCAGGACCCACATAAAAAGCCAGATGCACAAGGTGGTACATACATGTTGAATTCATCTGAGTGTTTTATACTAGATAATATTAAATTTTCTAAAATTTTTTGCTTATAACTACTGTAGAAATATAAGCTGAAAATGGTACTCACATACTTATGTTTAAGTATATATTTAGATAAGTTAAAGAACATATTATCCAGATATTTCGTTTGATATTTGCTTACTGTTTGTATTATCATTTAACATAAATGAAGTTATGGAAACTACTGTAGAATTTAAAGGGATTCCATCATCAATTTTAGCATTGAAAAGAATCTTAATGTTGGTAAACTAAAATATCTTCTTACATATTTTGATTAACATAAACCACTTTTGAAATCTTTAGTGTTTAGCTGCAATTATTTCATTGTTATACATTATAGAGTGATGTGATAATGTGGAATCCTGCCAACAAGTTCCTGCCAATGAACAAGTAGTTGTTTATGGAACATCATTTTTGGAACATTCTACTTTAAACTCCAGTAGTCAAATTAATCCCAGTAATCTGAATTGGAGACATTAACAATTACTATCAATTTGAAGTCTCCAAAGACATAGAGTGGTCTTTCCTTCTTGTTTTATCTTATTCAAATGAGTGAATGGAAGAGTCAGAATGGCCAAAAGGTTGCTACAGATTGATCATTTCATGGCAAAACATCAAAAAATGATAGAACAGAGAAGAAATTTGAGATCTTATTTTGATGACTGAGTCATCAAACTTACTTTAAAATACTTGATTTAAAAAAAAAAAAAACCACTTACTTTAAAAATACTAGTTATAAGTACTTGTCAAACATTAAAAGGACCTGAAGGGTGACTGGTAACCTGAAGATAACTTATGTCTTAATATAGCTTGCAGTCTTTGAAATTCAGTAACTTCTTGTCAAGGGGGAAGTATAAATAATGAAATATCTGATTAGGACCAGTGTAATTTTAGGAGTTCATACAGAATGCATAAAAAGGTGGCACATCCCTGTATTAGTAATAATGACTTGTGATTCTCAATAAGACATCTTCCTAACTCACTCCTGCTCCCAGGCCATTCAATCTTTATTCCTTTTTCTCCCTTACAGCCTCAAGGAACCTGTGCCACTTTAATTTCTTATTTATAACAGACCCTCTAGCAAAGTTCTGCCAGTTCTACCAGTCCTTTCTGGAAGCCACATATAAGTCCCCTTTAAGACATACACATCATTTGATTTATGAGTCTTAAACCTTACTTATGGAGAGACATCACTTCAGTCACAGGCACCATCAGTTCTTACTTTTTTACATTAGAGGTCTGAGAAGAAAAAGTTCCAATGACTTTTAAAATAGATAAAGCTTACATTGGATATATAACAGTTTATCTTTAAATAATGTTGCTTATCAATAACAGATTTCAGTATTATAATCTTGTGTTAACTTTTTTGACTCAACAGTGGGAATGGAGCCCCTGAAAAATTGAGAAAGTGCATGGTTTATTAAAATATGGAGCCTCTTTCCTTCCTGTAGTAGTTTGTATGTGCTTGAGCTCTGCCTGAGTCCTTTCTTTCTTTCTTTCTTTCTTTCTTTCTTTCTTTCTTTTCTTTTCTTTCTTTCTTTCTTTCTTTCTTTCTTTCTTTTTTTTTTTTTTTTTTTTTTTTTTTGCTATTGGTTGTGTGCTTGCTTGTTTGTGGTGCTGGCTGGATGGAGGTGAGTTTTTCTCTCTGCCAGCTTCTTCCATCAATGGAACTTCCCCAGGACCTGTAAAGTGAAATAATTCCCTTCCTCCCATAAACTGTGTCTGATGTCAAAGGTCATCCCAGCCGAATGGAACTATGACACATCCCTAAGAAACAAAGTCACAATGAATGTGGTAAGATTTCTTTTGTAAAGTTCTATTAATAAGCTCAGAAATGAACATCTATCATGATTAGAATTCTTAGATATGATATTTAAATGAAACTTGATTAAAAAAATAAGCATCTAATAAATCTTGATCTCATTAAGACTCAGTTTTTCTAGTACTTAAAAGCTTGGCATAGAAACATAGCCAACTTGATTAAACATTTTAAAGTAGTTTTTATGACTTCCATCATGAGCAAACCATGATCAGTGAACTGAAATTTAACCCTAACATAATCAGATATAGAAAAATAAACAAGTCTATTAACTTATATTCATGATATCATATAATATAATAAGATAATAACAAAATAAGATTACCTGTTTACACACTGCCCAATATAAAATTCTACCTTGTAGTTAGCCTTGGGTAAGTCTGTTGATTGCTTTAAGGGGCTTATTTTATGACAAAGTAATTCTAATAAGAAATATAAGAACTCTATTGACTTGAAAGAGGGATGCCTGTTACATAACAGAAGGCAAGAGAGAATATCTAGAACCAAAATTCTTCATACACTGTTTGTTCTTCTTTTCCTCATCTTTGAACAGGTCTCAGTGCAAGGTCTAGAGAACACATTGTTGAAATCTTCTTGAGGTCTGAGATCAAGGGAGTTCTAACCCTTCTCAGAATCCAGCTTTTTATTAATTTAAATAGCTAAGGACAATTTAATAGTATAATTTACATTACAGTGAGGTAAAGCTAGAGAAACAGAGTCTAAATCTCAATACGTTGATCGTATTTAAAGTCATAATTATACTGGTCTTGTGTAGGTAGTGCCAGGCAGTGCAAGGTCATGGATATCCAGGCCATTTTGTATCTGGAAGAGTGCATTATAAGGAGTCCTATCCTTCCTTTGGCTCGCACATTCTTCCCTTCCTGCCACCTCTTCTGCAATGGCCCCTGAGCCTTGGAAGGTGTGATAGAGATGTGAAACTGTATCATGAACTGACTCATTAATGACCATGAGAGGCAGCAGGACCGTACAGAGTTGCAATCCCCTGACCTTGTGACTCCATATTAACACCTGTGATCTAACTACATTTTAGGCTGCCTTGTCTGTGCAGCGCCTATGACTGATCTTGCTCAAAATTGTTAGACTTGCTTTGGGAGCCATGATAATGGATCTAATGTGTTAGTGAGGTCCAGTGCAGTAGGAAACAGTTCCATCATCTCTATTAACCTTTTCCTCAAATGAGCAATGTTGGAGACAATGTTATGAGTGAAGGTACTACCCCATCAGGTCCTACACAGTTTGGTATGAGTGATCTGCTCTTCTTGTCCTGCGGTGCTGCTGTTGCCTTGGCCTCTGTGCATCTCCTCCCCACTCATGGTTTCAGTGAAGGTGGCTTGTGCTGCTCAGCCTGGTGTAAGCCTAGTGAATGCATTCCAGCTTGCACTGCCTTTGTTAAAGCCAGCTCTTTGTTGTGCTAGGCGCTGTCCCAGCACTCTTGCTTTGACCTTTCCATTGGCTACACCTGGCTGTTGACAGGGTCTCAGGCTGAATGAACAATACCTACTGTTAGTCAACTTCCTCAAATATCACATACTTTGGCAGAGGGGATCTGTTCGCTCATAGGTCAAGAGGACTCTTCAATTATACTATTTTATCATTTATATATTTTTTGGTGACATTTATATTTTTTGTTAACTGCTAATAACAATTTAATGCCTCTGAAGATCTCATTAGTGCATTTTGCTCTCTATTTTTTTTTTCCCCAAGTAACTTCAGGTTGACACAAATCTTGTTATATTTGCCTTTGAGTGGCACAGACAGACCTCTTTGTCTGATTTGCATTTTATAGACCCAGTTTAGAGGTTGGGCTTTATTTGCATGTAGATCTCAGTAAGATCAGAGGCTCTCCTATCTCACAAGGTCAGGCCCCATCAAGTGGCTCAGCAAAGTTTCTAAAGTCCATAGGTCCCTGCTGACTAAGTCTTTTTCTTAATTCTCCTGAGAACAGATTCCTTTCTGACCCAGTATACTGGGCCTCAAACACAGCCTCTCTAATACCCAATTCCCTCAACAATACCCATCCTTCCTCCATTATCATCCAGTCCTTGATATTCATTGGGACCCAAGATGGTAAAAATTAAGTGTTACTAACAGGTTGTATGTCAGTCCATCAGGGCCTGATTCTCCTATTATTGTCTTGGGTAATGCACTCTTTTCCTCAGTGTGGGGCTGGTAGTTAAGTTACCCAGTTTCTCTTCTTATACAGCAGTCAGACTGAGCACATGTTCTATAGCTTCATAAGTTAAGCTATGAAAAGTTATTTCACTTCTTGCTTGAAAGTCTTTCCCAGATCAAGGAGTTCAAAGACAAGTTTCTTTCACTGGACCATCTGTTAAAGTGCCTGTCCTCATGTTGAATCCTGGATTTCCTCTTTCCCTTTATTAAAGCTAGATATAAGGGTTGTTTCTTGTTATGTTTTTCCTGTCCTCTTCCTCATGTCATATTCTTCCCAGAGGCTCCAATATTTTGGATCACAGGCAGGGCACTTTAGAGTTTTCTTTCCTTTATGCCATTACAATTGTGATAAATTATTTTCCAATACTGTGACAACAGATAATCTTAGTCTTGAAATATTTTCTAAAGGTCATATGAAAATTAAGTCTTTGAGAATACCCAAGAACACTGTAAAACAAAGTAAAGAAAGAGTATTAAAATTTACTGATGTACATAAGCATTGCTGTCTTTATTATGGATGATATCAAAGAAACTGATCATGGACATTGAATGTATTAATGTGGCATAATACCTTTATAGCAGGAAATATAGTACTAGGAAAAGTGAAAAAAATTTAAAACCATTCAGAAAATTTTCATTCAGTAAAGTGGAACTACTTGGTATTATTTTCAGGCTCAACACATAGATATTATTGCAGTCACCACCACATTAAGGTGGAGATTAGGCTCACCAATCCCACAGTGTTGTTATCACTATGCAACTAAACCATCCGTTTGGCACAACTGACTTGCTTTTCATCTCGTTAGTTTGACCTGGCCAGATGACACCATAAATCAAATCACACATGATGAGTCTGACAGGGATTATTTTATTATTTGGGGGAGTAAATAATCTTGTCTCTGTGTTTCTACATCATTCTAATCTCCACCTTAATCTGCCTTTCTGTGATTCCTTCTCCTTCAACAAACTGAATCACTTTATAGAAGTGCTACTTTTAAGTTTGACTAGCATAATCTTGGATAACTTTTGAAAATTTTACTTCAGTTTAGGAACTTGAGATTTAATTTTTTAGTGGAATTTAAATTTTACTTATATTTGATTTCACTTAATATGATGGCATAGACATTTTGATATTCTAATATAAAAATATTTAATTATCTGGGCCTCAAGTTGTCTATCCAGTATGCCAGCAATTCAAGCTGATCCAGGTTAGGAACTGAAGATGACTGGGAACATGTGGCAACTTGAGGCCCAGACAATAGGGATGGAAGGGTTTGGGGGAGGGGAAGTTGAGAGTTGGGGGAAATAAACACAAAACTAAACCCAAAATGAATGGGTACCATAGAAACCTTTCTCCTTGAAGGTAGACTAAAAGATATAAACATTAATAGGAGTATAGGGGGAACACCCAAAAAGAAAGGCCTGGAGAAGGTGGGATGAAGCCTACCATTAAAAAAAACTTTGGCTCTGACCTGTAGCTTGCAGTACCACAAATGGGTGCTGCCCACATTGGAGACCTAATGAGGTCCCCAAAGCAAGACAGGCTTCTGAAAAGGCACTTAATTACCCATCTGATATAAAATGTAAGACCCTGTTGCTGAAGATGCTGCATGCTGTTGGCACAGAATATGAAGAGACCTGGCTGGAATGCAGATGAGAGCCAGTTCCCAGACAGTTAGCCCATCTAGTGCTGGAAAGGACTGCATGAGCTACTGGGGGAAAGTGGCCAACAACTGTGTGAGCAAGCAGGGGTCTGAGCTACTCAGAAACAACCAGCCTGACACGAAGAACACACCAGTGCAATGGTGACACACAGCCTTGCTGGGTAACCAACAGCTTCTTGATTAGCTAAAAGATACACTTAGTGGAAAGGAGCCCATATCTGGAACTGGGAACCAGGTCTGAATCCTATGGAGACAAAGATTATGCTCTCTAGTGCCAATCTCCCTGTAGTCTTTTGTAAAAGAGTGGCCACATCCATCAAAGCCTCCCGAAGTTAATAATGCTTATCCATTTTAACTTATGCTGATTTTACTCTCTGTTGGAGAATGGGTTTTTCTTTTTTCAAAAGCTAGTGAGATCTGAGGAGATAAATCACCCCTCACAACAAGACCCAGCTGAAACCACAGAGTAAGATGGGGGGTGAGCAAGAGTGCTGCTTCCATGGTGAGTCTGATAATCAGCGCCAGGATGAAGGAGACAGACCCTGAGGATACTCAACACCTACCAAAGCAGAGATGCAGAAGCTCCTAAGAGCTCATCACTGAAGCAGATTTAAAATATACCCACCATAGCCTGAAGAGATGGCTTAGTGGTTAAGCACTTGCCTGCGAAGCCTAAAGACCCTGGTTTGAGGCTCAATTCCCCAGTTCCCACATAAGCCAGATGCACAAGGGGGCACATGCATCTGGAGTTCATTTGCAGTGGCTGGAGGCCCCGGTGTGCCTATTCTCCATCTCTCTCTTCCTCTCTCCCTCTCTGTCACTCTCAGAAATAAATAAATAAAAAGAAACCAAAAATTTAAAAAACTAGATCAACTGATATACTTAGTTTAATATGTAAATAAGCAGTTTTTTTAAGGTTAACATAAATTAAACCAAAAAAAATCTAGCAAAGGTGAAGGCTTTAATAATTCATGATTACATTATTCACACTACAATCCTACTGTATCAGCATGATATATTTTTTTCTCACACAAAATATATGCACATATATATGTGTGTATGTGTAGAAATATATTAGAATATATATACTAAACATGTGTTTTTTCTGAGTTGCTTCTCTAACACTGAACAATTTTTAATAAGGGTTTATTTCGTATACTACATTTAATTTATTAATATATTGCTGCTTATTTTTCCACATAATAAAATATTCAGCTTAATAAGTAGAATAAATAAAATACTAGTTTTTTTAAGTAAATAGTGAAGGTCAATATTTACAAATTGAAGTTCAATTTACACATTGAAATGTATAACCTTGCTTTTTTCCATACTATTCTCCTGTTTCCTATCACAGAAAGGGTAGAATTAAGTGTTGTTATTATAACCTATGCACAGGATTCTTGTCTTTTACACACATACATGCACATATTCATATGTGTATAGATATGGCATATATTGACATTCATAGAAACAAAGAGTAACTGATTTTCAGTTCCAGAGGAAAAAAATTATAACAAATATGCCATATAAATCATACAGTTCTTGGTTGGAAAATATCTGGTCTTTGTGACAATATTTAAAGGAAATCCAAATCCAGAAATCCTGTCTTACTAAATATGAATGGTTATCATCCCTTGCTATTTGGTGAAATAAATGTCTGCTTGATTGCTTTTTTATAAATCCTTCCTGCTTTGCAATCAATTTGCACATCATTAGGAAATATAACATAGACAGGTCAGGACTCAACTTATTTAAGAAAGGATATAGTTATTCACTAGTCACATAAAACACAGGTCTACTAATTAAGTATAGGATAGCTTTAAGACTATTTAATAGACAAAGTGTTAATGAAATATTAGCATGAATTATTAGCAAAGTCAGAGGATGTAATTCTTTTAAGTGTGTGCTGACTAACTGCCAAGGCCAAATTAATTCTTATATTACTGAAGCCAATAAGAATAAAACACTTGCTAAATGTCAATTTGTGATAAAGAGGAAGCTACTGGGTCCCAAACAGCATTCAAAATATTTTCCTACTATTGTTGAAACTAAGGAAGCAAAAGTTATGTGTACAGCAACTGTGCTTTATTTTATTATTTTACTTAAACTCATAAGTCAGTCTTTGAAGGTGAGACTGTGCTTTTAATTTCTATGAAAGAAAAATACAGAAATGCACCTCTTATCGGGCCAGTGTATTCTTGAGCCATTTTTGGTGACTCAAATCACATTTACTGATTAGTTATTTTTACTATCACATATAATTCACCTATAAAATTCACAGAGGTTATGAATTGTGAATTTATTGGAATAAGCACAAGGACTGAATAGATAAACATATGTCAACATTTAATGTCTCCATAATACACATGCAGCTAGAACATGGATTCATCTCAGCACTGCTGATGCCAGAGACCAGCGTTCGGGCAGTGCTTCTGACCCCATGTACCAGTGTGTCTCTGTTGCAGGAAGGTGCCATGTGCATCCTAAATCTTCAGTAGCATCTTTGGTCTTTACCACTAAATGCCAGTAGCATTTCTTTTCCAAATTTGTGCCAAACAAAATGTCTCCAGACATTGTCACGTACCCTCTAGGAGGGACAAACTCAGTCTTGTTTGATGCCGTTGAGGTTAGCTCTTAGTGAATGCAAGCCTCGGTGGTGTCATGTTCAGTGGTGACTTCATTTCTTTCTTGTTGTTGTTCTTTTTGGCTTTACTTTTTAATTATATTTGAGCTTATATTCATCTCAATACTAACGCCTTATTAAATTGAAGTTATAAAATCAAAAAGAATATATATGTTACTTATGAAATACTATAGCTCCATTAATCTCTAAGCTACGCTAATATTTACATTTAAGAGTATTTTAAGTGTGTGTGGCATTTCTAAAATAAATGTATTTGACAGACTTTTACAGTCTTGGTGGTTGTCTTTCCAAGAGAAAATCCCAATTGGTTGGCTCTTAAACAGGTAAATGAGGAGTAGCTTTTCACCTGAATCTTACAGAATTGCTTACCACAGACTGATCTCCCAGTACTATATCTGATGTAGAAATTACCTATCTGCTCTCTGACTCAATTTCTCAATTTGGAGTTATCTATCATTTCTATTTTTATTTTTTTTATCAGCAGTTTTATACATGTATATAATGTATTTTGACCATTGTCTTCTTCCCATGCCTCTCCTTCCTTACCTTCCACTGAAGTCCTTCTCATTTCAAACTTTCCACTTTGATCTATTTTTCTTGTGTGAAACCCCTGAGTTCAATTAGGGTTGCCAATATGAGCATGAATGGAGGACTATTTATTTTATTTTATTTTATATTTTATTTTATTATTATTATTATTATTTTTTTTTGGTTTTTCGAGGTAGGGTCTCACTCTGGCCCAGGCTGACCTGGAATTAACTATGCAGTCTCAGGGTGGCCTTGAACTCATGGCGGCGATCCTCCTACCTCTGCCTCCCGAGTGCTGGGATTAAAGGCGTGCGCCACCACGCCCGGCTAATGGAGGACTATTTAAAGAATAATTTGCCGTCACTGAAGGAAATGTTTCCCCATTCCTCAACAACCATTGCATAGCAATAACTCCCCAGGAAGGAAATGGGGCCTCATGCCCTCCTCCATCAAACTAGATGAACAGTTTATGGGTCTCAATATCATGCAAATCTCGTGTAGGTGACAACAGTCATTGTGACATCATGCATGCAATGCTTCTACTTATTATGCAGTGTTCTACAGTGCTCTTCCCCATCCTCTGGCTCTTTCTACCCCTTGGGGGGGGTGATATAGACACCTTTTAGGGAAAACTGTGTTAGTAACAAACTTCAACTTTCCTTAGTTTATATTTAGTAGAAAGCAGTTGTAACGGTTAAAGGCCATAACACATTCACCTCAATTCTTTGGAATATTAAACTCCTGAAAATATTTTCTAGGATTTTTTTTCAGAAAAAAATAAAGTGTGGGAAAAGAGAAGTTCACACAAATGTGTAATCAATTAATCACTTGATCACAGCATGTCAATGAAGACTTAAATCAACCCTACTGTATTACTTTCTTTTTTGTTGTTGTGACAAAAGCAATTTAAGGATAAAAAGGAAGGGTTGATTTTTTTATTAGTTATGGACATACTTAGTATGTAAATACCACATGTTGGTACCATCCTTTTCATTACCCTGATGGTTTTCTTAAGTGTGTGTTTGCCATTTGTATTTCTTCCTCTGAGAACTCCCTGTTCAGTTCTCTGCCCTACTTTGTGAGTGGGTTGATTTTTTACACTTTATAAGGTTTTGTAATTCTATGTAGATTCTAGAAATTAGGCCTCTGTCAGTTGTATAGCTGGCAAAAAGTTTTCTCCCATTCTGTGGGGAGTCTATTGGCTCTTCTTGTATGTTTGTCTGTGAAAAAACCTTGCAGCTTCATGAGATCCCAATGGCTGAGTGGTTGTTTAAGTTCCTGAGCTGCTGGGGTTTTGTTCAGGAAGTCTTTTCCCACTCCTATTTCGTGGAAGGTTCCTCCTACTTTTTCTTCCAGTAGTGTCAATGGTTTCATAAGTAAAATGTTATTAAAGAGCTCAAATTGTTTCCATTTATGTAAACCTTCATATCAATAGCTACATATTATTAATTAAGATAATTAAAATTGACAAATCAATTTAAAATAATGATAAACCCGTTACGAGGTGATGTAAGCAATATGCTATTTTATTCACAATGACTAAGATAAGTAATCTCTTCATCTCTCATTGGAAGATGAATGAATATAAGCAGGGCATGGTGATGCACGCCTTTAATCCCAGCACTCAGGAGGCAGAAGTAGGAGGATCACCGCGAGTTCAAGGCCACCCTGAGACTACATAGTGAATTCCCGGCCAGCCTGGGCCAGAGTGAGACCCTACCTCAAAAAAAAAAAAAAAAAGAAAAAGATGAATGAATATAAAAAAATGTAGTATATATACATAATGGGATGGTATTATACTTTATTTAGAAGGGGATCTTGTCATTTTTAACAACATGAATAAATTATTATTACTATGCTACAGGAATCAGTACTAAATGCTCCTGCATGTTCTCACATGGGTAGAAGCTCAAGTCACTGATCTCATAGAAATAGTGAGGTTCAGAATTAGAGTTTCCAGGGACTGAAGAGGGGAATTGAGGGCATGTTGTGCAAAATGTACACAATTTCCACCAGGAAATAGGAAAATACTTAAGAGATTCACTCCACACACCATCAGGACCATCATGAATAACAATGCACTATATTAAGAATTACTAAAAAAAGAGAATTTCAGTGTCTTCGCCACAAACGAAAATTAAAATGGTGAAATAATATACATTAAGTAAGCTCAATTTAGTTATTTCACAATATATGGACTCTTAAGCAGATTAGACATAGCAAATGCTGTTAGAGTTACCTTCTCATTTGCTGGGAAGAAAACAGCTGACTAAAAGCAGCTATGGTTGGAAAAGGTTTATATTGGTTTATAGTTTCAATAGGAAGTTTCTGACCACAGCAAGGAGGTGGGAGAAGGCAGGAGCATAAGCTGAGCCTGGCAAGTGGGGAGCTGGCTATAATACCCAAAAGACCACCCCAACTAACAGGTCTTTTCCAGAAAGACTTTACCACCCATATTGGCACTAAGTAAGGACTAAATGTTTCAAACATGTTAGTTCACGTGGAGCATCTTTAAAACTACCACAGTTGGCCCAAGCCCTCATAAATTCATGAACATCTCATGATGAAAATATCTATTCAGTCTACCTTTAAAAGTTGCCATAGGCTTTATGAATCCAAATACTGTTTGAAAGTTTATAATCTCATTGATACAGTCACTCAACTGTAAGCCTATAAAATCAGAGCAAAGTTATGTACACACAATGGAACAAAACAAACATTCCAAAGGTAAGAGAATACATTGAGCAGAACTGGAAAAGACTGAGTCAACACCAGAGCTAAAACCGTAAAGCTAAATATCAAGTCCTATAGCTCCATGTGGAATCTAGAATCTGCAACCCAGTCAGTCCTGCCCACAGCCAGGAGCAGGGGAGAGGGGAGACTCCATCCTGAGCCAGCAGTTCTTCTTGGCAGCTGTCACATAGTCTTGCCATCTCCAATTTTCTGGGGTCTACTCTGTAACCCATATTTTCATGCCGTAGTCATACAGGCACTTCAATAAGCCTGCCTCACATTACCAAGTAGCCATCCCAAAATAAATTAATTAATTAAACACATAAATTGTGTGGCAAATCCAGTGACCCAGTACTTATGTAAAGGCACAAAGTGGTAAACACATCTGGAGATGATATACAAGAGGTGACACATCCCATACACTCTTTCTTTCTTTTGAAAAAATGAAACTTTTAAAACAAATACTGGAGCCAATATCTGTTTCTTTATTAAATGTATTTTAATGTGTTCCTTTTGTTGAAATGAAAAAATCATGTCTCACAGAGATAGGTAGCTGAAACATGCAAGTACATTTCAATAAGTCCCTTCAGATAAGTACAGTGTTCTTTGAAACTTGCCTGAGCTTAGCCATTGGTGTTTTGACAACATTCATTGCAGTGATCAGTGAAGACCATTATACTCAACTTCACTGATCTATCTTGAACTTTGAAGGGACCTTTTGCCATCTTTAGTCTTGCACCTTCATACATTTGACATTCAACAAATATTGGTTGACAAAGTTATGCAGATCTTAGAAGTTTCAAAATCCTTCATTGACATACATAATTGTTTAAAAGAACCATATTTGTTAGTGTCATTACCAGCCTCCAAGGAAAAGATGTTTATAAATAAAATATAAAATATAAATAAAAATATATTTTTATATTTCAGAGAGAAAGAGACCTGCACAGAGAGAGTGGATATTGGAGTGCCAAGGCCCCTTGCCATTGCAAATGAACTCCAGGCACATGCACCATTTTGTGCATCTGGCTTTATGTAGATATTGAGGAATCAAACCCTGGATAAAGCTCTGAAAGCAAGTAGTTTTAATCACTGAGCCATCTCTCCAGCCACAAAAGAAATGTTTTAAAATGGAAACGAGGGCTGGAGAGATGGCTTAGCGGTTTAGGCTCCTGCCTGCTAAGCCTAAGAACCCGGTTCCAATCTCCTGGTCCCACCACGTTTAGCCAGATGCAAAGTGACACAAGGGCGCAATGCCTCACTTGCCCACAAGGGGGCACACACATCTGGATTTCGTTCACAGCAGCTGAGAGACTGCTGGCGTGCCCATCTCTATCTGTCTCCCTCTCCTTCTCTCTCTGTCTCTCTCTGTGTCTCTCTCCAAAAATAAATAAAAATAATAATAATAAAAAAATTTTAAATGGAAACGCTACCAAACTTCTCTTGATAATTATCATGTCTCTCTCTTTCTCTCTTTGTGTGTGTGTGTGTGTGTGTGTGTGTGTGTGTGTGTGTGTGTGTATCAAACTGTCCGACTACCTTCATGGTTTATACCTTTAATCACATCAATTGAGGTGCTGAGGTAGGAGGATTAGTATGACTTTGAGGATAGCCTGGGCTACAGAGTGTGTTCCCAGATGGCATAGTCTAGAGTGAGACCCTGCCTCAGAAAACTTTAAAAAATCAGAATATAACATGAATGTTCACATTTTATCAACAAGTAATAAAATCAGATTTTTTTTTTTTTTTTTTTTTTTGAATGAATGGCATACTCTCTCTTTCAGTCTTCACCAGGAAAAATAATATTTCTGAAAGCTACAGCTAGTTCAGCTTTCTCAAAATAGGCAGTGGACACTACAAACACTAGTGCAGACTTTAATGCAGTGCCAACATTGTTAAGTCATTCTCTTACATCATCAGTACAAACGTCAAGTGAAAATAAAACAAAATACCCAGCAATAAGTGTGAACATCACTTTGAACTTATGGATTCTATAAAAATAAATCTTTGGGCTCTCAGAAGTCTAAAGGCCACATTTAGAGATCTATTCCTTTAAGTTATACAGTGACATTGTCCTTGTAAACAGAGGAAATACAATTTAATCTCACAGGCTGTCATGTGATTCTGAAGTGAAAGTAGCTGAATTTACATTAGCTCCTTGGTCCTCATGAATGAGCACTGCAAGGCAATGGATTTCTTTTAAGTTGTCCTCTTAGTTCAGAATATATTCATTCATATTTTGTTATTTTGCAATTAGTTTGAAAACCATATGTTGAATGCAATGTTTTATAGTGTTTGTGAATAACTAATCTGTAGCCTCTCCAGCACTATATAAAATCATTCAGGTTGAAGGGGAGTAAGGGAGCCCCATTCTGTAGGCAACTAGGTGCGTTACAACTAGTTACAGGTTCAGAAACTATAAACAGGTATCTATGTGTCCTGACAGAGCCAATGGGCACAGAGATCATATAATGGGTCCAGAAAATAGAGGCTGGGAACTAAAATAAATAAACAAACAAAAGAAAAAACCCTGACTTCCAAAAGGTCAAAAGACCTGGTTTATGCTCACTCCCCAGGATGTCAGCAAACCTACTTAAGGTAACTTAACCAGTCCTCCATCTAATTCATCAGTCTATCAGAGCTCCTCACTTGCACTCAGACTAACCAACTCAGCAGAACCAGACTTCCAGACCTGATATTTAATTTTCATTCCCAAGAGTATAAAAAGTCAGGATCCAAGTTACTCAATGGCTGCCCTCCCAGCTTCAGGTCCCTGGATTATTTGCACTTTCTGTCTCCTTTCTAGTTCTGCTTTACCTGTCTATAAATGTTTAGCCTCCCCACCTATAGCATCCTGGCTGGCCATTCTTCCCAGATTGCAAGACAAGAAGTGAAGAACCACTGGTCTGAGGAGGTTTTTATGGGTGCTGCCTGTTCAGTTCCTGGTCCCCTAAGTTAAGCATATCCATAGCTGATAAGGCTCCATTGCTCTCAAAACCAGTAGCAATGTATTTCAAAACAATTAATTCAGGAAAAGAATTGTTACTTCTCATGTTTTAAAATTTGCCTTCCCTTGCTCAGTGTAGAAATAAGTAGTTCATCTTACATTTCCCATTTGTATACTTTGTGGCAAGTTGCAAGTCTGTAATTCTTATATTTCTTGTGCTATTTATCCTTACAAAATTTAACATACTTTAAAATGATTTAAATATTAATTATTTCTGATTTTTCCTATAGCATATGTTTATGCTTATATTTGGATGATATGAAAGATTTTTTCACCTCTAATATAATTTAAATATGCCAGTTTCGTTCTTCTTAGCTTTACAATTTTAGAAAGCCTCTATGCATGAAACCATAATGTAAAAAGAAAACTGTAATTTGACATTTCATACAATTTTCTCTTCTTATATTTAAATTAATTGTATCTATTTTAGATTAGTGTATACTGTAGCTATAAAGGACAGACCTTCACACATCCTGTTGCAACATCTTGCAACATTTATTTTTCAATTACTGTTTTGTATTGTTGCATCTCATTAGGACAGTGAAGGTAAGAAAAGGGAGTCTTTTAAACCTGAACACATCTGAAAATGAGTTAACGAACTTGAAATGTGAGGTTTAAGTTGTCTTAGTCCATGATATTATTTGAGTGCAGGATAAACAAATACAATAGCCCAGATTATTTACCAAGGAAACCTCCATTTCTTAGTTGAAAATGGTATTTAGAAATTAGGATTCAGGAGCTGGGCATGGAGGCACACACCTGTAATCCCCACACTCAGAGGGCAGAGGTAGGAGAATCACCGTGAGTTCGAAGTCACACTGGGACTACATAGTCAATTCCAGGTAAGTCTGCACTAGAGTGAAACACTACCTCAAAAAAAAAAATTTAAAAAGAAATTAGGATTCAGAGCTGAGAGATGGCTTAGTGGTCAAGGAGTTTGCCTGCAAAGCCAAAGGACCTTGGTTCAATTCCCTAGGAACCACATAAGCCATATGCTCAAGGTGACACATGCATCTGGAGTTCGTTTGCAGTGGCTGGGGGCCCTGGTGCACCCATTCTTTCTCTCTCTTTTCCTCTGCCTTGTTCTCTCTCTCAAATAAGTAAAAATAAAATATTTTTAAAAAGAAATTAGGATTCAGAAAAGTGCCTTTCTGTCTATAGAATTATGCTATACATCTAATCTATTTCCTTTCTCTCAGAGGTGCAAGAAAATACATCGTAACCATCAATCATGAATTCATATTGCCATTTGTAACTCCACTTTACTTTTGCAGTGTCTTCCTAACTCTTGATTTTTATATTTTATAACTTTTTCTTTATTATGAAACCTTGGTTTCTGACAATGCTAATACATTTACTTAAGTGTTTTCACATTTAATGTTTATAACTCATGATAGAATTATAACTCCTAACAATACAATCCTCTAGGTGGAGTATAAAATGTATTTATACTTCCTGCACTTTAAAGAATACTGCTAAGAATATTTATTTATTTATTGTATTTGTTTCATTTCCTTAAAATAATGGTTATGAGTAGTAATATTGCACACTTCATAGATCCCTGGGCTCTTTCTCCTGCTTCGTTTTGGGATTTATGACCTTGTAATGTTGCATATGTCATAAATTGACACAGTTCAAATGGTAACATCCCCTTAACTAGCGTTCTCTTAATTGCATTCTCAGGGAAGTTTGATTCCTTCGTCTTTCACCTCTATCTCACCCCCTTGCCAGCATATAATTATATCTTGTAGTTTTTTATAATACTTTCATTACTTTCAGCAGAAAAGAAGGAAAATATATTAGATCATCTTATTTCTCACTGTTTCTTAATATAAAGATAAAATATTACCTACTCATCCTATTGCCCCTTTCAGCCTAACTCACATCATGACATACCCTCCTCATAGACATGGTCCTCACGTTTTGGAAGCCGAGGGGTTCTCATTCTGTGCATGTGCAGGATTCATTCACTCATCTTTATGGAAGGCTTTGTGGCTTGCTTCCCAAACAGTTATTAGAAATAATACTGAGTGGAAGAGAATCTTGTAGTGTGTGTTCTGTAGTTGAAAGATGTCAGTTACCAGACTCTTTCAATCACATTCGAGTGTCCACGGGAGGCCTCTGTGGGCAATTCTCTCCAATCTGTTCCTCCTTTGCAGCAGAAATCTATTACTCACAATAAAACTACTACTTCTGTGGTTAAAATTAGTTAGTATCATCTCTCCTGCTTCTACGGTTAAAATTAGTTTGCATCATCTTTAATACATTGGATTTTTTAACATGATTTAACAGTGTTCATGTGAATGTGGATATGCATGTGCTACCTTTGTGTGTGTGGATCTCAGAGGTTCTGTTGGGTATCAGTCCTTATCCTGCATCTTGTTTAAGGCAGGATCCCTGTGTTCATGACTGTTTACTGGGATAGCCATCCACCACCTCCCACAAGCTTTCAGTGATTCTTCTGTTGCTGCCTCCTGTCTGGCCATAAATATGGTGAGATTAAAGGTATACACACTAAAATGTACAGCTTTATGTGGGTTCTGTGGATTCTCATGAGTACCCCTCAGACACCCATGGTTTCCAAAAGCAGTTTATCTACTAAGACATCTCCTCTGTTCATAAACAGCTTTTGAACCAAAACGTAGGCACTGTATATTGACTATATCTTCCTAATTCTTACTTAAAAATAAATATTTTGGGCTGTCAGATGGCTCAGCTGTTTAACTGCACTTTCTGCACAAGCATGAGAACCTTGAGGAAGGCTGATACTGTCTGAGTTCAAATCTCAGATCCCATGTAAAAGAACTGGGCAGGGCCATGTTCTCCAGTAGCTGTAGTCCTGCCGGGAACCAGAGACCTGAGAGTCTTCAAACCCTGCAAACTCCTGAGTCAGGAAAAGGAGACTCCTGCTCAAAACAAGATCAGGAGAGTGATGGAGCGGGACACCCAATGATACTCTAGCCACCAGAGGTTAGCAACCCCTGCTATAGGCAGACCTATGGGGTACTGCAGGAGAACACAAACAAAGCATGCAACACATATGTGCATGCCACACACACACAAATAAGTAAAAGTACCTTCTAATCCAAAAACAATTTTCTGGGTTGAGGCAAATGGACATTGCAACTCTGAACCCATTTGTTAAAATTACTTACTTAGGAAATCACATACTTAGGAAATATCCTTGCTAAACTTTACATACATAATTAGTCATCACCACAACCTTCTCATAAAATTCGTACACATATTTTTAATTTCTTCACTTTTTTTTTTTTTTCTTTTTCGAGGTAGGGTCTCACTCTAGCTCAGGCTGACCTGGAATTCACTCTGTACTCTCAGGGTGGCCTCAAACTCATAGCGATCCTCCTACCTCTGCCTCCCGAGTGCTGGGATTAAAGGCATGCACCACAACGCCCGTCTAATTTCTTCACTCTTAAGAGCATCCTACAACCACTAATAGAAATGTGTCAATACTTAGATAACATTTTCAGACTGGAGATGTTGACATCTTCCTGACGATTGAAAATACTCTCTTCCCTTAGCGTCTTCACCTAGGATTCATGTAAAAGCATGTTGTGGAACAAAAGTGTCTTTCAAACATGTTACATGTAACTGATGTTTATAGAACAAGTGCTTATGTGAAACTCATGAATTATCCCAAGCAGCTCCAGGCAGATGGGGCAACTGGCCTGAAATGGAAATTTCGTATTGGAGTTGTCTTTTCTTCACTTCAGTTTTTATTTATTAATAATTATATGCATTGCTAAAATTATGGCATTCTTTCTTTTCTTGCCATCTTGAGAAAAAAAATGTGTAAAATGACAAGAAATTTTGTGATTAAATAACTTTATAGTCCAATTTTACTAATTTTTCTGAGCAAATGTTGTCCAAAATGATATTCTGAGAAAAGATTCTTATTCCAGAATTGAATGAATATTCTCTAAATAAAAAGCACACATTAAGATATCTATGAAGTGGGCTGGAGAGATGGCTTAGCAGTTAAGCACTTGTCTGTGAGGCCTAAGGACCCAGGTTCAAGGCTCAATTCTCCAGGACCCACAAAAGCCAGATGCACAAGGTGGCACATGCATCTGGAGTTCGTTTGCAGTGACTGGAGGCCCTGGTGAGCCCATTCTCTCAATCTCTCTCTCTCTCTCTCTGTTGCTCTCAAATAAATAAAAATAAACAAAAAAAAGTTTTGCTGCTCAGAGTTTTATGATGACGTGATTGATAATTCCAAGAAATACTTCAATAAAGGGATGTGTTGAATGTATAGCCTGGTCCTTCTTAAAACACTCTTCTCTATCTCAAAAATATTTTTTTTTTCTTCCTGTCAATGTGACATTTCATACAAAAGCTGACAATAAAGTAAGAATAGGACTGCAGAGGGAGATGTGGTGGAGAATAACAATTACCCAGCAGAGTATGAGACCCTGGGTTCAGGCCCAGTCCCCGAAGAAAAAAAAAGGCATAACAGCAACAATGACTATGAAACAATGAAAATCCCCCAAAATGTCTGACCTTAAAGGGTTAGAATTCAAAGTATTGTTTTAAGTTTTAATTACTATAAGTAACTACAATTTTTCTTAGTATTTTCATCAACAAAGAAGTATTTTTTTTCTAATAGCTGTTCATGAGCTACCATTAAATAATGTTAATGGCACTGTTTCCAATGGGTGTGTATTTTCACTCTTATTCTGTGAAATCAGATATCAGTTAAGAGCTGAAGTCTGTTTTGAACTCCTGGCATCAGATTTTCTTCTGCATTGCAACAGGAAATGTATTGAAATATTCAAATATCCTCCATTCCTAAAAGCTTGGGAGAGGTGAGATATACCAAGTTGGTAGCTGTAAATTCCACGACAAAATACTCAAAGATGCCAGGCATGGTGGTGCACACTTTTAATCCCAGCACTTGGGAGACAGAGGTAGGAAGATCACCATTAGTTTGAGGCCACCCTGAGACTACATAGTGAATTTAGGTCCACCTAGGCTAGAGCAAAGTCCTACCTTGGAAAAACCAAATTTATTCAATGGTAAAGTATGGTATTTTTCTTTCTTAGAAAGGATAAAGAAGGAAGTTTTTAAATGAAACCTCAAATATTCTATTAGTTATCATTAGTGAGTTCCGTGGTGATGCAGTTTTAGCCACTGCATCAAATCAGAATTATGGTGCTGGAGAGATGTTTCAGCAGTAAATGCATTTGACTGCAAAGCCTAATGACTGGAGCTTGATTCCGCAGTACCCACATAAAATGAGATGCACAAAAAGGTGCATGTGTTTGGGGTCATATGTAAAAGCTAGAGGTCCTGGCCCTTTTCACCCCCTTCTCCCGGGCGTGGTGGTGCATGGCTTTAACTCTAGCACTAGCACTCAAAAAACAAATGTAGGAGTAGTTATGTGAGTTCAAGGCCAGCCTGAAATTACAAAGTGAATTCCAGGTCAGCCTGGGCTAGAGTAAGTTCCTACCTCAAAAAAAAAAAAAAAAAAAAACAAAAAACAGTGTTATGAAGACAAGAAGCAAACTTGGGCTTTGTAGTTATTAATTTACACAACAACATGTCTTTTTTCCCTATAATGAAACTGATAAGCGTTCACAAGCTTCTATTCATAAATCAAAAGCCTTGTGATATTATGGCAACTGGCCTCAAATTAGAATATTTATAAATAACGCATAATGCATACTACCATCATATAAAAAAACAGACATGATAACTCTTCACCAGAGAGTTGCAAATTAAAGGTTGCCTGATAGTCAACTTGATACATTTAATTGGAAATGACATTGGTAAATTCTCATTAGATACTGTCTACTAAATAGCTACACTTATTTTCTAGGTGTAAACATATCCTTGAGTGTGGTATAATTTAGTTTTATTGTTTTCTGCTTTGTTTCTTCTATTCCATAGCATTGGACTTAGTGGTAGAATATAGAATGAAATAAAAATCCATCAGAACCATTCCCTAATTATTAGACTTTTCTTCTGCAACTCTTTTTGGACAACTTATTTTCCAGTCCTTCCTCATCGTAAGTATTACTATACCTTCAAAACGCTTCTCTAAACCTGCAACTTTGGAAGCGTCTTTGTAAGCCCTAAAGCACTGTGATGTGACTGATGTTTAGAGATGGCCACGTGGGGTTTGGTGAAGGTAGAAGCAGTCACTGTCTAGAGAACTGTGCCGACGTGCCAGTATGAAGGCACAGGCCAGGAGCACATGGGCCGTGATGTTGGGGTTGTGGTCAGCTGGATCACCGGCTGACTGAATGGATCTGTGATGTTTTCTTTTTGTTTTATTTTATTTTATTTTATTTTATTTTATTTTATTTTATTTTATTTTTTTTTATTTTATTGACACCTTCTATACTTACATACAAAAAACATATGATATTTCCCTCCCCTCCCCCCATTCCACTTTAGAACTCCAATCTCCATCATATCCCCTCCTCTCTCCATTAGTCTCTCTTTAAATTTGATGTCATCATCTTTTTCTTCTAATTTTAGGGTCTTGCGGAGGTATTGTTAGGCACTGCAAGGTCATGGATATCAAGGCCAATTTCTGTCTGGGCAGTTGCATTGTAAGAAGTCATACCCTTCCTTGGACTCTTCCATTCTATCCACCCCCTCTTCCACAATGGTCCCTGAGCCTTGGAGGGTGTGACAGAGGTGTTTCAGTGCTGGGCACTCCTCTATCCCTTCTTCTCAGCACTATGTTGCCTTTTGGGTCATCCCAGTGGTCATCACCATCTGAAAAAGAAGCTTCTCTAACCAGAAGTGAGAGTAGCGTTAATATGTGAACATGAACATTAAGTGTAGTGCCCCCAGGGCATGCTGGCCTTGAACTCATGGCGATCCCCTTAACTCTGCCCCCCAAGTGCTGGGATTAAAGGTGTGCTCCACCATGCCCAGCTGTGATGTTTTCTATGCTGGGAATGTAAGGAATCTGCCCTTTTGCACTCAGGAAAAGCCCTGTGATTTGTCTACAAACAAAACAGTCAATGGGAACCAAAGGAATCTAAGTAAATTTGCATCAATATTGGTACAAGAGAGAGATCCCATCTAGCACTCTTCCTCTTGGGATTCTTCTCTGATACAGCTAGTTCAGTATTTGGAGAGGGTCAGAAATAAACAAGAATCAGTGGTTGTGAGTTAAAAAAAAAAGTACCACTAAAAACCTGGTCTTCAATGATTATTGGCACCACTCTGGCAATTTTTGTGCATCAGGCCCATGTATTTTGTACTTTCTCAGTGACTTGAGAACAAAGGGTATAATGGAAGGTGAACATTTTTGACTTTGCAAATTATGTTTCTGCTTACTTTTTTCTTGCTCATTCCCTTCCAGTCTCAAGGAGTAGTTCTGTCTTACCAATGGTCAGAAAATACAAATGGCAAACACACACTTAAGAAAATATTCAACATCCCTACCCATCATGGAAATGCAAATTAAAACAACTATGAGATTCCACCTTACCCCAGTAAGGACAGCTAACATTAAAAAAATCTAATGACAACAAATGCTGGTGAGGATGTGGAGAAATAGGGACCCTCATTCACCTTTGGTGGGAATGCAAGATGGTGCAACTGCTATGGAAAGCAATATGGAGACTCCTAAAAAGGATGACCATAGAGGTTCCACCAGGCCCAGTTATTCCCTTACTGGGCATTTACCCTAAAAGCTCCAAGCCTCAGTTCAGAGAGATTTGCTCAACCATGTTTATAGCTGCTCAATTCATAATAGCTAAGAACTGGAACCAACCCAGATGCCCATCATTAGATGAATGGAAAACCAAGATGTGTCTTGATGGGATTCCACACAAACATATGGAAAAATGACACAATGAAATTTGAAGAAAAATGGTTGAATTTGGAACAGATCATTCTCAGCAAACTCATCCACTCACAGAAAGACAATCGTCAGATGGTCTCACTCATCTGTGGCTCCTAACCTGTATCTGTGAGATGCTGACATATCTAATAGACATCTTGAGGACTGTACAATAGGGAACGTGGGGCAGAGGGGAGGGTTAGGGTGGGAAGATCACAAAACTGGACCTTAATATAACTGGAACCATAAAATCCTATATCCTAAAAGACAGAACTAAAAGTGGGGCAAGCCTAAGAATGCTGGTTCCAATGTCCAGCAGGGAGGGTTAGGGTGGGAAGATCACAAAACTGGACCTTAATATAACTGGAACCATAAAATCCTATATCCTAAAAGACAGAACTAAAAAGTGGAAACTTCATCAGGTCTTTAGAGAGAACACCTGAATCAAAGGGCCCTGGAGAGGGTATGATGAAGAGTAACCTTAATCTTATCCTGTTTATCTCTCTCTCTTTCTCTTTTATATTACCTATCTTTTTCTTCCTTCTTTTTCCTTGGCACTGGCCTGTAACTCCTGTTCCAGGATATGGTTAACACCTACAGTGAGATGTTGATCAGAGAGACCTACAAAGTTTCCCATAAGAAGACAAATTTCTGTCAGAGCACTTGATGACCTACCAAAGGTTAATGGTAAGACTCTACTGCGGAAGACAACATATGCTGTTGGTACAGAACATGGAGTGACCTGGCTGAAATCTGGAAGAGAGTCAGTCCCAAGACAGCTGGTCTAGTGCCAGAAGGTGCTACATGAGCTACTGGGGGAAAACTACCAACATCTGTCAAGTAGCTTGTGGTCTAAGCTACTCAGCAACAAACAACCTGGTGTGATACTCACCCAAGTGCAATAGTGGCACACAGCCATGGTGGGTAACCAGCTGATCTTGAACTGGCCAACGAATCCATTTGGTGGAACTGAACCCATAGCTAGAACTGGAAAACAAGTCAGAATCATATCTGACAAAATGAGTTTGCCCTCCATTATCAAGCTCCCACCAATCTGGGGCTACAAGAGGGTCTACACCTATTAAATTCTCTCTAAACTGATAATGGTTATCCCATTTATGTGGAGCTGATTTCACTCCATTGGAGAATTTGCTTCTCTTTTTCAGATGGACACAGAACCTGAGGAGAGAATCAGCCCACTGCACTTCACCAGGGCCCCAGCTGAAATCATAGAGTAATTGGGGACATGCACAAGAGTTCTGCTTTCATGGTAAAATTGGTATCTGCACTAAGCTGAAGGAGACAGATACAAAGAACATGCAAATCCTACTAAACCAGAAACCAAGAGACACGGAGGCTCCCAAGACCTCATCACTGAAGTAATCCCAAAACAAACCCAACACGGCTCAGGAAGATTCACAGAACAGGGGCCAAAAGATTGTTAGAGTCACAAGTTGGGACATTATGCACAGTCTTACCTCTTCCATGTAACTGATGGCTACCCCCACAATGCACGCCCCACACTCCCCATGGGGATAACCGGCATCCCCAATGAGAAGGGTCCCTTCAGAGGGGGGAGGACAGGGAGGAGGGCAAGGAAGGCACCAACATGTGCAGTTTACACACTGAGGATGTACATAACTAATAAAGGGAAAAAAGAATTACACAAACAAAAACCTGTTGTCACTGCAAAGTTTATTTCACACTTAAGAGCAGGCATTATCTGGCTTTTGTAAACTCATTTCCCCCATTGTCCTGCCTGCTTAGAAAGAAAATCGTGTCATTAAGTTAGTATGTAAAATTCACACACACACACACACACACACACACACACACACACACACACCTTCCTGTTGTTATAATACCCAAACCCCTGTTAGCTTTCCAATTCCAATTACAGTACGAACTGTACAGCTTGAAGACAGAGGGCAATCATAACTACTTAATAACACTAGCTCTGTGAATATTTTTAGCAAAAGTCTCACTCAGAATCAGACACAGAACTTAGTAATACATTTGAAAAAGTTATTATGTAAATATGTTGCACAAAATTACTCATTTGAAAGTGTTTGACAGGGGCTGGAGATATTGCTAAGTGGTTAAGGCACTTGCTTGCAAAGCCTAAGGACTTGAGTTTGATTCCCTAGTGTCCATGTAACGCCAGATGTACAAGGTGGCACATGTATCTGGAATTCATTCACAGTGGCTAGAGGCCGGGGGAAGGGAGGACAAGAGCAAGTAGAAGGGAAACTTCACATGATCAAAGCATCAAATCTAAGTGCATGGAAGCATTGTGATTGAACTCAATGTTTGAAAATTAATATATGTTAAAAATCATATGAAAAATAAAATTTTAAAAGTGAACATCAGCATATCTTAAATCTTTCTCATTCTGCTTTTTGTAAATCCATGTCAGGAATAATATATTACTTGAAATGCAGAAATATTCCTTTATCCATGAACCTGCAATTTTATTATTTTGTAAATGTATAATTATCAATTTCTGAATATTGTTTGATTGGTATTTTTGTACTTCAGTGTTTAATGTCTCTATACAATTGAATTAAAAAGAAAACAACAAAACACTCATTGTTTATTAATTTGGAGTATATTTATACTAATTAGGAACACTGGATTTTAGAGTGAACATTATAGTCCCTAACATATATTCTCTTAGAAGATATCATTTCTCATTCTTTTGTTCGAAAAGACCTTAACTTCCAGGTATTAGAGAACATGGAATGTATGAAATCTAAAGATTTACTTATTATTATTTATATTGAAAACAATTAAAGCATTCAGTTATGAATTCATTAATTTATTTTTCCTTAGAACCCCAAAAGATAATGTTGGATTTACAATAGATTAAATAGGGAAACCTTAAATTATTAAACCTCCTTTCTAATATTTGTATAGCTTTTCTAATGTCATAAAGGAGTGTTAACTTTAAGAGTAGTATTGAGCTAGAAAGATTGCTCAGCAGTTAGAGGCTCTTGCTTGCAAAGCCTGACAGCCTAAATTCAATTCATAGTACTCGTGCAAAGCCAGACACACAAAGTGACACATGCATCTGGAGGTTTTTATTTTATTTTATTTGTTTACAGTGGCAGGAGGCCCTGCCAGCACCCATATTTACTTTGTCTCTCTGTCTCTCTCTCTCTCTTTCTCTCTTTTTCTCTCTCTCTCTCTCTTTGTCTTCTGATCTCTGTCAAATAAATAAATAAAAATAAAAAAAATTGCAAAGTAAGATTGGGGTCTGGAAAGAAGGCTCAGTGGATAACATGCTTGACAACAAAACTTAATTGCCCAGGTTCGATTCCCCAGTCCCCCTGTAAAGCTAGATGCACAAAGTGGCACATGTATCTGGAGTTGGTTTGCAATAGCTGGAGTCCCTGATGTACCTATTCTGTCTGTCTCTCTTCTATATCTCTCTTATTTCAAATAAATAAAGAATATTTTTAAAGGACAAGATTTATAGATTTAAAAAAAAAGATACAAAATTAAAATTTTGTTTGTTGAAATCATAAGCAAAATGTAAAGGCTACATTTCCAACTTTGTGGAAACTGTAAATCATTTAATAACAATTAATGAACATCAGAGAAATTTGGAGGACTTGAGATAATTCTTATTAATACATTTTAAATGAAAATAATTATGATAGTGATAATTGGTATATAACAGAAAATAAATAGAAATTTTAGAAAGAAGTTCACACTTGAATGTTCATCTAATTTGGCCTTCAACAACCTCAGAAGCATGTGTGGGCTAGTGCTACAATACAGTAAGAAAGAAAGGTCTTGTTAGTCATGGTCCTAGAATCCCATTTCTGTACGAGTTACAAAGGAAATCGTAGAGGACACAGGCAATGTAGCATGAAGGCAATGCTTGTCCTCCATGTGTGCTACAGTGACCTCTGCACCCTGGAGAAAGTCAAGGACAGCTGTGGTCAGCAGAGAAGTGAGATGCTCTCACACCCACACCAGCTCTGATGTAAGTTGCCTTTTATTGGGGTCACAGGGCAAGTTAGAGCCAGGTGGTTGACATAATTTCTATTTGCATAAACAATGGGATCTTTTGCTTATGTTTAATTTTTGTACTTTTCCATTACATTACAGCTAAAATGAGGAAGAGAACATGTTTATTCGTTCCAGGAAGAGAGACCCTTAGTAGGGCCTAGAGAAACTCTGGAAGTGCTCATACTGCTATGTTTTGCCCCTAAGCTCAGCTTCAAGCCCCACTATCAAACTCTGATGTAAAAAGCAAAGGCCTGGGCTGGGGAGATGGCTTAGTGGTTAAGGCGCCTGCCTCCTAAGCCTAAGAACACTGGTTCCAATCTCCAGGTCCCACATTTAGCCAGATGCAAAGTGAAGCAAGGGCAAAATGCTGCACTTGCCCACAAGGTGGTGCACGCATCTGGATTTCGTTCACAGAGGCTGAGAGGCTCCTGGCACACCTATCTGTATCTGTCTTCCTCTCTGTGTCTCTCTCTCTCACTAAAAATCAATCAATCAATCAATCAATCAATCAATAAAGCAAAGGCTTTCCATGAGTTTTGAGCTGAAAATAAATGTACCCCCCCCACAAAGGTATATAGAAGTGTTAGTTTATATGAACTTCTTAGTTTTGTATTTCTTTATTCCTATTTCCCTTACAGGTGTTTATTTTTTAATATAGTAGAATAATTCAGGCTGTAATTTTGACTGTTAATATAATAAGGATAAAAATTAGAATTTTCGTGTACTGGAGAGGTCACTGAGCAGTTAAAGACACATGCTTACAAGGCTTGGTGGTATGGGTTCGGTTCCCCAGTACCCACATAACGCCAGATGCACAAGGAGGCACATGCACCTGGAGTTTGTTCAGAGTGGCTCGTTCTCTCTCTCTCTCCCTCCCTCCCGCTCTCTCTCTTTCTCTCTCCCAAGTAATTTTTTTTTTTTTAATGAGAATCTTAAAGTCCACTTAGTAGAAGTGTTTGATATTGAAGGAGGATAGGAGAAAACTAGCTTTTTAAAGGCAGCTTTAGTTAACAGATTGACACCCAAAGAGAGAACCAGGAGATTCTGTCCCACAGAAAACATCACCCTGGTACAAGAAAGGAACTCTCATTAGAAATGGAACTCCTGTCTGATCAGAACTGGTCTGCAGCGTCCCTTCTTCCAGTCTAGCATGCTACCTAGACAGATGGCCCAGGTGGGCTGGCCCAGGGATCCGCCCTCTAAATCTACCAACCAATAGGGTCTTCCCCTTGCCATAAAAGCTCCTATCTTCTTCTTATTGCTAACTCCACCCTACTCTGCTCAGCTCCGCCTTTTTTTTCTGGGTCCACTGCTCAGCCCTGTCTCTCTTCCTAAGAGCCACAGGGATACATAGGATTCCTGCTTCCCGCTCACTCAGCCTGGCTGGGGGGAGGTGGGGGCGGACATGAAAATGCTTCTTGGTCTGGGGGAACTGTTCTGCTTGTCTCTGCTTTATAGTCTGAGGTAACTTCTCACTTTGATTACATGCATGATTTTCCTCTGGTTTCAGAATCTTACACTCCAGATCTACCAACTCTCACCAACTGTCGACTTGCGGGCTGTGAAATTTCTTTAAACTCAGGGTATCCATGAGTGTACCTCTCTCCATTACTCATTTCTCCTTTGAAACTCTTGGTATGTGCTTTCATATCTGCTCGCTCATGTTTTCCCTCGAGCTCACCATTTTCTCTTACCTTCTCTAACAGCACATGGCTGATGGCTGGTTTCTCCTGAGTTTCCCTACACAAGCTCCGAGATTCCGACTTCCCACGTGTGTGTGACTCTGTCCCAGCTTTCCTCCCGAGATCCCAGTCTCCCTTAAATAAACCCCACAATTTGTGCTTTTCCTCTCAATAATCTTAGCAATCCATAATTTATCCTTCTTGAACCCATATTTATTAATTCTTTACTAAAGGTAAGACAGAACCCAAACTTTGGGGTTCATAAATTCCACAGGACCCCTCCTGAACCCCCAAATCCATCACCAATAGCAAATTATTGCCCTTTGTGAAAAGAAAAAAATGGTATTTTAAGAATATTTTACTAGTCACCTATCTCTCCTGTGGCCAGGTAAATTGTGATAGCTTTGGACTAAGGTTATAAGGTTTTGGAGTAAAAACAAACTTAAATGGAATTGCATTGCTCTCATGAGAGGCTAAAGTCACATGGAGAGCTGAGGACATGGCTCAGTGGGGAAACTGTCGGCTTGACAAGCTTGAGGACCTGAGTTCAATTCCCCAGAACCCGTGTAAGACGCTGGCTGTGGTGAGCACCTGCAACCCTGAGGGAGGCACACACTGGGACTCACTGAGGCTCACTCAGCTGCTAGTCCAGTTGACTCAATGCATTCTAGTGTTCAGTAAGACCCTATCTCAATGAATACGGAGTAGGTGACAAGACCCCCTCCCCTCTCAACCTTTTCCCCTATCAACCTCTGGCCTCCATATGCATGCACACACACACACACACACACACACATGCACACACGTATCCAAACCCACATGTGCTCCACACATAGACCAATACATACACATGATAAAAGGAAAAAAAATTACTTTCCACCTGCAGCTACAAAGGTATATTTCTAGCTTTTGTCCTAACTTTAAACTCTACCACATTTGTACGTATTTTTGGGGACTGGGACCCAGTGACTTCCATCCTGCTCCTAAGAGACTCCATGGGACATTCTGATGACTGCCCAGAAAGCTCACGTACTGTGGTGATAGAGAAGTTACCATGGGCAGAAAGATGACGTCAAATCTCTTGCCGGGACCAAGAGTTGCCCCTCACCCAGTCCCACATCATTTTGGAGGAGCCAGGTAAGTCCCTGCTTGCATTTCTACCTTTTGGCATTAACAAACCTTCAAGCAAGCAAATGCATGGGAAAGAAAAGTAAGCTTCTTGGAGGGGCCTGATTTCCCAAGGAGAGTGGGCACGCACTTGGAGATGCAGTTTTTCCGCAGAGTGCGCATGTTACAGCACAGCTGGTCTGAGGGGAGCACTGAGTCCCGCTGTGGAGGAGGAAGCCTTGTTTCCAGCACTACCTACCATGTGCATCAGCAAATCATATCAAAGTAAGATCTTCAGATCATCACAAAAGTCAGTTCTGTGACACTTTGGAAACAGTCCACATTTGGCCAGAGAATCTCGATCTTTTCTCTGTGCAGAAGTCTGAAAGTTGGGACCTGTTTTGTGTGTGACTGCAATGCAGAGACAATGACGAAGATCAAGTGGCACTGCATACTGAATCCAAACCTTTGACACATCCCACATTACAAGCAGGACACAGTAACTAAATTCTGATTAATTAAATTTGTATCAATCAAATATCTGAGAGATGTTGGGGTGTGAGTTTTGGAGTTGAATTCCCTTCAGAAATTGTGTAATTTAAAATTTCATCCGAGTCTCAGTAAACATCTGCATATCCCTAGGTGCGTGTGATATTGTCTGTTCCTTTCCAACATAGTATTATTGTCATTGCCTTCCTGGGGGACTGAACCCTCCATGCTATTAGATTCAAATATGGCTAAGTGACAGAATCAGAAGTAAGAACTGTACTGTTGGAGATAAATAAAAGGCTTGAAATGTATTTGGATACAAGGGAGAAAAGCCTATACTTAACAAAAATCTTCTTTATTTAATCAACTCAGGTTTCAGTAGTGGAAAAAATACAGTAAAAATTACCATTTTGCCTTGGGTATATTCCTTGGCAATGTTCTCACTTATTCAGACGGCTTTTCCCTGGAACAGGGGCAGAGGCTCACAGACAGAGCACCAGACCGCTGAGCCTAATTTCTGTATGTATTTGACATGCCTTATGAAACATCTTTCTCTATTGCCATCATACTTAACTGTTCCTTTCCCCCCTTTTCCCTTAGTCAGCAAAGATGCTGGGTTCCGGCTCCATACATACAAGTATTTTACACCTAAGACAGTCTAGACAATCTACGTTATTTTCTTCCACTATGCTACTTGTTTGGACATTTAACTGAACTACATACAATTAACCGTGAATTGGCCTTCACATAATCTTTTCCTTCATTTCTTTTCTCTCTCTGTCTCCCTTCTCTGTTTTCTCAGACTATTTCTGAATGAATCCTTTTTCTCCCTTTGTATTATTCTTTGTCTCATCATTGTACGGAGAGAAGTCAATGCATTTTTCAGATGGGACTCTAATTCATGATTAGGACTCTGTTATGAGTTCCTGAAGTCTTACAGAACAGATATTTTAACTGTAGTGAGCCAAGATTACAGTATTTCTGTTAAAACTGGTCAATCCCCTTCTCAGGGATCATCAGCAGAGAGCCCTGCCTTCTCCTTGTGCCTGGCTCCACTCCTTCTTTGATTACTTGTGTGTGTGTGCATGTGTATGTGTCCATGTGTGTGTGCATGCATGCATGTGTTGTGCATGCGTGTGTGTGTGTTCATGTGTGTGTAAGATGCTCCCTTATACCTGATATGCTCCTGAAAATCACTGGTAAAGTACAATCGTAGTTTTGTAAACTTTTGATCCTTCTCATCCACTCTTTTGTATGATTTTACAAGGATTCCTTAAGTTGTGAACCTAACATATAGTTGGCTCAGAAATTGTTCTTCTTGACCAATACATATGGCAGATCCTCACATAATTTTCTTGTGATCATAGAGGTGTACAAATCCATGGAGGCAGATATAAAATGATTCCATTGGACCTGGGTTACATGAGCAGTTTGTTCTTTGTTGAGTTGGTTCACTTAATCCAGAGCAAAGTACTCTGGGCTATGACAAAATTGCATTAAGGTAGAAAGGATTTATTTAAGCCATTTTATATTTCTTGTGTATATTTTCATCATTTCACAGTTTTTCCAACTCACAGACTGCCTAACAGATTATACTGTGAGCCACATGTTGATTACTGTATTTGTTACGTTAGAACACTGAAAAACAATAGTGGATTTTAGTGAGAAAAAGAAGAGTACATATAATTCATTTAAATAGTAGAATAAAAATGAGATTTATTTTTAAATAAGCCCATTGTACAAAAGCAAACACCATCGAAATGATACATTTCTTGGATTCCACAAATTAGAATATAAAAAGAAATATTTCATTTGCGATCACTATTGTAATTCTTAAAACTCCTTTAAATGTTAATTTGTAAGACAAGCAGAAAGCTTCTTAACATTAGCCAGCCACGGGGATAATGTATGTACATCTGTAAACCTACAGAAAATATTTTCTTAATTCTCTTCTCAAGTACCAAAATCTCTGAATTTTGGTGTTTCGACTATTTTAAATATGAAATGAGATGTGCTGTCACTTATGTAAGAATTATTTCTGAAAGACACATGGCTTTCAGCTTGGTCACTGAGGAGAGGAGATTTCAATACACAGCAGAGGCCATGAGATTCCTCAAGGTCTGAGCTCACAAGAAATGGCCGTATAGACGGCAGCTTAAATCCCCTGGCAATCTTTGCTTGAGGATTCAGGAAATGTGATGTTCTCACAAAGTGTCTCTCCATCTGTGTCAAGTATGGAAGGAGCTTAAGAATGCCAGTCCTAGCAACCTCAAATGACTGGCAACTCTCAATTCTTCAAAGTTACAGGTAAATACGTATTTGCCATCTCCTTTGAGTATAATTCATTAATTGAAGTTTCCAGAAAAAAAAAAAAAAAAAAAAAGATCCAACCAAGTTAAATATTCTACAAACCCGAGTGATTAAAATGGTGATTATGGAAATTTGGAATATTCTGGGTCCAAAAGCCATTTTTTGCCCACATCTGTTTCTACCTAACATCCTTATGACTCTCAGGTAAAATTCCTTTCAGAGCATACAAAGGCTCCACCCACCCAAAGGCTGAGAATGTCACCAAGTAGCATTGAGGGCTGTAGCAGAAATTCCCTGGCTTGCTGGAAGCAGTCTTATCTGAGGCTTCCACCAATGTATTTGAAAAGTGACTTGATTTATGAATTTCAGTTTGGTTGCTACAAAACTGCAGGGAACTATGACCGTGTTTGACATGGAATTACTGCTGGAGAGAGCTCTGGTGGGGTTACAACTCCCATGCCAGTAGTTCTCAAGTCTCTACTTTGTGTCCCTGTTATCCAAGCACTGAAAATGCAGACTCTCGGAAGGATAAAATAGGAGCTTTATTTCATAGAGTTAAAATAAGGGAAAATGCCAAACCAAAAGAAGTTCTTCCCCTTCCCACACTCATTGAGAAACCCTAGAAAATATTTCTTACAAAGGGGAAAATCTCTCTTTGGGGAGGAAATTTCAGGGAAGGAAAGAATATGGCATAGAAAAGCAAGCAGTCATACACATGTGTCTCTGGCCCATTTATATGAGTCAGGCATCAAATAAGAATGAGCCTGAGAGGAATGCTCAGGAAAAGCCCACCCACATGGGCTAAGCTCACAAAACTGAGGAAACAAGAAGAAACAGGAAGCTGCTGCTATTGCAGAGGAGGGATTAGAATGATTATAGACATCTTGGATGAGCCTGGATCAGACTGGAGCTCTGGTCCCACCAGCACAGGCAAAGTGTTATCCATGGTTCCCTAAGCCCTTCCTAGCTAACCACCTATCAGGAGAAAGCTACCTTGCTCCTAATCCATATCAATGCTTGGGGTAACGTAGATGTGGTTCCCTAGGCCATGGTCACTTTGATGGTTTGTACAGATGGTCAGTGTGACAGAGTGAGGAATTATGTAGATTAGATTAGCCTCTGTGTGTGCCTGTGAGGGATTATGTTCATTCAATTAATAATGGTGAGAAGACCCATCTTGGACTGAGGGACCGTGGCTACATACAAGAGGAAGCTGGCCCACAGTGTCACTCATCGCAGCTCTCTGCTTCCTTAGTGCGGACCGAATGAGATCAGCTGTTCACGGTTCTGCTGTGCTCACAACTGTGATAGCGTGTAACCTAGAAATGTAAAACGACATAAGCCCTTCTGATGCAGGATCTGGGGCCTTAAGGGGTTCCCCAAATTTTGTGTCCTGTACTACCTTTAACAAAGAATTGATTAAGGCAGATTTGGGAAGGATAAATTATGAATCATTAAGTTAATATAAGGGAAACTGGGATCTAGGAAGAAGGCTAGTGCAGTCCATGTGGGATGTAGCAAACATGTACCTGCTTAGAAAACACTGCATAGTTCATAAGGTTTATTTAAGAGAAATTGAGTTTTTTAGGAGGAGAGCCATAAGCATGTGGAAGTTAGTTCATAAAGCTCGTTTAAGAGAAATTGGGGTGTCAGGTAAAGACTGGAGTGGAGCTACAGCACGTGGAAGATAGAACCTAGGAGGTGGGCAGAGAGACTTACAAGGAACACCCAAAGCATCCACCTCATGTTTCCCCACGGACAGAAGTTAAGAAGGCAAACGTTGGTGGCTTAAGGAAAAATAGCACGGGGAAAATATCAAAACACATACCAAGAAATTTCGATGAGAAGTGAATAGTAAAGAGAATTATGCACACGTGTGCCCAAAGTTTAGAGTAATTGTACAGGTAACAGATCTACAGTTAGAGAAAATACCCACATGATAGAGCTAGGAAATACACATGATTCAAAGACCAGAGGAAATTCACACATGTAATTAAAGTGAGAATTTACCCCAACGTCTGAAACAGGCAGGCAGGAAAACACCCACACCAGAAGACAGCACTTTGTTTCCCCTGTCTGCCACCCCAGCCTCGCCTGGTAAGAGGGAAAGCCGTTCCCTTGTATCAAAGCAGAGATAAGAAAGAGAGGGAATCCAGAGAGAGGAAGAGACAGGACAGCCTTTATAGTGATTGAAAACATATTCTGCCTTTGTTTGGTGGATTTGAAGGGGCCAGCACACCTGGGCAGAGGATATCTATCTAGGTAGCAGGGCTAGATCGTGGACAGCAGGGGACACTGTAGCTGAGCTGAGTCTCTACCAGACAGAAGTTCCATTCCTGCCAAGAGTTCCACTTAGGCCATTAGTTCTGGGCCTGTTTCTAACAGAAACTGCCTAAAAGAACCTGGCTTTCTCCTATTTGCCCTTCCTTTCCTCTTTTAAATGGATTGATACAGATTAACAGCAAGAGAGCTTTTTCCTGATAGGCAGTTAACATGGGACTGGTTCACAGAAACATCCCTGGATGATCCCATACCTGCCGTGGCAGTCTAAAACTGGGTCTGATATCATCTCTTCCAAGATGGCTGAACCTGAGAAAGTACTAATGCCTTCACCGTAGCAGCAATAGCTTCCTGTTTCCTCTTTCCTGAGGTAGAAGAGACCGCTTGCTTAGTGCTGAATTATAGTAGGTGCTGATTGTTGCCAGACCCAACCTCTTGTAGCTCAATGCCATGAAAAGTTCCAAAAGAGCCCCCCTTCCCCCAAGTACTTAGAAGGAGGAAATGGCTAAGACAAAAATAGAGGCTGCCCTTGGCAATTATCTTGACAACCTTACCACATAGCTAACTGCAGCATATGCTTTTGGAAACCTTACTGCATAGTGAACTGCCACCTGTGCTTGCTCACTTCACCTTGCTGCTTGGTATCCACCCTGCTGGTATGGAATCCACTTTGCTGCTAGAGTGTAAAATGAAAGTGCAGGTTGAGATCAGGCCAGGGTTTTTTCAGGAGTGATCCCAGCTTCGGTCCCCAGGTAAAGGAACTGCTCCCTTCCACTCCCGTTGGTGATGGAGTCATCATTCCAAAGAATTCCTGCCATATTTCTTCTTCAGTTTTCCAGGCTCACCCTCCTTGGGTGTGCCCTTCCTGAGCCAGCATTCCTCAACAATGAATATGGTTTCTCGGTACACATCCCCTGAGCCTGAGGATGAAGTTCATTCTAATTCAATGTTTGGTTCATATATAAATAGGCGTGATATATGTGTGTCAGGACCTTCTGTCCTTCTGCCCAACACCTTCTCCCAGGAACATGTGAGGAAATTTTCCTTGATTCTTGTCCAGCTTCCCAGACTTACTTCTTTTGGCTCTGATGCTTCCCTTGTTTGCTTTCTCTCTTTTCTTTCCTTCCTAAGATAAATATCATAATTTATCCTTGTCTGAGACAGTGCTTTCAATTTTTTGATACCTGGAACTTTGGTTCAGAAGTTGAGGTTCACAGGCCTGGGGGTCTCCTGCACCTTTATGGGAATTTAATCCCTCCCGAGACTCAATCCGATATCTTGATTTTTGTCATGATTTTTAGATTTTTGGTTACTTCCTCATCAATGAGAATGTATGGGAAATTGGCACTGAGAAGTTGAGCAGGTACTGAGTCATCTGGAACTAGTTTGTCAGAGGAATGTGGATTATTTGCAACTTTGACTCAAGAAGCCATACACTGATGTAAGCATATCTTAATGGGCTATGCTTGTGGGAGTTTTGTAGACCAGAAAGCTGTGACACATGTGAACAATAGATACCTGGCTCATGAGCTTTCAGAGGGAATTTAGAGGTCTCTTGTTGACATATCAATATAGGCCAACACAGTGAAAATTTGGGAGTTACATCAATGTGCCAATAATTTTGGGGTGTCCCTGGATCCTTGTCTTATGAGTCAAAGAATTTAAAACCACAGATCAGAGGATAAGATTTAAACAGACTTTATTATATTAAGAGAAGAAAAGAGCAGAAAGAATAGAGAGCTCCTGCTGATTAGAAGGTAGGAGAGGGTAAGTGCTCAGCTCAGAGAAACAAACTGGGATCATTTATAGATTTTGAATGGGGCCTGAGCTAACCAGCCATAACTCCAAGTTTTGGGCCTGAGATTAACCAACCATAATGCCAGGATCAGATTCCAGCCTTCCAGGAATCTGAATTCTAAGAAAGGGGGCTCCTGTCTAGAGTGGGATTCAGCTTGTTTATGAAAAAACAGACCTAGGGTAGTCCTTTAGGCAAGAGATGGGGAGACACTAGATCCTTCTCTGACCTTTGGCAAAATGAAGATTCAAGGGCAGGCTCAACACTATCCTTGTTTTTATTTTTGGAGATTGTGCTGTGCACTGGGCTAGAGGCAATTCATGTGATATTCTGGGTAAGAATCTGGCTGCATTCTGTCTTTGTCCAAAGAACTTGAACAATGATGAACTTAAAAGAAGGAAAATATCCAGACAGAGAAGAAATGAGTATGTGGCATAGTTTCTCTTTTCTTCCCTGACTTCAATCTACAAAGAAAGAGGGAAAATAAAGAGCAGAAAGACAAAAACAGAACATTTGACATGGAAAGAAATGTAGGAATCTTTAAAACCTCAGGCCCAAAGATTGCAGCTGCCTTGGCTGTCATTGTTAGAGAAATGGCATTAAAGAAAATCTACTGAGTTGTACTGGGATAATAGAAAAAAGTCCCAGGGTGAGACCTAACCCATTGAAGGCCCAAAAGAGATTATTTAATTAATTTATTAAATTAATTTAATGAAGTAAATAAAATAATTTAAATTATTATTAAATTAAATTATTTAATTTAATTATTCCAATTATTTTGAATGGAAAATGTTGGAAGGGAGAAGGCTGACAGAATTCTTAGAGATGTTGAAATACCTGTGTTCCAGGCTTCATCCCAGTCTGACAGCAGAACTGGAGTTGCAGTCAGGTACACATTGCTCCAGAAAATACCCAAACCAAGAGCAGCTTGTGAGAACAAAAATGGGGTTATTTTGGCTTACAGACTCAAGAGGAAACTCCATGATAAGAGGGGAAAACAATATCATGAGCAGAGGGTGACATCGCCTCCTGGCCAACATCAGATGAACAATAGGAACAGGAGAGTGTGCCAAATACTGGCAAGGGGGTGCTGGCTATAATACCCATAAGCCCTCCCCCAACAATACTCTGCTTCCAGGAGGCATTAATTCCCAAATCGCCATCAGCTGGGAACCTCGCATTCAGAACCCCTAAGTTGATGGGGGAACACCTGAATCCAACCACCACAATTTGGTGCTGGTTGCAGATGAATGAAAGCTACAAGATGAAGGTTCATGGAACACTGCATTCCAGTTCCAGAGGGAGATGGCCCATTCAACTAAGGAACACGATGCAGTATCAGAGTCCCTGCATGGAAGCCATGAGAAGAAGAAAGCTGTGAAGATGAACTCTGAGTTACAGTGGAACCTGCAGAAACCTAGAGGTGCCAGAACCATGAGATATCTTCCAAGAAAAGCTATGGTGCTAGGGTGATTGTTGCCCAGGTAACAGGGGACAGCTAGCACATTTGGAGGGACTGAACTACCCAACCTTTCAGAGCTGGATGATTTCACAGCCCTGTTCGTGTAAGGTTTGGAGTTTTCTCACCTAGGTTTTGGTGTTGCTGTGGTCCAATCTTTCCTTCCTATGATACCATTCCTTGCTTTTGGAATGGCCTGTTGGAAGTATGTACCTTGTGTTTTGACTTTACAGGGCTCACAGTTAAGAGACTACTTTGAGCCTCAGATGAGACTTATTTGCGAAGTGTTGGGAATTGTAAAGCTACAGTAACTTTTGAAGTTGGCCTGAATATAATTTGCATCATGAGTTGGCTTTGACCCACCTAAGGGGAGAAGGGGTAAAAGTTCATATATTCAATTTGATATATTTGGATATCAAATTGACAAGCAGTGGACTTTGATGGCTTATATTGTCAATTTGATAGGACCTAAAGTCCCCTGTGAGTGATTATATAAGTTAGGTTATCCCCTGTGCAGGTCTGTAAGGGATTATTTTTTTGATTAATGAGGATAAGAGACCCACCTTAACTGTGGGTAGCAGCGTTCCATGGGGTGGGTGCTGGACTGTCTAAACGGGAGAGAGGGGGCTGAGCTGCAGCAGTCCTTGTTCTCTGCTTTGTCACTGTGAGCAGAATGTGACCAACTCCCTCAGTGTCAGACCTCCATGGCTTCCCCACGCTGCTGGACTATAACCTGGAGCTATAAGCTAAAATAAGCTTTTCCTCCTTTAAACTACTTTTCATGTATATTGTTACAGCAACAAGGAGTTGACAGATATAGTCACTTATATTTTGCTCAGGAATAAACTATTAATTCTTTTCAGGAAAGAGCTATATTTTTGTCAACAGTGCTTAGTTCACTGAGTCAACAAACTCTATAAATTAGCCTTTTTTTTTTTTTTTGTCTTAGTCAGATAAACTGAAGGACAAAGACCAAAACTTAACATGAAAAAATTGTCAAAATGTTTTAATCATTCTTGGCATCACCCCTTTGGTATTGTTCTTTTGAAAGTACTGAGGTCGTCATGGGCTTGTTCCACTGTCTTATTCTAGGAAAGGAAAATCCACCCAGGAAAGAGAAGGAATGTTGGAGGAAAACAAGTGAACAAACAAAAAAAGGCCTAGATTTGGCTGGAGAGATGGCTTAGCAGTTAAGGCACTTGCCTGCAAAGCCAAAGGACCAACGTTTGACTCCCCAGGACCCACGTAAGCCAGATGCACAAGAGGGCACATGCATCTGGACTTCCTTTGCAGTGGCTGAAGGCCCTGGCATGCCCTCTCTCTCTCTCTCTCTCTCTTCCCCTGTCTGCCTATCTCTGTATCTCTTTTTCACTCTCAAATAAATATATAAATAAATAAAAATAAAATTTAAAAAAAAGACCAAGATTGATTCCACTTCATTGTTCTATTGACTTATTTGTCACTATCTATTTAGAAAATATGGATGGAATGTTCTGAAGGAAATAAGTGTTTCCAGAAGGCAAGATTGTCAGGTCAGGTGTTTTAATATTTCCCTCCATTTTAGAATGAATATGGAAGAAAGAGGACAGTTTCAAGAAACTTAATGAATTTAAGGTCAAAAGATATGGAGGAAATTAACCCTGAAAACATGTCATTTACCATTGTTTACAATTCATAGATAGAACAGCACTCCACGTCTACAAATTGTATTTCCTCCCATTGTACACTTATTTATTATATTCTAATACAGATTTGTTAAGAATTTATCATGTTCCAGAGAGAAAAACATATGCTCAGTAGGTACAGAATGACATATATAGTACTAGCCTCATATTTGAAGCAAAAATGTTTTTTGACTATGAAACTGTAAGCAAACAGCTTATTTTGCTGGAGGCCTCATTGGGAAAGCAATGTGTCTGTACTGTAATTAGGCATTAGAAATCCATAAAGCTGCTTCCACTCAGCTGTCATCTGTTAATTTTACATTGGTAAAATCCATAAACTCTGAAGGAGAATTCAAGCATAATTAAAAGTGTTATTGAACTAAACACAATTACCAGTTCTTACCTCATTATCAAAAGCTGCTGGCAAGAGAAGCAGAGTTCAAACTACTTTCCTCTTCTGCATTCTTGACATACATGGTTTTAGAAAATGTCTACTCAATTTGGTAATGACATGACCAAAATTAAGTATGAAAAAATGTCTTCTTTGTGAGTAATGAAATTAAAGTTTATAACTGTTGTTTTACCATTTCCAGCTCCCATGTTCCATTGAAGCAAAGACAAATCTTACTTCAACACTGAATTCTTCATGTTGTTACATGTGTGGGAATTTTGCTCCTGATACATCCTCCCCTCTCTCTCTTTCATATGTATATATCATGTGACCATCTACATTAGTTTCTACCACATGCCACCCCATCATGATAGAATCTCCTTAAGTCATGCACTTTCTTTCTTCCTTACATTGTTTTTGTCATTTTCTAATGATATTTTGCATTTTCATTATAACTGTAACCTTAATTCAATTCTCATGATCTATACGGCTAAGAGTAAACAAATTGTGACTTCTTCCTGATGGAAAAATTATTTGATGACTGTCAGATGCCACAGGAATGGGAGCTTTCTGACCACTTCTGATATACTATCCTTCCTCTGTGGCTTGCTCTGCTTGTCTACCTGAACCACAAAGATCATAACTAGAGAAAAAGCCCCTCTGTGAACACATTTCTCCTTCTGACAATAATTGTACCCATAAGTCTTTCTTCAAACTTTTCTGAAAATTTACTTTTGTGCATTTGTCTGAACAAATTTATTTTGCTCTTGCTAATTTATTGCTCTTTATTTGCACTTTTTTGAATTCACTAGGCTACAAAATCATTGGAACTGTATTTTAATTGCTTGAAACCTAGTATTTTTTTGTATGCAGCAGCCACTCATGATA